>CM038670.1:182362706-183655206 GCA_021605145.1 Aegilops bicornis | reverse complement strand
TCAGGAGACGCGGGACCAACAACGTCATGGCGTTCACAACGCCATACGTTCGTTGGATCGAGACCCTCAAGACCAGCATACGCGCCAACATGTTGGCACGAGTGAGATACGGCCGCCCGGACGGGGCGCTGCTCCTTCAAACGAGGTTAGAAGTCCGAGCGCGTCCCGCTCCTCGCACCGTTCTCCAATGCCACCTACTACTCCGGCGAAGCTCTGGCGAGCTCAACTGCTCCTCGACTACCCTCCAACGGCCGACAAGGTCGACGAGTGGAGGGCCACTATCCAGAGCATCATCGGCTTTGCCAACGACGACGCTCCGCGACAACCAATGCCATCATTGCCGCGGCGAGGCGACAAGGCACGAGCCGGTGGCGACGACACTGTCGGAGGTGCAACCACTGTGCACTCTCCGCCAAGAAGGCCAAGATCGCCGACTCACCGGATCCACCTCGACAGCGACTCCGCTGCGTTGCCGGATCCGCGAACCCGCCGCGATCGGCGCCAAGTTCTTCATGGCGACAAGCAAGAGGACGCTCGAACTTCGCATCGGCGCCGAAGAGAAGCGCGACGTCAATCCGACAAGCACGCTGGGCCTTCTGTTGACATGCACGCGCCGAGGGGCCAGCAACTTGCCGACGCGGTAGGTTGCCCTGCGTTCACTCGTGAGCTGCGGCAAGTCGATGGCTCAGCCGTAAAAACTTCAAACCAGACGCGTGCGGAGAAGTACGATGGCGGGGACGCATCCGTCGGAGTTCCTCGGCATCTACACCATCGTGGTAGTGCAGGCTGCGAGGGGCGGGACGACAAGATCCTCGCCAACTACTTCCCGCTCGTGCTCAAGCCCAACGTCAGATCCTGGCTCATGCACTTGCCAGACAGCTCCATATCCTCTTGGGTAGACCTGTGCCATCAGTTCGTTGGCGCCTTCACAGGTGGCCACAAACCTCATGGCCAAGAGAGTGACCTTCACTTGCTCGCCCAGAAGGAAGGAGAGTCCCTGCGCAAGTTCATTCAGAGAATCGGCCGTGTGCACTACAACATCCCAGACGTCCACCCTGCCGCGGTGATCGGCGCATTTCATCGAATGTGCGGAACCGCAGGATGAGGAGGAGATGGCGATGAGCAAAGTCAAGGGCGTCGATGAACTATGCGCCTTGGCCGACAAGTGTGCACGCGCTGAGGAAGGGAGGAGACTCCCAGGAGAGGATGCGGAAGCAGGATCTGACAGTGATGACACCGCCCCGGCGAAGAACGGCCGGCGGCGAGGCAACAGGAAGAAGAAAAGCAGAGAGGTGCTAGCTGTCAAGCAGTCTGGCAATGGAGGTGGCGACAAGAACGCCAAGGCTGGTGCCTCCGGCAAAGAGGTTGCCGCTGACGCCAACCACCAGTCGGTGGCGGCCGCCGACAAGCAGGACAGCTCCGGCAAGCAGTACTGCAAGATCCACCGCACCAAGGGCCACGATCTCCAGAGCTGCAAGAAGGTCGATGTAACGCCCCCGATGCGGCTATATCTCCCACGTGTCGAGGCACGACTTAGAGGCATAACCGCATTGAAAGCAATGTCGCAAGTGAGGTAATCTTCACATAACCCATGTAATAAATAAGGGAAAGAGATACATAGTTGGCTTACTACCGCCACTTCACACGGTACATAAATAAACATCCATCATTGAGTACACTCAAGGTCCGACTACGGAACCAAAATAAAAGAAGATACCCCAAATGCTACACAGATCCCCGATCGTCCCAACTGGGCACCACTACTGATCATCGGAAAAGACACATAGTAACGACCACGTTCCTCGTCGAACTCCCACTTGAGCTCGGTTGAGTCACCTGCACCGCATCGTCGGAACCTGCAACTGTTTTGGGAAGTATCACGTGAGTCACGGGGACTCAGCAATCTCACACCCGCGAGATCAAGACTATTTAAGCTTACAGGAAGGACAGAGTAGTAAGGTGGAGCTGCTGCAAGCGACTAGCATATATGGTTGCTACTTCGCAAAAGAGAGCGAGAAGAGAAGCAAAGCACGGGCGTGAAGCTAATAGCGATCAATAAGTGATCCTGAACTACTTACGTCAGACATAACTCCAACACCGTGTTCACTTCCCGGACTCCGCCGAGAAGAGACCATCACGGTTACACACGCGGTTGATGTGTATTTCAATTGAGGTCAACTTCGGGTTTTCTACAACCGGACATTAACAAATTCCCATCTGCCTCATAACATGGGCACGGCTTTCGAAAGATATTACCCTGCAGGGGTGTCCCAACTTAGCCCATTATAAGCTCTCACGGTCAACGAAGGATATTCCTTCTACCGGGAAGACCCGATCAATCTCGGAATCCCGGACTACAAGACATTTCGACAGCAATAAAACAAGACCAGCAAAGCCGCCGAGTGTGCCGACAAATCCCGATAGGAGCTGCACATATCTCGTTCTCGTGGCACACCGGATTGTCCAAACTTCCGATAGGCCATCTCGAGTTGCCCGATGGCCACCGTGGTCGACAGGTTTGGACCAGCACTCGAGGAGAACTGGCCCGGGGTTAAAATAAAGATGACCCTCGGGCTCGCGAAAACCCGGGGAAAAAGGCTTAGGTGGCAAATGGTAAAACCAAAGTTGGGCCTTCTTGGGACGAGTCTTATTCAAAGCGAACTGTCAAGGGGTCCCATAAATCACCCAACCGTGTAAGGAACGCGAAATCAAGGAACATAACACCGGTATGACGGAAAACTAGGGTGGCAACAGTGGAACAAAACACCAGGCATAAGGCCGAGCCTTCCACCCTTTACCAAGTATATAGATGTATTAATTATAGCAGATATATATATATTGTGATATCCCCAACAAGTAAACATGTTCCAATAAGGAACAACATCTCCATGTTCCAACAAGGAACAAACTTGACTTCACCGCAACTAGCAACGCTATAAGAGGGGCTGAGCAAAGCGGTAACATAGCCAATCAACGGTTTGCTAGGAAAGGATGGTTAGGGGCTGACATGGCAATATGGGTGGCATGATATAGCAAGTGGTAGGCATCGGAGCATAGGCATAGCAAAAGAGCGAGCAACTAGCATAGCAAAGATAGAAGTGATTTCGAGGGTATGGTCATCTTGCACGCAATGTTCTCGAGAGTTGTCGAAAGCTTGATCCTCGTAGCGTTCTCAACAGGTTCCTCGTTCACGTACTCGTCTCGGCTCTACCCAAAACAACAACACAAACAAAGGAACCACAATAAATCACGGTGGAATGCACAATCAACATGATGCAAAACATGGCATGATATGCGGGATGTGATATGCAATGCCTATGCGCGCTCCGGAAAGGAAATGATGAACCAGGCATCAACTTGGCAAAACAAGTATGCCACTGGAAAGATGAGATGATTTCGGTTGAAATCGATATAAAGATCACCGGAATCGGATACACGGTTTGCAAAGCAAAACAAGAATGGCACAAATCTGCCATTAACAGCATGATGCCACTTAGCAAGCAACAAGAAATTAAGCTACTGCACCCAAACGTATCAACAAAGTATATGGCAGTGATCTACACAAGATGCTTGACAAAAGATGAGCACTGAGCTTCGGCTAAATCACATCATAACAGGTTCAAACAAGCATGGCAAAAGTGCACAAAATATCAGGTTGGACATGGCAAAAACAGCATCAGGTTGCAATGTTCAGAGCAAGAAAACTACATGCTACAGGAACTTAAAATAGCAAAACAAGGCATGGCATGAATCTACTCAAAGTATAGGACAAAAGTCTCTTACTGACCATAAGCCAAAAAGGACTCGAAAATATAGTAACACCCATGTCAATATTGAAAGTTTCCTTAACAGATTCAGCAACATGGCATGTTAAAAACTGATAACAAGTAGGCATGTTTACAAGCTCAATGCACTCACTACAGAGCCTTAAATGATAAACTAAGCGTACATTCATCAAGAAGACATGTCATAGAAGACATAAATGGCAAGAACAATAACATAGCATACATGGATCAACCACAACAACCTTAGCAAAATTGAATAACATGTAAACAATCTGCCAGGAAACATTTTATAGCAAAACTAGAGCTCGATTGACTCAAGCTATGGTACTTCATAATTGCAAACAAGGACATGGATGGATAGAGAAAGACATTTTTAACAAAACATCCTTACTGAAGTATCTCAAAATATGCATGGATCTCTCGGTAGCATCAAGTTAACATGGCATCAAAATATCAGCTAAACAGGGCTGAAAACAGCAACATCAGGACACCTACTTTGCATGCTTGTTCTAGTCACCACATAGATCACAAAAATACATGGCATACACCCCTGGAAAGATGGCATGGCATATTACAAAACACATGTAGGACTCCAATTCATAGGGTGCGCACAATAATCATGGCAAAAATAACAAAAGTGCAAGTTCTGTTACGAAACAGAAACTAACATCACATAGCACTCTTCCAACAGCATTTCGGGCATCAAGATGAGCTCAAATGAAAATGATGCAATGAGATGAAATCATCTACTCTCCGAGGCGAACATTTTGACATATTATACGCGCAAAATGGATCTACAGATGCAAAGCTACAACACGTTGAAAATGCAACAAAAACAATAATATGAAAAAGACTTAGAAGAAAAAAAAATGGAGGGGGAAGAGAGAGGTCAACGGCTCGCTTCCCGAGGCCGGATCGGGATCGGGTCTCGGCGACGCTGTGGCGACGCGGGCGGCGCTGGAGTTCGGCCGGGCCGGAGGAGAGGAGGCGGGCCGGGTCCGGGCGCCGGCGGAGGGAGGCGGCGCTGGCGAAGCGCAGCCGGTGGCGGCGGGCGGCGAAAGCCCAGTGGCCGGGGCGGCGGGCGGCGGCAGACGGCGAGTGGCGACGCCGGCCGGGATGCGGCGACGGCAGCCGGCGGGCGGCTTGAGTTTTCGGGCGGCGCCGGGCGGGCTGCCGTGGAGCGGGCGCGGCGCGGGTGGCGGCAAGACAGGTGTCGCGACCCGAGTGGCGCGGGCGGCTGGCGGGCGGACGTGTCCGGACGGATGACGCTCGTCCGGGCGCGAGGTAGGGGAAGGCTAGGGTTAGACCCAGATTTGGAGGGTTTGCTTAAATAGGCATAGAGGGAGCTAGGAGAGTCCAAATGAGGTGTAGTTTTACCACACGATCGTGATCGAACGACGGAGAGCATGGAAGTGACTTAGATGGGTTATTGGGCTGTTTTGGAGGGGTGTTGGGCTGCAACTTAAAAGAGGCCTTTCTTGAGAGTGCGGTTAACCGTTGGAGTACCAAACGAGCTCCAAATGACCGAAACTTGACCGGTGGTCTACGGGTGGTATACCAAGGCCACTAGACAAACCTCGGTCCATTTCGAGAAGGTTTAGTAACCGCATTTACGGAAAAACGTAAAAGGGACCGCCGGGAGATAGGAGTGTCGGATTGCAAAAGCGGACAACGGGAAAAATGCTCGGAATCAAGAGGCGAACACGTATGCAAATGCGATGCACATGATGACATGATAAAATGCATGACATGGACAAAATGCAAAATGAAGAAAACCCAACCACGGAGGGAATATCATATCACAATGCCGAAAATGGCAAGAGTTGGAGTTACAAATATGGAAAGTTACATCCGGGTGTTACAACACTCCACCACTACAAGAGGATCTCGTCCGAGATCTAGGACTGAAAGAACTCCGGATATTCGAACGGAGGTGATCCTCGCGCCCAGGTAGCTTCTCGGTCGGAATGGTGTGACCACTTCACTTTCAGGAATTTGATTGACTTGTTGCGAGTCTTGGCGCTCGGTTTCTTCGAGAATAGCAACGGGTGCTCATGGTAAGAGAGATCTTCTTGAAGGTCAATCTCTTGAAGTTGATAGTGCGTTCAGGAGTCTTGAAGCACTTGCGAAGCTGTGACACGTGAAACACATCGTGCACGCGTTTGCAAAGTTGGACGGAAGCTCAAGTTGATAGGCGAGATCGCCTCTTTTGCCAATTATCTTGAAAGGACCCATGTATCTAGGGGCAAGCTTCCCTTTGATACCGGGTTGACGAGTGCCTTTCATTGAGAGACGCGGAGGTAGACATGGTCTCCTATTTCAAAAGCCACATCACGGTGCTTATCATCATAATAGCTCTTCCGGGCGCGATTATTGGCGGCTTTGAGATTCTCACGAATGACTTGGCACATTTCTTCTACTTACATGATCAAGTCATTGCCAAGAAGTTGGCGTTCAATTGCCTCGGACCAATTGAGAGGAGTACGGCACTACGCCATAAAGAATTTCGAATGGGGCCTTGCCGAACTCGCTTGGAAGCTGTTGTTGTAAGAGAACTCGGCATACGGAAGACAATCTTCCCACTTCATCGAAGGAAATGACACAAGCCCCGAGCATATCTTCAAGGATTTGATTTACTCGCTCAACTTGGCCACTTGTTTGAGGATGGAAAGCTGTCTTTGAAACGAATGTTGGTGCCCATGGCCTTACGAAAAGAATCCCGAACTTGGAGGTAAAGATGCTGCCACGGTCTCAAGAGATCAATTGTGGAATGCCGTGCAAGGAGATGATCCTCGAGGTGTATAGCTCTCGCCAACCGAGCTGCATGTGATGGATTCTTTGATAGGAAGAAAATGAGCCACTTTAGTAACCTTGTCAATGACAACGAAGATAGCATCATTTCCACGCTTGGACTTAGGAAATCCAGTCACGAAGTCCATTTCGATATGATCAAACTTCCATTCAGGAATAGCAAGAGGTTGAAGGAGACCAGCTGGTCTTTGGTGTTCTGCTTTCACTCTTCTGCAGACATCACACTCATTCACGAATTGAGCAATTTCTCGCTTCATTCGAGTCCACCAATATGACTGCTTGAGATCATGGTACATCTTCGTACTTCCGGGATGAACGGATAGAAGCGAATTGTGAGCCTCGTTCATAATGACTTTTCGTAGATCACCCTTAGGAACCACAATCCGGTCCTCAAAGAAAAGAGTATCTTTGTCATCAACGTGGAAGCACTTGTACTTGGAAATGCCCTTGTCGATACCACGTTTCACCTTTTTCACCATGGTATGAAGCTGAGCCTCACGAATCTGATCTTCCAAAGTAGGAGAGACTATGAGGTTGGCAAGAAAGCCTTGAGGAACAACTTGAAGATTCAGCTTGCGGAAAGCTTCACAGAGATCCGGTTGGAAGGGCTTGAGGATTAGACTGTTGCAGTAAGCCTTCCTGCTCAAGGCATCTGCAATGACATTGGCCTTGCCCGGAGTATATTCAATACTTGGGTTGTACTCTTGAATCATTTCGACCCATCGAAGTGCACTTTGAGGTTGAGGTTTGGTTGAGTGAAGATGTACTTGAGACTCTTGTGATCGGTGAAAATGTCCACTTTCCTTCCCAACAAGAGATGTCTCCATGTAATCAAAGCATGGACAACTGCCGCCAACTCAAGATCGTGAGTGGGGTAGTTCTTCTCGTTGGGCTTCAACTGACGAGAGGTATAAGCCACAACCCTCTTCTCTTGCATTAACACAAAGACCGAGACCTTGAAGAGAAGCATCACGAGAAAAACCTCAAATGGCTTGGATTCATCAGAGGAGTCAAGACAGAGCTGTGACGAGTTTCTCTTTGAGGGTATTGAAAGCAACGTCACACTCGGGAGACCGGACATACTTCACATGCTTACGGAGGAGGTTGGAAAGAGGCTTTGCAATCTTGGAGAAATTCTCAACGAATCTTCGCAATAGTTTGCAAGACCAAGAAAACTCATGGAGCTGCTTGACATTCGAGGAGGTTCCCAATTCACAATTGCGGACACCTTCTCGGGATTAACAGCGATGCCCTTGGCGGAGATGATATGACCAAGATAAAGCACTTCATCAAGCCAAAATTCACATTTGGAGAACTTCGCATAGAATTGATACTCTCTGAGCTTGTCTAGTACCAATCGCAAATGTTTGGCATGATCCTTCTTATTCTTGGAGAAGACCAAAATATCATCAAGATAGACCAAGACGAATTCATTGGTGTAGGGATTGAATATGAAGTTCATCATCCGAGAGAATGTTGGAGGAGCATTGACGAGGCGAAAGACATGACAGTATATTCATAAGAACCAAAGCTTGTTACGAATCTGTCTTGGGAATATCTTGTTCATGAATGCGAATCTGATGATACCCCATGCGAAGGTCAAGCTTAGAGAACAACTTTGTAGCACCTTTGAGTTGCTCGAAAAGCTCATTGATGTTGGGAAGTGGATACTTGTTCTTGATTGTCTTCTTATTCAATGGACGGTAATCGGCGCAAAAGTCGGTCCGTTCCATCCTTCTTCCGGACAAAAAGAACACCACAACCCCAAGGAGATGAACTCGGTGCGATCAAACCCAGACGCTCTTGTTCATCGAGTTGCTTCTTCAATTCCTTCAGCTCATTAGGTCCAAGCTTGTATGGACGCTTGCAAAGCGGGTTGATGCTGTGCTCAAGATCAATAACAAACTCAATCGGGCCGATGAGGAGGCATTCCGGAAGCTCTTACGGAAAGACATCTTGGTACTCACAAACGACCGGAATCGAGAGATGGCATTCAGTTCGCCCTTCTCATTGAGAGAAAACAAGCGAATGGTTTCATCACGAAGCGGCATAGATGATCACATCATTAGAAGAGTGAGTCAATTGAATTTCCACAGCAGCACAATCAAGCTGAGCTTTGTGCTGAGAAAGCCGATCCATTCCGAGAATAAGATCAATATCCGAGTCACCAAGAACAATTGGTTTAGCCAGAAATCTATAATCGCCCATCTTGATAGAAACATCCGGAACCATGTAGCTTGCATTCATGCATTTACCCGGAGAGACAACTGCTAATGGTCTAGGTAGCTCTTGGAAAGACAACTCATGCTTAGATGCAAATGGTTTAGAGATGAAACTAAGCGATGCACCAGTATCAAATAAGACTTTTGCAGGAATGTCATTAACTGGAAGATTACCCATTATCACATCGGAAGATTCCTCTCGCTTGAGCTGCATTCATCATATTCACCTTTGCAAACTTGGGATTATGCTTGACCCTTGCATTCTCGGAAGATTTCACAGAGGAGGAGGCGGAAGGCGCCTCTGGTTGAAACATTTGTTCGCATAGTGACCTTCTGGCGACATTTGTTGCAAGTCACCTCGAGAGCGGACGGTGGTAAGGAGCACTTGACCTTGGAGCTTGAGAATTCGACTTGTTACGATAGCTGGGGTTGGGTGGGTGGGAAGATCCACGGCCACCTGAGTTCTTCTCGCTGATAAGGCCGACGGAACGGAGGAGGAGGAAGGTAAAACTTCTGCTTAGCTGCCACTTGAGAGGAAGAAGAAGACTGAACTGCATCCCGATTCTCTTCTTAGAAGCCTCACATTTGAGCTGGGCAGCTTCTTGCTTGAGCCATGTTGTAGAAATCATCATACTTATCTGGCTCAAAAAGCACAAGAGCTAATTGCAGATCTTCTCTCGGACCACCTCTGAATTGATAGATCATACTCTTTTCATCGTGCACGTCTTGCTTAGCAAAACGAAGCGAAGCTTCGAACTGGATATTGTATTGATAGACAGACATGTTGCCCTGCTTGAGATTGCGGAACTCCTCACGCTTGCTCTCAACAACACTTTTCGGAATGTGGTGAGCTCTGAAATCACGGCGGAACTCATCCCAGGTAATGACACGACCTCCTCTAGAATCTTTGTATTGCTGGTACCACTCAGCAGCTTGATCCTTGAGTTGAAACGATGCAAACTTGACAAAGTCCTCAGGTCTGACATTGCTACAATCAAAATGCTTGCAGATGTCCACAAGCCAATCGTCGTCTGTGGCCTCGACTACGTAAACCGAAAGACTTCGGTGATTAGCGAGGAACCGACCGAGAGTAGCAAAGTGCGGCTGATTGTTGCCTTGACCTTGGTTTCCTTGATTGCCTTGCCCTGAGTACGTTCTTGCAAGAGCTGCAAAATCATCTGAGCATTGGCATTGGTGGCTGCCATGATAGCTTGCCAGGCCTCTGGAGGCGGAGGTGGAGGTGGAGGGTTCGACTGATCCCCATCATTGCGATCCGGATTCAGTCGCGTAGGCGGAGCCATCCTGAAGAGGGTGACATCCGTTAGTCCTTTGATAGACAAAAGATAAGTAGAATCAACGGATAGAAATTGCAACATATAGTCTTCACAATAAACATTCGAACAAGAATGAACGAATGAATTCCCAAGTTAATCATCACACGTCCATTAAGGTGAGAAGCCACTTAGATAAAGATATGGAAACAACATCTGTCTTAGAAACAAATCGAGTATCACAACTGAAAACAAAAGATTGGCTTCTAGAATGAGCCGGAACAAACACATGATAGAGATTTCGTCCAAAGTGTTCGTGGTGGGGCCCACACGGACACGACGTATAGCGGCAAATCACGAATGACTAACAAGGCGTCCCCGAATCAGCATAGCCAAGGATTCTTTAAGGCGTCTCACCACTGTCAGAATCGACCGTGAATGGGCGGACCACTAGACGTTGGACCCCAATCTCAAATCATACATACATCGGAAAGATATCCTGTAGCTACTAGAATTCCCACCTATAAACTCCGAAACTTTCTGGTTATGCAACTGGTGTTGGGGATACAGGGGGACACAAAATATATCACCCAAACTAACAATACCTAGATCCATTTGTATCCATCCGTCAACACATAACCAAGAAATCCTCGGAAATCGTGGTACCTCGACCTTGAAAAACATCCGTTATACAAGTCATGGCAATACTCCCTTTTCGCCACAAGATCTTTGGGCTATCAGGGTTATCTCACCAACAACTGCACAAAAGAGATTTCGATGTCGGCAAAACTCGGGTATTCCAATCGCAGCGATAAAATTGTGACGACAACACCTCGGAGCTCAACTCCGGGACACCGCCACAACCCCTAAATGTCGGAGGCACCAAGAACAATGTTCTCGTCACAAAACCATCGAACGATTCCAAGATACCCACGTGATCCTAAAATTTTTTAGTGAAATTTGAGGAGAGAAGAGTCAAAACACTACGTCAGGGATACCTCACAGGCGACGAAGGGACTGGGAAGTAAAAAGAATCCTACTCTCCGATATATATAATCCTAAGACTCAAAACATTTTTCCATTCTAGACTCAACAACGCCAACAAACAATCAAGTAGGGGGCTCCTAAGTCGGGGAAGGCTCTGATTACCAACTTGTATCGCCCCCGATGCGGCTATATCTCCCACGTGTCGAGGCACGACTTAGAGGCATAACCGCATTGAAAGCAATGTCGCAAGTGAGGTAATCTTCACACAACCCATGTAATAAATAAGGGAAAGAGATACATTGTTGGCTTACGATCGCCACTTCACACGATACATAAATAAACATCCATCATTGAGTACACTCAAGGTCCGACTACGGAACCAAAATAAAAGAAGATACCCCAAATGCTACGGATCCCCGATCGTCCCAAGCTGGGCACCACTCTCGATCATCGAGGAAAAAGACACATAATGCTGACCACGTTCCTCGTCGAACTCCCACTTGAGCTCGGTTGAGTCACCTGCACTGGCATCGTCGGAACCTGCAACTGTTTTGGGAAGTATCTGTGAGTCACGGGGACTCAGCAATCTCACACCCGCGAGATCAAGACTATTTAAGCTTATAGGAAGGACAGAGTAGTAAGGTGGAGCTGCTGCAACTTAGCATATATGGTGGCTACTTCGCAAAAGAGAGCGAGAAGAGAAGCAAAGCAGGCGTGAAGCTAATAGCGATCAATAAGTGATCCTGAACTACTTACGCCGGACATAACTCCAACACCGTGTTCACTTCCGGACTCCGCCGAGAAGAGACCATCACGGTTACACAATGATTGATGTGTATTTCAATTGAGGTCAACTTCGGGTTTTCTACAACCGGACATTAACAAATTCCCATCTGCCTCATAACCACGGGCACGGCTTTCGAAAGATATTACCCTGCAGGGGTGTCCCAACTTAGCCCATTATAAGCTCTCACGGTCAACGAAGGATATTCCTTCTGGGGAAGACCCGATCAATCTCGGAATCCCGGACTACAAGACATTTCGACGCAATAAAACAAGACCAGCAAAAGCCGCCCGAATGTGCCGACAAATCCCGATAGGAGCTGCACATATCTCGTTCTCGAGGCACACCGGATTGTCCAAACTTCCGATAGGCCATCTCGAGTTGCCCACGATGGCCACCGGGCGGTGACAGGTTTGGACCAACACTCGAGAGGAGAACTGGCCCGGGGTTAAAATAAAGATGACCCTCGGGCTCATGAAAACCCGGGGAAAAGGCTTAGGTGGCAAATGGTAAAACCAAAGTTGGGCCTTCTTTGGACGAGTCTTATTCAAAGCGAACTGTCAAGGGGGTCCCATAAATCACTCAACCGTGTAAGGAACGCGAAATCAAGGAACATAACACCGGTATGACGGAAAACTAGGGTGGCAATAGTGGAACAAAACACCAGGCATAAGGCCGAGCCTTCCACCCTTTACCAAGTATATAGATGTATTAATTATAGCAGATATATATATATATTGTGATATCCCCAACAAGTAAACATGTTCCAATAAGGAACAACATCTCCATGTTCCAACAAGGAACAAACTTCAGCTTCACCTGCAACTAGCAACGCTATAAGAGGGGCTGAGCAAAGCGGTAACATAGCCAATCAACGGTTTGCTAGGAAAGGATGGTTAGGGGCTGACATGGCAATATGGGTGGCATGATATAGCAAGTGGTAGGCATCGGAGCATAGGCATAGCAAAAGAGCGAGCAACTAGCATAGCAAAGATAGAAGTGATTTCGAGGGTATGGTCATCTTGCACGCAATGTTCTCGAGTTGTCGAAAGCTTGATCCTCGTAAGCGTTCTCAACAGGTTCCTCGTTCACGTACTCGTCTCGGCTCTACCCAAAACAACAACACAAACAAAGGAACCACAATAAATCACGGTGGCATGCACAATCAACATGATGCAAAACATGGCATGATATGCGGGATGTGATATGCAATGCGTATGCGCGCTCCGGAAAGGAAATGATGAACCAGGCATCAACTTGGCAAAACAAGTATGCCACTGGAAAGATGAGATGATTTCGGTTGAAATCGATATAAAGATCACCGGAATCGGATACACGGTTTGCAAATGACAAGCAAAACAAGAATGGCACAAATCTGCCATTAACAGCATGATGCCACTTAGCAAGCAACAACAAATTAAGCTACTGCACCCAAACGTATCAACAAAGTATATGGCAGTGATCTACACAAGATGCTTGACAAAAGATGAGCACTGAGCTTCGGCTAAATCACATCATAACAGGTTCAAACAAGCATGGCAAAAGTGCACAAAATATCAGGCTGGACATGGCAAAAACAGCATCAGGTTGCAATGTTCAGAGCAAGAAAACTACATGCTACAAGAACTTAAAATAGCAAAACAAGGCATGGCATGAATCTACTCAAAGCATAGGACAAAAGTCTCTTACTGACCATAAGCCAAAAATGACTCGAACATATAGTAACACCCATGTCAATATTGAAAGTTTCGTTAACAGATTCAGCAACATGGCATGTTAAAAACTGATAACAAGTAGGCATGTTTACAAGCTCAATGCACTCACGACAGAGCCTTAAATGATAAACTAAGCATACATTCATCAAGAAGACATGTCATAGAAGACATACATGGCAAGAACAATAACATAGCATACATGGATCAACCACAACAACCTTGGCAAAATTGAACATGTAAACAATCTGCCAGGAAACATTTTATAGCAAAAGTAGAGCTCGATTGACTCAAGCTATGGTACTCCATAATTGCAAAAAAGGACATGGATGGATAGAGCAAGACATTTTTAGCAAAACATCCTTACTGAAGTATCTCAAAATATGCATGGATCTCTCGGTAGCATCAAGTTAACATGGCATCAAAATATCAGCTAAACAGGGCTGAAAACAGCAACATCAGGACACCTACTTTGCATGCTTGTGCTAGTCACCACATAGATCACAAAAATACATGTAATACACCCCTGGAAAGATGGCATGGCATATTACAAAACACATGTAGGACTCCAATTCATAGGGTGCACACAATAATCATGGCAAAAATAACAAAAGTGCAAGTTCTGTTACGAAACAGAAACTAACATCACATAGCACTCTTCCAACAGCATTTCGGGCATCAAGATGAGCTCAAATGAAAATGATGCAATGAGACGAAATGATCTACTCTCCGAGGCGAACTTTTTGACATATTATACGTGCAAAATGGGTCTACAGATGCAAAGTTACAGCATGTTGAAAATGCAACAAAAACAATAATATGAAAAAGACTTGGAAGAAAAAAAATGGAGGGGGAAGAGAGAGGTCAACGGCTCGCTTCCCGAGGCCGGATCGGGATCGGGTCTCGGCGACGCGCGGGCGGACGCGGCGGCGCCGGAGTTCGGCCGAGCCGGAGGAGAGGAGGCGGGGCCGGGGTCCGGGCGCCGGCGGAGGAGGCGGGCCATGGCGAAGCGCGTGGCCGGCGTGGCGAAGCCCGTGGTGGGCGGCGGGCCGGGCGGGCGACGGGCGGGTGGCAACCCGGCCGGATGCGGCGACGGTAGGCCGGGCGGCGCTGGAGCTCGGGCGGCGAGGGGCCTTGATCGGGTTCGGGCATGGGCCCATGGGCCAAGGCGGCGGCAGCATGGTGGCGGGCGTGACAGGTGTCGCGACCAGTGTGGGCGGCGGCGGGGCGGACGTGTCCGGACGGAGCGGACGCTTCGTCCGGGCGCGAGGTAGGGGAAGGCTAGGGTTAGACCCGAGATTTGGAGGGGGTTTGCTTAAATAGGCATAGAGGGAGCTAGGAGAGTCTAAATGAGGTGTAGTTTTCGCCCACACGATCGTGATCGAACGACGGAGAGCATGGAAGTGACTTAGATGGGTTATTGGGCTGTTTTGGAGGGTGTTGGGCTGCAACTTAAAAGAGGCCTTTGCGAGAGTGCGGTTAACCGTTGGAGTACCAAACGAGCTCCAAATGACCCGAAACTTGACCGGTGGTCTACGGGTGGTATACCAAGGCCACTAGACAAACCTCGGTCCATTTCGAGAAGGTTTAGTAACCGCACACGGAAAAACGTAAAAGGGACCGCCGGGGGAGATAGGAGTGTCGGATTGCAAAACGGACAACGGGAAAAATGCTCGGAATCAAGAGACGAACACGTATGCAAATGCGATGCACATGATGACATGATAAAATGCATGACATGGACAAAATGCAAAATGAAGAAAACCCAACCACGGAGGGAATATCATATCACAATGCCGAAAATGGCAAGAGTTGGAGTTACAAATATGGAAAGTTACATCCGGGGTGTTACAGTCGAGCAGCTCGTCGAGCAGCAGAGAGCTGAGTACGAGCGATGCGACAAGGAGAAGGCCCAGGAAGGTGCTGGGGGAGCAAGCAAGAAACGTCCCGGCCGGGGAGGACGCCGCGGCAAAGTCAAGCAGCGACAAGGAGATCGACCTCCCCGCGGCCGCGACAAGGGTGAAGATGATGACGACGACGAAGATATGGAAGACGACGACGCCGACGAGCAGGAATTTCAGAAAGCCACAGAGGTTCTCTGCGTTGACGGAGGTGCTTCCCTGCATACCTCCCACCGCCAACTCAAGCAATGGATGCGGGAGGTCAATGCAGCGGAACCATCCATAGAGTCACGCAGGCCTCTGAAGTGGTCGAGCACGCCTATCATTTTTGATATTGAGGACCACCCTGATCGCATAACTGCGGTCGGGTGCTTGCCGATGTTGGTCTCTCCAACCATCCGCAACCTCAAGGTCACAAAAATGTTAGTTGACGGCGGGGCCGGCTTGAATCTGATCTCCTCCGCGGTGCTCCAGAAGCTTCAAATCCCTGACAGCGAGCTCGAAGAGACCGGAACCTTCCAAGGAATCAATCCGGGAAGGAGCAAGCCGAAGGGGAAGATTACGTTGCCGGTCACATTTGGCAGCGAGCTGAACTTCAGGACTGAGAGGGTTACATTTGACGTTGTCGATTTCCCATTGCCTTATAATGGGATACTTGGCCGTCCGGCACTCGCCAAGTTCATGGCGGCCTCTCACTACGTCTACAACCTTCTCAAGATGCCAGGCCCGATAAGCGTCATCTCTGTCCATGGCGACAAGAAGGATGCCCTTATCTGTGCCGACAAGATCTTCCGGGACGCAGTAGCCGCAACAGATTGCCAGACACTTGTCGCTGAAGCTCCCGGGGAAGAAGACCAAGTCCAAGTCCGGCAAGGGCTCGATGCTCACTCCGGCAAGCGCACCTCTTGGAGTGCTGCTACCGTCGAGGACGCACCATCGAGCTCCACCGACAAGTGCAAGAAGATGGTGGCTCCGCCAAGACCAAGAAGGTGCCCGCCAAGGAAGACGGCGCTGGTGGTACCTTCACCATCGGTGCCTCTCTCGACCCCAAATAGGAAGGCGGCGCTCAAATCGCTTTCCTGCGGGCGAATGTCGGCGTGTTTGCATGGCAACCGTCTGATATCCCAGTGTTCCTGTGAAAGTGATTGAGCACCGCCTGGCGTTTTGTCCTCATGCGCGCCCGTCAAGCAAAGAGTCGAAGCAAGCAGTGGGCGCCAAGAATTCATAGCTGAAGAGATCAAGAAAGCTGGAAGCAGCAGGCCTTGTCAGAGGAGTACTCCATCCTACGTGGTTGGCCAATCCTGTAGTCGTGCGCAAAGCAAATGGGAAATGGAGGCTTTGTATTGACTTCACGGATGTTAAAAAAGCTTGTCCCAAAGATCCATTTCGCTTGCCGCGCATTGACTAGATTGTTGACTCCACGGCCGGATGTGATTTGCTTTCGTTTCTTGATGCCTACTCAGGATACCATCAGATCTTCATGGCTGAAGAAGATGAGGAGAAGACCGCATTCATCACTCCATGTGGCACATACTGTTTCATACGGATGCCTTTCGGTTTGAAGAATGCTGGTTCAACATTTGCAAGGGTAGTCCATGACGCTTTTGAGCCGCAAATGCACAGAAATGTAGAAGCCTACATGGATGACATAGTGGTCAAGAGCAGGGACAAAGCAACTCTGGTTCAAGATCTGGACGAGACCTTTGCAAATCTACGCAAGATAAACCTCAAGCTCAACCCCGAGAAGTGCGTGTTCGAGTCCCTTCCGCAAGCTTCTCGGGTTCTTCGTCTCGGCGAGGGATCGAGGCAAATCCCGACAAGATCAAGGCCATTGAGCAGATTGAAGCACCAAAGCGCGTCAAGGATGTCACGAAGACTTGCGGTTGCGTGGCTGCTCTCGGCGAGTTTATTTCTAGGTCTGCTGAGCGCCTCGCCATTTTTCAAGATTTTGAAAAAGGCGGGTCCAGTAAAATGGACTCCCGAAGCGGAGGCTGCGCTGCAGGACATAAAGAGATACCTGTCCTCTACTCCAACACTTGTCGCACCTAGGCCACAAGAGAAGTTGCTGCTATATATAGCGGCAACCAATCAAGTGGTTAGCGCTGTGTTAGTGGCGGAGAGGGAGGCGGATGACGAGCCAGCAACCGCGGCAAGCACATCCAGCGACAAGCAGGGGGCTTCGCCGACAAGCTCTGGTCCCGACAAGGACGAGTCCGCAAAGACACAAGAACAGATACAGAAAAGGATGGTGCAGCGCCCGGTTTAATTTGTCAGTTCCCTCCTGCAGGGGGCTAGGTCAAGGTACTCTGGTGTGCAAAAACTGCTTTTCAGCCTCCTCATGGCCTCGAGAAAGCTGCGCCATTACTTCCAAGCACATGAGATCACAGTTGTCACTCGCTTTCCCCTGAAGAGGATACTGCAGAATCCAGAAGCGACAGACAGGATTGTCGAGTGGGCACTTTGGAGCTATCAAGCTTTGGTCTTAAGTTTGAAAGCACATCAACTATCCAAAGCGAGCCTTGGCGAGTTCATAGCAGAATGGACTCCAACGCCCGGATGAAGAGATTCGGAGACGAGCATTCCCGTCAAAGAAGCAAGCAAAGAGTGGCTGATGTACTTTGATGGTGCCTTCTCGGCTGCAAAGGCGCCCGGTCTTGGGCGTGCTGCTTATCGCACCCCGGAGAGCACCTCAAGTACGTCGTCCGGATGCACTTTCCCAAGGAGCAAGCGACAAACAATACTGCAGAGTATGAAGGTTTGCTTGCCGGTCTCAGGATCGCCGTGGACCTTGGGATCAAGAAGCTTATTGTCAGGTGTGACTCGCAACTCGTCGTCCGCCAAGTCAACAAAGATTACCAGAGTCCGTTGATGGAAGCTTTCGTTGATGAAGTAAGGAAGCTAGAAGAGCACTTTGACGGTCTGCAAATGGAACATGTTCCAAGAGCTCAGAATGATATTGCTGACGCCCTGTCAAAGTGCGCTGCGCTTGAGCTACCTGTGGAACCAGGGACTTTCGTGCTCAAGCTGACTCAGCCAACCGTAACACCATCGGCGGACAAAGCAAGAAGAGGAAGTTGGCCTCTGGTGACTACTTTCCGTGAGCTTCCCGAAGCCGTCGTTTCAAAGGTCCCCAAGATCAACACCAACAGTGCTAAGGAGCGATCTGCTCCGGCCGGACCCGAGGTTTGTTTCGTTGAAGCAAGCGCTCCCGACAAGTCTTGCTCCGGCAAGCAGCCGGAGAAACATCTAACTCGGCAGAGCCACCGGCTCTTGCCGTAGAAAGCTGATGTTCCCGCAGCAGCAGATGAGACTTTAGTCCTTGTTGTCGAGCCACAAGCTCCAAAGATGGGCTAGCGGATTGTCCAGTTCCTTGCAGACGGAGAACTTCGAAGAGCGAAAGAAGCGGAAAAAGTAGCGGCAGTCAAGTATGTACGGTTTGTCGACGGCATCTTTATGTAAGAAGACTCAACGGTGTGAAATTGAAGCGTATTCCCAGGGAAGATGGACAGAAGCTGTTGGCAGAGATACATGGAGGCATATGTGGTCACCACATTGGCGCAAGAGCACTTGCCGGCAAAGCTTTCCGGCAAAGGTTTCTTCCGGCCGACAGCCCTCCAGGATGCAAGCTGCACAAGTAACCAAGTGTGAAGCGTGCAGTTCCATTCCAAACAGATACACCTGCCCGGCTCAAGCTCTCCAGACGATCCCTTTATCACGGCCATTTTGATGCAGGGGGCTCGACATCCTCGGCCCCTTCCCCCGAGCTGTCGGGGGCTTTGAGTACTTGTACGTCGCCATCGACAAGTTCACAAAGTGGCGGAAGTGGAAGCAATGAGGAAGGTGACAGCACGGTCGGCGATCAAGTTCTTCAGTCGATTGTTTGCCGTTTGGAATCCCTAACGGGATCATTACCGACAACGGCACACAATTCCTGAAGTCGCACCTTCATGCGATGCGTCCACGACCTTGGCGCCAAGGTGCCGCCCGCTTCCGTTGCTCACCCGAGAAGCAACAGTCAAGCGAGAGGGCAAATCTTTGAAGTCTTGCGCGGGCTCAAGACGAGAACTTTCGACAGGCTGCACAAGTGCGGAAGAAAGCTGGATCGAGGAGCTGCCGGTGGTTCTTTGGTCAATCGAGCGACACCAAATCGAGCCATCGCCAGGCACCCTTTGCTCTAGTCTATGGAGCGAGGCAGTTCTCCCCACGGAACTTCGTATCTGGTCGCCTCGAGTGCTCGCTTATGATCAGTTTGAGCAAGAGCAGGCTGCGACAAGATGACGCTGCTCCTTGAGGAGGATCGTCTTGCTCTTTGTGCGAGCCGCCGCTACAAGCAGGCCTGCGTCGCTACCATGGCCGCAGAGGTTAATGCCGAAGTCTCGAGGAAGGCGACCTTGTTCTTCAGCGTTCAGATCCGCCAAGAATTCAAACAAGTTGGCCTTGAAGTGGTAAGTCCCTTATCGGGTGAAACGAGTCACTAGGCCTGGCGCTGTCCGCCTTGAGACCGAAGATGGCAATCCGGTGAGCAACTCCTGGAACATTGAACATCTTCGTAAGTTTTACCCATAAGGCGCGGTTGTCGGAACCCGTTCCGGCAACCACCTTTTTGTACAAATCTTGCCGCTGTTGCATGTAATCCTTCGTACAAAGCCGGGCGCAGACCCCGTGCATCAGTAAAGCCCATGTGTTGCGCACAACCCGTCAAGTTCATGCTTTCATCAAGTTATTGCATGTTTTGGCTAACACTTTGTGCAGTAACCACACCCGGTAAGCAGAATCGAGCCACTGGGCTCTATAATGTTGTTTCCTCTTCTTTCTCTTGTCGCAAAGAAAGGGAGGCTCCCTCGCGCACAAGTTAACCAGGGGGGAGGAGGAGATAATACTATGGACCAGGCACCGCTCGAGGAAGTTTCGCCTCATCGGGAAGCAAGAAACAGAAAAGCTAAGTTGCCAAAGTTTGAGCAATCAATTTTTAAATTTTCGTTATCTTCCTCGAACGATAGTACTTTGTATGGAAAACACATGCGCAGAGGAACCGAACCGTGTTGGTCGCGCCCTTACTTTGTTTCGAGTCCGCTCAACAACTTAAGTGAGCTGCGGCTAGTCCGCGACAAGGTTGCTTGTCGGTAGCGACTCCGCCAGCAGGCTGCTGAAGTTCCGCACTCGGCGCTCGCGGCAAGGGTGCCTGCACCAGCAAGTTTCCATAAATGCGCAGGGCAGAAACGTACAAAGGAAGAAATCAAGTAGAGGAAATAACATTGCATCGATCGATTCAGATCAGTAATAAATTTGTAAAGTTATCTTCCTTGAACGACCGCGCTTTGTATGAGACACCCGTGCGCGGAGGAACCAAATCGTGATCGGTCGCCCTTACTTTGTTTCGAGTCCGCTCAACAACTTAAGTGAGCTGCGACTAGTCCGCGACAAGGTTGTTTTGTCGGCAGCGACCCCGCCAAAGAAGTCTTGAAGTCCGACTTTTCGGCGCCATGGCAAGGGTGCCTGCGCCGAGTGCTAAGCCAAGGGTCGAGTAAAGGAAGTTACGTAGCAGACGTTGCCTAGAATAAAGTTATGTTACAAAGATAACTTATTGCGGCACTGGCTAAATCGTCTTCAGAACTGAAATAACAGCGAAGAGGAGAAGAAGGGCGCGCGGCACCAAGCCCGGCAAGCCAGGAGTTCTTGGGGCTGCGGCAAGCCAGGGGTTCTTGGGGGCTGCGGCAAGCCGTAGTTGCAGAGCTCTGACAAGCGGGGTTGCCGGGGGCATGACAAGCAGTCGCCTTGGCTGAGATATCAGATAGGCCCTTCGCCCTTTCTCAAACATCCCTTTTCCATTAAAAACATTCTACTCGGATACAGTCCGTGGGGAATGAATAACATGAAAGAGAGGATTACAAGCTTTAAATACGGATAAGGCCCGAAGTCTTACAAATTAAAAAGATAAGATGCCCGTAATCCTTTTCCTGTCCCTCTTTCCAGGAGGTAGGTCAAGGAGGCGGGGAGGGCAAAAGAAACGCCTAGACGAGCTACGGGTGCCAGAAGACACCAAGAGAACATCCCGGGAGCTCCCCGAGGGCTTGGCGGAGATGGCGGCGCCGGAAGCGGGGTTCGAAGACGGGGCAGCAGGGCATCAGCACGCTGTCGAGCGCACTACGCCCTCGTACTCCGACTTGACGGCCTTGTCACCATCCCTCTTCCCCTTCCGCAGCCTCCCTACGCCAGTCGCCCAAGGAGACGACCCCGGGGAGTTCAGGGAGCCGGCGACACGGATGATGGGGTCGCCGGTGACGCACGAAGCGGCGCCCGACAACTAATCGGGCCCGCCAACCTCGTCGTCGTTGTCGCTCCCCTCCTCGTCACTCTCGCTCGAGGGGGAATCTTCGCTGTCGGAGGAGCTGTCCACGCAGCACTTCGCCCGAGTGCCAAGATCCCCGAAGACCTTGACGGAGAGGAGATCACCCTCCATTAACTTAAAATGGAGGGTAAACCCCGCCCTCAAGCTGTGGATGCGGGTGAACGTCTTCCACCCACGATCAAGATACATCACATTAGGGGCTGGGAATACAACACGGACTCGCATGCCACTGATTCCACAGCCCCTCATGTGCAATCTCAGTGTCTCGGGCGAGTCCGACTCCATCGCGCTCGCAAACGGAGCTGGAAGCCGGAGGCGACGACGAGGCGCCCGACGCAGCCTGACGAAGAACTCGCATGGGTCGTCCCCGGTATGGACCGCTGCAGGGAGGGGAACCGCCGGCGAAGGCGGAGACGGCGCGCCACCCCGTCCGCCTCTTCCTCGACCTTGTCCTCGACCTCGTCCTCGACCTCGCCCCCTCCCTCTTCCTCTCAGGGCTGGCTCTGCCGCCCCGGGCGTAGGGTTGGGAGGGGAGCGCTGTGTAGCGGCGACCCTCGCCGCCACCGATGAAGAACCAAGGCTCTTTTTCTCCATGGCGAATGAGAGAAAGGGGAGCAGAAACTGAAGAAAGGAGGAGATGGGAGAGTGCGGCCTTCTGCGCTCCCCTTCCGTCCTTTTTAAGGAAGCAAGGTGGGGCTCAACCGCCCTTTCGACAAATCAGGGGCATAGGAAGAGCAGGGAATCGGGGCCGACCTGCTGCCTCTGCTCGTGTGACCCGTTTCCCACCTCCACCGTCCGTGACCCCAAGAGCATGGGAACCACGTGGCGGAGATGCGAAGCAGGCGGCGGGTGGAGCGACCCCTGCGCCGCCCACTTCCCCACGACGCCGCAATCGACGCGTGCCGTTCTGAGGGGACGGCGGATCTGGAGTGGGTCTGGTTTGGACCCAGCCGCGTACCCGTGCCCTGTTTTGGGCCTGGCCCAACAGCGCTCGGCACCGTGTATGGCCCAGACCCGGGGGCTCCTGTCGGTGTACTAAAGTAGGGGTACCTTAATACCCCGAACTTGTGCACGGGCAGTCGCAGCGTCCCCGCGGCAAGCCTTGCCGGGCGTCCGCCTAGACCCTCCGCAGCCATTCTGAAGGCAGGACCCCGACAAGAGGAGCTTGTCGGGAAGGCCTCTCTAGGCAGGTAAAGTCCCGACAAGAGGAGCTTGTCGGGAAGGCCGCTCCAGGCACGCAGAAGACAAGGCCCAGAGCGCGACAAGCCTCCGGGCGCGACAAGGATTCGGCCGCGGCAAGGCGCTTGCCGCGGCATGCAACTCCTCTCCGCCTCCGCTCCAGCTCACCCAGCGACGTGTCGCCATGGGACCGTTCCATGGGCGCGTGTCGGTGTCTGTGCCAGCGGAGAAACAGCGACTGTGGCCTTGAACAGGCTCGCCATCGTGGCAAGCGGGCGCACTGACGGTCCTCGTTACCTTGTTTAGGCGACAACGACATGCATTTATTGCTTTTGTCCCTTGCCGTCGAGTTAGGTATTTTTGCACCTGTACCCTGTTCAAGTAGGTGTACCAACCCCTGTTTTTACGTTTGTACCCCGCCTATGTTGCCACACAGCCGGAGACCCTTTAGCGTATAAAAGGAGGGCCGAGTGCAACGTAGAGAGGGTTCCGCGGTTGGCCAAGTTTCGAGTCATTCGACCCACCGCAGACTAGCCACACTCACGCTAGGTTTTGTAGCTCGCATTGCTCCCTAGCAAGAACACAATAGATCAAACAGGCAGCAAGAGGAGGTTTTATCTCTCCGGAGAGCTCCGAAGCTGGGTAAACCGCCCGTGTGCATCGCCTCGATCCGCTCTTCGTGCGACCTCCACCCCCCTCCGAAGCACAAAGGGACCCGCTCCGCCGGGCCCCATAGGTGTCCGCGGGTACGATCAGCATCCCCGACAAAAGCCCTGGTATTCTCTACTTGAATTCAGGAAGATTTAGATATCGAAATCAATAGGAATGGCAAAGCGGAGCGGGCAATAGGTTTATGACTGAGCACTAGAGCCTGGAATAGCAGGAGGTTGGGAAATATGCCATGCAGAATTCCAATAAGTTGGCACTGCTTTCCCTTTCCATATGCAAAATGGAGAGGAAAAGCATGGGTGGACCAAGCGTTTTAACCGGAATCTAGTGACGGAGAAAGAAGAAAGAATGGGAAGAAAGCAGCCATGGGCAAGCTTTAATTAATGGAAACAAGTAGGAGTTACAGCCTTTAAATTCGAGTGAAACGAGCCTTTGGCAATAGTCACAAATTCGATTGCCCTTTCACTATTATTATTATTTGAGTAATAGCGGAAGGAGTGCCAAAGCCCATTTTAGTAGAAAGCTGCTGCCCTTTTCTAGTAATGCGGAGTGACATAATCAATCGAATTATTTGGTTGGTTCCCCTTATTAGTCAATTGCTTTTGACGTATCAGGTGGGAATGGGAGAGCCTCTTTTCTTTCCGCAATGGAATCGTCTTAAGCTCGACCTTTTCTTTCATTTCCTATCATAGGGATATAAAAAGAAATCCAATTGCGTTTTTCTTAGTTTAGAATATCAAAGACATCCCACAACCCGGTCTTAGGTTCAGAGTCGCTTTGTGGGAACTTCAAGAGAGAGAAGAGAGATCATAGCTTAATATCAAAGGTCAGGTATACCTGCCTACGTTCGCAAACACATTCACTAGTTCCATTGGAACCTTTCTCTAGATGGAATCCTGATTCGACTTTCAAATGCAAGAGCAAGAATGCCGTGAGGGAGCCCTATCTAAAAAATGCAAGGCCAGATCCCACTTTCTTTAATCGAGCGGGCAAGGGATCGCAAACATCTTTTCTTTTCAGAGAAAAGGTTTTCAAAAGATATCGAAGGGGTCTTAGGTAAGGTAAGGAGTGACAGCTCTATTCAATAAGCTGGCTCTTTAAGGGAAGATAGGGCATCTCCTAAAATGTGGAAGTTTGGTGCTTTAGAGATAGGGCGGCACGCTTTCTTTGGAAAGCAATAAGTCAACAAAACAAGGTAGGTCTACCCCTAATAAAGGTTTCGCTCGGCGACCCTGTATCCATTCTCGATTAAAGCACGGAGAGTTAGGTTTATTATCTCGGTTTGATGCTATCTTCTCCACGACTTGGTTCTTATGGATCTCCTCCGTGTCCTAGGCATCTTGTCTCTAGCTCTGCTCTCTATCGGTAGTCAAATCAGTACTTTGTCTTTGCTGTCTGTCCATTCCTTCAACACTCGATGGACTCGGAGTGGCATAACCCCTTTAATAAGAAGCATAATACCTAAAGCGAGGAGATAGAATCGAAAGAATGATAGCAAGTTCTTTGAAAGTGGGAAGAAAGCCAAGGATACGGTGGTGTGTAGGGTCTTTCAAATCAATCGAAAGCGTGAGCTGAGAAGGAACACGGCTTTCCGCGCCTTGACAAGTGGATCTACCAAGAATAGCTTTTTCAGCCGTTATTTATTATATAATAGCTCGATCCGCTCACGCATGTGATTGATTTCTCCCCTCTCTTTCGAAAATCTTCCATTCGAACAGGAAGATTCCCTTCTCGCTGTGTATCTAGAACCTGAGGATGATGAGGATCTATAAAGGTTCTTTGATCGAGCTCTCGCTTCGGCTTCTTTTGTTGCCGAAGACCAGGACCCGTCTTATTTCTTTGAAAACCTGTCATTTAGGGACTCTTTCCTTTCAATGGACATACTTGCTCGAACTGATTCTACCTTGAGAGCGCTTCCCTCTTTTACGATTCCTTCCTTTGACCACCGAAAATACAACTTCTAATAGCCATTTCTATTTTTTAGATGTTTCAAACAAGTGATTTTATACTTTGATCCTTCCTGTCTTTCCCGATAGAGGAGTTTGAACCTTCCATACGCCTTTGCCCTTTGTACTTCTTCCGCAATTGATGATCCTGTTAAGGAAGAATATCTCGCTCGTGCTTTTTTGGATAGAAAAGAAGGGTTCGGTGGGAGGGCAAGGGGTAGTTAAGTTTTAGGTTGGCTCTTGTTTTTTACAGACTTTCTTTTCGGTGTAATTTAATAAAGAAGTAGCAATTGTTCATTTCATTTCAGTTTTTTGCATTGGTAGTTCTTTTTCATTTGAAAGGGCAAAGGGGGGAAGGGAAAGGATTGACCCTCAGGGATCATATTACTCAAGAAGACTTGGGGAAAATAGCAGGATTGGAAAAGTTGAAGAGGCCGAGGAAGACAAATCCATTGTCGAATCCTGCAGAGTGATAACATCGAGTAGTGGGGCTGGCTTCCACCCATGAGAAACTTGATTTACCAGAAATCCCGCCGAGTCCTAGTGGGCCTAGATTCGCGATAAGTTCCGAGAAATGGAGGAAATGATGCATTCAAAGTTCGCAGAATTGCAAGAAAGAAAAAATCCTTGCAAGAAAAACCAAACAAGACCAGATGTTCCCTATTGTTATCGGGAGCGAGACTAAATATTCGGCCTTAATGAGATGGACCTTGATTCCTCTCCGCCAGGAAAAGATCTGACTCCTCTTTGTTCTACTACCTTCATCCTCGGGTGAAGCCGGTTAGCTCACCAAACAAGATATATCTTGTGAAATCATTGGTAACCATGCCTAACGGTCGGTCATCTAAGCTATCGGCCAAGGCAAGTGAGAGCTGTTCAAGAGTTGGGGGCATATCTTTAGCTCGAGCAGCATCCGCTCCCGAAATGTGAGTTAAGCTTTAAAAAAAGAAGAAGAGCTACGAGTGGAACAGCTTCTTCTATTCCTTGTTGGCCTCCAGCTCATACATCCCTCAATCCTCTTCTACGCCCTTTTTTACTATTATGCGTGGCATGCCCCTGTTCGTATCTTAACAGGGCAACCTTCTCTTGCAAACAATCCCTTCATCGCTAACACCGGTAATGCCCCATCCCTTTAATACTACCTTGAGGAATTTCTCTCGCGTCCTGTAGTGATAAGAGCGCATTCTCTAACAGCTTTGAAGCCGAGGCAGCCATCCTCTTGCCAATCCTAAACAAAAGAAAGAAAAGCCCTACCCGCCTTCATTGGTTGAGTAAAGGGCATTTACCTATCAGTCCTAGTCCTAAGGCAATCAGAGCACTAAGCCCAATTCTGACTTTCCTCCGTAAATTAGACCTCATTCTCCTAGTCCTATTCACGATTGTTATTTCGGATTACGTACTGGGTGGTATCTTCTTACTATTGATTCAACCTCTTGCAAACGTTGTCACTTCCTTTATTTGAAAAAGGGTCTAGAACTACGGTGATCCGATACCTTCTTTCCTTGGTGCAGGTAGGTAGGTTATGTAGGCTACAACTGTTCATAGGTTGTTCGATCGCAAAAGGCCAAATAATCGATTACTAGTATGCGGATATTGCCAGGAGGCCCTTCCCCTATGTTTGACTCATCCTAGATGGGTTCACACTGTTGATTCTGGTCAAAGAAAAGCGCTTTTTCACGGCATCCGTCCCATCACACCAATCTACGCCAAGATAAAGAATCTTTGGGTTGCTGTGAACAAACCACCGTGATTCAAGGTCTTGCCTAGAATTGCCCTAAGAAAAATGCACCCCATTAATTGATCCCTCTTTAGAGTAGTATAAGTACATCCTCGACTATAGCACGAGTAGAGTCGAGTTCTCGTACTAACCTAAGAGCGAGATATGCGAAATATTTCCACGTTCAAGCAGCTAATCGATGCGACTTCTCCGTAACAGTTTGAAGATTGGCTCGCAATGCAAGTAGCGGCAAGAAAGGAGAGCAAGACTTCCTTTTCTAAAAGAAGAAAGAACTAGACTTCTATAAGAAGATTTTAGAATCGTAGATCGTGGAATATTCATCTATCTTATTAGGTAACTACTTTAGCTGCTCTCGAAACTGAACCATCGTGAATAGAACTAGCGCTTAAGGAAGAGTAGGATCTGTTAGCAAGTCATATTCAATCACCCGGTCTTGTCCTTCCTAGCTTTTAGATTTTATGATTCTCTCTTGGATTTTCATACACTTAGTCGTGTATGCGTTATCTTGGCTAAACTCGAACCTATAGTTGATCCATCCATACTCGGTAAAGAATCAAAAGGTACTTGAAGGCGACTTTGAATGGAAGGAGGTTTTCTTTTTATCCCCCTAACCTTATTTTTATGTCTTCTTCGTTCTCAGTCCTGCGCGGTCCATTGTAGGATGATTTTCCTAAGGCCTTGAATTTGTTGGCAAGGTGATCGGGGTCCTCTCCTGGTCCCTATCGAACCGATGACTTCTCTCCTGGGATTGAATATGTTTTGCCTTTCCCGATGGTTCCGCATTCCTATGTGGGTAGGATTCGCCGAGGGATGAGCGGCTTATTTAGCCTATGCGGCCTTGAAGCATAAGAGAAGAGTGTAGCGAAGCGAGTGTAATACTTGTAGCGAATATAAGTAGTGTCAAAGCCTACATCGGCTTAGCTCACAGATGTTTTCGGGATGAAGACGGTGATACGATACCACTCGCCGGATGATGATAAGATTCACTCATAGCATAGGTGGAAGATCCATCCTATTTTCTTTATAGATTTATTTGTTCAAAGAAAATACGCCTAAAAATCATTCAGGGAACCTACTCTTGGTATCCTTTACCACATTCACTTTCCATATTCCCTTTCTTTAGTTCGGACGCTATCGTACCTCGGGAAAATCCAAATTTCTATCAACGATTCCCACCCAACTCTGGAATGACTCTCCCTCTCTCCCTTAACATATCGAAGGCCTCTTATCCGTCAACCGCACCTTAATAGCTCAGACTTCCGAGCCTTGCTTTGGATGATGCGAAGGGCCAACATCGGAGGATCAATTGAATAACCAACTCTCCCGCCCGCTGCCGCTCTTGCTCGAAAGCCTTTGGATCCCCTACAGGACTGTCATGAGCCCCTACAAGGAGTCAAAATAAAGCGAAACCAGATCTGAGGAAGTGTTGACCGGATCAATTGAGTGCGAGCCCTTTTATCTTGAGCTGATTCTCCTTATTTTAGAGCTGTGGCGAAGGTAAATTGAGCTCTAGCCTGTGGGGAAGGAAAAGGCTCACGAAGCTCCAGGGGATTACAGGAAGGTTTAGGCCTTGTGAGCAGCTCCAAGCGGTCGAGAAAAGAAGATGGTCCATACGACTTCGGCTTGAGGAGTCGTTTTATCGCTATCTTATTAGTGGGGATTAGCCTTTTAGTAGCCTAGTAGGTTGTTTGAGTTTCAGGAAAGGAAGAGGTGCTTTCTAAAACAGCCGTTACCGCTATGTTTTTTTTCAATAAGTTCTTTTAGAGCATCGTGCCCCACTGTCCGAATAAAGTGTGCGCCTAAGGTGTCATGTGTTTAAGAATATACGTATAATAGAAATATTTTCCCAATCCGTATAAGAGGAAAGAAGGGTCCGGCAATAAGCAGTAGAAGAATAACCCGCAGAAGAATATCGTAACGGGCGACTAGGTAATATAGAAGGCCGACCCACCCGAATCTCTTGGTGGCCTTTCCCTCGGCTTCCATCACAGAAGATGTCAGCAATAGCAATCCTTCATTCAATAGAATCAGTAACTATACTACTTAAATAGTGAAATACCAACCAACACATAAAGCAATAACCAGATAGATAGAATGATAACAAGTAATACGAAGATATCAACACAGCCGGAGTCACGAGGCTCGATAATGACCAATGGGTTAGGATCTGAGGAAGCTTAGTTTGGATGATGGAATATTCACTGTTCTGATTGTTGAGATACTGCAAATCCACTTATCCAACAATTTCAGTCCATTTTCCTACTTTTTCTGCAAGGGGTTCAAGGGAAAGCATTATTCTATCCTTAATATGTCTCTCTGTCACACGGATGCTCTTGGGCTGCTACAAAACCCCTATAGACGAAAAAAAGATCGAAAAAGGGAGAAAACGAAGGAAAACCCAGATCACTCGGACTAGCTGAACACTCCAGAACAAACACAACATAGGTGGTTTGACTAACGATTTGGCACATTAGACAAACATAAGACAACTCCTGGCTACATTCAGTCCTATCGAGATACAAGCTGTTACCAACGATACAACGGAAGTCACAAGCTTGACACTGGCGAGAATGGCTGCAAATCGACAACTCCTGCATCCGAGATTGACAACTCTAGTAACAGAGAGAATGGCAACTCCTGCAACAGATATATTGAGAGCATGACACTCTCAACTGAGCTCAATCCAGCTGTGAACAATAAACAACAACGAAAGTAAACAACACGGTTATCACAAAACTTGGATTCGGATTACAACACTATAGGCAATCAACCACCACTAACGGCCCATAACGTTAGGCGATAGCCGTGACCGTGGAGTACTTGCCGATCCATCAGCGAGGACTGTATCATTTAACGAGCTAAAAACTTAAGGAACATGTATGTGAGAGTTCCACTTTAGCTCCCTCAACACCAGGCGGGACGAGCAGCCCTATACCACGTGTAGCCACACTCTAGTGTCCTTTTCTACTTAGTTGGACAGATCACTTCAGAAAATCGTATATAAAATCAAGCAAGAAAATGGATGCGCTTAACGCATAGCGGCTTTCGCGCTTAGTTGCTCAAAAATCGTATAAAAATCAAGCAAGAAAGCGGATGCGCTAGCAGCATAGCGGCTTTCGCGCTAGTTGCTCAATCCGTTGCTTGCTTCTCTTACATCTTGGAAAAGTGAGGATTTCCTATCTCGATCCAAGGGAAGGATGAGAGGTGGAAAGTGTTGCTGTGTCAAATCGAGATTGTGTGGGTGTCCGCTCATGTTCGACGCTATCGAAAATCATGCATTGGATGGATGCGGGCATTGAGAAGGAAGGACGCTTTCAGAGGCGAAAGGCCATGGGGAGAGATTTTACGTGATCCATGGATCTCCGATCGGAAACCGTATCCAAGTTCCATGGCTAGTCTGCGCTCTTTGGACTTTTCAAACTTAGCAAACTGAAACATCTGAGTAGCTAAAGGAAGGAAAATCAACCGAGACCCGTTAGTAGCGGCGGCGAGAAGCGGAACAAGGGTTTTCATCAAAAGAAATCTGAAGCGGTTTCATTCGATTTGTTGTGGATTGGATGATGGAAAAACCAGCAAGCAGTGAGCGTAGTTAGAAAAGTTGTCGTAGCACGCTCTACGGAGTTGTACAAAGTCAGGAACTGTTTTGGGGCGCAAGCATAGGCAACCACAGAGATGATAATGAGGTGGGGTAGCGCGATGAACTGGTTTTCTAAAAAGATTGGAAGATCCGGCCAAAGAAGGTGATAGCCCTGTTCATTCGTTCCCATGGTTCGATCCTTCCCAAAACGCGGGCGTGTTTGAATGATGATCGCTTTTACGCGAGAAAGGGGACCACCCTCTAAGCCTAAGTATTCCTCAATGACCGATAGCGCATACAAGTACCGTGTGAGGGAAAGGTGAAAAGAACCCCAATCGGGAGTGCAATAGAGAACACGAGATCCGATGCGAACAATCGATCGAAGGAGCGGGCGCTGGCGCACTCACTCTAACGGCGTACCTTTTCGCATGATGGGTCACGAGGAAATGGGAACAGCGGCTTAAGCCATTAGGTGTAGGCGCTTTCGAGGTGGAAGATTTACGTTCTTCCTATTTGACGGAAACCGATCGATCTAGCCATGAGCAGGTTGAAGAGAGCTCTAACGAGCCTTGGAGGACCGAACCCACGTATGTGGCAAAATCTGAGGATGACTTGTGGCTAGGGGTGAAAGGCCAACCAAGATCGGATATAGCTGGTTTTCCATGAAATCTATTTCAAGAGAGCGTATGATGTCGATGGCCCGAGGTAGAGCACTCAATGGGCTAGGGTGGCCCCATTTCGCTTTACCAACCCTGTGGAAACTCCAAATACAGGCCGTCATCCTTAGTAATGCATGCATCGATTGGGTGCTAAGATCCAAAGTCGAGAGGAAACAGCCCGGATCGTGCGCTAAGGTCCCTAAGCAATCACTTAGTGGAAAAGGAAGTGATCGGCGATGACAACCAGGAGGTGGGCTTGGAAGCAGCCATCCTTTGAAGAAAGCGTAATAGCTCACTGGTCTAGCTCCATGGCACCGAAAATGTCTCCGGGCTCAAGTGATTCACCGAAGCGACGAGACCTTGATAGCAGCTTTTTCAAGTGTCAGTAGCGGGTCGTTCTGTCAATCGGTGAAGGTTTTTGGTGACAAGACACGGAGATATCGGGAGTGAGAATCTTGACATGAGTAACGAGAAATCCTGTGAAAAACACGATCGCTTTGCCGGTGGAAGGCTTTCTGCGTTCGATCAATATACGCAGAGTGAATCGGTCCCTAAGGAACCCCGAAAGGGCTGCCGTCCGATGGGTACACGAAAGTGACGAAGTTGCTTTGACTCTTGAACCATGCTGGATCGTTGAGCGAATTGGATGATCGGGCGAGGGCTGCCCCTCTTCCCCTCGCTCTCGTTTCCTTAATATTCACCGTCGAGTCATCAAAGCCGTCAACTAATTGAGAGGGGCTCGGCTGGCCCGGTCGCCCTATGCTACTGGCGCTTCCAAAGGCGAAGCTCTCGTCTTTGGCGACCAGCAAACGGAGGGCTAAAACCTGTAGTTTTGAAGCAAGGGATGAGCACGAAAGCCGTTGCGCTTCCGTACACGCGCATACATTTTCTTGCTGGGGCGGACACGGATTTCTCTCTAAATGAAAAAAAAGTGTAATAAGAGTAAAACCAATCCAATCCACGAAAAGCATCGTATTGTAACACTTGTGAAAGGCTAGTGTTGTGAATTCGATTGAGTTCAAAAGCGCATTCCCTTGCTAGAGATATTCCTTTTATTCATCCCGGATTGTGTGAATGCGTTCACACCTATCCAGTGGGTATAGTTATGTGGTTAAGTAATCCCTTCCTATGCGTGGTTCATTGTATGAGAGAACATAAGGAAAGGCTTGATACATCCATGTCTAGCTCATGTCGATCTTCGTGTCATTTTTCTTTCATTAGCTGAGTAGGATAGTCCACGTTGCTAGGATGTGTGGGTCTAGTCAGGTCGTGACCCTCGATCAAACCATCCTAGCAATGCCCTCTTCTCAAAACAGGCGTTCGATGTACGGATCATCGCCATGGGGGTGGGATTTGGAATTGGAATTGGAAGGTTTGACAGCCAAGGAGCGGCAAATAAGTCACGCTTCGACATAGCTGAAGCTCTAGGTGAATAATCTCTTTCTTAAAAATCAAAACGAAAATCAAAATGACAAATCTGGTTCGATGGCTCTTGGTGGGAACCTACTAACTGGGGTTTTGGGGGTTATTCTAATAGTTCTAGTAGCAACCGCTTTAGTATTTTTGGTTTCCGTTTCTTTCTCTTGCTCTTGGATAGCACCTGAACAACTTTTGAATGGCTTCTCTCGCTTTCACGATATGTTTATCACATTCTTAGGGCCATTTTGGAAGAAACCTGGAATGGGCGTGACATTTGTGCGACCATGGGAGGGGCAGGCGGAAGAAGTCCTGCCCGTTCGGAGGATAAAGCATTACAAATCCCCACACGTGAATCTAATGCTATCATCATCTAGTGATAGCGTTAGCCAAGGGGGTGGGAGCAATGAAACTCCTTTAACTATTGACTTGAACCGACCGGCTCAGGATCAGGAAGATATTCGGCAATATGCCGAAGAAATCAAGGACTTTAGAATTGACGAGCAATTTGAGAGTTTCAAAAACAATCAATTCACTAAACCGCTCTATGATAAATTATGTGCCTACGTGGGAGATGCGGAGGCTCTAAAAAACACATGCATCTGAGAAATCTCGGAGAACTTTCATTCAACAGACGCTGGGTTAATTGATTTCGTCAAGCAGACGGATGACAGTGAAGGGCAAAGAAGAGTGATATTTGATCTTATCAACCTTCATTTTAAGGATGAGCTAGATAAACTCCCACCCGAACTCCAACAAAATGAAAATCAAGAGGACGACGGGGAGGGATAATGAAACAAACTACTAGCAACCCGCAGAAATAACGCTCATATCTAGTTCTAGTTAGATGGTCATTTTACACAATGAATTTACAAGCTAATGAAAACGGGAATCGAAATTATGATTCTAGGAGGACTATAATGAGGAGGACGACAGATCACGATCTACTAAAAGGAGACATTGTTGGTGGTTCGAATCCACCTCGTGAGAAATACTGAGCTGAGCTATTTCTTACTTTTCTAGCTTGAATGAGACAAAGCCGAGGGTTCGGTCATACAAAGGAGCAATTCTCTTGTGCAAAGGCTAGTTTCGAGTGAATTAACGCACCCCATTTAATAAGTGCTTTGCAAGCGATATGAAGTAATATTCCTCTTCCCCCTACATACGAGTGAAAAGCTAGGCTAGTTTTGAAAGAAATGAAACAGAGAAATGTTGGGCGCCAAAGCCCACAGCAAATAGGAATGCAGATGGAAATAAAGTATCTTTGGGAAAACGGGATCCACATTCTAGGAACGGTCATGCAAATAGAAATTAATCTGTAACTCCAAATGCAAAGATTTATATATGAAATTTGATCAGAAAAATCCAATATTTCCATCTGTACTAGTTTCATGCATGTTAGAACAACTTAACCTTGCTGTTTAGGTGAAACAAATTAATGCACTATTATGACCTCTTATTTTGGGTTTGCATTTGAATCCTTGATTCAAATGAACTCAAACCAATCTGTTCTAACTTACATTAGCCAAAACACACTCATTTTGCCATGTCATTGCATGCATCATATTGTTGCATATTGCCATGTGATGATTTTGTTTCGATGTGTTCTTCGTGATAGGTTCTGTCTCCGAGGATATTCACGAGTATCCAACTGGAGGGCAGAATCCCACTACCACTCTGTCAGGCAAGCAAAACCCCCTTGTTCATTCCGATACAAACCCACTCTCTCGCTTCTGCTCTCTTTTACTGCATTAGGACAACATCGATTCAACTGTTACATGTTGTTGTAGCTGAACCCCTTTTCCTCTGCATGACCTGTCATTGCCACGGTAAATAGATGAAACCCACTAGAATGAGTAGGAGTTGTCTGAGCCCTGATGTGCCTACTCATTCCTGCTTGTTTTTCATGCCTGCTATTGCCTAGAGTTGAGTCAGGTCTGATTCATCGGGGATGAATTGGAATGGTGATGAACATGTCCTACTGTGTGTGACCTAAGTGTGTGAACACGATTTGGTAAAGGTAGCGGTGAGAGGCCATATAGGAGTACATGGTGGGTTGTCTCATTGTAGCCGTCCTCAGGAACCGAGTTCTGTTTTTGTGATCCATGAACAACTACGACCATGCATTGGGCCCGAAACCAATGGACCCTCTCGGCTTCTTAACCACCCTTGTCCTCTGTCCAGGAGTTGCAAGTAGTTTCTGGTGTTTGTAGTATCTTTGGAGGCCGTGCGCTGACCCACTGGTGGGCTCGTCACGGTAGGCACGTGGCACGGTGTACCGGGCGCCCGTTTGGTGTCTTTGGAACCCTGCTAACATCGTTCGGGGCCGTATGTGCAAACTTCGGTCGGACTCCCTATGGATGGAACCTGAATAGGCGATAAACCTGGACTAGAGACTTGAGTGTTTAGGTAGGCCGTGGCCGACTCCCTCGCCAGGCTTCCGCTTGAAGGTTGCCGAGATAAACGACGTGTACATGGTGGTAAGTGGCGAGAGCGTGTGTGAAGAAGTACACCCCTGCAGGGTTATAAATGATCTATTCGAATAGCCGTGTCCGCGGTAAAGGACTTCTGGGTTGCCTGTACAGTTCAGAGACAACTGAAAGTGGATACCCTAAAATGTGCAAGATAAGTGTGAGTGCTATGGATGGCATTCTCGTAGGGAGACGGGAGCGGATCCATAGTGGTGTATTGATATGGTGAATATGTGGACTCGTGTGCACCACCTCAAAAGAGTTACTTGTAGTCATAGTTTAGGATAGCCACTGAGTCAAAGCTGGCTTGCTGCAGTCAAACTCCACCACCCCCTTTGTTGATACTGATGATATGTAGCTAGTTCTGATGTAAGTCTTGATGGGTACATTTGTACTCACGTTTGCCTATTTTATTATTTTGCAGAGAGACGCCAGTCTCGCTAATAGTTCTGTGTGGACTTCGATGTTTAGCTTGATACCTCATCTACGATCTTGTGCCCTCGGCAAGATCTGGTAGATAGTCAGGCTTCTCAACCTTTTTCATTTGTAGATGTCTGTACTCAGACATGTTAAGCTTCCGCATGTGCTTTGACTTGTATGCTCTGAATGTTGGGTCATGAGACCCATGTTTGTAATATCTCGCTCCTCGGAGCCTAATGAATAAATACTTTGAGTCGTAGAGTTTTGTTGTGATGCCATGTTGTATTTACACATATCGAGCATATTGTGTGTATGATTGAAATGCTTGGTATGTGTGGGATCTGACAACCTAGTTGTTTATCCTTGGTAGCCTCTCTTATGGGGAAACGTGGTCTTGTGCTTCCATGATCCATAGTAGTCCGCTACAGCCCGGTTCACCGGAGTCCTGCTAGCCCAGCACTACAGCTCCGGAACACTTGACTGGCCGGCATGTGATTCACTTCGTTCTTGTGTCTGTCCCTTCAGGGAAATGTCACGTGATGACATCCGGAGTCCTGCCTAGCCTGCTACAGACCGGTTCACCAGAGTCCTGTTAGCCCAGTGCTACAGCCCGGATTCGCACGCTGCTGACCGACATGCTCGATGTTGATTAATGTATGCATGTCCCCGTAAGTTAGTGCCACTTTGGGTTCATGACTAGTCATGTCGGTCCGGGTTCTCTGTCATATGGATGCTAGCGACACTATCATATACATGAGCCAAAAGGCGCAAACGGTCCCGTGCCATGGTAAGGCGACACCCGTGGGATACCGTGCATGAGGCCGCAAAGTGATATGAGGTGTTACCGGCTAGATCGATGTTACTTGGAATCGGGGTCCTGACAATTTCCTATTGCTATGTTTTTCCGTTGAACCACAATAGCCCTAATGGATCGACATGAATGTAGAGTAATAAGTGATGCAACAAGTGTACAACCTCTTTGTTGTAGCCGTGTCGACCTCAGCATCATTGGGTTGGTCGCTGAAGAAGTTGAGGCAGAGGTGGTTGTTGGAGGTGTGGAGGAAGATCTGAGGAATCTGTAGACGGCGTCCAGGGCACTGCTCTGTTGTGATGGATCGTGTCGTCCTTGGAGGAGCTCCGGTGAGCCGTAAGACGTCAAGGCTGAAGCAGCACAAGATAGGCATTGTTAATCTCAAGTGGGATTCTAATAGCATCTCCAATAGATGATGTAAAATGCATTACCAAAAAGTGATAGATGTAAAATATACATCACCAAACACCACCTGACTACAACAGATGAGGTAAAAACTGTTGACTCTGAACTTAACTGCCGAAACTGAAATTTACTGTGGAATCTGAATGTTCTTTGTCCGAACGCAATGGTAGCAGAGAGGCACTTCACATGGGATAGTTTAGGGAGGGCCTGCAGTTCATCTTCAACCTGCACCTCCCTGAGCCGGCAGCCACCACCGGCCGAACCCCGCGCCGCCTCGCCGCCCTGAAACAACTCCCCACCGCCCGCCTGCCGCCCGGCCAACCCTCTAGCCCCAGCGGCAAGCTTTTTCTCCGGCGATCCCCATGCCACCGCCCCACCACCCCATCTAGAAATCTAAGATAGATAGTGGGGTACCTCTCCGGCGAGACCCCTCCCCGCTGTGGGTGGTTCTTCCTTAACTCCGGCGAGACCCACCACCCCCTAAAAATCGACTGACCCAAAAGTCGATTCAGTCGGCTGAAGTGTAGCTAAATCAGAGCAGAGCAGCAGCACAAGCGAGGGGGAGAGCAGCAGTGCGAGCGAGAGCTGGAGTAGCAGCAATAGTGTGAGCGAGCGAGTGAGAGCTCAGTAACAACAAAGAAGCATGAGCGAAAGGACAATGGAGCAAGAATGGGCGAAGAAGCGAGCGAGAGCAGAGCAAGAGTAGTAGCAACATGAAGCGACAAAGCGACAGCCAGAGCAGCAGTAGCAGATCCAGCTGGTATGGACGCTGCCGCAAGAGGGGCCTTGCACTGGGGAGAGCCACCATGGAGATGTCGCCCGTGGCGCTGGCTTCAAGGTAGCCACTCCATGGGGGTGTGGGATGGAGCACCGTCGATGCCGGGAGGTCGAGTTAAAGAGAAGGTGCGATGCGATGAGTGTACAACCTCTTTGGTGGCGCCGAGTAGGCCTCGGCTTCGTCCGAGGAGTCGGTGAGGATGTTGCGGTTCCGGTGGAGCAGGTTAAGGCGGCGTTGTGGGGATGGAGCAGCCGCGATAGACGAGGCGATCGTCGGAGCAGCTCCTTGGAGGTGGAGGACGGGGCGGCTGAACCGGCGGGACGACGGATCCTCATCAGGGGAGGTGGATGAGGGACGTCGAGCTATTGTGGTGGATGACGTCGTCAGGGAAGAGGCTCCGGCTGGGCAGCGGTGAGGTGGCGGACGGAGGAGGGTGGGGTTTCGTGGCTGGAGCAGAGAGGTTATGGCGGCCAGATTTCGAATGGTGAAAAGGAGGCGATGGGAGGGGGGAACCATGACTTAGGGACACGCTTGTCGAAAATGTAGGGTGTGTTACAAAAGTACCCCCACCGATTTGAACTAGCGGCCCTTTCGGCTCACGGTTAGAAGGGGGATTTCGCGTGTCGGGATTTGGCAGCTGGAGGGAGTTTTTGTGCGCGTTGTAATTTCGGGATAGCAAGGCACGGGTTGTGAAGGCGCCAGTTTTCGGAGCACGATATCGGAATTTTCGGGATATAACAAGGCGCGGGTTGAATTTTAGGGACAAGCCTAACGTGTAATATTGTACTTGTACGTACCAAATCAATTCGCACTTCCCTCAACGAAAAAAATAAAACTATTCACACCACACAAATAGAGAGTCTTGTCCCATTTTACTATACAAATGCTATTCAAAGCTACACAAAGAGAGAGTACGAATCCATGTTATGTCCAATTAAATTTTTTCGCTGGCTGTATAATGCATGTAACCTACTCATACCAACATTTTAGTGCCTTCGAAATGTTTATACTGCCACTGCAATTCGAACTAAATTTGAATTCATTTTTCTATTTCAATAAGAATCTACAATCATGATTGTTGCCAACTTTAATCATCATTCGTGTATTACCTTAACAACACACCACATGATTACTATAGAGATAGATATGAACTATGTGTACTATATGAACTCGAATTGAATCTTTTGAATACACTTGATGTTGATTCCAAATAATAGTACATTTGATGTACTAACTATATATTCATAATCTACACCATGTTCCATACGTACACCGTGTTTATCACACAAAGTATAGTGCCCCGCCCCCTACATTATGACAAGTATTTAGCCCTGAGCTACAAAAGCCACATATTAGCCCAAATTATAATTGATGTTCTACATTATGATATCTTCTTCAAGTATCTGTATCCACTCTTTATAATGAATTATGATCTATGTTCGTCTTTAACACCTTCACGATCCTCTTCTCTTTGTATCTAGATAGCGCTAATTTTCTATCGTGCATGCACACGCCCGCCCCCCTCTCACCCTCCTTCAGCATCCCCTCCATCGTGCACGTTCGTTATTTCTCTTTAGGTCGTTCACCCATGGTATGTGTAGGCCCCCCGACTCCTTCTTTCCGGCACACACACCGGTCGATACACCTCTCTAGCCAAGTGTTCCTACCACAAACACATACTTCCCCTCTTCTCTTCTCACCGTCCATGCCCCCTATGTCCAATACTGTTCCACGCAGGTGCAAACTCCCGCCCCTCTTTTCATCGATCTCATAGTCGCACGCTCGTCCCCCCTCGACATAGTAGGCCTCTCGCACCACCTCCTAGCCGCACCCCTCTCCCCCTGCCTGTCTCTTCGGACCTTATTTGCTTCTAACACATGCATGCATGTATACGTACTGATCTCCCTGCATATAGCTAGGTCGACTATAATTCTTTTCCCCATGCACCGATAGACTTACCTCACTAGTTATGTCTCTCCCTTTCTCGGACACACGACATTTGATCTTCCTATGTAGTTACGTATGCTTGCCACAACCATATCGTCTCCCCTCATAATCCTTGCATACCTCCCGACCCGTCTCTCACAAGCACGTGCATAGATAGACAGACATCCCCGCCCTTTCTTATTGATATTGCACTCGTGCCCTCCGTTTTTCTAGCAGGCCTCTCCCACCATTTGTGAGACGCCACTCCACCACCAACCCTCCGACACTCTACCTTTGTCTTTCTCACAACCTTACTCCTCTGCTACACATATCCACGGATGCTGATCGATCTCCCTCTATACATAGCTAGGTCTCTCTCCTTCTGCACACATATACTAGTCGATCTACCTCTCTATAGTTAGGTCTCTGCCCCCTCCCCCCCCCCCCACCGATAGTCGAACATTGTAGGTAGGTATCCATGCCACAGAGAAAAACTGCACCTCTTCCCTCTCAAATTCCAGTAGGCCAGCCGCCTTGTATCTTTGACGTGGGAAAAGACAAATTCGATGGCACTCTTTATCGATCGCGCAGCCACACACTTCATCCTTGTTTCTGATTATATCAATATCTCACGCCGATGATCCCTCCACTCACTTGTCGTGGATCGCTCCCTCTATATATGATATATCCATGACTCTGTTTCATACACATTGCATATGTTACGTTTTTTTGGATATCATCGACATATTGCCTCAGTTTCTCACAAACCATCTCTCTCACACCCACCCACGCAAGTACCTACACCTAAAGAAGAGGTGCACGCAGGACGCACGTACTCACATCTCGTTCCCGCGACAACCGGGCGGGTACACGGTGGAGTTCGTTTCTGTATGAAAAGGCAGCCTACGTGATAATTTGATGTGTGTAGCGGTTGTTTACTCGAAGGAGGGTCGGGTACCACGCCTAGACGGAACAAAGTTCGACTTGACGCGTTTGTATTAACTAAAGTTATATATTCCTCCTCAATGGCGCGTAGTAGAGAATATAAATTGCCATGGGGAAAATGGAAAAATCATCTCCACTATATACAATGGAGCCTGCCTGCCGGGGTTTGTCTCTCGTCACACCATCTCACACAAGGCGGCGGTGGCCTCTCTCTCTCTCTCACCGTTGGTCAGTGATCTGGACGCATCCCGTCCGCTGGCGGAAAGGGAGGATGTGCATCGTTTCTCCGTTTGACGGCGTTGAGGTAGCACGTCCCGATCTGCGGTACCCGTCATTCTCTCTGACCAAGCTCCAGGGCGGTAGGGCCTTCGCCACTTGCTCGTTGCCGCAGTATGGGCAGATCCCGGCCGCTGGTGCCCTCCTAGTAACATCCCGACGACCCTCAGGTACAGCTTCCTCCGGCCGTGCTCCACTGTCCATCTTCCCATGATGCTGCATGTGGATCTTCTTTAGTTGTTTTCTTAAAACGTATCTCGGCCGGCATACTTTCCATCTTGCAATCTCGTCCTCAAACCATTTTTGGTAAACCACCATGCTGCTATCTTTCCCTTATTACATGGAATATGCTTCTTTTTTGTCGGCGTATGTGTCTTCAACTCGTGTTATTCGCCAGTAATTGTTTCCTTTCTACCTATTTTTTGCAAATAGGGCTAGCCATTTCACCTCGGTGCTATTGTGACCTTTTGGTGAACTGCACAAATCACTTTTTTTCTTAAGAGTGTTTTGTGCAGTTCTGCCAAACTGTCACACGGGCAACGTTTGTACATTTCTGTGGGACTGCAGAAACGGAGATTGGTTTTGCTATCCTCCTCATCCAACTCCTTCCTAATCTTCTCCAACAAGTAGTTAGTCCTAAAGAGAGATCGCAGAGGTGATCGGCTTCTATTTGTGTGTGTTATGTTTCATCATCTAGTTCCACTATTATTGTAATCACACTGACTGGATATCTTTGCAAACAGGGATGGTCAGCTCGATTTAATGGAGCTGCACAAAATGATCAAATTGTGGTGTCCTCCGTACACCCCCTTTTTGGCTACAACGCTGGGTGAAACGCTGCCAAGCAATGAACACTGTGCCCAGGAAATGGACCCATGCCTACGAACAACATCGATCAATTATATATTTTTCTTTATTTGTACACCTTCTCACAACTTTGTCTTCAGTTGTGATGTGAATATTGGCGCTGATCAGCAAACCATTGGGATGCATTATCATCCATGGTAGTTTCATTTGTATTTGATGATATGTTGTAACAAGATAATCTTGAGGCAAGAGGACACACGAATCCTAAGTTGAAACCTTTTTTTTTCCTGCGGGAACCAAAGTTGAAACCTTCATATCATCACAGTACAATTTCATTAAAATCATGCGTACATATAAACAAATCCTAAAGGAATTATAGCAATGCCACAAATAATTCAACTTCGTTTCACCGACATGTGGGGCATCCTTCATCCGGCTCCACCTGTCGTGCAACAATGTTGAGTGCACAACTGCAGGGAAAGATTCACCCTGGTCGTTGCGCCGCATTAGTAATGACTAGTGAGCAGTCAAATCACAGAGCCCCACCTTTGCCATAGTAAGTTGCTCGGACGAAGCAACCATCATTTCTCTGTTCCTTGAATCCGCTGGTACTCCCATATTCCCAGAGTAATAAGTTGCTCGGGCGAAGCAACCATCACTTCACCTTTCCCACAGTAAGTACCTCCTTGGGCCCACTGAAAAATCACGTTTCTCTCTCCATCAAGTGAATTTATTGTCAATCTAACCCTGTCACTGAAACACCTCTTTGGCTACAGTTACTTCAGGGTTAGTGATGAGTTAGTCTAGCCTCTAGCTAAGTTAGAGTATCCAAACAGGAGTAGTATAGGACATGCAAGTTTCTCAAAGCATACAGTCAAATTCGTATGTGAAAGGATCTTTTTTCTTTTTGAAAACGGAACGTGAAAGGATCTTAGAATGATATAATTTTCAAAATATATAAAATCTTATCAATAGTCAAAGGCATCCTCGAAGAATACATTAGGCCCTACTCCCTCAGTCTAGGTGTATAAGTCACCTTACAAAAACCAAATAATCCCAAAATACTTAGGCGCAGTGCATTAACTCCCACCTCGTTTCTTGTTTCTTGACATATCCACCAATAAGAGATGTGGGGCGTGCATGTTTTCAATGACTTAGACTAGCCACAATGGGTAGTAACATAGACTAGTAACATGCATATGTTGCATGTTACTAGTCTATGTTACTACCTCTACAGTGGGAAGTAACATATGTGTGGTAACATGCGACACTTCATTTATTAGACTACAGATTCATCTTACCTTGATATGTGTGATGTTACTCATACTACTAGTAACTAGATATGTTACTACTTTCCTCTCTTTCCTCATTTATTGCTTGCCACATCATCTATTTTATTTAGATATATGTGATGTTACTATCTATGTTACTCCCACTGTGGGTAGTCTTAGACTACCAAACACGACATGCAATGGTTAGTTCATTGCATGCAATGCTATTAATTAGCAAATACATATTAATTTCTCTCAATTTCCCCTCTTCCTTAGTCACGGTGCACAATCTAAGATGACTTATTCACTAGATGGAGGGAGTATATAAAATCTTACCAATAGTCAAAACCAAGTGTTACTACTACACCAAACAAGTTCAAAACAAGAAATTGGACCCACTCACGGCATGGCATGCCTTTCTCGTTTGGTCCGTCGGTCAAAGCTCTTCCTCTTCTTGGCATAACAATAGACTACAGTATTTTTTTAGAATGCTCTTGGCATGTCGCTAACATGTGATGAGTTAACCGACCTCAATAGACGGCAAAAACGCCAGCCCGCCGCACTTTGAGAGAGACGAGGAGCGAGAAGCGATACGGGCTGGTGGATTACTAGAGCTAGGTGTCGCACGGAGGCCAAGAAATATGGTGATAGCGTGGGTTGGCCACGTACATTATGATGTAACTACACTGGGCTGCCGTGTTTCGTACTCTTCCGGTCTACTGTGGAGATGATTGGTTGATTTTATATCGCTAAATAATATTCCCTCAGTTCCACAATCTAGTGCTTATAGATTTTTTTAGAAGTCAAACATTAGAAACTTTGACCATATAAGTTATATTTTCAGAATGTACATGTTTAGTATTGTAGGTGTAGAGAGTTTTCTCTATACACTTGGTCAAAGTTGACAAAGTTTAACTTTCAGAAAAATCTATAGGCACTACATTGTGGAATGGAGGGAGTATAAAATACTATGAGTGCAGACGCTCCACCACGAGGTTCCTTGCTCCTTCTCGGTCGTCGGGAATCTATGTTCTTCCACTCTTTTTTTACATGAGCTTTGTTCATCATTTTGCCAACACACGGGACATCTAGCATCAAGGTGCATGTGTCATGCAAGAAAATGGAGATAAGCAGTGCGTAAGTGAGTCATGCACTACGATGGCACCTAGTACTACATAATATTTTTCCTCCTCGATGGCAAGTGAATACTTTTATCTTGAATAATGAACACGGGATGGTAGCCATGTACTGATGGACATGGTCGGCCATTTTTGGAGAGAGTACTGTTACATATTAAATTTGATGTGTCCCGTCAACTCACAGAACGACAAGAAGCACACACTGAATGATGGAGCACGGAATGGTAGCCATGGAAATGGTCAACCCTTTTGCAGACTAATGCACTACTTTTGATGTGTCCGGTCTACTCTCAAACGAGAGGAAGCTTTGCTTACTAGTACGTACACTATCGACTGTAGTACCATCATCATTGTTTGACTTTCGGAAGAGATGAGAGAACTTAATGTTTATTTGCTAATTAATAGCATTGCATGCAATGAACTAACCACTGCATGTCGTGTTTGCTAGTCTCAAGTCATTAAAAGCATGCACACCCACATCTCTTTGATTGATATGTCAAGAAACAAGAAACGAGGTAGAAGTTAATGCACCGCGCCTAAGTATTTTGGGATTCTTTGATTTTCATTAGATGAAACCTAGACGGAGGGAGTATTATACTTGAAGGCTACAAGGTTGGCTATAGATGACGTGGCCATGTCATGTAGCCATCAGCTGGTTATACTATTAACCATGCTCTTATAATACTCCTATATTTAGGAACGGAGGGAGTAGTTGGCATGCATGATACTACCTATAATACTCCCATTACAACCAGCCTGGTAGAATTAAAATACCTAATCTAAATGGTCGCCGCCCGATCTCTTTGTCCTCCTCCAGCATCCGGCAGAAGAAGAATCGAGCAAGACACCAGCTGTATTCGCCGGCGTCGCCTCGGCGGTGGCCTTCATGGGATACAATCGGCGGCGGCCTCCCGTGTTCTACTTTTCCTCGATGATGGCGGCGGGCGGGGACGTGCTGCCCGTCACCTCGTCCACATCCGCGTAGCCGCATCACCTCGTCGACATCCGCGGCGGCTTCTTTCTCTGCCTGCATGTCGCGGCTACGCGCGCGTCGACGGCGGATGGCGCGATCCACGAACATCGGAGGGCGCCAGACGACGCGGCGGCGTCGAGGGCAGCGACGATGCCCGTGCCGCCATGCTCCCCGACAAGCCGGCGTGGTGCAAGACGGCACTCTTCCTCGAGCTGTATTGGAGAGGCTAACTACGGAACCACACGCTGGCTTAGTGCGGCAACTACCTCCGACGGGCTAGGCTAGGTAGGTGGAGAAGCGAGCTGCCGAGCTCGGCGGGCCACCCAGACGGCTTTTATGCCAGAGAACTGCTCTTCCTGCTCGTCGGATGCCGCCGAAAGAGTGGACAAAATGGTGGAAGGAGGAGCTTGGCCGGCGTCCTGCTCCTGAACGGACGTGTGTGGCCGGAGTTGGTTTCTCGCATTCCACGCGGGTTTCTATATCTATATCTATATCTATACTACTATATAGTGTACCAATTTTAAGTAGGACTAAGAACATCAATCATAACCATTGATCTTCTAAATCCAACGGCCAATATCGGTGAGGGATTCGCATGAACAGTACTTCGCTACCTCACCTGTGTTCTAGAACAATCAAGATGGAGGGATGTGATGGTTGCTTGTCCGTTTATTTTACCAGGCCACTTATTAGTGGTTGGGTTTTGTGATATGACGTCTTTACTGCCGTGAGACTCGCGTGCAGCGTCGCCCTCTACACTAGTACTACATCGGTCGTGGTTTATTAGTCCCCCATTGAATTTGACTGAAGATTTAACTAACAAGATATTAGTTCATGTCAACAAAAACTATATCGTCGGATTAGTATTTGAACATAGTTTTCAATGATATAATTTTAGGTGACATGCGTCCGCATTTATCATACTATATATAATGTTAGTTCAATTTTTGGTCGTACTAATCTATAGTAAGGTGCCCGTGTGTTGCAAGGAACAATTATATTCAGACGTGCCTTGCACGTGTATACATTCTAGTAAATGTAGGTTTTTGAATGCGGCGAGGAGGCGGGTACAACTGGGAGTGCAGCGGGCGGCGCCCTGGGCCGGCGTGCCACTTCAAATGGCAGATGCAGTGAGAGGTCGCGTCCGCCTACGACCCCTTGACAAAGGCATCGCCACCTTGTGTCCAGATCCGAGATGCCACGTGTACGGATGAATGACTCCAAGCTCGACCACCGTGCTGCAAGAGGTGCGAGCCAAGGAACGCTGTTGGAGACACCCTCCTCGTCATCATCTGAGTCCTAGAAGATCTCACCCACATCATCATTAGGCATGCAGCCGCCTTCATAGACAACGTGCGCAGAAGGAGTAGTGGCGACTGGGACGCACCACGTCGTGGGCACTCCGTACGTGCTCGTGTGCGTGCAGCGTGCGTGCTTTTCCATCGGTGCTAGCTCTAAGGCCGAGGCTGCGGTCGTCTTTGTCTCTGGCTAGTCGTTGAGCAACGACGACAAAGAGGTGCTGCAATAGATCCATAGGCGCCGTTGTGTACGAGCTTCGCCGTAGCACGACGAATCGGACGTCACCGCAGATGGCGCACGCCTCCATGTAGCCGAGTGTGTGCGCATGCATGTGTTATTCATGAGCATTCTGCGGCCAAGTGTGTGTGCATGCATGTGTTGTGTACGTGCGTTGTGTGCTCCATGATGTGCGCGTTTGTGCATAAGTTGTATCAGCATGAGTTAGTGTGTTGGCGTGTGTACATGCGTGGCTGCATGCGTCCTGTACATGCATGGCTTCTTGCATGGTTATCAATATAAACCAATAAAATATCTTCAACTTAGCATCCTGATGTATCATCTTTAGTGGTTAGCGAAGAGTTCATGTTCTTTTATTTGTTTATAGGCGGGCAGGCGGCAAAAAATAGGGGAAAACGCGCAAGGTTCCTTGCAGACGCTCCACCGTGAGGTTCCTTGCTCCTTCTCGGTCGCCGGGAATCTATGTTCTTCCACTCTCTTTTTTTAGTGAGCTTTGTTCATCCTTTTGCCAACACGCGTGACATCTAGCATCAAGGTGCACGTGTCATGCAAGAAAATGGAGATAAGCAGTGCGCAAGTGAGTCGTGCACTTCAATGGCACCTACTCCTATACGCAATATTTTTTCTCCTCGATGGCACATGAATAGTGCATGTACTCAACGACGGAGCACGGGATGGTAGTTGTCGGATGTGGGGTTCCGGCAAACCCTTAAGGTTCGAACACTGGGGTGCGCGCGAAGTCTTTCCCTCCTACCGATCTACGCCCTAGCTTGATAAGATATCGCGAACGAACTTGACGAACTCGCAACCCAGAAATACATGAGATTTATACTGGTTCGGGCCACCGTTGTGGTGTAATACCCTACTCCAGTGTGGTGGTGGTGGATTGCCTCTAGGGCTGATGATGAACAGTTACAAGGGAAAACAGCCTCCTGAGGTTGAGGTGTTCTTGTGCTTGGTGACTTTGCGGGCGAGAGCTGGGTGAATTGCTCCATGCCTACTACCGTGGTGGCTAGACCTATTTATAGAGGCCCTGGTCCTCTTCCCAAATATTGAGCGGGAAGGGAGCCAACAACAGCGGGCAAATTTGAAGGGGGACAACTAGTACAAGCTATCTTGACAAAAGTGGTCTTTGCCTACAAAAAGATCTGGTGGTGACGCCGTCTTGGGCTCCACGATGACCTCCATCTTGCCGTCCTCCTGGTCTTGGTCTCGTTGCACCAATATAGCAACATTTTCCTGATGCCTCGGTACTCTTTGCATGCGCTTGCCGCCTTAGCACCAAAGAGGAAATAAGGACGCTACGCGCGCTGGCGCCCGCCTGGTGTCGTTCGTCATGGCTCACGTCACGAGGGCCTCGTGAGGTTTTGCCCTGCTTGATATCTCTGCTCCTCGTGAGCTTGCCTAGCTTGGCTACTCCAGAGGAGGTCTTGCATCGTCCGCCTCGCGAGGCTTGGACCCTCGCGAGGGTCTTGGATGCTTTGTTGATGAAGATGGGTCGTACGGCCTGCTCGCTTAGCCACGCCGTGGGTCGCAGGCAGGCAAGTCTGGGGACTTCCGTTCCCAGAACACCGACAGTAGCCCCCGGGCCCAAGGTGCACTCGGGCTTGGCTTCGCGGCAAAGCCAAGGGTGAAGTTCGGAGCACCGCGGGCCCCAAAAGCTTGCGGCCTCGGTTGATGCGTGGTGGTTGATTGGACGTGGGCGTCTCCGCTTCTTCATGCTGCCTCGGCAACTGCTTGTCCTGACAAAAGGCTGGCTCGGGCAGTTCTTGCCTTCATTGCTTCTTCCTTGCCTCGCTCCAGATCCCTTTTCTTGCTCCTCGCCACTGCTACCTCTAGATCTGCTCCAGCCTTGCTCTGCGTCTGCCGCCCATGGTGCCGCGCAAGGTCAAGACTTCCTCGGCGCCGGCTTGGTACGATCCCGCTCTTGAGGCGCCCACCGTCACAGATAAGAGCCTCGCCTCTGTGCGTCTACTAACGGCGGGGGAGAGCAATGAGTGGGGGAAGATTGAACTCCGGCTTGCTTCCGACGAGCCGGAGCCCGAGGTGAGCACCTTCTTCCCTTTCTTCTCGTCGCCGTTGGGTTGGTCCCCCCTTTCTCCGATTTCTTTTATGAAGTCCTCGACCACTACGTTCTGCAGGCGTTGCATCTCCATCCCAACTCTGTCCTCCTCCTGTCCATCTTCGCCTACTACTGTGAGGCGTACCTAGGCGTGATGCCGTCCGTGGCGCTCCTGCGCCATTTCTTCTTCCTCCATGTCAGCGAGGCGCACATCACCGGGTGCCCTAATTTCGTCGCGTGCCGCAAGGCCAACTTGATCTCGAGCACCGGGAAGAGGGCTGACAACATTCGATCCAAATGGGTCATGATGGACGCCAAGCACGCCGACCCGCGTCTGGCGTTGCCAATGGCAGCGCCCCCTTCCAACGGGGGGTGGCCCAAGGTGGAGCTTGTCGATGAGCGGGCATCGTTAGTGTTGGGGCAGATGATGACCGTATTGAAGCCAGGCAATGCGAGGGCAGCCAAGGTAATGGGGGTGATGCTCCTGAGGGAATTCTTGATGTTACGGGTTGCCCCACTCCAAGCGCGCGCGCTCCCTATGGGAGCTTGAAGAAGAGGAAAACAAGACCCGCCCGAGGCCGTGGGACCTACCTGGCGATGAATTGGACGTCGTCCTGCGCCTCATAGTCGGGGACAACCAGGAGTACCCGCCTAGCGCCTTCGTTCCCCTGTTCTAGCGCAGGGACCGGGAGGAATTTGTCGCCTCCAGGCCGACTTTTGATGTGCGCGGGCTGGTGCCGCCGACGCTTCCGGGAGCTCCTACAACATAGAAACCGGTGGAGGTGTCTTCTGGCGAGTCCCGCGGGGAGGAGAGAGGAGTTGGACTTGGAGAAGACTCTGGAAGAGGTGGGGGAGACTTCCCCTCTGAGCAAGGCTGAAATCCTCCGCACCTTGCCTGACGACGCCGAGGTCGACGCCTACCAGGAGGTGAGGGAGCAGCTCCTCATCGAGACAAGGGGCAGGTCATTGCTGGTGCCTCGCGATGTCGCCTTCGTCCCGACGCGTCCTGGGGCTAGCTCCGGCCCTGTCGCTGCGCTGCCCGCTGCTGCTGGAGCCCGCACGCCTACTTCCCAGGTCCCAACACTCTGAGGCTTCAAGCTCCCCAAGCGGAGGGTGGAGTACTTCGCGGTGGACCGGTAGGTGTCTCGAGCTTCGCCTTATCCCTGTTGGTACTTGTTATTTCCTGACGCTCGTCCTTGGTTGATCAGGCCAACGTCTTCGGCGAAGAAGAGGAAGGAGGATGCGGCTGCCGTGCCTCCCTCCGCAGAGAAAGGAGGTAGCAGCGTCCACACCTCCCCAGCCCGGTCATCCTCGCGAGGCCAGGTGGAACATCACCGCTTGGATTCAGCCCCCATGGCCCTGCTGGCTCAGGAAGTGCCGGCGCCTAGCGCGACTGACGAGGTCCCAGCTGCTCCGGAACCCGTGATCACCCAAGCCCTGGTGACGATGTCGCCTCCTCCCACTACTGCACCTCCGCTCCTTGGCTCTTCCGCTCGTGCTGCTGTTCTGGAACGTGCTCTTTCGGAGATGGCCCAGTTGTAGGCAGATCTTCTGAGCGCGGACCCACACCTGGTGGCCGGGCGCCTGGAGCTGGCCTCTGGCTGGCTTCACTCTAATTTGGCGGTATGCGCGACGCTGAGTCAGGCCGCGGCGTCCTCCGAAAAGGAGAAGCAGAACGCCGCGACTGCGGCGGCCGGCCACGAGGCGGCACTGAAGGATGCCAACGCCGCCTTCGACTGCTGCCGGTAGCTGGAGGGTGAGCTGACAAGCCTGCGCAATGAGCACGCCGTCGTCAAGTGAAGGAGGAGGAGATGAAGGCTCAGGAAGAGGCCGTCAAGAACCGTGATGCTGAACTGGCGGAGCTGGGGAAGAACTAGGCCGTCGAGCACAACCGGTTGGAAGAGTTGGAGCGGAAGATGGGGATGAGGGAGGCCGATCTTGACGCCAAGGCGCGAGTCTTGGCCGAAGACCACGTGGCCTTTGCCGATCTCGAGAAGAGATCTCGCAAAGCATTGAAGATACTCTACGAACACGGCCTGGAGAAGCCGCTGGACACCGACGAGGACGGCCCCGCCCAGCTGCTTCCTCTCGTGGTGAAGGCGCTTGAGGAGGTCGTTGACGACCTTGGTCCCATGGTGGAGGCAGAAGCTCGCGTCCTGTCTTTGGCTGCATTGACCCGTGTCTTCAGCCATCTGCACCTCCGCGACCCCAACGCTCGCCTTGACGGGCTGCTGGAGCCTGTGGCTGAAGATCACTGCGAAGCCGCTGCCGCAGCTGTGCAAGGTCAGGTGGAGGCCTTGCTGGGGAAGTTCCGTGGCTTTGTCTCCACTCCTCTGTTCGGCAACGCCGCCGATCCTGCGGCGGGCGGCGAAGGCGAGAACACCGTTGCCCACGGGGAAGCGCCTTCCGCAGGCGATGGCGACGTCCAGGGGTGACCTGCAGCTGTTTCTCCCATTTCGTTCCTGCAACATGTATCAAGCCTCATGGAGGCGTTTAGACTTTTCATTGGTATCGTGAGGATGATGTGATTGTAATATTTGCTTCGAGATTTTGCGATTTCCTTCCTATTTGCTTTGCGTTCTACGTCGGCAGAGCTCGGCCCCGCGCATACCTCAACCGCCATTGGGCCGATCGGAGACCAGGACGGACCAAGGAGTGAGGGGCTATGTGACCAGTTAGGCTCCTGAGTCGCGATGCTCAGGAGTCCCCCTTGACATGTAAACAGCTTATATGGAGAGTTCGCGAGGATAGATTGATGTTCCACATCGGCAGAGCCCGGCCACACGCATACCTCAACCGCCATTGGGCCGACGGGAGACCAGGACGGACCAAGGGGTGAGGGGCTACGTGACCAGTTAGGCTCCTGAGTCGCGATGCTCAGGAGTCCCCCTTGACGTGCAAACAATTTCCATACCCGCCCTCGCCGAGGCCTCAGGAGGGGCGCACGACGCCCAGGTCCGGGGGACCTGGTTGGGTGGCGTGCGCTTGGGCGTGACCCGAGCGCAGCCCTTGTGCCCAGCCCCCTCGTGCGGCTCTCCCGAGGGGAGGCGTCGTGGTGAGGCTGGTCACTGAGCTCTGGGCTCCCTGAGGTTGGTACGACCGTGGGGCCGCCCTCACTTGTTTATCACCAGCGCTGTAACGCCCCCGATGCGGCTAAATCTCCCACGTGTCGAGGCACGACTTAGAGGCATAACCGCATTAAAAGCAATGTCGCAAGTGAGGTAATCTTCACACAACCCATGTAATAAATAAGGGAAAGAGATACATAGTTGGCTTACAGTCGCCACTTCACACAGTACATAAATAAACATCCATCATTCAGAGTACACTCAAGGTCCGACTACGGAACCAAAATAAAAGAAGATACCCCAAATGCTACACAGATCCCCGATCGTCCCAACTGGGCACCACTACCGATCATCGTGAAAAGACACATAGTAACGACCACGTTCCTCGTCGAACTCCCACTTGAGCTCGGTTGAGTCACCTGACCGCATCGTCGGAACCTGCAACTGTTTTGGGAAGTATCTGTGAGTCACGGGGACTCAGCAATCTCACACCCGCGAGATCAAGACTATTTAAGCTTACAGGAAGGACAGAGTAGTAAGGTGGAGCTGCTGCAAGCGACTAGCATATATGGTGGCTACTTCGCAAAAGAGAGCGAGAAGAGAAGCAAAGCACGGGCGTGAAGCTAATAGCGATCAAGAAGTGATCCTGAACTACTTACGTCAGACATAACTCCAACACCGTGTTCACTTCCCGGACTCCGCCGAGAAGAGACCATCACGGTTACACACGCGGTTGATGTGTATTTCAATTGAGGTCAACTTCGGGTTTTCTACAACCGGACATTAACAAATTCCCATCTGCCTCATAACCGCGGGCACGGCTTTTGAAAGATATTACCCTGCAGGGGTGTCCCAACTTAGCCCATTATAAGCTCTCACGGTCAACGAAGGATATTCCTTCTACCGGGAAGACCCGATCAATCTCGGAATCCCGGACTACAAGACATTTCGACAGCAATAAAACAAGACCAGCAAAGCCGCCCGAATGTGCCGACAAATCCCGATAGGAGCTGCACATATCTCGTTCTCAGGGCACACCGGATTGTCCAAACTTCCGATAGGCCATCTCAGAGTTGCCCCTGATGGCCACCGGCGGCTGACAGGTTTGGACCAGCACTCAGAGGAGAACTGGCCCGGGGGTTAAAATAAAGATGACCCTCGGGCTCGCGAAAACCCGGGGGAAAAGGCTTAGGTGGCAAATGGTAAAACCAAAGTTGGGCCTTCTTTGACGAGTCTTATTCAAAGCGAACTGTCAAGGGGTCCCATAAATCACTCAACCGTGTAAGGAACGCGAAATCAAGGAACATAACACCGGTATGACGGAAAACTAGGGTGGCAACAGTGGAACAAAACACCAGGCATAAGGCCGAGCCTTCCACCCTTTACCAAGTATATAGATGTATTAATTATAGCAGATATATATATTGTGATATCCCCCAAGTAAACATGTTCCAATAAGGAACAACATCTCCATGTTCCAACAAGGAACAAACTTGACTTCACTCGCAACTAGCAACGCTATAAGAGGGCTGAGCAAAGCGGTAACATAGCCAATCAACGGTTTGCTAGGAAAGGATGGTTAGGGGCTGACATGGCAATATGGGTGGCATGATATAGCAAGTGGTAGGCATCGGAGCATAGTCATAGCAAAAGAGCGAGCAACTAGCATAGCAAAGATAGAAGTGATTTCGAGGGTATGGTCATCTTGCCTGCAATGTTCTCAGAGTTGTCGAAAGCTTGATCCTCGTAAGCGTTCTCAACAGGTTCCCCATTCACGTACTCGTCTCCCGGCTCTACCGAAAACAACAACACAAACAAAGGAACCACAATAAATCACGGTGGAATGCACAATCAACATGATGCAAAACATGGCATGATATGCGGGATGTGATATGCAATGCGTATGCGCGCTCCGGAAAGGAAATGATGAACCAGACATCAACTTGGCAAACCAAGTATGCCAATGGAAAGATGAGATGATTTCGGTTGAAATCGATATAAAGATCACCGGAATCGGATACACGGTTTGCAAATGACAAGCAAAACAAGAATGGCACAAATCTGCCATTAACAGCATGATGCCACTTAGCAAGCAACAAGAAATTAAGCTACTGCACCCAAACGTATCAACAAAGTATATGGCAGTGATCTACACAAGATGCTTGACAAAAGATGAGCACTGAGCTGGCTAAATCACATCATAACAGGTTCAAACAAGCATGGCAAAAGTGCACAAAATATCAGGCTGGACATGGCAAAAACAGCATCAGGTTGCAATGTTCAGAGCAAGAAAACTACATGCTACAAGAACTTAAAATAGCAAAACAAGGCATGGCATGAATCTACTCAAAGCATAGGACAAAAGTCTCTTACTGACCATAAGCCAAAAAGGACTCGAAAATATAGTAACACCCATGTCAATATTGAAAGTTTCGTTAACAGATTCAGCAACATGGCATGTTAAAACTGATAACAAGTAGGCATGTTTACAAGCTCAATGCACTCACGACAGAGCCTTAAATGATAAACTAAGCATACATTCATCAAGAAGACATGTCATAGAAGACATACATGGCAAGAACAATAACATAGCATACATGGATCAACCACAACAACCTTGGCAAAATTGAACAACATGTAAACAATCTGCCAGGAAACATTTTATAGCAAAAGTAGAGCTCGATTGACTCAAGCTATGGTACTCCATAATTGCAAACAAGGACATCGATGGATAGAGCAAGACATTTTTAGCAAAACATCCTTACTGAAGTATCTCAAAATATGCATGGATCTCTCGGTAGCATCAAGTTAACATGGCATCAAAATATCAGCTAAACATGGCTGAAAACAGCAACATCAGGACACCTACTTTGCATGCTTGTGCTAGTCACCACATAGATCACAAAAATACATGTCATACACCCCTGGAAAGATGGCATGGCATATTACAAAACACATGTAGGACTCCAATTCATAGGGTGCACACAATAATCATGGCAAAAATAACAAAAGTGCAAGTTCTGTTACGAAACAGAAACTAACATCATATAGCACTCTTCCAACAGCATTTCGGGCATCAAGATGAGCTCAAATGAAAATGATGCAATGAGACTAAATGATCTACTCTCCGAGGCGAACTTTTTGACATATTATACGCGCAAAATGGGTCTACAGATGCAAAGTTACAGCATGTTGAAAATGCAACAAAAACAATAATATGAAAAAGACTTGGAAGAAAAAATGGAGGGGAAGAGAGAGGTCAACGGCTCGCTTCGAGGCCGGATCGGGATCGGGTCTCGGCGACGCTGGCGGACGCGGCGGGCGCCGGGAGTTCGCCGAGCCGGAGGAGAGGAGGCGGGCTGGGTCCGGGCGCCGGAGGAGGCGGCGCTGGCCAGCTTGGCCGGTGGCGGCGGCGGCGAGCCCGGTGGCAGCGGCGGGCGGGCGACGGGCGGTGGCGACGGCCGCCGGGATGCGGCGACGGCAAGCCGGGCGGCGGCGCTGAGCTCGGGCGGCGCGAGGGGCGCGGTCGCTGGTCGGCATGGCCGGGCGGGCAGGGCAGCAAGGCGGCGGGTGGCGGCGTGATGGTGTCGCGACCAGTGGCAGCGGGCGGCTGGCGGGCGGACGTGTCCGACGGAGCGGACGCTTCGTCCGCGCGAGGTAGGGGAAGGCTAGGGTTAGACCAGATTTGGAGGGGTTTGCTTAAATAGGCATAGAGGGAGCTAGGAGAGTCCAAATGAGGTGTAGTTTTCGCCCACACGATCGTGATCGAACGACGGAGAGCATGGAGGTGACTTAGATGGGTTATTGGGCTGTTTTGGAGGGGTGTTGGGCTGCAACTTAAAAGAGGCCTTTGCGAGTGCGGTTAACCGTTGGAGTACCAAACGAGCTCCAAATGACCCGAAACTTGACCCGGTGGTCTACGGGTGGTATACCAAGGCCACTAGACAAACCTCGGTCCATTTCGAGAAGGTTTAGTAACCGCACACGGAAAAACGTAAAAGGGACCGCCGGGGGAGATAGGAGTGTCGGATTGCAAAACGGACAACGGGAAAAATGCTCGGAATCAAGAGGCGAACACGTATGCAAATGCGATGCACATCATGACATAATAAAATGCAAGACATGGACAAAATGCAAAATGAAGAAAACCCAACCACAGAGGGAATATCATATCACAATGCCGAAAATGGCAAGAGTTGGAGTTACAAATATGGAAAGTTACATCCGGGGTGTTACAACACTCCACCACTACAAGAGGATCTCGTCCCGAGATCTAGGACTGAAAGAACTCCGGATATTCCGAACGGAGGTGATCCTCGCGCTCCCAGGTAGCTTCTCGGTCGGAATGGTGTGACCACTTCACTTTCAGGAATTTGATTGACTTGTTGCGAGTCTTGCGCTCGGTTTCTTCGAGAATAGCAACGGGGTGCTCATGGTAAGAGAGATCTTCTTGAAGGTCAATCTCTTGAAGTTGATAGTGCGTTCAGGAGTCTTGAAGCACTTGCGAAGCTGTGACACGTGAAACACATCGTGCACGCGTTTGCAAAGTTGGACGGAAGCTCAAGTTGATAGGCGAGATCGCCTCTTTTGCCAATTATCTTGAAAGGACCCACGTATCTAGGGGCAAGCTTCCCTTTGATACCGAAGCGGACGAGTGCCTTTCATTGGAGAGACGCGAGGTAGACATGGTCTCCTATTTCAAAAGCCACATCACGGTGCTTATCATCATAATAGCTCTTCCGGCGCGATTGCGCAGCTTTGAGATTCTCACGAATGACTTGGCACATTTCTTACATACGTGATCAAGTCATTGCCAAGAAGTTGGCGTTCACCTGTCTCGAGACCAATTGAGAGGAGTACGGCACTTTACGCCATAAAGAATTTCGAATGGGGCCTTGCCCGAACTCGCTTGGAAGCTGTTGTTGTAAGATAACTCGGCATACGGAAGACAATCTTCCCACTTCATCTCGAAGGAAATGACACAAGCCCTGAGCATATCTTCAAGGATTTGATTTACTCGCTCAACTTGGCCACTTGTTTGAGGATGGAAAGCTGTGCTGAAACGAATGTTGGTGCCCATGGCCTTCTGAAAAGAATCCCAGAACTTGGAGGTAAAGATGCTGCAACGGTCTGAAGAGATCAATTGTGGAATGCCGTGCAAGGAGACGATCCTGGAGGTGTATAGCTCTGCCAACTAAGCTGCTGTGATGGATTCTTTGATAGGAAGAAAATGAGCCACTTTAGTAAGCTTGTCAATGAAAACGAAGATAGCATCATTTCCACGCTTGGACTTAGGAAATCCAGTCACGAAGTCCATTTCGATATGATCAAACTTCCATTCAGGAATAGCAAGAGGTTGAAGGAGACCAGCTGGTCTTTGGTGTTCTGCTTTCACTCTTCTGCAGACATCACACTCATTCACGAATTGAGCAATTTCTCGCTTCATTCGAGTCCACCAATATGACTGCTTGAGATCATGGTACATCTTCGTACTTCGGGATGAATGGATAGAAGCGAATTGTGAGCCTCGTTCATAATGACTTTTCGTAGATCACCCTTAGGAACCACAATCCGGTCCTCAAAGAAAAGAGTATCTTTGTCATCAACGTGGAAGCACTTGTACTTGGAAATGCCCTTGTCGATACCACGTTTCACCTTTTTCACCATGGTATCCAGAAGTTGAGCCTCACGAATCTGATCTTCCAAAGTAGGAGAGACTATGAGGTTGGCAAGAAAACCTTGAGGAACAACTTGAAGATTCAGCTTGCGGAAAGCTTCACAGAGATCCGGTTGGAAGGGCTTGAGGATTAGACTGTTGCAGTAAGCCTTCCTGCTCAAGGCATCTGCAATGACATTGGCCTTGCCCGAAGTATATTCAATACTTGGGTTGTACTCTTGAATCATTTCGACCCATCGAGTCTGCCTGAGGTTGAGGTTTGGTTGAGTGAAGATGTACTTGAGACTCTTGTGATCGGTGAAAATGTCCACTTTCCTTCCCAACAAGAGATGTCTCCATGTAATCAAAGCATGGACAACTGCCGCCAACTCAAGATCGTGAGTGGGGTAGTTCTTCTCGTTGGGCTTCAACTGACGAGAGGTATAAGCCACAACCCTCTTCTCTTGCATTAACACAGCACCGAGACCTTGAAGAGAAGCATCACAGAAAACCTCAAATGGCTTGGATTCATCAGGAGGAGTCAAGACAGGAGCTGTGACGAGTTTCTCTTTGAGGGTATTGAAAGCAACGTCACACTCAGGAGACCAGACATACTTCACATGCTTCTGGAGGAGGTTGGAAAGAGGCTTTGCAATCTTGGAGAAATTCTCAACGAATCTTCGGCAATAGCTTGCAAGACCAAGAAAACTGCGGAGCTGCTTGACATTCTGAGGAGGTTCCCAATTCACAATTGCGGACACCTTCTCGGGATTAACAGTGATGCCCTTGGCGGAGATGATATGACCAAGATAAAGCACTTCATCAAGCCAAAATTCACATTTGGAGAACTTCGCATAGAATTGATACTCTCTGAGCTTGTCTAGTACCAATCGCAAATGTTTGGCATGATCCTTCTTATTCTTGGAGAAGACCAAAATATCATCAAGATAGACCAAGACGAATTCATTGGTGTAGGGATTGAATATGAAGTTCATCATCCGAGAGAATGTTGGAGGAGCATTGACGAGGCCGAAAGACATGACAGTATATTCATAAGAACCAAAGCTTGTTCTGAATGCTGTCTTGGGAATATCTTGTTCACGAATGCGAATCTGATGATACCCCATGCGAAGGTCAAGCTTAGAGAACAACATAGCACCTTTGAGTTGCTCGAAAAGCTCATTGATGTTGGGAAGTGGATACTTGTTCTTGATTGTCTTCTTATTCAATGGACGGTAATCGACGCAAAAGTCGGTCCGCTCCATCCTTCTTCCGGACAAAAAGAACACCACAACCCCAAGGAGATGAACTCGGTCCGATCAAACCCAGACGCTCTTGTTCATCGAGCTGCTTCTTCAATTCCTTCAGCTCATTAGGTCCAATCTTGTATGGACGCTTGCAAGCGGAGTTCGATGCGGGCTCAAGATCAATAACGAACTCAATCGGCCGATGAGGAGGCATTCCGGAAGCTCTTACGGAAAGACATCTTGGTACTCACAAACGACCGGAATCGAGAGATGGCATTCAGTTCGCCCTTCTCATTGAGAGAAAACAAACGAATGGTTTCATCACGAAGCGGCATAGATGATCACATCATTAGAAGAGTGAGTCAATTGAATTTCCCTGGCAGCACAATCAAGCTGAGCTTTGTGCTGAGAAAGCCAGTCCATTCCGAGAATAAGATCAATATCCGAGTCACCAAGAACAATTGGTTTAGCCAGAAATCTATAATCGCCCATCTTGATAGAAACATCCGGAACCATGTAGCTTGCATTCATGCATTTACCCGGAGAGACAACTGCTAATGGTCTAGGTAGCTCTTGGAAAGACAACTCATGCTTAGATGCAAATGGTTTAGAGATGAAACTAAGCGATGCACCAGTATCAAATAAGACTTTTGCAGGAATGTCATTAACTGGAAGATTACCCATTATCACATCAGAAGATTCCTCTGCTTGAGCTGCATTCATCATATTCACCTTTGCAAACTTGGGATTATGCTTGACCACTGCATTGCTGGAAGATTTCACAGGAGGAGGAGGCGGAAGGCGCCTCTGGTTGAAACATTTGTTCGCATAGTGACCTTTCACGACATTTGTTGCAAGTCACCTCGAGAGCTGGACGGTGGTAAGGAGCACTTGACCTTGGAGCTTGAGAATTGACTTGTTACGATAGCCGAGGTTGGGTGGGTGGGAAGATCCACGGCCACCTGAGTTCTTCTGGCGATAAGGTGGACGGAACGGAGGAGGAGGAAGGTAAAACTTCGCTGCTTAGCTGCCACTTGAGAGGAAGAAGAAGACTGAACTGCATCCCCGATTCTCTTCTTAGAAGCCTCACATTTGAGCTGGGCAGCTTCTTGCTTCAGAGCCATGTTGTAGAAATCATCATACTTATCTGGCTCAAAAAGCACAAGAGCTAATTGCAGATCTTCTCTCAGACCACCTCTGAATTGATAGATCATACTCTTTTCATCAGGCACGTCTTGCTTAGCAAAACGAGCGAGCTCGAACTGGATATTGTATTGATAGACGGACATGTTGCCCTGCTTGAGATTGCGGAACTCCTCACGCTTGCTCTCAACAACACTTTTCGGAATGTGGTGAGCTCTGAAATCACGGCGGAACTCATCCTGGTAATGAGACGACCTCCTCTAGAATCTTTGTATTGCCGGTACCACTCAGCAGCCTTGATCCTTGAGTTGAAACGATGCAAACTTGACAAAGTCCTCGTGTCCGACATTGCTACAATCAAAATGCTTGCAGATGTCCACAAGCCAATCGTCCGCCTGTGGCCTCGACACGTAAACCGAAAGACTTCGCTGATTAGCGAGGAACCGATCGAGAGTAGCAAAGTGCGGCTGATTGTTGCCTTGACCTTGGTTTCCTTGATTGCCTTGCCCTGAGTGCGTTCTTGCAAGAGCTGCAAAATCATCTGAGCATTGGCATTGGTGGCTGCCATGATAGCTTGCCAGGCCTCTGGAGGCGGAGGTGGAGGTGGAGGGTTCGACTGATCCCCATCATTGCGATCCGGATTCAGACGCGTTGGCGGAGCCATCCTGAAGAGGGTGACATCCGTTAGTCCTTTGATAGACAAAAGATAAGTAGAATCAACGGATAGAAATTGCAACATATAGTCTTCACAATAAACATTCGAACAAGAATGAACGAATGAATTCCCAAGTTAATCATCACACGTCCATTAATGTGAGAAGCCACTTAGATAAAGATATGGAAACAACATACATCTTAGAAACAAATCGAGTATCACAACCGAAAACAAAAGATTGGCTTCTAGAATGAGCGGAACAAACACATGATAGAGATTTCGTCCAAAGTGTTCGTGGTGGGGCCCACACGGACACGACGATAGCGGTCAAATCACGAATGACTAACAAGACGTCCCGAATCAGCATAGCCAAGGATTCTTTAAGACGTCTACGCGACCAATCAGAATCGACCGTGAATGGGCGGACCACTAGACGTTGGACCCCAATCTCAAATCATACATCCGTCGGAAAGATATCCTCGTAGCTACTAGAATTCCCACCTATAAACTCCGAAACTTTACGGTTATGCAATCTGGTGTTGGGGATACAGGGGACACAAAATATATCACCCAAACTAACAATACCTAGATCCAAATTGTATCCATCCGTCAACACATAACCAAGAAATCCTCGGAAATCGTGGTACCTCGACCTTGAAAAACATCCGTTATACAAGTCATGGCAATACTCCAAGACTTTTCGCCACGATCTTTGAGCTATCAGGGTTATCTCACCAACAACTGCACAAAAGAGATTTCGATGTCGGCAAAACTCGTGTATTCCAGAAGCTGCAACGATAAAATTGTGACGACAACACCTCGAGCTCAACTCCCGGGACACCGCCACAACCCCTAAATGTCGAGGAGGCACCAAGAACAATGTTCTCGTCACAAAACCATCGGAACGATTCCAAGATACCCACGTGATCCTAAAATTTTTTAGTGAAATTTGAGGAGAGAAGAGTCAAAACACTACGCCGTGGATACCTCACAGAGCTGACGAAGGGACTGGGAAGTAAAAGAATCCTACTCTCCGATATATATAATCCTAAGACTCAAAACATTTTTCCATTCTAGACTCAACAACGCCAAAGACAAACAATCAAGTAGGGGCTCCTAAGTCGGGAAGGCTCGATTACCAACATGTAACGCCCCGATGCGGCTATATCTCCGGTGTCGAGGCACGACTTAGAGGCATAACCGCATTGAAAGCAATGTCGCAAGTGAGGTAATCTTCACACAACCCATGTAATAAATAAGGAAAGAGATACATAGTTGGCTTACAAATGCCACTTCACACGGTACATAAATAAACATCCATCATTCAGAGTACACTCAAGGTCCGACTACGGAACCAAAATAAAGAAAGATACCCCAAATGCTACACAGATCCCCGATCGTCCCCAACTGGGCACCACTCACGATCATCAGGAAAAGACACATAGTAACGACCACGTTCCTCGTCCGAACTCCCACTTGAGCTCGGTTGAGTCACCTGCACCGGCATCGCCGGAACCCGCAACTATTTTGGGAAGTATCTGTGAGTCACGGGACTCAGCAATCTCACACCCGCGAGATCAAGACTATTTAAGCTACAGGAAGGACAGAGTAGTAAGGTGGAGCTGCCGCAAGTTTACCAGCATATATGGTGGCTACTTGCAAAAAGAGAGCGAGAAGAGAAGCAAAGCACGGCGTGAAGCTAATAGCGATCAAGAAGTGATCCTGAACTACTTACGCCGACATAACTCCAACATCGTGTTCACTTCCCGGACTCCGCCGAGAAGAGACCATCACGGTTACACACGCGATTGATGTGTATTTCAATTGAGGTCAACTTCGGTTTTCTACAACGGACATTAACAAATTCCATCTGCCTCATAACCGCTGGCACGGCTTTTGAAAGATATTACCCTGCGGGTGTCCCAACTTAGCCCATTATAAGCTCTCACGGTCAACGAAGGATATTCCTTCTCTGGAAGACCCGATCAATCTCGGAATCCCGGACTACAAGACATTTCGACAAAGAATAAAACAAGACCAGCAAAAGCCGCGAATGTGCCGACAAATCCCGATAGGAGCTGCACATATCTCGTTCTCGTGGCACACCGGATTGTCCAAACTTCCGATAGGCCATCTCGAGTTGCCCCCGATGGCCACCGGCGGTGACAGGTTTGGACCAGCACTCGAGAGGAGAACTGGCCCGGGTTTAAAATAAAGATGACCCTCGGGCTCATGAAAACCGGGGGAAAGGCTTAGGTGGCAAATGGTAAAACCAAAGTTGGGCCTTCTTTGGGACGAGTCTTATTCAAAGCGAACCGTCAAGGGGTCCCATAAATCACTCAACCGTGTAAGGAACGCGAAATCAAGGAACATAACACCGGTATGACGGAAAACTAGGGTGGCAAATAAAGTGGAACAAAACACCGTGCATAAGGTCGAGCCTTCCACCCTTTACCAAGTATATAGATGTATTAATTATAGCAGATATATATATTGTGATATCCCCAACAAGTAAACATGTTCCAATAAGGAACAACATCTCCATGTTCCAACAAGGAACAAACTTGACTTCACCGCAACTAGCAACGCTATAAGAGGGCCGAGCAAAGCGGTAACATAGCCAATCAACGGTTTGCTAGGAAAGGATGGTTAGGGCTGACATGGCAATATGGGTGGCATGATATAGCAAGTGGTAGGCATCGGAGCATAGGCATAGCAAAAGAGCGAGCAACTAGCATAGCAAAGATAGAAGTGATTTGAGGGTATGGTCATCTCGCTACGCAATGTTCTCGAGAGTTGTCGAAAGCTTGATCCTCGTAAGCGTTCTCAACAGGTTCCTCGTTCACGTACTCGCCTCCCGGCTCTACCCAAAACAACAACACAAACAAAGGAACCACAATAAATCACGGTGGAATGCACAATAAACATGATGCAAAACATGGCATGATATGCGGGATGTGATATGCAATGCGTATGCACGCTCCGGAATGAAAATGATGAACCAGGCATCAACTTGGCAATCCAAGTATGCCACTGGAAAGATGAGATGATTTCGGTTGAAATCGATATAAAGATCACGGAATCGGATACACGGTTTGCAAATGACAAGCAAAACAAGAATGGCACAAATCTGCCATTAACAGCATGATGCCACTTAGCAAGCAACAAGAAATTAAGCTACTGCACCCAAACGTATCAACAAAGTATATGGCAGTGATCTACACAAGATGCTTGACAAAAGATGAGCACTGAGCTTCGGCTAAATCACATCATAACAGGTTCAAACAAGCATGGCAAAAGTGCACAAAATATCAGGCTGGACATGGCAAAAACAGCATCAGGTTGCAATGTTCAGAGCAACAAAACTACATGCTACAAGAACTTAAAATAGCAAAACAAGGCATGGCATGAATCTACTCAAATCATAGGACAAAAGTCTCTTACTGACCATAAGCCAAAAAGGACTCGAAAATATAGTAACACCCATGTCAATATTGAAAGTTTCGTTAACAGATTCAGCAACATGGCATGTTAAAAACTGATAACAAGTAGGCATGTTTACAAGCTCAATGCACTCACTACAGAGCCTTAAATGATAAACTAAGCATACATTCATCAAGAAGACATGTCATAGAAGACATACATGGCAAGAACAATAAGATAGCATACATGGATCAACCACAACAACCTTGGCAAAATTGAATAACATGTAAACAATCTGCCAGGAAACATTTTATAGCAAAAGTAGAGCTCGATTGACTCAAGCTATGATACTCCATAATTGCAAACAAGGACATGGATGGATAGAGCAAGACATGTTTAGCAAAACATCCTTACTGAAGTATCTCAAAATATGCATGGATCTCTCGGTAGCATCAAGTTAACATGGCATCAAAATATCAGCTAAACAGGGCTGAAAACAGCAACATCAGGACACCTACTTTGCATGCTTGTGCTAGTCACCACATAGATCACAAAAATACATGGCATACACCCCTGGAAATATGGCATGGCATATTACAAAACACATGTAGGACTCCAATCCATAGGGTGCACACAATAATCATGGCAAAAATAACAAAAGTGCAAGTTCTGTTACGAAACAGAAACTAACATCACATAGCACTCTTCCAACAGCATTTCGGGCATCAAGATGAGCTCAAATGAAAATGATGCAATGATATGAAATGATCTACTCTCCGAGGCGAACATTTCGACATATTATACGCGCAAAATGGATCTACAGATGCAAAGTTACAGCACGTTGAAAATGCAACAAAAACAATAATATGAAAAAGACTTGGAAGAAAAAAAATGGAGGGGGAAGAGAGAGGTCAACGGCTCGCTTCGAGGCCGGATCGGGATCGGGTCTCGGCGACCTTGCTGGCGGACGCGGGCGGCGAGGAGTTCGCCGGGCCGAGGAGAGGAGGCGGGCCGGGGTCCGGGCGCCGGCGAGTGAGGCGGCGCCGGCATGAAGGCCGGTGGCGGGCGGGCCCAGGCGGGCGACGGCGGTGGCGAACCCGGCCGATGCGGCGACGGAGGCAGGCCGGGCGGCGCGAGCTCGGCGGCGCGGGAGGGCGCTTGGTCATGGTCAGCCCAATGCCGGCGGTCTGAGTCGGGCGGCCGGGCGGTGTGGCGGCGTGATGTGTCGCGACCAGTGGCTGAGGCGGGCGGCGTGGCGGGGCGGACGTGTCCGGACGGAGCGGACGCTTCGTCCGGGTGCGAGGTAGGGGAAGGCTAGGGTTAGACCCGAGATTTGGAGGGGGTTTGCTTAAATAGGCATAGAGGGAGCTAGGAGAGTCCAAATGAGGTGTAGTTTTCGCCCACACGATCGTGATCGAACGACGGAGAGCATGGAAGTGACTTAGATGGGTTATTGGGCTGTTTTGGAGGGGTGTTGGGCTGCAACTTAAAAGAGGCCTTTGCGAGAGTGCGGTTAACCGTTGGAGTACCAAACGAGCTCCAAATGACCAAACTTGACCGGTGGTCTACGGGTGGTATACCAAGGCCACTAGACAAACCTCGGTCCATTTCGAGAAGGTTTAGTAACCGCACACGGAAAAACGTAAAAGGGACCGTGGGGAGATAGGAGTGTCGGATTGCAAAACAGACAACGGGAAAAATGCTCGGAATCAAGAGACGAACACGTATGCAAATGCGATGCACATGATGACATGATAAAATGCATGACATGGACAAAATGCAAAATGAAGAAAACCCAACCACGGAGGGAATATCATATCACAATGCCGAAAATGGCAAGAGTTGGAGTTACAAATATGGAAAGTTACATCCGGGGTGTTACAAGCGCGGAGCATAGTGCTTCTTCTTGCGCACGGGCAAAGCCGCTCCTCGGCAGTGTCGACAGCCAGCGCGAAGCATGGTGCTTCCACTTGGGCGTGGGATGGTGGGCCCCTCCGGGAGGAGCCCCCGGGGAGTGTACAGCCCCGCCCTAACACGTGGCTTGCACGGCAGGGCTGCGAGGTGTATCTGGGCACTCGTGAGCCAGTAAGAGGACTCACGAGGCCCTACCTCAAGGCGGGTTGCGCTGGTCTTGAGTCTTGGTGACTATATGTTCCTTCAAGGCGGTTAAATGCAAGCACTCACGTCCCTCGTGTCCCGGCCCTCGGCGAGCCTGGCCATTACCGGTATGCTAGGGTCGCGATGCCGTGGTCAAGGCCGAGGGGTGAGGCTGGAGAGCGAAGAGCTCCTGAGTCGCCATGCTCAGGAGCCCCCCTTTTAACATGCAAGTGAATTGCATAGGATGAACAGACCCGTGGCGGGCGGCGATCGAGCAGGCGAAGCATGGAGAGCAGATCAGCTTAGGTAAATGCAGGAAGATACATGCCACTGGGTCCGGCCCGAGCGGCTTGGTGATGATGCAGCCCGAGGGGCGCCCCCAACAAGGTAAGCTAAAGACATAAGCAAAAGGGATACATGCCACAGGGACGGATCCATGTGGCCTGGGAATAATGCAGCCCGAGGGGCGCTCCCAGCTAAACGAGTTTGGAAGATGTCACCTGGTTCTGTAGACGAAGTAGAGTTGGTGCAGTGGAAGGCGTGCGTCGAAGAAATGACTCCTCATGAGCCACCGGGACCCTGTGCCTCGGGAGGCTCTGGGGGTTCGGGATGTTCCCTGAAGACCGTCTCCATCTCCTCCAGGACGGCATGGTACCTGGCCTCCTTAGCCGCCAGGACACGCCGCAGGTCGTGTTGATAGGCTGACGCCACGCTCGGCAAGCGGAAGGGCATGCGAACGTAGTTGTGAGGCGGGCCCTCACAGCGGCCCACACGCGAAGGCCAGAAGCGCTCCTGAGATGTGGCCCTGTTGAGCTCGGGAACGTCGACGCAGACAGGCAGCCCAGCATCCTCTCCAGGACGCGGAGCTGCGCCTCGTGGGCGGTGTCGGATTTCGGGTTCCGGCAGACCCTTGAGGTTCGAACACTGGGGTGCGCGGGGAGATCTTTCCCCTACCAACTCACACGCTAAACTATGAACGAAGAACGGCACAAGAGACACAAGGTTTATACTGGTTCGGGCCACCATTGTGGTGTAATACCCTACTCCAGTGTGTGGTGTGGTGGATTGCCTCTGGGGCTGATGAAGAACAGTACAAAGGAAGAACAGCCTCGCGAGGGGCTGTTCTTGAGCTGGTGCGATGGACTGCTTGGGTGAGTCCAGTCGCTTCTCTCTCTCTCTCTGGTAGGTTCAACCCCCGTCCCTCTCTCTATGGTGGCTAGTCCTATTTATAGAGGGAGGCACTGGGCCTCTTCCCAAATAATGAGCGGGAACGGCGCCAACAAGTGGCCATTTTGAAGGGGAACATCTAGTACCCTTATCCTGACTAAAGTAGGTCTTCGGCTGCCAAAGGCTCTGACGGTGACTCCGTCCTGGGCTCCACGATGACCTCCTTCCTGCCGCTCTGCTGGTCTTGGTCTTGTTGCACCTAAGCAGTAACCTTTGCCTGATGCCTTGGCCGGTGCTTGCCTCCTTTGCACCAAAGGGGAAACGAGGACATCAGCGGTGGCGCCTCGCCGATCTCGATCTCGTCATGGCTGCGTCACGGGCACCCTCGTGAGGTACCCTGCCTTGATCTCTCCACCTCCTTGTGAGCCTGCAGACACGAGGCTGCTCCCGAGGAAGGTTCCTCGTAAATGCCCCGCCTCATGAGGCTTGGCCCCTCGCGAGGGTCTTGAGCTTGAGCTGATGATGCTGGGCCGTGCTGGGCCCCCACTTGAGCTGCGCCGCAGGCCGCAGGCAGGCAAGTCTGGGGACCCCCGTTCCCAGAACACCGACAGTAGCCCCGGGCCCAAGGCGCGCCCGGACTTGGCTTAGCAGAGAAGCGAAGGGGCAAGTGTGAAGCGCCGTGGGCCCCAACAGCATGCGGCCTTGGGCGCCGCGTGGCGATTGATTGGTCGTGGGCGTCTCCGCCTCCCCATGATGCCTCATTACACGGCCGGCTAAGCGGACCCGGGGTTGCACACAGCCATTCCCCTTTCGCCGTCCGCGCACTCCCGACCCTTCCTTCTTCCTCTGACTCCAACTTCCGCCCTTGATCCAACTCGGACTCTCACCCTTCCTGTCGCCATGGAGCCAATGAAGAAGGAAAAGGTGAAGAAGCCCGCGCCTTCGTCCCGCTCGCCTCCAGCGGTGGCCCCCGCCGTCGATCGATCTATCATACTCAACCCCGAGGCCTTGGGCAAGGTCTGCTCTAATCTTGCCACCATCTTCAACGAGTGCGGCAGGACCACGGCATGGCCTGCGTCCCACGCCTCCTTCGACAGGATTGTCATGGAGGTCCGGTTCTCTGCTGATGCCCTGTGGGCGGGTCTGGTTCCCCCCTTCTCCGCTTTCTTCAATGCGGTGCTCTCCCACTATCAGATCCACATGATGCATCTCGGGCCTGAGTCCATTACCCTCCTGGATGTCTTCGCCTTCGTCTGTGAGGCAATGGTGGGCATCCCTCCTTCCGTTGCCCTGCTGCGTCACTTCTTCCCTTTGCGCCTGAGTGATATTACTCAATGCTCGGGGTGTGTGAGCTTCCTTACGGTGCCAGAGACGGCTGCTTCGGGGATCGATTTCGGACTCCATCCCCCTGAGGCCAAGTTCAAAGAGCGGTGGTTGTATGTGGACGTTGGGGTGCCCAGCCCCCTGCTCTCGCATCCTACCTTGCCTGCTGTTCCCAACTCAGGCTGGGGTCATGAGACGCTCGCGGACACCCGGCTTGCATTCGTGTGGTGTCGCTTCGAGAGCTTGAGGGCGCTCAACGTGACGGCACCCAAGGTGGTGAAGGAGTTCCTTCAGTGTCGCATTGCTCCTCTCCAGCGCCACTCTCATCGGATGTGGGACTTTGCGGGGCGCCAAGACCGCATGCGACTTCAGGAGGGGACTGGCGCTGACGCGGCCGAGGACGGTGCCTGTGGTCCTGGTTGGCGATCCTTCCCCAGGAAGCCTTCGACATGATGCCCAGGAAGCCTTCCCCAGGGTCCTGGTTGGCGATCCTTCCTCTTGTATCTCTGTTTGGGCAGGGCCGACTTCGTGAAGCAGATGCCCAGCTTTGACGAGTGGGGGCTCCGCCCGGCTGGCCTCAGGGGGCCTCGCGAGAACCCAGTTGCCGTGGTCGCTCTTCTGGTCGCCCAAAGTGGCCCCATCTCAGGTGATGGTGCAGGGAGACGAGAACCGTCAGGAGTTGAAGGGACGACGTTGAGGTGGTGACGCCGCGCGGAGCCCTGAGGGCGGCATCTCCCGGAGCTCGTTCCGAAATAGTGACGGGTGAGGAGTCGCGGCCTCCGGCTCCCGAGGTTGGGGCTCCCGAGGTAAGGGCTCCCGAGGCCCCGGTCGTCCCCCATGAGGCGGCGCATGGTGGCGCCCCCCAGGCTGGTCCCATTTGCGCTGATCACCTTACCGCCTCCTCCATGCCACAAACCGACCCCTACGCCGAGCGCTTAGGCCGGTTCCGCGTATACTTAGTGGCCCTCCGCAAGAGGAAGGAGGCCCTGGGCGGTGACGATCGCCCTTGCCGCTTGCTGAAGTGCAGGAGGTACTTCGCCACGGATGAGTAAGTCCTCTTCTCTCTCTGCTCTTCTACCTCTCGGTTCTTGCAGCTGACTGTGGCCTTTCAGGGCCCTTCCTGCTGAATTCACGGAGACAGCCAAGGAGCCATCTCCCCAAGCTCCGTCATCGTTGTTGGTCCTTGGTGCGTCGGGTTCAAGCGGCGCCCTTATCACTCAGCCGGCCGGAGAGGTAACCTGCTCAGCCGAAAGGCCCCGAGCTCGCGCTACCGCTGTCTTCCCTTGACGAGTTCTCCTGGGGCACAGCCAGCTTGCCCCATGCTCTTTCCTTGATCGTGGACGGTGATTGGTTGAAGTCGATCTTGAGCTCTTCTTCTAGGGATGGACCATTTCCAGGCCCTGCTCCTGGCGAGGCCCGTCCGACGATCGTTAGTGCCAGCCCCCGCCTGGGGAGGAGGCGCCACGCCTCGGGCCCCCGTGACACGCCAGCAGCAGAGGGGGACGCAGAAGACGTGCTCAGGCGTGCTCGCGAACGCCGCGCCCTTCGCCAAGAATTTCTCCATGGGGCGACGGCCGTGGTGAACCGGCTCGGGGCGGAGCTTGCCAGCGAAGATGCACGTCTTGAGGCCGAAGGTTTGCGCCTTGATGAGGAGAGGCGCAAGCTGAAGGTAGCCGTTGCCATCGCGCGTCACCAGCATGATCTTGCCAATGCGAAGGCTGAGGCGTCGCTGGCAGTCTCGTGAGAGGCTTGCTCTCGAGCCGTCGAGGAGGCCCTGGAAGCTGATCGGCGGCGCAGGGACGCGGAGGAGCGTGCGTGGGAGCTCCAAGCCTGGAGCAACTCTCTGGGGCAGCAGGTGGAGTTGCGCCAGGCTGCACTTGTGTCGCTGAAGGAGGCTTGCCGACTCAAAGCGGAGCTCCAGAAGCGCGAGGAAGCGCTGATGCTGGAGGCCGCCGAGCGCATCCTCGACCTTGAGCGGTTGGAGACAAGGGAGCGCCTGGTGGTTCAGGCGGAGGACAATGTCACCGTGCAAGAAGCCCGAGCCCAAGAAGAGATCGACCCCCGCGTAGCGGAAGCTTGCTCAGGCCTCGAGCGCCAGTATGAGTTGAGGTTGGAGCTGGTCAGGGCCGAAGCTGAGGGCAGGACCGCGGCCCTCAAGGCCAAACTAGACAAAGTGACGCGGGGTGCGAACTCCTCCACAGCCGCCCTTTGCGCAGCGCAGGCGGAGCTGACCTCCTCCCGCGCCGAGCTACTTCTTCTCCGACAGAGGATTGATGGCGTCGAGGGCACTGCACGGCAGAACGAGGACGAGATTCGTCGATGATGGGTTCTGGAGCACGAGCACGCCCCCATGCTCCGGACGCTCAGGGAACGGGCTAACGCGGCCCTGGGCAATATTTGCGAGGCCGCCGCTAAGGAGCCGCATGAGACCAACTATGCCGGCAACCTCCAGTATTTTGCTGACATGGTGACGCTCCTGGAGAACCGCGCCAAGAGGTCTTGTTGGCTCGTCGAGGAGAGGAGCCGAGCCTTGCTCGGGCGCGCTTTCTCTCGTGTCTTCAGTTATCTGTGGGACAGGGATCCCCACTTCGACTTCGATGCCGCCATCGTACCGGTGCCCATAGCCATCCGGGGCGACCTGGCGCAATGGGTGGAGGATAATGTACCTTGTCAGGGCCTTCACGTCTGATGATGACGGCGTGATCGTGGCCGTCGATGAAGGCGGCGTGGTGGACGGTCCTGGTGCTGGCGGAGGCGCTGGTGGCGGTGATGATGTCAGCGACGCCAGCGACGCCTCCGGAGGTGACCTAGAAGGCGCGGCGAGCGACATGTCCAACTGATTGCTTGTCATTGCTGTTTACCCTGCATGAAAGAGGTTCGGGCTTGGCCCTGAATACTGTGAGAGCATTTTGGGAGGGGAAGCCCCTCATGTAAAGGTTTGAGGTAAATGCCCTGGTAATCTTAACGCAGCGTGTGAGCTTAACGGCCGGCCTAGTGGTGGGTCAGGTGGCTCGTTTACCTTTTGACCCTGGTGAGCCCCGAGCGGGGCTGTGGGGGCCATAGCGCCATATGTGTCTTCTGGGTGATCCCATTGATCCTGCGATAAGAACCTCCGGAGAGGGCGTGGCGACAGCCGTCCGAGCTGTGGACGCCTTGGTCTGGCCCGGCTCATGAGGGGCTCATGAGGGGAGGCAGTGCCGACGCTAGCTTTGGGCGCAGTCGAAACCAGAACACGAGAGATTGCTTGAATGAGACTAAACACCCCTTCCCCAAACGCACGAAAGGCTCGAACTCAAATCCAACTTAAATTCAAATCGAAGAAACTTGTCAACAAAGGAAAAGGCAAAAAAGCAAAAGGCCGCGTCAAGGCACCTAGTCTAGCCTTCGACGTCTTCTCACCAACATGTGAGCTAAGTGCTGCCACTGGGCGTGGGAGGGAGCCCCAGGGCCTAAGGCCGGCGCTCCTGAGACTCCGGGGCATGTACAGCCCCACTCATTATTAAGTGAGAGTGTCAGGGGGCGGCGAGCTTCACAGGAACTGGGCCTTCTTCACAGGTATCGGCCTTGCTTCATATCGCCAGATGAGGGCCCCTCCTTGCGCCACACTCTACCGCCACTGACGGCGGCTGGAGACCAAGGACGACACCAATGGGGTAGAGCAGTCGCCAGCGTTCCCCCGACGACCACGGGTCCTCTGTCGGGGGCAGGCCCTGAGGCACCTCCCCGGCAGGGGGCCTACCTCCTAAGAACATCTTGCGCCAAGCGCCGCGGGGACGAACCCGGATCTCGGCCCCTCTCTCCGCAGCTCATGGGTGCCCTCCTCCCGAGGGGTAAGAGATCGAGCTGCTGGGGGCCGCCACTGCGGGCGACCTGCACTCTCCCGGCAGCACATGGTTAGCATAAGCTTGCTCGTGAGGAATTAACAGTACCAGATAGTTGCTGCCGCCGGCGCGGTCATCGAGGCCCTCTTGGGGTTCCTGAAAGAGCTCAGCTTGTGGTGTCTCCTCGCCTCAACTTGGCCCAAGGAACGAGCCATGGTCTTCTTCCCGTGCGCTCTCTTGATCCATCATGCGGGGCACATAAGCTTCTGGGGACGCTGCCCCGTAGGTCTCGCTGTAGTGCCCCATATGCCATGCAGTCCGGCCCGGAGCGTTGTCTTGAGAGTGGTGGCGCGGTGGTCCGCCGAGGCCAAAGGTCATGGCATGAGCTCCTTCGCCGGCTGGAGATGGGGTCTGTGCGGCTTGCCGCCTGGTGATGTTGGCCAGGTTTGCCTCGAGTAGGCCCTGGAGCCCGCTTGAGGTTCCATGGGCGCGCATGGGGCCGCCATATGGCATGCTCTGGGCCAGAGGTGGCAGCTGGACGCAGAAAGGAGGTGCTCCTGAGGCGGCGGCGTCCAGGAGCTCGGCCACTCGCTCCAACAGCACGTCGTGGCCGCCCTCTAGAAGCCGGCACCGTAACAGCTCTCAGGCCACCGTGAGCGCGGCCCTGGAGTTCGCCTGCTCCTGTCGGGTGTGCGGCGCTGTGGCCGCGGTGTGGCTTGAGGCTCTGGTTGCTGACCGCACCTGTCGCGGCGTGACGGCACGCGGCGTCTGGCTGCGTCGCCCGCGCCCCGCAGCGCCTTGCAGAGCGCGAGCTGACTGAGGTGCAAGGTTGAGGTCGCCCTGGGCTGGACGCACGATGTGGGTGGGCCACGCCACCCAGCGGTCGGCGTTGGCTGCCGGGTCGCTTGACATCGAACGATGAGGCGATGAAACGCGAGGCGGCGGAGGAAGGATTCCGGTGCACCCCTACCTGGCGTGCCAAATGTCGGATTTCGTGTTCCGGCAGACCCTTGAGATTCAAACACTGGGGTGCGCGCGGAGATCTTTCCCCTACCAGCTCACGCATTGATGGTTTGCAAGGGATCTAAACTATGAACAAAGAACAGCACAAGAGACACAAGGTTTATACTGGTTCGGGCCACCGTTGTGGTGTAATACCCTACTCCAGTGTGTGGTGTGGTGGATTGCCTCTGGGGCTGATGAAGAAGCGATTACAAAGGAAGAACAGACCTCATGGGGGCTGTTCTTGAGCGGGTGAGATGGACTGTTTGGGTGTGTCCTGTCGCCTCTCTCTCTCTCTCTCTCTCTCTCTCTCTCTCTCTCTCTCTCTCTCTGGTAGGTTCAACCCACGTCCCTCTCTCTGTGGTGGCTAGTCCTATTTATAGAGGGAGGCCCTGGGCCTCTTCCCAAATAATGAGTGGGAAGGGCGCCAACAATTGGCCATTTTGAAGGGGAACATCTAGTACACTTATCCTGACTAAAGTCGGTCTTGGCTGCCAAAGGCTCGACGGTGACGCCGCCACAGGCTCCACGATGACCTCCTTCCTGCTGCTTCATCTGGTCTTGGTCTTGTTGCAATCAAGGCGGTAACCTTTGCACGATGCCTTGGCCGGTGCTTGCCTCCTTTGCACCAAAGGGAACGAGGACCTCATGTGAGTGGGCGCCTCACCGATCTCGATCGTCATGGCTTGCTTCACGGGGCACCCTCGTGAGGTACCCTGCCTTGATCTCTCCACCTCCTCGTGAGCCTGCCTGACAAGGCTGCTCGTGAGGAAGGTTCATGTCGTCCGCCCCGCGGGGCTTGGCCCCTCGCGAGGGTCTTGAGCTTGAGCTGATGAAGCTGGGCCGCGCTGGGCCCCCACTTGAGCCGCGCCGCAGGCCGCAGGCAGGCAAGTATGGGGACCCCCGTTCCCAGAACGCCGATAGGCGGCTGTCGCCGTGCATGGCTCTTGCTTCTTGAAGTTCCTGAGTGGTCTTGTTGATGAACTCCTGAGTGGTGGGCACTACTTGCCCTGTGCTCTCTTGAGGGTCACGTGCCGCGAAGCACGCCTCCAAGTGGTTCCCAAGCACCTTCCTCGTGAGGTTGGCAAGGTCTGAGGCACTCTAGAAGAGAGCCCCTGAGCCCTCCTTGAGGAGGGCGCGCCTTCCTATGCGATGGAGGGAGGCGCCCCTGGAGCGGGCCGCTGATCCTGGCGAGGCTCCTGCCGCGACGCCATCCTCCTGAGGTCCTGCACGGCGCGGCTTCTTCTTCTTGGGGATGGCCTCCGGGGGGCCTTCACTTCTGCTGTCGGGGTCGTCGATTGCTGCGGCTTGAAAGGCGCGCTCGAGGGAGCACATCGCATCCCTCTCTTCACACGGGACCGTGATGATTCTTCCGCTTCCTGGCATCTTGAGAACGTTGTAGCCGTGATGAGTGACTACCATGAACTTGGCCAGGGCTGGATACCCGAGGATGGCATTGTACGGTAGGCGGATGTGCGCGACTTCGAAGTCGATGTGCTCGGTGCGGTAGTTCTTGCGCTCCCCGAAGGTGACAGGCAGGCGGACCTGCCCTATCGGTGTGGTGGAACCGTCGGTCACTCCTGAGAAAGGCTTGGTGGGCTGGAGCTATTCATATGGCACTTGGAGGTTGTCGAACGTGTCGACGGACAGGACGTTGAGCCCTGCGCCGCCGTCGATGAGGGTCTTGGTGACCTGCACATTGTCAAGGACCGGGAACACAAGATAGGAGGGCGCCAGCGGTGGCTGCGCACTTGAGCTGATCTGCCGAGTTGAAAGTGAAGGCACATTGGGACCACTTGAGCGGGCGCGTGGCCTCAAGCATGGGGAGCACCGCGTTCACCTTGCGAGCGAACTATTTTAAGATGCGCTGGGAGGCTGGGGCCTAGGCGCCGCCCAAGATGCAGGCGATTGCACGCGGCTCCTGGAAGCCCCGAGCCCCCTCGTCCTGGTTATCGGAGTAATGGACTACGGGTAGGCAGACCCGAGCCCCTGAACCTTTCAAAACATCGGGGCAGACCGCGCCCCTCAAGACCCCAAGACAAAGAGCCGCCTTCAGATAGCCGGCAACAGAGTCGCTGACTACCCCTCTGGGCCGAGTCCCAGAGGCCGCCTTCAGGACAAGCCGACTCCAAGACAGCGACCTCCAGCGAGGCCGGCTACAAGGAGTCGGCCCGCGACCACCACCACCTCACGCCTGGGCGGCTATGGGGTGAAGCCGCCTCGCGGCCCATCCCCGCCCAGTCCATAAAGGGCAGGTATGGCTACAGGGTGCCGTACCGACGGAGATCTCCGTCGGGCGCAGCACTATTGCCATGACGGCCCTGACATCAGCACCGTGGGCAGATTCCTGTACCCACGATGGCCTGTCTGTACGACCCGAAGACGGTGGGACCCGCCTGTCGGCGGGAGTACCGAAGACGGCGAGAGCACCCCAAGGACGGACCCGATGGAGTCGGCCTCCGGGACTCGGCCGGCTCCTCCATCGGGATCCACGCGCCATTAACCGGACAAGACAGGGAATGGCAACAGTGATCGCCCGCCAGGCGGCGGCACTGTTGCCATAACCCCATGACCCAGCCCGCGTCATTAGAAGCACGGCTACAGTAATCTGCAGCCGACAAGACCAGCTCATGGTGGACAAGGGTCATCGGCCCCATGTCTTTGGGCCGTCGTGGGCCCACTAGTCGGCCCTGTGAGTCAAGTCGGCGGAGAAGACGGCGACTTAGAGATCGACGGCTTGGACCCACACCCAGCCAGATATTACCGTTGTACTCGGGGTTGGCCTATATAACCCCGGGGCACCCATACAAAGGGTTGGAAGCTAGTAGTTTTAGACACACACATAGAGGGAGAGAGAAGAGCAAGTTGTGCTCCTTCTCCTTCCTCACCCGAACAGCTCAAGGAGCCTCTTGTACCCACTTTGCCATAGTGATCATGCGAGAGACCCAGCAGGCAGTAGGGGTGTTATCTCCTCGGAGAGCCACGGCTGGGTAAGATTCGGCGTGCATGTCTTCGCCTCATCCTGCTTCTGTGCACCAGCGACATTCTACTCGCCCCCTCCATGATAAGCCATCCTTTGGCATATGTCGCACCCAACCCCCGACATTTGGCGCCCACCGTGGGGCCTGGTGCACCGTCGTCTGGAGACCTGCTCTGGACGGGAACCCTCTTCCTCCCTGGCTAACGCAGCCAGCCCGGCACGCCAGATGGAGTTTGCACCGACGCGCTGCACGGCGCTGAGGTTGCCTGCGCAGAGAGTTGCGTCGCCGAACTTGTCGGCGAGGTTCGCCTCTCTGACGAGCCTGCGTCCGACGCAGGCACGGACGGCCCCGAAAGCCTCCTCGCGGGCCTCCTCGAGCAGCTCCACGTCGACGGCGAGCCTGCCGCCGACCTGGAGTCCGTAGGCTCCACCGACCCGATGCTGGTCGATTCTGACACCGCGTCGCTCGACGCGTTCCCCACCAACATGGTGGTCTACGACGAGCCTCTCCCTCGCGCGGAGAGCGGCGGGAGCACCGTCACAGAAGTACTCATCATCAGTCACGGCGAGCCCGCCGGCGGGAGGGCTCGTGACCCTCTCGACGTTGTTCTGCAAGACCTGACCGCCTCCATCCTGGAGGACGCCGACGCCGAAACGCTGGAGGCGCGCCGCCTTCAGCTCCTCGTGGGCGCGCAGAAGCTGGCAAGCATGAGACGCTTGTCGGAAGCCTATCAGCGCGAGATGGATCACGCTGTGGGCGGCTCGCCGGCTCCGACTGGGCCTAGCCGCCTAGGCGCGGTCCGGCAGCGCGGCGCGGCCCTCGCCAGTCTGTTTGGGGCCGGTCGCCCTGTGTATGCCATGCCAGCAGAGAACATTCGCGCTGCCCAGGCGGCGGCGGACGAGCTGGATAACTTCGAGGGCGAGGAGCGCCGCCTGATGACGGAGCGAGACCAGCAGCTCCTCGACGCGGCCGCCGCGCAAGACAAAGCCGGCTGCCGCACGGAGGCGCAACGGCGACAACACGACGACTTGCCTCCTCGCCGAGATCAAGGCGCGACATCTCGGACGCCGACTGGCGGCGTCCGCGGAAGGAAGTACCAGGGTCCGGCCGCCAGCCATAGCTGGACTCACATCTCCATCGAACGCGACGAAGACGGCCGCCCCAGGGCGGTGGTGCGGTGGGACGACTATCAGCCTCCTCCTCCCCGCAGAGAAAGGCGAGTCTCCCCGCCACCCGTCGAGCATCCGACTCTCGGCGACCGCCTTGGCCGCCGAGAGGGAGTCGGAGAGAACGACGCCCGCCACCGGATCGAGCGACTCCACCAATCCCTGGCGCTAGAAGAAGAAGATGAGTTGGGCCCACCCTGTTTTGGACCTCGCATCCGCGACGAGCCCTTCCCCCAAGGATTCACACTCCCCCGAGACACACCCAAATACACCGGCTCCGTGAAGCCGGAGGACTGGCTGGTGGACTACTCCACGGCCGTCAGCATAGCGAACGGCAACAAGCGCGTTGCCGTAAAGTATGTTCCCCTCATGCTCCAGGGCACGGCCCGGACATGGTTGAACAGCTTGAGGCCCCGCAGCATCAACGGCTGGGTCGACTTCACCGAGGCCTTCATCCGCAACTTCACGAGCACATACAAGCGACCTCCCAAGCCTCGTCAGCTGTCCTTGTGCGTGCAAAGGCCCCAACGAGTCCACTCGCGACTACCTCACGCTTGGGGCGAAGCTCCGGAACTCCTGCGAAGGAGTGCACGAGGTGCAGTAATCGAGTACTTCACCGCCGGGTGCGGAGAAGGCACCCTCCTCAAGCACAAGCTCCTTTCGCGACGAGCCGGAGACCCTCGACGAGCTGCTAGTCATAGCAGATTTAGCACGCCACTGCCGACTCCTCCATGAAGACGGAGATCAAAGTCAGTGCGACTGGCAAAGTAGCTCCTCATGCTCCCAGAACTCCAGCTGGCGACGCCAGCCGGCGACAGCAGCAGAATGATCACAAGCGCAAGGCCCCGCAGCCGGCTTCCAACAGCCGGCAGGTGGCGACAGTCGAAGACCAGCAGCGGAAGGGCAGCCTCACATAGCGGCTGAAAAGGCGGCAAGTCCAACTGGTTGCGGCCTTCTCTTCTGAGCAGACTACTGGGCCGGACCTGCAAGTTCCACAGCGGCGCGAAGCCGTCAAATCACACCACCCGGAAGTGCCACTGGCTCACCAGGATCGCCAAGGGAGACGGCCTTGCCCCTCCTCCGCCTGCTGGGCCGCCGCCTCCACCACCGCCCCCGCAGCCGGCTGTCCGGCCAGTCGGCGCAGTACAAGACGATTACCCAGAAGAGCACGGCGCCTATGTCGTGTTTACCAGCGTGGCTGATGATCGCCGCAGCAGGCGGCAGCAGCAGCAAGAGGTGAATGCCGTAGCATCAAGCGCCCCAGAATTCATGCACTGGTCCGAGAAGCCCATCAGCTGGAGCCGTGCTGATCACCCAGAGGTGATGCCGAATCCGAGCTCCTATGCCCTGGTCTTGGGAGCCACCCTTGCCACGGATAGGCGGGCGCCGCTTCTCGCGAGTACTGATAGACGGAGGCAGCAACATCAACATCCTGTATAAGGATACGATGGAGAAGCTAGGAATCAAGTAGAGGCAGCTTCAGCATAGTCGGACTGTGTTCCACGGAATTGTACCTGGCCTTCCCTGCTCACCGATTGGCAAAATTCTGATAGACGTCCTCTTTGGGGACAAGGATCACTTTCGCCGTGAGCCAGTCTGGTTCGAAGTGGTGGACCTCGAGAGCCCCTACCATGCCTTGCTTGGCCGACCTGCTTTGGCCAAGTTCATGGCGGTCCCCCACTACGCCTACCTCAAGATGAAGATGCCGAGTTCCAAGGGATTCTGACCGTCGCCGGCGACTACAGAAAGTCGTCCGCCTGTGCAGCTGAAAGCAGCCGGCTAGCCGAGTCCCTGGTGATCGCAGCTGAGAAGCGGCTCCTGGATCGGGTCGTGGCGATGGCCAGCAAGCAGCCAGAGATATCGTCCGACCCCAAGGAGTCAGAAGCTGAGGGCTCGTTCAAGCCGGCCAAAGAGACCAAGAAGATACCCTTGGACCCGAGCACCCAGAGAAATCTGGCTGTCATAGGTGCGAACCTCGACAGCAAATAGGAAGGCGAGCTCGTCGATTTCCTCCGTGAGAATCGGGACATCTTCGCATGGTCCCCCAAAGACATGCCAGGTGTACCGACGGATTTCGCCGAGCACAAGTTACATGTCCGACCTGATGTGAAGCCCGTCAGGCAGCCCTTGCGCTGCCTATCAGAAGAGAAGAGAAGAGTTGTTGGAGAAGAGATAGCCCGGCTCCTTGCAGCCGGTTTCATCATGGAAGTTTTCTTTCCAGAATGGTTGGCGAACCCAGTCCTGGTACTAAAGAAGAACAAGCAGTGGCGGATGTGTATTGACTACACAAGCCTCAACAAAGCCTGCCCCAAGGACCCATTCGCTCTACCCAGAATTGATCAGGTGATAGACTCCACAGCCGGATGCGAGCTGTTGAGCTTCCTAGATGCATATTCAGGATATCATCAGATCAAGCTGAACCCGGCAGACAGATTGAAGACCGCCTTCATCACGCCATTTGGAGCCTTCTGCTGCGACCATGACGCTCGGCTTGAGGAACACTGGCGCCACCTTTCAGCGTTGCATGCGAAGTGCCTCCTCAAGCAGCTTGGCGAAACGCATGCGTTTACGTGGACGGCGTGGTGGTGAAGACGAGAGGCGAGGAACGCTATTGGAAGACCTCAAAGAGACCTTTGAAAACCTGCGCGATTCCGCATCAAGCTCAACCTGCAGAAATGCGTCTTGAGTACCACCGGCCAGCTCCTTGGCTTCACGGTATCCGAACGCTGCATAGAGTGCAACCCGTGAAGATCAAGGCAATTGAGAGAATGGAAGTGCCCCGCCGACCGCCGGATGTGCGAGGTTCACCGCTGCTTGGCGTCTATCATCGATTCATCGATCGGGTGGGTGAGAAAGCCCTTCCTCCTCGCACCAGCTTATGAAGAAGACCACCTTCTTCGAATGGAAATCCAAGGCGGACGAAGCTTTTCTCCAGTTGAAAAGAATGCTGACTACTCCCCCAGTGCTGGCAGCCCCGACTCCAAAGGAGCCCATGCTCCTGTATATTGCCGCCACCAGCAGGGTAGTCAGCGTAGTTATTGTGGTTGAACGCAAGGAGCAAGGCAAGGCGCTACCTATCCAGAGACCAGTATATTACCTGAGCGAGGTATTGTCGACCTCCAAGCAGAACTACCCCCACTACCAGAAGATGTGTTACGGCGTGCACTTTGCCACCAAGAAGTTGAAGCCTTACTTTCAAGAGCATTCAATCACCGTGGTTTGCACGGCCCCACTAGCAGAGATCATCGGAAGCCGAGATGCTTCAGGCGTAAAGTGGCCAAATGGGCCATAGAGTTGGCCCCTACACCATCTTTTACCAGCCCGCACCGCCATCAAGTCACAAGCACTGGCCGACTTCCTCGTCGATTGGGCCGAGACCCAGTATCTGCCGCCAGCGCCCGACTCCACCCATTGGCGGATGCACTTTGATGGCTCCAAGATGCACACCGGCTTGGGAGCCAGCGTGGTCCTCACTTCCCCTAAAGGCGACAAGCTCAAATGCACGCTGCAGATCCATTTCGCCGCCTCCAACAACGTCGCCCGATTCTGGCGCTCATCCACGGGCTCCGGCTTGCAAAAGAACTCGGCATTCACCGGATCCTGTGCTATGGCGACTCCGACTTGGTGGTCCAACAGTCATCCGGCGACTGGGACGCCAAAGATGCAAATATGGCGAGCTACCGCTTCGGTACAAAGCAGCTGAGTGGATATTTTGAGGGATGCGAGTTCCTCCATGTACCAAGGAACGACAACGACCAAGCGGATGCTCTGGAAAGAATCGGTTCCACCCGACAGGCAATACCATCCGGCGTCGCCCTTCAGCGCCTTCTCAAGCCATCCATCAAACCATCACCAGAATCCGACTCCATTTTTGTGCCGGCTCCCCCTGAAGAAGTCAGATCCGACTCTAGAGACTCGGCAGACGACACAAGAATCCTTGAAGACGCCCCCAAGAACGCGACAGTTGAAGCCGGCCCGGGGACCTCGGAACCCGGCCCGGGGACTGCGGCGACCTTTGCAAAGACTCCAGTACTCGGCCCGGGGACTGCGCCAATCGGCCCGGGGACTTCTTCAACGCAGCAAGCTGCTGCAGACTCCAACCCGCCACCTCCCAGCCCAGCCACCCTCGTCCAAGTGGCAGTACTGGCAGTCGAAGAAATAGCAGCACCCTCATGGGCCCAGCCCATCTTGAAGTTTTTGGTACGCGGAGAGCTACCAACTGATGAAACCTTGGCTCGGCAAGTGCAACACCGAGCGGCAGCCTATACTATAATCAATAGAGAGCTGGTCAGGCGCAGCGTCACCGGTGTCTACCAGCGCTGCGTCGAATCAGAGCAAGGCCAAGCAATCCTCGAAGACATCCATCAGGGCGAGTGCGGCCATCATGCAGCCTCCAGAGCACTCGTCGCCAAAGCCTTCCGACACGGTTTCTTCTGGCCGACTGCCCTAGAAGAAGCCAAGGAATTAGTTCAAAAATGCACGGTGCTGTGTGTTCCGCTCCAAGCCGCTTCAGCCGGCTTCAGCACTCAAGACTATCCCCTCGCCTGGCCATTTGTTGTCTGGGGCCTGGACATGGTGGGACCATTCAAGACGGCACGAGGCAGCCTAACTCACCTACTTGTCGCGGTGGACAAGTTCACCAAGTGGATAGAAGCAAAACCCATCAAGAAGTTGAACGGGCCTACGGCAGTGACTTTTATAGCCGACATCACGACTCGGTACGGTGTACCACAGAGCATCATCACCGACAACGGCACAAATTTCGCCAAGGCGCCTTCGCCTGCTTTCTGCGTGACGCAGGCATCCTATCGGACTTAGCGTCCGCTGCCCATCCGCAGTCAAACGGACAGGTGGAAGCGAGCGAACGGCCTCATCTTGTCCGGCATCAAGCCTCGCCCGGTCGAACCATCGAACGCTCGCCGGCTGGCCGCTTGAGGAGTTGCCACCGCCCTCTCGGAGTCTGCGCAGACGACTCCAAACAAGTCAACTGGCTTCACACCCTTCTTCCTCGTCTACGGTGCCGAAGCCGTCATCCCAACGGATATAGAGTTCGACTCCCCACGAGTCACCATGTACACCGAGGAGGAAGCAGAAGAAGCACGTCAAGATGGCGTCGATCTGCTGGAAGAGGGCCAGCTGCTGGCACTCAGCCGGTCCAGCATCTACCAGCAGAGCTTGCGCCGCTACTACAACAAGAAGGTCAAGCCAAGATCGTTCCTGGAAGGCGACCTTGTGCTCTGGCTGATCCAGCGAACAGCCGGCCAGCACAAGCTGTCGGCGCCTTGGGAAGGACCGTTCATCATCAGTAAAGTGCTGGGCAACGACTCCTACTACCTGATCGGCGCTCAGAAGCCCCGAGCACGCAAGAGGGACGACTCCGGCAAAGAGACAGAGCGACCATGGAATGCGAATCTCCTCCAAAGATTTTACAGTTGATGCAGTATGTACCATGCTACCCTTTTGTGTTTGAAATACCAAGACACCGGGCCCCCCGAGACGAGCTCGGGGACTGCCCTCTTTTGCTATCTGTATGATAAAAATTATGCCTTTGGGTATGTTACCCTTTTATTATGCTGTTTGGCACCGGGCTCGACTAGTCGGCCTGGGGACTCGCCGCTTTTGAGCTATGAAGTGCTTCCTGAAGTCCGACAAGTAGCGTGCGGTGCCCAAGACTGTTTGGCGGGCAGGAGTGAGGTAGAACGGGCGCCCACACGAAAAAAGGGCTAAGGACCCAAAGCATAAACATAGTTTAAATCGGCTCCCAGCCCGTTTCGTGAAACCGACTCTTAAGAAGCCGGCTTGCCGTTTTCTACCCAACTTGCTTAAACGACTCTAAAATGGCCAAGTACTTGCCTTCTCAAAGTAGCCAAGCACTTGACCTAGAAGGCAATCCGCAGAGCGGTCGCCCGACGGGCAAGGCGGCATCTGAGGGAAGGCGGCAAAGGAAAAAGCCACAAGAGCAATAAGCAAGGAAACATGAAATTAGAATAATATTTACACAAACTTAGGCCCTTGGCCGGATCTTCGAACAGAGGTTCAGAATACACCCATGGTGGAATTGTGTGAATTAACAAAGTTCTTCGAAAGACTAACAAGCAGATAAAATAAAGCCAAGGCAGCGGCCTAAGAAGCAGCGGATGGGGTTGGAAGGCCGGAGGCGGCGGCGGCGTCAGGCGCCGGGGCGGCTGGCTGGGCAGTCTCGGTTTGATCGTCTCTGGCAGCGGCTGGCTCAGATGAGCACGGCTCGTTGCTGGAGGCGTGGTCGAGCTGAGGCTGGCCGCCCGCTCCGTCTTCTGACGCCTCCATGCCGTCTCCGTTCTCCGCCTCGTCTTTATCCTCGGTGCTGGAGTCGATCACCTCCGCCGAGTCCTCGCCGTAGTCCGGGTTCATCCCGAACCACTCCGGCCGCGCCTCCCCACCGTCTTCAGCCCGCTCCGGGATGAAGACACTAGTGTCCGTATAATCGGCGATCGCCGCCGCACGCTCGACGAGGGCGCCCTCCGCTTTGCAGCTCCGCTGGGCTTCGGCCGGAGCAGGGCGGTCGGTCTGTGTCGAGCCCTGGATACCACGCCTTGACGAACTCCAGGGCTCGACGAGCTCCAGCCCGAGCCGCGGAGCCCTTCCAAGCCTCAAGACGCCCAGCCGCGACCTCCAGCCAGTCGGCGGTCCAGCTGGGAGTTCGCAGAATCAGCATGTCCGGCCACAGGGCAGCAATCGCCTGGGCCCCGACACGCTGAACGCGGCGCAGCATCCGATGTGCCGGCCGCAAACGAGCCTCAATGCTCAGGAGCTGCTCGTCAAGGGTCCAGGGGGCATTGGCTGCGATCTCGGCGCCACTCGCCCTCCGCGCCTCGCGTTCGGCCTCGATGGCCTGATTGGCCGCCTGCGTGTGACCAGGGAAGAAGTCTGCCAAGAAGAAGAAAAAGCAAGTTAGAAAAAACAGGAGCCGGCTTAACCCATAGTCGGCAACCCAAAAGAGAAAGTAAAAGCAAACTTACCATCGACGATATCTTCGATTTCATGGAAGCCGGAGGTCAGCTGTGCCTCTGTCGGTCCAGGCGGAGCGCTCGCTCTCAAATTCGGCCAAGAGGGCGGCCTCTTTCTTCTCCGCCTCAGCCCGCGCCGCCTTGAGCAGCTCCCTCTGCTCCGCCAGTTGCGTGGCCAGCAGGTCACGCTCTGCAGCGAAGTTTCCCTCACTCCTCCTCTTTGGCGCGCAAGGCGGTCTCGGCCGTACCCAGCTGACCCCGCAGAGCGGCGTTGGATTCTGAAGAATAAAAGAAGAAGGACGCGAAGTCGTCAGATAAGAAGGTCGCCAGGAAGATCCGGCCCGACTGCGCAGCCGTCGGCCCGAATCTCGGGGACTACAGCCCGCGGGTGCGCAAGCGCGCCCCCGCGAAGAAGAAAACTCAACTCGGCTCCTCACCAGGTCAGCAGCCCGCTTGTTCAGCTCTTCAACGTTGCGGTTGAAGGCGGTAGCGCGGAGGTTGTGATATTCCTGTAACAAGGATTCCAGACACAGATAAAAACTTGGAAGTAAGCAAATAAAGTTCCGGGCCGCCTGCTCAGCAGCCGACCCGAAACTCGGGGACTACACCCAGTGGGTGCGCTGGCGCGCCCCCACAGAGAAGATCAAAAGAAAATTCGGAAATAAAACATACCCGCACGGCGGATCGCGACGCCAGGTGCGCCTTGGAAAGGTTCTGGAGGGCGGCGCCTTCGGCCCGCAGCTTCGCTTGGACGTCCAGGAGCGCCGTGTTCAGCAGGCCCGTGCCGCCTCCTCGCACCCGCCAATGGCGCGCCGCTTGTCGCTTCAAAGCCGGGATGGCCGAGCTGGCGGCACCGGTCTCCAAGGGGCGCGGCGCCGAATCCGCCTTCTCAAGACGGTGCCGCACTGGCGAGGCGACTTGAAGAAGCAGCTGCGCCACAGCTTCATCGTCAGTCGGCGGCACGGGTGGGTCCACCGGCTGTTTGCCTCGCGCGACCTCGGACTGCAGCGGAGGTGGCGCGGCCGCGCTCGGCGAAGAGACCTCGCCGCCTTCCCTCCCTGCGGCGGGGACCTCACCACCGATTCCCTCCGACTGCCCCCTGAACTCCGGCGGTGGCGGCGTTGAGCTCAGCGGAGTGACAAGCAGCGCCGATTGAAGGCGCGCGGCCTCCTCGGCTTTCCTTCTTGCTGCTGCTGCGGCTTCAACCGCCTTCTCGGCCGCCGCCTTCTCTCGACGGGCGGCCGCCTCCTCGTCGCGCTTCTCCTGTGCATTCCGCTCTGTTGCCTCCTGGAGGGCGGCCGCAGGGTCAACCCGCCGACTGCTGGCGGACGTCTCCGCCGACCTCATGACGGAGGCGGCGGCGACCCTCTCCAAAGTGAGGGGAGCCCTGATGAGGAAAAAGGACATGAGAAGACATGGGCAAGACGGACCAGAAGAAAACAAGACAGAATAAAAAGAAACTTACGCGGAGACCAGCGGTGGTTTCTTCACCTCCTTGCGGAAGCGGTTAGCCTTCGCGACCGCTTCTTCGCGCTGAGTCGCGGCGGCCGCTCCCCTGATTCTCTTGGCCTGGCCGCTTGGCTGACTCGGCCCGGCCCGACGCTTCTTCGCGCCGCCTCGGCCCCCCAAGGCGGCGGAGGAGCTCGCGCCTGGATGGCCGGCTCTCTGCTGGCGGCGGGGGGCGACTTCATCATCAGGCCAGTCTGCAAAAGTGGCCGAGGGCCTGAGGTCGTCGGCCCCTCCCCCTCCTTCGGCATCGGCCTCCATCACCGCCACGCCCAAGTGGGGGTCGTCGGCGTCACTCTCCGCCCGGTCGGGGACTGTCATGAGCTGGCTACCGCTGGTCGAGGGCGGCATGAGAGGATTCTGAGTCAGAAAGGACCAAGGAAAGTAAGAGCCGGATCCGGCTAAGGAAGGAAACAGAGAAGCAAGAGACGACTTACCATCGGCGGGGGATTGGTGCGCGAGTATGGCTCCTTGCCGAAACGCCATTCCTCCGTGAGGTCGCAGTTCGCCAAGAAGTTCACTGTGCCCACCACCTCCGCGTGGGGCATGTCCTTGGAGCACAGCCGGCTGGGGTCCCGGCGGCCGCTCATCTGGCAGATCAGATGAGGGCGGCCCTGAAGAGGGAGAACCCGGCACGCCACGAAGGCGGCCAGCAAGTCTGCTCCAGTCAGGCCCTCATTTGTGTCATCCTGTGAACGCAGCGGCGTTAGCGGTGCCTGCGAGGGTCAGCGACCGGGCCCTGTAGGACCAGCTGGTGGTTCGGCCCGCCAGTTCGCCGCCCACGTAGGGCGGCAAGTTGACCCAGTCGCCGTCGGGGGCGACATTCTTGACGAAGTAAAGGCGGCTGCCACATCTTCACCGACTTGATGAGGGGGATGGCAGGGAAAGGATTCTCGGGCACCGGCCTCCTCTCGGCGATGAACGTGCCGCACAGAGCCGGCACGCGAGCGACGTGGGTCCCGAGCTTCGCTTGAAAGAACTCCCCCCATAGCTCGATGGTGGGGAGGACTCCGAGGAAACCTTCGCGTAAGGATGCGAAGGCGGCCAGCAGCACCACCGTGTTGGGGGTGAGGTGGTGCGGCTGGAGCCCGAAGAACTCCAAGAACGAGCGGAAGAAGCCGCTCGCCGGCAGCAGCCCCAGCCAGCGTGAGGTGCGGCGGAAGATCACCAGCTTCGCCCTCCTCCGGCGCCGGCGTGATTTCGCCCTCCGTGAAGCGCGGGCTCGCACTAGGTGGCTGCCGGGGATGCGCGCGTCGGCGAAGGAACTCGATTATGTCGTCATCGATGATGGAGACGTCCCACACGCCGGAGCGCACGGTGGGAGGCGCAGCGGCTGATGAGGAGCTCATCTCCGCGGCGAGGAAGAAACAAGGCTCGGTGCGGCGGAGCAAGGAAGAAGACGAGGAAGGGATCGGGGATGAGAGAGTGCGCGTGCGTCGCCGCCCCCTCCCTCCCCCCGCCTACTTATAGGCGCCTAGGCTGCGAAGCCGAGGGGGCGGGCGTGGGATTCATCGCGCCACGTCCTCACGCCCACGATTTAACCCACGACGTTATCGCGCCTGAACGGGCGTGGGGAGTCCAACCCCCGCAGCGGATCTGCTGCGCGCCGGGCATGGTAGTGGCGAGCCCGCTGGCGCCTGTCTTGTCACGCAGCGGTGGGCTGGCGGCCCAGCCTGCCGCGTGGCGTCGCGTGGCGGGCCCACGACGGGCGGCTGCCGGGAAGCTTCTCAGGCACGCCGCCCGGATCCCGTTGCGACCTTCGAAACCTTTGAAGAGCAAGACGGCCTCCTACAAAGCCGACTCTAGATGAAGACGGCGGGCCGAGTCCAGATTCTTCCATCAAAGGGATGAAGTTGTCGAGGCTCCTCGACGGGCTGCCCTCGGCGCCTCCCCAGCTTCGGGTACTACTGTCGGAGTAATGGACTATGGGTAGGCAGACCCGAGACCCTGAACCTTTCAAAACATCAGGGCAGACCGCGCCCCTCAAGACCCCAAGACAAAGAGCCGCCTTCAGATAGCCGGCAACAGAGTCGCCGACTACCCCTCTGGGCCGAGTCCCAGAGGCCGCCTTCAGGACAAGCCGACTCCAAGACAGCGACCTCCAGTGAGGCCGGCTACAAGGAATCGGCCCGTGACCTCCACCACCTCATGCCTGGGCGGCTATGGGGTGAAGCCGCCTCGCGGCCCATCCCCGCCCAGTCCATAAAGGGCAGGTATGGCTACAGGGCGCCGTACCGACGGAGATCTCCGTCGGGCGTAGCACTGTTGCCATGCCGGCCCTGACATCAGCACCGTGGGCAGATTCCTGTACCCACGATGGCTTGTCTGTACAACCCAAAGACGGCGGGACCCGCCTGTCGGCGGGAGTACCGAAGACGACGAGAGCACCCCAAGGACGGACCCGATGGAGTCGGCCTCCGGGAGTCGGCCGACTCCTCCCGCGGGATCCACGCGCCATTAACCGGACAAGACAGGGAATGGCAACAGTGATCGCCGCCAAAGCAAGCGGCACTCAAGGTTATAACCCCATGACCCAGCCCGCGTCATTAGAAGCACGGCTACAGTAAAATGCAGCCGGCGAGACCCACCCGCGGCGGACAAGGGCTGTCGGCCCCATCTTTGAGCCGCTGGGCCAGGGCCCACTAGTCGGCGGGGCCCTGTGAGTCGGGCGGAGAAGACGGCGACTTAGAGACTGACGGCTTGGACCCACACCCACCAGTGCCGTTGTATGCCCGGGGTAGGCCTATATAAACCCCGGGGCACCCATGCAAAGGGTTGGAAGCTAGTAGTTTTAGACACACACATAGAGGAGAGAAGAGCAAGTTGTGCCCTTCTCCTGCCTCACCCTAACAGCTCAAGGAGCATCTTGTACCCACTTTGCCATAGTGATCATGCGGAGACCCCGCAGAGCAGCGATGAGGTGTTATCTCCTCGGAGAGCCACGAAGCTGGGTAAGATTCACCGGCGTGCATGTCTTCGCCTCATCCCGTTTCCAGGCACCAGCGACGTTCTACTCGCCCCCTCCATGATAAGCCATCCTTTGGCATATGTCGCACCCAACCCCCGACACTGGTGGTGGTCGTCGTTCCTTATTGGTGGCGGCAGCGGGGGAAGACCGGTGTTGCCCTGGGGGGCGATCCTCATGAGGCAGGTCCCTCCAGGCGCCCTCGCGATGTTGGTCCTGCCAGCGGTCCTCACAAGGCCGGTCGTGCCACTCCTGGCGCGGGCCACTGTCGTCCCAGCGTCTGCCTCCTCGTCCTCCTCCATGGTCATAGCCCCGGTCGTTGCGCTCGGGTCGTCGACCGAAGCGTCCTTCCCGTATGGCTCTGAGCTCTTGACAGTCGCTGGTGTTGTGGGTGTTCAGGTTGTGGAAGGCGCAGAACAGTCGGCCGTTCTTGGATGACTCGGGCTGATCTCTGCCCCGCTTGGTGTCGGGCTCCGTTGCCAGCACCACCGCCTCCTTGCGCTTCACGTCCTTGGCCTTGGCCTTCTTCTCCTCCTCTCATGCAGCTCGCAGCTCGAGGAGAGAAAGGCGCCCCTCCTCCGTGATGGGTTGCGGACGCCGTCGGAAAACGGAGATGATGGCCTCGTCCGTGACCTTGGGGATCTTGAGGCGGGTGTTGTTGAAGCGCTGGATGTACTTCTGGAGGGTCTCTCCTGGTTGCTGCTTGATGCGGCGTAGATCACCCGCGGCCGGTGGGCGGTCGCGAGTGCCCTGGAAGTTGGCGACGAAGCAGTCGCACATCTCGTCCCAGGAGGAGATCGAGTTGCGCTGCAGGTTCAGGAGCCAGGATCGAGCTCCATCCTTGAGAGCCATGGGAAACTAGTTCTCCATGACTTTTTCATCGTTGTTGGCCGCTTCGATGCTCAGCTCATAGAGCGGCAGGAACTCCCTGGGGTCGGCGGTGCCGTCGTAGCAGAGGCAGATCCGGCTTGAACATGCCTGGCCAGGCGACGCTACACAGCTCGGGGGTGAAGGTGCGGCAGCCGACCGTGGTTGTCGGGGCCCGCTTTGGTGGTGGAGCTTGGTCTTGACGAGGTCCGCGCTGCGTCGCTGCGGGCGGTGCGCGTCTTGACGAGGTGGCGCAAGTGCAGCTTCTCGCTGCTGAGGAATTTCTTGGCAGCTTCTCTCTTCGCACGCGGGCGCCGGGTGCGGCGGATAGCCTCGCGGAGCTACGCGCCTTGGTGCCAAGGCACCATCTTGGGGCAGAGGTGGTGGAGGCACGCCATGAGCCTCGTTGCCCATGGCTGGTTGAGGGGGAGGCGGAGAGAGGGACGACGCCGGAGAGCCCCCTGCGGCACGGACGAGCTCAGCGACGCGGTCGAGCCACTCCTCATTGAGGTCGTCCACGGGGCGGTAGCGCAGGAGTTCGTTCGCCGCGAGGAGCGCGGCCCGTGCCTCCATGGGAGCGCGGTGCGCGTGGGACGAAGATCCGGCAGGGGCCAGCGATGGAGTAGCGGTGCCGCCGTCTTTCTGCACCGAAGGATGCAGCAAGGACGCATGCTGCTCATTCCCCACCGGGCCGGTGGCATCGTTGGCGGCGGGAGACGAAGAACGACGAGGTGGCCCGCCAAAGGGAGCCGTTTGAGCGACACGGGCGGTGAGGGCAGCCCGACGCTCTGCTCGAGCACGGCGAGCGTCCGCCATGGAGACGACGGAACGACGGAGCGGTGAACTGACAGAAGGGAAGCTAAATGTCGGATGTGGGGTTCCGGCAAACCCCTACCTGGTGCGCCAAATGTTGGATGTGGGGTTCCGGCAAATCCTTAAGCTTCGAACACTGGGGTGCGCGCGAAGTCTTTCCCTCCTACCGATCTACGCCCTAGCTCGCTAAGATCTCGCGAACGAACTTGACGAACTCGCAACACAGAAAGACACGAGATTTATACTGGTTTGGGCCACCGTTGTGGTGTAACACCCTACTCCAGTGTGGTGGTGGTGGATTGCCTCTAGGGCTGATGATGAACAGTTACAAGGGAAGAACAGCCTCCTGAGGTTGAGGTGTTCTTGTGCTTGGTGACTTTGCAGGCGAGAGCTGGGTGAATTGCTCCATGCCTACTACTGTGGTGGCTAGACCTATTTATAGAGGCCCTGGTCCTCCTCCCAAATATTGAGCGGGAAGGGATCCAACAACGACGGCAAATTTGAAGGGGGATAGCTAGTACAAGCTATCCTGACAAAAGTGGTCTTTGCCTGCAAAAAGCTCTGGTGGTGACGCCGTCTTGGGCTCCACGATGACCTCCGTCTTGCCGTCCTCCTGGTCTTGGTCTTGTTGCACCAATATAGCAACATTTGCCTGATGCCTCGGTACTCTTTGCTTGCGCTGGCCTCCTTAGCACCAAAGAGGAAATAAGGATGCTGTGTGCGCTAGCGCCCGCCTGATGTCGTTCGTCATGGCTCACGTCACGAGGGCCTCGTGAGGTTTTGCCCCGCCTTGATATCTCCGCTCCTCGTGAGCCTGCCTGGCTTGGCTACTCCAGAGGAGGTCTTGCATCGTCTGCCTCGCGAGGCTTGGACCCTCGCGAGGGTCCTGGATGCTTTGTGGATGAAGATGGGCCGTACGGCCTGCTCGCTTAGCCACGCCGTGGGCCGCAGGCAGGCAAGTCAGGGGACCCCCGTTCCCAGAACGCCGACAGTAGCCATGACATGGTCAGCCCTTTTTTGGAGAGAGTATGTACTAAATAACTTTTATGTGTCCCGTCAACTCACAGAACGACAAGAAGCTTGCTTACTACACCTTCTCCCTCGCCAACGCATGCGCGGTGGCTCTCTGCACGAGGAGAAACTTTTGCTTACAAGCGGTGGATGTGCAGCAGTTCATTTGGTGTTAGATTGCCAGAAGTACTACTGTAGTACAACCATTATTGTTCGACTTTCGGAAGAGATGAAGAGCCAAGCACAAGGCTAGCCATAGTGGGAGTAACATAAGTAGGAGTACCTCCTTTTTATTCTAGAAACAACCACACGCGAATATTGGACGGTAGCAGCACAACAACTGAATCAAAAATTGAAACCTTCCCGCCTGGCGCCAGCTGAGCCCACTGCTCCACATTGATGGCAAGTCAGGGCGACGCGACCTCTCATTGCTTCCGCCGTTGAAGCGGCGCGCCGACCGTGGGCACCGCCCGCTGCACGCCCGGCATTTCAAACTACACATACTTTGTGAGACAAAGGTGGGGCAATTATTAATGATTAGTACTATACTACTCCCTCCGTCTAGGTGAATAAGTCATCTTAGGTTGTGCACCGTGACCAAGGAGGAGGGGAAAACGAGAGAACTTAATGTTTATTTGCTAATTAATAGCATTGCATGCAATGAACTAACCACTGCATGTCGTGTTTGGTAGTCTCAAGTCATTAAAAGCATGCACACCCACATCTCTTATTGGTTGATATGTCAAGAAACAAGAAACGAGGTAGAAGTTAATGCACCGCGCCTATGTGTTTTGGGATTATTTGGTTTTCGTAAGATGACTTACACACCTAGACGGAGGGAGTAAAGGGACTAACTATTGTAAGCAGGCTCCGTATAAGGTTGGTTCTAGATGATGTGTCAACTTCATATAGTCGGATGTTGGCTATACTACTCCCTCCATCTAGGTGTATAAGTCATCTTAGGTTGTGCACCGCGACCAAGGCGGAGGGGAAAACGAGATAAATTAATGTCTTTTTTCTAATTAGTAGCATTGCATGCAATAAACTAACCACTGCATGTCATGTTTGTTAGTCTTAAGTCATTAAAAGCATGCACGACCTACATCCCTTATTGGTTGCTATGTCACGAAACAAGAAACAAGGAGGGAGTTAATGTACCATGCCTAAGTGTTTTGGGATTATTTGTTTTTTCTTAGGTGACTTACTGATACGTCTCCAACGTATCTATAATTTTTGATTGCTCCATGCTATATTATCTACTGTTTTGGACCATACTGGGCTTTATTTTCCACTTTTATATTACTTTTGGGACTAACCTATTAACCGGAGGCCCAGCCCAGAATTGTTGTTTTTTGCCTATTTCAGTGTTTTGAAGAAACGAAATATCAAACGGAGTCCAAACGGAATGAAACCTGCGGGAACGTGATTTTCTCAACAGATATGATCCAGGAGACTTGGACCCTCCGTCGAGAAAGGAGGGAGGCGGACACGAGGGTAGAGGGCCTCCCTAGGGCGCGCCCCTGCCTCGTGGGCCCCCAGAAGCTCCACCGACGTACTCCTTCCTCCTATATATACCTATGTACCACCAAACTACCAGATACGGAGCCAAAAACCTAATTCCACCGCCGCAACATTCTGTACCCACGAGATCCCATCTTGAGGCCTATTCCGGAGCTCCGTCGGAAGGGGAATCGATCACGGAGGGCTTCTAGATCATCACCATAGCCCCTCCGATGAAGTGTGAGTAGTTTACCCCAGACCTTCGGGTCCATAGTTAGTAGCTAGATGGCTTCTTCTCTCTTTTTGGATCTCAATACAATGTTCTCCCCCTCTCTCATGGAGATCTATTCGATGTAATCTTCTTTTTGTGGTGTGTTTGTTGAGACCGATGAATTGTGGGTTTATGATCAAGTTTATCTATGAACAATATTTGAATCTTCTCTGAATTCTTTTATGTATGATTGGTTATCTTTGCAAGTCTCTTCGAATTATCAGTTTAGTTTGGCCTACTAGATTGGTTTTTCTTTCAATGGGAGAAGTGCTTAGCTATGGGTTCAAACTTGCGGTGTCCTTTCCCAGTGACAGAAGGGGCAGCAAGGCACATATTGTATTGTTGACATCGAGGATAACGAGATGGAATTTTTATCATATTGCATGAATTTATCCCTCTACATCATGTCATCTTGCTTAAGGCGTTACTCTGTTTTCATTAACTTAATACTCTAGATGCATGCTGGATAGCGGTTGATGAGTGGAGTAATAGTAGTAGATGCAGGTGAGTCGGTCTACTTGTCTCAGACGTGATGCCTATATACATGATCATACCTAGATATTCTCATAACTATGCTCAATTACATCAATTGCTCAACAGTAATTTGTTCACCCACCGTAGAAATACTTATGCTTTTGAGAGAAGCCACTAGTGAAATCTATGGCCCCCGGGTCTATTCTCATCATATCAATCTTCCATCACTTTATTATTGCTTTGTTTTTACTTTGCCTTTTATTTTACTTTGCATCTTTATATATCAAAAATACCAAAAAAATTACCTATCATCTCTATCAGATCTCACTCTCGTGAGTGACCGTGAAGGGATTGACAACCCCTTATCGTGTCGGTTGCGAGGATTTATTTGTATTGTGCAGGTGAGAGAGGGACTTGCGTGTAGCCTCCTACTGGATTGATACCTTGGTTCTCAAAAACTGAGGGAAATACTTGCGCTACTTTGCTGCATCATCCTCTCCTCTTCGGGGAAATCCAACGCAGTGCTCAAGAGGTAGCAAGAAGAATTTCTGGCGTCGTTGCCGGGGAGTATACGCAAAAGTCAACATACCAAGTACCCATCACAATCCCTTATCTCCCGTTATAGTATTTGCCTTTTGCCTCTTGTTTTCCTCTCCCCCACTTCACCCTTGCCATTTTATTCGCCCTCTCTTTTTTGTTCGCCTTCTTTTTGTCCTTCGCTTTCTCTGTCGTAATGTCTGAAATTGAGGAAATTATTGTCGATATGGACAATAATAATATCATAGAGAATTCTGATGCTCCTACTGAAGAACCCCCTACCTTGCATACAAAAAGATTTCGAATCGGTAGTGGTAATATTATTGGAAAAGGAGTTATTCAAGATTTCTTTACTTGTGCTGGTGCTTTGCCTTCTGTGGGCGGTTCTATTCTTGATAGAACTAGTAGTCTTACGGACGCTATTGCCATGCTTATCGTTGAACTTGAAAGACAATTTCTGCATATGCATCCTTCCATACAAATGATTTTTCTAGAATTTTCCAATATCTAGCATTCCTCTGCTAAGCGTGCCACTACAATCTTTTTGGCTCATGAAATCAGATTTATAATAAAAGAGGCCAAAGAAATCTTTGCGCATTATAGGGTGCACGCTGGCCGTCCTCCCATAGAATTGATCCTCTTTGATCAAGAAGAAATAATGTGTTTTCAATCTCTTGACTATGTTGCTTTCAATAAAAATCTTAGAAAAAAGTGCCTACCAATATTTTAGTTGATAGAATCTCTGAACTTAACGATGATTTGGCTATTCGAAATAATGAGCTAGGATACTCTCTCGAGTGTAGGCTCACAAGGTTCTGTCAAAAGAATGCTTATAACGATGAATTGGTTGTGCATTATGAAGGTCCGAAAGAGGAACCTATACCTCCTAAAATTGATCTTGGGGACTTTTGTCCTATTAAATTTAGCCCTTTTGATTACTTTTGCTTGCCTCAAAGAAAACTTGCTGCCGAACGTAGGGAGTATGAAATGAGTTTCACCGATCTATCTTATTACTATGGCACTACCTAGATCTATCCTTGCTTTATGCCTAGCTAGGGGCGTTAAACGAGAGTGCTTGTTGGGAGGCAACCCAATTTTATTTTAGTTTTTTGTTTTTTGTTTCTGTTTAGGAATAAATAATCCATCTACTTTCTGTTTAGATGTGGTTTTATCTTTTAATTAGTGTTTGTGCCAAGTTAAACCTATAGGATCTTCTTGGATGATAACGATTGCCCCGCTGTCTCCGACATGGACCCAGTGAAATTGAATTCTCCGTGAAGATGCTAAGTACCAATGGCTAGACGGTAAGACCCCGTGCACCTTGACTAGTTATTTGATCTTGCTGTAATTTCCAGAAACTTTATGTTCACGAAAACAATTGTTAAAAATCACCAGAACGTGATAAAATAGTGATTCCAATTGCTGCTGATCAATAAACAAATTGCCTAGGTCTTCCTATTTTGTCTGAATTTTTTGAGTTCCAGAAGTTTGCGTTAGTTACAGATTACTAGAGACTGTTCTGTTTTTGACAGATTCTGTTTTTCATGTGTTGTTTGCTTATTTTGATGAATCTATGGCTAGTAAAATAGTTTATAATCCATAGATAAGTTGGAATACAATAGGTTTAACACCAATATAAATAAATAATGAGTTCATTACAGTACCTTGAAGTGGTATTTTGTTTTCTTTAAGCTAGCAGAGCTTACGAGATTTCTGTTGAGTTTTGTGTTGTGAAGTTTTCAAGTTTTGGGTGAAATCTTTTGATGGATTATGGAACAAGGATTGGCAAGAGCCTAAGCTTGGGGATGCCCATGGCACCCCCAAGATAATCCAAGGATACCAAAAAGTCAAAGCTTGGGGATGCCCCGGAAGGCATCCCCTCTTTCGTCTACTTCCATCGGTAACTTTACTTGGAGCTATATTTTTATTCACCACATGATATGTGTTTTGCTTGGAGCGTCTTGTATTATTAGAGTATTTGCCTTTTAGTTTACGACAATAATCCTTGCTGTACACACCTTTTGAGAGAGCCATATATGAATTGGAATTTGTTAGAATACTCTATGTGCTTCACTTATATCTTTTGAGCTTTATAGTTTTGCTCTAGTGCTTCACTTATATCTTATGAGCTTTATAGTTTTGCTCTATGTGCTTCACTTAGATCTTTTAGAGCACGGTGGTGGATTTGTTTTATAAAAACTATTGATCTCTCATGCTTCACTTAGATTATTTTGAGAGTCTTAAATAGCATGGTAATTGCTTAATAATCCTAATATGCTTGGTATTCAAGATTTGTAAAACTTTCTTTTGAGTGCGTTGAATACTAAGAAAAGTTTGGTGCTTGATAATTGTTTTGAGATATGAAGATGGTGATATTAGAGTCATGCTAGTTGAGTACTTGTGAATTTAAAAAATACTTGTGTTAAAGTTTGTGATTCCCGTAGCATGCACGTATGGTGAACCGTTATGTGATGAAGTTGGAGCATGATTTATTTATTGATTGTCTTCCTTATGAGTGCGGTCGGGGACGAGCGATGGTCTTTTCCTACCAATCTATCCCACTAGGAGCATGCGCGTAATACTTTGCTTTGATAACTTCTAGATTTTTGCAATAAGTATATGAGTTCTTTATGACTAATGTTGAGTCCATGGATTATATGCATTTTTCCTCCCTTCCACCATTGCTAGCCTCTCTAATACCGCGCACTTTTCGCTGGTATCATACACCCACCATATACCTTCCTCAAAACAGCCACCATACCAACCTATCATGGCATTTTCATAGCCATTCCGAGATATATTGCCATGCAACTTTCCACCGTTCCGTTTATTATGACACGCTCCATTATTGTCATATTGCTTAGCATGATCATGTAGTTGACATCGTATTTGTGGTAAATCCACCGTTCATAATTCTTTCATACATGTCACTCTTGATTCATTGCATATCCCGGTACACCGCCGGAGGCATTCATATAGAGTCATATTTTGTTCTAAGTATCAAGTTGTAATTGTTGAGTTGTAAGAAAAATAAAAGTGTGATGATCATCATTTTTAGAGCATTGTCCAAGTGAGGAAAGGATGATGGAGACTATGATTACCCCACAAGTCGGGATGAGACTCCGTACGAAAAAGAAAAAAAATAAGAAAAAAAAGAGGCCATAAAAAAAGAGAAAAGGCCCAAATAAAAAAAATGAGAGAAAAAGAGAGAAGGGACAATGTTACTATCCTTTTACCACACTTGAGCTTCAGAGTAGCACCATGATCTTCATGATAGAGAGTCTTTCATTTTGTCACTTTCATATAATAGTGGGAATTTTTTATTATAGAACTTGGCTTGTATATTCCAATGATGGGCTTCCTCAAAATGCCCTAGGTCTTCATGAGCAAGCAAGTTGGATGCACACCCACTTAGTTTCTTTTGTTGAGATTTCATATACTTATAGCTCTAGTGCATCCGTTGCATGGCAATCCCTACTCACTCACATTGATATCTATTGATGGGCATCTCCATAGCCCGTTGATACGCCTAGTTGATGTGAGACTATCTTCCCCTGTTTTTGTCTTCTCCACAACCAACATTCTATTCCACATATAGTGCTATATCCATGGCTCACGCTCTTGTATTGCGTGAAGATTGAAAAAGTTTTGAAAATGTCAAAAGTATGAAACAATTGCTTGGCTTGTCATCGGGGTTGTGCATGATTTAAATACTTTGTGTGGTGAAGATAGAGCATAGCCAAACTATAAGATTTTGTAGGGATGAACTTTCTTTGGCCATGTTATTTTGAGAAGACATAATTGCTTAGTTAGTATGCTTGAAGTATTATTACTTTTATGTCAATATTAAACTTTGGTCTTGAATCTTTCGGATCTGAATATTCATACCACAAATAAGAGAACTACATTGAGAATTATGCCAAGTAGCATTCCACATCAAGAATTCTGCTTTTATCATTTACCTACTCGAGGACGAGCAGAAATTAAACTTGGGGATGCCTGATACGTCTCCAACGTATCTATAATTTTTGATTGCTCCATGCTATATTATCTACTATTTTGGACCATATTGGGCTTTATTTTCCACTTTTATATTACTTTTGGGACTAACCTATTAACCAGAGGCCCAGCCCATAATTGTTGTTTTTTTGCCTATTTCAGTGTTTCGAAGAAACGGAATATAAAACGGAGTCCAAATGGAATGAAACCTTCGGGAACGTGATTTTCTCAACAGATATGATCCAGGAGACTTGGACCCTACGTCAAGAATGGAGGGAGGCGGACACGAGGGTGGAGGGTGCCCCCCCTAGGGCGCGCCCCCTGCCTCGTGGGCCCCCCGAAGCTCCACCGACGTACTCCTTCCTCCTATATATACCTACGTACCCACGAGATCCCATCTTGGGGCCTGTTCCGGAGCTTCGCCGGAAGGGGAATCGACCATGGAGGGCTTCTACATCATCACCATAGCCCCTCCGATGAAGTGTGAGTAGTTTACCACAGACCTTCGGGTCCATAGTTAGTAGCTAGATGGCTTCTTCTCTCTTTTTGGATCTCAATACAATGTTCTCCCGCTCTCTCGTGGAGATCTATTCGATGTAATCTTCTTTTTGCGGTGTGTTTGTTGAGACCGATGAATTGTGGGTTTATGATCAAGTTTATCTATGAACAATATTTGAATCTTCTCTGAATTCTTTTATGTATGATTGGTTATCTTTGCAAGTCTCTTAGAATTATCAGTTTAGTTTGGCCTACTAGATTGGTTTTTCTTGCAATGGGAGAAGTGCTTAGCTTTGGGTTCAAACTTGCGGTGTCCTTTCCCAGTGAAAGAAGGGGCAGCAAGGCACATATTGTATTGTTGCCATCGAGGATAACAAGATGGGGTTTTTATCATATTGCATGAATTTATCCCTGTACATCATGTCATCTTGCTTAAGGCGTTACTGTGTTTTCATTAACTTAATACTGTAGATGCATCTTTGGATAGCGGTCGTTGAGTGGAGTAATAGTAGTAGATGCAGGCATGAGTCGGTCTACTTGTCTCGGATGTGATGCCTATATACATGATCAGACCTAGATATTCTCATAACTATGCTCAATTCTGTCAATTGCTCAACAGTAATTTGTTCACCCACCATAGGAATACTTATGCTTTTGAGAGAAGCCACTAGTGAAATCTATGGCCCCCGGGTCTATTCTCATCATATCAATCTTCAATCACTTTATTATTGCTTTGTCTTTACTTTGCCTTTTATTTTACTTTGCATCTTTATATATCAAAAATACCAAAAATATTACCTATCATCTCTATCAGATCTCACTCTCGTAAGTGACCGTGAAGGGATTGACAACCCCTTATCGCGTTGGTTGCGAGGATTTATTTTTATTGTGCAGGTGCGAGGGACTTGCGTGTAGCCCCCTACTGGATTGATACCTTGGTTCTCAAAAACTGAGGGAAATACTTACGCTACTTTGCTGCATCATCCTCTCCTCTGCGGGGAAATCTAACGCAGTGCTCAAGAGGTAGCACTTACACACCTAGACGGAGGGAGTATTAACCATGCTCTAAGTGTGGTGTGAGTCGGAAAATTTACTAAGCCATTATTTAATAATTAACGGACACCTTGATTACTCAGCCGTTTCTGATTCTTTTGGATAGTGGGGCTATTATTGACTTGGACGTGGGGTTTGCACCAAAGGCCTACTATTATACTACTTGGTCTTACTCGCACGACCGACCTGACAGGCTCTACCCTAGTCGTTGTTGTATCATATGGTTTCACACCATTCCAGATCTTAGCGCTGCCACGCAATTCTTCTCCATCCCTCCTTCCGGCGTGCACCGCGAGAAGGGACAACAGTCCTCCGAATCCCGCCTTTCATGATCCTGTATGGGAGAGGGGCGATCAGGTTTTTGGGGAGCACACTCCTGTGTCTGTTGCCAGCGACGACTTCCTCAACGACAGCTTTCTTCCCCGACCTCGGTAACCTCTTCATCAACGACATGAGTGACAACATCAACCACAACGGTTCTGCTCCTGGTGTACAGTATGTGATTCTGTCCTCCTGGTTTAGTCCGCATCATTACTTTGATCTTTGCAATTGTCGTCATGATCTATTTACTGTTGATTCATATTACATCTCATAGTAAATTGCTCATATATACAACAATCCAATCAAAAAACCTGATTATAGGCAATTTACTCTGAGTGGTTTTGCTGCGCTTTTGAAGCCGCCTACTTTTAAGGGGTGCAATATAAAAGGTGGCCCACAAGAGCAGTATATTGGTTTCAGATCATGTACTGCTATGATGCCACTAAGGGTAAGCCTGAGGGTGATCTTAATCCTACACAGCAGGAAGCTTTTGAGAACATGGATACCCTCTTCAAAGCCGCCCTGCTGAGTGTTCTTGACGATTCCATTATGGATTCATATATGTCGTTTGACAGCAGCAAAGACATGTGGGATGCGCTCGAGGCCACGTTTGGGGCCTCGGGCGCTGGCAACGAGTTGTACGTCATGGAGAAATTCTGTGATTACAAGATGACTGATGAGCGCTCTGTTATTCAGCAGACTCATGAGATCTGATCACTTTCGCTAAGGAACTTGAGTACTTCAAGTGTGTGTTGCGGACAAATTTGTTCTTTGGGACCATCATTGCCAAGCTTCCACCTTTGTGGACTGATTTTGCTACTTCTCTGAAAAACAAGAGACATGAGTTTTCCATTTCGGATCTCATTAGCACTCTTCATTTTGAAGAGAAGGCGAGAGCAAAAGACACACGTGCTTGGGTCGCTAAGGGAGCTTCTAGAGCCCACATGGTACACGAGAAGAACTTCTAGCCCAACCAGCCCCAAAACAACAAGAACAAATTTCAGGGGAAAGGCAAGTTTGATGCAAATAAAAAGGTGTCACATTCTACCAACTTCAAGAAGAATTCTCATAACGGGAAGGGATACCAACCTTAATTTTGGTAGCACCGCACAAAACTTATATGGCTGCATCTACCTGCTGTCAGCTAACCTCATGGTGCTCCAGGTATTCCTACATTCGTAACTAGGTACAATCACCATTGCAAGATGAAATAAGCTTATTCGTGCGTTGACTTGCTGATTGCAGTGCGGAACGATCCTGTCATGTGTGGAGTAGCAAACAAGCAGTGCAGCCGAAGGTGGAAATCAACCAAGGACTTATGAAATTATATATAATCTTCGTCAGGCAGGTCAGTATCCCCTTCGTCCAGATGATCATGTTTTTTCATGCCGAGCTATTGATATGTGCTACTGTTTTGCAACACAGTTTAAGTATAGCTATTGTTTTCCTATCTTTTCAGATTCAGGACAATGAAGATGATTTCAGAGGAACTGCACAATATGGACTCATGTTGAGTCATCTCTATTGCCTCATGGGTTTGCTGCAAATGTGTCAGCATCAATGGCATGATGAGGCAGCTAGCTAGTTGTGGAGTTGCCAACATGCTCAAAGTGCTTGCAACATTGAGAAGAAACAAGCATGCCCAGGAAATTAAAGAAATTAATGCATGCGCAGGGAGGCCCTTTGCTCAGAGAAGCATCGACCGATTTTCTTTATTTCCACTCCTTCTCACAACTTTGTATTGGTTATAGTATGGTGAATCATTGAGATGCATAAACATGCTGAACTTTTGTTCTTCTGAATGTTAGTACGCATACCGTATCTTCTGAAGCTTAGTATAATGTAAATGTTGACTAGCATGTGAACCTTCACAATCTAGTAAGTATATTGTAGGCCTGTTATTTGACACCTCACTTTGTCGCGCTACGCGACCAGTGTGACTATCTGCATCTAGTACTGCATCCTCTAATTTGGTGGATGCCAAGTTGAAAAAGGTTACCGATGAGTAGCCATAAGCTAGAGGCTTCTCTTTTTTCTTTTGAATGGGCAATAAGCTGGAGAGTGTCTCGGGCTGCCTCTAGCACAAGGCCCTCCAGTATGAAACACGGGCAGCCGACTGGGCTGATACAAAAGCCTGTCCATCTTAAGGCCCATTTGTTTTTGTTTTTTGCGAGGAGAAGCCCATATTTCTTGAAGAGGGGGCGATCCCAGGAAAACCCTCCTTCCTCCTCGCTTCCACTTATACTACAGCTCGCTGGACTCTCCCACTTCCGTCGCCACCAATTCCCCCCGCTCGCCATCTTCCTCACTCGTCCAGAAAACCCCCGCTCACCTTCTTCCTCACTAGTACAGAAAACCCCCGCTCCTCTTCCTCCACTCCTACAGAAAACCCCATCCCTCCTTCCCCACTCGCACTGCCACTAGGCTCATCTATGGCTACTCTGCTCAAACCCGTGAGCTCTGCGCGACGCCCACAAGGAAAATGGAGTTGGATGGCCCCAAATTAAGAAGATGAGGCTCCGCCATGGCGATGCCGATTGTAGATCCCAGATCGGCAGCGTGGGGAGAAGCGGCGAGCCCCCCCACCTAGATCTGAGGAACCGGTAGAATCTCCGGTGGACCGCATCAGCGATCTCCCGGACGTCATCCTTGAGGAGATCATCTCACTTCTCCCCACCAAGGATTGCTGCCGCACACAAGTCTTTTCAACTCAGTGGCACCCTCTATGGCGCACCGCGCCCCTCAATCGCAAATGTCGTCAGATATCTGTCCTTCCTGAATTTGATCTCCTCAAAGCCATCGTCTCCTCTCACCAGCAAGGCCCCGTTCAATGCCTCTGCATCCCGACACGCTACCTGCTGTCCATACCTGGCATGGTGGATGCTTGGCTGACATCCCCTGAATTCGGAAAACTCCAGCAGTTTGAGTTCTACCATTACCATGAAAGTTTCATACCACAAACATACCAAGAATTCGTGCCCACACCACCATTGTCCATCTCGCGGTTTTCCTCCTCTCTCCACACCTCCACCTTCGCATGGTGCCATCTACCAGACGATCTGGTACAAATGCTTTGACTCCCGCTGCTAAAAAGACTTTCACTTGTGATGGTTTATCTGTCGGAGGCATCACTGCACAACATCATCCACTCCAGTTGCCCTGCCCTGGAGCGCTTGCTTATTGTTTTTGGAATTGAAACCCCTATCAGTTATCTCCAAATAAAGTCGCCTCACCTTAAAAGCATTAGATTTGTTTTGAAGGACAGCAGCTCATCATCGAAGATGCCCCTTCACTTGAAAGGTTGCTCCTTGATAATTGTCATAAACCTTCGCAAATAATTGTCGTCTCTGCGCCCAAACTGCAGAACTTGGGTGTAATTCGTGATCCGTTTAATGATCACAAGAAGTTGGTGTTTGGCTCCTCACTTTTCAGGTATCGTATATTATCATATACACATTTGTAATCATAAGCTTCATTTTTCATTTGTGCACATAAGTTTTATATCATCTTGGAGTACACTTTGGGTACTAATATTATGTTATATTCTCGATGAAGAGTTCGTCCATGGATAGCCTATCAATGCTGCTGGATTTTGTCAAGATCTTATATATCAGAATGTATAGTTATGATCTAAACATAATTATTGGCTTGCTGCGATGCTTTCGGTCTCTGGAGAATTTATATATGAAGGTGATGATTTCATGCACATTGAAAGATTGTATATATTGTACTAGAATTAACCGTTTAGTTGTTGCTCTTTTGACATACTCTTTTTTCAGACCTTAACTATTTTCAAATCTTCATGTCTAATTAGGTACTGGAAGTACATGGACAAAAACGTATAACCAATCAGTGGCGTAATAAGCACCAGGATTTTCTCAGTTCTCATGACATTCGTTTGAGGACAATAACGATGGAAGGATATGCGTCCAACCAGGCAAACAGAAGCTTTGTCACATTCTTCCTGTTGAATGTGAGGTTACTATTGTCCCTGAGGCTTAAGTTTTACGGCAAGAGATTTCTCACGGACGGACACGTTGAAGAGCAAAAAAGAAGTTTCAGGTGGACAAATGGGCTTCTAAACGTGATCGGCTTCTATTTACAACAAGTTGTAGTCATCGTGCAATAAAATTTTATGCACAGTATGTTGATTTTATGGATCAGACCGATCCATTTGTTTGTGACTGCGAAAAAGAGTGGTTGGGTTAGATGTTACTGCCATGTTCAATCTGGGTTTTGTCTAAAAATTTGATGAACAAATAATCCTTGGCCTTTTTGTACCGTTTGTAAGATTGAGTTGCATGTTGTTGCCCCCGTACTCCCCTCCACCTACCACGACACTGCCACATCTTCCACGGCTGATGTTCCTTCCTGTCCGAGGCCTCGCCATCATTCTCCGCCTTGGTTCGCTCGTTGTGCCCGCCTCCGTCTCGCGTTGTCAACATGGTTAACAACCAAGAGGAATCAGGAGATGACTGTACGTGGAGAGGCTGACAGTAGGGACCCACCAGGGTCATTGCATTACGCAAGCAGGTGCCTCGTTATTACAAGCCAAAGAAATACTTCCTCCTAATTCCTCACTACTAGAAAATCACTTAAATGTCTGAAAAGGTCAAATGACCCCTGAAATTTTCCAAAATTTGACATGACAGTTGTATTAGTACTACAAAATTTCTCGTTCATTTAAAACACCAACCGTTGACACTCTACTCCAAATTCGTCTTTCACAGCTAATAAAAAATATGTACAACATCACACAGAGTTGTTTTCTAGGAACCGTTTGCGATGAAATATTTGGGTCTATTTAAGTCTCCCTCCTTAAGCTTCGTCGACTCGTCTGCTCCAATGCCGGCAACCCCCGAATCCACGAATCCCAATCCCCATTCCCGCACCCCCTTCTTGCAAAGATGACACCGTGGAAACGCTTCGTGAAGGCCCGTACGATGGCCGCGTCACCCCCCCCCCCCCCGAGCGTTGCCGCCTGCGTCGAGAGCGCGGCCACCTAAACCGAGAGTGCCGCCGCATCTGCATTGAGCGGGGCCACTTTCACCGAGAGGGCGTCTGCGGCAGCCGACAAGGCAGCCGCGGCAGCCGAGACGGCTGTAGCAGCTGCTGCAACGGCAGCTGCAAAGGCCGAGAGCGCTCTAGCTGCCGTCCGTGCCGTCGATGTCGCCCTGGCCCGGGTCGAGGCCATCCACGCCAAGATCAAGGATGCACACGCCAAAATATTCTAGGCCACCTCGGACTCCAGCATGCAACCCACGCTCGAAAAAGGCGGCGGTGGCCATGGAGCACCTGCTTCCTCATGAGGTCGCCGAGCGGGAGCTGGAGATGCAGGAGGCGGCGGAGATCGAGGAGCGCCGGGACGAGGAGTTGCGCGTGGCCGAGGTCGAGGTAGAGAAGAGTCTGTCCGTCGAGGAATCGGCGGTGGAGTACCAACGCGAGCTCTGACGCAACCACTACTATGAGTACTACAACCTTGAGGGTGGCGCCGACGATGAGGACAAGGACGAGGACGCGGTCGACTTCAGCAAGAGGGACACGGAGTCCACCAACGGCGACATGTCGCCAGGACAAGTCATCGACGTCTCATCTCACACCGGCGATGCATAGGCCGGCGCGGCGGCGGATTTGTTAAAATTGCACAACAAGCGGATAACACCAGGGACCCAGCAGCTCGCCCAGTTATTTTTTAATTTTAGAGACGAAGCTCAACTGCGCGCTGTGCGGGGGCTGTGGCCCGTCTAGCCCACGCTTACGCTTTCATTTAAGCACATGACGAGCCCAGTTGATATCTTTTCTCTTTCTGAAAATGGCTAGTCCAGTTCTTTTTTTAGAACACCAAAGCCGAGGCCTACTTGCTTTTCTCAGCCCTGCTGGGCAGCAAATCTTCCAAGACGAGGAGAGAGGGATGTAAAGTAGTAAGAAATAGGCTTCCCCAGAAAATGGGCTATAAGTTGTAATAAATGGGCTGTAAATTTTTAAACCAAAGCCAACTGGCAATTACATTAAAATGTCATTTTTTCTGGATTTCTCTACTCTCTACTCTTATAAAAACCAAAGCCAACTGGCAATTACATTAAAAGATCATCTTTTCTCCCACAAGATAAACTACTCATACAAATGCATCTTCATGTTCCGTGCAACGCACATGCATCTTGCTAGTTAAGATTTTAAATGTCATTCATTTTTTTGCAGAGAATTTTTTTTAAAATTTTATTTTGATATAACTTTTTAAAATTATTTTTAACGCGACTCGAAATCTCATGATTAAAAGAGTTCGGACCCCACCGAAATATGAAAATTTTTGTTGAATTTTTTAGCAGTGCCCAGAATATATGGTCTGTAATGCTAATAAAAAGAATATGGGCTTCAAATATCCTTAAGAATTAGCAAATGGGCTGTAAATTATTGAAAATAATGGCTAATGGGTTGTATGTTGTTTTCCACAGATTTGGAGGCTGACTTCTGGGCCTACTAGGTTGACGATGACGCTGTCCTAAATTTTTTTTGACGCGTACGCAAGGCTTTGTCAACTTAGTCATCATAGAGTCGTGACTGTTGTATGTCCATCCAACGGCCGCTGTGCTTCTTCAATCTCTGATCTTCCTGCTCCAGCCGCCCAAACCAGTTCCGACGGGACTGCCTACTCCCTCCTCCCGTGGCTGGCTGTGCTGCCGCCAGGCCATCCCTCTACACACTCGCACATCCTGTTATTTTCCGGCAACGTCAGCCTCACCCCGTAGCCGACCAGTCAGCGCTCGTACACCCCTCAGCGCGGGCATCCGCTGTGGTGGCTTCTCTGGCTCTGGGGCGTTCCCTTCCTGGGCCTCACCCTCGTCCACCACGTTTGTGCTCTCGACGCGATGAGGTCAACATGGTCAACAAACAACAGTCATCGGAAGAGGCTGACAGTAGGGGTCCACACAAGGAAATGCCTCCTTATCACATGCAAAATAATGATTCCTCCACCTGACAGCTGGGACCCACCAGAAGGGCCTCTGTATTTCTTGAAAAAAATGTCCCCCCCGCTGTCAGCTTGGACCCACCAGCTATATCTTTGCACACAAGGAAGTTCCTCCTTATTATGCACAAAAAAATGAATACTCCCCCTGCTAGCTGGGACCCACCATTGTGGGAGGCTGACTTGTGGACCTACTAAGATGACGGGGACGGAGGGCTTTGTCAACTTAGTCAATATGAACGATTCTAGCTCCAGTGACCATACGATGTCCATCCAATGGCCGTAGTGCTTCTTCAACCTCTGGTCTTCTCGCTCCAGCCGCCCAAAGCGGCCGGTCGTGCCGCTTTGCTCCTGCCTCCCATGGCCAGCCGTCTTCTGCGGAGGCCTCACCGCCCCTACTATTCCCACCGGCTGCAAGGCCATCCCTCCACTCACCCACACCCCTGTTATTCTGCGGCGGCAGCCTCACACCAAAGCCAAACCGGTGAACTCTCATACTCCTCTCCGTGGGCATCCTTTGTCGCGTCTTCCACAACCGCGCATCGTCCCTTCCTAGGCCTCGTCATCGCCGTCCGCCTGGTGCTCCTGGCGCGGCATGGTCAACGTGGTCAAGGAACGACTTCCATCGGAAGAGTACTGTACGTGGAGAGGCTGACAGCTGGGTCCACGGCCGCAGCAAGGAAGTGCCTCCTTATTACGTGGAAAATAATGATTCCTCCACCTAACAGTGGGGACCCACCGGACGGGCCACCGTATTTCACGAAAAAAACATTTTCCCCCTGACTGCTGGGACCCACCAGCTACATCTTCGCACGCAAGGAAGTGCGTCCATATTACGGGAAAAAAAATTATTCGCCCCACTGACTGTTGGGACCCACCAGCTATATCTTCGCACGCAAGGAAGTGCCTGACAGTCGGGACCCACCCGGTCGAAGCGTACGTAGCGTTGTCATTCTGGTCGCAAACATGTACGTACATATTGGTCGATCGGTCTGTCTGCAGGCTCCAGCGATGAACCGTGGCCGTGTAAGGAAGGGCACGTGTCGTAGTAGAGGCGCACACGTGTCGTAGTAGAGGCGCACACATAGCATGTACACGTACGTACAACGGCCAGGGTGCAAGAAATAAAATACGACCATGTTCGTACATATGGGCGGGGTCTCGAACGCCTACTCGCGCATACGTACGGCCAGGGCTCGTGTACATGGTTGGGTCGGAACAGAGAAACTGCGTCGTCCTCGTGTTCACGGGGAGGCAATAGAATGCGTCGTGTTCATCGGGAGGCAACGGAATGCGTGTTGTTCATCTGGATCCAACCGTCTTGGACGGAACAGGCGATGGAAATGAGGCCTGGCGTACCACGGAACGGAGGAAACGGACTTGTGTTGGAGCGCTACGATCGAAACAGGGGTCCTGTTCCTCGGGAGGGGTGTGGCGTACCGCACAACGGGACTCCACGGGATATTGTTCATCTCCACCGTTGACCTCCTCCAGCCTCCATGGGCTACTGCTCATACACCGTCGACCTCCTCCAGCCTCCAGCTGTGACTGTTCATCCACGGGCTCCTGTTCATCCAGCCTCCACCGCATGCTCCTGCACCAGCTACTGTTCAACCAGCCCTCTCCACGGGGTCCTGTTCAACCACCCCTCCACGTGCTACTGTTCATCCAGCCCTCCACCGGCTACTGTTCAACCAACCCTCCACCGGCTCCTGTTCATCCAGCCCTCCATGGGGTCCTGTTCATCCAACCCTCCACGGGGTCCTGTTCATCCACCGGCTCGATCGATTGGGTTACTATTTATCCAGTGGCAACGGCCTCTACTGCCATGGGTTCCTGTTCATCCAACCCCCACTGGGAACTGTTCATCCAAACCCCCAACAACGCTCATTGTTCATCCAGAGGCAGCATCAATCGGCTTAAGTTAGCAGCAGTAGCGAAGGAATCGCTCGATCGGGTTTAGTTAATAGCCATCAATCGATCGCTCGTGTTCAGTAACGCGTAGCCTGCAGTGCAATCACTCTGGTCCAGTTAGAGCCCAAAGCCTCGCTCGGGTTCGATTAGGCATAACGCCTCGCACACTGCGCAGCGTCGTCTGAGAAAGCGTGCATCGCCGGCCCCGACCACCCACCGTAACCGGGCACTCCACGATATTTTCCTCGCCCTTGCTTCTACCACGGTTTTCTCCGTCATGGGCGACTCCAAAGAATGTCATGCAGCTGCGTCTCCGGCCCGCCAGACGAAAAGCCCATTTTACATCATGATTTTTGTCATAGAAGTAGGAGCCCACCACATCTATGATGATACCAGGTTTTGTCACAATTATCGTCATAGAAGTTTCATAAGTATGACAGAATTTTTTTTCGTTCGGCCCAAAATGTCACGAATGTGTCTTTTCTTTGTAGTGCACCTCCGAAGCATTTGAGAGATATCCTTGCGAGGACAAAGCCCAAAACACCCAGAGCCAAAGAGTGTTAGGCATCACTGAAGTCTTTCTATCCGCGTGATATGAAGACTTATTACACTTGAGGACTGTGAATCCTCCAGCCGGTTAGGCGTCACATTCTGAGCGTCCAAGAGTCATTGTGGATTGCCAGTGAACGAAGTCTGTGAAGGTTTGGAATTCTACCTTGAAGACTTACCAGAGTGATAGGGCGAGAACTAAGTGTTCTTAGCTCAAGGGGAATTAGGTGAAGATGTGGTCTTCTGAGTTAAATCTCAGCCTCCCTAACCAGATGTATAGTTGTCACAGCAACTGGAACTGGTCCAACAAATCCTTGTCCTCACCAAGCAACTGGTTCTATCTCTTACCACTCTTTACTTACAGTATGCCTTCATGAAGTCATTGCCTGCTTGCATGATCTAATTGGCTTCACTGTGTGAAGACTATTGTTGTTTGGCTTCATACTATCTTCCATCCTGATCCATTCTACCTAGCTGCTAATAGTCTTCATGCTTTAACTTCATTACTTACTTGACTATGGCTTGTCTAGTGTAGTCTACCTTCCGCTGCATATCAATAGGTTCATTTCTACTGTTTGTCTTCAAAGCCCATATGTTTTGAAGACTTCCATAAAAATCGCCTATTCACCCCCTCTAGTCGATAACTAGCACTTTCAACAATAATGTGCTATTAGAGAACATACCATGCACGTGCTAACCTTGATTGTAAACCTCAGTGCTCCCCATTTTTTCTCTGCAACACATATAAGGTAGTTAGTCATCAGGTTAAGTAAGGGTTCGCATGCTATCAGTAAAATATGTTGATGAAAAATAAGCACAATTGTAGATTCATCAGATTAATTCAAGTGGCACGGAAAACCCATTTATCCAAACCAAGCATGATTAAGAACTACGAAATATAGCACTTGTATATGTTTCTCATGTATTAATTGCAGCCAACTTCAATTTATTCCTCACGTGCACAACAATACAAATCTACCCATGACAATTGGACATCGCATCGCAGAATTGAACCAAGAAGTTAACTAAACACCACAACAAATGAACCAAACATTAACTGAGCACCACATTGCACAATATAACATACTACTAATAGAAGATTAGACAGTTAACCAAACAGTTAACTACAGCCAATTGTAGCAATTGCATTTGTTTCTCATGTATTTACTACAGCCAAATTCAATTTATTCCTCACATGGTATACAATAACAGAATGTACCCACAACTATTGAACATCGCATTGCAGAATTGAACCAAACAGTTAACTAAACACCAACACAAATGAACCACACGTTAACTGAGCACCACATTGCACAATGTATACCCAAACCAAGCATGCTTGACAACTTGGAAATATAGAATTTGTATTCGTTTCTCATGTATTTTCTAAAGATAAATTCGATTGATTTCTCACATGGAAGACAATAGAAAATTGCAGCCTGAAGAATTGAACGTCACATTTGCAGAATTGAACCAAACAGTTAACTGAAGACGACAACTACTTAACAAAACAGTTAACAAGTGAGCACCACACTGCACGACATATAGAACATATACACTAGAGCAACAGATTGCATGGTAAAGTTAGATAGCACAATTCACTAGAATTTGTGAAGGAAAGGCAGGAGCAGCACATGCAACGGGTAAACCAAGCATTCTTAAGCGGCGTAGCAAGCAAATGGCAAGGTGCTCCTCCAAGATCTGGGGGTCGGCACGAATGGCAGCCATCGCGACCTCATCCGCGCGTGCGGCCGCGATCTGCTTCTCCGCTGCCAAATGCTCCTTGAGATCCTGGCTATACTGCGTGCTCCATGGCTTAGGGCGGCGCTTATTTGTTGGAGGGGTCGGTGATTTGGGTGGAAGGTGTCGTGCCGGCGGTCGGGGCATGTGGAATGTGGAAGGAGGAGGAGGATGGGGGTCGGGTGTGGATTACCTGCCTGGATAGACGAGGCAGAGCAGCGTGAAGGAGGGTCGCTGGTAAGGAGGCGGCGCTGCAAGCAAGGAGTGAAGGTTTCAACTTGGAAAGGAAGGTGGAAACAGGGGAAATGTGGCTTTTGGTAAGGGGGAGGGGGCGGCGAGGAAGATATTTCCACGGAAGCCAAAAATTTGGAATCGCTTCAGCAAAAAAATTGGCGCGCAAAGTGTCATCAGACACGGTCCCTTATTCAGAACTATGTACGATATGTGGACATCACAAACGATTCAGATAGCTTAACCCGTGTGTGATGAGTTTGAACGTCAAAAGTTTTGGTTCGAATTTCCATGGTTATAGTGGACTGTAGCCAACGCACCTTCTCGCGTAAGCCATAGGCGTACTATACACCGATGATGCTCCAGGATATTTTGTGCTGCATCTCAATCGGTTCATGATAATAAACTATGTACGATCTACTTGATTTTTCATCTTGATTTGAATTACATAATGGGGTCACGACGGCAATGGACGGTGTTTGAATTGCTAGACCTTTTATCTGGAGTGAACATGCAACTATATGTGTGTCGTAAAAGAATTGGAATTATTCAGGGTTTGTTTGAACATTTTATACATTAAATTGGTTTTCTAGGCATTTCAAGTGCACAATTCAAAATTAAACTACATGCACATGCTCCGGTGCACCAACATGGGTTGTAAAATCATATATGTGTCCATGGGTTTATGCTTATCTCCCATGCAAGAAATGGGGATGAAATTCGGATAGCACGGCACCGCGGATCTCCGGCAAACATCGACGTACTTGCTTTTGTAATTCTAGTAAATCCAAAATTCGTCCGAAATTCATGAAACTTGGCATGCTATCATGGAGCGGCATCAACATGCCGTGGTAAATTTTTTGTCCCATTTGGGGCATGTTTGGGTATAAGCTTCTCATAAACCAGAGCTTCTCACAACAAGTGTGATGGCTTCGGTAGGGAACGTTTCACCTTTCTGGATGAAACGATATCCGTTACCTCTTCACGATTTCAAATTTTTTTCCTAGTGTCAACATAGAACAACAGGAGTGTTGGGTCAATTTTTGGAATTTTTTGGGGTTCGCTTGGACATTTTTATACATTAACTGAGTTTTCTATGCATTCATGTGAATAATTCAAATTTGAACTACACACACATGCTCTAATGCATATAAATTAGTTGAAATATAAATCCGTGTCCTTGGTTGCCTGCTTAGGTCCCATGCAAGAAATGGGAATGAATGTCAAACACCCTGCCACCGTCACTCGGCCACAAACATTGAGATACCTGGTTTCTAAATTCTAGTAAATCCAAAACTCGTCTGAAATTCGTGAAACTTGGCATGCTATCATGGAGTGGCATCAACATGCCATGGTAAATTTTTTGTCCCATTTGGGGCAGGTTTGCGTATATGCTTCTCACAAACCAGATCTTCTCACAACAAGCATGATGGTTTCATTAGGGAACGTCCCACCTTTGGGGACGAAACGATATCCATTGCCTCTTATTGCTTTCAAAAATTTTCTCGTGTGAACATAGAACAACAGGATTGTTGTGTCCATTTTTGTGATTTTTTGGGGTTCATTTGGACATTTTTATGAATTAATTGAGTGTTCAATGCATTTATGTGCATAATTCAAATTTGCACTACATGCACATGCTCTAGTGCATATAAATTGGTTGAAAAATCAAAATTGCGTCCTTGGGTGCATGCTTAGGTCCCATGCAAGAAATGGGATTGAATTTCAAACACCAGTGCACTGTTGATTGCCGGCAAAACATTGAGATGCCTAGTTTTTAAATTCTAGTAAATCCAAAACTCGTCTGAAATTCATGAAACTTGGCATGCTACCATGGAGCGGCATCAACATGTCGTGGTAAACTTTTTGTCCCATTTGGGGCAGGTTTGGGTATATGCTTCTCACAAACCAGAGCTTCTCACAACAAGCATTTTGGTTTCGATGGGGAACGTCCCACCTTTGGGGACAAAACGATATCCATTGCCTCTTATTTCTTTCAAAAAAATTCTCGTGTCAACATAGAACAACAGGAATGTTGTGTCAATTTTTATGATTTTTCGGGGTTCGTTTGGACATTTTATGCATTAACTGAGTTTTCAATGCATTTATGTGCATGATTCAAATTTAAAATACATGCACATGCTCCAGTGCATATAAATTGGTTGAAAAATCAAATCGGTGTCCTTGGGTGCATGCTTAGGTCCCATGCAAGAAATGCGAATGAATTTCAAACACCAAGGCACCGTTGATTGCCGCCAAAACATTGAGATACTTTATTATTAAATTCTAGTAAATCCAAAACTCGTCCGAAATTCATGAAACTTAGCATTCTATCATGGAGCGGCATCAACATGTCGTGGTAAATTTTTTTGTCCCATTTGGGGCAGGTTTGGGTATATGCTTCTCACAAACCAGAGTTTCTCACAACGAGCATGATGGTTTCGGTAGGGAACGTCCCACCTTTGGGGATGAAACGATATCCATTGCCTCTTATTGCTTCCAAAAAAATTCTCGTGTCAACGTAGAACAATAGGAGTGTTGTGTCAATTTTTGTGATTTTTCGGGGGTTGTTTGGACATTTTTATACATTAACTGAGTTTTCAATGCATTTATGTGCATAACTCAAATTTGAACTACATGCACATGCTCATTGCATATAAATTGGTCGAGAAATCCAACCTGTATCCTTGGGTGCATGTTAGGTCCCATTCAAGAAATGGGAATGAATTTCAAACACCAGGGCACCGTTGATTGCCGGCAAAACATTGAGATGCTTTATTTTTAAATTCTAGTAAATCCAAAACTCGTCTAAAATTCATGAAACTTGGCATTCTATAATGGAGCGGCATCAACATGTCGTGGCAAATTTTTTATCCCATTTGGGGCCGGTTTGGGTATATGCTTCTCACAAACTAGAGCTTCTCACAGGTTTCAGTAGGGAATGACGGAGTCCTGGATTAGGGGGTATCCGGACAGCCGGACTATATCCTTTGGCCGGACTGTTGGACTATGAAGATACAAGATTGAAGACTTCGTCTCATGTCCGGATGAGACTCTCTTGGTGTAGAAGGAAAGCTTGGCGATAGGGATATGTAGATCTCCTACTGTTGTAACCGACTTTGTGTAACCCTAGCCCCCTCCGATGTCTATATAAACTGGAGGGTTTAGTCTGTAGGACAAGGACAATCATACCATAGGCTAGCTTCTAGGGTTTAGCCTCTACGATCTCGTGGTAGATCAACTCTTGTAATACTCATATTCATCAAGATCAATCAAGCAGGAAGTAGGGTATTACCTCCATAGAGAGGGCCCGAACCTGGGTAAACATTGTGTCCCTTGCCTCCTGTTACCATCCGCCTTAGATGCACAGTTCGGGACCCCCTACCCGAGATCCGCGGTTTTGACACCGACATTGGTGCTTTCATTGAGAGTTCCACTGTGCCGTCACCATAAGGAAGGATGTCTCGTCTCGTTGTCAAGGACAGCGTCACCTCTGGGGGAGCCCTGGCTGTCGGCCAGACTCTCCGGCTAGGCGATTTCGTCATGACCGCCCGTTCGGCTGCTGCGCCGATGATGACTTCTCGGGTCATCGAAAACAGCCTCCACGCCGGCTCGGAACTTCCCGAGCAGATGGATCTGATGGAGCTCTCTTCCTTAAATGAGCTGTTGGATCGCATCGCCGCTTTGGGAGTCGCTATGGACTATGATCGGATCGGGCTTAAACCCGACCAAAGGGAAATTAACTCTCCGCCGGTCACCCATCAGATAGCGGTGGTGGAGGAACAATGCGGTAACTTTTCCTCAATCTTGAGGACAAACTATGTCCGGATTCCAGAGCTCTCCGAGCCGGATACACATATCACGGAAGGACATCCCCAAGCCTTGAACATAGAATCAGGCGATGGACCCGGACCTATCGGGTGACATTCCGGAGCCCGAACCTCCAAGATCGGAAACTCCCATGCCCCCGGGTCTCAGATCGGGTCAGGGTTCGGACTTAAATCCGCCCACCCACCCAGATACAAGCGATCTCTCCCACATTAGACAAGAGCCCCAGGAAACAGTACATCACTATTGGGCCAGATTCCTCCTTGTAATGAACAAGGTCAAGGATTGTCGAGAGGAAGACGCAATTTAATTCTTCTATAATAATTGCACGGACAAGGGAATCCTTAACGCCATAAGCCGCCGCAACATAGCACATTTCACTGACTTGGCGGCCATAGTATGGAAGTACTGTGCGATGGAGAGCGTCTGGAAAACCGAAACATAATTTTTGGATAATCCGACATTGGCTAAATACCCAGTCCGAATCAAAAGGGTGCACCCCCGTAAGTCACCCGATTCAATCACAAAAAAAAGCAAAAGCCCACTACAGGGCACAGAACCGTATTGGAGGGATGGCTTAACGGACCCTGCAAAATTCACAGTACGGTGGATACCACACCAACACACAGCCTTAGAGCATGTTGGGTACTCCGGCAGGTTGCTAAGAGCGGTGAGGATCTCCTCATTCAAAACACCACAGAGCAACATCCCGTGAATTACAATACGGTCTTAACAGTCTTCGAGACATTCGCCTCAAATAATAGGCGCAAGCGAGCACTCCATGACCTTGCGAAATCTGCCAGGTGGCAGCAATAAATCCATGGAGCAACACGACTATCACCTTCAGTTCCAGTGACGAACCTAAATGCCGAACAGCCCGAGCACCAGCCGCATTAGTCCTTAGTCCAATTGTGGATGGCTTTCGGCTCACTAAAGTGCTCATGGACGGCAGTAGCGGATTAAACCTCATTTATGAGGAAACTCTTCACAAAATGGAAATAGACTGGAACCGGATTGAGCAAAGCAGCACAACCTTTAGAGGAATCATCCCCAATCGGGAGGCACGTTGCACTGGGAAAATCACACTAGATGTGGTATTCGGCACATCGGAAAATTACAGGTCCGAAGAAATGACATTCCAAGTGGCCCCGTTCAGTAGCGGATACCATGCCCTTCTAGGGCGGGAGGCATTCACGATCTTCCAAGCTATACCCCACTACGGGTACATGAAGCTCAAAATGCCTGGGCCCAATGGAATTATCACTCTAGCTAGTGATCCGGACATAGCGCTCCGCGCCGAAAACAAAACAGCCGCACTAGCCCTCGAGGCACTATCCGAAGCCCTAGCGGCAGAGGAGTTAACTGCGCTACACTCGACCGTGGACAGGGAAGACGTGATACTCGACAAGAGATGCAAGTCCACCTCTTTCAAAACAGCGGACGAAATAGTAAAATTCCAAATCCACCCAATCGACCCTACCAAAACAGCCTCAATTGGGGCACAGTTAAACCCCGATGTGGACGCCAAGACCACGGGAGTTCCTGCGAGAACTGGGATATATTTGCCTGGCACCCATCAGACATGCCAGGAATCCCATGCAAGTTGGCCGAGCATAGCCTTAACATTATAAAAGGGTTCAAGCCGGTCAAGCAGACTCTTCGACGCTTCTCCGAACCAAAGCGACAAGCTATGGGCGAGGAGCTAGCCAAGTTATTGGAGGCTGGATTCATCAGAGAAATAAAACACCCAGACTGGCTAGCAAACCTGGTGATGCTACCAAAGAAGGACAAATCCTGGCGCTTATGTGTCGACTTCAAAGACCTCAATAAAGCTTGCCCGAAGGATCCCTTCCCCCTCCCCCGCATCGATCAAATTATCGATGCCACCGCGGGACACGACTCATTGTGCTTCCTCGATGCATACTCCGGCTACCACCAAATCAAGATGGCCGAGTCCGACCAAGCCGCAATGGCGTTTATCACGCCATACGGCCCCTTCTGTTTCAACACAATGCCTTTCGGGCTTAAGAACGCCGGTGCAACGTATCAACGCATGATTCAGACATGCCTGGAAAAGCAAATCGGCAAAACAGTGGAAGCATACGTAGACGACGTGGTTGTCAAAACCAGACACGTCGACTCTTTAATAGACGACTTGAGGCTTAAGTTCAACAACCTCCGAACATACGACATCAAGCTCAATCCGGAAAATGCGTTTTCGGCGTGCCCGCCGGAAAGCTCCTGGGTTTCATCGTCTCCAGTAGAGGGATTGAAGCAAATCCGGCTAAAATCCGAGCCCTATCACAATTGGCCACCCATCAGACCTCAAGCAAATCCAGAAATTAACTAGATGCGTTGTGGCCTTAAGTCGCTTTATCTCCCGATTAGGAGAAAAGGCACTACCCCTTTATCGCCTTCTTCGGTGCACCGAACACTTCGAGTGGACGGATGCTGCCACGGCCGGACTGGAAGAAATAAAAGCCATACTGGCCACCAACCCAATCCTGGCCGCGCCAAACATCGGTGAACCGATGCTGCTATATATAGCGGTGACTCATCAAGTTGTAAGCGCAGCACTCGTCGTTGAACAAGAAACGGACGGACATAAATTCCCCCTTCAAAGGCCGGTATATTATGTATCCACTATGCTCACCCATGCAAATCACGGTACCCGCATTATCAAAAGATAGCGTATGCGATATTCATGGCATCCCGGAAACTACGACACTACTTTCAAGAGTGTTCAATTACAGTGGCCTCTGAAGTGCCACTGAACAACATAATAAACAACCGCGACGCCACAGGCCGGATTGCCAAATGGGCCATAGAGCTCCTCCCGTTCGACATAACATATAAACCTCGGCGTGCTATTAAGTCGCAGGTATTGACCGATTTTGTCGCCGAATGGACAGAAGCCGAACTCCCTAAGGAATACGGCGCATACTCCAATTGGATTATGCACTTCGACGGCTCTAAAATGTTGGCGGTGCAGGGGCTGGCGTCGTCTTGGCGTCCCCTCATCGGAGATACAGTCCAATATGTACTCCAAATACTGCATCTGAGACTCCAACAATGCCGCCGAATACGAGGCCCTGTTACATGGTCTCCGGATGGCAGTCTCCATGGGCATTCAACGCCTGGAGGTGCGCGGGGACTCGAACCTCACAATATCCCAAATAAATGGAGACTTCGACGCTAAAGATTCGAAAATGCCGGCTTATCGCAATGTCGTACTCAAGATGTCAGCTCGGTTCGAGGGGCTCGAATTCCACCATGTAGCTCAGGAAAACAATCAGGCGGCGGACGTCCTTGCCGTATCGGCGCTTAAGCGCGATCGGTCCCACCCAACATATTCTTGGAAAGGTTGTTTAAGCCATCCGTGGCATGGGAAGGAAACAAGCAACAACAGTCCGGACCCGGCTACAACGCCAGATACCGAACACTCTGACATAATCGGCGGCTCCGCCACCGAAATAACACCTTCATTACGTAATAATGGCCGTCGCCGCCCCATGGACTAAACCATTCTTGGCCTACCTAACCAGGCAGGAACTTCCCAAGGACCAAAATGAGGCACGCTGCATTGTGCGACGATCTAAAGCCTACAAGGTCCACGAGGGAGAGCTCTATAGGAAAAGGACCACCGGAGTCCTTCAAAGGTGCATCTCCGAAGAGGAAGGGCAGAAGCTTCTGGCAGAAATTCACGCCGGACTCGATGGCCACCACGCCGCAGCCTGGACCCTCGTAAATAAGGCCTTCCGTACAGGATTTTATTGGCTGATGGCCCGAGCAGACGCACAGGACTTGGTCCAACGCTGCGTCGGTTGCCAGCTCTTTGCAAACCAAAGCCATATGCCACCGTCGCCCTACAAACAATCCCCATTACCTGGCCTTTTGCGGTCTGGGGGCTTGACATGGTTGGACCCCTTAAAGGGGGAACCCATAAGAAAAAATACTTACTAGTAATGGTGGATAAATTCACCAAATGGATAGAAGCCAAACCTGTTAAAACGCCGAATCCGGACAAGTGATAGACTTTATTTCCGGGGTTTTACACCATTATGGTGTCCCCACAGCATCATCACTGACAAAGGCACAAACTTCACTGCCGACGAGGTGAAACTATGGTGCAGCAACATAGGCATCAAGCTCGATTACGCTTCTGTCTATCATCCACAAACTAACGGCCAAGTCGAACGAGCAAATGGTCTTATCATGAGCGGCATCAAACCCAAATTAGTGCGGTCCTTAAAGGATTCTAACACGCACTGATTAGAGGAGCTCGACTCCGTGCTCTGGGGGCTGCGGACCACGCCGAATCGCACTACCGGATACACACCATTCTTTATGGTGTACGGTGCAGAGGCGGTTCTGCCCTGCGACATAATTCATGACTCACCTCGTGTGCGCATGTATGAAGAGAGAGACCGAGCTCGATCAGCAGGACAGTTTGGATGCCCTCGAGGAGGAGGTGACATGGCAAAAGCTCGTTCCGCATTCTACCAGCAATAGGCTAGAAGATACCAAAGCAGAGAAGTATGGGCCAAAACCTATAACGTTGGCGAACTCGTTCTACGACAACCGGATAAGAAAAAGGACAAGCTCAAGCCCAAATGGGAGGGTCCCTTCATTATTGACCAGATCTTAACCGGTGAAGCGTACCGTCTGCGGGATGCATCGGACAACCGCCTCGAGCCAAATCCATGGAACGCAGCTAGACTCCGAAGATTCTATGCCTAGTGACGGACTCCGTGTTCGTCTCCTTACCTCTTTCAACTTTTATACATTCGTTATCCGTCTTTTCTTTCTTTCTTTCTTCCCCATTTTCTTTCGAGGCCTTGAAGGGCTAAAATGTGTTTTGACTACACAATCTTGATGCGCCATCCGCGCTCATTATACCTGGGGGCTTCCTATACAGAAGCTTAAATATTTTATGGGCTTCACACCCCGCACATGTGTTATTCTTCCGCATGTACCTTTTTTTCGCCACTATATGCATCGATATGACTTAAGTTTTGGCCAAGCTGGGTTGCATGGCTCTTGTATTTATGCCCTATGTTCCCGTTAATTCGGCTAGGGCATAAGGGGAGCACTCTGCGATTATTCTGCCGGGACAGCCGGATGTGTACCTCGGTGGGTGAAGCCGAAAGCTAAGCGTTCTTAAGGGAATATTCGATTCGGTGAATAAAGTTGACTTTTCTTTTTTCCACTTGCCCCGGATGTTTTTACTGCGTCTCTTCTTGCAGTTCGGACATGCACATTAGGGCATGCGTACCCAGGGAAAGGAACCCTTAACGGAAATATTCTCCCTGGAAGATGTTTCTTACTACCGATGTAATATAACATAACTAGTTGGGTACTTGTCTGTTCAAGCACTTATGACCCCTACGCCTGGTCTCCACGCATACCCCGGTTTTTACATAGCTGAGCTGGTATTCGGATACACTCCGGACTATCGGGTCCAGAAGTTGAAGCGAAAAGGTGCACCATGACAAATGATTTACAATCCGGCTAGAGACATTCTACATGTCATTCAAATTACATAGTCACTTAGACTGACTAAATTCTTCTTCTATGACATCCAACAGGCTGTCTAGCCTACAATCCTGTTGGGAATACTTGGCGGCTAACTCTACTTGGTGATACACCAAAGCGACAGGATTTCTTTCCCCATCGGGCCGCCTGAGTCCGACCTCGGCCATGTGGTTTGGGTCAGCCTTGGTATACCGCGTCTTCACCATGGCCCAGGCTTCCCTGGCACCTTGACGGCAGGCTGATACCTTCCATAATCAGAAGCGCCACCACGCTCCCTTGAGCTTCTCTGCAAGTCCTCCAAGGCCTTCGGGCAGGGAGATGGATGGCCACAAGGCCTGGGCAATACCTTGCATCACCTGCCGAACTTGTTCGTGCAGTTGTGAGAGCTCTGGTAGAATATCACCCGCAGACGCAGGCATCTCGTCCGTGGGACGACCTGTCAGCATACCTGCAGACATAACTCTATTAGCTGGCTTCTTCGCCGAACTCTTTTTGAAGTTCGTTCAAGCACTTACTGAAAATGCCGCATCGAAGCCGCTTGTTCTCCTCCACGGAGTCTGACAGCTGGGCGCGAACATCCTTTAGTTCCACGCTCAGCTGGGTGTTGGCATCTTGGAGATCGTTTTTCTCCTGCCTAACCTTTGTAAGCACGCGCTCGCCAGCCTTTAGCCGCCGTACGACATGTTGCTCATCCGGATTCACTCCGGCGTCATCTGCAATATTTATTGTCAAGATTGCATGCATGCCGCATCCTATATGGTACCTGTCATTCATTAAAGCAGGTGTTACGGAGGGGCCTTCTCGGACTCCTTCAATGCGGCCATCATGACCCGTAGCTAGGCCTTGCACTCTTCCAGCTCTTGAGACAATTGGGTATTCTTATCTGTAAGAACCTGCAGATAATGATCCTTAAATCAGTTGTGCCAAGCTGTTTCAAGTCTCGTGGGCTCTTGATATATATAATCATCAAATTTTCTTACCCGTATATCCTTTACATACTGGTCCGTGGCTCTGGCAAGACCATTTTGAGCAGCACGGATGTACGCGTCTCCCGAATTGAAGGCATCAAATGCCTCTTGGGAGAAACAAGCGTCATGGAGTACGGCCCGGCGGCGCCTGTGATTCATGGCGCTCTCCACTTCGGAATTTGTAGCGGAGATTTTATCCGCATCCTCTGTAGGAGGAACGTCCGACGCGTGCCCCGTCTCCGTAATGCACCACAGAGCCCGGCTAGTGGAGGCGTGATCGGCAACTTCTCCGGATATAGTCCGGCGAGTATTTTTCCTTCTGGGAAACATGGGTGTTATTATGTTTTCAAAGGCAAACCCACGGAGCGAGGTTTTATATCATACCTCTGCGCCGGCGTCTCAGTCCGAACCGCTTTTCTTTTCAGCCTGCCTGGCATTGGTACCCCTTGCTGGTAACTCGCCACGGGCTCGGCATGGCGTCCGGAGGACCTTCCTCAGAAGACACCGTGCGAATCTGAAGGTAAGGTGTGTGGAAAGGGATACTTCTCAAAGGTTGGGCCCTGGTCTCACTTACTGCGAGGCGTGCAAGAGCCCGGATAGACGGCTGTAATAGCCACCATGGCCTCATCACAGCTTAATTGATAAAATATCCTATCGATTAGCTCCACGAATATGTCCGGATCCTCTTGAAGGCCGGGGTCGAGGGACCGTTCAGGTTCCTCTGGTTGTGGAGGTGGGCTATTTATCTCCCTTACTGCCTTACGTAGTTCCTGTGGTGAACGGGAAAAATAAGACATTTATTGTGGAAATGCGGAAGGGAAGGGCATGAAAAGTGGCGGCTTACCCAGCTCGGAGGATTGTACATAGAGAATCCGTCCCGCGGTTTGATGCGGAGGAACTCCTCTTCCTCTCCCTTGTACAGACCGGACATATTTTTTGCCAGAGCGGCAACGGAGTCCGGCCCCTTACGGCCGCAGCGGGTGGCATCGTGTTCCCCGTTAAAGTCCCGCATTGGGCGGCCTCGGTATTGAAGCGGCTGCACCCCTCGCATAATGCATATTGACATAACTTCGGTTGTAGTCAGTCCTGATAGAGCCAACACCCTTATCCGGCTCATCAGGTAAGAAACGTCTCTATCATCTTCCTTCTGAGGGCTCCTTGGTCGCCAGCTTAGGCGTTTCTTCAGAGGAACATTATTAAACTCCGGAAGGCCGATCTGAATAGGATCCAGAAGAGGGACGTCCTCTATATAGAACCACTCTGAAGGCCAGTCTTCGGATGCCTTCTTCGGGGTGCCGGACAGGTATCCGGTCCCGGCGATGCGCCATATTTCAGCTCCGCCCACTTGAAACAGTGACCCCTCCTGTGTACGGGGCACGAGATAGAATAGCCTCTTCCATAGCTCGAAGTGAGCTTCGCAGCCCAGAAACAGTTCGCAAAGAGCGACATAGCCAGCAATGTGCAATATGGAGGCAGGAGTGAAATTATGTAGCTGGAGGTCGTAGAACTCCAGGAGCCCGCGGAGGAACGGGTGAATTGGAAATCCTAGTCCCCTTAATAAATAAGGGACAAGGCATACCCGTTCCCCTTTGGAGGGATTGGGGAAGCTCTCTGCTTGTTCTCCGCCATTATAGGTGGCGAGCCCGGCTCGAACGGGGACCATATATGCTGGGGGGAGAAATCCCTGGGTCTGTAGCCTCACTAATTGTCTATGCGGGACGGAACACTTCTTCCAATCACCGGGCTTAGGGCTATGGGGGCGAGAGGAGGAGCTGCGGTGACTGGCCATGTTGGAATGGATTTTTTCCAGGCGTGCTCCGATGGATACTCGCTGTGGGAGGATGGTATGATATGGATCTGTGAATCCCCGTCTCTTTAATAGGTGATTTGCCTACATGGCTAGGGTGGCAATTGTAAAAATGCCCCGGCTTCTCGCATTCGCTCGACGCATGGAGGATCTCCATTATTAGGCGCAGAAGCCAAGGAGTGCAACATTTATGGGAAGCCGGACACTATTCAAACAAGTATTCAGAATTTGGAGAAGAACCCGCCTTGAAATGCGAAGACAATCTGCTGGCCGGACTCATCATCATTGAAGCCTGGTTCGGGGCTCTTGAGGAGTCTGGATTAGGGGGTATCCGAACAGCCGGACTATATCCTTTGGTCAGACTGTTGGACTATGAAGATACAAGATTGAAGACTTCGTATCGTGTCCGGATGGGACTATCTTGGCGTGGAAGGCAAGCTTGGCGATACGGATATGTAGATCTCCTTCTGTTGTAACCGACTTTGTGTAACCCTAGCCCCCTCCGGTGTCTATATAAACTGGAGGGTTTAGTCCGTAGGACAAGAACAATCATACCATAGGCTAGCTTCTAGGGTTTAGCCTCTATGGTCTTGTGGTAGATCAACTCTTGTAATACTCATATTCATCAAGATCAATCAAGCAGGAAGTAGGGTATTACCTCCATAGAGAGGGCCCGAACCTGGGTAAACATTGTGTCCCTTGCCTCCTGTTACCATCCGCCTTAGACGCACAGTTCGGGACCTGTCAGGACCGGTTTTCCAATAAAATATTTATTGAAAAATCGACCATTTTATCAGACCAGTATAGAAAAATCCTCCTTCCTGGTAGACAAATCCTTGATACAGAAATCGAGAAGTACTAAATATTATACAAGGTTGAGCTGAGGTTGCTCAACAATTTATTACAAGCATGCCGATATTATACATAAAGACGGATATGACACAAACAGTATGGTGGCATAACTACTGACTCGTAATAAAAGTGGTGGTGGATATGTCACAGTGAAGTGGGTGACATGACTCCAAAATCTTACAGCTCATCAAGCGCCGGAGTGAGGCCCGATGATTTTATTAGGGTAGCGGAAGCGTATATAATGCAAGTGACCAACTCTGTGATCGCACGGACCGATCGGGACTCCTCTAGGCGTCAGACTCGCTATCGTACTCTTCATCCATAAGATCGCCTTCGTCAACATCTGGCCAAATCAACAAGCCAGGTGAGTACTTTGAATGTACTCGCAAGACAGTTTGGACATAAGATATAACAAACGCAAACATGATGCACATGAGCAGACTAGTAATGCATACTCAGATAATAAATTTGCCTTTGCATGTTAAATAAAAAGGAAGTCAGGCGGTAGTCCTCCGAAATCCCAATAAAATGGCGAAGACCGATCGGTATGCAGGCGATGCCTCGAAAGGTAAAAATAAATTAACATGCTGCAGTCGGGCGTCAGGGTGACACCACATAAAGGGCTTATATTAAAACGTAAATGACAGTACGTGCCGCAGTCGGACGTCTAAGCGACATCTCGAAAAGGGCTTATAATGAAAGTAAATAACAAGGATGCCATAGTCGGACGTCTGAGCGACATCACATAAAGGGCTTATATCAAAAGTAAATAACAAGAATGCCACAGTCGGACGTCGGCGACATCACATAAAGGGCTTATATCAAAAGTAAATCACAAGAATGCCACGATTCGGACGTCTGGCGACATCACATAAAGGGCTTATATCAAAAGTAAATAACAAGAATGCCACGATCGGACGTCTGAGCGACATCACATAAAGGGCTTATATCTCATCATTCAAATTCAAGTAGCTCATGAAGGTAACATCATTCCACGGAAATACTCGGTACATGACAATAAACTGGTTAGTCCATCCACAGGAATAACATTCAGCTGGGTTTACCACTCTCAGTTTCATGCTTATTCTCCGGAGACTGTCACTGGGACTGACACTGAGATTGACGCGACAACGACACTAATCGACAATCGAGATGTTGTTCAAGTCCTTGACCATGGACATGGTTACTCGAATGGTTTTGACTCTGCAGAGTTTGTACTCTTTAACCACAGCCAACGGGTTTCAGTAGTCACAAAGGACTAGTTCCGTTTACGGTATTTTAGGAGAAACACATCTAACCAGTACACACCCATTCCACATTCCGCTGCCAGGAATCACCCTAGGCAATGTTCAAGAAAATCTCTAAGACGGGGAGGCTACAACCTCGAATAGCATGGTACCAAATTTATATCGCGCGCTCTAAGGGGTGCCCCCTTCTCGGTCCCAACCGGAAACACCCATGCCCCCTGACCGGATGACGGGCTTTAATCCAGGGCCATGGAACCCTCATCACGGCCCCTCTATTTGGTGTGTACACGGAAAGAGGTTTGCAACTGACTAAACCGCATTCTTTGCAGAAGACATGTGGCGGCACAAAAAGGGGACGAACGGGAACAAGACTTGGTCCACGTTAATACTGGAGTTAAACGGTTGACATAAAACTAGCATGCTTCAACAATACCATCTTGCAACCTATCATGCCACCACATGATCGGGTTATCTCACCATCACATGAACAGATCAAATTTCGAAGCTCACTTGCAGCTTGCTTTGCATGAAATATAACATTCACAAATGCTTATATAAAGATGTCATGAGAAAACCACTCAAGCAATCATGAAAAACACTCATCATATCAAAGATTCAAACATGCTTGCCTGGTACGGAGTAGTCGGAGTCTAGCTCGGCGAAGTTTGCGGCTCCGTCACCTCCTTCGGTATCTACGTTATAAAAGAAATCGGATACTAACGTAAATACCGTGCGCACATAAAATTTGTTCCAAATATTTTTCAAATAATTATGATAAAAAACTAGATAGAAAAATAAAGATGACAGAAAAAAATCAGCTCAAAATCATCTTTTGTTTAAAAGTTATAAAGGTTTTAGTCTAGGGACTAATCTGTGATGAAACAGAAACTTTCCAGGGGCCAGTTTAGAAAAAAATAGAAAAAGCTTCAGTTGGAATACGCCTTCCAGAGGGGAAAACGTATCCGGGCCGAAGGTGCCAACGGAAAATAGTTCGAAGGGGGAGGGTGAGGCTGACGAGTGGGTCCCACCCGTCAGGTTTGAAATTTAGAACAGAGTCCCACCGGCGTCCGAGGCTCGCGGTGGTCACCGGTGTCGATCCACGGCGAGGTAGGGGGAGTGGAAGGTACCTACGGACTCATGGAGTTCTCCCGCGTCTGTGGGTGGTGGAGTTGGTCGTCGGCGAGCACCACGTCGACGGCGGCCTCCACTCCGGCGGACGGTGGTTCGGTCGAGGATGATTCTCTCCGAAGGGAGCTACAAACTCCAAATTGAAGCGTGGGTCAGGCAATCGGGTGCACTAGGCTGCTACTGGCACAGTTTGGGGAGCGGGGGTGCACTCACTAGAGAGAATCTTGCCGAGCCAAGGCGGATCGGGGCGGCCGGAGTCGGGGAAGAAGGCCTCCTTGAGGTCCTCCTAGCGGCTGGGCGCGGTTCTGGTGAGGTGGAGGAGTGGTGCTGGGTCGAAGGCGAGCTCGGGGCCTCCATTTATAGCTGGCCCGACGCGGTTGCCGAGAACGGGGTTTCTCCGGCGAGTAATTACGGCGAGGTGGTGGTCGAGCTGAAGGCTTAGGTGACTGGGCAGCTGCGGATTGGTCCACTGGCTCCATTCAACAGCTAAGCTTGATCATATTTGGCCTGCTCCCGTGGCTTCGACGGAACGGAGCTCACGGGCTCGTCGGCGGCAGAGAGCATGCTCTGTGCCTCTCAGGCCACGGCGACGGTTCTACAGCGCGCACAGAGAGGAGGACGGCCACGCGGAGGCTCCTAGTGGTGTGGGCGATGCTGGACGACGCCGTACTGCAGGGCTGGCCCCTGCTGGCCGCCATAGGCGGTTCTGCCACCACGGGAGGCTCCCGAGTTGACGCGACACGTCGCCACCGATGCTCGCAATCGTCCAAGCAATCGTGCGGCGCACTGGATCAGGAGGGGGAACAGGGAGCAAGAGGCCAGGGCGAGCACTGGCGAGATTGACGCCAAGGTTCTGAAGAAAACGACGCTGACCCTGAAACTGAAACTCTGAATTTCTGAAACTTGACAGGAACAGTGCCGGCCACCTGTTCGATGAAATGATTTGAGCATGAGGAAAAATTTTCTTGAGCTGAAACTTGGTGGGATGGCCTCTTGATGCATTCAGAGACTGCCTGAATTTTCTCAGAATTTTCGAAAAAGGAAAAGAATGAATTTCACCAAAAATGGCAAATCTGGTCCAAACATGCAGCAAGCAAATTTTGAACTGTGGACCAGCAGATCTTGATGGATCTAGGTTGAGGGAACTAAGGACTAGCCAGAGGAATTTATTTTGAACCAAAACTCAACAGAAATCTAGTAGTTCCTTTGTAAATCACTAAGGTCCAAATAAATGGCAGAAAAAGGTTATGAGGTTAAAACAAATAGAAAAAAATCCAGGAGAAGTTGAACCTTGCTGGACTTGATGCTTGACTTGATCCAAAGTAGGGAGCTAGGTTTTGGAAGAAAGTTTTCAACATAGGTCATGGCAAGAGAGAAATTTTTGAGTGGGGAAGAATGACTCCATAAATTTTAGGAATCCTTTTTAATAAAAAGGAATTGTAAAAACCTTCCAAAATTATTTGTGTTGAGCCAACACAAGATGAAAAATCTTCAAGACCAAAATCAAGGTTGGGAAGAACCCATAAAAATACTTGTCATAAAAGAAAAAAAATTAGAAGGAGAGTTTTTTAGAAAAAAAATTAAATAACCTCCTTCCAATTAATTAAAGAATTTGATAAAAACCAAATCAAATTTTTTGGAGAGTTACAGGACCCCCTACCCGAGATCCGCCGGTTTTGACACCGACAGGGAACATCCCACCTTTCTTACTTTTATCTTCTTTCTGAAAGAAAAAAATTCTTACTTCAGATAGATACTTGTCTAATTTTCTTACTTTTATTATTCCTTGTTATTATATAGTGCGATGGTTTTGGTATCCGCCCCCGTCGGCCCTCGTCCTGTCTATGATTCGGATGTGGTATATATTATCTTTTATAACTATTTGGTTCATTTATTGTTTATGACAATTATGCCGACCAACGTGACATAGATTTTATTTATCTAGGAGGTGGTCGAACCGGAAATTCCAACCGATCCTATTGTCGAGAGGTTAAATTCAGTTGAAGAAGAAAACAATTACTTGAAGGAAAAAATAAAAAAAATTGAGGAGGAGAAGATGATATTGGAGTTGCATTGTCACATCCTAGCTAGTCCATGCATTAGAGTGTTGCATCATGTTTACCTTTCATCAGAAACTTGAATTGGGGAAGACAGAACCCCCAGAACCCCTATGAATTCAACTAGGGTTTACTAAAAATATTTTCAATGAACTTGAAATGCCCTTCTAAAAAGTTCACCCTCTTTGTCTTGGGTTAGAACCTCTGGCAAAGTTGCGGCACATTTTTCTAGGTCAACAGAAGGTCACTAAATTAAATCATATGTAAATTGCATTTGGGCATTTAAATGCTAGTATATATTTTGGATGCTCAAATAATTATGAAACTCCCAGACACCCTTTCTCCTCCCCAGCTCCTCTCCCTCGCTCGCCCGCACCATGGTCGACGCCGTCACGCCCGCGCCACCGTGAAACTCGCGCCCTCCGTCGTCCTCGTGCTGCGCCACCGTGTCCGTTCGCTCCGCCATCGTCGACTACATCGAGCAGGCGAGCCCGGCGCCAGACGCTCTGCAACACCTCCACCGACCCCGTCTTCGTCGATCACCGCCGGAGATCCCCTTCGCCGTCGCCACCGCATCACCTCGTCCCCGACCTCGCCGACCGCTTCGACGTACTCGCCGTGAGCCCATCTACCTCCCCATCCCTCTCGTTCTCGCTCTCGAGTCCCGCACCGACTGCACCGAGCTCGGCCGCACCCGCCGCCGCCACCGCACATCGCCGTCGTGGCCACAGCCACGTTGGCTCGACTCCGAGCACACCACCGCACTTCACCGCACTCCCGGGAGCCCAACGCACCTCACGGTGCCTTGCCGTGCCCGTAGCCACGGGTTCATCTTCACCGACTCGTGACCGACAAGCTCGTCGCCGTCGGCGTTCCGGCCACGAGCTCAACCACCGCCACCAAACGCCGCGGCTTGTCCCGGCTACACGTAGATGGCCTCCGCCGCCCATTTGGTCGCGGAATGCACAACGATACTCTCGCCGCGCGTCAAGCCGCCCGGCGGGTTTGACCCGTTGTTGAGTTGGTGAGTGGGGCCCCTCGCTAACTAACCCGGTTTAGTTTTAACTAAAATTAGTTAGTTTAATTAACTACTAACATGCGGGACCCACTGGTCAGGTTGACTGGACCCCCGTTGACCAGCGACGTCACTACGGCCTTGCCGACGCATAATAACTAATTTCTGGATTTATTTGTATTCAGGAAATTCCAGAAATTGTTGCAAACTTCAAAAATTCTTATAAACTAATCTGTAACTCCAAATGCAAAGTTTTATATATGAATTTTGATCAGAAAAATTCAATCTATCCATTGGTAATGGTTTCATGCATGACAGAACAAGTTAACCTTGCTGTTTAATAAGAATATGATAATGCACTAATATGGCTATGTTAAGTGAGCTAACATTTGAATCTTTGATTCAAATGAGTTCATTCCTTTCTGTTCTAGCTTACATTAGGCCAACACACATTCATATTGCCATGTCATAGCATGCATCATATTGTTGCATATCGTCATGTGTTGATTATGTTCGATGTGTCTTTCGTGGTAGGTTCTGTCTCCGAGGATAACCCCGAATATCCATCTGAAGGGCAGTACCCTACTACCACTACATCAGGCAAGCAACCCATTGATCATTCCGATACAAACCCATGATCTCGCTTCTGCTCTTGATTCTTTGCATTAAGACAACGCGATTCAAACTGTTGTGTGTTGCGGTAGTTGAACCCACTTCCTTTGCATGACTGTCATTGCCACGGTAACTAGATGAAACCCACTAGTATGTGTAGGAGTTGATTGAGCCATATTTGTGTTTCCTACCATGTTGTGCTTGCTATGCTTAGAGTTGTGTCGGTCGGCTCATCGGGATGATGAACTAGAGTGAAAGGTTGTGTTGGTAACGAGTGAAGTGTTGAACACGATTTGCTAAATGTATCGACGATAGTCCAAGTAGGAGTACATGGTGGGTTGTTTCATTGAAGCCGTCCTAAAGCACTTAGATCTGTGTGTGTTATATAAGATTCAGCTACTACCACGCATTGGGCCCGAAACCAGTGGACCCTCTCGACTTATTAACCACTCTTGTCCTCTGTCCGGGAGTTGCAAAGTAGTTTCTGGTATTTGTAGCATGCTGGGGGCCGCACGCAGCGCTGACCTTAGGGGTGGGCTGTGTTGCGGTAGGCACGTGGCCCGGTGTACCGATTCGCTCGTTTGGTGTCTCGGAACCCTGCACACATCGTTCGGGGCTGTGGAAACTTCGGCCGGACTCCCTACGGATGGAACCCGAATAGGCGATAAACCTGGACTAGGGACTCATGTGTTTAGTCAGGTCGTGGCCGACACCCTCGCTGGGCTTCCGCTTGAAGGTTGCCGAGTACATGTCGTGTAGCGGCGATAAGTGGTGAGAGCGTGTGTGAAGAAGTACACCCCTGAAGGGTATGAAACTATTCGAATAGCCGCGTCTGCGGTAAAGGACTACTTGGTCACCTATACAGTTCATAGAGAAGTAAATGGATACAAATAAAAGCCTCAAGATAAGTGTGAGTACCGCGGATGGCCTCTCGTGGGTTGACGAGAGAGGATCCACGGTGGAGTATTGTTATGGTGATTAGTGGACTCGTGTGCGACAAATGCTTTCCAAATGATGTCACGTAGGATAGTTTAGCCAAGAGTCAAAGCTGGCTTGCTACAATAACTCCACTACCTTCTTGAGAATGTGCATGTATAGTAGGATTCTGTTGTAAGACTTGCTGAGTACCTCCGTACTTATGTTTTCTTAATTAATGTTTTCAGACGACAACACCGCCCCCTCCGATGGGTTCTATGTAGACCTTGACGTCGACGAGTGACTAGCCACCCAGGTGGTGATCCAAGGCTTGTGAAGGGCCACTATAGATAGAAGGGCTTCGCCAAGCCTTCTTTATTTTTAGTGTCTATACTCAGACTAGTTTGCTTCCGCATGTGCTTGTATGTTTGTATGACTTGAGTGTCGGGTCATGTGACCCCTATCTGTATGAATATGTTATGTATGGCTCCTCGGAGCCTATTAAATAAAGTACTTTGAGTTGTAGAGTTTTGTTGTGATGCCATGTTGTATGTACTCATATCGGGCATATTGTGTGTATGATTGAAATGCTTGGTATGAGTGGGATCCGACAATCTAGTTGTTTATCCTTGGCAGCCTCTCATATGGGGAAATGTAGTCTAGTGCTTCCTGAGCGATAGTAGTCCGCTTCTGACCCGGTTGACCGGAGTCTGCTAGCCCAACACTACTGCTTTGGACACTTGATCGGCCGGCATGTGTTTCACTTTGTTCTGTATCCGTCCTTCGGGAAATGTCACGCGGTGACATGTGGAGTCCTGCCTAGCCTGCTACAGCCCGGGTTACCGAGTCCTGTTAGCCGATGCTACAGCCCGGATTCATACGTTGATGACCGACATGCTCGATGTGATTCATGTATGCCTGTCCCCATGGGTTAGCGCCGCTTTGGGTTCACGACTAGCCATGTCGGCCTGGGTTCTCTGTCATGTGGATGCTAGTGACACTATCATATACGTGGTTTAAAAGACGCAAACGGTCCCGGGCCATGGTAAGGCGACACCCGTGGGAATACCGTGCGTGAGGCCGCAAAGTGATATGAGGTGTTACCGGCTAGGTCGATGTGACTTGGAATCAGGGTCCTGACAGCGTTGGCATCAGAGCCGGACTGCCTGTAGGTTCGCTAAGCCAAACTGGTCGATGTTGAGTCTAGAAATGCTTTAGTTATATGTAGGGGAATTGATTGTGGGAGGGACGTAAGGATTTTTTTACTCCTTTACCTTTTGCCCTCTGATATGTATCATTCTCTTCTCATTCTACGTGGGTTAAGGACTAGGCTCTCTTCTCTCTATCAGGTTCACGCGTTACTAATCCATAGTAACTTATAGGATTGTTGGTTACCAGCCTCAGTTCAGTTTCTACTACTTTTAGTATGTTATCAGTTGAACCAGAACCTTGATATGATGTTGTTGAGTGGTTTTGCAATCTGATTTTGAATGTCTCAAATCTTCTCACGAGCATTTACAAATTGTTTTTGCTGTCCGATTTCCCCTAGAAATTCTAATGTCTTTGCATTGTGGCTGTGCTTTCAGATGGCCACTCGTGCTCAAAACCAAGTGGTTCGCCTGACCAGGTGTATCGATGTGCCCGGTCATACGGCTATGTTAGTCCGGGTAATGATTGAGACGGGTTCCCGTTGGTATCCCGAATACACGGTCGAAGAGCAATTCCGAGACTTTAATCAAAGCCAATACCTCTGCACTGTCAGGATATTTCCTTCTTATCCTGGATCGACTGAGCCCCTTCACTGCTCCTATGGACTCGGGGTCACTATTGAGATGGCTGTGCAGGATGCTGCATACTCTATGATGACCATCATGCGAGTCAGGACTGGCCTGCTTCGGAACACCGACTTTCGATATATGCCAGCTTCACTCCCGGGGGCGCAAGGGTATCTCCAGGCTATCTATGCTGATTCCACTCAGGAGGACTCACTAACCTGCACCACTGCTGAGATGCTCGAGGATAAGGACCGACATAATCGGGCCTTGAGACTGGAGCTTTTCAACACTAGTGTCGATCATTGGGCCACTTTGACTCGGTTTGCACCGGCTGTGCAAGCTGGATGTATGGATACGAGGGATCTGTATCCTGTGAGATCTACTCTGCCAGACATGGTGGATTGGCGTGATGTGGGAGGCATCACCCCACCCCGTGGACCCCGCAGGCCACCGTTTGTTGGTCCAAGACCTCATCCTAGCCCCTATGGTCCACAAGCTTCTCAGGACCGTCTGTTTCCGGATAATCATGTTGAGCTTCCAGGCTATGGAGGTGACTTCTACGAGGACTACTACGGAGGTGTCTGAGTTAGTAGTAGTATCTCTAGTATTGTAATAGTTGTAGTTCCACCGTCCTGCATGACCTGTGGAATATGACTTAGTGTGTATCATTCCGGAAGTGTTGAAAAATAATGTATAGGAGCTTGGAATGCTTCCGATGAGATGTAACGCCTTTCACCGTAGTTGTACTCTAGCCGGGCTTGTACTAAACTATGGTAGTGTGTATGACCGTTGGTATATATATGGCAGTTTCTATATTACCATGTCATACGGATGAACATCTCTGCATTCCGTGTTATCCATTACATTCCGCACTTCCTTGCAAAATTTTGCCATCCTTGTCTAAACTGTTGTCTTGTTTCCTAGGATGGTCAACACCCGCAACAACCCTACTGCTCCGGAGCAGTAGGGCCAGCGCAGCTAGGAATGTTAACCTGCCTCAACCGCCTTCTCTGGCCGAAGTTATGATGGAGGCAGAACGAAACAAGCGTGAGACCAATCGCTTGCTGGAGCGGATTGAGCAGAATACCGCACGCCAGCCAAGGAATGACCTGGTGTCAATCAATGACTTTGTCAAGCTGTATCCACCGAAGTTTAAACACTCCGTTGAGCCTCTCGATGCGGATGACTGGCTTCGCAGCATCACCCACAAGCTACGTTCTGCCAACGTGGCTGAAGCTGATAAGGTTACCTTTGCTGCCTATCACCTCGAAGGCCCTGCTAGCCTTTGGTGGGAAAATTTTGAGGCTATGCGCCCGGTCGGCCAAATCACTACCTGGGCTGAGTTCAGTGCGGCTTTCCGTGAGCATCACATTCCGGAAGGTCTCATGGATCGTAAGAGGGAAGAGTTCTGCAATTTCACCCAGGGTAGACTGCCTGTAGATGCATACAGTCATGAGTTTGGAAATCTAGCACGTTATGCTCCTGAAGAAGTATCCACCGACGCCAAGAAGCAGGCAAGGTCCCGCAAGGGACTTAGCCCCGAGCTTCGCCGTGATCTTTGACTGCACGAGTACACCTCCTTCCAGAAGTTAGTCAACAAGGCCATCAGTGCTGAGACGGGACAGTCTGACTTTGAAACTTCACGCAAGCACTCTCGTGACTTTGGTTCTTCATCCGGCTTTGGATATCAGAAGCGCCGGGTGTGGATTCCAAGCACCGCTCTACCACCCAGATTCACTCTGAGGCCATCCTTTGAGGCGCCTCGCCCCAACCAGCAGTTTGCACCGCCCAAGGCCTATGGTGGCCCCGCTGCTAGTGCTGCTCCACGTCCCAATGTGGTAACTTGTTTTAAGTGTGGAGAGACGGGTCACTACATCCGTTAGTGTCCCCAGAACAACCCCAGTCAGATCGGAAAGTCTGTTGGCCGTGGTAAGCCAGCAGGAAAGGTGCTCTACGCCAAACCAGCCGCCACTGCTCGTGGCCATGTCAACTACGTTTCAGCTGAGGAGACCCATGAGGATCCCAACGTCGTTCTCGGTATGCTCCTAGTTAATTGTCATCCGGCAACTGTTCTCTTTGATACTGGAGCATCTCATTCATTTATTTCTGAGAGCTATGCTCGATTGCACAACACCACATTTTGTGACATGCACACCTCCATGGAAATTCAGACTCTTGGTTCTAGATGGCAAACCTTTAGAATAACTCATGGGAATGAAATCCTTGTCGATAGATTAGTCTTCCTTGCATCACTAATAGCTCTCAAGTCCTCGGACATAAACATCATCTTGGGTATGGACTGGATGTCAGCCCATTATGCTAAGATTGATTGCTCTACTAGAACTATTCAACTCACCCATCCTACGGGCAAGACAGTCAATTTCTTGACCCGAGTGTCTGAGTGTCAGCTCTACTCCTTAAATGCCAACCCCCTTCCAGACCTTGAAGATATTCCGGTAGTCCGTGACTTCCCAGATGTCTTTCCAGAGGAACTGCCAGGTGTTCCACCTGACAGAGATGTCGAGTTCGTGATAGACCTTGTTCCAGGAACCGTCCCAATCTCTAGAAGACCTTATAAGATGGCACCACTAGAACTAGCCGAGCTTAAGAAACAACTCGACGAGTCCTTGCAAAAAGGTTTCATCCGTCCTAGTTCTTCCCCATGGGCTTGCCCCGTCCTCTTCGTCAAGAAGAAGGATGGAACGGATCGGATGGTTGTAGATTACCGACCTGTCAATTTGGTCACTATCAAGAACAAGTATCCGCTCCCGTGATCAACAACCGCACGATCAGCTTGCTTTGGATCCTCGCCTTTTTCCAAGATGGATTTGAGGTTGGGCTACCATCCTATCAAAATCAAGAACGGGGACATTCCTAAAACGGCCTTTGTTACTCGTTATGGCCAATACGAGTACACCGTCATGTCCTTTGGGTTAACCAATGCTCCAGCCACCTTCTCTCGGTTAATGAACTCGATCTTCATGGAGTATTTGGATAAATTCGTCGTGGTTTACCTCGATGATATACTCATCTACTCCAAGAATGAGGAAGAACATGCCGAACATCTAAGGCTAGTATTGATGAAACTTCGAGAGCATCGCCTTTATGCCAAATTCTCTAAGTGTGAGTTTTGGTTGCCAGAAGTAACCTATCTAGGCCATGTAATCTCTGGTAAGGGCATTGCTGTCAATCCCGAGCAAGTTCAAGCCGTCCTTGACTGGACTCCACCTGAATCGGTCAAGCAAGTTCGGAGTTTCCTCGGTTTAGCTAGCTATTGCCGCCGCTTCGCCGAGAATTTCTCCAAGGTTGCTAAGACTCTAACTGAACTCCTCAAGAAAGATAAAAAGTTCGAGTGGACCCCACAGTGCGAGTTCAGCTTTCAGGAACTGAAAACACGCCTGACATCTGCTCTCGTACTTGTTCCACCAGATTTTTCTAAGGACTTTATCATCTATTGCGACGCCTCGCGACAAGGACTAGGTTGCATACTCATGCAAGATCGTCATGTGATTGCCCGTGCTTCTCGACAGTTGCGTCCACATGAGGATAACTATCCCACACGATCTAGAGCTTGCAAAGATGGTCTATGCACTCAAAACATGGCGACATTATCTTCTTGGTAACCGTTGCGAAATTTACACTGATCACCAAAGTCTGAAATACATCTTCACCCAACCGGATTTGAATCTCAGGCAAAGACGTTGGGTCGAGTTGATTACGGATTACGACTTATGAATATATTATACCCCAGGCAAAGCCAATGTCATGGTTGATGCACTAAGTCGTAAATCTTATTGTAACAACCTGATGTTACAACAAAGTCAACCGCTTCTCCACGAGGAATTTCGTAAGCTTAACCTTTACATTGTTCCTCGAGGATTCCTTTCCACCCTGGTGGCGAAACCTACCCTTACGGATCAGATCATCAAGGCACAGAAGGTAGATCCGGGAATCTCCCGTATCAAGAGAAACATCAAGAAAGGAGTCGCATATTGTTTCTCCATTGATGAACAAGGTGTCGTGTTCTTTGGAGACCGTCTAGTGGTTCCTGTGGTACGCAACCCGAGGCGATTGATCCTTAAGGAAGCTCATGAATCCCCTCTCACCATTCATCCCGGTAGTACTAAAATGTATCAAGACCTACGCCAGAGGTTTTGGTGGACTAGGATGAAGAGAGAAATCGCTCAATACATTGCTAATTGCAACGTCTGTCGTCGAGTTAAAGAAGAGCATCAACGGCCTGATGGCACCCTTCAACCTTTGGCAATTCCTGAATGGAAATGGGATCAAATCGGTATGGATTTCATTACCGGGTTTCCCATGACCAAGAGAGGGAATAATGCTATCCTCGTTGTTGTCGATCGTTTTTCCAAAGTAGCCCACTTCCTACCCGTTCGTGAGAGTATAACCGCTAGCCAGCTAGCTGATTTGTACATCTCCCGAATAGTGTCTCTTCATGGTGTCCCATTGGAGATTAACTCAGATCGTGGAAGTCTCTTCACCTCTCGATTTTGGGAAAGTTTCCAAAATGCTATGGGAACTCGTCTCTCTTTTAGCACCACCTTTCATCCTCAGTCAAGTGGTCAAGTAGAACGAGTCAATCAAATTCTGGAGGATATGCTTCGAGCTTCTGTCATCTCTTTCGGCATGAATTGGGAGAAATGCCTTCCATTCGCCGAGTTCGCTGATAACAATAGTTATCAAGCTAGCTTGGGCAAAGCTCCTTTCGAAGTTCTCTATGGACGGAAATGTCAAACGCCTCTTAACTGGTCAGAAACCGGGGAAAGACAACTCTTTGGCCCGGATATGATCCAGGAAGCAGAAGAGCAAGTTCGCGTTATTCGTGAGAAATTGAAAACAGCCCAATCTCGTCAAAAGAGCCAATATGACCGCAAGCATAAGCCTATGTCTTATGAAGTTGGCGAGAAGGCTTACCTTCGGGTTACTCCTTTGAAGGGAACCCATCGATTCCGTATCAAAGGCAAATTGGCTCCTCATTACATTGGACCCTTTCGCATTCTTGCCAAACGAGGAGAAGTTGCCTGCCAATTGGGACTACCTCCGCATCTTTCCAGAGTTCATGATGTCTTCCACGTTTCTCAACCCAGGCGTTGCTTCTCGGATCCTATCCGTGGAGTGGACCACGAAACGCTTGATCTCCAAGATAATCTCACCTATCGAGAATATCCTGCTCAGATCCTTGATCAAGCCGAGCGTACCACTCGACGCCAGAACATCAAGTTTCTCAAGGTTCAATGGTCAAACCATTCCGAGCAAGAAGCTACTTGGGAAAGGGAGGATCGTCTTCGACTTGAGTACCCCACCTTCTTCCCAACGGATCCAAAATCTCGGGACGAGATCCTTTTGAGTGGGGGTGAGTTGTCACATCCTAGGTAGTCCATGCAATAGAGTGTTGCATCATGTTTACCTTTCATCAGAAACTTGAATTGAGGAAGACAGAACCCCCAGAACCCCTTGGAATTCAACTAGGGTTTACTAAAAATATTTTCAATGAACCTGAAATGCCCTTCTAAAAAGTTCACCCTCTTTGTCTTGGGTTAGAACCTCTGGCAAAATTGGTGCACATTTTTCTAGGTCAACAGAAGGTCACTGAATTAAATCATATGTAAATTGCATTTGGGCATTTAAATGCTAGTATATATTTTGGATGCTCAAATAATTCTGAAAATAAGTGTGGGCTGTTGGAGATATTCTAAATAGAGCCTCTGATTATTTCCAGGATTTTTAGAAGTGCCTAACTATTTTTAATAAGTCCACAAACTTACAGAATAATAGAAAAAGGAAAAACAGAAAGCAAGAGGCTTACCTGGCGCCCACCTAGCAAGCCCCCCTGCCGGCCCAGCCCAGCCACCGCTCCAGCGAGCTGCTTGGCTTGGCCAGGCAGGCAGGCAGGTGCTCGACGGCAGCACCAGCGTGCGCCACACAGCTGCTCGCCGCCCTGCCTCCTCCCCGCACCGTTCTGCCGCCCCGGCTCGGTCGGCCACTCCTCCCCCGAGCTCGCAGATACCCTTTCTCCTTCCCAGCTCCTCTCCCTCGCTCGCCCGCACCATGGCCGACGCCGTCGCACCCGCGCCACCGTCAAACTCGCGCCCTCCGTCGTCCCCGTGCTGCGCCATCGTGTCCGTTCGCTCCGCCATCATCAACTACATCGAGCAGGCCGAGCCCCGAGCGCTCGCACGCTCTGCAACACCTCCACCGACCCCGTCTTCGTCGATCACCGCCGGAGATCCCCTTCGCCGTCGCCACCGCATCACCTCGTCCCCGACCTCGCCGACCGCTTCGACGTACTCGCCGTGAGCCCATCTACCTCCCCATCCCTCTCGCTTCGCTCTCGAGCCCCCGACCGATGCAGACCGAGCTCGCCGCACCCGCCGCCGCCAAGACGTCGCCTCGTGGACACAGCCACGTTGGCTCGACTCGAGCACACCACCGCACTCACCAGACTCCTGTGGAGCCCAACGCACCTCACCACGTGCCTTGTCGTGCCCCGTAGCCACGGGTTCATCTTCACCAGACTCCAGCGACCGCCAAGCTCGTGGCCGGCGACGTTTCCGGCCACCCCGAGCTCAACCACCGCCACCAAATCTCGCGGCTTGTCCCCGGTTACACGTAGATGGCCTCCGCCGCCCATTTGGTCGCCGGAATGCACAAACGCACTCTCGCCAAGGCGTGCTTCGCCCGGTGGCTAAACGCCGGGTTTGACCCGTTGATCGAGTTGGTGATTGGGCCCCCTCTGCTAATTAACCCAGTTTAGTTTTAACTAAAATTAGTTAGTTTAATTAACTACTAACATGCGGGACCCACTGGTCAGGTTTACCCGGACGCCCCCGTTGACCACTGACGTCACCCTGACGCACTGCTGGCGCAATAACTAATTTCTGGATTTATTTGTATTCAGGAAATTCCAGAAATTGTTGCAAACTTCAAAAATTCTTAGAAACTAATCTGTAACTCCAAATGCAAAGTTTTATATATGAATTTTGATCAGAAAAATTCAATCTATCCATTGGTAATGTTTTCATGCATGACAGAACAAGTTAACCTTGCTGTTTAAGCAGAATAAGATATGCACTAATATGGCTATGTTAAATGAGCTAACATTTGAATCTTTCATTCAAATGAGTTCATTCCTTTCTGTTCTAGCTTGCATTAGGCCAACACACATTCATATTGCCATGTCATGGCATGCATCAAATTGTTGCATATCATCATGTGTTGATTATGTTCGGTGTGTCTTTCATGGTAGGTTCTGTCTCCGAGGATAACCCCGAATATCCATCTGAAGGGCAGTACCCTACTACCACTACATCAGGCAAGCAACCCATTGATCATTCCGATACAAACCCATGATTTCGCTTACGCTCTTGTTTCTTGCATTAAGACAACGCGATTCAAACTGTTGTGTGTTGTGGTAGTTGAACCCACTTCCTTTGCATGACCTGTCATTGCCACAAGAACTAGATGAAACCCACTAGTATGTGTAGGAGTTGATTGAGCCATATTTGTGTTTCCTACCATGCTGTGCTTGCTATGCTTAGAGTTGTGTCGTCTGGCTCATCGGGATGATGAACTAGAGTGAAAGGTTGTGTTGGTAACGAGAGTGAAGTGTTGAACACGATTTGGTAAAGGTATCGATGAGAGGCCATGTAGGAGTACATGGTGGGTTGTTTCATTGAAGCCGTCCTAAAGAACTGAGATCTGTGTGTGTGATTTAAGATTCAGCTACTACCACGCATTGGCCCCGAAACCAATGGACCCTCTCGACTTATTAACCACTCTTGTCCTCTGTCCGGGAGTTGCAAAGTAGTTTCTGGTGTTTGTAGCATCTTTGGGGCCATACGCTTGTGACCTTAGGGGTGGGCTGTGTTGCGGTAGGCACGTGGTCTGTACCGATTCGCCCATTTGGTGTCTCGGGAACCCTGCACACATCGTTCGGGGCCGTTAGTGGAAACCTCGGCGGACTCCCTGCGGATGGAACCCGAATAGGCGATAAACCTGGACTAGGGACTCGTGTGTTTAGTCAGGTCGTGGCTGACACCCTCGCTGGGCTTCCGCTTGAAGGTTGCCGAGTACATGTCGTGTAGCGGCGATAACTTGTGAGAGCGTGTGTGAAGAAGTACACCCCTGCAGGGTATGAAACTATTTGAATAGCTGCGTCCGCTGTAAAGGACTACTTGGTCACCTATACAGTTCATAGACAAGTAAATGGATACTACTAAAAGCCTCAAGATAAGTGTGAGTACCGCGGATGGCCTCTCGTGGGTTGACGAGAGAGGATCCACGGTGGAGTTTTGTGATGGTGATTAGTGGACTCGTGTGCGACAAATGCTTTCCAAATGATGTCACGTAGGATAGTTTAGCCAAGAGTCAAAGCTGGCTTGCTGCAATAACTCCACTACCTTCTTGAGAATGTGCATGTATAGTAGAATTCTGTTGTAAGACTTGCTGAGTACCTCCGTACTCATGTTTGCTTAATTAATGTTTTCAGACGACAACACCGCCCCTCCGATGGGTTCTATGTAGACCTTGATGTCAACGAGAGACTAGCCACCCAGGTGGTGATCCAAGGCTTGTGAAGGGCCACTGTAGATAGAAGGGCTTCGTCAAGCCTTCTTTCTTTTTAGTGTCTGTACTCAGACTAGTTTGCTTCCGCATGTGCTTGTATGTTTGTATGACTTGAGTGTCGGGTCATGTGACCCCTATCTGTATGAATATGTTATGTATGGCTCCTCAGAGCCTCTTAAATAAAGTACTTTGAGTTGTAGTGCTTTGTTGTGATGCCATGTTATATGTACTCATATCGGGCATATTGTGTGTATGATTGAAATGCTTGGTATGAGTGGGATCCGACAATCTAGTTGTTTATCCTTGGCAGCCTCTCATATGGGGAAATGTAGTCTAGTGCTTCTGGCGATAGTAGTCCGCTTCTGACCGGTTCACGAGTCCTGCTAGCCCAAAGACTACCGCTTTGGACACTTGACTGGCGGCATGTGTTTCACTTCGTTCGTGGTTCATCCTTCGGGAAATGTCACGCGGTGACATCCGAGTCCTGCCTAGCTCGCTACAGCCGGTTACCGGAGTCCTGTTAGCCCAAATGCTACAGCCCAGATTCATACGTTGATGACCGACATGCTTGATGTGATTCATGTATGCCTGTCCCCATGGGTTAGCGCCGCTTTGGGTTCACGACTAGCCATGTCGGCCCGGTTCTCTGTCATGTGGATGCTAGCGACACTATCATATACGTGAGCCAAAAGGCTAAACGGTCCCGGGCCATGGTAAGGCGACACCCGTGGGAATACCGTGCGTGAGGCCGCAAAGTGATATGAGGTGTTACCGGCTAGGTCGATGTGACTTGGAATCGGGGTCCTGACATGCATGTTGCGGATGTCGTCGATGATCACAAGATCAAGATGGATGCAATGCGGTTGAAGATTAGAAAGATTAGAAAATATGCCATTCATACCAAGGCTTGGTATCATTATGCCGTTGGATCAACTGTTACCTTGGTTGTGATTATGATTGCAATTGTTGTTGCATTGAAAGGTTTTACATAGTTTCACTGTATTGTCTAATTAGATGATCTGGAGAGCTATATCTTGTTTAATTTGAACTATGTATGTACTTTGGTTTTAATGTGATGATGAACTACTATTTATTTGGTCACTTATCTATCCATGTGGGTGAAATGATGGTACCATGCCAACTTTGAATGGTGCATTTTGAACACACAAAAAGTCTGGAGTTCAAATAAGTTTAAAAAAATCAAATCCCTTTGTAACAGATGAGTTTCTGTATGAAACCCTGATACTTCGAAAGAGATTGTCCATTTTGTACACGAAGTGCATCTAGTTTTTCCATAACCCTCTCAACTTATTAGCACATGCTATGTGGGTGAAATGATGATATCATGCCAACTTTCAACCTTTTCAGAGTTCATTTGAAATACTTTTGAATTTCAGGGTCTTATAGCTCAAAAAATCAGTAAATGCATGTAAAATAACAAATGAAGTCAGAAAGGGTTGAAAATTGATGATGTGGCTTTGAATGGTGCATTTTGAACACACAAAAAGTCTGGAGTTCAAATAAGTTTAAAAAATGAAATCCCTTTGTAACACATGAGTTTTCGTATGAAACTCTGATACTTCGAAAGAGATTGTCCATTTTGTACACGAAGTGCATCTAGTTTTTGTCGTAACCCTCTCAAATTGTTAGCACATACTATGTGGGTGAAATGATGATACCATGCCAACTTTCAACCTTTTCAGAGTTCATTTGAAATGCTTCTGAATTTCAGGGTCTTATAGCTCAAAAAATCAGTAAATGCATGAAAAATAACAAATGAAGTCAGAAAGGGTTGAAAATTGATGATGTGGCTTTGAATGGTGCATTTTGAACACACAAAATGTCTGGAGTTCAAATAAGTTTAAAAAAATGAAATCCCTTTGTAACGGATGAGTTTCCGTATGAAACCCTCATACTTCGAAAGAAATTGTCCATTTTGTACACGAAGTGCATCTAGTTTTTGCCGTAACCCTCTCAACTTGTTAGCACATGCTATGTGGGTGAAATGATGATACCATGCCAACTTTCAACCTTTTCAGAGTTCATTTGAAATGCTTTTGAATTTCAGGGTCTTATAGCTCAAAAAACTTAGTAAATGCATGAAAAATAACAAATGAAGTCACAAAGGGTTGAAAATTTATGATGTGGCTTTTAATGGTGCATTTCGAACACACAGAAATTCTGGAGTTCAAATAAGTTTAAAAATGAAATCCCTTTGTAACAGATGACTTTCCGTATGAAACGCTGATACTTCGAAAGAGATTGTCCATTTTGTACATGAAGTGCATCTAGTTTTTGCCGTAACCCTCTCAACTTGTTAGCACATGCTATGTGGGTGAAATAATGATACCATGCCAACTTTCAACCTTTTCAGAGTTCATTTGAAATGCTTTTGAATTTCAGGGTCTTATAGCTCAAAAAACTTAGTAAATGCATGAAAAATAACAAATGAAGTCAGAATGGGTTGAAAACTGATGATGTGGCTTTGAATGGTGCATTTTGAACACACAAAAAGTCTGGAGTTCAAATAAGTTTAAAAAATTAAATCCCTTTGTAACAGATGAGTTTCCGTATGAAACCCTGATCAACTAAAAAGCCACATCATTTAGCTAAAAAATAATCAATTAAAATATTCTGTTATGATCAACTAAAACAAAACTATAATATTCTTTAATAGCAAAAGAAAATTATATAAGCTTTTATAAACCTCTAATAGCAAAAGGAATCAACTAAAAAGCTTTTATAAACCTCTAGTATTTTTTAAACTAAAATTATATAAAATTCATGCCACTCAAATTATCAAAGTATTTTCTGTTCAAAACATGAAAAGCAGAAAGAAACAAAATTTAATAAAATAAATAAATAGAAACAAAATAAATAAAATAAACTTTAATAAAATAAATAAATAGAAACAAAATAAATTTGTGAAAGTAAAATAAATAAACTTTAATAAAATAAATAAAAATAGCAACAGTAAGTTTTTTGTTGTAAGTAGAAACAAAATAAAATAAATAAAGCAACAAAAAAATAAAATAAGTGCCACCTATTGGGCCACCACAGCCTGAACGACTAGAAAAACCCAACCATGGGCCAGGACTCAGGCCCGCAGGAGGCCCAGTAGGCCCACAAGCACATCGTGACAAATTAGGCCCGAAAGCCTGCAGTTGAGAGGAGCTCGAGAGGGTTGGCGCAACAGCTCTTATAAACCACTCTCGAGCTCTCTCAACTAGCGAGGTGGGACTAAACTTTGGTCATGACATCGGCAAAGACAGGTTTTTTGTTCCCGGTTGGTGCCACCAACCGACTAAAGTGGTGCATTGGTACCGGTTCATGGCACCAACCGACCAATGACTCCATTTTAGTTCCGGCCGGTGCCACCAAATGACCAAAGGTCGCCGCTTCCGCCCTTTGGGCTGTCAAAAGACACCTTTGGTCCCGGTGCCAGGCACCAACCGACTAGTAGTATTGGTCCCGTTGGTGCCACGAACCGGACCAAAGCTCTAGGTATATAAGTAGCACTTAAGAATTTTGCAGAGTTCATCACGCTATTGGCTCGACGACGCCGAGCACATCGACGCCGCCAGCCGCCGACGTTGTCCGCCGTCCGCCGTCGCCGTCACCGTCGCCTGCCCGCCTGCCCGCCTCGTCGCCGTCGCCTGTCGCCTGCCGCCGCCTGCCTCGCCCGCCGCCCGCCTCGCCGCCGGTCTCATCATTGTCGCCATCACCGGGCGCCTCGCCTGCCCACCCCCATCGCCGCTGCCGCCTCGCCTGAGCCTGCAGCCCTGCAAAAGTTAGATTTTTAGATTATATGTCCTATTTTTTCAGCTTTTTTTCATATATATGATGATTTGTTTTTTGCTTTTTTAAAAATGTATATTGTATGTATGTTCTCTGTGTATATATGTTCATATATGAAAAAGTTAGATTTTTAGAATTTTTTTATCTATATATGTTCTCTGATTTAGTACATTTTAGGTTAGTTTCATTTTTAGAAAAGTTTTATATATTTAGGAAGAAGGAAGAAGGAAGAAGAAGAAAAGGTTTTATATATGCAAAAGTTACATTTTTAGAAAAGTTTTATATATCTAGCTAGGAAAGGAAGAAGAAGAAAAAGAATGAGAGGAATAAGGAAAATAAGAAGAGGAAGAAAGGAGAAGAAGAGGAGAGGAAGAAGAGGAGAAATAAATAAGAAGCGGAAAAAAGAAGGAAAAGAATAGAGGAGAAGAAGAAGAAATAGAAAATATTCTATTTTATCTTCTTCTCCTCTATTCCTTTCTTCTTCTCCTCTTTTTTTTCTTCTTTTTTTCTTCGATCTTCTCCTCTATTCCTTTCTTCTTCTCCTCTTTTTATTTCTTCTTTGTCTTCTTCTTTTTTGTCGGGTATATCGTTGTCGATATACCCCGTCCCGATAACTTCAACACGAGGGAGGGGTCAATATACCCCCTCCCTGATAACATTATTCTCCCATGTATGTATGTCGTTGTTGTCGATATAACCCCCTCCCGAATAACTTCGACATGAGGGGCGGTCGATATATATACCCCCTCTCGACCGTGATAACTTATACCACGGAGCACCCCCGCCCTCTCGCCGACCAAAATTCTCGAGGACACCCAAACCCTAGAAAAAATGATGTCGGTCTCCTACCCCTCCCGTCAGCGCCCTACACGACAAACTCTCTCGAGGCCACCCAAATTTACCAAGTTAAAAGAGCGTTGTCGTCGAGGCCACCCCAAACCCTTGAAGCGTTGTCGAGGCCACCCCAAACCCTTGAAGCGTTGTCGAGGCCACCCCAAACCCTAGAGAAGCAGTGTCGAGGCCACTAATATGATTCCTTATTGTGATTAGCTAGCTAGTTCTACGTTTGCCACTAATATATCCATCTGTCATGTTTGAATAATAATTGCCATGTTGTAAATATTTGTAGAAACTATGGAGCACCCCCGAGACGAAGCAACATAAGCGGTGTTGGGGGACATAATCGCACAAGGAAGTGATGTCATCTTGTCGTTTCTCAACGACACCGATGGTCTGGAAAGACAGAGTGAAGAAGCAGGCTATGATTATGATGGCTCCGGTGACCCAATGCCGGTGCAAGAAGGAGACCGTGATGACGGCTCCGGTGACCGAACCGAGTCCGACCAGGTATATATATTAGTTATACATGTGTTGACTAGCTAATTGATGCATTCATTGTTTTGGTATGTACACATATTAATTAACTCTCGTCTTTCTTCTTTTTTCGAGCCCTACGGATCGAGCACAACTTCGGTAAAGAGACGAGGCCCAAAGAAAAAGTTGCGCTCGGATGGAAGGTTTGAGATCACAGCAATAGCGCGTGATGGCATGCCAATTGAACCCATCTGGACAAAGGAAGCATTTGCTGCTCAGTGCGGGGTTCTTGTTAGGGACAAGATCCCGGTCAGCATCCACCAATTGTTTAAGCCTAAGAAGGAAGACCCTGAGGTGTCTTATGTCGACAATATGCAGAAAGAAGATCTTTGGACCGCGCTAAAGGAAAACTTCACCCTACGGCCAGAGGAGGATCTGGAGAAGCAAGTTAAAGAGCAATTGATCAAGTCTCATGCTCTTAAGAATATGGTAGAACTATTCATGAGGTGGAAGAATGAGCTGAAAACATAGTTTGTCGACAAAGAAAAGACACCAGAATTCATCGGCCGGTATGAGAAGATCAGAGATCACTGGACCGCATTTGTGGCCCACAAGACATCAGACAAGAGTAAGAAGATGTCAGCGACAAACAAGAAAAATGTTGCGAAGAAGAAGCTTCACCATCGCACGGGGTCAGGTGGCTACCTCAAAGCCCGGCCGTTGTGGGCCAAGGCTGAGAATGACCTGCTTGATAAATGGGTCGAACCAGAGACATTGAACTGGCCAGACCGTTGCCGGACTTCGTTCTTCGGGGTTGGCGGAACCTTGGACCCTCTATCAGGGAAGTGTGTTTGGACGAACGAGCAACTGAGAATACCCGTCATGAGTCTTCAGGAGTATATCGATGCAGCGCAGCAAGGGACGTTCATTCCAGACAGAGAGAACGACGAGCTCACAATGGCCCTCGGGAATCCTGAGCACCCTGGAGGGACACGAGGCACGCCAGGCTCCGTTCCATGGAAGGCTGGGTTTCCGAACGCAGGCGGTTACAAATGCCAAGAGAGGAGGAAGAAAGTGGAGCATACCCAACTGTAGGCGCTATACGCAAGGGTAAAAGTGATAGAGGAACGAGAAGCAAATCGCAGCAAACGACCTGCCGAAGCTTCCCCCGAAGCTACCCCACCATCTCTGCGAAGAAGCAGCGTGGCTTCCACCGAGCTACTTCAGCAGGAGCCTGTCTTCATGGCTCCTGCTAGCTACCTTGTGGATGCTATCACGGAGTCTCAGCATTGCCACCTTATGATGCAATGGATGAAACTGAAAGTCAAGGCGGTTGTTAGCTCTGTTGCACTGCTACGTCTTGAGCTTGCGTTGGTTTTCCCTGACGAGGACAGGATGATGCAGCAGAGTAGCGTAAGTATTTCCCTCCGTTTTTGAGAACCAAGGTATCAATCCAGTAGGAGGCCACGCGCAAGTCCCTCGTACCTACACAAAGAAAATAACTCCTCGCAACCAATGCGAATAGGGGTTGTCAATCCCTTCACGGTCACTTACGAGAGTGAGATCCGATAGAGATGATAGATAATATTTTTGGTATTTTTGGTATAAAGAAGGAAAGTAAAATAAAAGGAAAAGTAAAAAAGCAAAGCCATAATAAAGCATAGGAAGATTAATATGATGAGAATAGACCCGGGGGCCATAGATTTCAGTAGTGGCTTCTCTCAAGAGCATAAAAATACGGTGGGTGAACGAATTAGTGTTGAGCAATTGACAGAATTGAGCATAGTTATGAGAATATCTAGGTATGATCATGTATATAGGCATCACGTCCAAGACAATTAGAGTGACTCCTGCCTGCATCTACTACTATTACTCCACTCATCGACCGCTATCCCGCATGCATCTAGAGTATTAAGTTAATGAAAACAGAGTAACGCCTTAAGCAAGATGACATGATGTAGAGGAATAAATTCATGCAATATGATAAATACCCCATCTTGTTATCCTCGATGGCAACAATACAATACGTGCCTTTGCAACCCTTTACATCCTTTGGGTAAGGACACCGCAAGATTGAACCCAAAGCTAAGCACTTCTCCCATTGCAAGAACTACCAATCTAGTTGGCCAAACCAAACGGATAATTCGAAGAGACTTGCAAAGATAAACACTCATACATAAAAGAATTCAGAGAAGATTCAAATATTGCTCATAGATAATCTTGATCATAAACCCACAATTCATCGGTCTCAACAAACACACCGCAAAAAGAAGATTACATCGAATAGATCTCCACGAGAGAGGGGGAGAACATTGTATTGAGCTCCAAAAGGAGAGAAGAAGCCATCTAGCTGCTAACTATGGACCCGAAGGTCTGAAGTAAACTACTCACACTTCATCGGAGAGGCTATGATGATGATGTAGAAGCCCTCCGTGGTGGATTCCCCTTCCGACGGAGCTCCGAACAGGCCCCAAGATGGAGCTCGTGGATACGTAAAGTTCTTGGCGGTGGAATTAGGTTTTGGCTCAGATCTCGATATGTTGGGGTAATGAGGTATATATAGGAGCAAGGAGTACGTCAGTGGATCTTCGGGGGGCCCACGAGGCAGGGGGCGCACCCTAGGGGGGGCGCGCCCTCCACCCTCGTGGCCGCCTCCCTCCTTTCTTGATCGAGGGTCCAAGTCTCCTAGATCTTATCTGATGAGAAAACACGTTCCCGAAGATTTCAATCCGTTTGGTCTCCGTTTGATATTCACTGAAATAGGCAAAAAACAGCAATTCTGGGCTGGGCCTCCGGTTAATAAGTTTGTCCCAAAAGTAATATAAAGGTGGAAAATAAAGCCCAATATAGTCCAAAACAATAGATAATATAGCATGGAGCAATCAAACATTATAGATATGTTGGAGACGTATCATGCACCTCCTGAACTTGGCGCAACCTATCAATGTCGACCGATTCTAGAAGGATATGCTAGGGTGATGGTGGATGAAATAATGGACGGATTTGAGGACCTCGAGCTTCACCACCCTACGGGTGAAGGGGAGAGTCGGTTGGGTTCTTCTCTGAAGACTCCATGCCTATGGCGGAAGGAGCTCATCAACCTTCCGAACTGGACGCCTCTGCCTCCTCCTCCTCCTCCTCCGGCGAGTCAGGGCACTCCGCCTCCTCCTCCAGCGAGTGATCAGGGCACTCAGCCTCCTTCTCTGGTGTGTGGCGGCACTCCGCCTCCTTCTCCGCCTGCGCCGGCGCGCCCGAGCAGCTAGCCTCCTCCTTCTCCGCCTCGTCAGCAACGGCGGAAGAGACCCGCCGCCGCTCCGGCTGCTCCAGCGTGTTGTAGTCCTTCTCCTCCGCCTCGTAAGAAAGGAAAGAAGACAGCCGCAGCCACTCCGTCTGCTCCGGCGTCTAGCAGTACAACCAGAGGCAGGAGGCAGTAGTACTATTACTACTTCTTCTAATACTACCACTACCACGACCACTACCACCACCACTACCACTACCACCACTACTACCACCACTACTAGCACCTCTACCACTACCACTACCACTACCACTACTATTGATTTTGTCACTTATCTATCCATGTGAACCTGTAATGGTTTTTGACACACATAATTATATATAATGCATGCAGATGAACCGGCAATGGATGTACGGTGACAGACACACATAATTATATTTCTCGAAGTGGCTGAGGCTAACCCTCTCAACTTTTTAGCACATGCTATGTGGGTGAAATGATGATACCATGCCAACTTTGAATGGTGCATTTTGAACACACAAAAAGTCTGGAGTTCAAATAAGTTTAAAAAAATCAAATCCCTTTGTAACAGATGAGTTTCCGTATGAAACCCTGATACTTCGAAAGAGATTGTCCATTTTGTACACAAAGTGCATCTAGTTTTTTCCATAACCCTCTCAACTTGTTAGCACATGCTATGTGGGTGAAATGATGATACCATGCCAACTTTCAACCTTTTCAGAGTTCATTTGAAATGCTTTTGAATTTCAGGGTCTTATAGCTCAAAAATCATTAAATGCATGTAAAATAACAAATGAAGTCAGAAAGGGTTGAAAATTGATGATGTGGCTTTGAATGTTGCATTTTGAACACACAAAAAGTCTAGAGTTCAAATAAGTTTAAAAAATGAAATCCCTTTGTAACAGATGAGTTTTCGTATGAAACTCTCATACTTCGAAAGAGATTGTCCATTTTGTACACGAAGTGCATCTAATTTTTGTCATAAACCTCTCAACTCGTTAGCACATGCTATGTGGGTGAAATGATGATACCATGCCAACTTTCAACCTTTTCAGAGTTCATTTGAAATGCTTTTGAATTTCAGGGTCTTATAGCTCAAAAAATCAGTAAATGCATGAAAAATAACAAACGAAGTCAGAAAGGGTTGAAAATTGATGATGTGGCTTTGAATGGTGCATTTTGAACACACAAAAAGTCTGGAGTTCAAATAAGTTTAAAAAAATGAAATCCCTTTGTAACGGATGAGTTTCCGTATGAAACCCTCATATTTCGAAAGATATTGTCCATTTTGTACACGAAGTGATTCTAGTTTTTGCCGTAACCCTCTCAACTTGTTAGCACATGCTATGTGGGTGAAATAATGATACCATGCCAACTTTCAACCTTTTCAGAGTTCATTTGAAATGCTTTTGAATTTCAGGGTCTTATAGCTCAAAAATCATTAAATGCATGTAAAATAACAAATTAAGTCAGAAAGGGTTGAAAATTGATGATGTGGCTTTGAATGTTGCATTTGAACACACAAAAGTCTAGAGTTCAAATAAGTTTAAAAATGAAATCCCTTTGTAATGTATGAGTTTTCGTATGAAACTCTCATACTTCGAAAGAGATTGTCCATTTTGTACACGAAGTGCATCTAATTTTTGTCATAAACCTCTCAACTTGTTAGCACATGCTATGTGGGTGAAATGATGATACCATGCCAACTTTCAACCTTTTCAGAGTTCATTTGAAATGCTTTTGAATTTCAGGGTCTTATAGCTCAAAAAATCAAGAAATGCATGAAAAATAACAAACGAAGTCAGAAAGGGTTGAAAATTGATGATGTGGCTTTGAATGGTGCATTTTGAACACACAAAAAGTCTGGAGTTCAAATAAGTTTAAAAAAATGAAATCCCTTTGTAACGGATGAGTTTCCGTATGAAACCCTCATATTTCGAAAGATATTGTCCATTTTGTACACGAAGTGATTCTAGTTTTTGCCGTAACCCTCTCAACTTGTTAGCACATGCTATGTGGGTGAAATAATGATACCATGCCAACTTTCAACCTTTTCAGAGTTCATTTGAAATGCTTTTGAATTTCAGGGTCTTATAGCTCAAAAAACTTAGTAAATGCATGAAAAATAACAAATGAAGTCAGAAAGGGTTAAAAATTGATGATGTGGCTTTGAATGGTGCATTTCGAACACACAAAAATTCTGGAGTTCAAATAAGTTTAAAAATGAAATCCCTTTTGTAACAGATGACTTTCCGTATGAAACCCTGATACTTCGAAAGAGATTGTCCATTTTGTACATGAAGTGCATCTAGTTTTTGCCGTAACCCTCTCAACTTGTTAGCACATGCTATGTGGGTGAAATGAGGATACCATGCCAACTTTCAACCTTTTCAGAGTTCATTTGAAATGCTTTTGAATTTCAGGGTCTTATAGCACAAAAAAATAGTAAATGCATGAAAAATAACAAATGGTGAGAAAGGGTTGAAAATTGATGATGTGGCTTTGAATGGTGCATTTTGAACACACAAAAAGTCTGGAGTTCAAATAAGTTTAAAAAAATTAAATCCCTTTGTAACAGATGAGTTTCCGTATGAAACCCTGAACAACTAAAAAGCCACATCATTTAGCTCTAAAATAATCAATTAAAATATTATGCTATGATCAACTAAAACAAAACTATAATATTCTTTAATAGCAAAAAGAAAATTATATAAGCTTTTATAAACCTCTAATAGCAAAAGGAATCAACTAAAAAGCTTTTATAAACCTCTAGTATTTTTTAAACTAAAATTATATAAAATTCATGCCACTGAAATTATCAAAGTATTTTCTGTTCAAAACATGAAAATAAGAAAGAAACAAAATGAAATTTAATAAATAAGTAGAAACAAAATAAATTAAATTAAAATTTAATAAAATAAATAAGTAGAAACAAAATAAATAAAATAAATAAATAGAAACAAAATAAACTTTATAAAAGTAAAATAAATAAACTTTAATAAAATAAATAAAAATAGCAACAGTAAGTTTTTTGTTGTAAGTAGAAACAAAATAAAATAAATAAAGCAACAAAAAAATAAAATAAGTGCCACCTATTGGGCCACCACAGCCTGAACGACTAGAAACCTAACCATGGGCCAGGATTAAGGCCCGCAGGAGGCCCAGTAGGCCCACAAGCACATCATGACAAATTAGGCCCGAAAGCCTGCAGTTGAGAGGAGCTCGAGAGGGTTGGCGCAACAGCTCTTATAAACACTCTCGAGCTCTCTCAACTAGCGAGGTGGGACTAAACTTTTGGCCGCGACACGGGCAGCACAGGGCCTTTGTTCCCGGTTGGTGCCACCAACCGGGACTAAAGTGGTGCATTGGTACCGGTTCATGGCACCAACCGAGACCAATGACCCACCTTTAGTCCCGGCTGGTGCGACCAGCCGGGACTAAAGGCCGCCGCTTCCCGCCCTTTGGGCTGCTGAAAAGAGACCTTTGGTCCCGGTTGGTGGCACCAACCAGGACTAAAGGGGGCATTGGTCCCGGTTGGTGCCACGAACCGGGACCAAAGCTCTAGGTATATAAGTAGCACTTAGGAATTTTGCAGAGTTCATCACTAGTTGGCCCCGACGACGCCGAGCACAATGATGCCGCTAGGCCGCCCGACGTTGTCCGCCGTCGCCCGCGACCTTGCCCCGGCCCGCCCCCGCTGTCGTCGTTGCTCTCGTCGCCTTCGCCCGTGCCCCTGCCCCGGCCCGCCCCCACCGTCTCCGTCGGTCTCATCGTTGTCGCCATCACTGGCTCCCCTGCCCCGGCACGCCCCCATCGTCGTTGTCGCCCCTGCCCCGAGCCCGCAGCCCTGCAAAAGTTAGATTTTTATATTATATGTCCTATTTTTTTCAGCTTTTTTGTTTATATATATGATGATTTGTTTTGTGCTTTTTTTAAAATGTATATTTTATGTATGTTCTCCGTGTATATATGTTCATATATGCAAAAGTTAGATTTTTAGAATTTTTTTATCTATATATGTTCTCTGATTTAGTACATTTTAGGTTAGTTTCATTTTTAGAAAAGTTTTATATATTTAGGAAGAAGGAAGAGAAGGAAGAAGGAAGTAGAAGAAAAGGTTTTATATATGCAAAAGTTACATTTTTAGAAAAGTTTTATATATCTAGCTAGGAAAGGAAGAAGAAGAAAAAGAATGAGAGGAAAAAGGAAAATAAGAAGAGGAAGAAAGGAGAAGAAGAGGAGAGGAAGAAGAGGAGAAATAAATAAGAAGAGGAAAAAAGAAGAAAAAGAAGAGGAGAAGAAGAAAGGAATAGAGGAGAAGAAGAGAAAATAGAATATCTATTTTCTCTTCTTCTCCTCTATTCCTTTCTTCTTTCTCCTCTTTCTTTTCTTCTTTTTTTCTTCGATCTTCTCCTCTATTCCTTTCTTCTTCTCCTCTTTTTATTTCTTCTTTGTCTTCTTCTTTTTTGTCGGGTATGTCGTTGTTGATATACCCCGTCCCGATAACTTCAACACGAGGGAGGGGTCAATATACCCCCTCCCCGATAACATTATTTCCCCATGTATGTATGTCGTCGTTGTCGATATAACCCCCTCCCGGATAACTTCGACATGAGGGGCGGTCGATATATATACCCCCTCTCGACCGTGATAACTTATACCACGGGAGTACCCCCCGGCCCTCTCGCTCGACCAAAATTCTCAAGGACACCCAAACCCTAGAAAAAATGATGTCGGTCTCCTACCCCCTCCCGCCGCGCCCCTACACGACAAACTCTCTCGAGGCCACCCAAATTTACCAAGTTAAAAGAGAGTTGTCGTCGAGGCCAGCCCAAACCCTTGAAGCGTTGTCGAGGTCACCCCAAACCTATGAAGCGTAGCCGAGGCCACCCCAAACCCTAGAGAAGCAACGTCGAGGCCACTAATATGATTCCTTATTGTGTTTAGCTAGATAGTTCTATGTTTGCCACTAATATATCCATCTGCATGTTTGAATAATAATTGCCATGTTGTAAATATCTGCAGAAACTATGGAGCACCCCCGAGACGAAGCAACAGAAGCGGTGTTGGGGGGTATAATCGCACAAGTAAGTGATGTCGTCTTGTTGTTTCTCAACGACACTGATGGTCTGGAAGGACAGGGTGAAGAAGCAGGCTATGATTATGATGGCTCCGGTGACCCAATGCCGGTGCAAGAAGGAGACCGTGATGACGGCTCCGGTGACCGAACCGAGTCCGGCCAGGTATATATATTAGTTATGCATGTGCTGACTAGCTAATTGATGCATTCATTGTTTTGGTATGTACACATATTAATTAACTCTCGTCCTTCTTCTTTTTTCGAGCCCTCCGGATCGAGCACAACTTTGGTAAAGAGACGAGGCCCGAAGAAAAAGTTGCGCTTGGATGAAAGGTTTGAGATCACAGCAATCTCGCGCGATGGCATGCCGATTGAACCCATCCGGACAAAGGAAGCATTTGCTCCTCAGTGCGGGGTTCTTGTTAGGGACAAGATCCCGGTCAGCATCCACCAATGGTTTAAGCCTAAGAAGGAAGACCCTGAGGTGTCTTATGTCGACAATATGCAGAAAGAAGATCTTTGGACCGCACTGAAGGAAAATTTCACCCTACCGCCAGAGGAGGATCCGGAGAAGCCAGTTAAAGAGCAATTGATCAAGTCTCATGCTCTTAAGAATATGGCAGAACTATTCATGAGGTGGAAGAATGAGCTGAAAACATCGTTTGCGACAAAGAAAAGACACCAGAATTCATCGGCCGGTATGAGAAGATCAGAGATCACTGGCCCGCATTTGTGGCCCACAAGACATCAGACAAGAGTAAGAAGATGTCAGCGACAAACAAGAAAAATGCTGCAAAGAAGAAGCTTCACCATCGCATGGGGTCAGGTGGCTACCTCAAAGCCCGCCGCTAGGGGCCAAGGCTGAGAATGACCTGCTTGATAAATGGGTCGAACCAGAGACATTGAACTGGCCAGACCGTTGCCGGACTTGGTTCTTCGGGGTTGGCAGAACCTTGGACCCTGTATCAGAGAAGTGCGTTTGGATGAACGAGCAACTGAGAATACCCGTCGTGAGGCTTCAGGAGTATATTGATGCAGCGCAGCAAGGGACGTTCGTTCCAGACAGAGAGAACGGCGAGCTCACAATGGCCCTCGGGAATCCTGAGCACCCTGGACGGACACGAGGCACGCGAGGCTCCGTTCCGTGGAAGGCTGGGTTTCCGGACGCAGGCGGTTACAAATGCCAGGAGAGGAGGAAGAAAGTGGAGCATACCCAACTGCAGGCGCTACACGCAAGGGTAAAAGTGATAGAGGAACGAGAAGCAAATCGCAGCAAACGACCTGCCGAAGCTTCCCCCGAAGCTACCCCAACATCTCAGCGGAGAAGCAGCGTGGCTTCCACCGAGCTGCTTCAGCAGGAGCCTGTCTTCACGGCTCCTGCTAGCTACCCTGTGGATGCTATAATGGAGTCTCAGCATTGCCACCTTATGATGCAATGGATGAAACTGAAAGTCAAGGCGGTTGTTGGCTCTGTTGCACTGCTACGTCTTGAGCTTGCGTTGGTTTTCCCTGAAGAGGACATGATGATGCAGCAGAGTAGCGTAAGTATCTCCCTCAGTTTTTGAGAACCAAGGTATCAATCCAGTAGGAGGCCACGCGCAAGTCCCTCGTACCTACACAAAGAAAATAACTCCTCGCAACCAATGCGAATAGGGGTTGTCAATCCCTTCACGGTCACTTACGAGAGTGAGATCTGATAGAAATGATAGATAATATTTTTGGTATTTTTGGTATAAAGATGCAAAGTAAAATAAAAGGAAAAGTAAAAAAGCAAAGCAATAATAAAGCGTAGGAAGATTAATATGATGAGAATAGACCCGGGGGCCATAGATTTCAGTAGTGGCTTCTCTCAAGAGCATAAGTATTTTACGGTGGGTGCACGAATTACTGTTGAGCAATTGACAGAATTGAGCATAGTTATGAGAATATCTAGGTATGATCATGTATATAGGCATCACGTCCAAGACAAGTAGAGCGACTCCTGCCTGCATCTACTACTATTATTCCACACATCGACCGCTATCCAGAGTGCATATAGAGTATTAAGTTAATGAAAACAGAGTAACGCCTTAAGAAAGATGACATGATGTAGAGGAATAAATTCATGCAATATGATAAATACCCCATCTTGTTATCCTCGATGGCAACAATACAATACGTGCCTTGCAACCCTTTCTGTCACTGGGTAAGGACACCGCAAGATTGAACCCAAAGCTAAGCACTTCTCCCATTGCAAGAACTACCAATCTAGTTTGCCAAACCAAACGGATAATTCGAAGAGACTTGCAAAGATAACCAATCATACATAAAAGAATTCAGAAAAGATTCAAATATTTCTCATAAATAATCTTGATCATAAACCCAAAATTCATCGGTCTCAACAAACACACCGCAGAAAGAAGATTACATCGAATAGACCACCACGAGAGAGGGGGAAAACATTGTATTGAGATCCAAAAAGAGAGAAGAAGACATCTAGCTACTAACTATGGACCCGAAGGTCTGAAGTAAACTACTCACACTTCATCAGAGAGGCTATGATGATGATGTAGAAGCCCTCCTTGGTGGATTCCCTTAGGTGGAGCTCCTAACAGGCCCCAAGATGGGATCTCGTGGATACAAAAAGTTGCGGCGGTGGAATTAGGTTTTTGTCTCCGTATCTGATCTGTTGGGGGTACGTAGGTATATATAGGAGGAAGGAGTACGTTGGTAGATCTTCGGGGGGCCCACGAGGCAGGGGGCGCGCCCTAGGGGGGGCGCCCTCCACCCTCGTGGCCGCCTCCCTCCTTTCTTGACCGAGGGTCCAAGTCTCCTGGATCTTATCTGATGAGAAAATCACGGTCCTGAAGATTCCATTCCGTTTGGACTCCGTTTGATATTCCGTTTCTTCGAAACACTGAAATAGGAAAAAAAACAGCAATTCTGGGCTGGGCCTCCGGTTAATAGGTTACTCCCAAAAGTAATATAAAAGTGGAAAATAAAGACCAATATAGTCCAAAAAATAGATAATATAGCATCGAGCAATTAAAAATTATAGATACGTTGGAGACGTATCAGCCATCCCCAAGCTTAATTCCTGCTCGTCCTCGAGTAGGTAAATGATAAAAAGAGAATTTTTTATGCGGAGTGCTACTTGGCATAATTTCAATGTAACTCTTCTTAATTGTGGTATGAATATTCAGACCCGAAAGATTCAAGACAAAAGTTCATATTGACATAAAAATAATAATACTTCAAGCATACTAACTAAGCAATTATGTCTTCTCAAAATAACATGGCCAAAGAAAGTTCATCCCTACCAAATCATATAGTTTAGTCATGCTCCATTTTCACACACACAAGAATGCTCTCATCATGCACAACCCCGATGACAAGCCAAGCAATTGTTTCATACTTTAGTAATCTCAAACCTATAAACTTTCATGCAATATATGAGCGCGAGCCATGGACATAGCACTATGGGTGGAATAGAATATAATGATGGGGGTTATGTGGAGAAGACAAAAAAAGGAGAAGATCTTACATCAACGAGGCTAATCAACGGGCTATGGATATGCCCATCAATTGATGTTAATGCAAGGAGTAGGGATTGCCATGCAACGGATGCACTAGAGCTATAAATGTGTGAAAGCTCAACAAAAGAAACTAAGTGGGTGTGCATCCAACTTGCTTGCTCATGAAGACCTAGGGCATTTGAGGAAGCCCATCGTTGGAATATACAAGCCAATTTCTATAATGAAAAATTCCCACTAGTATATGAAAGTGACAAAATATGAAACTCCCTATATGAAAAACATGGTGCTACTTTGAAGCACAAAATATGAGACTGGCTATATGAAGAACATGGTGCTACTTTGAAGCACAAGTGTGGAAAAAAAAGATAGTAACATCGCCCCTTTTTATTTATCTTTTTTTGGGCCTTCTTTTTTTTCTTTTTTTGGCCTTTCTCCTTTTTTTGGGACAATGCTCTAGAAAATGATGATCATCACACTTCTATTTATTTACAACTCAATGATTACAACTCGATACTAGAACAAAGTATGACTCTATATGAATGCCTCAGCGGTGTAATCGAGATATGCAATGAATCAAGAGTGACATGAAAGAATTATGAACGGTGGCTTTGCCACAAATACTATGTCAACTACATGATCATGCTAAGCAATATGACAATGATGAATGTGTCATGAAGAACGGTATGGTTGAAAGTTGCATGGCAATATATCTCGGAATGGCTATGGAAATGCCATAATAGGTAGGTATGGTGGCTGTTTTAAGGAAGATATAAGGAGGTTTATGTGTGAAAGAGCGCATCATATCACGGGGTTTGGATGCACAAGCGAAGTTTGCACCAACTCTCAATGTGAGAAAGGGCAATGCACGGTACCGAAGAGGCTAGAAATGATGGAAGGGTGAGAGTGTGTATAATCCATGGAGTCAACATTAGTCATAAAGAACTCACATACTTATTGCAAAAATCTACAAGCCATCAAAAAACAAAGCACTACGCGCATGCTCCTAGGGGGATAGATTGGTAGGAAATGACCATCGCTCGTCCCCGACCGCCACTCATAAGGAGGACAATCAAATAACACCTCATGTTTCAAATTTGTTACATAGCGTTTACCATACGTGCATGCTACAGGACTTGCAAACTTCAACACAAGCATTTCTAAAATTCACAACTACTCAACTAGCATGACTTTGATATTATTACCTCCATATCTCAAAACAATTATCAAGCATCAAACTTTTCTTAGTATTCAACGCACTCAAAAGAAAGTTTTACAAATCTTGAATACCAAGCATATTATTATTTTAAGCAAATTACCATGCTATTTAAGACTCTCAAAATAATCTAAGTGAAGCATGAGAGATCAATAGTTTCTTTAAAACAAATCCACCACTGTGCTCTAAAAGATATAAGTGAAGTACTAGAGCAAAACTATAAAGCTCAAAAGATATAAGTGAAGCACATAGAGGAAAACTATAAAGCTCAAAAGATATAAGTGAAGCACATAGAGCATTCTAACAAATTCCAATTCATGTATGAATCTTTCAAAAGGTGTGTACAGCAAGGATGATTGTGGTAAAGTAACAAGCAAAGACGCAAATAATACAAGACGCTCCAAGCAAAACACATATCATGTAGTGAATAAAAATATAGCTCCAAGTAAAGTTACCGATGGAAGTGGATTTAAAGAGGGGATGCCTTCCGGGGCATCCCCAAGCTTTGACTCTTTGGTGTCCTTGGATTATTTTGGGGGTGCCATGGGCATCCCCAAGCTTAGGCTCTTTCCACTCCTTGTTCCATAATACATCAAAAGATTTCACCCAAAACTTGAAAACTTCACAACACAAAACTCAACAAAAATCTCGTAAGCTCCGTTAGCGAAAGAAAACAAAAGACCACTTCAAGGTACTGTAAGGAACTCATTCTTTATTTTTTTTGGTGTTAAACCTACTGTATTCCAACTTATCTATGGATTATAAACTATTTTACTAGCCATAGATTCATCAAAATAAGCAAACAACACACGAAAAACAGAATCTGTGAAAAACAGAACAGTCTGTAGCAATCTGTAACTAACGCAAACTTGTGGAACTCCAAAACTTCAGCCAAAATAGGAAGACCTAGGAAATTTTTTTATTGATCAGAATCAATTGGAATCACTATTTTATCACGTTCTGGTTATTTTTAACAATTGTTTTCGTGAACCGAAAGTTTCTAGAAATTAAAGCAAGATCAAATAACTATTATCCGAGAAGATCCTATAGGTTTAACTTCGCACAAACACTAATTAAAACATAAAACCACATCTAAACAGAAGGTAGATGGATTATTTATTACTAAGAAGCAAGGAAAAATATTGGGTTGTCTCCCAAGAAGCACTTTTCTTTAAAGCCTTTTTAGCTAGGCATTAAGATTTCAATGATGCTCACGTGAAAGACAAGAATTAAAGCACAAAGAGAGCATCATGAAACACGTGACAAACACATCTAAGTCTAACATAATTCCTATGCATAGGCATCTTATAGGCAAACAAATTTTCAAGGCAAGTGAAAACTAGCATATGCAAGGAAGCGGAAAGAAACAATAGCAATCTCACCACAACGAGAGCTAATTTAGTAACATGAAAATTTCTACAACCATATTTCCCTCTCTCATAATAATTACAATGGGATCATAAGAAAATTTAACAATATAGATATCACATAAAATATTTTTAACACGATCCACATGCATGCAAAGTTGACAATCTTCCGAAATAGTGAGATTAACATTAACTAAAGTCATGACCTCTCCAAACCCACTTTTATCAAAAAATTCATAAGATTCAATATTCTCCAAATATGTGGGATCTAAAGTTGACACTCTTCCAAACCCACTTTCAATAATATTGCAAACAATATTATCAATCTCATATTCATCATGGGGATTAAATAAATTTTCAAGATCATATGAAGAATCACCCCACGCATGATCATTGCAACAAGTAGTAGACATAGCAAAACTAGCATCCCCAAGCTTAGGGTTTTGCATAATATTAGCACAATTGACATCAAGAGAATTTATAGTAAAATCATTGAAGTCATGCTTTTCATTCAGGGAACTATCAAGCATGGGTGCAATAGCAACAATCTCATTTTAACATAAGGAACTATAGCAAATTCGTCTTCATAAATATTGGCATCATGGCCACAAGAATAGCAAGCATCATGTTCATCAAGGGATATTTTAATCATCGTTATCTATAGATTCATGCATATCATTATTTTCTTCCAAAGCAATGGTCATTCTTTCAATAAATTCTTGGACATAGACATTATGAGCAAGGTTTTCATTGCAATATTTAAGTAGGACGGAATTTTCATATTTGTTGTGAGTAAAATCATACTTTACGATCAAAGAAGCAACTTCATGAGCACCCTTAAAAATGACAAATTCTTCAATTTGTTCGATATCATAGTAACTATAAACACCCTTTGCATAAGAAGATAAGATTTCATTATCATTGAACTCACATAGGTAGGGAAGGTGTTTTTAGGGTTCTTAGAGCAACAAGTAAAATCACACATTTCACAAAGATTCCAAGCATAGCATAGCAAACTATTTATATGATACCATAAGAGCTTCCCTTTTCAGACAAACGACGACGCACAAAATCAGCATGCTCATCTAAAGATTTCCCATCAACTAGGCCAGTTGGGGTTTCAGCACGAGCGCATAAGGATCGAAGATGATCCAAGTAGAACACTTTAAGTGGATCCATGTCAATAGATTTTCAGCAAGCGAAGATGCAAGCATATAGAAGGCACAAGGAAACACAAACAAACATACATACGGGAAGAAGGCGAATGGAAAAGAGAGAGCGAATAAAACGGCAAGGGTGAAGTGGAAGAGAGGAAAACGAGAGGCAAATGGCAAATAATGTAATGCGGGAGATAAGGGATTGTGATGGGTACTTGGTATGTTGACTTTTGCGTAGACTCCCCGGCAACGGCGCCAGAAATCCTTCTTGCTACGTCTTGAGCTTGTGTTGGTTTTCCCGAAGAGGAGAGGATGATGCAGCAGAGTAGCGTAAGTATTTCCCTCAGTTTTTGAGAACCAAGGTATCAATCCAGTAGGAGGCCACGCGCAAGTCCCTCGAACCTACACAAAGCAAATAACTCCTCGCAACCAAAGCGAATAGGGGTTGTCAATCCATTCACGGTCACTTACTAGGGTGAGATCTGATAGAGATGATAGATAATATTTTTGGTATTTTTGGTATAAAGATGCAAAGTAAAATAAAAGGCAAAGTAGAAAGCAATGCAATAATAAAGTGTAGGATGATTAATATGATGAGAATAGACCCGGGGGCCATAGATTTCACTAGTGGCTTCTCTCAAGAGCATAAGTATTTTACGGTGGGTGAACGAATTACTGTTGAGCAATTGACAGAATTGAACATAGTTATGAGAATATATAGGTATGATCATGTATACAGGAATCACGTCCAAGACAAGTAGAGTGACTCCTGCCTGCATCTACTACTATTACTCCACTCATCGACCGCTATCCCGCATGCATCTAGAGTATTAAGTTAATGAAAACAGAGTAACGCCTTAAGCAAGATGACATGATGTAGAGGAATAAATTCATGCAATATGATAAATACCCCATCTTGTTATCCTCGATGACAACAATACAATACGTGCCTTGCAACCCTTTACATCCTTTGGTAAGGACACCGCAAGATTGAACCCAAAGCTAAGCACTTCTCCCATTGCAAGAACTACCAATCTAGTTGGCCAAACCAAACGGATAATTCGAAGAGACTTGCAAAGATAACCAATCATACATAAAATAATTCAGAGAAGATTCAAATATTGCTCATAGATAATCTTGATCATAAACCCACAATTCATCGGTCTCAACAAACACACCGCAAAAAGAAGATTACATCGAATAGATCTCCACGAGAGAGGGGAGAACATTGTATTGAGATCCAAAAGAGAGAAGAAGCCATCTAGCTCTAACTATGGACCCAAAGGTCTGAAGTAAACTACTCACACTTCATCGGAGAGGCTATGATGATGATGTAGAAGCCCTCCGTGGTGGATTCCTTCCCATGGAGCTCCGGAACAGGCCCCAAGATGGGATCTCGTGGATACAGAAAGTTGCGGCGGTGGAATTAGGTTTTTGGCTCCGTATCTGATATGTTGGGGGTACGTAGGTATATATAGGAGCAAGGAGTACGTCGATGGATCTTCGGGGGGCCCACGAGGCAGGGGGCGCGCCTCCACCCTCGTGGCCGCCTCCCTCCTTTCTTGATCGAGGGTCCAAGTCTCCTGGATCTTATCTGATGTGAAAATCACGTTCCCGAAGATTTCAATCCGTTTGGACTCCGTTTGGTATTCACTGAAATAGGCAAAAAACATCAATTCTGGGCTGGGCCTCCGGTTAATAGGTTTGTCCCAAAAGTAATATAAAGGTGAAAAATAAAGCCCAATATAGTCCAAAATAATAGATAATATAGCATGGAGCAATAAAAATTTATAGATATGTTGGAGACGTATCATGCACCTCCTGAACTTGGCGCAATCTATCACTGCCGGCCGCTTCCAGAAGGATGTGCTAGGTGATGTTGGATGAAATAACGGACGGATTTGAGGACCTCGAGCTTCACCACCCTACGGGTGAAGGGAAGACTCTGCTGGGTTCTTCTCTGAAGACTCCATGCCTATGGCGGAAGGAGCTCATCAATCTTCGGAACTGGACGCCTCTGCCTCCTCCTCCTCCTCCGGTGAATCAGGGCACTCCGCCTCCTCCTCCGGCGAGTGATCAGGGCACTCAGCCTCCTCCTCCGGTGAGTGATCAGGGCACTATCACCACCACGACCACAACCACTACCACTACCACCACCACCACCACCACCACCTCTACCACCACGACCACCACTACTATCACTACTACCACAACTACCACTACCACCACCACTACCACCAGTACCAGCGCTACCACCACTACCACCACCACCATCACTACCAGTACCACTACCACCACTACCACCACCACCACCACAACCACCACTACCACTACCACCACCACTACCACTACTACTACCACCACTACTACAACCACCACGACCACTACCACCACCACTACCACTACCACTACCACTACCACTACCACTACGAATACCACCACCACGACCACCACCACTACCACTACCACTACCACCACCACTACCACCACCACTACCACCACCACTACCACCACCACTACCACCTCTACCACCACGACCATCACTACCACCACCACTACCACCACCACTACCACCTCTACTACCACTACTATCACCACTACCACAACTACCACTACCACCACCACTACCACCTCTACTACCACTACTATCACTACTACCACAACTACCACTACCACCAGTACCAGCGCTACCACCACCACCATCACTACCAGTACCACTACCGACACTACCACCACCACCACCACAACCACCACTACCACTACCACCGCCACTATCACTACTACTACCACCACCACTACAACCACCACGACCACTACCACCACCACTACCACGACCACTACCACTACCACTACCACTACCACTACCACCACTACTACTACTACTACCTACTACTACGATTACCACTACGACCACTACCACCACCACTAACACTAACACTACCACCACCACTACCACTACCACTACAACCACTACCACCAATACCACCACCACTACCACTACTACTATTAGTACTATTACTACCACCACTACCACTACCACTACTACTATTACTACTACTACTACCACTACTACCACGACCACCACCACCACGACCACTACCACCACGACCACTACCACCACTACCACCACCACCACCACCACTACCTCCAATACCACGACCACTACCACCACCACCACGACCACCACCACCACTACCACCACTACCACTACTATCACCACAACTACCACCACCACCACCACCACCACTACCACTACTACTACCACCACCACCACTACCACCACCACCACCACCACTACCACTACCACTACCACCTCTACCACTACCACTACCACTACCACTACCACTAACACTACCACCACCACCACCACAACTACCACCACTACCACCACTACCACGACCACTACCACTACCCCCACTACCACTAGCACTAGTACCACCACTACCACCACTACCACTACCACTACCACTGTAGGATCTTGAAGTATGTCTAGAGGGGGATGATTAGACTACTTGACCAATAAAACTTAACCTTTTCCCAATTTTATAGTTTGGCAGATTTTAGCTATTTTAGGACAAGTCAAGCAATCATCACACAATTCAAGCAAGCATGCAAAGAGTGTACAGGCAGCGGAAATTAAAGCATGCAACTTGCAAGAAAGTAAAGGAAGGGTTTGGAGGATTCAAACACAATTGGAGACACGGATGTTTTTGGCGTGGTTCCGATAGGTGGTGCTATCGTACATCCACGTTGATGGAGACTTCAACCCACGAAGGGTACGGCTGCAAGAAGTCCACGGAGGGCTCCACCCATGAAGGGTCCACAAACAAGCAACCTTGTCTATCCCACCATGGCCGCCGCCCACGAAGGACTTGCCTCACTAGCGGTAGATCTTCACGAAGTAGGCGATCTCCTTGCCCTTACAAACTCCTTGGTTCAACTCCACAATCTTGTCGGAGGCTCCCAAGTGACACCTAGCCAATCTAGGAGACACCACTCTCCAAGAAGTAACAAATGGTGCGTTGATGATGAACTCCTTGCTCTTGTGCTTCAAATGATAGTCTCCCCAACACTCAACTCTCTCTCATAGGTTTTGGATCTGGTGGAAAGAAGATTTGAGTGGAAAGCAACTTTTGGAAGGCTAGAGATCAAGATTCATATGGTAGGAATGGAATATCTTGGCCTCAACACATGAGTAGGTGGTTCTCTCTCGTAAAATGGTAAGTCGGAAGTGTAGGTTCAGTCTGATGGCTCTCTCTACGAATGAAGAGGAGGTGGAGGGTATATATAGCCTCCACACAAAATCTAACCGTTACACACAATTTACCAAACTCGGTGGGACCGAATCATTAAACTCGGTCGGACCGATTTAGTAAACCTAGTGACCGTTAGTGATTTTCGTGGTACTGACATGCATCTCGGTGAGGCCGATTCGGTTAGGGTTAGGGCATAACGTAATCTCGGTGAGACCGATTACACAAACTCGGTGAGACCGATTTGGTAATAAGCTTTCCAGAGAGTTGGTCAGGTAAACTCGGTGGGACCGATTTGCTCTTTTCGGTGAGACCGAAATGTTACAAAAAGGAAACAGAGAGTTTACATTGCAATCTCGGTGTGACCGATCGCTCACTTCGGTTAGACCGATCGCTCACTTCGGTTAGACCGGAACGTTACGAAGGGAAACAGAGAGATTGCAACCCCATCTCAGTGAGACCGAGATCCCTCTCGGTAAGACCGATTTGCTTAGGGTTTGTGGCAGTGGCTATGACTTTTGGAATCGGTGCCGCCAGATAGAAAGAATCGGTGTGACCGATTTTGGCTTTAGGTTTAGGTCATTTGTGGATGTGGGAAAATAGTTGAGGGTTTTGGAGCATATCACTAAGCACATGAATCAAGAGGCTCATTAAGCAACACCTCATCCCTTCTTGATAGTATTGGCTTTTCCTATAGACTCAATGTGATCTTTGATCACTAAAATGTAAAATGAAGAGTCTTGAGCTTTTGAGCTTGAGCCAATCCTTTGTCCTTAGTATTTTGAGGATCCACTTTCATCATCCATGCCATGCCATTCATTGAGCTTTCCTGAAACAATAGTCTTGGAATAGCATTAGCTCAATGAGCTATATGTTGTTATGAATTACCAAAACCACCTAGGGATAGTTGCACTTTCAATCTCCCTTTTTGGTAATTGATGACAACATATAGATCAAAGCTTCGACAAATGATAATAAAATTTAAATAACATCGTCGCTTTGAGAAGTATGTGATAAGCAAGAGCTCCCCTAAATTTGTGCATAGTTTTAGATTTTCTTTGACTGCAAATGCACAATGAATTGGGCTCATGGGTTACTCTTCCATGTCACATACATCTTGGTGGAGCGCTCAAAATAATAAACAATGAATACATGCACTCATCACCAAGCATAGTGAGTGATCACATAAGATAGATAGGATAATATCAAGCATGCATAAGTGTAGCTTATGATCAAACACATGATAATCAATGTCTCACAAGCATAGTATCTCAACCAAAAGCAAACAAAGATTGAAAAACCACCAAATAAAGCAAGAGAGAACAAAAGCAACACTCTCTCTCTCGAAGCCTATGATCTATACATTTTTTCTCCCCCTTTGGCAACAAGTTACCAAAAAGTTCATAGAAAATGCATACTGCTAGATCGACTCTCAGGCTTGATCTTCTGGTGGTGGAGTCCGGATAACGCCGAGGACGAAAACTTCAGTTGAAGTAGATGGAGCTGGAGCTGATGTAGGTGCTGGAGCTGGTGGCACTGAGGCTGTAGCTGGTGCAGATGAAGTTGCTCTTGTGTCAGGAACTGGCACAACAGATGACCTCTGGGCTCTGGGCACTCTGGCAAACACATTGGTGGTAGTCTTTCCCTTCCTCTCCTGATGTCATCCTGCAATGCTCCACAACCGATCAATCTCGCCAGTTACCTTGACATCTAGATCATAGAATTTTTGTTCCATGATTCTTTCCAGTGCTCTCCTGGTTTTGAGTTAGGGTGGCCAACCCTTCTCAATCCTCGAGATGATGCTATCAAGTAACCAAGTTGCTCTGCTTTGGTTTTCAAGAAATATTCAGATGCCTCCTCTTGAGTTGGCATCTTGGCAGCCTTCCCTCTTTGCCTTCTCCTTCTTCTCCGAGCTTGAACTGATTGTGGATCATCTTCATTCATGACAACCTCATTGTCCTCAAAGTCTGGATAAAGTGGAAAGTGTTCCTTATCCAACTGATATTTTCCTGTGCCCATCTTTGAGTTTATCAATTCTTGGATCTGAGGTGCATATCCACAGCTCCTCTTACGATCTGCTGCAGTCCTCTTGATTGTTTCAATGATCAGGCTCATGACTTTGAACTTCGTGGCACATCAAACACATGCAACATGTTGATGGCATGCCCTCCGATCATGTTATGGTCACCAGACTTGGGCAACAAAGTGTGCCTCGTAATCCAATTTATGGTTGGCATCCCCGACGGCAGAAAGTGAACTGATCCAAACTTGTGAGTCTCTAATGCCTTGTCAGGAATTTCCTTGTACATGTGAGCCATTGAATTGTGACCCATCTTCTTCTTTGCATAAATGTCTAGGTCATCCTCATTCTCCTTGGGGGCATTGATCAGACTTGCCCATTCTTCAATAGTGGACTGGTACCTTGTACCTTCAGACATCCAAACTATTCTTCCATCTGGGTAAAAGTGTGCTGTGGAGTAGAACTGCATGATAAGCTCATCATTCCAATTGGTGAACTTCTGTCCAACAAAATCTGCAACTCCACAAGCAACAAAGCTGTCTTGCACTCCAGGATAGTGCTGTTCATTTTACTTGATGAATTTTCAGTCAACCCACCTCATGTCACAGACTATGGGCTTCTTGTCCAACAAAATTCTTTCATAGAAGTCATGTTGTTCCTTTATGTGGAACCTGTAGTCAATAGCAGTTCTTCTTCTTGAACCATATGGATCTTCCATTCTCCACAGTCTCAGCCCTGAATCCTTCCTGATTCTCATGTCCTCAGCCACAGGATGGGCATCATTGTGGTCTGGTATCTTGGGCTTGAGCTTCCTCAGAACTTGTCCTTCTTCATCTTCCTCATCAAAGATCCTCAGCACTTTGGGGCCTTGTTCTTCTCAGAATGGAATACTCCTAGTATTCCTCTTTGGAACTTGCTTGGCCTTGGGGGCAGCTTTGGGTGTTTCCTTGGGCTTGGATGTTGCAGCCCCTGATCTGATTGCATCTCCCATAAGCTTACCTGCCTTCGGAGCTGGTGCAGCAATTTCATCTTCCTCTTCCATCATGGAAGGCTTCCCAATAACTCTGGCTGTGGTCCTCTTGACCCTTTCCTTTCTTTTCTTCCCTTCTGCAGCTGGTTCTTTGGGTTGGGTTTCCAAAGAAACTTGTGTAGACACTCCGGCTTTGGACATTGGTTGTCTTCCTGCAGGCCTTTTGGTCTTCATGCCTGGCTTTGCATTCTTTGCTGAGCCATATTCCTTCTTGAGCACCACTTTCTTGGAAGTTGCCTCATCTTCCTCGACTTTGTAATCTTCATCCTCTGAATCTGAAGTTCTTTTCCTCCTTTGCCTAGTTGCAGCCTTAGGCAAATTGCTAGGAGTACTTCTGCTCCCTTCATCTCAAGTTGAGGGACTAGTGCCCTCACTCAAGTCCATCTCGCTCTTGACTGCTCGCTGTCACTTTGATCGGACATATACCGCAAAAAGCTGATCGCTGACCTTCGTGAAGAGTTATAAATGAGATAGAAAAGATGAGCATCACAAAATGCAGAGGTTTTTGCAAAAGAATGACTCAAAAGTTCAGTCTTAGTTTTCCATGTAAAGCATTTCGATCCACCGATTTTCAAACTCGGTGATACCGAAGCAGTTTTTGGAACCTAAACTGATGATCTCGGTTGGACCGAGTTTCAGTTCGGTGGTACTAAGACTGCTAGGGTTTCACAGAATCCTCAAAAAGAGAGCGAATAAAACGGCAAGGGTGAAGTGGGGGAGAGGAAAACGAGAGGCAAATGGCAAATAATGTAATGCGAGGGATAAGGGTTTGTGATGGGTACTTGGTATGTCTTGACTTGTGCTTAGACTCCCCGACAATGGCACCAGAAATGGCTCGTTGTCGGGACTCAAATCTTGACCTAACTTGGCGCGAATCTCCCCGGCAACAGTGCCAGAAATCCTTCTTGCTACCTGAGGGAGTCCTAGATTAGGGGGTGTCCGGATGGCCGAACTATGACCTTTGGCCGGACTCCTGGACTATGAAGATACAAGATTGAAGACTTCGTCCCGTGTCTGGATGGGACTTTCCATGGCGTGGAAGACAAGCTTGGCGATACGGATATGTAGATCTCCTACCATTGTAATCGACTGTGGTAACCCTAACCCTATTCGGTGTCTATATAAACCAGAGGGTTTTAGTCCGTAGAGATCTAACAACAATCATACCATAGGCTAGCTTCTAGGGTTTAGCCTCTCCGATCTCGTGGTAGATCTACTCTTGTACTACCCATATCATCAATATTAATCAAGGTGAGTAGGGTTTTACCTCCATCGAGAGGGCCCGAACCTGGGTAATAACTTCGTGTCCCTTGTCTCCTGTTACCATCCGCCTAGACGCACAGTTCGGGACCCCCGACCCGAGATCCACCGGTTTTGACACCGACATTGGTGCTTTAATTGAGAGTTCCTCTGTGTCGTCATATTTAGGCCCGGATCATCAACAACGATGCGCTCCAGGGTGAGACTTTTCTCCTCGGACAGATCCTCGTATTTGGCAGCTTTGCACTGCGGGCCAATTCGCTTGGCCATCTGGAGCAGATTGAAAGCTACGCCCCTGGCCATCAGGTCAGATTTGGAAGTTTGAACTACACGGCTGACATCCGCGGAGACTTGATCTTCGATGGGTTCGAGCCACAGCCAAGCGCACCGCACTGTCACGAGGGGCATGATCTATCTCTGCCGCCGGACAGTATCCTGGAGGCCGCACCAGAGTCCGCTCGGACCTTTAGTTCGGAGCCGACCGCGCCTATCGAGGACAGGTGGCCGGACACCGCCTCGGGGGCTGCGATCTCTATGGTGATTGAGGCGTACACCTACCCCGTCCTTTGCGAAGCTCGTGACTCCATGGTGCCGGACTCCTCTCCGGACTCCGAGCCTTTCGCGCCCCTGCCAATCGAATCCGATTGGGCGCCGATCATGGACTTCACCGTCATGACATCTTTTCAAAGACTCGCCTTTGGCGACATTCTGAATTCTTTAAAGTCTCTCTCTTTATCAGGAGAGCCCTGGCCGGATTATGGTAAGGAAGGTTGGGATGCGGACGACGAAGAAATTCAAAGCCCACCCACCACCCACTTCGTAGCCACTGTCGATGATTTAACCGACATGCTCGACTTCGACTCCGAAGACATCGACGGTATGGACGATGATATAGGGGAGGAGCATGAACCAGCGCCTATAGGGCACTGGAGAACCACCTCATCTCATGATGTATACATGGTGGACACACCTAAAGGAACCGACGACGAGGAACAACGGGACGCTACGAAGGATCGCTCCATCGAAAAGCAGGCAAAACAGCGACGTAAGCGCCGCTCAAAGTCCCACCTCGAAAAAGACAACAGCCATACAGACCCAGCTATAGAGCAGGGTGAACCGGTGGACGATGAACATGCTATCGAGCAACCGTCCGAACAGGACAATCTGGATAAACAACCCGTCCCCGGCGAAGATAACAGTCCGGATGCTCACACCGGACAAGTTGCTGGAGCAGAAGAACCTCCACAAAAGGCTCGTCGCCACAACACGTAGCCTGAAAAAGCAGAAGCGGAAGCTCAAAACAGCGGAAGATGCACTCGTAATCAGATGGAGCAAAGTACTCAACATCAAGATACAAATACGGCTACAGTCGCCGAACAAAGAGCTACCCAAAGCAAAAACTACTGCCCGAATTTGATGAGGAGGCCGTAGAGCCCCACAATCAAAAAACAAGGAGGCCACCCGGTCGGATGGACGACCCCATGGCAAACAGAGAGCGGCAAACGGCGTCGCACACAAGCCGGCACGCGATTCGCACAAGGATTCTCATCAAAAAGATGGCCCAGTTAGATCTATCTACGGGCCAAGAAAGCAAGCTCTAGTAAGCAAGGAAACACATCAAGTATCCGAACATCATGGTACACCTAAACATAGGGGTGCCGCACACCCCCCTATGTTTCACCGATGAGGTGCTGGATCATGAATTTCCAGCGGGATTCAAGCCCGTAAACATAGAGGCATACAACGGAACAACAGACCCTGGAGTCTGGATTGAGGATTACATCCTCCATATACACATGGCTAGAGGAGATGATCTCCACGCCATAAAATACTTACCCCTCAAGCTCAAAGGGCCAGCCCGACATTGGCTTAAAAGCCTTCCCGAAAACACCATTGGAAGTTGGGAAGAGCTCGAGGATGCCTTTCGGGCAAATTTTCAAGGGACCTATGTCCGACCTCCGGATGCCGACGATTTAAGTCACATAGCTCAACAGCCCGGAGAGTCAGCCCAGAAATTTTGGAACAAATTCCTTACTAAAAAGAACCAAATAGTCGACTGCCCGGACGCCGAAGCCTTAGCAGCTTTCAAACACAACGTCCGAGACGAATGGCTCGCTAGACACCTCGGCCAAGAAAAGCCAAGAATAATGGCCGCATTAACAAGCCTCATGACCCGCTTTTGCGCGGGAGAGGATAGCTGGCTAGCAAGATGCAGAACCAGCGACCCAATTACATCCGAAGTAAGGGATGGAAACGGGAAACCACGACACAGCAAGGACCAGTGTCGGACCAAGGGAAACAGCCCGAAGAGCACGACAATCAACGCCGGATTCAAAAGCTCTCGGCAGAATCATAAAAAGCTGCCCCTTAAGGATAACAGGGACAAGCTATCTAACATAAACAAAATCTTGGACAAGATATGCCAAATCCACAAGATTCTGGAAGCCTGCAAACCACACCCACAGAGATTGTTGGGTCTTCAAGCAGTCCGACAAACTCAACGCCGAACACAAGGGGCTCGAGACACCAAGCAAGGACGATGACGAACCCCAAAAGCAGAGCACCGGAAAACAAAAGAATTTCCCACAAGAAATAAAAACAGTGAACTCACTTCACGTGACAAAAGGGAAAAATAGAGCAGCGCCCATAGAGGTACGCGCCATAGGGCCTATCCCGGAAGAGTCCCGCCACTGGTTGTTAAAACCAATCACCTTCGACCATCGGGATTACTCTAGAAGTATACGGAACGCAGATTGGACTGCCTTGATATTAGATCCGATAATTGGCGGACTCCAATTTTCACAAGTCCTAATGGACGGCGGCAGTGATCTAAACCTGCTATATCAGGACACAATCCGCAATATGGGGATAGGCCCAACCAAATTTCGCCACAAAGAACACTTCCTTTCAAGGGGTAATGCCAGTCCATATGCCCATTGTACGGGCTCTCATCGCTAGAAGTTGTGTTCGGCTCACCCGACAACTTCCGCCGTGAAAAGTTAACCTTCCACCTTGCCCCATTTACAAGTAGCTATCAAGCACTATTGGGACGCGAAGCTTTCGCCCGCTTTAATGCAATACCGCATTATGCATCTCTTACACTTAAAATGCCTGGTCCACGTGGCATAATCATTGAAGGGAAACATCGAGGGTTCCTCGAGTCCGGAAAATTGTGCGGATGCCTTGACAGCCCCACAATAAACCGGCTTCACCAATACAAGCACTTAGACAGGTCGCCAGACCCCGGACACGACTAGACGAGTCTGGCGTAAACATACAAGGGCTCGCTAGACGCATACCCCCATACAAGGGGCTCCGCGCATCCATGACAAGAGACAATAAAGCTCAATTTTGTTCATTCTTTGAATTGTACTTTGTTTGTATAATATAACGTACATTTTTGCACGATCTTTTTCAACTAAGTTCCTCTCTTTTACAGATGAACACCGTGCTACACCAGTCCAGGATACGGCACAACGGAGACACATGCGCAGATGTGCAGCAGGGACCTGTTGCAAGGATTCTTTTCAGATTAAGACCCTACGTAAACCTTTCTTACTATCTCTTGTTGATACACATCCCCCGGTTTCTTGCTATAACCAATGAGGAGGCTGGCGTTTTGGCATAGGCTACGTCAGAATTTCGCGCGTACCTGGACACCAGGGGCTTTTTACCAAGGGCGATTGTTTGACCCGTTTTCATAAAGACCGAATACCTTAGGGAGTGTTCGGCGTCTTGAGTTAGGCCTTATATGCATCAGCTCCGAATCATGTCTTTGGTCAAATGTTGGGTTTGCTCGACTCCTGGGTTTTGCTGCCTTACGTTCCGCTCTATCGGCTAATGCGGCACCAGGAGAACTACTGCGATTGTGCCCCGGTTCGGCCAGGCGAGCACCTCAGTAGAGAAAGCCGAAAATTGACTGTCATGATATAGCGTGAGACTGGTCAACCACTCGATGACCCGATGGAATCTTTAGAATTCCTCCACATTGACGAAGGGCCGTTTCCCGGCCAGGCACATACGCGCCCCGAATTCGGGTGAGCGCGGTGCCCCTAGGGGCTATATACTAGCCCCACTGTCGAACTCCTATGGCTAAGTGAAAGTGATAAAGCACTATAGTCCGGTTGCCTAGTTTGATGCGCTATCACCTCCTTTGTAGGACCAAGACGTTGGATTAAGTGTGAAAATGCGTTTTCTGCACCCGCATTATATGCGTGGGGGCTGAAGCCAAAGACTGCCATCTTTCAGGTTATATACACATATACATTAACGGCCGAACATGAGGTATTTTTAATTCTTGAAAGCACAAGTATAAAAAGCTTTTATATTCCATCAAAACATTGTTTCACAATAATACATGTTATTCGAACATAATATCCTTCGAGCACTGCGTCTCTATTAAACGAGCGCCCTGAAGAACTTCCTGAAAATAGTGCTCGACAGGTACTCGGCTTCCGTCCGAATCTTGGGATGCAACATCGGTGGCCTTCATCTCCACCCAGTATGTCTTGACACGGGCAAAGAGCCATCCGCGCACCCTCTATGCATACTAACCGCCTCATTGCTTTGATATGCGGCACCACACCAAGGAACTGCTGCACCAAGCTAAAATAACTCTTCGGCTCGGGCCTTTTTGGCCACAAATAAGTCACGACATTCTTCATGGCAAGTCCGGACAACCTATTCAGCTCCGCCCATTCGCCAAACGACCGTTAATGGAAGTGGGTGTTACGGACTACGAACTGCAACCAAAAAGCTCTTCCATCTCGTGATCCTTTTGATCTCCGAAGTGTTCGGCCGCCATTCGCAGACTCGCCGCCAAGTCTAGATAAGCATCCACACAACTCCACAGCCGGGTCCAACCGAGCATATTTAGGATCCGTGGAACTTCCTACGCAGCGTAAAGGGCTTTCCAGCCGATATCTCCGCCTAACGTAGCTCCTCCTTCATAGCTCTCATCGCAGAAGCGAGCATCCTTGGCCTCGGTGGTGGCCTTCTTCAGGTCCTCTTGCTCGCTCGACCTTCTTTTCAAGAAGCTCGCAGCGGTCGGTAGCATTCTTCAACTTCACGGCCATCTCGACCATTTCCTTCTTGCTTCGGCAGTGAGCAGCCTGTTCGGCTTTTAGCTGTTCGGCCGCCTTTAAGGCAGCCGCATCACTTTTCCTGGCCTGCTCCTTGGCTCGGGTAAGCTCCGCCCGAAGATTCTCCATGGCAGCGGCACCATCTGTATCAAGCATTCATGTTGTAAGGCACGGGCATCAAGCTCCCTTACTAGGTGCCCGCGGAGAAACTGCATACCTTGTGACTCGTCCAGCCGCTTGTTGACAAGCGCGATGTCGGCATCCGCCACGTCAAGTTGCCGCTTGAGTTCGTCAAATTCATCAGTCCGGCTAGCCACCGGACGCCCCGCCACCTACATAGGAAGGGCGACATATTATATCTGGGATTATGATCCTCGACGCTGTCATTTTTGACAACGCACCGAGTCTCGTGGGGCTACTATCCACACGGGCGCATCTTATATATGCGGAACCGTCAAAAGGTACATCATTGCACGCATTACCTCAAAACCCGTCGATAAACTCTTGGCGGCCTCGTACAACCCGCTTTCCGCGGACGAAATCTTTTCAATCACCGTACCCATCAATGCACGGTGATCTTCTGAGATAGACACTCGCCCGAGCAGATCCTTCAACTCCTCCGACCGTGCACCAGGAGGTGCCGGACTCGTCCGATGGCCTTTTTCGAAGGCCGGACACGGAGGGCTCTATGACCGCACTCCACCCCTGCCGGATTCGGGGAAACCCTCCGCGACGACACCTCGGGATCGTCCGCCTTGCTAGGCGGTATGGCAGGGGGAGGCGTTCCGCTCTCCATCATCTCCGGACGAAGATCCCCCGAAGACAGCTCTGCTGAGAAGGGCTGAGATCCGAACTACAAGGTAAAGTTTCGGTCATCTTCAGAAATAAAACAGGGATGTCTTTTATTTTATAAACTCCCCTCTCCACTTACGGCTCGCTGGAGGGCTGATCTCCTTGGGGAAACAATGCGGCCGGGGCATCTTCCGGCGCAGGACCCTCTGGCGAAGATTTCTTCCCGCGCTTTGAGGCCTTGGTCTCCGGATCTCCAGAGGCGATCCTCTTCTCCCCTTGGATGGAGGGATTATCGATCCCTCCCTTCTTGATAACCTCCTTCATGGAGGCAGTAGCTTCCTTGTTCCCCCCTCCGCCTTCTACTAAAGGCGCAGCCTCCAGCATCCTGGTTAACACTGGATCCGGCGTGGTCTCAGGGAGGGGGCCCGGACACCTGATCAGTTTTGCTTTCGCTATCCACTAATGCTTAAGGGACAACTCTTTTAAGGGCAAGTTTATGATAAAAATACGGATAGCGTGGTCCGGCACGGACTACTTACTTGAGCATCCGGGCGATTGCAGCTCAGACCTGCGTCCTCGGTCAAGTCCGGACACATTGCTTGTGATCCGAAGAACAATTTGTACATATCCACGGGCGTTGCGCCCATGAAGTGTTGAAGAGCTTGTGGTCCCTCCGGACTGAACTCCCACAGGCGGAGGGGGCGACGTTTGTAGGGCAGGATGCGACGAATCAGCATGACCTGTGTTACTACGACCGGATTGATCTCTCTCTCTAGGAGGTCTCGAATACGGCCCTGCAACAAGGGCACGTCCTTGGACGGCCCCTAGTCAAGCCCTTTATTGACTCATGACGCCAACCGCGGTGGAGGACCCGAGCGAAAGGTAGGTGGCGCCACCCATTTGGTGCCCCTGGGAGCTGTGATATAAAACCACTCTTGTTGCCATAGACTGAGCTCCTATTGAAAAGAGCCCTCGGGCCATGGAGCGTCGGCATTCTTACTTATAACAGCCCCTCCACACTCTGCCTGTTGCCCCTTGATCATCTTCGGCTCCACCTTGAAGGTTTTGAGCCACAATCCGAAGTGTGGGGTAATGCGGAGGAAGGCTTCACATACGATGATGAACGACGAGATGTGGAGGATGGACTCCGGATCCAAGTCGTGAAATTCCAGCCCGTAATAAAACATGAGCCCCCTCACGAAGGGGTCCATCGGGAAACTTAGTCCCGAAGGAAGTGAGACGTGAACACCACGCTTTCACCGGGCTTGGGAGTGAGAATAACCTGCTCTTGAGCAGGCAGCCTATGCGAGATTTCGCCAGTTAGATACCTGGCATCTCTTAGCTTTAGGACGCCTTCTTCCGTGATGGAGGAAGGCATCCACCAGCCTTGGAGGTCGGAGCCGACATCATCGAAGGTCCGGCGCTGAATCTGGAGCTTTGGGTGTTGGAACTCGAAGCGAGGGGCGGATTCGATGGAGATTGAGAAAAAGGAGCGGGGCCTTGGTCTCTTTATAAAGAGGTTGAATACCAGGAGCCCTCCCCATTACCGTTCGGGACTCGCCTTCGATAGAGGAGGCGTGCCAACGGGCACGATTGGGCCACCCACGCCCATATTGATGAGAATCCCAGAATAAGGGGACACGATCTCTGCTTTGACAAGACGTGCCAAGGAAACCGCCTTGCTAAACGCGTTGAGGGGGGACAGTGAAAACAATTCAAATAAAGGCTTGGCCGTGGTGTGATGTCACGCTGCGGAATACGTTAGCAGATTGAACTTGTGTAAATGTTATTCTCTCTACGGTGGTATGTGGAACTTATTTTGCAGAGCCGGACACTACCCTTGTGTTCAAAATCTTCTATGAAGTATTCGGAGGAGGAACCCGCCTTTGCAATCGCCGAAGACAATATGCGTGCGGACCCGTCGTCATTGAAGCCTGGTTCAGGGGCTACCGAGGAGTCTGGATTAGGGGGTGTCCGGATGGCCGGACTCCTGGACTATGAAGATACAAGATTGAAGACTTCATCCCGTGTCTGGATGGGACTTTCCTTGGCGTCGAAGGCAAGCTTGGCGATACGGATATGTAGATCTCCTACCATTGTAACCGACTCAGGTAACCCTAACCCTATTCGGTGTCTATATAAACCGGAGGGTTTTAGTCCAGAGGATCTAACAACAATCATACCATAGGCTAGCTTCTAGGGTTTAGCCTCTCGATCTCGTGGTAGATCTACTCTTGTACTACCCATATCATCAATATTAATCAAGCAGGAGTAGAGTTTTACCTCCATCGAGAGGGCCCGAACCTGGGTAAAAACATCGTGTCCCTTGTCTCCTGTTACCATCCGCCTAGACGCACAGTTCGGGACCCCCTACCCGAGATCCGCCGGTTTTGACACCGACACTACCTCTTGAGCACTGCGTTGGTTTTCCCTTGAAGAGGAAAGGGTGATGCAGTAAAGTAGCGTAAGTATTTCCCTCAGTTTCGGAGAACCAAGGTATCAATCCAGTAGGAGACCACGCACGAGTCCCACACACCTACACAAACAAATAAGAACCTCGCAACCAACGCGATAAAGGGGTTGTCACTCCCTTCACGGTCACTTACGAGAGTGAGATCTGATAGATATGATAAGATAATATTTTTGGTGTTTTTATAATAAAGAGTAAATAAAGATGCAAAGTAAAATAAACGGCGATAGAAATAGCTAAGTGTTGGAAGTTTAATATGATGGAAAATAGACCCGGGGGCCATAGGTTTCACTAGTGGCTTCTCTCAAGAGCATAAGTGTTACGGTGGGGAGCAATTCATCGTCGAGCAATTGATAGAATTGAGCACAGTTATGAGAATATCTAGGTATGATCATGTATATAGGCATCACGTCCGCGACAAGTAGATCAAAACGATTCTGCATCTAGTACTATTACTCCACACATCGAATGCTATCCAGCATGCACCTAGAGTATTAAGTTCATAAGAACAGAGTAGTGCTTTAAGAAAGATGACATGATGTAGAGGGATAAACTCATGCAATATGATATAAACCCCATCTTTTTATCCTCGATGGCAACAATACAATACATGTCATTTCCGCTGTTGTCACTGGGATCGAGCATCGCAAGATTGAACCCAAAGCTAAGCACTTGTCCCATTGCAAGAAAGATCAATCTAGTAGGCCAAACCAAACTGATAATTCGAAGAGACTTGCAAAGATAACCAATCATACATAAAAGAATTCAAAGGAGATTCAAATATTGTTCATAGATAAACTTGATCATAAACCCACAATTCATTGGATCTCGACAAACACACCGCAAAAGAAGATTACATCGAATAGATCTCCAAGAGAATCAAGGAGAAGTTTGTATTGAGATCCAAAGAGAGAGAAGAAGCCATCTAGCTAATAACTATGGACCCGAAGGTCTGAGGTAAAATACTCACACATCATCGGAGAGGCTATGGTGTTGATGTAGAAGCCCTCCATGATCAATGCCCCCTCCGGCGGAAAAAGGCCCCAAGATGGGATCTCACGGGTACAGAAGGTTGCGGCGGTGGAAATAGTGTTTTGGCTCTTTATATGATATTTCCAGGGTATATGGGTATATATAGGCGAAAGAAGTCGGTCAGGGGAGCCACGAGGGGCCCATGAGGGTGGAGGGGATGCCCAGGGGGGTAGGCGCGCCCCCTGCGTCGTGCCCTCCTTGTTGCTTTCTTGACGTGGACTCCCAGTCCTCTGGATCACGTTTGTTCCGAAAATCACGTTCCCGAAGGTTTCATTCCGTTTGGACTCCATTTGATATTCCTTTTCTGCGAAACACTGAAATAGGCAAAAAACAACAATCTGGGTTGGGCCTCCGGATAATAAGTTAGTCCCAAAAATAATATAAAAGTGTATAATAAAGCCCATTAAAAATCCAAAACATAATATAATATAGCATGGAACAATAAAAAATTATAGATACGTTGGAGACGTATCACCAGGCTGTTAGTGGGGCCATGCCATGGGTCGCAGGCAGGCATGTCTAGGGACCCCCGTTCCTGGAACGCCGATAGTAGTCCCCGAGCCCAAGGCGCGCTCGGACTTGGCGTCAAGGCGAAGCCAAGGTGCAAGTGCGGAGTGCTGCGAGCCCCAACCGCCTGCGGCCTTGACTAACGCGTGGCGATTGATGGGACGTGGTCGTCTCCGCTTCCCCACACCGCCTCGGCAACCGACCGACTTGACGATTCCCTGGTGCATGCAGAAAAGCCATCATTACCCGTGATCATGGAGGCCGTCGGTTGGCCTCCTCCTCGCTATAAATGAGGAGGGGGGCGGGAGACCCCGTCGCCCATCTCTCTCTCCGTTCCGCCTTCTTCTTCTTCCGTGCTTCACTGCCTCGCCGTGTCACCCACGGCGCCGATACAGAGGTTCTCCACCGCTGAGAAGGGAAAAGACCCCCACAAAGAGCTTGGGCCACTCCCACCGAAGAAGAGGTTGGTCCGCCCTCGCGATGTTGTCTTGAGGCAGGAAGTGACGAGCCCATGGTACGAGCGGCCACCCCCCGGCTACCCATTGCCTATGTATGCCCAGGCGCAAGACCCCAGAGAGGAAGGTGGCGGCTCGCAGCGCTCGCGCTATGGCCGTGGTAGCCATGCTGTGGTGATGCGCACCGCCGCCCCACGAACCCACGCTGAGGGCTCCTCACGTGAATTCGTGGTGTGGGCAGCAACGCCGCCATGCACGTGGATCCGATTCCCGCCGTTCTTCATCGCGGAGATGCCACCGAGGGGGCCTCTTGAGCTATGGCTGCAACACGCTGAGTGCAACACCCCGGCGACGAGAGCGGAGGTCGAGGTCGTCTCCCCGGGCAAGATCTTCATGACTCAGGGATGGGACGAGGTCGCCCGCGTCTGCCGCGCGGAGGGCGCCCTCGCCATCCATTTCGAGTACGACGGCGCCTCCATGCTATTCTTCAAGGTCTTCGATGGGGAATGCTGCCAGCTAGAATGCTACTCGGGAGAGAGCCTCCAAGGGGTGCGGCGCTGGGTGCCATCCCTGCCGACAGTCCCTCCAGCAGCAGCGATGGCACCTGGGAGTCCAGCAGTTCTCCTGAGCCCGACGAGACCCGGAGACGAGTGACGACAACTACGTGCCCCCCAGCTCACGTCGTGCCCGGAGCACAGTAGCCGCTGGCCCGCCATCATCGCCGCTGATCTCGGATGGGGTTGGCATCGGTCTCCGATGGCCCACTATTGATGATGGCGCCGGGCGACGCCCGTAGATATAGCTTCCGATAGTCTTCTCCTTTTTGTTCCTCGCGAGGAATCGAGATGAACCACACGGGGGTGTGTAAAGAATCTATAATGACTTTTGTGTCAATATCATCCCCATTATGAAAGTTTATGTTTGCGTGTCTTGCTTCGGCTCAGTTCACCCCTTTCCAACCTTGCGGTAGCCTGGCGCTCTACGCTGACAGGCCCCAGTACCCAGGCAGGCTTCAGCCGTCGCTGGTATGCCAGGTCGCGATGCCGTGGTCAAGGCCAGGAGGTGAGCGGCCTGAGGTCCGGTAAGAGCCCCTGAAGCGCGATGCTCAGGAGGTCCCCTTTAGCGTGCAAGCAACTCCCAGAAGGCAGGAAAGGTAGGTGGCGTCACCGTAGCAAGGCTGCAGGAGCTAGGAATTCTGCGTTATGGTGATGAGCTGACTCGAATGCGTGACTTATCTTTAGCGATCTTGGGTCGATTCCTTAGGCCGTGCCCGACCTGCGCGTCGGCGGTCGTGGTACTCTCAGGTAAGGCCCGTGTCAGATCCTTCCCCCTATCGTGCTCTCCCGAGTGCTCTGCGTTCTCGGGTCCCGACCCTCGAGTAAGGCTCAGCTGCCGCTGGTATGCCAGGTTGCGATGCCGTGGTCAAGGCTAGGGGGTGAGGGCTGGAGAGTCAGTAAGAGCTCCTGAGGCGCGATGCTCACGAGCCCCCCTTTCACGTGCAAGTGAATCACATGAGAGGAGGAACGAGCTAATGGGACCGCCCGTAGCTATTGCTCCGGAGGTTCCTGCAAGTTAGCTGAAGAAGGAACATAGCCCGTAATCGCGCCGGCTACCCAGAGGTAGATCGTCCTGTAAGGAGATGAAGGCACTAAGGATCTGATGAGGTGACGTGCGTGGAGCAGGCCGCGAGCCAGAGCTCGCCCTCTCAGATTTATCAGCGTTGCAGGGACGGACCCCAGCACAAGCGTCGTGCCGACGTGCGGAGCTCTCGCCGTGGGGCAGATAGGAGATTGGTTAGCAACACGGGATGCTGCGAGGTGCAATCAGTCAAGTGATAAATGTAGGGAAACCACGCAAGGAGATAAGCTATTTTTAATAGATGCAAGAATGAAACATGCCACTGGGATGGACCCGAGCGGCCTGGGGATGATGCAGCCCGAGGGGCGCCCCTGATAGAGTAAGCTAAAGATGCAAAAAGATACACGCCGCAGGGACAGGCCCGTGCGACCTGGGAATGATGCAACCCGAGGGGCGCTCCAAGCTGAGTGAATCGGAAAATGTCACCTGGAACCGTTGTCAAAGGGGTGTTGAAGTAGCTAAAGATGCGCGCTAAAGGTGTCGCTTCTCACGAGCCACCAGGGCCCTGAGCCTCAGGAGGCTCCGGGGGCTCGGGTGGATCTTGGAGGATCGTCGCCACCTCCACTAGGACTGCGTGATGCCTGGCCTCCTGAGCCGCCAGGACGCTCCGCAAGTGGTGCTGGAAGGTGGCAGCCACGTTCGGCAAGCCAAATGGCATGTGAACATAGCTGTGAGGCGGACCCTCGCACCGACCAACGCACGAAGGCCAAAAGCGCTCTTGAGATGCAGCCTTGTTGAGCCCTGGAATGTCAACGCAGACGCGCAGCCCGCCATCCTTGCCAGGATGGGGAGCTGCGCCGGACGGTGTGCGGTGGTCGCCGCGCATGACCCTTGCTTCTTGAAGCTCCTGGGTCGCCTTGACGATGAGCTCCTGAGCACCGGGCGCTCCTCGCCCAGTGCCCTCATGAGGGAAACGTGCGGCAAAGCACGCCTCCACATGGTGCCCGAGCGCCTCCCTCGAGATGTTGGCTAGGTCTGAGGCCCTCCTGAACAGAGCCCCCGAGCACTGCCCTAGGAGGGCGCCGGGCACGCCTTCCTTTGCGAGGAAGGGAGGCGCCCACCTGCGGGCGCGATCCCGAGGTCGCAGCCGGAGACGCCGCTCTCCTGAGGCCTAGGTGGTGTAGCTGCTTCTTCTTCTTGGGGATGGCCTCAGGAGGGTACAGGGTGCCTTCGTTGTCGGGGTCTTCGATCGCAGCGACTTGGAATGCGCACTCAAGGGAGCACACTACATATCTTTCTTCGCAGGGAACCGTGATGACTCCGCTGCTCCCTGGCATCTTGAGGACGTTGTAGCCATGGTGGGTCACCGCCATAAACTTGGCCAATGCTAAGGATGGCATTGTACGGCAGACGGATGTGGGCAACGTCAAAGTCAATGAGCTCGATGCGGTAGTTGTTACGCTGGCCGAAGGTGACTGGGAGGCGGACCTACCCTATCGGGGTGGTGGAGCCGTCGGTCACTCATGAGAAAGGCTTGATAGGCTGTAGCTGATCGTATGGCACTTGGAGGCTGATACGTCTCCAATGTATCTATAATTTTTTATTGTTCCATGCTATATTATATTCTGTTTTGGACATTATTGGGCTTTATTATACACTTTTATATTATTTTTGGGACTAACATATTAACCGGAGGCCCAGCCTGTAATTGCTATTTTGCCTATTTCAGAGTTTCATAGAAAAGAATATCAAACGGAGTCCAAACGGAATGAAACCTTCGAACGTGATTTTCGAACGAACGTGATCCAGAGGACTTGGACCTCACCTCAAGACATCAACCAGGAGGGCAAGAGTTAGGGGGCGCGCCTACCCACAGGCGCGCCTCCACCCTTGTGGGCCCATGTTTCTCCACCGACGTACTCCTTCCTCCTATATATACCTACGTACCCCCAAACTACCAGATACGGAGCCAAAAACCTAATTCCACCGACGCAAACTTCTGTACCCATGAGATCCCATCTTGGGGCCTGTTTCAGAGCTCCGCCGGAGGGGGCATCGATCATGGAGGGCTTCTACATCAACACCATAGCCTCTCCGATGATGTGTGAGTTGTTTACTTTAGACCTTCGGGTCCATAGTTATTATCTAGATGGCTTCTTCTCTCTTTTTGGATCTCAATACAATTTTCTCCCCTTCTCTCGTGGAGATCTATTTAATGTAATCTTCTTTTGCGGTGTGTTTGTTGAGACTGATGAATTGTGGGTTTATGATCAAGTTTATCTATGAACAATATTTGAATCTTCTCTGAATTATTTTATGTATGATTGGTTATCTTTTGCAAGTCTCTTCGAATTATCAGTTTGGTTTGGCCTACTAGATTGATATTTCTTGCAATGGGAGAAGTTCTTAGCTTTGGGTTCAATCTTGAAGTGTCCTTTCCCAAAGGATGAGGGGCAGCAAGGCACGTATTGTATTGTTGCCATCGAGGATAACAAGATGGGGCTTATTTCATATTGCATGAGTTTATCCCTCTACATCATGTCATCTTGCTTAAAGCGTTACTCTGTTCTTTTGAACTTAATACTCTAGATGCATGCTGGATAGCGGTTGATGTGTGGAGTAATAGTAGTAGATGTGGGCACTAGTCGGTCTACTTGTCTCGGACGTGATGCCTATATACATGATCATACCTAGATATTCTCATAACTATGCTCAATTTTGTCAATTGCTAAACAGTAATTTGTTCACCCACCGTAATACTTATGCTCTTGAGAGACGCCACTAGTGAAACCTATGGCCCCGGATCTATTTTATATCATATTAATATTCGAACACTTAGTTATTTCTTGCGTCATTTTTATTTTACTTTGCATCTTTATCATAAAAATGACAAAAATATTATCTTATCATATCTATAAGATCTCACTCTCGTAAGTGACCGTGTGTAAGTGCATCTAGTGCCACCCCTAGTTGGTTTTGGAGTATTGACGACAAATTTGGTTGAGGGACTAATGTGTTTGTGAGAATTGCAGGATAACACAGGTAGTGTCCCTCATTGATTCGGTTTACCTACCGGAGATGACCCCTAAAAATGTATGAAGACATTGAAGAAAATGGTGGTATATGAAGGTATTCATATTGAAGACTATGACAACAGAAGACATTGAGTGAAGACTATGGAGCGTGAAGACTGTGTCGTTTCGTTGTTTCCTGTTTCTTCTTTGTTGAGTCATAGGAACCACCGTATTGTTAAGTGGGGTCCAAGTAAACAAAGTCAGAATGACTGAAGTGATGCTCAACCCAAATCCTATGTCTTCGCGCGAAGACAATGAGAGCAAATCTTATCCAGAGCTGGATGAGTCAGCTTTGCTTGTAGCCCAAGTAAAGTTGCCGTGTGTGTTTGAAATCTAACCGTTGGAACACGTGTCGGCCTCGAGTGACCTGTGGTCATTTCGGACATATCAGGTCGGGTTACCTAGTGGCTATAAATAGCCCACCCCCTACACCATAAATTGGTGGCTGCTCAGAGTTAGTGCACGGCTTTTGTCGTTTGAGAGCAACCCACCTCGAAGCCTTTCAGAGAGAGAAATCCTTGCGAGGACAAAGCCCAAACACCCAGAGCCAAAGAGTGTTAGGCATCATTGAAGTCTTTCTGTATGCGTGACCTGAAGACTTATTACACTTGAGGACCGTGAATCCTCCAGCCGGTTAGGCGTCGTGTTTTGAGCATCCAAGAGTCATTGTGGATCGTCGGTGAACGAAGTATGTGAAGGTTTGGGAGTCTACCTTGAAGATTTACCAGAGTGATTGGGCGAGGACTGTGTGTCCTTAGCTCAAGGGGAATAAGGTGAAGAGGCGGTCTTCTGAGTTGAATCTCTGCCTCCCTAACCAGACGTACAAGTGTCACAAAGAATCGAACTGGTCCAACAAATCCTATGTCTTCAACAAGTGATCGGTTCTATCCTCTCCCTTCCTTTACTTAGAGTTTGTCTTCGTGAAGTCATTGCCTGTTTGTCATACATGTTTGACTTCATTGCTTGACTACTATAGTTGTTTGGCTTCATACCATCTTCCATCCTGATCCTTACTACTAAGCTGCTATTAGTCTTTGTACTTTCACATTACATCATACTTGACTATGGTTTTCTTGTTGTAGTTTATCTTCCGCTACATATCAATTAGGTCAATTCTATTGTTTGTCTTCGAAACTTCCATGTTTAGAAGACTTCCATAAAAATCGCCTATTCACCCCCCCTCTAGTCGATAACTAGCACTTTCAATTGGTATCAGAGCAAGGTACTCCCTTGTTCTGTGTGATTCATTTTTAACCACCTGGAGTTTTAGCTATGTCGACTGCAGGGATAATCAAAGTCTCCGCTACTTGCCCCGTGTTCGATGGAACTGAATATCCCTACTGGAAGAATAAGATGCGCATGCATCTTGAAGCCATTGATGTCGACCTCTGGTATGTCGTCAAGAACGGCGTTCCCAAAACTGGTGAAGGTGTCACCCCGCCGATGTCAAGAAGTTCATTCAACTGGACTCAACCGCCAAGAACATTATCTCGTGGTCATCGACCAAAGGACAAGATGGCCGTGTGAGTGCTCTGGAAACGTCGAAGCTAGTCTGGGACTGGCTATCCAAGGTCAATGAAGGCGTCTCAACCCAGAGAGATCAAAGGATCAGTGTTCTTCGCAACCTCTTCAACCGCTTCAAGAGAAACGACAATGAAAATGTCCAGCTCATGTTTGATCGTCTCACCGACATCACAAATGAGCCTCGTGCTCTCGGCGCCACTGAGATTACCAAGCATGAAATCGTCAAGACACTATTGAGATCACTTGACAGCTCCTTTGACACCCTTGCCCTCATGATACAAGAACGCCATGACTTCCAGACACTCGATCCGTCTGATATACTTGAGAGGCTCAACACACAGGAGTTCCAGCTTTCCGAGAAAAGAGATATCTATGGTCCCAACTATGGGTGAACTCGCGCTTTGAAGGCAAAAGTTGTTTCCTCATCTGAAGAAGAATCACCGCTGTTACGATGATCCTCAAGACATTGGAAAGGAACTTGCGTTGCTTGTGAAGAAGTTCGAGAAGTTCACTAAGAAGAAAGGCTTCAGAAAGTCTTCACGATCTAGCTCAAGAAATGATGAAGCTTCCACTCACGACCACAAAAAGAGAACATGTCACAAGTGCAAGAAACCCGGACACTATATATCTGAGTGCCCACAGTGGGACAATGAGAAGAAGAAGAAGAAGAGCAAGGAATATGATTCTGATGACAAGAAGAAGAAGAAATCTTCAAAGTCTTCTTCCAAGTCCTCATCAAAGTCTTCATCACATAAGAAGAGCTCATCTGGCAAGGCTCGTGCTTTTGTTGGTAAGGAAATGGATTCAGAGGAGAAGTCTGCTTCTGAGGAGGCGGAATTGGAGTCTGGAGAGGAGTCCGACCCTGGCGTTGCAAGTCTGGCTCTAGCCACAGCCTATGTTGCCAAGTCCATCTTCAACACTGAAGACAATGACTTCCACACCAACGCTGAAGCTGATGACATGGACGACCCTGCTCCTACCTACTGCTTCATGGCACGTGGTGCCAAGGTAAAATCACGTGATGCTTACTTTCAAACATCAAGTGAAGATGACTCTGATTGTGAATCCAAGCCCAGCTACAAAACACTTGCTAAAATTGCAACTGAACAACAAAAGGCTATGGAACATACTCAAAAATTGTTAGACAAAAGCGATGACCTGTTGGACACGGAAATGACACGTTCACAGTCCTTAGTTGAAGACATAAAAAATCTTCATTCTAAGTACCAAGAACTTGAAAGTCGTCATGAATCGCTCTCAACCACTCATGAAAAGCTCTCCTATGATTATCTTCAAAGGAAGCAAGAGCTTGATAAATTGAGAGCGGCTGATGAAGATCTTCAAAAGGAGAATGAGTCACTAGCTCAACAGGATCAATTCCGCCAGGATGGATTTGAACCACCATGTCTAAAATGCCTTGAGCGTGATATCGCTACCTCTGCTGTCAATGTTCAACTGTCGCTACTGTTGCATTGTCTTCAACTACCGATGTGGTAACTAACCCTCTCATGGAGGATACCACCGCTATTGCCGATGAAAATGCTAGGTTGAAGACATTGCTTGAAACAGGGATGTATAAAAGTCTGAAAGGACATCGACACTTTATGTGTCCTCAAAAGCAGATTCTCGAACCGAAACCCTAGGAAAGAGGGTGTTGGGTTCGAGAGGAAAATGAATGTTGATGGTTCCTACCGAAGCCCGAGCGGTATCCCAAAACCACATGAGTTGTCAAGAAGGAACCTTCGTGGATCCATCCACCTTATCTGGCTTTACCTGTGCTAATCCTATTATCATTGATGAATCCTTTGATGCAAACTATAAACTGCTCAAAAATCAGAATGGTGAAGTGTTTGCTGTATATTGGTACTAACTGCAGGAATGGACCACCTATGAAGAAGATATGGGTTCCCAAAAGTTGTCTTGAGAATCTTCCAAAGTGAATGTGATCATGACACCACCGGGATGAAGACAAACCCTGCACTCTAAGGCGCCATATGGTCCAAAGGCTTCAAATGCATGAGGACTCACCTGAGTCACCCTAACACCAATGTTTTGCAGGGAAATCGTACTCAAATTTATGAATATGAGCGTGTGTCTTCAAACCGCTATGTTCATAGAACTAAGAACTTTTCTGCGTATTCATATGAGTATCGTTCATCTCCTACAAGGCTATTTGCTAGGGCTCCATAGTCAAGTTCTCGATGCTGCACTTAGACTCATTGCTTCTAAGCCACCACCGAAAATGTGGGTGGTTAAGAAGAATTAACTTTCTTTTGCAGGAAAGGGTCTCCAGCCGAAAATCAAAGGCGTTTGATGATATTGCTAGGGACCTAAAACATCTTGTAGGGCGCAAGATTAAATGCTCAAATGGTCTCACTATGTATTTTGTTCCTGAATTGTTTGACATTCATCCTATCAGTCCTAATCTTGATTTGAGCTTCAATAATCCACTTGCCCATCAAATGTTTATGCTTCACAATGCTCTTGGTGAAGCCTATCCCCCTAACTGTACTGTAGGGTATGCCACCTCATGCTTCATAATGGATTATGGACAGGGGATGCACTAATCATATGACTGGTGATCGAAGTCTTCTCATGGACTCAACCTTACGTCCATCAGACAAGAGTCACATCACATTTGCTGACACTGGTAAAAGCAAGGTATTGGGTCTAGGTAGAGTTTCAATCTCAAAGGATTAACACATGGATAAAGTGATGCTTGTTGAATCCCTTGGTTTCAACTTAATGTCTGTCTCAATGCTTTATGACTTGAACATGATTGTGCTATTCAGAAAATATCGTTGCCTTGTACTAATGGAATCTGACAAGTCTCTAGTCTTTGAAGGGTATCGGAAAGATGATCTATACATGGTAGATTTCTCAAAGAGGTCCACATTTTGCCGTATGTCTTGGCAAAAGCTTGCATCGTCGGCTCGCATCGGAGGTGGGGCATCTTGGCATGAGGAACTTACACACACTCGCCAAGAAGAAGCATGTCATTGGCATCGAAGGTGTCAAGTTCAAGAAGGATCATCTGTGGTGGTGCCTGCTGAAGTCGGAAAGATGACTAGGGCAAAGCACCCCTCAAAGACAATCATGACAACATCTCAACCCTTCGAGCTATTACACATGGACTTATTTGGCCCTACTCACTACTCTACCCTCACAACAACTGCTTGTCTCTATGGCTTCGTCATTGTTGATGACTACTCAAGATATACATGGGTGCACATAATTCTCTACAAGACTAAAGTGCAAGATGTCTTCAGACGCTTCGCCAATCGAGCCATGACCAATTATGGCATCAAGATCAAGCATATCAGAAGTGACAATGGCACTGAGTTCAAGAACACCGGACTTGGTCTTTATCTGGATACAATGGGAATCACTCATGAGTTCTCTGCTCCATACACACCTCAGCAAAATGGCATTGTAGAGCGCAAGAACAGAACCCTCATTGAGATGGCTCGAACAATGCTCGACGAGTACAAGACACCAAGAAAGTTCTGGCCTGAAGCTATTGATACAAAGATGTCACGTCATCAACCGTGTTTACATCCATAAGCTTCTGAACAAAACATCCTATGAGCTCCTTACTGGCAAGAAGCCAAATGTCAGCTACTTCAGAGTATTTGGAGCTAGGTGCTGGATCAAGGATCCCCATCACAAATCAAAATTTGCACCTAAAGCTCACGAAGGCTTCATGCTCGGTTACGGAAAGGACTCACACTCTTACAGAGTCTTCAATCTCTATCTCTACAACATCGTCGAAACTGTGGACGTGCGATTTGATGAAACCAATGGTTCACAAAGAGAGATCCTGCCAAGTACACTAGATGAAGCTCCGTTCAGTGAATCTATCAAGCTGATGGGAACTGGAGAAATCATGCCTTCTGAAGCACAGCCTGCAGAGGAACTTATCATTTCTGCACCTAACCAACCCAAGACAATGCTCACCAAGATAATCCTCCCAATGATGACAATGATCAACAAGAGCAAAGTCTTCGTCCAATTCATCCTCGAGTCGCAAATGAAGTACAAATTGAGAAGATAATTGATAGCATCAATGCACCTGGTCCACTTACTCGCTCAAGAGCAACACAGTTAGCAAATTTCTATGGACACTTTTCTTTTGTGTCAATATCAGAACCCAAGAAAGTAGCTGAAGCCTTTATGGAACCTCAATGGATACAAGCTATGCAAGAAGAACTTCAACAATTCAAGCTGAATAATGTTTGGGAACTTGTCAAGCGTCCTGACCCTCGCAAGCATAACATTATTGGCACAAAATGGATATATCAAAAGAAGCAAGATGAGCATGGTCAAGTCGTCAGAAACAAAGCACGACTTGTGGCTCAAGGATATACTCAAGTTGAAGGAATTGACTTCGATGAAACATTTGCTCCTGTAGCTAGGCTTGAAGCTATTCGCATATTGCTAGCCTATGCTAATCACCACAACATCTTGCTATATCAAATGGATGTGAAGAGTGCATTTCTCAACGGCAAGATTGAAGAAGAAGTATACGTCGCTCAACCACCTGGCTTTGAAGATCCAAAACATCCTGATATGGTGTACAAGCTAAACAAAGCACTGTATGGCCTCAAACAAGCTCCTCACGCCTGGTATGATAAGATCAAAGACTTCCTAAAGAGCAAAGGCTTCAAACCTGGATCCCTCGATCCAACGCTCTTCACGAAGATATATGATGGTGAATTGTTTGTGTGCCAAATATATGTGGATGACATTATCTTCGGCTGCACCAACTAGAAGTATAGTGATGAGTTTGGATACATGATGCAAGAGCAATATCAGATGTCCATGATGGGTGAGCTGAAGTTCTTCCTTGGTCATAAAATTCGTTAGCAAAGGAATGACATCTTCATATCGCAAGAAAAATACCTGAAAGATTGTCTGAAGAAGTTTGGAATGCAAGATTGCAAAGGTTACACGACGCCAATGCCAGCCAAACACCATCTGGGTCCCGACGACAATGGTAAAGAATTTGATCAAAAGGTATACCGCTCCATGATTGGTTCCTTACTTTACCTATGTGCATCTAGGCCAGATATTATGCTTAGTGTTGTTTGCATGTGTGCTCGATTCCAAGCGGCACCAAAGGAATCGCATCACTTAGCCGTGAAGCTTAATTCTTCGATATTTGGCTCACACCCCAACGCCGGATTATGGTATCCAAAGGGCTCGACATTTAATTTGGTTGGATTCTCGGATGCTGATTATGCTGGTGACAAGGTGGATCGCAAGTCTACATCAGGCACATGTCACTTTCTGGCACGATCACTTGTCTGTTGGTCTTCAAAGAAGCAGAACTGTGTATCACTCTCGACTGCTGAATCAGAATACATTGCTGCTGGATCTTGCTGCGCTCAGCTTCTATGGATGACGCAAATTCTCAAGGACTATGGCATCAATCTGAAACAAGTACCTCTCTTCTGCGACAAGAAAGCGCCATCAAGATTGCCAACAATCCAATCCAGTACTCGAAGACAAAGCACATTGAAATTAGTTATCACTTTCTCAGAGATCATGTCATGAAGAAAGATATTGACATCATTCACGTCAACACTGAAGAGCACCTGGCAGATATCTTCACAAAGCCCTTGGATGAGAAAAGGTTTTGTAAGTTACGGTCTGAGCTAAATATCTTGGAATCCTCAAATGTCCTGTGATCAGGCACACATCCTAACACTTATGCATGATGATGACTTAGATGTGCAACACACGAAGTGAAGTATATCTTCAATCAATGAAGACTTACATTCTGAGTGTGAATACATTAACATGGAATTTGACTTCGGAGCGCCACGATAATTGTGCGCCAGATCCGGGTCTAATACTTCCTATCTGATGGGCAACGCCACCACCAAATTTCTCTGTTTGAAGCGTTTCACTCATGGCGTTATTTTAGCTATATCTTCACATTTGGTTTGTCTTCAAAGTTCAACTTATCTTCATGATTTCCTTCACTATGCTGATTTGATTGCTTTCTGATATATATATATATATATATATATATATATATATATATATATATATATATATTAGTGTTCTGTCCTCTACAACATTCACTTATAGCTATGTCTTCCTAGTTGAATCTTTTGAACTAAGTGAATGTGATCGGACCCTAATCTCTCTATGCTTTCTATCTCAAACTCTATCTGTCCAAATCATATGCATTCTATTGAAACTGTTGAATGTCTTCTCAAGGCCCCTAGTCAGCAGAAGACACAGAGACAAACATTGAGTCTATTTTAAATGATTCATCATTATTGTTTGAAATCCGGAGAAACCGGAACGACCATCCGACAAACCTGGAGGGCGTGGGAATGTGGGACAGCTCCGAGTATGTTGCATGCTTGCCACATACCCCTCAGATGTGAACCGCCAGGGGCACCTGAGCAATTGTGTTGTGCCGCACACCTCCATATAAATACTTGTCCCCTGCGGTAAAGAAAACCTTCTTCCACCTCTCCACCTCGTCAAAACCCTATCGCCACCACTAGCTCGCGACGACGTCGGCGACGAAGCGCTTAGCTGCCGCGACTTCTCCGACGCCATCCTCACGCCGGCCGCGAACATCGTCTTCTCCGCCGCCGCCGTAGCTGTCCTCCGTCGCCAAGTTAGGGCACGATGAATTGAACTGCTCGGTCTCCTACTCATCCCAGCTAGCAGTTCTTCGTGTGGTAAATATAACTCTATTTTTACCATCTTTTGATCCTCAAAGATTCATCCTATTTACCAAAGTTGGTTTACGCCTATACACCGTTAGATCTATTCTCATCGCATCTCATACCGCCTAGTATATTCACTTAAGCTTCATATCTAGTTAGATTCCTCACTTGTACCCATTCACGGATTCATACAAATCTGGAACCAACGTATAAGTGAATGTCTTCGCATCATGAGGTCAATGTCTTCAAACTGATTTATCTTCAAAATCTTCTGAGAATGCATATGACCTCTTCCCCTTCCTACAAGCATCTCTAATCTTGTCACTGTACATGTCCGTGGGAGAATCCCTTTGGTTCTCATAGTCCGCATTCGCTTGGAGAATTCTTACAAGATCACATTAACTCTCCCGACGCCAGCCTCTGTTTGTCCAAAGAAGAGAAAGCTTTTGAAGCCTTTGAACGTATTGAAGCCATTCAGTTTGAAGTTCATGGCTGTAGAGAAATCAGTAAGGAAGGGTGGCAGAGAGCGTCGTGACGGAACATCAAAAGATTTACCTGATGACCTCGCAGAGCTTTACAAGACAGATCCTGAAGAGACTTACAATCAGGGCAAGACACGAATCCAATGGATTCGACGATATTGGGATGAACAATGGTTCAAATACAAGTTCGTGACCCAGGAATATGCTGAGAAGAATGCTATCAAAGGTCCTTGGGGTGATATTCTCTTTCGAGGCCTTCCACCCAAGAACAGAAATGAAGCTAATGCATGTGGTTTCTATCATTGTATGGTTCGTGGACCTCAGCTGAAAATGCCGACCCATCGTCATTGCTCGGTGTCGTGGACGATAATCTCTTCAAGCGAAACTTCCAAAGACGCAAAGGCATTGGCCAAGGAAAACAAGAAGTCATTGGGATTAGACTTCAACCCTGGTCCCTCTGCTCCCCGTGCTGACGGCTCCCGTGATGCAGAGCCCAATGTCATCGGTCCCTTCTACAACCTTGATGGACTCATCACTCACATCGCGGTTCAAGGTGCCCAAGTGGATCATTCTGACGATGACACTGACACTGATGAAGCCCCAGCTCCTACTCCAAAGCCGCAGAAGCTAAAGAAGGCTAAGGCTTCAAGATCAGCTGCTCCTCCAAAAGCTTCACGTGCGAAGCCACTGGCCACTGCACCTCCTGAAGACAGTGTGCAGTCTGAAGATCAATCACGTATCTCCAAGAAGACGGAGAAGAAAAAGAAAATCGTCAGACATTCTGATCAGACATTGACTCCTGCTGCCATTCTGCGAGAAGAGCACATTGATCTATCCAGCGATGAAGATCTTGCAGATGATGCTCTCGAGCAACTGATCAAGAGCAAGGAAGAAGCAGAGATCTTGTAACACCCTCGATGCGGCTATATCTCCCACGTGTCGAAGCACGACTTAGAGGCATAACCGCATTGAAAGCAATGTCGCAAGTGAGGTAATCTTCACACAACCCATGTAATACATAATGGAAAGAGATACATAGTTGGCTTACAAATGCCACTTCACCCAATACATAAATAAACATCCATCATCCAGATTACACTCAAGGTCCGACTACGGAACCAAAATAAAAGAAGACTACCCCAAATGCTAAACAGATCCCCGACCGTCCCAACTGGGCTCGACTACTGATCATTAGGAAAAGACACACAGTAACGACCACGTTCCTCATCGAACTCCCACTTGAGCTCGGTTGCGTCATCTCAGACCGGCATCGCCGGCACTGCAACTGTTTTGGTAGAATCTGTGAGTCACGGGACTCGGCAATCTCACACCCGAGATCAAGACTATTTAAGCTTATAGGAAGGACAGAGTTGTGAGGTGGAGCTGCAAGCGACTAGCATATATGGTGGCTACATTCACAAAAGAGAGCGAGAAGAGAAGTAAGGAACGGTCGTGAAGCTAGTAGCGATCAAGAAGTGATCCTGAAACTACTTACGTCAAACATAACTCCAACACCGTGTTCACTTCCCGGACTCCGCCGAGAAGAGACCATCACGGTTACACACGTGGTTGATGTATTTTAATTAAGGTCAACTTCGGGTTTTCTACAACCGGACATTAACAAATTCCCATCTGCCTCATAACCGCGGGCACGGCTTTCGAAAGATAATACCCTGCAGGGGTGTCCCAACTTAGCCCATTATAAGCTCTCACGGTCAACGAAGGATATTCCTTCTACCGGAAGACCCGATCAGTTTCGAATCCCGGACTACAAGACATTTCGGCAGCAATAAAACAAGACCAACAAAGCCGCCCGATGCCGACAAATCCCGATAGGAGCTGCACATATCTCGTTCTCGTGGCACACCGGATAGGTCATCCTACGAGTAAAACCAGCCCTCGAGTTGCCTCTGTGGTGGCCCTTGATAGCCTTGTTCGGGCCAAGACCGAAGGAGCACCGGTCCGGGGGGTAAATAAAGATGACCCTCGGCTCGCGAAAACCCGGGGAAAAAGGCTTAGGTGGCAAATGGTAAAACCAATGTTGGGCCTTCTTTGGAGGAGTCTTATTGAAAGCGAACTGTCAAGGGGGTCCCATAAATCATCCAACCGTGTAAGGAACGCGAAATCAAGGAACATAACACCGGTATGACGGAAACTAGGGCGGCAAGAGTGGAACAAAACACCAGGCGTAAGGCCGAGTCTTCCACCCTTTACCACCTAGATAGATGCATTAATTAAACAATAGATCATGTGATATCCCCAACAAGTAAACCTGGTCCAACAAGGAACCACATCTCCCTGTTCCAACAAGGAACAAACTTCATCTTCACCGCAACTAGCAACGCTATAAGAGGGGCTGAGCAAAGCGGTAACATAGCCAATCAACGGTTTGCTAGGAAAGGATGGTTAGGGGCTTGACATGGCAATATGGAGGCATGATAAGCAAGTGATAGGCATCATAGCATAGGCATAGCAAAAGAGCGAGCATCTAGCAAGCAAAGATAGAAGTGATTTCGAGGGTATGGTCATCTTGCCTGCAAAGTTCTCAGAGTTGTCGAAAGCTTGATCCTCGTAAGCGTTCTCAACAGGTTCCTCGCTCACGTACTCGTCTCCGGCTCTACCCAAAGCAAGAACACAAACAATGGAACCACAATAAATCACGGTGCAATGCACAAGCAACATGATGCAATACGGCATGATATGCGAGATGTGATATGCAATGCGTGCGTGTCGTGCTCGGAAGGAAAATGATGAACCAGGCATCAACTTGGCAAACCAAGTATTCCGCTGGAAAGGTGAGATGATTTTTGTTGAAATCGATATAAAGATCACCGGAATCGGATGCACGGTTTGCAAATGACAAGCAAAACAAGAATGGCACAAATCTGCCATTAACAGCATGATACCACTTAGCAAGCAACAAGAAATTAAGCTACTGCACCCAAACGTACCAACAAAGCATATGGTAGTGATCTGCTCAAGATGCTTGACAAAGATGAACACTGAGCTACGGCTAAATCACACCATAACAGGTCCAAACAAGCATGGAAAAAGTCCAAAATATATCAGCTTCACAGACTTGGAGAAAATACTGAACATGGCAGAATCAAAGATCGTGAAGCAATGTTCAGAGCAAGCAAACAGCATCTACAGGAACTTATAGTAGCAAAACAAGGCATGGCATGAATCTACTCAAAGCATAGAACAAAAGTCCCTTACTGACCATGAGCCAAAAGGGATCAGATAATATGATGGCACCCACGTAAACATAGCAAGTTTCTTTAACAGATTCAGCAAACAGGGCATGACATTGACAGAATTATGAAGGCATCTTCGCGAGCTCGGTGCACTCACTACAGAGCATTTCATGATAAACTAAGCATACATCCATCAAGAAGACATGGCATAGAAGCTACAAATGGCAAGAACAACATCATAGCATACACGGATCAACTACAACAACCTTGGCAAAATTGAATAACATGTAAACAATCTGCCAGGAAACATTTTATAGGAAAAGTAGAGCTCGATTGACTCAAGCTATGGCACTCCATAATTGCAAACAAGGGCATGTATGGATAGAGCATAACCATATTTTGAAAATATCCTTACTGAAGTATCTCAAAATAAGCATGGATCTCTCTGTAGCATCAAGTTAACATGGCATAAAAATATCAGCAAAACAGGGGCTGAAACCAGCAACATCATGAAGCCTAGTTTGCATGCTTGTGCTAGTCACCACAGAGATCACAAAAATACATGGCATAAACCCCTGTAAAGATGGCATGGCATATTACAAAACACATGTAGGACTCAAGTTCATAGGATGCTCACATCAATCATGGCAAAAATGACAAAAGTGCAAGTTCTGATAAGAATCTGAAACTAACATCACATAGCCCTCTTCCAACAGCATTTCGGGCATCAATATGAGCTCAAATGAAAATGATGCAATGAGATGAAATGATGTACTCATCTAGATGAACAATCCGGTATGCTACACGCCCAAAATTGAGCCACGGGTGCGAAGTTATGGCATGATGAAAATACAACAAAATTAACACAGAAAAATGACTTGGACGAAAATGGGGGGGGGGGGGGAGAAGGAAAGTCAACCGAGGCGCGCGCGAACCGCGGCGCGGCCGGGCGCGCCGGAGTTGGAGGAAGGGGCGGCCGGCGGAGCTCCTCCGGGCCGGATCCGGCCTTCCCGCGGCCGGATCTGGCCGGGCGGCGACGAGGGCGCGGCATGGCGGACGCGCCGACGCCGGGACGGGCGGCATGGCGGGCGGTGGCTGGCTACCGAGGCGGGCGGCGGACGGAGGCGGCGGAGGCCGGGCGACGCGGGCGGAGGACGGCGGCGAAGGCTGGCGCGCGGGGGATCGGGCGACGGTTTTCGGAGGGCTCTGCAGACGGCCTCGCGTTCGCGGGTTTGCTGGGCGAAGTGGGCGGGCTGGCTGCCACGCGGCGGCCGTGGAGAGGCCGGCGGCGGCGGGGGGACACGTCCGGCCGTCCGGATTTCATCCGGCGGCGCGATGGGAGCGGGGAGACTAGGGTTTCATCCGGATTTCAGGGAAGGGTTCTATATTTATAGGTAGAAGGAGGTAGGAAGCTCCAAATGGAGTGTAGTTTTCGCCCGCACGATCTTGATCGAATGGCGATGGACATGGAAGTGACTTAGATGGGTTATTGGGCTATTTTGGAGGGGTCTTGGACTGCAACTTAAAAGAGGCCTTCGCGGATATGCGGATAACCGTTGGAGTACCAAACGAGCTCCAAATGACCCGAAACTTGACAGGTGGTCTACCGGTGCTATACCAGGGCCACTTGGCAAGGCTCGGTCCATTCCGAGAATGTTTAACACCCGAACATGAAAAAAAATGTCAAAGGGGACGCCGGGGGACATAGGAGTGCCGGATTGCAAAACGGACAACGGGGAGAATGCTCGGATGCATGAGACGAGCACGTATGCAAATGAGATGCACATGATGACATGATATGAGATGCATGACAAGAACAAAATGCAAAACAAAAGACAAAAACCCAACCACGGAGGGAATATCATATCACAATGCCGAAAATGGCAAGAGTTGGAGTTACAAATATGGAAAGTTACATCCGGGGTGTTACAGATCTTCAATGATTTGCCTCTCTTTGATGTGGCAATCATCCATCACTTCATTGATGAGTGGTTTGACAACCCCAATCTCAGCTTTGAAGATCTGCAATTTCCCATTGGCCTCAGCGTCTCCTTCAATGGCGCCATTGCTTCTGAGCTAGCTCTTGCTCAGCGTCTCGTTGAACTAAAGCACAAGATCGATTATGAGAAGGCTCAGTTCAAGAAGCATGTGGCAAAGCTTAGCGTGCAAGATGTCAAGAACTTTAAGACCATGCTGCACGAGCTCAAAGAAGCCTTTCACAAGAAGCATGATGAAGCTAAAGGCTCGTGAACGCATGAAGAGTCCGGCCGACAAGTGTGTACTAGCCTACAATGAAATTTGAGAAGCGCAAGGCTCTTGGCTGTCCAGGCATTGACCCCAGAATGGCTGCAAAAAAGAAGAAGCCACCAACTGATCAAGTTGCACCATCAAGGCAAGAACAACCTCGCATAGTCTTCCCAAGCAGCATGACTGGCTCGAAGCCAAAGGTCAGATCAACCGCTTCTGAACAGAAGAAGACGAGGGCTGCCGAGGCTGAAGCCAGAAAAAGGAAAAATCATGAAGCCTCTGATGTTGCTCCCTCCAAGAAGAAGCGCAAAACCAAGAAGAATTGGGCTGCTTCCACAGAGCCCTTAGTTGTTGAACCTATCTCAGTGGTTCGACCTGCATCTGAACACCAAGAACGACGAATGATAGTTCATGAGCCTGCTTCCACAGAGGCTCCTGAAGCTGAAGACAATCCAGTAGTTGATCCCATCACTGCTGAAGACATTGGTCACCATGACAATGTTGAAGATGATGACGTTCTTCCTCAGATAGAACACAACCTGGTATCATCGCCTGTTCCCACGAACAGTGAACTCATCAACATTTGTCGTCCTCTGATGCCAATTGCTCAGGATGCATCATGGGCTGATCACCCACAACAACAAGACTCCCCGCGTACTCCCCAAAAACAACAAGTCACAGCACCTGTCTGAGAAGAAGAGGAAGACCTTGAGGCCCAGCCAACTCCATCTCCAAAGGCGTCGCCAGCATTCCGCAGGCTTCGCAAAGGACCAAGGCCACAAGTTCCTCTTTCGAGCGTTCCAGAAGGAGAAGTGCACCACCAATCTGTTGCACGTCAAGTGTTTCCAGAAGCCACTCACACTATGAATGTCTCCGAGTCTGAAGCCAAAGTCATTGAAGACAATCCTATCACATCACCGATGACAACCCAAAGACAAGAACGTATCCCTACTCCCCCATTGCGTAAGAAGCTGTTCTCAAGTGAACGTGATAAGACCACCCTCCAACTCATCAAGTGGAGGTTGAAAATCTTGAGGCTGCCACCACCAACACAAATGAAGCCAATGACGTAGTCATGGCTGAAGCCAATGTGGAGCCTGCACCAACCAATGTGCTCGAAGCCAATGATACAACTGCTCCTGAAGCCCCTGTTGTGCAACCTGAAGCCCCTATTGTGCAACCTGAAGCCACTATTGTTGCCACTGCTCCTGTTCCGCCACCAAGGCCCTACACAATTGAGCAAGCCTACAACTATGGTCAGTTAGTCCTTTGTCGGATGGCCCGTTCTGGTCCCTCCGCCTCATGCCTCGGGTCCTCAGTTTGAATATCATATTGGGCATAGGCCTCTGGTCCAGAAACCAAAGCCAAGACTGCCAAGGTTCCCAGGTACTGCCACCTCTCTAGGGTCCTTCAATGCAAATGGCTTCAGAGCCCACAACACTTTCTTTGATAGAGCAAAGAACCCCTACTCAAGGCCAAGAATCTCATCAGATCGTTTCTGGAGCTATCAACAGCGAAGCTATTACTCCTGCGTTCTGTATGATCAAGGGCGCATTTTCCCTCATATGCGCCTCGACACTGAAGCCATTGCAGGACTGCCATGCTTAGAAGAAGCACTTGACTGCTTTCGTGATGCAGTCCGCTTTCGACTTTGTGACAGGACAAAGAACATTGGAATGAGGAACTTTTGCTTCAATTCTATGCTACCCTCCACATTCGCGGCTACTACAGAGATACGAAGACATGGGTTCTCGAGTGGATGACCGGAAATGTTCATCATGAAGCCAAAGCTCTTGACGTCATTGAGCTTACAGTCCTACCCACTCCCGGAGAGCTGTTCGAACCTAATTGTCAACTCCACCGCAATGCACTGGAGAGCATCTTCCATAAGCCAGAGCCCAACATGAGTGAGATGTTGAGCATGATGAAGCCTTTGCCACTTGACGCTGAATACCCAACGGAGTTCTTTGTTGATGACCTTGAGTATCTGCCTCGCACAATATATCACATCATCAAAGCGAACTCTATGGCCTATCAAAGGGCATTCGTCATCTGCAAAACTTGAAGGAGCCATGAAGACATTGGTCTTTTTAATCCTCAATGGCATCAGCTTCAATACACAAGAATTCTTCATCCGGCAACTGGCTGCATCTGGTTCTGACCTTTTTGGCCTGGAATTCTATGCTCCATGGGTCATGCACCTCATCAAGCTACACTCTGCTGTCAACTATCAGCCCTTTGCTCGCAATCATCTGATCTTTCTACCCGAGGTTGATATGTCAGTTGAAGCCATATACCCTGAGCCTGCCAAAACGCCACTTTGTCTTCAGAATGCAGATCACCATAGCTTCTCTCAACCCATGGAAGGCATCCAAGCAGTAACTCGTGTCTATCCAATGGCTGGGAACACTTGTATGCCTCACCGTGCGCAAACTGAAGCTACTGAGAGCACAAGCCCAAAGGCCTCGGAAGCGCTCTCGTGTCCTAAATGACCGAGAACTTCTTGTGGCACTGCATCAGAAACAAGATAAGCATCACTATTGGCTCAAGCGACAGATGCAAAGCCTCTTGGTGGACGTCAATCGCATTCAAATCTTGCCACCAAGAATGCTTTTGTCACTCACGAGACACATCATCGATCATGGAAGAGTTTGACACCGCTTTCGATCTTTGAAGCAGATCTTCAAGACGATGGCTTCACTGAAAGATTCAAGTTTGACTCCACTCCTCCACGGAATGCTGTCCTACGTCGAACTCCATCCCTTGAAGACTCTGACTATTCTTCCTCCGCGGCAATTTTGAATGCCAGAGTGATCCATGATGAAGCCGATGCTACTTCACCGCCCCCTACTTCTGCACGCATCGACACTGCACCAAGTTAAATGCGCACCGCCAAACAACAACGACAACCCTACTGCTTCACCTTCTCCTGATGAAAGAGAGTAGATGCTCTATGTCTTCAAACCTTTTTGGTCCTTACTGACAAAAGGGGGAGAAGCATATGAGTTTGATAGTCTTCAAGCGGGTTCATATGGGCTGTTGCTTTATATTTTGCCTAGTGTTCACAACTCTCGCTTTTGATACATTTGGTTCTTTGAGTTGTAACACTTAAACTCGATGGTCGTCTGCTACTTATTTGCCTTTCTGTGATGCGATGATAAATTCCGCATGTGCGATGATAACTTCCGCACTTAGATCATTCTGCAGACGTCCATTTTTCATTATGCATGTCATTCTCTTAGTTATATCATTTCATGCATGATGAATTATCATCGTAAGTTGGAGAGGATCTCCACAAGTACAACCTGCCATGTGCATTTGCATTCCAAAAGCAAATTACTTATATGCACATCTTCAGGGGGAGCCCTTGCCACTTATGAAGACAATACCCTATCCTTTACAATTTCACATATTTTATCCCCGTTGAAAACTTCAACTGTTTGTCATCAATCACCAAAAAGGGGGAGATTGTAAGTGCATCTAGTGCCACCCCTAGTTGGTTTTGGAGTATTGACGACAAATTTGGTTGAGGGACTAATGTGTTTGTGAGAATTGCAGGATAACACAGGTAGTGTCCCTCATTGATTCGGTTTACCTAACGGAGATGACCCCTAAAAATGTATGAAGACATTGAAGACAATGGTAGTATATGAAGGTATTCATATTGAAGACTATGACAAGAGAAGACATTGAGTGAAGACTATGGAGCGCGAAGACTGTGTCGTTTCGTTGTTTCTTGTTTCTACTGTGTTGAGTCATAGGAACCACCATACTGTTAAGTGGGGTCCAAGTGAACAAAGTCAGAATGACTAAAGTGATGCTCAACCCAAATCCTATGTCTTCGAGCGAAGACAATGAAAGCAAATCTTATCCAAAGCTGGATGAGTCAGCTTTGCTTGTAGCCCAAGTAAAGTTGTCGTGTGTGTTTGAAATCTGACCATTGGAACACATGTCAGTTCCTGAGCGACCTAGGGTCATTTCGGACATATCAGGTCGGGTTGCCTAGTGGCTATAAATAGCCCACCCCCTACACCATAAATTGGTGGCTGCTCAGAGTTAGTGCACGACTTTTGTTGTTTGAAAGCAAACCCACCTCGAAGCCTTTGAGAGAGAGAAATCCTTGCGAGGACAAAGCCCAAACACCCAGAGCCAAAGAGTGTTAGGCATCACTGAAGTCTTTTTGTCTGCGTGACCTGAAGACTTATTACACTTGAGGACTGTGAATCCTCCAGCCGGTTAAGCGTCGCGTTCTGAGCATCCAAGAGTCATTGTGGATCACCGGTGAACGAAGTCTGTGAAGGTTTGGGAGTCTACCTTGAAGACTTACCAGAGTGATTGGGCGAGGACTGTGTGTCCTTAGCTCAAGGGGAATAAGGTGAAGACGCGGTCTTCTGAGTTGAATCTCAGCCTCCCTAACCCAGACGCATAGCTTGTCACAAAGAATCGAACTGGTCCAACAAATCCTATGTCTTCAACAAGTGACTGGTTCTATCCTCTCCCTTCCTTTACTTAGAGTTTGTCTTCGTGAAGTCATTGCCTATTTGTCATACCTATTTGACTTCATTGCTTGACTACTATAGTTGTTTGGCTTCATACCATCTTCCATCCTGATCCTTACTACTAAGCTGCTATTAGTCTTTGTACTTTCACATTACATCATACTTGACTATGGTTTGCTTGTTGTAGTTTATCTTCAGCTGCATATCAATTAGGTCAATTCTATTGTTTGTCTTTGAAACTTCCATGTTTAGAAGACTTTCATAAAAATCGCCTATTCACCCCCCCCCTCTAGTCGATAACTAGCACTTTCACCGTGTAGGGATTGACAACCCCTTATCGCGTTGGTTGCGAGGATTTATTTGTTTGTGTAGGTGCGAGGGACTCCTGCGTGGCCTCCTACTGGATTGATACACTGGTTCTCAAAAACTGAGGGAAATACTTACGCTACTTCAAGGGAAAGCCAACGCAGTGCTCAAGAGGTAAAAGAAGGATTTCTGACGCCGTTGCTAGGTAGTCTACGTAAAAGTCAAACATACCAAGTACCCATCACAAACCCTTATCTCCCGCATTACATTATTTGCCATTTGCCTCTAGTTTTCCTCTCCCCCACTTCACCCTTCCCGTTTTATTCGCCCTCTCTTTTCCGTTCGCCTCTTTTTTGCTTGCTTGTCATTATGGCTAGCTCAGTCTTCATCCCTTCATCTACCAACTTTGAATCTCTCCACTTCAAGCAAAGACAAGGGGAAAATTTAAAAGATGCTTGGTTTAGGATACTCGAATCTTATCGTAATTGCAATATAGAGGGAGATTTTAAAATCTTGCTTCGCAATTTTTACGTTGGGCTAACTTTGCCCCATAGACAACTCCTCGATTTTTCTTCCAAGAGTAGTTTTATTGATATTTATCCTAGCTTCGCTTATGAAATTATAGAGGGATAGTGGGAGTACTCCCCTACAAAAGGATCATCCCCTACCCAAGAAGAAACTCAAATTCTAGAGAAATTATGTGAATTGCAAAAAATTGTTGAACCTCTTAAAAATATTGGTGGGAATATCAACCGCATGAATAATTTGATTATGCTTTGCAATAAGCGGATGGATGCTTTAGATCAAAGGATCACCGAGCTTAACTCCATTAAGAAATTGCCTACCAAAGATGGCAATACCTAGATCTATCCTTGATTTTATGCCTAGCTAGGGGCGTTAAACGATAGCGCTTGTTGGGAGGAAACCCAATTTTATTTTTAGTTTTTTTGATTTTTGCTTCTGTTTAGGAATAAATATTTGATCTAGCCTCTGGTTAGATGTGTTTTTATGTTTTAATTAGTGTTTGCGCCAAGTTAAATCTATAGGATCTTCTTGGATGATAGTTATTTGATCTTGCAGAAAATTCCAGAAACTTTCTGTTCACGAAAACAATTGTTAAAAATCACCAGAACTGATAAAATATTGATTCCAATTGCTGCTGGTCAATAATTATTTTTTCTAGGACGTCCTATTTTGGCTTATTTTTTGGAGTTCCAGAAGTTTGCGTTAGTTACAGATTACTACAGACTGTTCTGTTTTTGACAGATTCTGTTTTTCATGTGTTGTTTTCTTATTTTGATGAATCTATGGCTAGTAAAATAGTTTATAAACCATAGAGAAGTTGGAATACAGTAGGTTTATAACCAATATAAATAAAGAATGAGTTCATTACAGTATCTTGAAGTGGTCTTTTGTTTTCTTTCGCTAACGGAGCTTACGAGATTTTCTGCTGAGTTTTGTGTTGTGAAGTTTTCAAGTTTTGGGTGAAAGATTTGATGGATTATGGAACAAGGAATGGAAAGAGCCTAATCTTGGGAATGCCCAAGGCACCCCAATATAATCTAAGGACACCTAAAAGCCAAAGCTCGGGGATGCCCCGGAAGGCATCCCCTCTTTTGTCTACTTCCATCGGTAACTTTACTTGGAGCTATATTTTTATTCACCACATGATATGTATTTTGCTTGGAGCGTCTTGTATTATTTGATTCTTTATTTGTTAGTTTACCACAATCATCCTTGCTGTACACACCTTTTGAGAGAGTCACACTTAATTCGGAATTTATTAGAACACTCTATGTGCTTCACTTATATTTTTTAAGCTATATAGTTTTGCTCTAGTGCTTCACTTATATCTTTTAAAGCATGGTGGTGGATTTGTTTTGTAGAAACTATTGATCTCTCATGCTTCACTTATCTTATTTTGAGAGTCTTAAAATAGCATGGCAATTTGCTTTAATTAATATCATGAGAAATTTGATGATTGATAATTGTTTTGAGATATAAAGGTAGTAATATCATAGTTGTGCTAGTTGAGTAATTGTGGAATTGAAAAATACATGTGTTGGAGTTTGTGATTCCCGTAGCATGCACGTATGGTGAACCGTTATGTAACAAAGTCGGAGCATGAAGTATTTGTTGATTGTCTTCCTTTGTGTGGCGGTCGGGATCACACGATAGCTAACTCTTACCAACCCTTCCCCTAGGAGCATGCGTAGTAGTACTTTGCTTCGAGGGCTAATAAATTTTTGCAATAAGTATATGAGTTCTTTATGACTAATGTGAGTCCATGGATTATACACACACTTACCTTTCCGCAATTTTCTAGCCTCTTCGATTTGCAGCGCATTGCCCTTTCTCACCTTGAGAGTTGGTGCAAACTTCATGGTGCATCCAAACCCCGTGATATAATATGCTCTATCACACATAAACCTCCTTATATCTTCCTCAAAACAGCCACCATACCTACCTATCATGGCATTTCCATAGCCATTCCGAGATACATTGCCATGCAAATTTCCACCGTTTCATTTATCATGGCACGCTCCATCATTGTCATATTGCTTTGCATGATCATGTAGTTGACATTGTATTTGTGGCAAAGCCACCGTTCATAATTCTTTCATACATGTCACTCTTGATTCATTGCATATCCCGGTACACTGCCGGAGGCATTCATATAGAGTCATATTTTGTGCTAAGTATTGAGTTGTAATTCATGAGTTTTAAGTAAATAAAAGTTTGATGATCATCATTATTAGAGCATTGTCCCAAGTGAGGAAAGGATGATGGAGACTATGATTCCCCCACAAGTCGGGATGAGACTCCGGACTAAAAAAAAGAGACCATAAAAAAAGAGAAAGGGCCCAAATAAAAAAAGAAAAAATATGAGAGAAAAAGAGAGAAGGGACAATGTTACTATCCTTTTACCACACTTGTGCTTCAAAGTAGCACCGTGATCTTCATAATAGAGAGTCTCTCATTTTGTCACTTTCATATACTAGTGGGAAATTTCATTATAGAACTTGGCTTGTATATTCCAATGATGGGCTTCCTCAAATGCCCGAGGTCTTCGTGAGCAAGCAAGTTGGATGCACACCCACTTAGTTTCTTTTTGAGCTTTCATACACTTATAGCCCTAGTGCATCCGTTGCATGGCAATGCATACTCCTCGCATTAACATCAATTGATGGGCATCTCCATAGCCTGTTGATTAGCCTCGTTGATGTGAGACTTTCTCCTTTTTGTCTTCCCACATAACCCCTACCATTATACCTTATTCCACCATAGTGCTATATCCATGGCTTGCGCTCATGTATTGCGTAAGAGTTGAAAAGGCTGAAGCGCGTTAAAAGTATGAACCAATTGCTTGGCCAAAACCGGGGTCGTACATGATATGAATATTTTGTGTGGGGAAGATGGAGCATAGCTCGACTATATGATTTTGTAGGGATAACTTGCTTTGGCTATGTTATTTTGATAAGACATAATTGCATAGTTAGTATGCTTGAAGTATTATTGTTTTTATGTCAACATTAAACTTTTATCTTGAATCATATCAAATCGGAACATTCATGCCACAATAAATAATAATTATACTGAAATTATGCCAAGTAGCATTCCATATCAAAAATTATGTTTTTATCATTTACCTACTCGAGGACGAGCATGAATTAAGCTTGGGGATGCTTGATACGTCTCCAACGTATCTATAATTTTTTATTGTTCCATGCTATATTATATTTAGTTTTGTACATTATTGGGCTTTATTATACACTTTTATATTATTTTTGGGACTAACCTATTAACCGGAGGTCCAGCCCAGAATTGCTGTTTTTGCCTATTTCAGAGTTTCGCAGAAAAAGAATATCAAACGGAGTCCAAACGGAATGAAACCTTCGGGAACGTGATTTTCGGAACGAACGTGATCCAGAGGACTTGGACCCTACGTCAAGACATCAACCAGGAGGGCACGAGGTAGGGGGGGCGCGCCTACCCCCCAGGGCGCGCCATCCACCCTCGTGGGCCCCCTGTTGCTCCACCGACGTACTCCTTCCTCCTATATATACCTACGTACCCCTGAACTACCAGATACGGAGCCAAAAACCTAATTCCACCGCCGCAAACTTCTGTACCCGTGAGATCCCATGTTGGGGCCTGTTCTGGAGCTCCACCGGAGGGGCCATCGATTACAGAGGGCTTCTACATCAACACCATAGCCTCTCTGATGATGTGTGAGTAGTTTACTTCAGACCTTCGGGTCCATAGTTACTAGCTAGATGGCTTCTTCTCTCTTATTGGATCTCAGTACAATGTTGTCCCCCCTGTCTCGTGGAGATCTATTCGATGTAATCTTCTTTTGCGGTGTGTTTGTTGAGACCGATGAATTGTGGGTTTATGATCAAGTTTATCTATGAACAATATTTGAATCTTCTCTGAATTCTTTTATGTATGATTGGTTATCTTTGGCAAGTCTCTTCGAATTATCAGTTTGGTTCGGCCTACTAGATTGATCTTTCTTGCAATGGGAGAAGTGCTTAGCTTTGGGTTCAATCTTGCGGTGTCCTTTCCCAAAGTGATGAGGGGCAGCAAGGCACGTATTGTATTGTTGCCATTGAGGATAACAAGATGGGGTTTATTTCATATTGCATGAGTTTATCCCTCTACATCATGTCATCTTGCTTTAAGTGTTACTCTGTTCTTTTGAACTTAATACTCTAGATGCATGCTGGATAGCGGTCGTTGTGTGGAGTAATAGTAGTACATGCAGGTAGGAGTCGGTCTACTTGTCTCGGAAGTGATGCGTATATACATGATCATACCTAGATATTCTCATAACTATTCTCAATTCTGTCAATTGCTCAACAGTAATTTGTTCACCCACCGTAATACTTATGCTCTTGAGAGAAGCCACTAGTGAAACCTATGGCCCCCGGGTCTATTTTCTATCATATTAATCTTCCAACACTTAGTTATTTCTTGCGTCATTTTTATTTTACTTTGCATCTTCATCATAAAAATACCAAAAATATTATCTTATCATATCTATCAGATCTCACTCTCATAAGTGACCGTGTAGGGATTGACAACCCCTTATCGCGTTGGTTGCGAGGATTTATTTGTTTGTGTAGGTGCGAGGGACTCGTGCGTGGCCTCCTACTGGATTGATACCCTGGTTCTCAAAAACTGAGGGAAATACTTACGCTACTTTGTTGCATCACCCTTTCCTCTTCAAGGGAAAACCAACGCAGTGCTCAAGAGGTAGCAGAGGCTATCGAATGTCTCAACGCATAGGACATTGAGCCCTGCGCCGCCATCGATGAGGGTCTTGGTGACTTGAACGTTGTTGATGACGGGTGAGCAAAGCATCGGGAGGGCGCCGGCAGTTGCCACGCACTTGAGCTGGTCCGACGAGCTGAAGGTGATGGTGCACTTGGACCACCTGAGCGGGCGCGTGGCCTCGAGCCTGGGAAGGGCCGCGTTCACCTCATGAGCAAACTTCTTGAAGATTCACTTGGAAGCCGGGGCATGAGCACCACCCAAGATGCAGGCGGTAGCGCACGGCTCCTGGAAGCCCCCAGCCCCCTCGTCCTGATGGTGGTCGTCGTTCATCCTTGGTGGTGGCGGTAGCGGAGGGAGGCCAACATTGCCCTAAGGTCGGTCCTCACGAGGTTGATCCCTCCAGGCGCCCTCATGAGGCTGGTCCTGCCAGTGGTCCTCCCGAGGCCGGTTGCGCCACTCTTGGCCGGGGCCGCGGTCGTCCCAGTGTCCTCCACTTTGTCCTCCTCCTTGACCGTAGCCCTGGTCATTACGCTCGGGGTGTCGATCAAAGCGTGCATCTCGAATGGCCCTGAGTTCTTGGCAGTCATTGATGTTGTGTCTATGTATGTTGTGAAAGGCGCAGAACGGATGGCTGCTCTTGGACGACTCGGGGTGGTCCCGGCTACGCTTCGTATCCGGCTCCCCTGCGAGCACGGCTACTCCCTTGCGCTTCACGTCTGTGCCGCGTTGAACATCTCTAGAGCCGTGCATAGCTCCTCGTGGATGGCGAGCTCCTCCTTCATATTGATGTCGCAAACGCCATCTGAGAACACTGAGATGATGGCCTCGTCCTTCACCTTGGGAATCTTGAGGCAGACGCTGTTGAAGCGCTGGATGTACTTCTGCAGGGTCTCTCCTGGCTGCTGCTTGATGCGGCGCAGGTCACCCGCAGCCGGCGCGTGGTCGCGAGTGCCCTGGAAGTTGGCGACGAAGCGGTCGCGCATCTCACCCCAGGAGGAGATTGACCCCGGGGGCAAGTTTAAGAGCCATGAGTGAGCACCATCTTTGAGAGCCATGGGAAACCAGTTCACAATGACTTTCTCGTCGCCATTGGCCGCCCGATGCTCAGCTCATAGAGCTGCAAGAACTCCACAGGGTCGGGGGTGCCGTCGTAACGCGGAGGCAGGTCTGGCTTGAACTTGCCTAGCCAGATGATGCTACACAGCTCTGGAGTGAAGGCACGACAGCCTGCTGTGGCCACCAGGGCCCGTCGCGAGAGCGGAGCTTGATCTTGATACCCACGCACGGCCACAGCAGGCGGCACGCGGTCTTAACGTGGTTGCGCCGGGAGTGCAGGAGCGTTTTCTTGCGGTCGGGGAACTTCTTGGCAGCTTCCTTCTTCGCGCACGGGCACCCGGTGCGGCGGGTCGCACCGAGGGGCCGCACGTCTTGGTGCCAGGACGCCGTCTTGGTGCAGAGGTGGTGGAGGCGCTCCATGAGCTACGTCGCCCGCGGCTGGAGGAGGGCGAGGCAGTGAGAGAGATGGTACGGGAGAGCCCCCAGCGGCGCTGACGAGCTCGGCGATGCGGTCCAGCTAGTCCTCGTAGAGGTTTTCGACCGGGCGGTAACGCAGGAGCTCGCGTGCCATGAGCAGCGCGGCCTGCGCGTCTGTGGGCGCGCGACGAGCGTGGGATGATGAGCCGGCCGGAGTCAGCGACGGGGTGGCGGTGCGGCCGTCCCTCCGCACAAAGGGGTGCAGCGATGATGCTTGCTGCTTGTTTCCCGCCGGGTCGGTGGCAATGTTGGCAGCGGGTAATGGAGAACGACAGGGAGGCCCGCCGACAGGAGCTGTCTGAGCGACACGGGCGGCCAGGGCGGCCCGGCCCTCGGCGCGGGCTCGGTGAGCGTCCGCCATGGACGGGGTGGAGCAGTGGAGCGTGGATCGATGGAAGAAAGGCTTCAGCACACCCCTACCTGGCGCGGCAAATGTCGAATTACGGGTTCCGGCAAACCCTTGAGGTTCAAACACTAGGGTGCGCATGAAGAACTCTCTCCGCCTACCCCACTCTCGCAACGATCTCAAGGCCTAGCTCGCCGAACCCAAGGAACAAGAGACACAAGAGTTTATACTGGTTCGGGCCACCGATGTGGTGTAATACCCTACTCCAATGTGGTGTGGTGGATTGCCTTGTAGGCTGAGGATGAACAAGTACAAGGGAAGAACAACCTCCTGAGGAGAGGTGTTCTTGATCTCGGTGAGCTTGTGTGGTTGAGGATGATCCAAATGATCTCTCCCCCGTCTCTGGATTAGTTGCCTCTCTATGATGGTGGCTAGTCCTATTTATAGAGGCCCTGATAGATCATCTTGAGCTTGTGTCCCCTTGAAGGAAGTAGGATCATACTTCTCTTGTTGAGGAACAAACTTTGTCTTGGGGTATTGATCTTCTTCCCACTCAACTCCATTGGCGTTGAACTTTCGTTCAAAACCAACACCTTGATTCTTCCGGTGCCTTCCTTGCTTGCGTACAATTTCCTCGAATTGCTTACTCCGGCAAGGCTCTTGTAAACACCTTTCTCTATAATTCCCTTCAATAAACTATTTTCTTGCTCAAGTGTAACTTGGCTAAGAGAATCATTAGTGGAATCAAGAGAACTACTAGAAGCAACAACATTGGATTTGACATTATTATTGTTACTACTAGAGGAAGTATCTTTCTTGTACTTGTTACTAGACTTGACTTGAGGCATGTAAGTAGATAAGAGTAAACGCTTGGCAATGTAAGAAGAACTTTTCTTGCGGAGATCATCGTTGATTGCCTTTAAGTACTCATGCTCTTACTCAAGATTAAGCTTTTCAAAGCGTAACTTCTCATGAGCCCTTAAAAGTTCTCGATGATCTTCGAAGATAGTTTCATGAGCCAACTTAAGAGTGTTTAGTTCTTTAGTTAGAAGCTCAATTTTCTCCTTATCATTGTCATTCGTTTGATTAGCATGATTAATTGACGTTTCATCATAGTATTCATCACTAGAGTTGTCAACAAGTAAATCATCATCCACAAGCAAGTCATCTTCATCACTATTAAAATCAACATACTCGGGATGTGTTACCTTTGGACCTTTGGCCATGAAGCATCTTCCAACACCTTCATTTGGTGAGTCAAATATGTCATAGGAGTTGGTTGACACAAGTGCTAGAGTATATTCGGAGTATATTCGGAGTCGGAGTGATAGCTTCTCTCGGAGTGATTGTCGGAGCCGGAGCCGGAAACCCATTCACCAACATGAGCTTGATGTCTTCGTTTTGTGTAGCTCCTTGATGACTTGTCCTTTCTTTCCGAATCCTTACTTCTCCGTGAGGGTCTTCGTTCATAATGATCATCTCTACTCCTCCTCTCTCTTGGTGGTGATTCTTCTCTTTGCTCCTTCTTCTTGGAGAATCTTCTCTTCTTTTGTAGGGTGCCGTACACTCATTGGAGTAGTGTCCGGGTCTCCCACAATTGTAGCAATGCGCTCTCTACTAGAAGATCTCTTGTCATTGTAAGACCTTGACTTGGAGCTTCTTTCTTTGCTTCTACTTTTGTAGAATTTGTTGAAGTTCTTCACCATTAAGCTCAATTCTTCATTGAATGTTGGTTTCTCACTTGATGATGTGGGGACTTCACTTGAGGCTTTGTAAGCACCACTTGACTTGTTGTGAAGTTCCTCCTTATCCTTGAGTGACATCTCATGAGCAACAATCCTTCCAATGACTTCCGTTGGCTTGAGATCTTTGTAGTTTGGCATCATTTGGATCAATGTGCACACGGTATCATACTTTCCATCCAATGCTCTTAGGATTTTCTTGATGATGAATTTGTCGGTCATCTCTTCACTCCCTAAGCCGGCAATCTCATTTGTGATAAGAGCAAGCCTAGAGTACATTTCAGCGACACCTTCACCATCCTTCATTTTAAACTTGTCAAGCTGACTTTGGAGCACATCCAACTTGGATTCCTTGACGGACTCGGTACCTTCATGCATATCAATCAAAGTATCCCAAATTTCCTCTGCATTCTCAAGACGGCTGATTTTGTTGAATTCTTCGGGGCACGATCCGTTGAAGATGATGTCACATGCTTGAGCGTTGTATTGCAGCATCTTCAATTCTTCTGCATTAGCTTCACGGTTCGGTTCTCTCCCATCGAAGAATTCACCTTGCAAGCCAATACAAATAATTGCCCAAACGGCGGGGTTATATCCAAGAATATGCATTTTCATCTTATGCTTCCAACTAGCAAAATTAGTACCATCAAATTAAGGACCTCTACGGTGATAATTTCCCTCGCTAGACGCCATACTCTCCTAGGTTGTGAAACCAAGGCTATGACCACCAAAAGCTATGGAAATCAAAGCAAATGGAGACCAACGCCTGATACCACTTGTAGGACCTTGAAGTATGTCTAGAGGGGGGGGTGATTAGACTACTTGACCAATAAAAACTTAACCTTTTCCCAATTTTATAGTTTGGCAGATTTTAGCTATTTTAGGACAAGTCAAGCAATCATGACACAATTCAAGCAAACATGCAAAGAGTATATAGGAAGCGAAAATTAAATCATGCAACTTGCAAGAAAGTAAAGGGAAGGGTTTGGAGGATTCAAACGCAATTGGAGACACGGATGTTTTTGGCGTGGTTCCGATAGGTGGTGCTATCGTACATCCACGTTGATGGAGACTTCAACCCACGAAGGGTAACGGCTGCGCAAGTCCACGGAGGGCTCCACCCATGAAGGGTCCACAAAGAAGCAACCTTGTCTATCCCACCATGGCCGTCGCCCACGAAGGACTTGCCTCACTAGCGGTAGATCTTCACGAAGTAGGCGATCTCCTTGCCCTTACAAACTCCTTGGTTCAACTCCACAATCTTGCTCGGAGGCTCCCAAGTGACACCTAGCCAATCTAGGAGACACCACTCTCCAAGAAGTAACAAATGGTGCGTTAATGATGAACTCCTTGCTCTTGTGCTTCAAATGATAGTCTCCCCAACACTCAACTCTCTCTCTCATAGGTTTTGGATCTGGTGGAAAGAAGATTTGAGTGGAAAGAAACTTGGGGAAGGCTAGAGATCAAGATTCATATGGTAGGAATGGAATATCTTGGCCTCAACACATGAGTAGGTGGTTCTCTCTCAGAAATGGCAAGTTGGAAGTGTAGGTTTAGTCTGATGGCTCTCTCTACGAATGAAGAGGAGGTGGAGGGGTATATATAGCCTCCACACAAAATCTAACCATTACACACAATTTACCAAACTCGGTGCGACAAAATCGTTAAACTCGGTCGGACCGATTTAGTAAACCTAGTGACCGTTAGTGATTTTCGGTGGGACAGACATGCATCTCGGTGAGGCCGATTCGGTTAGGGTTAGGGCATAACATAATCTCGGTGAGACCGATTACACAAACTCGGTGAGACCGATTTGGTAATAAGCTTTCGAGAGAGTTGGTCGGAGTAAACTCGGTGGGACCGATTTGCTCTTTTCGGTGAGACCGAAATGTTACAAAAAAGGAAACAGAGAGTTTACATTGCAATCTCGGTGGGACCGATCGCTCACTTCGGTTAGACCGAAACGTTACGAAGGGAAACAGAGAGATTGCAACCCCATCTCGGTGAGACCGAGATCCCTCTCGGTAAGACCGATTTGCTTAGGGTTTGTGGCAGTGGCTATGACTTTTGGAATCGATGGCACCGGATAGAAAGAATCGGTGTGACCGATTTTGGCTTTAGGTTTAGGTCATTTGTGGATGTGGGAAAGTAGTTGAGGGTTTTGGAGCATATCACTAAGCACATGAATCAAGAGGCTCATTAAGCAACACCTCATCCCTTCTTGATAGTATTGGCTTTTCCTATAGACTCAATGTGATCTTGGATCACTAAAATGTAAAATGAAGAGTCTTGAGCTTTTGAGCTTGAGCCAATCCTTTGTCCTTAGTATTTTGAGGGATCCACTTTCATCATCCATGCCATGCCATTCATTGAGCTTTCTTGAAACAATAGTCTTGGAATAACATTAGCTTAATGATCTATATGTTGTTATGAATTACCAAAACCACCTAGGGATAGTTGCACTTTCAACCACCACCAGCACCACTACCACCACTACCACCACCACTACCACTACCACTACCACTACCACCACCACTACCACCTCTACTACCACCTCTACCACCTCTACTACCGCTACTACCACTACTACCAGTACTACCACTACTACCACTACTACCACCACTACCACCACTACTACCACTACTACCACTACTACTACTACTACTACTACTACTACTACTACTACTACTACTACCACTACTACTACTACTACTACTACTACTACTACTACTACTACTACTACTACTACTACTACTACTACTACTACTACTACTACTACTACTACTACTACTACTACTACGACTACTACCACTACTACTACTACTACTGTCGGATTACGGGTTCCGGCAAATCCTTGAGGTTCGAATACTGGGGTGCGCATGAAGAACTCTCTCCCCTACCCCACTCTCTCAACGATCTCAAGGCCTAGCTCGCCAAACCCAAGGAACAAGAGACAAAAGAGTTTATACTGGTTCGGGCCACCGATGTGGTGTAATACCCTACTCCAGTGTGGTGTGGTGGATTGCCTTGTAGGCTGAGGATGAACAAGTACAATGGAAGAACAACCTCCTGAGGAGAGGTGTTCTTGAGCTCGGTGAGCTTGTGTGGTTGAGGATGATCTGAATGATCTCTCCCCCGTCTCTGGATTAGTGGCCTCTCTATGATGGTGGTCAGTCCTATTTATAGAGGCCCTGGTCCTTTTCCCAAATGTAGGCGGGAAGGGATCCCACAATGGCCAATTTTGAAAGGAGACAACTAGTACAAGCTATAGTGACAAAAGGTGGTCTTCGCCTGCCAAAGGCTCTAGTGGTGATGTAGCTGTGGGCTCTACGATGACCTCTGTCCGGCCGGTCTTGGTCTTGTTGCACCGATATGAAACCTTTGCCTGATGCCTTGGGACTCCTCGCCTGCGTCTGCCTGTTTAGCACCAAAGAGGAAACTGATACGCTGTGCCCGCTGGAACCCGCCTGGCCATGGTCGTCATGGCTCATGTCACAAGAACCTCGTGAGGTACCCCTCGCCTTGATCTCTCCGCTCCTCGCGAGCCAGCCTAGTGAGGCTGCCCCCGAGGAGGTCTTGTGTCGTCCGCCTCGCGAGGCTTGGCCCCTCGCGAGGGTCTTGAGTGTTTTCTGATGAAGGTGGGCCGTACCAGGTGCTACTTCTTGAGCACTTCGTGAGCCTATACTCGAGAGAATACACTAGCTCATTATTTCGAATAGCAAAATCATCATTAAGTTCGGAAATTCTATCAACTAGAACATTGGTAGGAACCTTTTTTCTAAGGTTTTCACTAAAAGCAACATAGTCTAAAGATTGGAAACGCATTACTTCCTCTTGATCAAAGAGGATTGCCTCTATGGGCGGACGGCCAGCGTCCACCCTATAGTGCGCAAAAATTTCTTTAGCCTCTTTTATTATAAATCTAATTCATGTGCCAAAAAGATAGTACTGGCGCGCTTAACAGAAGAGTGCTCAATATTAGAAAATTCTAGGAAAATCCTTTGTATGCAAGGATGCATGTGCATAAATTGCCTTTCAAGTTCGACTATAAGCATGGCAATAGCGTCCGCAAGACTACTAGTCCTATGAAGAATACAACTACCCATAGAAGGTAAAGCACCAGCACAAGTAAAGGAATCTTGAATAACCCCTTTTCCAATAATATTACCACTACCGATTCGGATTTTTTTTTTGTATGTAAGATAGGAGGTTCCTTAGCAGAAGCATCAGAATTTTCCATGTTATTATTATTTTCCATATCGACAATAATTTCCCCAATTTCAGACATAATGGCAGAAAATGCGAGGGGCAAGAGAAAGAGGGAGGCGAACGGAAAAAGAGAGCGAATAAAACGGCAAGGGTGAAGTGGGGGAGAGGAAAACGAGAGGCAAATGGCAAATAATGTAATTCGAGGGATAAGGGTTTGTGATGGGTACTTGGTATGTCTTGACTTGTGCGTAGACTCCCCCGCAATGGCGCCAGAAATGGCTCGTTGTCGGGACTCAAATCTTGACTTGACTTCGCGCGAATCTCCCCGGCAACAGCGCCAGAAATCCTTCTTGCTACGTGAGGGAGTCCTAGATTAGGGTGTGTCCGGATGGCCGGACTATGACCTTTGGCCGGACTCCTGGATTATAAAGATAGAAGATTGAAGACTTCGTCCCGTGTCCTTATGTAGATCTCCTACCATTGTAACCGACTCTGTGTAACCCTAACCCTATTCGGTGTCTATATAAACTGGAGGGTTTTAGTCCATAGGACGAACAACAATCATACCATAGGCTAGCTTCTAGGGTTTAGCCTCTCTGATCTCGTGGTAGATCTACTCTTGTACTACCCATATCATCAATATTAATCAAGCGGGAGTAGGGTATTACCTCCATCGAGAGGGCCCGAACCTGGGTAAAAACATCGTGTCCCTTGTCTCCTGTTACCATCCGCCTAGATGCACAGTTCGGGACCCCCTACCCGAGATCCACCGGTTTTGACACCGACATTGGTGCTTTCATTGAGAGTTCCTCTGTGTCTTCATCTTTAGGCCCGATGGCTCCTCCGTTCATCAACAACGATGCACTCCAGGGTGAGACTTTTCTCCCCGGACAGATCCTCGTATTCGGCAGCTTTGCACTGCGGGCCAATTCGCTTGGCCATCTGGAGCAGATTGAAAGCTACGCCCCTGGCCATCAGGTCGGATTTGGAAGTTTGAACTACACAGTTGACATCCGCGGAGACTTGATCTTCGATGGGTTCGAGCCACAGCTAAGCGCGCCGCACTGTCACGAGGGGCATGATCTATCTCTGCCGCCGGACAATGTCCTGGAGGCCGCACCAGAGTCCGCTCCGACCTTTAGTTCGGTGCCGACCGCGCCTATCGAGGACGGGTGGCCGGACACCGCCTCGGGGGCTGCGATCTCTATGGTGATTGAGCAGTACACCTACCCCGCCCTTTCTGGCTTCGTGACTCAAGGTGCGGACTCCTCTCCGGGCTCCGAGCCTTCGCTCCCGCCAATCGAATCCGATTGGGCGCCGATCATGGAATTCATCGCGGACATCTTTCAAAGACTCGCCCTTGGCGACATTCTGAATTCACTAAAGTCTCTCTCTTTATCAGGAGAGCCCTGGCCGGATTATGGTCAGGAAGGTTGGGATGCGGACGACGAAGAAATTCAAAGCCCACCCACCACCCACTTCATAGCCACTGTCGATGATTTAACCGACATGCTCGACTTCGACTCCGAAGACATCGACGGTATGAACGATGATGTAGGGGAGGAGCATGAACCAGCGCCTATAGGGCACTGGAGAACCACCTCATCTCACGATGTATACATGGTGGACACACCTAAAGGAACCGACGACGAGGAACAACGTGACGCTACGAAGGATCGCTCCATCGAAAAGCAGTCAAAACAGCGACGTAAGCGCCACTCAAAGTGCCACCTCGAAAAAGACAACAGCCATACAGACCCAGCTATAGAGCAGGGTGAACCGGTGGACGACGAACATGCTATCGAGCAACCGTCCGAACAGGACAATCTGGATAAACAACCCGTCCCCGGCGAAGATAATGATCCGGGGCGCTCACCGGACAAGCTGCTGGAGCAGAAGAACCTCCACAAAAGGCTCGTCGCCACAACACGTAGCCTGAAAAAGCAGAAGCGGAAGCTCAAAACAGCGGGAGATGCACTCAGAATCAGATGGAGCAAAGTACTCAACACCGCAGACAAATACAGCGACAGTCACCGAACAAAGAGCTACCCAAAGCGAAAACTACTGCTCGAATTTGATGAGGAGGCCGTAGAGCCCCACAATCAAAAAACAAGGAGGCCACCCGGTCGGATGGACGACCCCATGGCAAACAAAGAGCGGAAAACGGCGTCGCACACAAGCCGGCACGCGACCCGCACAAGGATTCGCATCAAAAAGATGGCCCAGTTAGATCTATCTACGGGCCAAGAAAGCAAGCTCTAGTAAGCAAGGCAACACATCAAGTATCTGAACATCACGGTACACCTAAATATAGGGGTGCCACACACCCCCTATGTTTCACCGATGAGGTGCTGGATCATGAATTTCCAGCGGGATTCAAGCCCGTAAATATAGAGGCATACAACAGAACAACAGACCCTGGAGTCTGGATTGAGGATTACATCCTCCATATACACATGGCTAGAGGAGATGATCAACACGCCATAAAATACTTACCCCTCAAGCTCAAAGGGCCAGCCCGGCATTGGCTTAAAAGCCTTCCCGAAAACACCATTGGAAGTTGGGAAGAGCTCGAGGATGCCTTTCGGGCAAATTTTCAAGGGACCTCTGTCCGACCTCCGGATGCCGACGATTTAAGTCACATAGCTCAACAGCCTGGAGAGTCAGCCCGGAAATTTTGGAACAGATTCCTTACTAAAAAGAACCAAATAGTCGACTGCCCGGACGCCGAAGCCTTAGCAGCTTTCAAACACAACGTCCGAGACGAATGGCTCGCTAGACACCTCGGCCAAGAAAAGCCAAGAATAATGGCCGCATTAACAAGCCTCATGACCCGCTTTTGCGCGGGAGAGGATAGCTGGCTAGCAAGATGCAACACCAGCGACCCAAGTACATCCGAAGTAAGGGATGGAAACGGGAAACCACGACGCAACAAGGACCAGCGTCGGACCAAGGGAAACAGCCCGAAGAGCACGACAATCAACGCCAGATTCAAAAGCTCTCGGCAGAATCATAAAAGCTGCCCCTTAAGGATAACAGGGACAAGCTATCTAACTTAAACAAAATCTTGGACAAGATATGCCAAATCCACAGTACTCCTGGGAAGCCTGCAAACCACACCCACAGAGATTGTTGGGTCTTCAAGCAGTCCGACAAACTCAACGCCGAACACAAGGGGCTCGACACACCAAGCGAGGACGATGATGAACCCCAAAAGCAGAGCACCGGAAAACAAAAGAATTTCCCACAAGAAATAAAAACAGTGAACTCACTTCACGTGACAAAAGGGAAAAATAGAGCGGCGCCCATAGAGTACGCGCCATAGGGCCTATCCCGGAAGAGTCCTGCCACTGGTTGTTAAAACCAATCAGCTTCGACCATCGGGATTACTCTAGAAGTATACGGAACGCAGATTGGACTAACTTGATATTAGATCCGATAATTGGTGGACTCCAATTTTCACAAGTCCTAATGGACGGCGACAGTGATCTAAACCTGCTATATCAGGACACAATCCGCAATATGGGGATAGACCCAACCAAATTTCGCCACAGCAACACTTCCTTTCAAGGGGTAATGCCAGGTCCATATGCCCATTGTAATGCGGGCTCTCATCGCTAGAAGTTGTGTTCGGCTCACCCGACAACTTCCGCCGTGAAAAGTTAACCTTCCACCTCGCCCCATTTACAAGTAGCTATCAAGCACTATTGGGACGCGAAGCTTTCGCCCGCTTTAACGCAATACCGCATCATGCATCTCTTACACTTAAAATGCCTGGTCCACGTGGCATAATCTCATTAAAGGGAAACATCAAGGGTTCCTCGAGTCCGGAAAATTGTGCGGATGCCTTGACAGCCCCACAATAAACCGGCTTCACCAATACAAGCACTTAGACAGGTCGGCCAGACCCCGGACACGACTGGATGAGTCTGGCGTAAACATACAAGGGCTCGCTAGACGCATACCCCCGTACAAGGGGCTCCGTGCATCCATGACAAGAGACAATAAAGCTGAATTTTGTTCATTCTTTGAATTGTACTTTTTTTATATAATATAACATACATTTTCGCACAATCTTTTTCAACTAAGTTCCTCTCTTTTACAGATGAACACCGTGCTACACCCGTCCAGGATACGGCACAACGGAGACACAGGCGCATACGTGCAGCAGGGACCCGTTGCAAGGATTCTTTTCAGATTAATACCCTGCGTAAACCTTTCTTACTATCTCTTGTTGATACACATCCCCCGGTTTCTTGCTATAACCAATGAGGAGACTGGCATTTTGGCATAGGCCACGTCAGAATTTCGCGCATACCTGGACACCAGGGGCTTCTTACCAAGGGCGATGTTTGACCCGTTTTCATAAAGACCAGATACCTTAGGGAGTGTTCGGCGTCTCGAGTTAGGCCTTATATGCATCAGCTCCGAATCATGTCTTTGGTCAAATGTTGGGTTTGCCCGGCTCCTGTGTTTTGATGCCTTACGTTCCGCTCTATCGGCTAATGCGGCACCAGGAGAACTATTGCGATTGTGCCCCCGGTTCATCCAGGGGAGCACCTCAGTAGAGAAAGCCAAAAACTGACTGTCATGATATAGCGTGAGACTGGTCAACCACTCGATGACCCGTTGAAATCTTTAGAATTCATCCGCATTGACGAAAGGCCGCTTTCCGGCCAGGCACATACGCGCCCCGAATTCGGGTGAGCGCGGTGCCCCTAGGGGCTATATAGTAGCCCCACTGTCGAACTCCTATGGCTAAGTGAAAGTGATAAAGCATTATAGTCCGGTTGCCTAGTTTGATGCGCTATCACCTCCTTTGTAGGACCAAGACGTTGGATTAAGTGTGAAAATGCGTTTTCTGCAGACAACCCCGCATTATATGCGTGGGGGCTGAAGCCAAAGACTGCCATCTTTCAGGTTATATACACATATACATTAACGGCCGAACAGGAGGTATTTTTAATTCTTGAAAGCACAAGTATAAAAAGCTTTTATATTCCATCGAAACATTGTTTCACAATAATACATGTTATTTGAACATAATATCCTTCGAGCATTGCGTCTCTATTAAACGAGCGCCCTGAAGAACTTCCTGAAAATAGTGCTCGACAGGTACTCGGCTTCCGTCCGAATCTTGGGATGCAACATCGGTGGCCTTCATCTCTGCTCAGTATGTCTTGACACGGGCAAGAGCCATCCGCGCACCCTCTATGCATGCTAAGCGCCTCATTGCTTTGATATGCGGCACCACACCAAGGAACTGCTGCACCAAGCTAAAATAACTCTTCGGCTCGGGCCTTTTTGGCCACAAATAAGTCACGACATTCTTCATGGCAAGTCCGGACAACCTATTCAGCTCCGCCCATTCGGCCAAATGACCGGTTAATGGAAGTGGGCGCTCTGGACTACGGAACTGCGACCAAAAAAGCTCTTCCATCTCATGATCCTTTTGATCTCCGAAGTGTTCGGCCGCGTCCGCGGCACTCGCCGCCAAGTCTAGATAAGCATCCACACTACTCCACAGCCCAGTCCAATCGAGCATATTTAGGATCCGTGAACTTCCCACGCAGCGAGAAAGGGCTTTCGGCCGCGATATCTCCGGCCTGACGTAGCTCCTCCTTCATAGCTCTCATCGCAGAGCGAGCATCCTTGGCCTCGGTGGTGGCCTTCTTCAGGTCCTCTTGCTCTTCTCGACCTTCTTTTTCAAGAAGCTCGCAGCGGTCGGCAGCATTCTTCAACTTCACGGCCATCTCGGCCATTTCCTTCTTGCTTCGGCAGTGAGCAGCCTGTTCGGCTTTTAGCTCTTCGGCCGCCTTTAAGGCAGCCGCATCACTTTTCCCCGGCTCGCTCCTTGGCTTGGGCAAGCTCACCAAGATTCTCCATGGCAGCGGCACCATCTGCATCAAGCATACATGTTGTAAGGCACGGGCATCAAGCTCCCTTACTAGGTGTCCGCAGAGAAACTGCATACCTTGTGACTCGTCCAGCCGCTTGTTGACAAGCGTGATGTCGGCATCCGCCACGTCAAGTTGTCGCTTGAGTTCGGCAAATTCATCAGTCCGGCTAGCCACCGGACGCCCCGCCACCTACATAGGAAGGCGACATATATATTATATTCGATTATGATCCTCGGCACGCTGTCATTTTTGACAACGCACCGAGTCTCAGGGGCTACTATCTACATGGGATGCATCTTATATATGCAGAACCATCAAAAGGTACATCATTGCACGTACCTCAAAACCCGTCAGTAAACTACTGGCGGCCTCGTACAACCCGCTTTCCGCGGATGAAATCTTTTCAATCATCGTACCCATCAATGCACGGTGATCTTCTGAGAGAGACACTCGCCCGAGTAGATCCTTCAACTCCTCCGACCGTGCACCAGGAGGTGCCGGACTCATCCGATGGCCTTTTTCGAAGGCCGGACACGGAGGGCTCCGGGGAGCTCTACGACCGCACTCCACCCCTGCCGGATTCGGGGAAACCCTCTGCGACGACACCTCGGGATCGTCCGCCTCGCTAGGCTTTACGGCAAGGGGAGGTGTTCCGCTCTCCATCATCTCCGGACGAAGATCCCCCGAAGACGAGCTCTGCTGAGAAGGGCTGAGATCCAAACTACAAGGTAAAATTTCGGTCATCTTCAGAAATAAAACAGGGATGTCTTTTATTTTATAAACTCCCTCTCCACTTACGGCTCATTGGAGGGCTGATCTCCTTGGGGAAACAATGCGGTAGGGCATCTTCCCGCCACAGGACCCTCTGGCGAAGATTTCTTCCCGCACTTTGAGGCCTTGGTCTCCTGGATCTCCAGAGGCGGTCCTCTTCTCCCCTTGGATGGAGGGATTATCGATCCTCCCTTCTTGATAACCTCCTTCGTGGAGGCAGAGCTTCCTTGTTCCCCCTTCGCCTTCTACTAAAGGCGCAGCCTCCAGCATCCTGGTTAACACTGGATCCGGCGTGGTCTCAGGGAGGGGGGCCGGACACCTGATCAGTTTTGCTTTCGCTATCCACTCCTGCTTAAGGGACAACTCTTTTAAGGGCAAGTTTATGATAAAATACGGATAGCGTGTCCGATGCAGGGACTACTTACTTGAGCATCCGGGCGATTGCAGCTCAGACCTGTGTCCTCGGTCAAGTCCGGACACATTGCTTGTGATCCGAAGAACAGTTTGTACATCTCCACGGGCGTTGCGCCCATGAAGTGTTGAAGAGCTTGTGGTCCCTCTGGACTGAACTCCCACAGGCGGAGGGGGCGACCTTTGCAGGGCAGAATGCGACGAATCAGCATGACCTGCGTTACTATGACCAGATTGATCTCTCTCTCTAGGAGGTCTCGAATACGGCCCTGCAACAAGGGCATGTCCTTGGACGGCCCCCAGTCAAGCCCTTCATTGACTCATGACGCCAGCCGCGGTGGAGGACCCGAGCGAAAGGTAGGTGGCGCCACCCATTTGGTGCCCCTGGGAGCTGTGATATAAAACCACTCTTGTTGCCATAGACTGAGCTCCTGTTGAAAAGAGCCCTCGGGCCATGGAGCGTCGGCATTCTTACTTATAACAGCCCCTCCGCACTCTGCCTGTTGCCCCTGATCATCTTTGGATCCACCTTGAAGGTTTTGAGCCACAATCCAAGTGTGGGGTAATGCGGAGGAAGGCTTCACATACGATGATGAACGACGAGATGTGGAGGATGGACTCCGGATCCAAGTCGTGAAATTCAAGCCCGTAATAAAACATGAGCCCCCTCATGAAGGGGTCCATCGGGAAACTTAGTCCCCGAAGGAAGTGAGACGTGAACACCACGCTTTCACCGGGCTTGGGAGTGGGAATAACCTGCCCTTGAGCAGGCAGACTATGCGAGATTTCACGGTTAGATACTGGCATCTCTTAGCTTTAGGACGTCTTCTTCCGTGACGGAGGAAGGCATCCACCGCCTTGGAGGTCGGAGCCGGACATCATCAAAGGTCCAAGCACTGAATCTGGAGCTTTGGGTGTTGGAACTCGAAGCGAGGGGCGGATTCGATGGAGATTGAGAAAAAGGAGCGGGGCCTTGGTCTCTTTATAAAGAGGTTGAATACCAGGAGCCCTCCCCATGACCATTCGGGACTCGCCTTCGATAGAGGAGGCGTGCCAACGGGCACGATTGGGTCACCCACGCCCGTATTGATGAGAATCCCGGAATAAGGGGACACGATCTCTGCTTTGACAAGACGTGCCAAGGAAACCGCCTCGCTAAACGCGTTGAGGGGGACAGTGAAAACAATTCAAATAAAGGCTTGGTCGTGGTGTGATGTCACGCTGCGGAATACGTCAGTAGATTGAACTTGTGTAAATGTTATTCTCTCTACGGTGGTATGTGGAACTTATTTTGCAGAGCCGGACACTACCCTTGTGTTCAAAATCTTCTATGAAGTATTCGGAGGAGGAACCCGCCTTGCAATGCCGAAGACAATATACGTGCCGGACCCGTCGTCATTGAAGCCTGGTTTAGGGGCTACTGAGGGAGTCCTGGATTAGGGGGTGTCCGGATGGCTGGACTCCTGGACTATGAAGATACAATATTGAAGACTTCGTCCCGTGTCCGGATGGGACTTTCCTTGGAGTGGAAGGCAAGCTTGGCAATATGGATATGTAGATCTCCTACCATTGTAAGCGACTCTGTGTAACCCTAACCCTATTCGGTGTCTATATAAACCGGAGGGTTTTAGTCCGTAGGACGAACAACAATCATACCATAGGCTAGCTTCTAGGGTTTAGCCTCTCTGATCTCGTGGTAGATCTACTCTTGTATTACCCATATCATCAATATTAATCAAGCAGGAGTAGAGTTTTACCTCCATCGAGAGGGCCCGAACCTGGGTAAAAACATCGTGTCCCTTGTCTCCTGTTACCATCCGCCTAGACGCACAGTTCGGGACCCCCTACCCGAGATCCACCGGTTCTGACACCGACACTACCTCTTGAGCACTGCGTTGGTTTTCCCTTGAAGAGGAAAGGGTGATGCAGTAAATTAGCGTAAGTATTTCCCTCAGTTTTGGAGAACCAAGGTATCAATCCAGTAGGAGACCACGCATGAGTCCCACGCACCTACACAAACAAATAAGAACCTCGCAACCAACGCGATAAAGGGGTTGTCACTCCCTTCACGGTCACTTACGAGAGTGAGATCTGATAGATATGATAAGATAATATTTTTTGTGTTTTTATAATAAAGATTAAATAAAGATGCAAAGTAAAATAAACGGCGATAGAAATAGCTAAGTGTTGGAAGATTAATATGATGGAAAATAGACCCGGGGGCCATAGGTTTCACTAGTGGCTTCTCTCAAGAGCATAAGTGTTACGGTGGGGAACGAATTACTGTCGAGCAATTGATAGAATTGAGCATAGTTATGAGAATATCTAGGTATGATCATGTATATAGGCATCACGTCCGCGACAAGTAGACCAAAACGATTCTGCATCTACTACTATTACTCCACACATCGACTGCTATCCAGCATGCACCTAGAGTATTAAGTTCATAAGAACAGAGTAATGCTTTAAGAAAGATGACATGATGTAGAGGGATAAACTCATGCAATATGATATAAACCCCATCTTTTTATCCTCGATGGCAACAATAAAATACATGTCGTTTCCCCTGCTGTCACTGGGATCGAGCATCGCAAGATTGAACCCAAAGCTAAGCACTTCTCCCATTGCAAGAAAGATCAATCTAGTAGGCCAAACCAAACTGATAATTCGAAGAGACTTGCAAAGATAACCAATCATACATAAAAGAATTCAGAGGAGATTCAAATATTGTTCATAGATAAACTTGATCATAGACCCACAATTCATTGGATCTCGACAAACACACCGCGAAAGAAGATTACATCGAATAGATTTCCAAGAGAATCGAGGAGAACTTTGTATTGAGATCCAAAGAGAGAGAAGAAGCCATCTAGCTAATAACTATGGACCCGAAGGTCTGGGGTAAACTACTCACACATCATCGAAGAGGCTATGGTGTTGATGTAGAAGCCCTCCATGATCAATGCCCCCTCCGACGGAGCGCCGGAAAAGGCCCCAAGATGGGATCTCACGGGCACAGAAGGTTGCGGCGGTGGAAATAGTGTTTTGGCTCTTTATATGATATTTCTAGGGTATATGGGTATATATGTAGGCGAAAAAAGTCGGTCAGGGGAGCCACGAGGGGCCCACGAGGGTGGAGGGCGCGCCCAGGGGGGTAGGCGCGCCCCCTGCCTCGTGCCCTCCTTGTTGCTTTCTTGATGTGGACTCCCAGTCCTCTGGATCATGTTTGTTCCGAAAATCACGTTCCCGAAGGTTTCATTCCGTTTGGACTCCATTTGATATTCCTTTTCTGCGAAACACTAAAATAGGCAAAAAACAACAATCTGGGTTGGGCCTCCGGTTAATAGGTTAGTCCCAAAAATAATATAGAAGTGTAAATAAAGCCCATTAAAATCCAAAACATAATATAATATAGCATGGAACAATAAAAAATTATAGATACGTTGGAGACGTATCACCAGGCTGTTAGTGGAGCCATGCCATGGGTCGCAGTGTGCATGTCTAGGGACCCCGTTCTCGAACGCCGACAGTAGTCCCCGGGCCCAAGGCGCGCTCGGACTTGGCGTCGAGGCGAAGCCAAGGGGCAAGTGCGGAGCGCTGCGGGCCCCAACCGCCTGCGGCCTTGACTAACGCGTGGCGATTGACGGGACGTGGTCGTCTCCGCTTCCCCACACCGCCTCGGCAACCGACCGACTTGACGATTCCCTAGTGCATGCAGAAAAGCCATCATTACCCGTGATCATGGAGGCCGTCAGTTGGCCTCCTCCTCGCTATAAATGAGGAGGGGGGGGGGAGACCCCGTCGCCCATCTCTTTCTCCGTTCCGCCTTCTTTTTCTTCCGTGCTTCACTGCCTCGCCGTGTCACCCAATGCCGATACAGAGGTTCTCCACCGCTGAGAAGGGAAAAGACCCCCACAAAGAGCTTAGGCCACTCCCACCGAAGAAGAGGTTGGTCCGCCCTCGCGATGTCGTCTTGAGGCAGGAAGTGACGAGCCCATGGTACGAGCGGCCACCCCCCGGCTACCCATTGCCTATGTATGCCCAGGCGCAAGACCCCAGAGAGGAAGGCGGCGGCTCGCGGCGCTCGCGCTATGGCCATGGTAGCCATGCTGTGGTGATGCGCACCGCCGCCCCATGAACCCACGCCGAGGGCTCCTCGCATGAATTCTGGTGTGGGCAGCGACGCCGCCATGCACATGGATCCGATTCCCGCCGTTCTTCATCGCGGAGATGCCGCCGAGGGGGCCTCTTGAGCTATGGCTGCAGCACGCTGAGTGCAACACCCCGGCGACGGGAGCGGAGGTCGAGGTCGTCTCCCCGGGCAAGATCTTCATGACTCAGGGATGGGACGAGGTCGCCCGCATCTGCCGCGCGGAGGGCGCCCTCGCCATCCATTTCGAGTACGACGGCGCCTCCATGCTATTCTTCAAGGTCTTCGATGGGGAATGCCGCCAGCTGGAATGCTACTCGGGAGGGAGCCTCCAAGGGGTGCGGCGCTGGGTGCCAGCCCTGCCGACAGTCCCTCCAGCAGCAGTGATGGCACCTGGGAGTCCAGCAGTTCTCCTGAGCCTGACGAGACCCCGGAGACAAGTGACGACAACTACGTGCCCCCCAGCTCACGTCGTGCCCGGAGCACAGCAGCTGCGTCCGCTCATCATCGCCGCTCATCTAGATGGGGTTGGCATCGGTCTCCGATGGCCCACTGTTGATGATGGCGTCAGCGGCGACGCCCGTAGATATAGCTTCCGATAGTCTTCTCCTTTTGTTCCCTGCGAGGAATCGAGATGAGCCCCACGGGGGTGTGTAAAGAATCTATAATGACTTTTGTGTCAATATCATCCCCATTATGAAAGTTTATGTTTGCGTGTCTTGCTTCGGCTCAGTTCACCCCTTTCCAACCTTGCGGTAGCCTGGCGCTTCACGCCGACAGTGCCCCAAGACTCAGTGCAGGCTTCACTGTCGCCGGTATGCTGTGTCGCGATGCCGTGGTCAAGGCTAGGAGGTGAGCGGCCTGAGGTCCGGTAAGAGCCCCTGAGGCGCGATGCTCAGGAGGTCCCCTTTAGCATGCAAGCAAATCCCAGAAGGCAGGAAAGGTAGGTGGCGTCACCGTAGCAAGGCTGCAGGAGCTAGGAATTCTGCGTTATGGTGATGAGCTGACTCAAATGCGTGACTTATCTTTAGTGATCTTGGGTCGATTCCTTAGGCCATGCCCGACCTGCGCGTCGGCGGTCGTGGTACTCTCAGGTAAGGCCCGTGTCAGATCCTTCCCCCTATTGTGCTCTCCCGAGTGCTCTGCGTTCTCGGGTCCCGACCCTCGAGTAAGGCTCAGCTGCCGCTGGTATGCCAGGTCGCGATGCCGTGGTCAAGGCCAGGGGGTGAGGGCTGGAGAGTCAGTAAGAACTCCTGAGGCGCGATGCTCAGGAGCCCCCCTTTCACGTGCAAGTGTATCACATGAGAGGAGGAACGAGCTAACGGGACCACCCGTAGCTATTGCTCCGGAGGTTCCTGCAAGTTAGCTGAAGAAGGAACATAGCCCGTAATCGCGGGGCTACCTGCAGGTAGATCGTCCCGTAAGGAGATGAAGGCACTAAGGATCTGATGAGGTGACGTGCGTGGAGCAGGCCGCGAGCCAGAGCTCGGCCTCTCAGATTTATCAGTGTTGCAGGGACGGACACGAGCACAAGCGCTGTGCCGACGTGCGGAGCTCTCGCCGTGGGGCAGATAGGAGATTGGTTAGCAACACGGGATGCTGCGAGGTGCAATCAGTCAAGTGATAAATGTAGGGAAACCACGCAAGGAGATAAGCTATTTTTAATAGATGCAAGAATGATACATGCCACTAGGATGGACCCGAGCGGCCTGGGGATGATCCAGCCCGAGGGGCGCCCCTGATAGAGTAAGCTAAAGATGCAAAAAGATACACGCCGCAGGGACAGGCCCGTGCGACCTAGGAATGATGCAGCCCGAGGGGCGCTCCAAGCTGAGTAAATCGGAAAATGTCACCTGGTACCGTTGTCAAAGGGGTGTTGAAGTAGCTAAAGATGCGCACTAAAGGAGTCGCTTCTCACGAGCCACCAGGACCCTGAGCCTCAGGAGGCTCCGGGGGCTCGGGTGGTTCTTGGAGGATCGTCGCCACCTCCACCAGGACTGCGTGATGCCTGGCCTCCTGAGCCGCCAGGACGCTCCGCAAGTGGCGCTGGAAGGTGACAGCCACGTTCGGCAAGCCAAATGGCATGCGAACATAGCTGTGAGGCGGACCCTCGCACCGGCAAACGCACGAAGGCCAAAAGTGCTCTTGAGATGCAGCCCTGTTGAGCCCTGGAATGTCAACGCAGACGCGCAGCCCGCCGTCCTTGCCAGGATGGGGAGCTGCGCCGGGCGGTGTGCGGTGGTCGCCGCGCATGACCCTTGCTTCTTGAAGCTCCTGGGTCGCCTTGACGATGAACTCCTGAGCACCGGGCGCTCCTCGCCCAGTGCCCTCATGAGGGAAACGTGCGGTAAAGCACGCCTCCACATGGTGCCCGAGCGCCTCCCTCGAGATGTTGGCTAGGTTTGAGGCCCTCCTGAACAGAGCCCCCGAGCCATGCCCGAGGAGGGCGCCGGGCGCGCCTTCCTTTGCGAGGGAGGGAGGCGCCCCAGCTGCGGGCGCGGATCCTGAGGTCGTGCCGCTGGAGACGCCGCTCTCCTGAGGCCTGGGTGGTGTAGCTGCTTCTTCTTCTTGGGGATGGCCTCAGGAGGGTACAGGGTGCCTTCGTTGTCGGGGTCTTCGATCGCAGCAGCTTGGAATGCGCACTCAAGGGAGCACACTACATATCTTTCTTCACAGGGAACCGTGATGACTCCGCTGCTCCCTGGCATCTTGAGGACGTTGTAGCCATGGTGGGTCACCGCCATAAACTTGGCCAATGCTAAGGATGGCATTGTACGGCAGACGGATGTGGGCAACGTCAAAGTCAATGAGCTCGATGCGGTAGTTGTTACTGTTGGCCGAAGGTGACTGGAGGCGGACCTACCCTATCGGGGTGGTGGAGCCGTCGGTCACTCCTGAGAAAGGCTTGATAGGCTGTAGCTGATCGTATGGCACTTGGAGGCTGATACGTCTCCAATGTATCTATAATTTTTTATTGTTCCATGCTATATTATATTCTGTTTTGGACATTATTGGGCTTTATTATACACTTCTATATTATTTTTGGGACTAACCTATTAACCGGAGGCCCAGCCCAGAATTGCTATTTTTGCCTATTTCAGAGTTTCATAGAAAAAGAATATCAAATGGAGTCCAAACGGAATGAAACCTTGGGGAACGTGATTTTCGGAACGAACGTGATCCAGAGGACTTGGACCCTACCTCAAGACATCAACCAGGAGGGCAAGAGTTAGGGGGGCGCGCCTACCCCCCTGGGCGCGCCCTCCACCCTTGTGGGCCCCCTGTTGCTCCACCGACGTACTCCTTCCTCCTATATATACCTACGTACCCCCAAACTACCAGATACGGAGCCAAAAATCTAATTCCACCAACGCAAACTTCTGTACCCGTGAGATCCCATCTTGGGGCCTGTTAGGAGCTCACGAGGGGGCATCGATCATGGAGGGCTTCTACATCAACACCATAGCCTATCCGATGATGTGTGAGTAGTTTACTTTAGACCTTCGGGTCCATAGTTATTATCTAGATGGCTTCTTCTCTCTTTTTGGATCTCAATACAATGTTCTCCCCTCTCGTGGAGATCTATTCGATGTAATCTTCTTTATGCGGTGTGTTTGTTGAGAACGATGAATTGTGGGTTTATGATCAAGTTTATCTATGAACAATATTTGAATCTTCTCTGAATTCTTTTATGTATGATTGGTTATCTTTTGCAAGTCTCTTCGAATTATCAGTTTGGTTTGGCCTACTAGATTGATATTTCTTGCAATGGGAGAAGTGCATAGCTTTGGGTTCAATCTTGAAGTGTCCTTTCCCAGTGACAGTAGGGGCAGCAAGGCACGTATTGTATTGTTGCCATCGAGAATAACAAGATGGGGTTTATTTCATATTGCATGAGTTTATCCCTCTACATCATCTCATCTTGCTTAAAGCGTTACTCTGTTCTTTTGAACTTAATACTCTAGATGCATGCTGGATAGCGGTCGATGTGTGGAGTAATAGTAGTAGATGTTGGCACTAGTCAGTCTAGTTGTCACGGACGTGATGCCTATATACATGATCATACCTAGATATTCTCATAACTATGCTCAATTTTGTCAATTGCTAAACAGTAATTTGTTCACCCACCGTAATACTTATGCTCTTGAGAGAAGCCACTAGTGAAACCTATGGCCCCGGATCTATTTTCTATCATATTAATCTTCGAACACTTAGTTATTTCTTGCGTCATTTTTATTTTACTTTGCATCTTTATCATAAAAATGACAAAAATATTATCTTATCATATCTATAAGATCTCACTCTCGTAAGTGACCGTTTGTAAGTGCATCTAGTGCCACCCCTAGTTGGTTTTGGAGTATTGACGACAAATTTGGTTGAGGGACTAATGTGTTTGTGAGAATTGCAGGATAACACAGGTAGTGTCCCTCATTGATTCGGTTTACCTACCGGAGATGACCCCTAAAAATGTATGAAGACATTGAAGACAATGGTGGTATATGAAGGTATTCATATTGAAGACTATGACAAGAGAAGACATTGAGTGAAGACTATGGAGCGCCAAGATCGTGGTCGCTTTCGTTATTTCGCTGTTTCTTCCGTGTTGAGTCATAGGAACCACCATACTGTTAAGTGGGGTCCAAGTGAACAAAGTCGTAATGATCAAGTGATGCTCAACCCAAATCCTATGTCTCCGAGCGAAGACAATGCGAGCAAATCTTATCCAGAGCTGGATGAGTCAGCTTTTCTTGTAGCCCAAGTAAAGTTGCCGTGTGTGTTTGAAATCTGACCGTTCGAACACGTGTCAGTTCCTGAGTGACCCAGGGTCATTTCTGACATATCAGGTCGGGTTGCCTAGTGGCTATAAATAGCCCACCCCCTACACCATAAATTGATGGCTGCTCAGAGTTAGTGCGCGACTTTTGTCGTTTGAGAGCAACCCACCTCGAAGCCTTTCAGAGAGAGAAATCCTTGCGAGGACAAAGCCCAAACACCCAGAGCCAAAGAGTGTTAGGCATCACTGAAGTCTTTCAGATGTCGTGACTCAAGACTTATTACACTTGAGGACTGTGAATCCTCCGGCCGGTTAGGCGCTATGCTCTGAGCATCCAAGAGTCATTGTGGATCGCCGGTGAACGAAGTCTGTGAAGGTTTGGGAGTCTACCTTGAAGACTTACCAGAGTGATTTGGCGAGGACTGTGTCCTTAGCTCAAGGGGAATAAGGTGAAGACGCGGTCTTCTGAGTTGAATCTCAGCCTCCCTAACCAGACATACAGTTGTCACAGCAACTGGAACTGGTCCAACAAATCCTATGTCTTCAACAAGTGACTGGTTCTATCCTCTCCCTTCCTTTACTTAGAGTTTGTCTTCGTGAAGTCATTGCCCATTTTTCATACCTGTTTGACTTCACTGCTTGACTACTATCGTTGGTTGGCTTCATACTATCTTCCATCCCGATCCTTACTACTAAGCTGCTATTAGTCTTTGTACTTTCACAATACAAAGATACTTGACTATGGTTTGCTTGTTGTAGTTTATCTTCCGCTGCATATCAATTAGGTCAATTCTATTGTTAGTCTTCGAAACTTCCATGTTTAGAAGACTTTCATAAAAATCGCCTATTCACCCCCCCTCTAGTCGATAACTAGCACTTTCAATTGGTATCAGAGCAAGGTACTCCCTTGTTCTGTATGATTCGGTTTAACCACCTGGAGTTTTAGCTATGTCGACTGCAGGGATAATCAAAGTCTCTGTTGCTTGCCCCGTGTTCGATGGAACTGAATATCCCTACTGGAAGAATAAGATGTGCATGCATCTGAAGCCATTGATGTCGACCTCTGTTATGTCGTCAAGAACGGTGTTCCAAAAACTGGTGAAGGTGTCACCCCTGCTGATGTCAAGAAGTTCATTCAACTGGACTCAACTGCCAAGAACATTATCTGTGGTCATCAGACCAAAGGACAGTATGGCCGTGTGAGTGCTCTGGAAACTTCGAAGCTAGTCTTGGACTGGCTATCCAAGGTCAATGAAGGCGTCTCAACCCAGAGAGATCAAAGGATCACTGTTCTTTGCAACCTCTTCAACCGCTTCAAGAGAAACGACAATGAAAATGTCCAGCTCACGTTTAATCGTCTCACCGACATCACAAATGAGCTTCGTGCTCTCGGCGCCACTGAGATTACCAAGCATGAAATCGTCAAGACACTATTGAGATCACTTGACAGCTCCTTTGACACCCTTGCCCTCATGATACAAGAATGCGATGACTTCAAGACACTCGATCCGTCTGATATACTTGAGAGGCTCAACACACATGAGTTCCAGCTTTCTGAGAGAAGAGATATCTATGGTCCCAACTATGGACGAACTCACGCTTTGAAGGCAAAAGTCGTTTCCTCATCTGAAGAAGAATCTGACTGCAGTTCTGATGATCCTGAAGACATTGGAAAGGAACTTGCGTTGCTTGTGAAGAAGTTCGAGAAGTTCACTAAGAAGAAAGGCTTCAGAAAGTCTTCACGATCTAGCTCAAGAAATGATGAAGCTTCCACTCATGACCTCAAAAAGAGAACATTTCACAAGTGCAAGAAACCTGGACACTATATATCTGAGTGCCCACAGTGGGACAATGAGAAGAAGAAGAAGAAGAAGAGCAAGGAATATGATTCTGATGACAAGAAGAAGAAGAAATCTTCAAAGTCTTCTTCCAAGTCCTCATCAAAGTCTTCATCACATAAGAAGAGCTCATCCGCAAGGCTCGTGCTTTTGTTGGTAAGGAAATGGATTAGGAGGAGAAGTCCGCTCGAGGAGGCGGAATTGAGTCCGGAGAGGAGTCCGACCACAGCGTTGCAAGTCTGGCTCTAGCCACAGCCTATGTTGCCAAGTCCATCTTCAACACCGAAGACAATGACTTCCACACCAACGCTGAAGTTGATGACATGGACGACCCTGCTCCCACCTACTGCTTCATGGCACGTGGCGCCAAGGTAAAATCACGTGATGCTTACTTTCAAACATCAAGTGAAGATGACTCTGATTGTGAATCCAGGCCCAGCTACAAAACACTTGCTAAAATTGCAACTGAACAACAAAAAGCTATGGAACATACTCAAAAATTGTTAGACAAAAGCGATGACCTCTTGGACGCGGAAATGACACGTTCACAGTCCTTAGTTGAAGACATAAAAAATCTTCAAGCTAAGTACCAAGAACTTGAAAGTCGTCATGAATCGCTCTCAACCACTCATGAAAAGCTCTCCTATCATTATCTTCAAAGGAAGCAAGAGCTTGAGAAATTGAGAGCGGCTCATGAAGATCTTCAAAAGGAGAACGAGTCACTTCGCGCTCAACAGATCAATTCCGCTCAGGATGGATTTGAACCACCATGTCTAAAATGCCTTGAGCGTGATATCGCTACCTCATTCTTTGAATGTTCAACTTGCCATCTTGTTGCATTGTCTTCAACTACTGATGTGGTAACTAACCCCTCTGCGAAGGATACCACTGCTATTGCTGATGAAAATGCTAGGTTGAAGAAATTGCTTGAAACAAAGATGTATAAAAGTCTGAAAGGACATCAGACACTTTGCAATGTCCTCAAAAAGCAGATTCTGAACCGAAACCCTAGGAAAGAGGGTGTTTGGTTCGAGAGGAAAATGAATGTTGATGGTTCCTACTAGAAGCCTGAGCAGTATCCCAAAACCACATGGGTTGCTGCAAAGGAACCTTCAGTGGATCCATCCACCTTATCTGGCTTTACATGCTAATCCTATTATCATTGATGAATCCTTTGATGCAAACTATAAACTGTTCAAAAATCAGAATGGTGAAGTGTTTGCCAGGTATATTGGTACTAACTTCAGGAATGGACCACCTATGAAGAAGATCTGGGTTCCCAAAAGTTGTCTTGAGAATCTTCCAGTGAATGTGATCATGACACCACCTGGGATGAAGACAAACCCCAGACCTAAGGCGTCATATGGTCCAAAGGCTTCAAACAGACAGAGGACTCACCTGAGTCACCCTAACGCCAATGTTTTGCAGGGAAATCGTACTCAAATTTATGAATATGAGCGTGTGTCTTCAAACCGCTATGTTCATAGAACTAAGAACTTTTCTGCGTATTCATATGAGTATCGTTCATCTCCTACAAGGCTATTTGCTAGGGCTCCATAGCCGAAGTTCTCAGATGCTGCACTTAGACTCATTGCTTCTAAGCCACCACTGAAAATGTGGGTGGTTAAGAAGAATTAACTTTCTTTTGAAGGAAAGGGTCTCCAGCCGAAAATCAAAGGCGTCTGATGATATTGCTGGGGACCTAAAACATCTTGTAGGGCGCAAGATTAAATGCTCAAATGGTCTCACTATGTATTTTGTTCCTGAATTGTTTGTCATTCATCCTATCAGTCCTAATATTGATTTGAGCTTCAATAATCCACTTGCCCGTCAAATGTTTATGCTTCACAATGCTCTTGGTGAAGCCTATCCCCCTAACTGTACTGTAGGGTATGACACCTCATGCTTCAGAATGGATTATGGACAGCGGATGCACTAATCATATGATCGGTGATCGAAGTCTTCTCATGGACTCAACCTTACGTCCATCAGACAAGAGTCACATCACATTCTTGACCTTTGGTAAAAGCAAGGTATTGGGTCTAGGTAGAGTTGCAATCTCAAAGGATCAACACATGGATAAAGTGATGCTTGTTGAATCCCTTTGTTTCAACTTAATGTCTGTCTTGCTTTGTGACTTGAACATGATTGTGCTATTCGGAAAATATCGTTGCCTTGTACTAATGGAATCTGACAAGTCTCTAGTCTTTGAAGGGTATCGGAAAGATGATCTATACATGGTAGATTTCTCAGCAGGTCCACAGCTTTCCGTATGTCTTCTGGCAAAAGCTTCAGAATGTTGGCTCTATCATCGGAGGCTAGGGCATGCTGGCATGAGGAACTTACACACACTCGCCAAGAAGAAGCATGTCATTGGCATCGAAGGTGTCAAGTTCAAGAAGGATCATCTGTGTGGTGCCTGCGAAGCTGGAAAGATGACTAGGGCAAAGCACCCCTCGAAGACAATCATGACGACATCTCAACCCTTCGAGCTGTTACACATGGACTTATTTGGCCCTACTCACTACTCTACCCTCACAACAACTGCTTGTCTCTATGGCTTCGTCATTGTTGATGACTACTCAAGATATACATGGGTGCACATAATTCTCTACAATCTTGAAGTGCAAGATGTCTTCAGACGCTTCGCCAATCGAGCCACGCACCAATTATGGCGTCAAGATCAAGCATATCGAAGTGACAACGCACTGAGTTCAAGAACACCGGACTTGATGTTTATCTGGATACAATGGGAATCACTCATGAGTTCTCTCGCTCCATACACACCTCAGCAAAATGGCATCGAGAGCGCAAGAACAGAACCCTCATTGAGATGGCTCGAACAATGCTCGACGAGTACAAGACACCAAGAAAGTTCTAGCTGAAGCTATTGATACAAAGATGTCACGTCATCAACCGTGTTTACATCCATAAGCTTGAACAAAACATCCTATGAGCTCCTTACTGGCAAGAAGCCAAATGTCAGCTACTTCAGAGTATTTGGAGCTAGGTGCTGGATCAAGGATCCCCATCACAAATCAAAATTTGCACCTAAAGCTCACGAAGGCTTCATACGGAAAGGACTCACACTCTTACAGAGTCTTCAATTTCTATCTCTACAAAATCGTCGATACTGCGGACGTGCGATTTGATGATACCAATGGTTCACAAAGAGAGATCCTGCCAAGTACACTAGATGAAGCTCCGCCCAGCGAATCTATCAAGCTGATGGGAACTGGAGAAATCATGCCTTCTGAAGCACAACTGCAGAGGAACTTATCATTTCTGCACCTAACCAACTTTGAAGACAATGCTCACCGAAGATAATCCTCCCAATGATGACAATGATCGGCAAGAGCAAAGTCTTCGTCCAATTCATCCTCGAGTCGCAAATGAAGTACAAATTGAGAAGATAATTGATAGCATCAATGCACCTGGTCCACTTACTCGCTCAAGAGCAACACAGTTAGCAAATTTCATGGACACTTTTCTTTTGTGTCAATATCGTAACCCAAGAAAGTAGCTGAAGCCTTTATGGAACCTCAATGGATACAAGCTATGCAAGAAGAACTTCAACAGTTCAAGCTGAATAATGTTTGGGAACTTGTCAAGCGTCCTGACCCTCGCAAGCATAACATTATTGGCACAAAATGGATATATCAAAACAAGCAAGATGAGCATGGTCAAGTTAAATAAAACAAAGCACGACTTGTGGCTCAAGGATATACTCAAGTTGAAGGAATTGACTTCGATGAAACATTTGCTCCTGTGGCTAGGCTTGAAGCTATTCGCATATTGCTAGCCTATGCTAATCACCACAACATCTTGCTATATCAAATGGATGTGAAGAGTGCATTTCTCAACGGCAAGATTGAAGAAGAAGTATACGTCGCTCAACCACACGGCTTTGAAGATCCAAAACATCCTGATATGGTGTACAAGCTAAACAAAGCACTGTATGGCCTCAAACAAGCTCCTCGCGCCTGGTATGATAAGATCAAAGACTTCCTGAAGAGCAAAGGCTTCAAACCTGGATCCCTCGATGCAACGCTCTTCACGAAGACATATGATGGTGAATTGTTTGTGTGCCAAATATATGTGGATGACATTATCTTCGGCTGCACCAACCAGAAGTATAGTGATGAGTTTGGATACATGATGAAAGAGCAATATCAGATGTCCATGATGGGTGAGCTGTAGTTCTTCCTTGGTCTTAAAATTCGTTAGCAAAGGAAGGGCATCTTCATATCGCAAGAAAAATACCTGAAAGATTGTCTGAAGAAGTTTGGAATGCAAGATTGCAAACGTTACACGACGCCAATGCCAGCCAAACACCATCTGGGTCCCATCGACAATGGTAAAGAATTTGATCAAAAGGTATACCGCTCCATGATTGGTTCCTTACTTTACCTATGTGCATCTAGGCCAGATATTATGCTTAGTGTTTGCATGTGTGCTCGATTCCAAGCGGCACCAAAGGAATCGCATCACTTAGCCGTGAAGCGAAGTTCTTCGATATTTGGCTCACACCCCAACGCCGATTATGGTATCCAAAGGGCTCAGAATTTAATTTGGTTGGATTCTCGGATGCTGATTATGCTGGTGACAAGGTGGATCGCAAGTCTACATCAGGCACATGTCACTTTCTGGCACGATCACTTGTCTGTTGGTCTTCAAAGAAGCAGAACTATGTATCACTCTCGAATGCTGAATCTGAATACATTGTTGCTGGATCTTGCTGCGCTCAGCTTCTATGGATGACGCAAACTCTCAAGGACTATGGCATCAATCTGAAACAAGTACCTCTCTTTTGCGACAACGAAAGCGCCATCAAGATTGCCAACAATCCAGTCCAGCACTCGAAGACAAAGCACATTGAAATTCGTCATCACTTTCTCAGAGATCATGTCATGAAGAAAGATATTGACATCATTCACGTCAACACTGAAGAGCACCTGGCAGATATCTTCACAAAGGCCTTGGATGAGAAAAGGTTTTGCAAGTTACGGTCTGAGCTAAATATCTTGGAATCCTCAAATGTCCTGTGATCAGGCACACATCCTAACACTTATGCATGATGATGACTTAGATGTGCAACACACGAAGTGAAGTATATCTTCAATCAATGAAGACTTACATTCTGAGTGTGAATACATTAACATGGAATTTGACTTTGGAGCGCCACGATAATTGTGCGCCGTATCTGGGTCTAATACTTCCTATACGGTGGGCAACGCCACCACCAAATTTCTCTGTTTGAAGTGTTTCACTCATCGCGTTATTTTAGCTATATCTTCACATTTGGTTTGTCTTCAAAGTTCAACTTATCTTCATGATTTCCTTCACTATGCTGATTTGATTGCTTTCTGATATATATATATATATATATATATATATATATATATATATAGGACAAATTTTTCCTACTACCGGGTGTAGTTACTCCCACTTATGTTTCATACGTTTTAGGTAGTATCTATCATATCGAGAGTGTGTATGCGCGTAGTATGTAGTATATAAGAATGTTTAGATAGTATATATACTACTTTTTGGTAGTATGTATCATATTTTGTGCATATTCTATTTCACGTATAAATATGTACGTATTTCACAAATACAATAAAATTATGAGCTCACTTGCAATTTTTCATACAAATCACTTAGGAGTATCTTAGATATAGTATATGAACATACTAAAAATAATAAAGTAGAGTATATACTACCACATGATAGTATATAAGAAACGGGTGTAGCTACACCCGGTAGTAGGATGCATTTTCCCTATATATATATATATATATATATACTAGTGTTCTGTCCTCTACAACATTCACTTATAGCTATGTCTTCCTAGTTGAATCTTTTGAACTAAGTGAATGTGATCGGACCCTAATCTCTCTATGCTTTCTATCTCAAACTCTATCTGTCCAAATCATATGCATTCTATTGAAATCGTCGAATGTCTTCTCTGCGTCCTTGTCGCCAGAAGACACGAGACAAACATTGAGTCTGTTTTAAATGATTCATCATTATTGTTTGAAATCCGAGAAGCCGAACGACCATCCAACAAACCTGGAGGGCGTGGGGAACGTGGGACAACTCCGGTATGTTGCATGCTTGCCACATACCCCTCGGATGTGAACCGCCAGGCACCTCGAGTAATTGTGTGTTGTGCCGCACACCTCCTTATAAATACTTGTCCCCTGCGGTAAAGAAAACCTTCTTCCACCTCTCCACCTTGTCAAAACCCTAGCGCCGCCGCTAGCTCGCGACGACGTCGACGACGAAGCGCTTAGCTGTCGCGACTTCTCCGACGCTGTCCTCACGCTGGCCGCGAACATCGTCTTCTCCGCCGCCGCCGTAGATGTCCTCCATCGCCAAGTTAGGGCACGGTGGATTGAACTGCTCGGTCTCCTACTCATCCCATCTAGCAGTTCTTCGTGTGGTAAATATAACTCTATTTTTACCATCTTTTTGATCCTCAAAGATTCATCCTGTTTACCAAAGTTGGTTTCTGCCTATACACTGTTAGATCTATTCTGTCTGCATCTCATACTGCCTAGTATATTCACTTAAGCTTCATATCTAGTTAGATTCCTCACTTGTACCTATTCACGGATTCGTACAAATCTGGAACCAACGTATAAGTGAATGTCTTCGCATCATGAGGTCAATGTCTTCAAACTGATTTATCTTCAAAATCTTCTGAGAATGCATCTGACCTCTTCCCTTCCCTCGCATCTCTAATGTCACAGTACATGTCCGTGGGAGAATCCTTGGTTCTCATAGTCCGCATTCGCTTGCGTAATTCTTACGACATCACATTAACTCTCCCGACGCCAGCCTCTGTTTGTCCAAAGCAAGTTTAAAGCTTTTGAAGCCTTTGAACGTATTGAAGCCATTCAGTTTGAAGTTCATGGCTGCAGAGAAATCAGTAAGGAAGGGTGGCAGACAGCGTCGTGAGGGAACATCAAAAGATTTACCTGATGATCTCGCAAAGCTTTACAAGACAGATCCTGAAGAGACTGACAATCAGCGGAAGACACGAATCCAATGGATTCGACGATATTGGGCTGAAAAATGGTTCAAATACAAGTTCGTGACCCAGGAATATGCTGAGAAGAATGCTATCAAAGGTCCTTGGGGTGATATTCTCTTTCGAGGCCTTCCACCCAAGAACAAAGCTGAAGCTATTGCACAGGGTTCCTATCCTTGTATGGTTCGTGGACCTCAGCCTGAAAATGTCGACCCATCGTCATTGCTCTGGTGTCGTGACGATAATCTCTTCAAGCGAAACTTCCAGCACGCAAAGGCATCAGCCAAGGAAAACAATAAGTCATTGGGATTAGACTTCAACCCTGGTCCCTCTGCTCCCTGCGGCCGACGTGGCTCCGTGATGCAGAGCCCAATGTCATCGGTCCCTTCTACAACCTTGATGGCCTCATCACTCACATCGCGGTTCAAGGTGCCCAAGTGGATCATTCTGATGGATGACAATGACACTGATGAAGCCCCAGCTCCTACTCCAAAGCCAAAGAAGCTAAAGAAGGCTAAGGCTTCAAGATCAGCTCCTCCTCCAAAAGCTTCACGTGCGAAGCCACTGGCCACTGCACCTCCTGAAGACAGTGTGCAGTCTGAAGATCAATCACGTATCTCCAATAAGACGGAGATGAAAAATAAAATCGTCAGACATTCTGATTAGACGTTAACTCCTGCTGCCATGCGAGAAGAGCACATTGATCTATCCAACGATGAAGATCTTGCAGATGATGCTCTCGAGCAACTGATCAAGAGCAAGGAAGAAGCAGAGATCTTCAATGATTTGCCTCTCTTTGATGTGGCAATCATCCATCACTTCATTGATGAGTGGTTTGACAACCCCAATCTCAGCTTTGAAGATCTGCAACTTCCCATTGGCCTCAGCGTCTCCTTCAATGGCGCCATTGCTTTTGAGCTAGCTCTTGCTCAGCGTCTCGTTGAACTAAAGCACCAGATCGATTATGAGAAGGCTCAGTTCAAGAAGCATGTGGGAAAGCTCAGCATGCAAGATGTCAAGAACTTCAAGACCATGCTGCACGAGCTCAAAGAAGCCTTTCACAAGAAGCGTGATGAAGCTAAAGGCTCTCGTGAGCGCATGAAGAGTCTGGCTGACAAGTGTGTACTAACCTACAATGAAATTTGAGAAGCGCAAGGCTCTTGGCCGTCTGTGCATTGACCCCTAATGGCTGCAAAAAGAAGAAGCCACCAATCGATCAAGCTGCACCGGCCAAGGCAAGAACAACCTTGCATAGTCTTCCCAAGCAGCATGACTGGCTCGAAGCCAAAGGTCGATCAACCGCCGAGCAGGAAGAAGACGAGGGCTGCCGAGGCTGAAGCCAGAAAAAGGAAAAATCCTGAAGCCTCTGATGTTGCTCCCTCCAAGAAGAAGCGCAAAACCAAGAAGAATTGGGCTGCTTCCACAGAGCCCTTAGTTGTTGAACCTATCTCAGTGGTTCGACCAAAGATCTCGAACACCAAGAACAACGAATGATAGTTCATGAGCCTGCTTCCACAGAGGCTCCTCAAGTCAAGACAATCCAAAGAGTTGATCCCATCAACTGCTGAAGACATTGGTCACCATGACAATGTTGAAGATGATGACGTTCTTCCTCAGATCGAACACAACCTGGTATCATCGCCTGTTCCCACGAACAGTGAACTCATCAGCATTGGTCGTCCTCTGACGCCAATTGCTCAGGATGCATCATGGGCTGATCACCCACAACAAAAGGACTCCCCGCGCACTCCCCAACAACAACAAGTCACACCACCTGTCCAAGAAGAAGAGGAAGACCTTGAGGCCCAGCCAACTCCATCTCCAAAGGCGTCGCCAACATTCCGCAGGCTTCGCAAAGGACCAAGGCCACAAGTTCCTCTTCGGCGTTCGAAGGAGAAGTGCACCACCAACTGCATTGCACGTCAAGTGTTTCCAGAAGCCACTCACACTATGAATGTCTCCGAGTCTGAAGCCAAAGCTGCTGAAGACAATCCGGCTGCATCAGCCGATGACAACCCAGTACAAGAACGTGTCCCTACTCCCCCCATTGCAGAAAAAGCTATTCCTGAAGTGAACGTGACAGTGCCCGACCCTCCAGCTCATCAAGTGGAGGTTGAAAATCTTGAGGCTGCCACCACCAACACAAATGAAGCCAATCACGTAGTCATGGCTGAAGCCAATGTGGAGCCTGCACCAACCAATGTGCTTAAAGCCAATGATACAACTGCTCCTGAAGCCCCTGTTGTGCAACACAAAGCCCTGTTGTGCAACTTTGAAGCCCTTTATTGTTGCCCTGCTCTGTTCCGCCACCAAGGCCCTACACAATTGAGCAAGCTCGCAACCATGGTCAGTTAAATCCTTTGTCGGATGGCCTGCTCGTCCCTCCGCCTCATGCCTCTGGTCCTCGGTTTGAATATCATATTGGGCATAGGCCTCTGGTCCGTAAACCAAAGCCAAGACTGCCAAGGTTCCTGTCACCGCCACCTCTCGGGGTCCTTCAATGCAAATGGCTTCAAAGCCCACAACACTTTCTTTGATAGAGCAAAGAACCCCTACTCAAGGCAAAGAATCTCATCAGATCGTTTCTGGAGCTATCAACAGCGAAGCTATTACTCCTGCGTTATGTATGATCAAGGGCGATTTTCCCTCATATGCGCTCGACATTTGAAAGCCATTGCAGGACTGCCATGCTTAGAAGAAGCACTTGACTGCTCGTGATGCAGTCCGCTCGACTTTGTGACAGACGAAAGAACATTGGAATGAGGAACTTTGCTTCAATTCTATGCTACCCTCCACATTCGCGGCTACTACAGTAGATACGAAGACATGGGTTCTCGAGTGGATGAGCGGAAATGTTCATCATGAAGCCAAAGCTCTTGACGTCATTGAGCTTACAGGCCTACCCACTCCCGGAGAGCTGTTCGAACCTAATTGTCAACTCCACCGCAATGCACTGGAGAGCATCTTCCATAAGCCAGAGCCCAACATGAGTGAGATGTTGAGCATGATGAAGCCTTTGCCACCTGACGCTGAATACCCAACGGAGTTCTTTGTTGATGACCTTGAGTATCTGCCTCACACAATATATCACATCATCAGGCGAACTCTATGGCCTATCAAAGGGAATTCGTCATCTGCAAAACTTGAAGGAGCCATGAAGACATTGGTCTTTTACATCCTCAATAGCATCAGCTTCAATACACAAGAATTCTTCATCCCAAACCGGCTGCATCTGGTTCTGACCTTTTTGGCCTGAAATTCTATGCTCCATGGGTCACGCGCCTCATCAAGCTACACTCTGCTGTCAACTATCAGCCCTTTGCTCGCAATCATCTGATCTTTCTACCCGAGGTTGATATGTCAGTTGAAGCCATATACCCTGAGCCTGCCAAAACGCCACTTTATCTTCAGAATGCAGATCACCATAGCTTCTCTCAACCCATGGAAGGCATCCAAGCGATAACTTCGTGTCTATCCAATGGCTGGGAACACTCAGATGCCTCACCGCGCATAACTGAAGCTACCGAGAGCACAATAGCCCAAAGGCCTCGGAAGCGCCTCGTGTCCTAAATGACCGAGAACTTCTTGTGGCAATCGCATCGTAAACAAGATAAGCATCACTATTGGCTCAAGCGACAGATGCAAAGCCTCTTGGTGGACGCCAATTGCATTCAAATCTTGCCACCAAGAATGCTTTTGTCACTCACGAGACACGTCGTCGATCATGGAAGAGTTTGACATCGCCGTCAAGCGAGATCTTCAAGACGACGGCTTCACTGAAAGATTCAAGTTTGACTCCACTCCTCCATGGAATGATGTCCTACGTCGAACTCCATCCCTTGAAGACTCTGACTATTCTTCCTCCGCGGCAACTATGAATGCCAGAGTGATCCATGATGAAGCCGATGCTACTTCACCGCCCCTACTTACTTCGCACGCATCGACATCGCACCAAGTTCGCCTGCACCGCCAAACAACAACGACAACCCCGCTGCTTCACCTTCTCCCGATGAAAGCGTAGTAGATGCTCTATGTCTTCAAACCTTTTTGGTCCTTCTTGACAAAAGGGGAGAAGCATATGAGTTTGATAGTCTTCAAGCGGGTTCATATGGGCGGTTGCTTTATATTTTGCCTAGTGTTCACAACTCTCGCTTTTGATACATTTGGTTCTTTGAGTTGTAACACTTAAACTCGATGGTCGCCTGCTACTTATTTGCCTTTACGTGATGCGATGATAAATTCCGCATGTGCGATGATAACTTCCGCACTTAGATCATTCTGCAGACGTCCATTTTTCATTATGCATGTCATTCTCTTAGTTATATCATTTCATGCATGATGAATTATCATCATAAGTTGAAGAGGATCTCCACAAGTACAACCTGCCATGTGCATTTATATTCCAAAAGCAAATTACTTATATGCACATCTTCAGGGGGAGCCCTTGCCACTTATGAAGACAATACCCTATCCTTTACAATTTCACATATTTTATCCCCGTTGAAAACTTCAACCAGTTTGTCATCAATCACCAAAAAGGGGGAGATTATAAGTGCATCTAGTGCCACCCCTAGTTGGTTTTGGAGTATTGACGACAAATTTGGTTGAGGGACTAATGTGTTTGTGAGAATTGCAGGATAACACATGTAGTGTCCCTCATTGATTCGGTTTACCTGCCGGAGATGACCCTAAAAATGTATGAAGACATTGAAGACAATGGTAGTATATGAAGGTATTCATATTGAAGACTATGACAAGAGAAGACATTGAGTGAAGACTATGGAGCGCCAAGACCGTGGTCGCTTTTCTTGTTTCCTGCTTTCTTCCGTGGTTGAGTCATAGGAACCACCATCTTTGTTAAGTGGGGTCCACGTGAACAAAGTCAGAATGACTGAAGTGATGCTCAACCAAAATCCTATGTCTTCGAGCGAAGACAATGAGAGCAATCTTATCCAGAGCTGGATGAGTCAGCTTTGCTTGTAGCCCAAGTAAAGTTGCCGTGTGTGTTTGAAATCTGACCGTTGGAACACATGTTAGTTCCTGAATGACCTAGGGTCATTTCGGACATATCAGGTCGGGTTGCCTAGTGGCTATAAATAGCCCACCCCCTACACCATAAATTGGTGGCTGCTCAGAGTTAGTGCACGGCTTTTGTCGTTTGAGAGTAACCCACCTCGAAGCCTTTGAGAGAGAGAAATCCTTGCGAGGACAAAGCCCAAACACCCAGAGCCAAAGAGTGTTAGGCATCATCAAGTCTTTTGTGCGCATGACCTGAATACTTATTACACTTGAGGACTGTGAATCCTCCAGCCGGTTAGGCGTCGCGTTCTGAGCATCCAAGAGTCATTGTGGATCACCGGTGAACGAAGTCTGTGAAGGTTTGGGAGTCTACCTTGAATACTTACCAGAGTGATTGGGCGAGGACTGTGTGTCCTTAGCTCAAGGGGAATAAGGTGAAGACGCGGTCCCGAGTTGAATCTCAGCCTCCCTAACTCAGACGTCACAGTTGTCACAAAGAATCGAACTGGTCCAACAAATCCTATGTCTTCAACAAGTGACCGGTTCTATCCTCTCCTTCCTTTACTTAGAGTTTGTCTTCGTGAAGTCATTGCCTATTTGTCATACCTGTTTGACTTCATTGCTTGACTACTATAGTTGTTTGGCTTCATACCATCTTCCATCCTGATCCTTACTACTAAGCTGCTATTAGTCTTTGTACTTTCACATTACATCATACTTGACTATGGTTTGCTGGTTGGAGTTTATCTTCAAATTGCATATCAATTAGGTCAATTCTATTGTTTGTCTTTGAAACTTCCATGTTTAGAAGACTTTCATAAAAATCGCCTATTCACCCCCCCCCCCTCTAGTCGATAACTAGCACTTTCACCGTGTAGGGATTGACAACCCCTTATCGCGTTGGTTGCGAGGATTTATTTGTTTGTGTAGGTGCGAGGGACTCCTGCGTGGCCTCCTACTGGATTGATACACTGGTTCTCAAAAACTGAGGGAAATACTTACGCTACTTCAAGGGAAAGCCAACGCAGTGCTCAAGAGGTAAAAGAAGGATTTCTGACGCTATTGCTAGGTAGTCTACGTAAAAGTCAAACATACCAAGTACCCATCACAAACCCTTATCTCCCGCATTACATTATTTGCCATTTGCCTCTAGTTTTCCTCTCCCCCACTTCACCCTTGCCGTTTTATTCGCCCTCTCTTTTCCGTTCGCCTCTTTTTTGCTTGCTTGTCATTATGGCTAGCTCAGTCTTCATCCCTTCGTCTACCAACTTTGAATCTCTCCACTTCAAGCAAACACAAGGGGAAAATTTAAAAGATGCTTGGTTTAGGATACTCGAATCTTATCGTAATTGCAATATAGAGGGAGATTTTAAAATCTTGCTTCGCAATTTTTACGTTGGGCTAACTTTGCCCCATAGACAACTCCTCGATTTTTCTTCCAAGAGTAGTTTTATTGATATTTATCCTAGCTTCGCTTATGAAATTATAGAGGGGATAGTGGGAGTACTCCCCCTACAAAAAGGATCATCCCCTACCCAAGAAGAAACTGAAATTCTAGAGAAATTATGTGAATTGCAAAAAATTGTTGAACCTCTTAAAAATATTGGTGGGAATATCAACCGCATGAATAATTTGATTATGCTTTGCAATAAGCGGATGGATGCTTTAGATCAAAGGATCACCGAGCTTAACTCCATTAAGAAATTGCCTACCAAAGATGGCAATACCTAGATCTATCCTTGATTTTATGCCTAGCTAGGGGCGTTAAACGATAGCGCTTGTTGGGAGGCAACCCAATTTTATTTTTATTTATTTTTTGATTTTTGCTTCTGTTTAGGAATAAATATTTGATCTAGCCTCTGGTTAGATGTGTTTTTATGTTTTAATTAGTGTTTGTGCCAAGTTAAACCTATAGGATCTTCTTGGATGATAGTTATTTGATGTTGCAGAAAATTCCAGAAACTTTCTGTTCACGAAAACAATTGTTAAGAATCGCCAGAACTTGATAAAATATTGATTCAAATTGCTGCTGGTCAATAAAAAAAATTCTAGGTCTTCCTATTTTGGATTATTTTTTGGAGTTCCAGAAGTTTGCTTTAGTTACAGATTACTACACATTACATTTTTGTGATGATTCTGTTTTTCATGTGTTGTTTGCTTATTTTGATGAATCTATGGCTAGTAAAATAGTTTATAAACCATATAGAAGTTGGAATACAGTAGGTTTATAACCAATATAAATAAAGAATGAGTTCATTACAGTATCTTGATGTGGTCTTTTGTTTTCTTTCGCTAACGGAGCTTACGAGATTTTCTGGTGAGTTTTGTGTTGTGAAGTTTTCAAGTTTTGGGTGAAAGATTTGATGGATTATGGAACAAGGAATGGAAAGAGCCTAAGCTTGGGAATGCCCAAGGCACCCCAAGATAATCTAAGGACACCTAAAAGCCAAAGCTTGGGGATGCCCCGGAAGGCATCCCCTCTTTTGTCTACTTCCATCGGTAACTTTACTTGGAGGTATATTTTTATTCACCACATTATATGTATTTTGCTTGGAGAGTCTTGTATTATTTGATTCTTTATTTGTTAGTTTACCACAATCATCCTTTCTGTACACACCTTTTGAGAGAGTCACACTTAATTCGGAATTTATTAGAACACTCTATGTGCTTCACTTATATTTTTTAAGCTATATAGTTTTGCTCTAGTGCTTCACTTATATCTTTTAGAGCACGGTGGTGGATTTGTTTTGTAGAAACTATTGATCTCTCATGCTTCACTTATCTTATTTTGAGAGTCTTAAAATAGCATGGCAATTTGCTTTAATTAATATCATGAGAAATTTGATGCTTGATAATTGTTTTGAGATATAAAGGTAGTAATATCATAGTTGTGCTAGTTGAGTAATTGTGGAATTGAAAAATACATGTGTTGGAGTTTGTGATTCCCGTAGCATGCACGTATGGTGAACCGTTATGTAACAAAGTCAGAGCATGAAGTATTTGTTGATTGTCTTCCTTTGTGTGGCGGTCGGGATCGCGCGATGGTTAACTCCTACCAACCCTTCCCCTAGGAGCATGCGTAGTAGTAGTTTGCTTTGAGGGCTAATAAATTTATGCAATAAGTATATGAGTTCTTTATGACTAATGTGAGTCCATGGATTATACACACACTTACCTTTCCGCAATTTTCTAGCCTCTTGACTGGTGCATTGCCCTTTCTCACCTTGAGAGTTGGTGCAAACTTCACGTGCATCCAAACCCGTGATATGATATGCTCTATCACACATAAACCTCCTTATATCTTCCTCAAAACAGCCACCATACCTACCTATCATGGCATTTCCATAGCCATTCCGAGATACATTGCCATGCAACTTTCCACCGTTTCATTTATCATGGCACGCTCCATCATTGTCATATTGCTTTGCATGATCATGTAGTTGACATTGTATTTGTGGCAAAGCCCCCGTTCATAATTCTTTCATACATGTCGCTCTTGATTCATTGCATATCCGGTACATCACGGAGGCATTCATATAGTCATATTTTGTTCTAAGTATTGAGTTGTAATTCATGAGTTGTAAGTAAATAAAAGTGTGATGATCATCATTATTAGAGCATTGTCCCAAGTGAGGAAAGGATGATGTAGACTATGATTCCCCCACAAGTCGGGATGAGACTCCGGACTAAAAAAGAGACCATAAAAAAGAGAAAGGGCCCAAATAAAAAAGAAAAATATGAGAGAAAAGAGAGAAGGGACAATGTTACTATCCTTTTACCACACTTGTGCTTCAAAGTAGCACCGTGATCTTCATAATAGAGAGTCTCTCATTTTGTCACTTTCATATACTAGTGGGAAATTTCATTATAGAACTTGGCTTGTATATTCCAATGATGGGCTTCCTCAAATGCCCGAGGTCTTCGTGAGCAAGCAAGTTGGATGCACACCCACTTAGTTTCTTTTTAAGCTTTCATACACTTATAGCCCTAGTGCATCCGTTGCATGGCAATCCCTACTCCTCGCATTAACATCAATTGATGGGCATCTCCATAGCCTGTTGATTAGCCTCGTTGATGTGAGACTTTCTCCTTTTTTATCTTCCCACATAACCCCACCATTATACCTTATTCCACCATAGTGCTATATCCATGGCTTGCGCTCATGTATTGCGTAAGAGTTGAAAAGGCTGAAGCTCGTTAAAAGTATGAACCAATTGCTTGGCCAAAACCGGGGTCGTACATGATATGAATATTTTGTGTGGGGAAGATGGAGCATAGCCCGACTATATGATTTTGTAGGGATAACTTGCTTTGGCTATGTTATTTTGATAAGACATAATTGCTTAGTTAGTATGCTTGAAGTATTATTGTTTTTATGTCAACATTAAACTTTTATCTTGAATCATATCAAATCTGAACATTCATGCCACAATAAAGAATAATTATATTGAAATTATGACAAGTAGCATTGCATATCAAAAATTATGTTTTATCATTTACCTACTCGAGAATGACGGGAATTAAGCTTGGGGATGCTTGATACGTCTCCAACGTATCTATAATTTTGATTGTTCCATGCTATATTATATTTTGTTTTGGACATTATTGGGCTTTATTATACACTTTTATATTATTTTTGGGACTAACCTATTAACCGGAGGCCCAGCCTGCTTTGTTTTGCCTATTTCAGAGTTTCGCAGAAAAAGAATATCAAACGGAGTCCAAACGGAATGAAACCTTCGGGAACGTGATTTTCGGAACGAACGTGATCCAGATGACTTGGAGGGGCATGAGGTAGGGGGGCGCGCCTACCCCCCTGGGCGCGCCCTCCTCCCTCGTGGGCCCCCTGTTGCTCCACCGACGTACTCCTTCCTCCTATATATACTTACGTACCCCTAAACTACCAGATACGGAGCCAAAAACCTAATTCCACCGCCGCAACCTTCTGTACCCGTGAGATCCCATGTTGGGGCCTGTTAGGTTCACGGGAGGGCATCGATTCTGAGGGCTTCTACATCAACACCATAGCCTCTCCGATGATGTGTGAGTAGTTTACTTCAGACCTTCGGGTCCATAGTTATTAGCTAGATGGCTTCTTCTTGCTTTTTGGATCTTAGTACAATGTTGTCCCCCTGTCTCGTGGAGATCTATTCGATGTAATATTCTTTTGCGGTGTGTTTGTTGAGACCGATGAATTGTGGGTTTATGATCAAGTTTATCTATGAACAATATTTGAATCTTCTCTGAACACATTTATGTATGATTGGTTAACTTTGGCAAGTCTCTTCGAATTATCAGTTTGGCTTGGCCTACTAGATTGATCTTTCTTGCAATGGGAGAAGTGCTTAGCTTTGGGTTCAATCTTGCGGTGTCCTTTCCCAAAGGATGAGGGGGCAGCAAGGCACGTATTGTATTGTTGCCATCGAGGATAACAAGGTGGGGTTTATTTCATATTGCATGAGTTTATCCCTCTACATCATGTCATCTTGCTTAAAGTGTTACTCTGTTCTTTTGAACTTAATACTCTAGATGCATGCTGGATAGCGGTCGTTGTGTGGAGTAATAGTAGTAGATGCAGGTAGGAGTCGGTCTACTTGTCTCGGACGTGATGCGTATATTTTAACGCCCTCGATGCGGCTATATCTCCCACGTGTCGAAGCACGACTTAGAGGCATAACCGCATTGAAAGCAATGTCGCAAGTGAGGTAATCTTCACACAACCCATGTAATACATAAGGGAAAGAGATACATAGTTGGCTTACAATCGCCACTTCACACAATACATGAGTAAAGCATTACATCATACAGATACAATCAAGGTCCGACTACGGAACCAAAATAAAAGAAGACTACCCCAAATGCTACACGGATCCCCGATCGTCCCAAGCTGGGCTCCACTCTTGATCAATGAAGCGAAACAACACAACGGTCAGGATCTTCTTGAGCTCCTCCTTGAGCTCGGATCGCCACCTGCACGGTTTCATCGGCACCTTCAAACTGGTTTTGGAAGTATCATGAGTCACGGGGACTCAGCAATCTCACACCCGCGAGATCAAGACTATTTAAGCTTATAGGTAGTACAGAGTTGTGAGGTGGAGCTGCAGCAAGCGACTAGCATATATGGTGGCTACATACGTAAATGAGAGCGAGAAGAGAAGGCCAAAGCACGGTCGAACAACTATGATCAAGAAGTGATCCTAGAAAAACCTACGTCAAACATAACTCCAACACCGTGTTCACTTCCCGGACTCCGCCGAGAAGAGACCATCACGGTTACACTTTGATTGATGTATTTTAATTAAGGTCAACTTCGGGTTTTCTACAACCGGACATTAACAAATTCCCATCTGCCTCATAACCGGGCACGGCTTTGAAAGATAATACCTGCAGGGTGTCCCAACTTAGCCCATTATAAGCTCTCATGGTCAACGAAGGATATTCCTTCTACCGGGAAGACCCGGTCGATCTCGGAATCCCGGACTACAAGACATTTCGACAAAGAATAAAACAAGACCGACAAAGCCGCCCAAATGTGCCGACAAATCGATAGGAGCTGCACATATCTCATTCTCGTGGCACCGGATGAACACTACGACGGCAACCGAAGATACCCCAAGTTGCCTCGGGCGGCACCGCAAGTGGCTCTAATTTGGACCAAGACTCGGAGGAGCACCGCCCGGGGTTAAAATAAAGATGACCCTTGAGTCTGCAGAACCCAAGGGAAAAGGCTTAGGTGGCAAATGGTAAAACCAAGGTTGGGCCTTCTTTGGAGGAGTCTTATTCAAAGCGAACTGTCAAGGGGGTCCCATAAATCACCCAACCGTGTAAGGAACGCAAAATCAAGGAACATAACACCGGTATGACGGAAACTAGGGCGGCAAAAGTGGAACAAAACACCAGACATAATGTCGAGCCTTCCACCCTTTACCAAATATATAGATGCATTAATTAAATAAGAGATATTGTGATATCCCAACATGTAAACATGTTCCAACAAGGAACAACATCTCCATGTTCCAACAAGGAACAAACTTCATCTTCACCTGCAACTAACAATGCTATAAGAGGGGCTGAGCAAAGCGGTAACATAGCCAAACAACGGTTTGCTAGAAAAGGATGGTTAGAGATTTGACATGGCAATGTGGGTGGCATGATTTAGCAAGTGGTAGGTAACGCATCATATGCATAGCAAAAGAGCGAGCATCTAGCAAGCAAAGATAGAAGTGATTTCGAGGGTATGGTCATCTTGCCTGAAATCCATAAGGAAGAAGAACGAGTCCATGAAGAAGACAAAGCGGATGTAGTCGAGCGAATCCTCACAACTCCGAACGAAACCGAAGCTAACGAGAGAAGCAACAGGAAACAAGCAAACAACATAGTAAACAACCATCACATACACATGGCATGATGCACAACCAAGTATGATGCATGTCCGGTTTAAATAGCATGGCATGGCAATATGCACAAACAAAACTACAAGTTAAATGGAGCCCAATATGCAACGAGTTGCATATTGACGAAACACCACATCAATTATTTAGTTCACTCCCCATTAGGTACTCAACAATATTAAATATTGCTTAACATGGCAAGAGGTGAAGCATAACAAAACTATACCATCTAAACAATTTAAATGGGGCCAGACATAAAAACAACAATTCCGGTAAATCCCCATATGCATTTAGCAATTTAATGCAACAACAATTTTAAACATTTAAATGTTGTTATCATGATGCGGATGACATATACAAGTTTTATGCAATTTTATGAAAATGTTGACATGAACATGTTATGAAGCATTTGGTCACCATGGTGGAACGGAAGGGGTGCCACGGCAACGACAACGGAAATGGTGCCACGGCAACATTTCGATGATCCGACAACTCGTCGAGATGTCGGTGCAAAAGAAAGTGTGGACGTGCGGATGTGCGGAACATGCAAAAGATGGTGGGGTGATCCCGGTTACCGGGTTCCCACGTGGCGGTGGCAAACGAGGAGGAACGTGCATGGAGCAAACGGGCACGATGCAAACATACGTTTCATCTCAGACAACATGCATTCGTTCACGGGCATCGTCTCAGCGTTATACCTTCGAAGCGTGCATTTTCGAAGCGAATCGGTTCGGAGGGGAAGTAGTCATTCACGGGTCGTAGTGGAGGTAGTCGTTCACGGGTCGTCGTGGGAAGTAGTCGTACGCGGTGTAGTGGAAGTCGTTGTTCACGTGGTGACGGTAGTTGTACACGTTTTCTTAGATGTTCAGGTCGACGGTAATGGTACACGCGACGTCGGGGTACTTGTCGGTCCGGTCTTGGCGGTGTAGATGTACATGGCAAACGTAGTGGTACTTTGCGCCGGTCGTCCTGGAACTTTTAATAAATCCACGAAGGCAGTCTTGGCGTTCTTGGTCTTGCAGTGTAGTCGAACTTGGTGTCAACAAGGCAAAGGAGGTAAATGGCGCAGGGCGTGCACAGGAGGCCAGGGTCACCGGGGCCAAACAGAGGGCCTTGGCGGACTTCGATAAGGCAGCAGCAGGGCGAGGAACACAGGGGCCACGACGGCATGGACGGGCAGAAAGCGCTCGGGATCGAGCTCCTCTCGATCCAGAGCATGGATGCGGCCGTGGGACGGAGGTGGAGGCCCGGCGAGGTCGGCGGCTTAGGCCTCCATGGGCGGCATGGACGAAGTGGCCGGCGTCGGCCTTGGCTCGAAGCAGGGGAGGCGCGGCCATGGCAGGGCCTGACGAATCCGGATAGGGCGGCGCTTGACAACGGAGGGTGACGCGAGGCAGGGGGCGCCGGAGCAGGGCAACCGCGGGAGGCCGAGGCCGGCGGAGGCGGCGTGGCCATGGACGACGGCGGGGAGGGTTGAGGGCAGCGGCGCTCGCGTGCAGAGGCGACGGGGAGAAGGGCGACGAGGGGAACACGAGCGAGGCGCGAGGGGAGAGAAGTGGATCGCGAGGAGAAACGGAGGGGATCGGGCGTTGCGGCGCTGGAGGGAGGACGAGGGAACGAGAGGGAGAGATGCGGGTGCGCTGCGGCGCAGGGGGAGAACGAAGGGAGAGATGAGATCGGGCTAGGGTTAGGAAGGGGTTAGGTGGGCTGGACCTCCAGGCAAATGGGCCGGCCTGGTTTGTTGGTTAGGCTGGGCTCTCTCTCACTGCTAAAAGAAAAGAAAAAAAAACAGAGATGAGAAAGAAAAGAAAAAGAGGTAAGAGGTGGAGCTTGAGCAGGAGGGTATTTTTCCCGGACTCATAAAAATGAGCTTGATCCAAGAAAAATAGAAAAGAGGCACGGATGCAAGATTTAAATTCAAACTCATTTGAATTTAATTCAAATGGGTTTGAACTAGGACTTGATAAAGGAAGGCCCAAAATGTTCGGATTTTGGTGGAGCTCAGGAAAATGATGAAAGAATAAATGGCATAGTTGGATATCAAGAATTAAGACAACAAAGGCATTAGGATATTTTGTTAGTGTGTTTGCAGTAAATCCAAATAATTGGAATATTTACTATAGCTCTCTAAATATCGAGAGGATATGTTTTAAAGAGAATCACCATGTGAATTCCTCGATTTAAATGGATCAAAGATCCATGCCATTTATTTAGTTGAGTTGCAAAAGATTTATGAGATGATGGCATGATGACATGATGCAATGCAAAAATAAAAGGCGAGCACAAATGAAACACACGGCGAAACCCGGAATATATGGAAGTCTTCTGGATCGTCGGTCTTGGGGTGTTACAACACTCCACCACTACAAGAGGATCTCGTCCCGAGATCTAGGATGGCACCGTAGAGAAACGAAAGAGGAAGAGAGGAGGTAAAACTAAGTTGCTTCTTTGACAAACGAGTGAAAGCAATGAACCTCGAGAGGTTGAAAACTTGAAAGAATAACACAATAGAGTTGAACGAAATTGGGAGCATTTCAGTAGAAAAGAGAAGAAACCTTGATGAGATGAAAAGATATTGAAGAGATGATACAACACTCCGGTTAAATGGATAAGCAAGAAAAGAACACGATCCTCACAATTCGAGATGATGAGTGAAAAGGGAAACATCACAATGCCTCCTAAACAAAGCATGATAGTTAGATAGTTGGAATGAATAGAGCGAAGAATGAAACCAACATCTCCTACCATAATTGAATTTGAAAGAGCATCCCTACGAAGTAGGATTGAACGGAGTTGTTGGAAAACCCACAATGAAAATAATAAGCTTGTAGTGGGCTTATGGAAACATCTCAAGACTATGAGGTGACAACCGGCCACTAATGGAAACCATTGGTTTGATTGAGAGCACCAAAGAGATGAAAAACTTCTTTCACCAAGAGGATAGGAGAAAACTTGGATCATAGATAAGCACCATAATAGCAACATTCCTTAGGGAAAGCTTTAGGTGAAATATAACCCAAGACAACTCCAATGAAGAGATTGATGGATTTAAAATACCTCATTCTTGACAACATGTGAATCATGAAGCACGAAGGGAAGTTGTCAAGAATGACATAACACCACCTCAAACGATAATGATAGAAAGAATTGCACTCTGAAATGCAAGATGAAGAATGCTTGAACTCCTCAAGACAAAACATGTGTTGAACACCATGTTTATTTTAGAGTATGGCTTGACGGATCTTAACTCCGAGAGAAATCTTGATGAACAATTGAAGAATGAAAAGAATCCTTGACGAAGCACCATGTAGAGCCTCCATGAAGAACTCCGGTAAACAAAAGGGTGATAGAAAGAAAGAGAAGTTGATAACACAAGGTGAAGCCTTGCAGTGATAAGATAAAGCTTTGAAATGATATAACCGAGAAAACTTGGAACTCCGGAAAGAAAGATGAACAAATGAAATCAAGAATTTTGATGAACCCCCGGAATAAGGAATTGAACTTACTCGATGAAACAAGAATAAGAATTACATTATGCTGATCCTTCACCAATTAAATTGATGGCAAGCAATGGATTTGGCATACTACTTATTCTCATTGAAAAATGATTACAAATAGAGATATAGCGCAAACTTGAAGAAGTCTTCGATGAATCACCGAGAGGATTGGAAAGGACGAATGAACTGATACGGTAATAAAGGAAGAGGAATCTTGAACGAACCACCGTAAAAATTGAAAATGAATGAAGAAAAGAGAACGAATCCTTTGGGAGGAATTAGAAAAGCGATGTTAATACTTGAGGGAATTTAGATACAAATGAACGCAGAGATCCCGAGCTGATTAGATAATACTTGAATGATGCACCGGTAAGATTTGGAGAACGAGAGCTGAAAGCTGGAATGAATAATTCTAAGATGATGGGCTCCGGAGAATCAAACTGAAAAGACTCCTGAAATGCTCCGGGTGGGTTAAAAGAATTCTCACAATCGAAAATAATTATGAGAGGATGGCATCAAGCTAGAACCATGAATCTTTAAGAGAATGGAGCAAGATTAAAGAGAAACTCTTCTTCGGTCTTCAAAATTCAAGAATGACGACGAGAAACACCACCATGAATTGTTGAGGCACTCGAATGAAAATTAGAAAGGTTGAACCAACGATGAAAAGAATTTGAAAGATCTTGGAGAAAGACATTTGGTGATGATAATTCATTCTTACGTCAAACTTAGAAAAGAATTTTAGAAGCTCAGGAAAATTTAGAATAGTCGAGGTAAGATCACAGGAAAAGACACATGGGTTAGGGCCCAGTCAAAAGAAACACCGTTGAACGATTGCTTGAAACGAGAGATTGCACCGGTTGAATTAAATGGGTTGAATGAGATAGCATCCTCAAAAGAACTTGAGTGAATTGAGAATGGAAACTTGAATCTTTAGAGATATCTTCAACACTCCGGAACAAATGTATAACAAGAAGTGAAAAATTAAGAGGTGCACCGGCATGAGAAAACATTTGAAACGAGGAAGGGAATATGATCAACACCGAAAACTTGACTTGAGTCCACCGGAGAAGAAAAGAATGAAGAATGATAAACTTGAAGCTTCCTTTAGCATCTTCATGAGAATCACCGGATAAGAGCATTGAGGAAAAGAATGAAGAGACTTCACATCCATACGATGGATATTTGATTAAGAAATCTGAGTCCTTGAAGAAAAAGGGTGGGAGGCGGGAAAACAAAGACAACTTGGGTCGGATGAAACGAACACCGTTGAGAAAAAAGCTTAGAATTGATCTTGCGAATGTTGCAATGATCGGATTTACTTGGAGAGAAGCACACGGTTGGAAAGGATTGAAAAGACGACCTTGATGAACAAGAAGGATTAGCATCCACATAGAAATATGAGAACACCGTTTAGAATAAGGTATGGAATCAACACTTGACATTGAAGCAACTTGAATACCACAAAACGGAACAAAAACAAAGGATTTGGCTTGCAGAATAAGCCGGAAACAAACATATGATAGATCCCATATCGTATCATGTGTGTGTTGGAAAGATATCCTCTGAGATACTTGAATTCCCACTTATAAACTCCGAAACTTTACGGTTATGCAATCTGGTGTTGGGGATCTGAGGGGACACAAAATATATCACCCAAACTAACAATACCTAGATCCATTTGTATCCATCCTTCAACACATAACCAAGAAAACTCCGGAAATCGTGTACCTCAACCTTCGAAAAGCATCCGTTATGCGAGTTATGGCAATACTCTCGAGCTCGCCCCAGTACTGGGTTATTGAGGTTATCTCACCAACAACTACATAAAAGAGATTTTCGATGTCGGCAAAGCTCAGGTATTCCAGAACTGCAACGATAAAATTGTGACGACAACACCTCGAAGCTCAACTCCCCGGGACACTGCCACAACCCCTAAATGTCAGGAGGCACCAAGAACAATGTTCTCGTCACAAAACCATCAGAACGATTCCAAGATACCCGCGTGATCCTAAAAAAATGTAGTGAAATTTGAGGAGAGAAGAGTCAAAACTTCTACGTCAGGAGACCTCACCAGAGCGACGAAGGGACTGAGGAGTAAAAAGAATCCTACTCTCGATATATAATCCTAAGACTCAAAACATTTTGTTCTAGACTCAACAACGCGACAAACAATCAGCGAGGGGCTCCTAAGTCGGGGATGACTCTGATTACCAACTTGAAACGCCCTCGATGCGGCTATATCTCCCACGTGTCGAAGCACGACTTAGAGGCATAACCGCATTGAAAGCAATGTCGCAAGTGAGGTAATCTTCACACAACCCATGTAATACATAAGGAAAGAGATACATAGTTGGCTTACAATCGCCACTTCACACAATACATGAGTAAAGCATTACATCATACGAGATACAATCAAGGTCCGACTATGGAACCAAAATAAAAGAAGACTACCCCAAATGTACACAGATCCCCGATCGTCCCAAGCTGAGCTCCACTCTTGATCAAGCTGAAATGAAACAACACAATGAACAGGATCTTCATCGAGCTCCTCCTTGAGCTCGGATCGTCACCACCTGCAGTTTCATCGGCACCTGCAAACTAGTTTTGGAAGTATCTGTGAGTCACGGGGACTCAGCAATCTCACACCCGCGATCAAGACTATTTAAGCTTATAGGTAGGACAGAGTTGTGAGGTGGAGCTGCAACAAGCGACTAGCATATATGGTGGCTACATACGTAAATGAGAGCGAGAAGAGAAGGCAAAAGCACGGTCGAACAACTATGATCAAGAAGTGATCCTAGAACAACCTACGTCAAACATAACTCCAATACCGTGTTCACTTCCCGGACTCCGTCGAGAAGAGACCATCACGGTTACACACGCTTGATTGATGTATTTTAATTAAGGTCAACTTCGGGTTTTCTACAACGGACATTAACAAATTCCCATACGCCTCATAACCGCGGGCACGGCTTTGAAAGATAATACCTGCAGGGTGTCCCAACAGCCCATTATAAGCTCTCATGGTCAACGAAGGATATTCCTTCTACTGGAAGACCGGTCGATCTCGTAATCCCGGACTACAAGACATTTCGTGATAATAAAACAAGACCAGCAAAGCCGCCCGAATGTGCCGACAAATCACGATAGGAGCTGCACATATCTCGTTCTCGAGGGCACACCGGATGAACACTACGACGGCAACGAAGATACCCCAAGTTGCCTCGGGCGGCACCGCAAGTGGCTCTAATTTGGACCAGCACTCGGAGAACCTTGACCGGGGGTTAAAATAAAGATGACCCTTGAGTCTGCAGAACCCAAGGGAAAAATGCTTAGGTGGAAAATGGTAAAACCAAGGTTGGGCCTTCTTTGGAGGAGTCTTATTCAAAGCGAACTGTCAAGGGGTCCCATAAATCACCCAACCGTGTAAGGAGCATAAAATCAAGGAACATAACACGGTATGGCGGAAACTAGGGCGGCAAAAGTGGAACAAAACACGGGCATAAGGCCGAGCCTTCCACCCTTTACCAAATATATAGATGCATTAATTAAATAAGAGATATTGTGATATCCCAACATGTAAACATGTTCCAACAAGGAACAACATCTCCATGTTCCAACAAGGAACAAACTTCATCTTCACCGCAACTAACAACGCTATAAGAGGGGCTGAGCAAAGCGGTAACATAGCCAAACAACGGTTTGCTAGGAAAGGATGGTTAGAGATTTGACATGGCAATGTGGGTGGCATGATTTAGCAAGTGGTAGGTAACGCAGCATATGCATAGCAAAAGAGCGAGCATCTAGCAAGCAAAGATAGAAGTGATTTTGAGGGTATGGTCATCTTGCACGAAATCCATAAGGAAGAAGAACGAGTCCATGAAGAAGACAAATGGATGTAGTCGAACGAATCCTCACAACTCCGTAACGAAACCGAAGCTAACGAGAGAAGCAACCCGGAAACAAGCAAACAACATAGTAAACAACCATCACATACACATGGCATGATGCACAACCAAGTATGATGCATGTCCGGTTTAAGTAGCATGGCATGGCAATATGCACAAACAAAACTACAAGTTAAATGGAGCCCAATATGCAACGAGTTGCATATTAATGGCACTACATCAATTATTTAGTTCACTCCCCATTAGGTACTCAACAATATTAAATATTGCTTAACATGGCAAGAGGTGAAGCATAACAAAACTATACCATCTAAACAATTTAAATGGGGCAAGACATAAAAACAACAATTCTGGTAAATCCCCATATGCATTTAGCAATTTAATGCAACAACAATTTTAAACATTTAAATGTTGTTATCATGATGCGGATGACATATACAAGTTTTATGCAATTTTATGAAAATGTTGACATGAGCACGTTATGAAGCATTTGGTCACCATGGTGGAACGGAAGGGGTGCCACGGCAACGACAACGGAAATGGTGCCACGGCAACATTTCGATGATCCGACAACTCGTCGAGATGTCGGTGCAAAAGAAAGTGTGGACGTGCGGATGTGCGGAACATGCAAAAGATGGTGGGGTGATCCCGGTTACCGGGTTCCCACGTGGCGGTGGCAAACAAGGAGGAACGTGCATGGAGCAAACGGGCACGATGCAAACATACGTTTCATCTCAGACAACATGCATTCGTTCACGGGCATCGTCTCAGCGTTATACCTTCGAAGCGTGCATTTTTGAAGCGAATCGGTTCGGAGGGGAAGTAGTCGTTCACGGGTCGTAGTGGAGGTAGTCGTTCACTGGTCGTCGTGGGAAGTAGTCGTACGCGGTGTAGTGGAAGTCGTTGTTCACGTGGCAACGGTAGTTGTACACGTTTTCGTAGATGTTCAGGTCGACGGTAGTGGTACACGCGACGTCGGGGTACTTGTCGGTCCGGTCTTGGCGGTGTAGATGTACATGGCAAACGTAGTGGTACTTTGCGCCGGTCGTCCTGGAACTTTTCATAAATCCACGAAGGCAGTCTTGGCGTTCTTGGTCTTGCAGTGTAGTCGAACTTGGCATCAACAAGGCAATGGAGGTAAATGGCGCAGGGCGTGCCACGAGCCTGTGGTCACCGGGGCCAAACAGAGGGCCTTGGCGGACTTGATAAGGCAGCGGCGAGGCGAGGAACACAGGGCCACGGCGGCATGGACGGGCGAAAGCGCTTTGGATCGAGCTCCTCTCGATCCGAGCATGGATGCGATCGTGGGGCGGAGGTGGAGGCCCGGCAAGGTCGGCGGCTTAGGCCTCCATGGGCGGCATGGGCAGAAGTGGCGGCGTCGGCCTTGGCTCGAAGTGGGGAGGCGCGACCATGGCAGGGCTTGACGAATCCAGACAGGCGGCGCTTGACAGCGGAGGTGACATGAGGCGGGGGCGCGGAGCAGGGGCAACCAAGGGAGGCCGAGGCCGGCGGAGGTGCGGAGGCGGCGTGGCCATGGACGACGGCGAGGAGGGTTGAGGCGGCGGCGCTCGCGTGCAGGCTGACGGGGATAAGGGCGACGAGGGGAACACGAGCGAGGCGCGAGGGGAGAGAAGTGGATCGCAAGGAGAAACAGGAGGGATCCCGGGCGTTCTTGCGGCTGGAGGGAGGACGAGGAGCGAGAGGGAGAGATCTTGGCCACTTGTTGCAGGGGGAGAAACGAAGGGAGAGATGAGATCGGGCTAAGGTTAGGAAGGGGTTAGGTGGGCTGGACCTCCGGGCAAATGGGCCGCCTGGTTTGTTGGTTAGGCTGGGCTCTCTCTCCTTTGCTAAAAGAAAGAAAAAAACATAGATGAGAAAGAAAAGAAAAGAGGTTAGAGGTGGAGCTTGAGCGGGAGGGTATTTTTCCCGGACTCATAAAAATGAGCTTGATCCAAGAAAAATAGAAAAGAGGCACGGATGCAAGATTTAAATTCAAACTCATTTGAATTTAATTCAAATGGGTTTGAACTAGGACTTGATAAAAGGAAGGCCCAAAAATGTTCGGATTTTTGGTGGAGCTCCGGAAAATGATGAAAGAATAAATGGAAAAGTTGGAGATCAAGAATTAAGACAACAAAGGCATTAGGATATTTTGTAAGTGTGTTTGCGGTAAATCCAAATAATTGGAATATTTACTATAGCTCTCTAAATATCGAGAGGATATGTTTTAAAGAGAATCACCATGTGAATTCCTCGATTTAAATGGATCAAAGATCCATGCCATTTATTTAGTTGAGTTGCAAAAGATTTATGAGATGATGGCATGATGACATGATGCAATGCAAAAATAAAAGGGCAGGCACAAATGAAACACACGGCGAAACCCGGAATATATGGAAGTCTTCTGGATCGTCGGTCTTGGGGCGTTACATATATACATGATCATACCTAGATATTCTCATAACTATGCTCAATTCTGTCAATTTCTCAACAGTAATTTGTTCACCCACCGTAATACTTATGCTCTTGAGAGAAGCCACTAATGAAACCTATGGCCCCCGGGTCTATTTTCTATCATATTAATCTTCCAACACTTAGTTATTTCTTGCGTCATTTTTATTTTACTTTGCATCTTTATCATAAAATACCAAAAATATTATCTTATCATATCTATCAGATCTCACTCTCATAAGTGACCGTGTAGGGATTGACAACCCCTTATCGCGTTGGTTGCGCGGATTTATTTGTTTGTGTAGGTGCGAGGGACTCGTGCGTGGCCTCCTACTGGATTGATACCCTGGTTCTCAAAAACTGAGGAAAATACTTACGCTACTTTGTTGCATCACCCTTTCCTCTTCAAGGGAAAACCAACGCAGTGCTCAAGAGGTAGCAGAGGCTATCGAATGTCTCGACGCATCGGACATTGAGCCCTGCGCCGCCATCGATGAGGGTCTTGGTGACTTGAACGTTGTTGATGACGGGTGAGAAAAGCACCGGGAGGGCGCCGGCAGTTGCCACGCACTTGAGCTGGTCCGACGAGCTGAAGGTGATGGCGCACTTGGACCACCTGAGCGGGCGCGTGGCCTTGAGCCTGAGAAGGGCCGCGTTCACCTCATGAGCAAACTTCTTGAAGATGCGCTGGGAAGCCGGGGCATGAGCACCACCCAAGATGCAGGCGGTAGTGCGCGGCTCCTGGAAGCCCCCAGCCCCCTCGTCCTGATGGTGGTCATCGTTCATCCTTGGTGGTGGCGGCACCGGAGGGAGGCCAACATTGCCCTAAGGTCGGTCCTCACGAGATTGATCCCTCCAGGCGCCCTCATGAGGCTGGTCCTGCCAGTGGTCCTCCCGAGGCCGGTTGCGCCACTCCTGGCCGGGGCCGCGCGGCCCAGTGTCCTCCACTTTGTCCTCCTCCTTGACCGTAGCCCTGGTCATTACACTCGGGGCGTCGATCGAAGCGTGCATCTCGAATGGCCCTGAGTTCTTGGCAGCCATTGATGTTGTGTCTGTGTATGTTGTGAAAGGCGCAGAACGGATGGCTGCTCTTGGACGACTCGGGGTGGTCCCGGCTGCGCTTCGTGTCCGGCTCCCCCACGAGCACGGCTACTCCCTTGCGCTTCACGTCCGCGCCATGTTGAACATCTCTAGAGCCGTGCATAGCTCCTCGTGGATGGCGAGCTCCTCCTTCATCTTGATGTCGCAAACGCCATCTGAGAACACTGAGATGATGGCCTCGTCCGTCACCTTGGGAATCTTGAGGCGGACGTTGTTGAAGCGCTGGATGTACTTCTGCAGGGTCTCTCCTGGCTGCTGCTTGATGCGGCGCAGGTCACCCGCAGCCGGCGGGTGGTCGCGAGTGCCATGGAAGTTGGCGACGAAGCGGTCGCGCATCTCACCCCAGGAGGAGATTGACCCCAGGGGAAAGTTTAGGAGCCATGAGTGAGCACCATCTTTGAGAGCCATGGGAAACCAGTTCACCATGACTTTCTCATCGCCATTGGCCGCCCGATGCTCAGCTCATAGAGCTGCAAGAACTCCACAGGGTCGGGGGTGCCGTCATAACGCGGAGGTAGGTCTGGCTTGAACTTGCCTGGCCAGATGATGCTACGCAGCTCTGGAGTGAAGGCACGACAGCCTGCTGTGGCCACCAGGGCCCGTCGCGAGAGCGGAGCTTGATTTTGATGCCCACGCACGGCCACAGCAGGCGGCACGCGGTCTTAACGTGGTTGCGCCGGGAGTGCAGGAGCATTTTCTTGCGGTCGGGGAACTTCTTGGCAGCTTCCTTCTTCGCGCGCGGGCACCCGGCGCGGCGGGTCGCACCGAGGGGCCGCACGTCTTGGTGCCAGGACGCCGTCTTGGTGCGGAGGTGGTGGAGGCGCTCCATGAGCTACGTCGCCCGCGGCTGGAGGAGGGCGAGGCAGTGAGAGAGATGGTACGGGAGAGCCCCAGTGGCCCAGCAGGCTCGGGCGATGTGGTCCAGCTAGTCCTCGTAGAGGTTTTTGACCGGGCGGTAACGCAGGAGCTCGCGTGCCATGAGCAGTGCAGCCTGCGCGTCTGTGGGCGCGCGACAAGCGTGGGATGATGAGCCGGCCGGAGTCAGCGACGGGGTGGCGGTGCGGCCGTCCCTCCGCACAGAGGGGTGCAACGATGATGCTTGCTGCTTGTTTCCCGCCGGGTCGGTGGCAATGTTGGCAGCGGGTAATGGAGAACGACATGGAGGCCCACCGACAGAGCTGTCACAGCGACAGGCGGCGGTGTCGAGGCCCTCGGTAGCGGGCTCGTCAAGCGTCCGCCATGGACGGGGTGGAGCAGTGGAGCGTGGATCAATGGAAGAAAGGCTTCAGCACACCCCTACCTGGCGCGCCAAATGTCGAATTACGAGTTCCGGCAAACCCTTGAGGTTCAAACACTAGGGTGCGCATGAAGAACTCTCTCCGCCTACCCCACTCTTAGCGATCTCAAGGCCTAGCTCATGAACCCAAGGAACAAGAGACACAAGAGTTTATCTTTGGTTCGGGCCACCGATGTGGTGTAATACCCTACGCCAGTGTGGTCTGGTGGATTGCCTTATAGGCTGAGGATGAACAAGTACAAGGGAAGAACAACCTCCTGAGGAGAGGTGTTCTTGATCTCGGTGAGCTTGTGTGGTTGAGGATGATCCAAATGATCTCTCCCCCATCTCTGGATTAGTTGCCTCTCTATGATGGTGGCTAGTCCTATTTATAGAGGCTCTGGTCCTCATCCCAAATGTAGGGGGAAGGGATCCCACAACGGCCCATTTTGAAGGGAGACAACTAGTACAAGCTATCCTGACAAAAGATGGTCTTTGCCTGCCAAAGGCTCTGGTGGTGATGTAGCTGTGGGCTACGCGATGACCTCCGTTCGGCCGGTCTTGGTCTTGTTGCACCGATATGAAACCTTTGCCTGATGCCTAGGGACTCCTTGCCTGTGCCTTCCTATTTAGCACCAAAGAGGAAGCTGATACGCTGCGCCCGCTGGCGCCCGCCTGGCCTTGGTCGTCATGGCTCATGTCATGGGAACCTTGCGAGGTACCCCTCGCCTTGATCTCTCCGCTCCTCGCGAGCCAGCCTATTGAGGCTGCCCCTAAGGAGGTCTTGTGTCGTCCGCCTCGCGAGACTTGGCCCCTCGCAAGGGTCTTGAGTGTTTACTGATGAAGGTGGGCCGTACCAGGCCGTTGGTTGAGCCACGCCGAGGGCCGCAGGCAGGCAAGTCTGGGGACCCTCGTTCCCAGAACGCCGACAGTAGTCTCCGGGCCCAAGGTGTCAGGACCGTATTTTCGGGATATTAATTTCCAGAAAATGGCCCTTGTGCTCACCATCCCCAGGATTACTGTTAGCTGATGAGGCACCAACTTGATACAGAACTCCAAGCAAAAAAATAAAATATGCAGTACAAGACCATTCTGGCGTGTGAGTACAACAAATGGTTTCTAGTGGTTGATGGCGGAAGCGGTTTGTGGATCATCAGCGTTTATGGGACTCCATTTTCCACAGGAACAACTGACCAGGTTAACTCCTATCTTCGTGAGGCTGCTATCACCGTTGCTTAGGTTCTGAGGCTGTCATCGCAACGCTCCTCTCCATGCAAGAAATCTGGCCAAGACAATAGCCAGGGACAAGCCAGTGAGTACTTTGAATGTACTCGCAAACATTATGAACAAGGGTATAAAATAGCAAATGATAATCATGCTCTGAAATATTCTGTGATCATAACGTCAGTCACGCATAATAAAAATCCTTGATGCATGCATAAGTTATTTATATGCAACATGAATATGCAATAATGGAGTAGAAATAAAATGCACCGATCAGATTATGCAGGCGGCGCCTCGAAAGGATCATGATATGAAGCATGCCTCAGTCGGGCGTCTAAGCGACACCACATAAAGGGCTTATAAGGTAAATAAGTAACAAACATGCCACACTCGGGCGTCTGTGCGACACCACATAAAGGGCTTATAAAGTAAATAAATAACAAGCATGCCACAGTCGGGAATCTCAGCGACACCACATAAAGGGCTTATAAGAAAAATAATCATAGTGAATATCCAGGAGGTAGAACCGTCCCAAGGATACTCAATACTTCAAATAATATAAAGGGGTTAGTCCATAATAATAATAATCATAATCATCATAAGTCACACGTCATGATCCATGTTTTGGTTTAGTAGTCTCTCCTCCGAAGACCGACACTAAGACCGACACTTGACCCATCCCAGACTGTAGTCCTTAACCATGGACACGGCTATTCAAATAGATATAATCTCTGCAGAGGGTGTACTCTTTTCCCACGAGTAATGGATTCCTTTATTCCATCGGGACTAATTCCGTCTACGGTCTTTTAATTGAAAACACACCTGACTTGCACACATCAACTTAACTTACCGGTGTCTGGAATCACCCACGACACCTGTCAAGGAAAACTCTAAATGGGGAGGCAACAACCTCGCGTAGCATGGGATCAAATTTATATCGCGCGCTCTAAGGGGTGCCCCCTCTCGGTCCCAACCAAAAAGAGCCATGCCCCCGGACCAGGTGGCATGCCTACCGGATTCATCCGGTATCTTCACCATGGCCTCTCTGTATGGTGTGTGCTAGGAAGGGGTTGACAACTTACTGAACCGTACCCTACCTGCGGCAGGGAAAAGTGGTTGTACGAAACAAGAATGGGGGTTACTGGAAACAAGACTCGATCTACGGTCGACTCGGGAGGTTTAAAAATTACCTGCATGATATGTATAACAAAAATATTTCAACCAACAGAATCACTACTCATTATACCTTACTATGCCATACCAGACATAACCGTCCCGACGAACACCGGATACAAGCTCACGCCTACCCAAGGCAAAGGCTTTCCCGGATTTCTTTCCGGCATGCATGCAAGGCATACGAGGACGATTACCATCACAAGTATATCCACTTCCAACAGCAAGGAAGTTTCCAATATGCATTCATGCAAATGATCGTATCACCACATAAAATAACGAGTTCTCCGTATTAAGGTGGTGTTATAAATCGTGTTAACCAACACACAAAAATATTATGCCAGGGTTCAGAATGCTTGCCTTCAAGAGTATGCAAGTGGGGTGTGCCTTTTGAAAGTTGACTTCTTCTTCAAAAACCTAATTTTGAAATTATTCAAATTAAAACATAGTTTCAAAATAGTGTAAAAAAGTTGTCTGAATTTTTTCAAATGAATCTTAAAATAAACTAGAATAAATTTTAGAGAGGTAGGAGAACGAATCAACTCATTTGGAGTTTTATTTAAAAAGATATAGACAGTCAAAGTTTGGTCAAATTTCTAGTTTTAAATAAACAGAAAAAAGAAAAGAAAATGTTTCGAATAGATACACGTCGAACACGTACTTTGCATTTACGTCTTCACTTATCCAGCATGGACCGGCCCGTGGTCACTGACAGTGGGTCCAGGGGGCCCACTGGTCAGGTTTGACCGGTCTCCCCCGCCTTCCCTCTCCTTTGGCCGAACGGAGGCGGAGCTCCGGCGATCTTCGCCGGTGAACGATGGCTCCTCGAGGGCATCCGAGGGCAGGGATTGATCCGCCAGGCCTGGGCGGTCCTCCCGGTGGTCGTTGGGTCGTGAGGTGAAGGAGTCGCTGGCCCGAGCTCCATGTGCGGAGGTAACCGGGAGGATTAGGAGCTTAGGCTATGGTGGTTCCCGACCGGGTTTGAGGTGTTGGGCGGCTCCGCTGGGTCATGGGGAGTCGAACAATGGCGCTAGATGGACGGGAGGGGCTCGGGTTGCGACTGAATGGATGAAGGCGGCGGCGGTGTCTTGGCGGAGATGGGGAAGAAGACCTTCCTGGTCGATTGGCCCTTTCTGAGGGTGCTAGGTGGGGTGGCTTGAGGTCGCCTGAGTGCTCGGATGAGCTCGGGGGCCTCCTTTTATAGCTCAAGGAGGTCGGTTCCGCGGCGGTGGATAAGGACGCCGGCGAACCGCCTCTCTGTAGCTAGCAGGGCGACGTGGAGTTGGCCAGCGCATCCTGACGAGCTCCCTACTGCTCAAGAGGGCGGTGGCGTGCAGTGTGGCTCGGGCGGCGCCGTCCTGGCGATGGCCTATTGCGGCCGTCGGCTAGCGGTGTGGCGTATGGAGCGTCGGGGTCAGGCGGCTCTGCGGTGAGGAGGGTCGGGGCACGGCAATTTGGGAGAGAGGAGGGGCGAGCAGGCGGGGAGGCGGCATCGGGGCAGCGACTCGTGCAAGACGATGCAAAGCAGCGCTCTGGCCGCGCCAGGCGTCTGCAAGCTTTCGGCAAAATGCCAGTGTGTGCTACAGGGTTCGGATGAGGCTGGGGACTAATAGGCCTAGGTTATGGTTTGCAAGAAGATTAGTGGACATGGTGGTGTGGTCAGGGGGTCAAGTCCCTAGTGCAAACTACAAATCATGCCAAAACTGGCTATGCACACCAAGTGCTCGACAGAATGCCAAGGGCATCAAGGCAACTCTTGGGGTGGCCAAACTTTCCAGATTGGAGTCTCTTTAGATGTAGGTGAGGATGGCAAGGTCATTTGGGCAAAACCAGAAACTTGCTAGTGCAAGTTTTGCAAATCTTCAGTTTTGGACAGAAGGAAAAAGGCCTTATTGCATGCACTTAAAATCCTCCAATGGGTCCACTCTCCTGGACTTAAAGGTTTGGCAGGGTGGTCTATAAGTAGGAAAAAGAATCATGGCTAAAAGGGCAAGTTAAGATGTGGTTGCAGTACAAAGCACCAAGCTGGACCAGAATGAAGATGAGGTTGATTTACTCAAATTTTTCAAAGAACCTCACTGGGTTTTTGCATAAAGTTGAATAATATACTACTACCATCATCCAATAAGTTTTGGTGGGAGCTTTAAAGAAGTATTTAAATAGGTTGAAGTGCAAAAGTGAAATTTGACCAGATTTAAAAACTTGTGGTAAAACTCAAAATCTCCAAATGACCAAGGAATATTTTTGCATAACAGTGATTTAGGGACATCATATGTCATCCCCAAATTTTGGTGGGATTTTAAAATGAGTTTATCAAATGGTTGTAGTTCAAATAGGATCCTAAAACCATGGGAACCACTTTCAAGAAATAAAGATCAGGAAAAATAATTATGTAATTAATTCCATTGATGAAAGAAATGTTTTTCTTGAGAGGGTAAACAAGTCAATAATATAATTGGAAAGTTTTCACTTGGGGTAAAAACTCCATAAAAATAAAGAAAAGAATGGTTCTGAAATCAAAAGAAAATCCAGAAAATAAAAGTTTAAGTTTCCTGGCAAAATTTTAATTAATAAAACAAGGTTTAAAATTTTGGGGTGTCACACAAGGCGCGCTCGGACTTGCCGTCGAGGCGAAGCCAAGGGGCAAGTGCGGAGCGCTGCGGGCCCCAACCACCTGCGGCCTTGACTGACGCGCGGCGATTGACGGGACATGGGCGTCTCCGCTTCCCCATGCTTCCTCGGCAACTGCCCGACTTGGCGAGTCCCTGGTGCATGCAGAAAAGCCATCATTACCCATGATCGTGGAAGCCGTCGGTTGGCCTCCTCCTGGCTATAAATGAGGAGGGGGAGCCCCCGTCGCCCATCTCTTTCTCCGTTCCGCCTGCTTCTTCTTCCTTGCTTCACTGCCTCGCTGCGTCACTCATGGCACCGATACGGAGGTTCTCCGCCACTGGAAGGGAAAAGCCCCCCGCGAAGAGCTTGGGCCACTCCCGCCGAAGAAGAGGCTGCTCCGCCCTCGCGATGTCGTCTTAAGGCAGGAGGTGACGAGGCCATGGTACATGCAGCCTCCCCCCGGCTACCCATTTCCCGTGTACACCCAGACACAAGGCCCCGGAGAGGAAGGCAGCGGCTCGCGGCGCTTGCGCTATGGCCATGGTAGCCATTCTGTGGTGATGCGCACCGCCGCCCCATGAAGCCACGCCGAGGGCTCCTCGTGTGAATTCATGGTGTGGGCGGCGATGCCGCCACGCACGTTTATCTGATTCCTGCTGTTCTTCGCCGCGGAGATGCCGCCGAGGGGGCCTCTCGAGCTGGCTGCAGCACGCTGAGTGCAACACCCCGGCGACGGGGGCGGAGGTCAAGGTCGTCTCCCCAGGCAAGATCTTCATGACTCGCGGATGGGGCGAGGTCGCCCGCGTCTGCCGCGCGGAGGGCACCCTTGCCATCCATTTCGAGTACAACGGTGCCTCCACGCTATTCTTCAGGGTCTTCGATGGGGAAGGCCGCCAGCTGGAATGCTGCTCAGGAGGGAGCCTCCAGTGAAGGAAATATGCCCTAGAGGCAATAATAAAGTTATTATTTATTTCCTTATATCATGATAAATGTTTATTATTCATGCTAGAATTGTATTAACCGGAAACATAATACATGTGTGAATACATAGACAAGCAGTGTCACTAGTATGCCTCTACTTGACTAGCTCGTTAATCAAAGATGGTTATGTTTCCTAACCATAGACATGAGTTGTCATTTGATTAACGGGATCACATCATTAGGAGAATGATCTGATTGACATGACCCATTCCATTAGCATAGCACCTGATCGTTATAGTTTGTTGCTAGTGCTTTTCTTCATGACTTATACATGTTCCTATGACTATGAGATTATGCAACTCCGTTTGCACGAGGAACACTTTGGGTGCTACCAAGCGTCACAACGTAACTGGGTGATTATAAAGGTACATTACAGGTGTCTCCGAAGGTACATGTTGGGTTGGCATATTTCGAGATTAGGATTTGTCACTCCGATTGCTCGGAGAGGTATCTCTGGGCCCTCTCGGTAATGCACATCACATAAGCCTTGCAAGCATTTCAACTAATGTGTTAGTTGTGAGATGATGTATTACGAAGCGAGTAAAGAGACTTGCCGTAACGAGATTGAACTAGGTATTGGATACCGACGATCGAATCTCGGGCAAGTAACATACCGATGACAAAGGGAACAACGTATGTTGTTATGCGGTCTGACCGATAAAGATCTTCGTAGAATGTGTAGGAGCCAATATGGGCATCCAGGTCCCGCTATTGGTTATTGACCGGAGAGGTGTCTCGGTCATGTCTACATAGTTCTCGAACCCGTACGGTCCACTTGCAACAACGTTTCGATGACAGTTACTATGAGTTTTTATGATGTTTCTGTACAGAAGGTTGTTCGGAGTCCCGGATGAGATCACGGACGTGACGAGGAGTCTCGAAATGGTCGAGACATAAAGATTCATATATTGGAAGTCTATGTTTGGACATCGGAAGTGTTCCGGGTGAAATTGGGAATTTTACCAAGTAGGGAGGTTCTGGAACCCCGGAATGCTAATGGGCCAACATGGGCCTTAGTGGAAAGGAGAAAGGGGGCCCAAGTGCTGGCGCACCTTCCCCCTTCCCTAGTCCTATTAGGACTAGGAGAAGGCGCCTCTCTCTCCCTTCCCACTTGGGGAAACCTAGTTGGACTAGGATTGGGGGAATCCTACTCCTAGTAGGAGTAGGAAACCACTGGTGCGCCTCCTCTCCTTGGCGGCCAGCCCCTCCCTTCCCTCCTTTATATCTGAGGCGGGGGCACCCCATGACACACAAGTTGATCATTGAGATCGTTCCTTAGCCGTGTGCGGTGCCCCTTCCACCATATTACACCTCGAAAATACCGTGGCGGAGCTTAAGTGAAGCCTGCGCCGGTGGAACATCATCATCGTCCTGCGCCCGTCGTCTTGTGAAACTCTCCCTCAACACTCGGCTGGATCGGAGTTCGAGGGGCGTCATCGAGCTGAGCGTGTGCGAGAACTCGGAGGTGCCGTGACGTTCGGTACTTGGATCGGTTGGATCGTGAAGAAATGCGACTACTTCCTCTACGTTGCGTCAACGCTTCCGTTCTTGGTCTCACGAGTGCGTAGACAACACTCTCATCTCGTTGCTATGCATCACCATGATCTTGCGTGATCGTAGGAAATTTTTTGAAATTACTACGTTCCCCAACAGTGGTATCAGAGCCTGGTTTTATGCGTTGATGTCATATGCACGAGTAGAACACAAGTGAGTTGTGGACGATACAAGTCATCTTGCCTACCGACATGTCATACTTTGGTTCAGCGGTATTGTTGGGCGAGACGATCCGGACCAACCTTACGCAGACGCTTCTGGCGAGACCGGTTCCCTCGGCGTGCTTTGCACATAGATGGCTTGCGGAAGACTGTCTCTCCAACTTTAGTTGAACCGAGTGTGGCTACGCCCGGTCCTTGAGAAGGTTAAAGCGGAGTCTATTTGACAAACTATCGTTGTGGTTTTGATGCGTAGGTAAGAACGGTTCTTGCTCAGCCCGTAGCAGCCACGTAAAACTTGCAACAACAAAGTAGAGGACGTCTAACTTGTTTTTGCAGGGCATGTTGTGATGTGATATGGTCAAGGCGTGATGCTATATTTTATTGTATGAGATGATCATGTTTTGTAACCGAGTTATCGGCAACTGGCGAGGAGCCATATGGTTGTCGCTTTATTGTATGAAATGCAAGCGCCATGTAATTGCTTTACTTTATCACTAAGCGGTAGCGATAGTCGTGGAAGCAATAGTTGGCGAGGCGACAACGATGCTACGATGGAGATCAAGGTGTCGCGCCCGGTGGCGATGGGGATCATGGCGGTGCTTGGCGATGGAGATCACAAGCACAAGATGATGATGACCATATCATATCACTTATATTGATTGCATGTGATGTTTATCCTTTATGCATCTTATCTTGCTTTGATTGGCGGTAGCATTATAAGATGATCTCTCACTAATTATCAAGAAGTGTTCTCCACAGTATGCACCGTTGCGAAAGTTCTTCGTCTTTGAGACACCACGTGATGATCGGGTGTGATAGGCTCTACGTTCAAATACAACGGGTGCAAAACAGTTGCACACACGGAATACTCAGGTTATACTTGACGAGCTATGCATATAAGATATGACCTCGGAACACGGAGACCGAAAGGTCGGCGTGAATCATATAGTAGATATGATCAACATAGTGATGTTCACCATTGAAACTACTCCATCTCACGTGATGATCGGACATGGTTTAGTTGATTTGGATCACGTGATCACTTAGAGGATTAGAGAGATGTCTATCTAAGTGGGAGTTCTTAAGTAATATGATTAATTGAACTTTAATTTATCATGAACTTAGTCCCGGTAGTATTTTGCAAATTATGTTGTAGATCAATAGCTCGTGGTTGCTTCCCTATGTTTTTATATGTGTTCCTAGAGAAAATTGTATTGAAAAATGTTAGTAGCAATATTGCGGATTGGATCCGTGATCCGAGGTTTATCCTCATTGCTTGCCTGAAGAATTATGTCCTTGATGCACCGCTAGGTGACAGACCTATTGCAGGAAGCGGAATCACGGGCGTTATGAGCGTTTAGCTAGCTCAATATGATGACTACTTGATAGTTTAGTGCACCATGCTTAAATGGCTTAGAATCGGGACTTCAAAGGCGTTTTGAGCGTCATGGACCATATGAGATGTTCCAGGAGTTGAAGTTAATATTTCAAGCAAATACCGAGTTGAGAGATATGAAGTCTCCAACAAGTTCTATAGCTAAAAGATGGAGGAGAATCGCTCAACTAGTGAGCATGTTTTCAGATTATGCAGGTACTTCAATCGCTTGAATCAAGTGGGAGTTAATCTTCGAGATAAGATAGTGATTGACAGAATTCTCTAGTCACCATCACCAAGTTAGTAGAACTTCGTGATGAACTATAATATGCAAGGGATGACAAAAGTAATTCCCAAGCTCTTACGTGATGTTGAAATCGGCGAAGGTAGAAATCAAGAAAGAGCATCAAGTGTTGATGATTGACAAGACCACTAGTCTCAAGGAAAAGGGCAAAGGGAAGAAGGGGAACTTCAAGAAGAGCGGCAAGCAAGTTGCTGCTTTCGAGTGAAGAAGCCCAAGTCTGGACCAAAGCACGAGACTAAGTGCTTTTGCTGCAATGGAACTGGTCACTAGAAGCGGAACTATCCCAAGTATTTGGCGGATAAGAAGGATGGCAAAGTGAACAAAGGTATATTTGATATACTGATTATTGATGTGTATTTTACTAGTGTTCGTAGCAACCCCTCGGTATTTGATCTGGTTCGGTTGCTAAGAGTAGTAACTTGAAGCAGGAGTTGCAGAATGAGCAGAAACTAATTGAAGGGGAAGTGGCGATGAGTGTTGGAAGTAGTTCCAAGATTGATATGATCATCATCGCACACTCCCTATGCTTTCGGGATTAGTGTGGAACCTAAATAAGTGTTATTTGGTGTTGAGCATAAATATGATTTGATCATGTTTATTGCAATACGGATTATTCATTTAAGTAAGAGAATAAATTGTTGTTACATTTACATGAATAAAACCTTATATGGTTACACACCCAATGAAAATGGTTCATTGGATCTCGATCATAGTGATACACATATTCATAATATTGAAACCAAAAGATGCAAAGTTAACAATGATAGTGCAACTTATTTGTGGCACTGCCGTTTAGGTCATATTGGTGTAAAGCGCATGAAGAAAACTCCATCTTGATGGACTTTTGGAATCACTTGATTATGAATCATTTGATGCTTGCGAACCGTGCCTTTTGGGCAAGATGACTAAAACTCCGTTCTCGGAACAATGGAACAAGCTAATGACTTATTGGAAATAATACATACCGATGTATACAATTCAATGAGTGTTGATGCTCGTGGCAAGTATCATTATTTTCGACCTTCACAGATGATTTGAGCAGATATGCGTATATCTTCTTGATGAAACATAAGTCTGAAATAGTTGAAAAGTTCAAAGAATTTCAGAGTGAAGTAGAAAATCATCGTAACAAGAAAATAAAGTTTCTGCGATCTGATCGTGGAGATGAATATTTGAGTTACGAGTTTGGTCTTCAATTAAAACAAAGTGGAATAGTTTCACAGCTCACGCCACGGAACACCACAACGTTATGGTGTGTCCGAGCGTCGTAACCGTACTTTATTTTGATATGGTACGATCAATGATGTCTCTTACCGATTTACCAATATCGTTTTGGGGTTATGCATTAGAGATTTGCATTCACGTTTAATGGGGCACCATCTAAATCCGTTGAGGCGACACCATATGAACTATGGTTTAACGATGAAACCTAAGCTGTCGTTTCTTAAAAGTTTGGAGTTTTGATACTTATGTGAAAAAGTTTTCACTGATAAGCTCGAACCCAAATCGGAGAAGTGCGTCTTCATAGAATACCCAAAGGTAACTATTGGGTACACCTTCTATCACAGATCCGAAGGCAAGTTTTTTCGTTGCTAAGATGGATCCTTTCTAGAGAAGAAGTTTCTCTCGAAAGAAGTGAGTGGGAGGAAAGTAGAACTTGATGAGGTAATTGTACCTTCTCCCTTATTGGAAAAGTAGTTCATCACGTAAATCAGTTCCGGTGATTCCTACACCAATAAGTGAGGAAGTTAATGATGATGATCATGAAACTTCAGATCAAGTTGCTACCAAACCTCGTAGGTCTTCGAGCAAAATCCGCACCAGAGTGGTATGGTTATCGTGTTACGGAAGTCATGTTACTAGACCATGATGAACCTACGAACTATGAGGAAGCGATGATGAGCCCATATTCATGAAATGGCTTGAGGCCATGAAATCGAGATAGGATCCATGTATGAGAAACAAAGTATGGACTTTGATTGACTTGCTCTATGATCAGCAAGCCATGTTAAATAAATGGATCTTCAAGAGGAAGATGGACAGCGATAGTAGTGTTACTATCTACAAAGCTCGACTTGTTGCAAAAGGTTTTCGACAAGTTCAAGGGGTTGACTACGATGAGACTTTCTCATCCGTAGCGATGCTTAAGTCTGTCCGAATCATGTTAGCAATTGCCACATTTTATGAAATCTGGCAAATGGATGTCAAAAACAACATTCTTTAATGGATTTATTAAAGAAGAGTTGTATATGATGCAACAAGAAGGTTTTGTCAATCCTAAAGGAGCTAACAAAATGTGCAAGCTCCATCGATCCATCTATGGACTGGTGCAAGCATCTCGGAGTTGGAATATACGCTTTGATAAGATTGATCAAAGCATATGGTTTTATCTGAGACTTTTGGAGAAGCTTTGTATTTACAAGAAAGTGAGTGGGAGCACTCTGACATTTCTGATAAGTATATGTGAATGACATATTGTTGATCGGAAATAATGTAGAATTATTCCGCAAAGCATAAAGGAGTATTTGAAAGGAGTTTTTCAAAGAAGGACCTCGGTGAAGCTGCTTACATATTGAGCATCAAGATCTATTGAGATAGATCAAGGCGCTTGATATGTTTTTCAATGAATACATACCTTGACAAGATTTTGAAGTAGTTCAAAATGGAGCAGTCAAAGAAAGAGTTCTTGCACGTGTTACAAGGTGTGAGATTGAGTAAGACTCAAAACCCGACCACGGCAGAAGATAGAAAGAGAATGAAAGTCATTCCCTATGCATCAGTCATAGGTTCTATAAAGTATGCTATGCTATGTACAGGACCTATTGTATACCTTGCTCTGAATTTGGCAAGGGAGTACAATAGTGATCTAGGAGTAGATCATCGGACATTGGTCAAGAACATCCTTAGTGAGGACTAAGGAAATATTTCTCGATTATGGAGGTGATAAAAGAGCCCGTCGTAAAGAGTTACATCGGTGCAAGCTTTTACACTGATCCAGATAAATCTAAATCTCAATCTGGATACATATTGAAAGTGGGAGCAATTAGCTAGAGTAGCTCAAATGCGAGCATTGTAGACGTAGAATATTTGCAAAATACATACGGCTCTGAATGTGACAGACCCGTTGACTAAGCTACTCTCACGAGCAAAACATGATCATACCTTAGTACTCTTTGGGTGTTAATCACATAGCGATGTGAACTAGATTATTGACTCTAGTAAACCCTTTGGGTGTTGGTCACATGACGATGTGAACTATGGGTGTTAATCACATACAGATGTGAAAATTAGTGTTGAATCACATGATGATGTGAACTAGATTATTGACTCTAGTGCAAGTGGGAGACTGAAGGAAATATGCCCTAGAGGCAATAATAAAGTTATTATTTATTTCCTTATATCATGATAAATGTTTATTATTCATGCTAGAATTGTATTAACGGAAACATAATACATGTGTGAATACATAGACAAGCAGTGTCACTAGTATGCCTCTACTTGACTAGCTCGTTAATCAAAGATGGTTATGTTTCCTAACCATAGACATGAGTTGTCATTTGATTAACGGGATCACATCATTAGGAGAATGATCTGATTGACATGACCCATTCCATTAGCATAGCACCTGATGCATTATAGTTTGTTGCTAGTGCTTTTCTTCATGACTTATACATGTTCCTATGACTATGAGATTATGCAACTCCCGTTTGCACGAGGAACACTTTGGGTGCTACCAAGCGTCACAACGTAATCGGGTGATTATAAAGGTACATTACAGGTGTCTCCGAAGGTACATGTTGGGTTGGCATATTTCGAGATTAGGATTTGTCACTCCGATTGCTCGGAGAGGTATCTCTGGGCCCTCTCGGTAATGCACATCACATAAGCCTTGCAAGCATTTCAACTAATGTGTTAGTTGTGAGATGATGTATTACGAAGCGAGTAAAGAGACTTGCGGTAACGAGATTGAACTAGGTATTGGATACCGACGATCGAATCTCGGGCAAGTAACATACCGATGACAAAGGGAACAACGTATGTTGTTATGCGGTCCGACCGATAAAGATCTTAAGTAGAATGTGTAGGAGCCAATATGGGCATCCAGGTCCCGCTATTGGTTATTGACCGGAGAGGTGTCTCGGTCATGTCTACATAGTTCTCGAACCCGTAGGGTCCGCTTGCAACAACGTTTCGATGGCAGTTACTATGAGTTTTTATGATGTTTCTGTGCGAAGGTTGTTCGAGTCCCGGATGAGATCACGGACGTGACGAGGAGTCTCGAAATGGTCGAGACATAAAGATTCATATATTGGAAGTCTATGTTTGGACATCGGAAGTGTTCCGGGTGAAATTGGGAATTTTACCAAGCAGGGAGGTTACGGAACCCCGGAATGCTAATGGGCCAACATGGGCCTTAGTGGAAAGGAGAAAAGGGGGCCCAAGTGCTGGCGCACCTTCCCCCTTCCCTAGTCCTATTAGGACTAGGAGAAGGCGCCCCCCTCTCTCTCCCTTCCCACTTGGGGAAACCTAGTTGGACTAGGATTGGGGGAATCCTACTCCTAGTAGGAGTAGGAAACCTGGTGCGCCTCCTCTCCTTGGCCGGCCAGCCCCTCCCTTCCCTCCTTTATATCTGAGGGGCAGGGGCACCCCATGACACACAAGTTGATCATTGAGATCGTTCCTTAGCCGTGTGCGGTGCCCCTTCCACCATATTACACCTCGAAAATACCGTGGCGGAGCTTAGGCGAAGCCTGCGCGGTGGAACATCATCATCGTCACTGCGCCGTCGTCTTGTGAAACTCTCCCTCAACACTCGGCTGGATCGGAGTTCGAGGGGCGTCATCGAGCTGAGCGTGTGCAGAACTCGGAGGTGCCGTCGTTCGGTACTTGGATCGGTTGGATCGTGAAGAAGTACGACTACTTCCTCTACGTTGCGTCAACGCTTCCGTTCTTTGGTCTCACGAGATGCGTAGACAACACTCTCATCTCGTTGCTATGCATCACCATGATCTTGCGTGATCGTAGGAAATTTTTTGAAATTACTACGTTCCCCAACATCCAGGGGGCGCGGCGCCTGGTGCCAGCCCTGCCGACAGTCCCTCCAGCAGCAGTGATGGCGCCTGGGAGTCCAGCGGTTCTCCTGAGCCTGACGAGACCCCGGAGACAAGTGACGACAGCTACATGCCCCCGAGCTCCCGTCATGCCCGGAGCGCAGCAGCGGCGTCCGCTCGTCGTCGCTGCTGATCTGGATGGGGTTGGCGTCGTCTCCGATGGCCCATTGTTGATGATGGCGTCAGCGGCGACGCCCGTAGATATAGCTTCCGATAATCTTCTCCTTTTATTCCCTGCGAGGAATCGAGATGAACCCCACGGGGGTGTGTAAAGAATCTATAATGCCTTTTGTGTCAATATCATCCCCATTATGAAAGTTTATGTTCGCGTGTCTTGCTTCGGCTCGGTTCCCCCCTTTCCAACCTTGCGGTAGCCTGGCGCTCTACGCTGACAGGCCCCAGTCCCCAGGCAGGCTTCAGCTGTCACTGGTATGCCAGGTCGCGATGCCGTGGTCAATGCCAGGAGGTGAGCAGCCTACCGATCCACGCCCTCACTTGCTAAGATCTCGCGGATGAACTCAACGAACTCACAACACAAAAGATACAAGATTTATACTGGTTCGGGCCACCGATGTGGTGTAATATTCTACTCCCATGTGGTGGTGGTGGATTGCCTCTTGGGCTGATGATGAACAGTACAAGGGGAAGAACAGCCTCCTGAGGTTGAGGTGTTCTTGTGCTCTGTGAGCTTGGGGGTGTGAGGATGGAAGATGGAATCCATCCCTCCTACTGTGGTGGCTAGTCCTATTTATAGAGGCCCTAGTCCTCTTCCCAAATATTGAGCGGGAAAGGAGCCAACAACGGCCAATTTGAAAGGGGACAGCTAGTACAGCTTATCCTGACAAAAGCGGTCTTCGCCTGCAAAAGGCTCTGGTGGTGACGCCGCCTTGGGCTCCATGGTGACCTCCATCTTGCCGTCCTGCTGGTCTTGGTCTCGTTGCACCGATATGGAAACCTTTGCCAGATGCCTCGATACTCCGCGAATGCGCTTCCTTCCTTAGCACCAAAGGGAAACAAGGACACTGCACGCGTTGGCGCCCGCCTGATCTTGATCGTCATGGCTCACGTCACGAGAACCTCGCGAGGTTTGCTCTGCCTTGATCTCTCCGCTCCTCGTGAGCCAACCTGGTGAGGCTGCTCCTGAGGAGGTCTTACGTCGCTCGCCTTGCGAGGCTTGGCCCCTCGCGAGGGTCTTCAATGCCTTGTCGATGAAGATGGGCCGTATAGGCCCACGCACAGAGCCACGCCATGGGCCGCAAGCAGGCAAGTTTGGGGACCCCCGTTCCCAGAACGCCGACAGTAGCCCCCGGGCCCAAGGCACGCTCGGGCTTGTCTTCTAGGCGAAGCCAAAGGTCAAGTGCGGAGCGCCGCGGGCCCCAAAAGCCTGCGGCCTTGGTCGACGCATGGCGGTTGATTGGACGTGGGCGTCTCCGCTTCCCCATGCCGCCTCGGCAACTGCCCGAGTTGACAAGTCCCTACGACATGCAAGGGAAAACCATCATTACCTGTGATCGTGGGATGTGCCGGTTGGCCTTCTCCCGCTATAAATGGGGAGTCTGCCCCAGTCGCCCATCTCTTCCCAATCCTCTTGCTTCTTCCTCCTTGCTCTTCTGCTAGTAGCAATGGCGCCCATCCGAAGGTTTTCGGCTGTGGAGAAGGGGAAGACTCCCCTCGGCGTGTCAGCGCCGCTCCCGCCGAAGAAGAGGTCAGTTCATCGTCCCAACGCAGTGGCGATGCAGGTGGTGACGAGGCCTTGGTGCGAGCGGCCTCCTCCGGGGTATCTGCTACCCCTATACGCCCAAGCCGGGGGCTTAGGAGGAAGGAGCGACGAGCGGTGCCGCCCGCGCCGCGCACGCGACCGCCACGCCATGGCGACATGCGTCGTCGCCCCTGGAATCCATGTCACAGACTCCTCCCGCGAGCTCATGCTCTGGGCGATGATGCCCCCAAGAACCTGGATCCGCTTCCCGTGGTTCTTCTCCGATGTGATGCCGCCGAGGGGACCCCTCGAGCTCTAGTTGCAGCATGCTGACTGCGACGCCGCGACGACTGGAGCAGAGGTTGAGGTGTGATGACCCACAAGTATAGGGGATCTATCATAGTCCTTTCGGTAAGTAAGAGTGTCGAACCCAACGAGGAGCAGAAGGAAATGATAAGCGGTTTTCAGCAAGGTATTCTCTGCAAATCTTGAAATAAGTGGTAACAGATAGTTTTGTGATAAGATAATTTGTAACGAGCAACAAGTAACAAAAGTAAATAAAGTGCAGCAAGGTGGCCCAATCCTTTTTGTAGCAAAGGACAAGCCTGGATAAACTCTTATATAAGGAAAAGCGCTCCCGAGGACACATGGGAATATCTTCAAGCTAGTTTTCATCACGTTCATATGATTCGCGTTCGGTACTTTGATAATTTGGTATGTGGGTGGACCGGTGCTTGGGCCCTATTCTTACTTGAACAAGCATCCCACTTATGATTAACCTCTATTGCAAGAATCCGCAACTACAACAAAAGTATTAAGGTAAACCTAACCATAGCATGAAACATATGGATCTAAATCAGCCCCTTTTACGAAACAACGCATAAACTAGGGTTTAAGCACATCACTCTAGCAACCCATCATTTACTTATTACTTCCCAATGCCTTCCTCTAGGCCCAAATAATAGTGAAGTGTTATGTAGTCGACGTTCACATAACACCACTAGAAACTAGACAACATACATCTCATCAAAATATCGAGCGAATACCAAATTCACATGACTACTAATAGCAAGACTTCTCCCATGTCCTCGGGAACAAACGTAACTGCTCACAAAGCATATTCATGTTCATAATCGAGAGGGTATTAATATGCATAAAGGATCTGAACATATGATCTTTCACCAAGTAAACCAACTAGCATCAACTACAAGGAGTAATCAACACTACTAGCAACCTACTAGTACCAATCCCGAACTTGGAGACAAGAATTGGATACAAGAGATGAACTAGGGTTCTGAGGGAGATGGTGCTGGTGAAGATGTTGATGGAGATTGCCCTCTCCCGATGAGAGGAGCGTTGGTGATGACGATGGCGATGATTTCCCCCTCCCGGAGGGAAGTGTCCCCAGCAGAACAGCTCTGCCGGAGCCCTAGATTGGTTCCGCCAAGGTTCGGCCTCGTGGTGGTGGAGTTTCATCCCGAAAGGTTGCTTATTATTTTTTCCTCGACGAAAGACCCCATATAGCATAAGATGGTCATCAGAGAGCCAACAAGGGGCCCACGAGGTAGGGGCGCGCCCAGGGGGGTAGGGCGCGCCCCCCACCCTTGTGGACAGGTGGGCCCCCCTCTGGTGAACTTCTTCCGCTCAATATTTTTTGTTATTTCCAAAAAAGACTTTCGTGGAGTTTCAGAACTTTTGGAGTTGTGCAGAATAGGTCTCTAATATTTGCTCCTTTTCCAGCCCAGAATTCTAGCTGCCTGCATTCTCCCTCCTTATGTAAATGTTGTAAAATAAGAGAGAAGAGCCATAAGTATTGTGACATAACATGTAATAACAGCCCATAAAGCAATAAATATCAATATAAAAGCATGATGCAAAATGGACGTATCAACTCCCCCAAGCTTAGACCTCGCTTATCCTCAGCGGAAGGCGATAACGATAAATATGTCCCCATGTTTAGAGGTAGAGGTGTCGATAGAAATAATATACGGACATGAAGGCATCATGATTATTCTCATAACAGCAGCATATATAGATATTGTCATATGATTTCTTATGCTCAAGTAATAATCTATTCACAATGCAGAGTACGAATCATACATTTTATTGAGAACCAACAAACTATAATCTCAGTCATTGAAGCAATTGCAATCTATCATGACATCAGAAAGAGTCTATGTCAGAGCTTAATAGCAAGCCCACATACTCATCTATCATTTAATCTTTCATAATTGCTAACACTCACGCAATACTTGTGGTTACGGAGTTTTAATCGGACAGAGAGAAAGATAGGGGCTTATAATTTCGCCTCCCAACCTTTTACCTCAAGGGTAATGTCAACAATAATAACTCATGCTCTCCTACATCTAATTAGATATATATATATATATATATATATATATATATATATATCAGGTTCATTCCAACATACTAAGCTTGCCAAAGGATAAAATATCAAAAGGAAAGGTGAAGATCACCATTAATCTTGCATAAGGCAGGAGATAATAATAAAAGATAGGCCCTTCGCAGAGGGAAGCAGAGGTTGCCATGCACTTTTATAGTTGGATGCATAAAATCTTAATGCGAAAGAACGTCACTTTATATTTCCACTTGTGATATGAACCTTTATTATGCAGTCCGTCGCTTTTATTACTTCCACATCACAAGATCGTATAAAGCTTATTTCTCCCACACCAATCAATCATACATATTTACAGAATTTTTTATTGCTTTGCACCGATGACAACTTACTTGAAGGATCTTACTCAATCCATAGGTAGATATGGTGGACTCTCATGGCAAAACTGGTTTAAGGGTTTTTGGAAGCACAAGTAGTATCTCTACTTGGTGCTGAGAATTTGGCTAGCATGAGGGGGAAAGGCAAGCTCAACATGTTAGATGATCCGTGACAACATACTTTATCTCAGACATAAGAAAACATAACCCATTACGTTGTCTTCCTTGTCCAACGTCAACTCTTTAGCATGTCATATTTTAATGAGTGCTCCCAATCATAAAAGATGTCAACGAAAATATATTTATATGTGAACCCGTCTTTCTTTATTAATTCCTATTAATTGCAACGATGACCAAAGCTATGTTTGCCAACTCCCAACAACTTTTACTCATCATACTCTTTCTATGTGAAGTCATTAGTCTCAACAAGATCAATACGATCTCTTTGTTTCTTTTTGTTCCTTTTCTCTTTTCTTCTGTTTACTAAAGATCATGGCAAAATAATCAAGCCCTTGACTCAACACTAATCTTTATTATATAGCTCACGGACTCGATTACATAGAGAGATAGAGAGATCATAAAGCAAAAACTCAAAACTAGATCATGCCATAAACTTTATTCTACTAGATCAAGATACTACTAATAGGATCGAACTAAGAAAAATGGTAAAGATAGGAGTGTGATGGTGATACGATACCGGGGCACCTCCCCCAAGCTTGGTAGTTGCCAAGGGGAGTGCCCATACCCATGTGATTATATCTCCTTTTTCTTTGATGAAGAGGATGATGATGATGAAAATTGTGCTTTCATCTTCTCCATATTATAATTGAGGAGAGCAATTTCCTCCTTTAGATCATCGACCTCCGATTCCAGCTTCAAGATCTTGTTACGTAAATCTTCTTTGCTTTTCTGTCGAAAACGAGAAGGAATAGATCGGTCGTTAGATAGTTTAGCCCTCTTAGGGAGGCTAGACTTCTTGAACTTCACGTGCATGTCCCCAGGTTGAGGTAGAGGGACTTCATCTTCATCCAAGCTCGTCTCCTCCTTTCTCTTAGGTTCATAGTCCTCTTCTTCTTCTGTAGTCCAGCCACAATGCTCCACATCTCCATAGACTTTAGGATTTGCAAGGTAATCAGCCACATAACTTTCTCCTTCCGAGTCCTGGGACGACATGTTGCTCTAATCTGCAGCAGGACAACTCGAAACGAAAACAGAGGATAATTGCGTGATACAGGAGTCAAAACCTTCGGGAGAATATATAATGAATTTTTACCAACCAAAATACGTATCGTGCAAGAAAACGGAGTCCGGAAGGCACACGAGGTGCCCACGAGTGCAGGCGCGCCCTCCACCCTTGTGGGGCCCTCGTGTCCTTCCCGGACTGCTACTTATTTTCTATTTTTCTAAATATTCCAAAGCGGAGAAATATTGCCTTAAAAACTGTTTTGGAGTCGGTTTACTTACCGTACCACATACCTATTCCTTTTGAGTCTGAAAGCGTTACGGAAAGTGTCTCTTATGTATTCCTCACGGGAGTTACGGTTTCAATAACATTGGTTTCAACATTTATAGGATTACCTGAGATATAGTGTTTGATCCTTTGACCGTTTACCACCTTCGGATTTGTGCCTTCGAAGTTGTTGATTTTTATGGCACCGGAACGATAGACCTTTTCGATAATGTAGGGGCCTTCCCATTTAGAGAGAAGTTTTCCTGCAAAAAGTCTTAAACGAGAGTTGTATAGCAATACATAATCACCTACATTAAACTCATGCTTTTGTATCCCTTTGTCATGCCATCTTTTAACTTTTTCTTTGAATAACTTGGCATTTTCATAAGCTTGGGTTCTCCATTCATCTAGTGAGTTAATATCAAATAACCTCTTCTCATCAGCAAGTTTGAAATCATAGTTGAGCTCTTTAATAGCCCAATCAGCCTTATGTTCTAGTTCGAGAGGTAAGTGACATGCTTTTCCGTAAACCATTTTATATGGAGACATACCCATACGATTTTTATATGCAGTTCTATAGGCCCATAATGCATCATATAGTTTCTTAGACCAATTATTTCTAGACCTATTGACAGTCTTTTGCAAAATTAATTTGATCTCTATATTACTCAATTCTACTTGACCACTAGACTGTGGGTGATAAGGAGATGCAATTCTATGATTAACATCATACTTAGCAAGAATTTTATGGAAAGCACCATGAATAAATTGTGAACCACCATCAGTCATTAAATATCTAGGGACTCCAAACCTCAAAAAAATAACTTCTTTAAGCATTTTAATAGAAGTGTTATGAAAAGCACTACTAGTTGGAATAGCTTCTACCCACTTAGTAACGTAATCAACAGCAACTAAAATATGTGTATATCCATTAGAGGCAGGAAAAGGTCCAATATAATCAAAGCCCCAAACATCAAATGGTTCAATAACAAGTGAATAATTCATAGGCATTTCTTGACGTCTACTAATATTACCAATTCTTTGACATTCATCACAAGATAAGACAAACTTACGGGCATCCTTGAAGAGAGTAGGCCAATAAAAACCGGATTGCAATACCTTATATGCGGTTCTATCTCCAGCGTGGGGTCCGCCCTAAGCTTCGGCGTGACACTTGCGTAGGATGCATTCCTGTTCATGCTCAGGTACACAACGTCTAATAACACCATCTACTCCTTCTTTATAAAGATGTGGGTCATCCCAAAAGTAATGTCTCAAATCATAGAAGAATTTTTTCTTTTGCTGATATGTGAAACTAGGTGGTATAAATTTAGCAACAATATAATTAGCATAATCAGCATACCAAGGAGTACTACGAGAAGTACTTATAACATTTAGTTGTTCATCAGGAAAGCTATCATCAATAGGTAGTGGGTCATCAAGAACATTTTCTAACCTAGACAAGTTGTCTGCAACGTGGTTCTCAACTCCATTTCTATCATCAATATGCAAATCAAATTATTGTAGCAAGAGAACCCATCTAATAAGTCTAGGTTTAGCATCTTTCTTTTCCATAAGATATTTAATAGCAGCATGATCTGTGTGAATAGTTACTTTAGAATCAACAATATAAGGTCTGAACTTATCTCAAGCAAATACAAGCTGCTAAGAATTCTTTTTAGAGTGGCATAATTTCTTTGAGCATTGTCTAGAGTCTTACTAGCATAATGGATAACATTTAATTTCTTATCAACTCTTTGCCCTAGAACAGCACCTACAGCATAATCACTAGCATCACACATAATTTCAAAGGGTAAATTCAATCGGTGGAATTTGAACAATAGGTGCAGAGATCAATGCTTTCTTAAGTATTTCAAATGCTTCTACACAATCATCATCAAAGACAAATGGTATATATTTTTGTAATAATTTAGTCAGAGGCCGAGAATTTTTTTAGAAGTCCTTAATGAACCTCCTATAAAATCCGGCGTGACCAAGGAAACTTCTTATACCTTTCATGTCCTTGGGACATGACATCTTTTCAATAGCATCAACCTTGGCTTTATCAACTTCAATACCTCTTTCAGAAACTTTATGCCCCAAGACAATACCTTCATTAACCATAAAGTGGCACTTTTCCCAATTCAATACAAGATTAGTTTCTTCACATCTCTGCAAAAATCGATCAAGATTGCTCAAGAAATCATCAAAAGAGGATCAATAGACGGAAAAGTCGTCCATGAAAACCTCACAAATCTTTTCACAAAAGTCAGAGAATATAGCCATCATGCATCTTTGAAAGGTGGCAGGTGCATTACATAAACCAAAAGGCATACATCTATAAGAAAAAGTACCAAAAGGGCATGTAAAAGTTGTCTTTGATTGATCTTTAGCTGACACAGGTATTTGAGAGAATCCAAAGTAACTATCTAGAAAGCAATAATGTGCATGTTTGCATAATCTTTCTAGCATTTGATCGATAAAAGGTAAGGGGTAATGATCTTTCTTAGTAGCTTTATTTAATTTGCGGAAATAAATTACCATCCTATAACCTGTAATAATTCTTTGTGGAATCAATTCATCTTTATCATTAGGAACAACAGTAACACCTCCCTTCTTAGGGACACAATGAACAAGACTTACCCACTGACTATCAGCAATGGGATAAATTATACCTGCCTCTAGAAGCTTTAGTATTTCTTTTCTTACCACTTCTTTCATTTTAGGATTCAGCCGTCGTTGATGATCACGAACCGGTTTAGCATCTTCTTCAAAATTTATTTTATGTTGACATACAGTGGGACTAATGCCCTTAAGATCATCAAGAGTATATCCAATAGCAGCACTGTGCTTCTTTAGAGTTTTCAATAATCTCTCTTCTTCATGCTCTGAAAGGTTAGCACTAATAATAACAGGATATATCTTCTTTTGATCAAGAAAACCATAATTAAGATTTTCAGACAACGGTTTAAGCTCAAACACGGGATCACCTTTGGGTGGAGGGGGATCCCCTGTTTAAAGAATACTTCATCTATTTCCCTTATTTCATTCACAAACATATCATTTTCATGGTCTAGCAAATATTGTTCTAAAGGATCACTAGGAGGTACGAAAATAGAACCAAGACCAATAATTTCATCCTTACTAGGCAATTCTTCTTCACGGTGTTGTCTACTAAATTTAGAGAAATTAAACTCATGAGACATATCACCCAAACCAATAGTAACAACATTCTTTTCATGATCTATTCTAGCATTGACAATATTCAAGAAGGGTCTACCAAATATTATGGGACAAAAGCTATCTTGTGGGGAACCAAGAACAAGGAAATCAGCAGGGTATTTAGTTTTCCCACACAAGACTTCAACATCTCTAACAATTCCCATTGCTGATATAGTATCTCTATTGGCAAGTTTAATTGTAACATCAATACCTTCTAACTCAGCAGGTGCAATTTCATGCTTAATTTCTTCATATAAAGTATGTGGTATAACACTAGCACTATCACCCATATCACATAAGCCATGATAACAATGATCTCCTATTTTAACAGAAATAACAGGCACACCTACAACAGGTCTATGTTTATCTTTAGCACAAGGTTTACTTAATTCTAAGCGGTTTCACATGAGAAATGAATAACATGCCCATCAATATTATCAGACAAGAGATCTTTAACAATAGCAATATTAGGTTCAACCTTGACTTGTTCAAGAGATGTATAAGTTCTAATATTACTTATACGAACCATAGTTGAAGCTTTAGCATGATCCTTTATTCTAACAGGGAAAGGTGGTTTCTCAACATAAGAAGTAGGAACAACAAGATCGTTATAAGTGACAATCTTTTCTTCAACTTTAGCAGGTGCAGCTACTTTTACTTCTATGGGAGGATGATATTTAAACCACATCTCCTTGGGGAGATCAACATAAGTAGCAAAAGATTCACAGAAAGAAGCTACTATCTCAGAGTCAAGTCCATATTTAGTGCTAAATTTACGGAAAACATCAGTGTTCATAAAAGATTTAACACAATCAAACTTAGGTGTCATACCTGACTCCTTACCTTCGTCGAGATCCCAATCTTCAGAGTTGCGTTTAATTCTATCCAATAAATTCCATTTGAATTCAATATTCTTCATCATAAAAGAGCCAACACAAGAAGTATCGAGCATGGTGCGATTGTTATCAGAAAGCCGAGCATAAAAGTTTTGAATATTGTTTCTCTTGGGAGCTCATGATTGGGGCATGAATATAACATTCATTTAAGCCTCCCCCAAGCTTGAGCGATGCTTTCTCCTTTGCGAGGCCAAAAATTATATATATAATTGCAATCACGATAACAAGATTCATAGGATAATACTTTTGATGAAATTCCAATTTCAATCTTCTATAGTTCCATGATCTCGTATCATCACATAGCCTATACCATGTCAATGCATCTCCCTTCAAAGATAAAGGGAAGACCTTCTTATTAGCAACATCATCGGGTATAACTGCAAGCTTAAATAATCCACAAACTTCATCCACATATATTAAGTGCTCATCAGGATGCTTCGTTCCATCTCCTGCAAAAGGATTAGCTAGCAGTTTTTCTATCATACCCGAATGAAATTCAAAGGGAACATTTTCATATTCATTTTCAGTAGGTTCATTAGGTTGAGGAGAAACTCTTTGCTCTACTGGTTGGGGTGAAGATACCCCGAAAAAGCCCCTCAGAGGATTACTTTCCATAGTAACAAGTGACAGTAAATTTCAGCACACTATATAAATTTTCCTTACCAAATTCCACCTACCAAAGGGCTTCACTCCCCGGCAACGGCGCCAGAAAAGAGTCTTGATGACCCACAAGTATATGGTATCTATCGTAGTCCTTTCGATAAGTAAGAGTGTCAAACCCAACAAGGAGCAGAAGGAAATGATAAGCGGTTTTCAGCAAGGTATTCTCTGCAAGTACTGAAATAAGTGGTAACAGATAGTTTTGTGATAAGATAATTTGTAACGAGCAACAAGTAACAAAAGTAAATAAAGTGCAGCAAGGTGGCCCAATCCTTTTTTTAGCAAAGGACAAGCCTGGACAAACTCTTATATAAGGAAAAGCGCTCCCAAGGACACATGGGAATATCGTCAAGCTAGTTTTCATCACGTTCATATGATTCGCGTTCGGTACTTTGATAATTTGGTATGTGGGTGGACCAGTGCTTGGGTGATGTTCTTACTTGAACAAGCATCCCACTTATGATTAACCTCTATTTCAAGCATCCGCAACTACAAGAAAAGTATTAAGGTAAACCTAACCATAGCATGAAACATATGGATCCAAATCAGCCCCTTCTGAGCTGACGCATAAACTAGGGTTTAAGCTTACATCACTCTAGCAACCTATCATCTACTTATTACTTCCCAATGCCTTCCTCTAGGCCCAAATAATGGTGAAGTGTTATGTAGTCGACGTTCACATAACACCACTAGAGGCTAGACAACATACATCTCATCAAAATATTGAACGAATACCAAATTCACATGACTACTAATAGCAAGAGCTCTCCCATGTCCTCAGGAACAAATGTAACTACTCACAAAGCATATTCATGTTCATAATCAGAGGGGTATTAATATGCATAAAGGATCTGAACATATGATCTTTCACCAAGTAAACCAACTAGCATCAACTACAAGGAGTAATCAACACTACTAGCAACCTACTAGTAACAATTACGGACTTGGAGACAAGAATTGGATACAAGAGATGAACTAGGGTTTTGAGAGGAGATGGTGCTTGTGAAGATGTTGATGGATATTGCCCTCTCCCGATGAGAGGAGCATTGGTGATGACGATGGCGATGATTTCCCCCTCCCGGAGGGAAGTGTCCCCGGCAGAACAGCTCTGCCGGAGCCCTATATTGGTTTCGCCAAGGTTCCGCCTCGTGGCGGTGGAGTTTCGTCCCGAAAGGATGCTTATGATTTTTTCCTCGACGAAAGACCCCATATAGCAGAAAATGGGCATCGGAGAGCCAACAGGAGGCCCACGAGGTAGGGGGGCGCGCCCAGGGGGTTAGGGCGCGCTCCCCACCCTCGTGGATAGGTGGGCCCCCTCTGGGGAACTTCTTCCGCTCAATATTTTTTATTATTCCCGAAAATGACTTTCGTGGAGTTTCAGGACTTTTGGAGTTGTGCAGAATAGGTCTCTAATATTTGCTCCTTTTCCAGCCCAGAATTCCAGCTGCCGGCATTCTCCCTCCTTATGTAAACCTTGTAAAATAAGAGAGAATAGCCATAAGTATTGTGACATAACATGTAATAACAGCCCATAAAGCAATAAATATCAATATAAAAGCATGATGCAAAATGGATGTATCAAGGTGATCTCCTCCGGCAAGATCTTCATGGCCCGCTGCTGGGGCGAGGTTGCGCGGTTCTGCCGTGCTGAGGGCGCCCTCTCGATCCACTTCGACTATGATGGCGCCTCCACGCTGTTCTTCAAGGTCTTCAATGCGGAGGGCCGCCGCGTGGAGTGCTTCCCTAGAGGGGAGCGCCAGGACGATGCGCGCCCGACCTGCGGCTCCTCCAGCAGCAACGACTTTTGGGCGTCCGGCCAGTTCTCTGAGCTCTCGAGACTCGGGAGGCGGCGGCGACAACCTCGTGCCCCGAGCTCCTTGGCGCTCGAAGGAGGGCTGCGACGTCAAGCCGCCCCTGTCGCTGATCTGGATGGGGTTGGCCCCGGCCTCCCGCGGCCCATTATTGATGATGGCGTCAGCCACGAGAGGGTGTAGGTAGGATTCCCCTAAGTTCCCGTCTTTTGTTCCCTGCGAGGAATCAAGAAGTACCCCGTGGGGTGTGTAAAGGGTCTGTAATGTCTTTTGTTGACACTATCCTTGCTATGAAGAATTGCGAATGCATGTCCTGTTTAGGCTCGGTCTCCCCTTTCCAACCTCGCAATGGCTCGTCGCTCTACGCGTGACGGGTTGATCCCAGTGCAAGCTGCAGCCGTCATTTGGTATGCGGTGTCGCGTGCCGTGGTCAAGGCCAAGAGGTGAGCGGCCCGGGGTCCAGTAAGAGCCCCTGAGGCGCGATCCTCAGGAGGTCCCCTTTAGCGCTCAAGCAGCCGTGGTAAGGTAAGAAAGGGAGGCGACGTTGCCGCAACAGGGCTGCGGCATGCGTGACCCTTAGGCTCCAACGATTAGCCAATCTGAGCGCGAGACTTATCTTGGTGGTTCGGGATTGATTCCTTGCGATGCTCGTGTTAATGTGCAGCTAGGCCGGGCCCATGCGAGCCTCCCCATATTCTCCACACTCTCCTTCATGCTCTGCGTCCTCGGGTCCCGGCCCTTGATCGAGCTCAGCCGCCGCTGGTATGCCAGGTCGCGTGCCGTGGTCAAGGCCAGGGGGTGAGGGCTAGAGATCCAGTAGGAGCTCCTGAGTCATGATGCTCAGGAGCCCCCCTTTTAACGCACAAGCGGATTGCATGGGAGAAGAGGGAGCTCGCGGTGCCGCCTACTGTCATTCCCATGAGATTCCTGCGAGCCAGCACAAGGAGAAACACAGTTTGCCATTATGGTTGTCAGTTCGCTCGGTTGCTTCGTGAGGAGACCAAGGCACTGAGGGCTTGGTGAGGTGACGTGCGCGGGGCGTGCCGCGAGCAAGAGCTTGGCCGCTCAGATTTGTCGACGTTGCAGGGACGGACCCATGCACAAGCGCCGTGCCAGCGTGAGCAGCCCTCGTGGGAGGCGAGAGTCGAGCAGGTAATAATCATAGATAGATTAAGCATGGAAAGCATACTGGCTCAAGTAAAAGCAGGGAAGATACATGCCACTGGGTCAGGCCCGAGCGGCTTGGGGATGATGCAGCCCGAGGGGCGCTCCCAGCAAGGTAAGCTAAAGCCATAAGCAAGAGGGATACATGCCACACCCCCTGCAAGGTAAGCTAAAGACATAAGCAAGAGGGACCCACGTGGCCTGGGAATGATGCAGCCTGAGGGGCGCTCCAGGCTAAATAAACTTGGAAAATGTCACCTGGTTCTGTTGATGAAGGGGTGTTGGGGCAGCTGAAGGTGGCCAAGCTGACCGCTCCTCATGAGCCACCGGGGCCGTGAGCCTCGGGAGGCTCTAGGGGTCCAGGTGGTTCCTTGAGGACCGTCTCCATCTCCGTCAAGACGGCGCGGTGCCTGGCCTCCTGAGTCGCCAGGGTGCGCTGCAAGTTGTGATGGTAGACGAACGTCACGCTCGGCAGGCCAAAAGGCATCTGACGTAGCTTCTTGTGGTGGACCCTTCTTGCGGCCTGTGCAGCGAAGGCGGAAAGAGCTCCTAAGATGCGGCCCTGTTGAGCCCTGTGACGTCTATGCAGACGCGCAGCACGGCATCCTCGCCTAGATTGGGAGCTGCGCTTCACGAGCAGTGGTCGCCGCTCATGGACCTTGCGTCTTGCAGTTCCTGAGTGGTCTTGGTGATGAACTCCTGAGCGTTGGGCACTCCTCGCCCTGTGTCCTCCTGAGGGAAACATTCTGTGAAGCACGCCTCCAAGTGGTGCCTGAGCGCCTCCCTCGTGATGTTGGCAAGGTCTGAGGCCCTCGGAAGAGCCCAGGGCCTGCCGAGAAGGCGCCAGGCGCGCCTTCCTATCTGCGATGGAGGCGCGCCCACAGGCGGCGCTGATCTTGATGAGGTTCCGGTCGCGACGTCACCCTCCTGAGGTCCTGCACAGCGCAACTGCTTCTTCTTCTTGGGGATGGCCTCAGGAGGGCCCTCGCTCTTGCTGTCGGGGTCGTCGATTGCTGCAGCTTGAATGGCACGATCGAGGGAGCACACCGCATCACTTTCTTCACATGGGACCGTGATGATTCGCCGCTCCCCGGCATCTTGAGGACATTGTAGCCGTGATGGGTCACTGCCATGAACTTGGCGAGGGCTGGATACCCGAGGACGGCGTTGTATGGAAGAGGGATGTGCACGACATCGAAGTTGATGAGCTCGGTGCGGTAGTTCTTGCGTTCTCCGAAGGTGACAGGGAGGCGGACCTGCCTGTCGGCGTTCTGGGAACGGGGGTCCCCGACTTGCCTACCTGCGGCCCACGACGTGGCTGTTCTAGCAGGCCTGTACGGCCCATCTTCATTAGCGAGACATTCAAGACCGTCACGAGGGGCCAAGCCTCACGAGGCGGATGACGCAAGACCTCCTCAGGAGCGGCCTCACCAGGCTGCCTCGTGAGGAGCAGAGAAATCAAGGAAGGGTAAACCTCACGAGGCTCTCATGACGTGAGCCATGACGACCAAAATCAGGCGGGTGCCAGCGAGTGCAGCGTCCTTGTTTCCTCTTTGGTGCTAAGGAGGCAAGCGCAGGCGCGGAGTACCGAGGCATCAGGCAAAGGTTTCCATATCAGGGCAACAAGACCAAGACGAGCAGGACGGCAGGATGGAGGTCACCATGGATCTCAAGACGGCGTCACCACCAGAGCCTTTCACAGGCGAAGACCGCTTTTGTCAGGATAAGCTGTACTAGCTGTCCCCTTTCAAATTGGCCGTTGTTGGCTCCCTTCCCGCTCAATATTTGGGGAGAGGACTAGGGCCTATATAAGTAGAGCTAGCCACCGTAGAGACATGGGATCTTAGACTGGATCCACCCCATCCACACAAGTTCGTCAAGCACAAGAACACCTCAACCTTAGGAGGCTGTTCTTCCCCTTGTACTTTTCATCATCAGCCCAAGAGGCAATCCACCACCACCACACTGGAGTAGGGTATTACACCACAACGGTGGCCCGAACCAGTATAAATCTTGTGTCCTTTGTGTTGTGAGTTCATCCGCGAGATCTTAGCGAGCTAGGGCGTGGATCGGTAGGGAGAAAATCTTCACGCGCACCCCAGTGTTCGAACCTTGAGGGTTTTGCCGGAACCCGTGATCCGACATTTGGCGCGCCAGGTAGGGGTGCGCCATAGCTCCTCTCCGCCAATCTACCCTCCGCCGCCACTGCACTTCGCCCTCATGGCAGGCGCCCCGCTACCGACTCCAACGGCCCGGCAGCCGAGGCCGAGGGCTCGAGCCACGGCCTCCGCCACCTAGCAGGTGCGATGGCCGCCCAAGTTCAAGCCGGAGATGCCGCCACGCTACGACGGTGCGGCGGACCCGTCGACTTTCCTGCTGACATACGAGGAGGCCGTCCTCGAGGCCGGGGGCGACAACAAGTTCATGGCCAACTGGCTCCCCATGGCACTCGTCAGCGAGCCACGCGCCTGGCTGCTCAACCTCCATGGATCCAGGGTGCCATCCTGGGAGGAACTCCGCGACCTCTTCACTGCGCGCTACGTGGTACCAGCGCACCATGCGGTCGCGGCCCTGCTGGGCGACTCTCAAGCGCCGCCTTCAGATCTCCATGTCAAGCCATTCCTCCGCCAGATTGGCGCCGCCTCCAAGCGCTCGGGGGCTCCGCCTGGCTGGGCTGCACCCGAAGCCGACCTCACCTTCGGCCTAGAAGACCACCCGACTCCACCGACGGCTCGGGCATGCTCCCAATACTCTGCACGCCCACCATCTGCGACGTGGCTGTTACCAAGACCCTCATCGACGGTGGCGCCGGCCTCAACTTGCTCTCCGTGGAGGCCTTCAGCCTTCTTCATGTACCACTCGAGCGGCTCAGCCTCAGCAAGCCTTTCTCAGGAGTTGGTGGTGGCACTGCTCGCTCCCTGAGGCAGATCCGCCTCCCCGTCAACTTCGGCACGCGCGACAACTACCGCACCGAGCTGGTCGACTTCGACATCGCCCGCATCGGCCTCCCGTACAACACCATTCTCGGGTACCCAGCTCTGGCCCAGTCCATGGCGGCGACTCATGCATCCTACAACCTCATGAAGATGCCTGGAAGCAAAGGCGTCCTCACTGTCAAATGGGACGCCAAGGAGGCCCTGGCGGTGCTCAAGCTCGCCCTCAAGCTCGCAGCGGCGGCGCAGCCTGCCGTCGCGGGCACCTCCGAGCCCAAAGGAGCCACACCAACCAAGAAGAAGCAGTTGTTCACACAAGACAAGGCGGAAACCAAGCAGGTGCCAGTCAACGAGCATGGGTCCTCAGGAGCCACCTTTACCATAGGTGCCGGCCTCGACCCAAGCCAAGAGGAAGCATTGGTGAAGTTCTTGCGCGCAAACAAGGATATATTCGCATGGGAGCCCAATCAGCTGGTGGGAGTCTCGAGAAAGGTGATTCAGCATCATTTAAGGGTATGCCCCAATATGCGCATACAATGAAGCGTGGGCGAGACGGCAGCGATCCATGGAGAAGCAGGCCTTCATCATCCAAGAGACCATAAGTTGGAGGCGGCGGTGCCATTCACGAGGTTCGGTATCCTGAATGGCTGGCGAACCCCGTCGTAGTGCCGAAGAAAGGCGGGAAGGAGCGAATGTGCGTCGACTTCACCAACCTGAACAAGGCCTGCCCCCAAGATCCGTTCCCGCTCCCACGCATCGATCAGATTGTCGACTCCACCGCTGAGTGCGACCTGCTGTGTTTCCTAGATGCGTTCTTAGGGTATCACCAGATCAAGATGGCGGTGGAAGATGTAGAGAAGACAGCCTTCCTGACCCTATGCGGGGTGTACTGCTACACCTGCATGCCCTTCGGACTGTGCAACGCGGGCGCAACCTTTCAGCGGCTGATGCACATCGCCTTGGGGCGGCAGCTCGGGAGAAACATGGAGGCCTACGTCGACGACATTGTGGTAAAGTCTCGGGAAGCAAGGACCCTAATTCAAGACCTGGAGGAGACCTTGGCGAGCCCGTGCCAGATGAACTTGCGGCTTAACCCAGAGAAGTGCGTGTTCGGTGTCCCTTCAGGCAAGCTGCTAGGCTTCCTCGTGTCCCACAGAGGGATCGAGGCGAACCCGGAGAAGATCAAGGCCATTGAGGACATGAGCCCACCGTAGACCCTTAAAGAAATGCAAAAGCTGGCTAGTCGGGTAACCGCATTGGGACGCTTCATCTCCAAGATAGGAGAGCGCGCCCTACCCTTCTTCAAGCTGATGAAGAAGAAGGGCCCATTCGAGTGGACCCAGGAGGCCGACCGAGCTTTTCAAGACCTCAAGAGATACCTGACCAGCCCTCTGGTGATGGTGGTGCCACGACCTCTCGAGCCCCTAGTACTCTACATTGCCCTACCCCGTACTCCGCCAGTGAGCGCTGGTGGCGGTTCGGGAGGAGCACAAGGCCAAGGGCGCACTGCGCCGAGCTACAGCTGAAGCGATGCAAGATCAGGAAGGCGCCGTAAGAGCCCTAGCAGTGTCAACATAAGACCAAGCTCGGCAGGACGACGTCACCAAGATTCCCGCAAGCGATCAGGCGTCAGGAGTCCCGCCACCTCAGGGGACGTCCCAATTTCTGCAAGACACGAGCCTCAACAGCGTGCCAGCCCTCGTCGAACACCCGGTGTATTTTGTCAGCACAGTTTTGCGGGATGCAAGGGCGCGATATCCTATGCCTCAGAAGCTCCTACTCACGCTCCTGGTGGCCTCGCGCAAGCTGCGACACTACTTCCAGGGCCACCCCATCAAGGTCGTCTCAGCCTACCCATTAGAAAGGGTGCTCAGGAGCCCCAACTCTGCTAGAAGGGTCGCTGAGTGGAACATCGAGCTGCAAGCATTCCAGTTGGAGTTCAGCACTACCAAGGTCATCAAGGGAGCCATGCTCGCTGATTTTGTGGAAGAATGGACGGACGTCCCGACACTTGAAGTAGGCGAAGACCGGTCCACCTCACCAGGAAGCGAGGCGCCAGACGGTTGGGTCATGTATTTCGATGGCGCCTTTGCGCATCAGGGCATGGGGGCTGGAGCGGTACTCATCTCGCCCACTCAGGACAAGCTCTACTACGCTGTGCAGCTCTGCTTTCAGCAGGGCGAGAAGGTCTCCAACAACATCGCAGAATATGAAGGCCTCATAGCCGGCTTGAAGGCCGCCACAGCTCTGGGAGTGAAGCGCCTCACCGTTAGGGGCAACTCACAGCTCCTCTTCAATTTCTCCAACAAAGTGTATGAGCCGAAGGACGAGCACATGGAGGCATACCTCGCGGAAGTGCGTAAGATGGAAAAGCAGTTCCTGGGCCTGGAGTTGCAGCATGTGCCCCGTGGCACCAACAAGGAAGCCGACGACATCGCCAGGAGGGCGTCCAAGCGGCAGCCCCAAGAGCTCGGCGTCTTCGAGGAGCAGATCTTCAAGCCGTCAGCAATGCCACCACTTTCAAGCGCAGCTCAGCCTCGGGAGGAGCTCCCACGATCGCTGCCACGAAGCCCGGCTGTGGCCCGACCTCGAGGCTTCCTTTGCTCTTGGCGCTCGAGCCCAGTGGAGGATGCTGGACCAAGGAATTCAAGGAATATCTCGATGCAAGGCGCTGCGGAGAAGGAGGAGGGCCTTGAGCGGGTGGCGAGCAAGCCACGGCGTCTTGCATCCGGACGGTGAGTTGTACAGAAGCGGCCAAATGACATTTCTCGTGCTGCATTTCCGAGGACGGGGAAGGAGTTGCTAATTGACATACGGCGGGGACTGCGGGCACCACTCGTTATCACGGACCCTCGTCGGCAAAGTATTCCGCCGTGGGTTCTCTCGCCCACAGCTCAATAGCCTTGGTGAGCTGGTGAAGTCATCTAAGACTGCCGATTCCGCCAGCAGATCCATCAGCCAGCTCAAGGCCTCCAGACCATCCCACTCACGTGGCCGTTTGCGGTCTGGGGGCTGGACATCTTAGTACCATTCCCTCAAGCGCCTGGGGGCTACCGCTACCTCTACGTCTCCATCGACAAGTTCACCAAGTGGGCGGAAGTGGAAGCCGGCCGCACCATCATAGCTGGCTCGGCTGTCAAGTTCATCAAGGGCCTCGTGAGCCGCTTCGGGGTTCCCAACCGCATCATCACAGATAACGGCTCGCAATTCACTAGTAACCTCTTCAAAACCTACTGTTCTAACCTTGGAACGCAGATTTGCTACGCTTCGGTGGCACACCCCAGGAGCAATGATCATGCCGAACACGCCAACACAGAGGTCATGAGGGGCCTCAAGACCAGGACCTTCAAGAAGAAGCTCGAGGCCTGCGGCAGGGGCTGGCATGATGAGCTCCAGTCCGTGATGTGGTCCATCCGCACCACCGCCACCAAGCCAACGGGCGAGACCCCATTCTTCCGTGTCTATGGAGCCGAAGTGGTCCTTCCTCACGAGGTCAAGCATCGCTCCGCACAGGTCCTGGCGTTTAATGAAACACAGCAGAACGCCACGCGGGGGATGGACCTCGTGTTGGGGAAGGAACGTCGTCGCGAAACTTCTGCGAGGCGGCAAAGGTACCCAGCGCTTCTTGGCGTATCAACTTTGCCGCAACATCCGCTCAGGGACGCTCGAGGCGGGCGACCTTGTCCTTAGGCAGGTCCTCTCCAGGGAAGGGCTGCACAAGCTTTCACCTATGTGGGAGGGCCCGTTCAGGGTCGTCCATGTCTCCAGGCCTGGCGCCGCGCGCCTGGAGACGCAGGACGGGTACCCATCCATAACGCCTGGAACATCCAGCACCTCGAGAAGTTCTACCCATGAAGCAAGGACCAGTTCCTGTGAAGAAAGGCCTAGTGCCTGTGAAGGAAGGCCCAGTGCCTGTGAACAAGGCCTGGTGCCTGTGAAGAATCGCCGTCCGTGACACTCTCACGTAATAATGAGTGGGGATGTACACGCCCCGGAGTCTCAGGAGTGCCGCCCTCGGGCCTCGGGGGCTCCCTCCCACGCCTAGTGGCAGCACTTAGCTCCGCGCTGGTGAGAAGACTAGATTAGGTGCCGGACGCGGCTTTTCATTTGCTTTCCGTAGTTGGCTTGCCTTCTCTTAATCGAAGTTTGCTTGTGGTGTTCTTTGCTGATTCGGTTCCTTCGCCTTTTGCTGATTTGGTTCCTTCGCCTTTTGCCACCTTTTCTGACTCTGGTTCACTTGTGTTCTCTCTCTCGCATACCTCGCGAGGGGGGTTAGGCAGGTGCCCTCGCGAGCGATTTTCCTTCTCTCGGCCTTCTCGCGAGCCACCCTCGTTTGAGCCCACAAGCTGGCACGTCTCTCCTAATCCGTGCCCCTCGGGTACCGCAATATGAAGCGCTGGGTCAAGGCATGGGTGAACGACAAATCTCCTAGCAAGCTTCCTAACAAAATTTTTGCAGTTCCTGAGCAATCACAGACTACTAGGTCAAGACGGACACGAGGAAACAAACACCTCATAAAGAGGAAGCAGGCGAACCGCGGAGAGATGGGCGACGGGGGCTCTGCCCCCTTCCCCATTTATAGCAGAAGAAGGCCAACCGGCGCCTCCCACGATCACAGGTAATGATGGTTTTCCTTGCATGTCGCAGGGACTTGTCAAGTCGAGCAGTTGCCGAGGCAGCATGGGGAAGCGGAGATGCCCACGTCCAATCAACCACCACGCGTCGACCAAGGCCGCGCGCTTTTGGGGCCCGTGGCGCTCCGCGCTTGGCCTTTAGCTTCGTCTCAAAGCCAAGCCCGAGCGCGCCTTGGGCCCGGGGGCTACTGTTGGCGTTCTGGGAACGGGGGTCCCCAGACTTGCCTACCTGCGGCAACGGCGTGGCTATTCTAGAAGGCCTGTACGGCCCATCTTCATCAGCAAGACATTCAAGACCCTCGCGAGGGGCCAAGCCTCGCGAGGCAAACGATGCAAGACCTCCTCAGGAGCGGCCTCACCAGGCTGCCTCGTGAGGAGTGAAGAAATCAAGGCAGGGTAAACCTCACGAGGCTCTCGTGACGTGAGCCATGACGACCAAGATCAGGCGGGTGCCAGGCGGGCGCCAGCCTGCGCAGCGTCCTTGTTTCCTCTTTGGTGCTAGGGAGGCAAGCGCAGACGCGGAGTACCGATGCATCAAGCAAAGGTTTCCATATCAGTGCGACGAGACCAAAATCAGCAGGACGGAGGTCACCATGGAGCCCAAGACGGCGTCACCACCAGAGCCTTTCACAGGCGAAGACCACTTTTTTCAGGATAAGCTGTACTAGCTGTCCCCTTTCGAATTGTCCATTGTTGGCTCCCTTCCCGCTCAATATTTGGGGAGAGGACCAGGGCCTATATAAGTAGAGCTAGCCACCGTAGAGACATGGGATCTTAGACTGGATCCACCCCATCCACACAAGTTCGTCAAGCACAAGAACACCTCAACTCAAGAGGTTGTTCTTCCCCTTGTACTATTCATCATCAGCCCAAGAGGCAATCCACCACCACCACGTCGAGTTCGTCCGCGAGATCTTAGCGAGCTAGGGCATGGATCGGTAGGGAGGAAATCTTCGCGCGCACCCAAGTGTTCGAACCTTGAGGGTTTTGCCGGAACCCGTGACCCGACACTGCCCTATCGGTGTGGTGGAGCCATCGGTCAATCCTGAGAAAGGCTTGGTAGGATGAAGCTGATCATACGACACTTGGAGGTTGTCGAACATTTTGACGGACAACACGTTGAGCCCTGCACCGCCGTCAATGAGGGTCTTGGTAACTTGCACGTTGTTGATGACTGGGGAGCAGAGCATCGGGAGGGCGCCTGCGGTGGCCGCGCACTTAAGTTGATCCGCCAAACTGATGGTGATGGCGTACTTGGACCACCTGAGCGGGCGTGTGGCCTCAAGCTTGGGGAGGACTGCATTCACTTCACGAGCAAACTATTTGAAGACACACTGCGAGGCTGGGGCCTCAGCTCTGCCTAAGATGCAGGCGATGGCACGTGGCTCCTGGAAGCCCCCAACCCCCTCGTCTTGATGGTGGTTGTCATTTCTTCTTGGCGGTGGTGGCAGTGGAGGAAGACCAACATTGCCTTGAGGACGATCCTCACGAGGCTGATCCATCCAGGCGCCCTCGCGAGGCTGATCCTGCCAGCGGTCCTCACGAGGCCGGTCGCGCCACTCCTTGCGCAGGCCACGGTCATCCCAGCATCCGCCACCACGTCCTCCTCCTCGGCCGTAGCCCCGATCGTTGCGGTCGGGGCGTTGACCAAAGCGTCCTTCTCGAATGGCTCTGAGCTCTTGACAGTCGCTGGTGTTGTGGGTATTCAGGTTGTGGAAGGCACAGAACGGTCGGCTTCTCTTGGATGACTCGGGCTGATCTCTACCGCGCTTGGTGTCCGGCTCTACTGCGAGCACGGCTGCTCCCTTGCACTTCACGCCCTTGGCCTTGTCTTTCTTCTCCTCCAGGTCCGCAGTCGGGAGCTCAAGGAGGGACAGGCGCCCTTCCTCAGCTCTTGCGCACTTGGTTGTCGGGTTGAACAGCTCCAGGGATGTGCACAGCTCCTCATGGATAGCGAGCTCCTCCTTCATCTTGATGTCATGGACGCCATCGGAGAATGCGGAGATGGTGGCCTCGTCCGTCACCTCGGGCATCTTGAGACGAACGTTGTTGAAGTGTTGGATGTACTTCTGGAGGGTCTCTCCTGGTTGTTGCTTGACGCGTGATACGTCTCCAACGTATCTATAATTTTTGATTGCTCCGTGCTATATTATCTACTGTTTTGGACAATATTGGGCTTTTTTTTCACTTTTATATTATTTTTGGGACTAACCTATTAACCGGAGGCCCAGCCCAGAATTGCTGTTTTTTGCCTATTTCAGTGTTTCGAAGAAAATGAATATCAAAAGGAGTCCAATTGACCTGAAACTCCACAAAACTTATTTTTGGACCAGAAGAAGCCCACGGAGTACCAGAAGCTCACCAGGGGAGTCCCAGGCTGCCCACGAGGGCGGGGGCGCACCCACCCCCCTAGGGCGCCCCCTGCCTCGTGGACAGCCCGGAGGTCCACTGACATACTTCTTTCACCCTTATATACCCACGTACCCTAAAACTTTAGAAGACGAGAATAGATCGGGAGTTCCGCCACCGCAAGCCTCTGTAGCCACCAAAAGTCAATCGGGACCTGTTAAGCACCTGCCGGAGGAACCCTCACCGGTGGCCATCTTCATCATCCGGCGCTCTCCATGACGAGGAGGGAGTAGTTCACCCTCGGGGCTGAGGGTATGTCCCAAAGAGCAATGTGTTTGATCTCTCTCTCTCTCTCTCTCTCTCTCTCTCGTGTTCTTGATTTGGCACGATCTTGATGTATCGCGAGCTTTGCTATTATAGTTGGATCTTATGTTGCTTCTCCCCCTCTACTCTCTTGTAATGGATTGAGTTTCCCCTTCGAGGTTATCTTATCGGATTGAGTCTTTAAAGATTTGAGAACACTTGATGTATGTCTTGCCGTGCGTATCTGTGGTGACAATGGGATATCACGTGATTCACTTGATGTATGTTTTGGTGATTAACTTGCGGGTTCCGCCCATGAACTTATGCATAGGGGTTGGCTGCGTTTCGTCGTGATTCTCCGGTAGGAACTTTGGGGCACTCTTTGAGGTTATATGTGTTGGTTGAATAGATGAATCTGAGATTGTGTGATGCATATCGTATAATCATAACCACGGATACTTGAGGTGAGATTGGAGTATCTAGGTGACATTAGGATTTTGGTTGATTGTGTCTTAAGGTGTTATTCTAGTACAAACTCTAGGGCTGTTTGTGACACTTATTGGAATAGCCCAACGGATTGATTGGAAAGAATAACTTTGAGGTGGTTTCGTACCCTACCATAATCTCTTCATTTGTTCTTTGCTATTAGTGACTTTGGAGTGACTCTTTTTTGCATGTTGAGGGATAGTTATATGATCCAATTATGTTATTATTGTTGAGAGAACTTGCACTAGTGAAAGTATGAACCCTAGGCCTTGTTTCCTAGCATTGCAATACCGTTTACGCTCACTTTTACCACTTGTTACCTTGCTGTTTTTATAATTTCATATTACAAAAACCTATATCTACCATCCATATTACACCTGTATCACCATCTCTTCGCCGAACTAGTGCACCTATACAATTTACCATTGTATTGGGTGTGTTGGGGACACAAGAGACTCTTTGTTATTTGGTTGCAGGGTTGCTTGAGAGAGACCATCTTCATCCTACACCTCCCACGGATTGATAAACCTTAGGTCATTCACTTGAGGGAAATTTGCTACTGTCCTAAGAACCTCTGCACTTGGAGGCCCAACAACGTCTACAAGAAGAAGGTTGTGTAGTACACATCAAGCTCTTTTCTGGCGCCGTTGCCGGAGAGGTTAGTGCTTGAAGGTATATCTTTAGATCTTGCAATCGAATATTTTTGTTTCTTGTTTTAGCACTTGTTTAGTTTATAAAAAGAAAACTACAAAAAAATGGAATTGAGTTTGTCTCATACGCTATCATCTTTTTAAGATCTTTCATGAGTATGATGGAAAGGAGAATTGTGCTCAAGTGCTAGGAGAAGAAATCTATAAAATGTTTGGCACTAAATATTTGAATGATGATCATGATTGCATTGTTGTTAGTATGAACTCCTTGAATATGCATGGTACTAATGATGATTGCACTAGTTATGATGAAAATGTCTCCTATAAACATGTCAATTTTTGTGGAGTGCATTGGGTTTGCAAGTATACACCAAATAGGGAAGATAGATATTGCAAGAGGCATAAGTACTTAGAAACTAAATGGTTGCAAGAAAGGCTAGATGCGTGTGCTGAAAATTTAAGCTTTATTAGCCATACTTGTGAACTTTGCAATGAACGTGATCATTTTAGTACCCAATGCAAATTGTTTCATGATCGTATCGTGTCCAAAAATTGTGATGACTTTATTTCCCTTTCACATCATAATGAACTTAGTTTGCTCTTGGGTTATGAAGAAATTAAACGTATAACTAAGGACATTCCAAAATTTGCCCTTGATAGAGTTCTTCATTTTGCTCTAGAAGAAATTTATATGTATTGTGCGGTGAATTGCATTGAAAATCCTTATATTTCCAATTACATAAAGAAAATAAAACAAATAGAAGATGAAGATAATACTAACGAAAGGGAAGAGACTTCCCAATATCCTCCTATTATTTCTTATGATGAATCAGGTAACGAGGAGGAGCCTTCTATTCAACCAATCTCATTAATAAGGAGCTCCAAAAAGAGGATTGAACCCACACATGATGTGGTGAAGAAGAAGAAAAGAAAAAGGAAGAGAGGTAAAAAGGTATCCTCCCCAAATAATGTTGCTCCTATTATTGTTGTGCCTCATGAAAATGAAGATGATGCATTTGATGATGATCTCGTTATGCCTATTGCTTGTTGTGATGATTATGAATGGGAAGATAATGATACTTCTTATGATCTTGAAAATCTTTTTGCCACTTGCTTGGAAGAATATGATAATTGCTATACTATTGGTGCTATCCATACTATTAATGATGAGAGTGATTATGCTTATGATATGAAAAGGCCCAAGCTTGGGGAAGCTATGTTTAATGAGGATGACATATTTGAGAATATATTTGCTGCAATTAATGTTTGTCCCAAGCTTGGGGATTCTATGTTTAATAATGGTGATACTTTTAGCCTCCCAAGTTTTGATATGCAAAGTTGTTATGATGATAGCATGCCTTCTACCTATGATGATTATATTGATGAAAGTGGGTTTGGAAGAGTGTCAACTTTAGGAAGTAATGATCCCACTATTTTGGAGGATGTTGAATCTTATAATATTTATGAAAGTGGATTTGGAGAGGTCATGACTTTATTTAGTAATGATTCCACTATCTTGGAAGAGGTTTCAATCGATTATGATGAGAACAAAGTTGCTACTTATGATGATTATTGTGATGAACTTATGCTATAAAAAGTAGTGATGATTACATTTATAAAAGTTTTCATGATTATGATTACCCTTTTTCTGAACATTACTCTTTTAATGTGGAAACAATTTATAGTATTCAAGTCTCTTATGATACTCCCACTATTCCGTATGAGAAGAATTTTGCTTATGTGGAGAGTAGTGAATTTTCTATGCAAGTAGATCATGAAAAGAATGCTTTAGGCGCTGGTTATGTTGTTGAATTCATTCATGATGCTACTGAAAATTATTATGATGGAGGAATATATGCTTGTAATATCAAGTTTCCTCTCTATGTGGTTAAAGTTTTGAAGTTATGCTTGTTTTGCCTTCCTATGCTAGTTGATTGTTGTTCCCATAAGTTGTTTTCTCACAAAATCCCTATGCATAGGAAGTGGGTTAGACTTAAATGTGCTAGTCATATTCTTCATGATGCTCTCTTTATGTTTTGATTCTTATCTTTTATGTGAGCATCATTGAAATCATCATGCCTAGCTAGGGGCATTAAACGATAGCGCTTGTTGGGAGGCAACCCAATTTTATTTTAGTTTATTTCTTTTTGGTTCTGTTTAGGAATAAATAATCCATCTAGCTTTTGTTTATATGTGGTTTTGTGTTTTAGTTAGTTTTTGTGCGAAGTACAACCTTTGGGAAGGCGTGGGTGAAGTCTTTATGATCATGCTGTAAAAAACAGAAACTTTAGCGCTCACGATATTTGCTTCAACTTTTTACTGGAGAGTGATATTTAGTTGATTCTTTTTGAATATGATTACTAGACAAATTCCTCAGGTCCACCAATTTATTTTAGAATTTTTGGAGTTCCAAAAGTTTGTGTTAGTTACAGATTACTACAGACTGTTCTGTTTTTGACAGATTCTGTTTTCATTGTGTTGCTTGCTTATTTTGATGAATCTATGCCTACTAAAATAGTTTATAAACCATAGAGAAGTTGGAATAAAGTAGGTTTAACACCAATACAAATAAATAATGTGTTAATTACATTACCTTGAAGTGGTGTTTTGTTTTCTTTCGCTAACGGAGCTCACGAGATTTTCTGTTAAGTTTTGTGTTGTAAAGTTTTCAAGTTTTGGGTAAAGATTCGATGGACTATAGAATAAAGAGTGGCAAGAGCCTAATCTTGGGGATTACCAAGGCACCCCAAGGTAATATTCAAGGATAACTAAGCGTCTAATCTTGGGGATGCCCCGGATGGAATCCCCTCTTTCGTTTTCGTTCATCGGTAACTTTACTTGGCGCTATATTTTAATTCACCACATGATATGTGTTTTGCTTGGAGCGTCGTTTTATTTTATTTAGCTTTGCTTTCTGTTTGAATAAAATACCAAGATCTGAGATTCTTAAATGGGAGAGTCTTCACATAGTTGCATAATTATTCGACTACTCATTGATCTTCACTTATATCTTTCAGAGTAGTTTGTCGTTTGCTCTAGTGCTTCACTTATATCTTTTAGAGAACCGCGGTAGTTTTATTTTGAAGAAATATATGAAATGTCATGCTTCACTTATATTATTTTGAGATCCTTAAATAGCATGGTAATTTTCTTAAATAATTCTAATATGCTAGGCATACAAGATTAGTAAAAGAAAAATTCTTATGAGTGTGTTGAATACTATGAGAAGTTTAATGCTTGATAATTGTTTTGAGATATGAAGATGGTGATATTAGAGTGATGCTAGTTGAGTAGTTGTGGATTTGAGGGATACTTGTGTTAAAGTTTGTGATTCCGTAGCATGCATTATGGTGAACCGTTATGTGATGAAGTCGGAGCATGATTTATTTATTGATTGTCTTCCTTATGAGTGGCGGTCGGGGAATGACGATGGTCTTTTCCTACCAATCTATCCCCCTAGGAGCATGCGCGTAATACTTTGCTTTGATAACTTGTAGATTTTTGCAATTAGTATATGAGTTCTTCATGAGTAATGTTGAGTCCATGGATTATACGCACTTTCTTCCTTCGACCATTGCTAGCCTCTCTAATACCGCGCGCGTTTCGCATGTATCATACACCCACCATATACCATCCTCAAAAAAGCCACCATACCTACCTATCACGGCATTTCCATAGCCATTATGAGATATATTGCCATGCAAATTTCCATCGTTCCGTTTATTATGACACGCTCCATCATTGTCATATTGCTTAGCATGATCATGTAGTTGACATCGTATATGTGGCAAAGCCACCGTTCATAATTCTTTCACACATGTCACTCTTGATTGATTGCATATCCCGGTACACCGCCGGAGCATTCATGTAGAGTCATATTTTGTTCTATGTATTGAGTCGTAATTGTTGAGTTGTAAGAAAAATAAAAGTGTGATGATCGTCATTTTTAGAGCATTGTCCCAAGTGAGGAAAGGATGATGGAGACTATGATTCCCCCACAAGTCGGGATGAGACTCCGGACGAAAAATAAATATAAAAAAGAGGCCATAAAAAAAGGAAAAGGCCCAAATAAAAAAATGAGAGAAAAAGAGAGAAGGGACTTGTGCTTCAAAGTAGCACCATGATCTTCATGATAGAGAGTCTCCTATGTTGTCACTTTCATATACTAGTGGGAATTTTTCATTATAGAACTTGGCTTGTATATTCCAATGATGGGCTTCCTCAAAATGCCCTAGGTCTTCGTGAGCAAGCGAGTTGGATGCACACCCACTTAGTTTCTTTTGTTGAGCTTTCATACACTTATAGCTCTAGTGCATCTGTTGCATGGCAATCCCTACTCACTCACATTGATATCTATTGATGGGCATCTCCATAGCCCGTTGATATGCCTAGTTAATGTGAGACTATCTTCTCCTTTTTTATCTTCTCCACAACCACCATTCTATTCCACCTATAGTGCTATATCCATGGCTCACGCTCATGTATTGCGTGAATATTGAAAAAGTTTGAGAACATAAAAAGTATGAAACAATTGCTTGGCTTGTCATCGGGGTTGTGCATGATTTAAATACTTTGTGTGGTGAAGATAGAGCATAACCAGACTATATGATTTAGTAGGGATAACTTTCTTTGCCCATGTTATTTTGAGAAGACATAATTGCTTTGTTAGTATGCTTGAAGTATTATTATTCTTATGTCAATATGAACTTTTATCTTGAATCTTTCGGATCTGAATATTCAAACCACAATTAAGAAGATTACATTGAAATTATGCCAACTAGCATTCCACATCAAAAATTATCTTTTTTATCATTTACCTACTCGAGGACGAGCAAGAATTAAGCTTGGGGATGCTTGATACGTCTCCAAGGTATCTATACTTTTTGATTGCTCCATGCTATATTATTTACTGTTTTGGACAATATTGGGCTTTATTACCCACTTTTATATTATTTTTGGGACTAACCTATTAACCGGAGGCCTAGCCCAGAATTGCTGTTTTTGCCTATTTTAGTGTTTCGAAGAAAAGGAATATCAAACGGAGTCCAATTGACCTGAAACTCCACAGAACTTATTTTTGGACTAGAAGAAGCCCACGGAGTACCGGAAGCTCACCAGGGGAGTCCCGGGCTGCCCACGAGGGTGGGGGGCGCGCCCACCCCCTAGGGCGCGCCCCTACTTCGTGGATAGCCCAGAGGTCCACCGACGTACTTCTTTCACCCATATATACCCACGTACCCTAAAACTTTCGAAGACGAGAATAGATCGGGAGTTCCGCTGCCGCAAGCCTCTATAGCCACCGAAGTCAATCGGGACCTGTTACGGCACCTGCGAAGGGGAACCCTCACCGTGGCCATCTTCATCATCCGGCGCTCTCCATGACGAGGAGGGAGTAGTTCACCCTGAGCTGAGGGTATGTACCGATAGCTATGTGTTTGATCTCTCTCTCTCTCGTGTTCTTGATTTGGCACGATCTTGATGTATCGCGAGCTTTGCTATTATAGTTGGATCTTATGTTGCTTCTCCCCCTCTACTCTCTTGTAATGGATTGAGTTTCCCCTTTGAGGTTATCTTATCAGATTGAGTCTTTAAAGATTTGAGAACACTTGATGTATGTCTTGTCGTGCGTATCTGTGGTGACAATGGGATATCACGTGATTCACTTGATGTATGTTTTGTTGATCAACTTGCGTGTTCCGCCCATGAACTTATGCATAGGGGTTGGCACACGTTTTCATCGTGATTCTCCGGTAGGAACTTTGGGGCACTCTTTGAGGTTCTATGTGTTGGTTGAATAGATGAATCTGAGATTGTGTGATGCATATTGTATAATCATACCCACGGATACTTGAGGTGACATTGGAGTATCTAGGTGACATTAGGGTTTTGGTTGATTTGTGTCTTAAGGTGTTATTCTAGTACGAACTCTAGGGCTGTTTGTGACACTTATAGGAATAGCCCAATGGATTGATTGGAAAGAATAACTTTGAGGTGGTTTCGTGCCTACCATAATCTCTTCGTTTGTTCTCCGCTATTAGTGACTTTGGAGTGACTCTTTGTTGCATGTTGAGGGATAGTTATATGATCCAATTATGTTATTATTGTTGAGAGAACTTGCACTAGTGAAAGTATGAACCCTAGGCCTTGTTTCCTAGCATTGCAATACCATTTACGCTCACTTTTACCACTTGTTACCTTGCTGTTTTTATAATTTCATATTACAAAAACCTATATCTACCATCCATATTACACTTGTATCACCATCTCTTCGCCGAACTAGTGCACCTATACAATCTACCATTGTATTGGGTGTGTTGGGGACACAAGAGACTCTTTGTTATTTGGTTGCAGGCTTGCTTGAGAGAGACCATCTTCATCCTACGCCTCCCATGGATTGATAAACCTTAGGTCATCCACTTGAGGGAAATTTGCTACTGTCCTGCAAACCTCTGCACTTGGAGGCCCAACAACGTCTACAAGAAGAAGGTTGTGTAGTAGACATCAACGCGGCGTAGGTCACCCGCGGCCGGTGGGAGGTCGCGAGTGCCCTGGAAGTTGGCGACAAAGCGGTCGCGCATCTCGTCTCAGGAGAAGATCGAGCCTAGAGGCTGGTTATGGAGCCACGAACGGGCGGCGTCTTTGAGCACCATGGAAAACCAGTTCGCCATGAATTTCTCATCGTCGTTGACCGCCTCGATGCTCAGCTCGTAGAGCTGCAGGAACTCCGCGGGGTCGGTGGTGCCGTCGTAGCGAGGACGCAGATCTGGCTTGAACTTTCCCGGCCAGGCGATTCTACACAGCTTGGGGGAGAAGGCGCGGTAGCCGGCCGTGGTCACTGGGGCCCGTCTTGGAGGTGGAGCTTGGTCTTGACACCCAAGCACCGCTACGGCAAGCGGCGCGGGGCCTTGCCGCAGCAAGCGATCCTGGCCTGGCGGTGCGAGGAGTGGTGGAGCGTTCTCCTGCGGTCCAGGGACTTCTTGACATCTTCTTTCTTCACGCGCGGGCGCCAAACGCGGTGGATCATGCCGTGGAGGTGCTCCGTGAGCTATGTCGCCCGTAGCTGGCGAAGGGCGAGGCCGTGAGAGGGACGGCGCGGCGGAGCCCCCTGCGGCGCTGACGAGCTCGGAGATGCGGTCCAGCCAGTCCTCGTAGAGTTCGTCGACCGGACGGTAGAGCAGGAGCTCGTGCGCCATGAGGAGCGCGGCCCGCGCGTCCATGGGAGCGCGACGAGCGTGGGATGACGAACCAATGGGAGTCGGGGATGGAGTGGCGGTGCGGCCGTCCTGTCGCACCGAGGGATGCAACGAGGATGCTTTCTGCTCGTTCCCCACCCGGCCGGTGGCGCCATTGGCGGTAAGCGATGGAGAACGACGGGGTGGCCTACCGACAGGGGCCGTCTGAGCAACGCGGATGGTGAGGGCAGCCCGGCGCTCGGCGCGGGCGCGGCGTGCGTCCGCCATGGAGACGATGAAGCGGCGTGACGCGGAGCGACGGAAGGGAAGCTTCGGCGCACCCCTACCTGGCGCGCCAAATGTCGGATCACGGGTTATGGCAAAACCCTTAAGGTTCGAACTCTGGGGTGCGCGCGAAGTTCTTTCCCTCCTATCGATCCACGCCCTAACTTTCTAAGATCTCGTGGACGTACTCAACAAAGTCACAACACAAAACACACAAGATTTATACTGGTTCGGGCCACCGATGTGGTGTAATACCCTACTCCCGTGTGGTGGTGGTGGATTGCCTCTTGGGCTGATGATGAACTGTACAAGGGGAAGAACAGCCTCCTGAGGTTGAGGTGTTCTTGTGCTCTCTGAGCTTCGGGGTGTGAGGATGGAAGATGGAATCCATCCCTCCTATTGTGGTGGCTAGTCCTAATTATAGAGGCCCTGGTCCTCTTCCCAAATATTGAGTGGGAAAGGAGCCAACAACGACCAATTTGAAAGGGGACAACTAGTACAGCTTATCCTGACAAACGCAGTATTCGCCTGCAAAAGGCTCTGGTAGTGACGCCGCCTTGGGCTCCATGGTGACCTCCGTCTTGCTGTCCTGCTGGTCTTGGTCTCGTTGCAATGATATGGAAACCTTTGCCAGACGCCTCGGTACTCCACGACTGTGCTTGCTTCCTTAGCACCAAAGGGGAAATAAGGACACTGCGCGCGCTGGCGCCCGCCTGATCTTGATCGTCATGGCTCACATCACGAGAACCTCGCGAGGTTTGCTCTGCCTTGATCTCTCCGCTCCTCGCGAGCCAACCTGGTGAGGCCGCTCTTGAGGAGGTCTTGCGTTGCCCACCTCGCGAGGCTTGCCCCCACGCGAGGGTCTTGAATGCCTTGTTGATGAAGATGGGCCATACGAGCCCACGCACAGAGCCACGCCGTGGGCCGCAGGCAGGCAAGTCTGGGGACCCCCGTTCCCAGAACGCCGACAAGCCCCTGAGGCATGATGGTCAGGAGGTCCCCTTTAGCGTGCAAGCAACTCCTAGAAGGCAGGAAATGTAGGTGGCGTCACCGTAGCAAGGCTGCAGGAGGTAGGAATTCTGCGTTATGGTGCCGAGGTGACTCGAATGCGTGACTTATCTTTAGTGATCTTGGGTCGATTCCTGTGGCACCCCGGCTTAGAGCAACCGGTTTACCATGCATTGCCAGCGCAGAGACCATGTCTTCTGGCAACACACAACATCTTGGTACAGAAAACAACCGCTTTATCAATGCTACCGGCTCAAAGTTTACTATTACAACAGGTAGCAAGGTCAAGCGGCACACACGATCCAGCTGAACAATATGTACATTATTTAGTGAACATAAAGGGGGCCTCGATCATAACAACTACGCGGCAGCGGAACAACGTCGAAGCAGAACTCCATAGCACAGGGACACCGATGCGGACACGATCTAGACTCGGACAGCACTCCTTTCTGACGAGACTTTCCTGAAATCTGGCATGACACGCCAAGTCAGTACATTGAATGTACTTGCAAGCTCACAACAAACATAAACATAATGACAAACAATATCATGATAATTAACAAATTATTAATAATTCAACAAGATAGCCAACATGTTGTGATTATACTCCTGAGAGAGAAAATCCCTCGGACTGGCTTACCGCCGGTGATCGCTCTTGGACCACAAACGTACCGACCTCAAGGTCTTGACTAGGAAGGAATTGTGATCGTTACGGCGATCACAACCACGACCAATATTTGGTCTCAAACGGTGATCCTTCCGGTGATCACAACCACGACCAACACTTGGCCTCAAACAATAAGATGACCTTTCCGCCATCATTAACAGTGCAAAGTTCATAACTTAGTGTGCAAGATTAATTAAATGTTGACCCATGGTGTGACCTACTTTTGAGCGTGTCCGTAACCGTGGACTCGGCTATCGATAGATTAATACACTCTGCAAAGGTAGCACACTGTACCCACACCATTGAACCCATGGCCTCACACTCCCATTCGGGTGGACCAACGACATTCCGATGAAACCCCTCCATTGCCCTGCCACTCTCCCGGCTACTCCGACTCACTCCCCACTGGGCTAGTCCTGGGTGGCCCCGTGTCTACCAAAGACACAACGACCACCGTCGTGGCCAAAACATAAACTGTCCCACACGGGGACACAATACCAAAATCTCAACAACGGGCACACACGGTTATGTCTGCTTACCGGGCCAGGGTACCGCACGCCCATAACCTTCCCTCATTGGAGGCACCTACCAGAGGCATGACAACAGACCGAATAAAGGCCTTCCCATAAAGGCAAATGTGGTTACCTTTGGGAAAAACTCGATTCAAGGCACCATGACCCGTCAACGATATATTCAAGTTGAGTTATTATCAGGTTCAACTTAAAGTGCAAATAACCGGTGTCATAGTATGCCATGAAATGCAACACGAATATATGCATCACATATCAACTGAAATGACGGAGTCAACTATATCCACACTAAGCATAAACTTCAATAACTTATGACACTCCTCTGATTAGGATTAAAGCTTACTCTTAACAGAATCCTATCTAGCTAATTTCTCATTTTTCTCATGCATGAAAAATAACTCCATTTAATTATTTATATCCATAACTAAATTATTCTTTCATAACAATAATTAATTCTAGTTTCTTTACCAACTTAGTTAGCTTTAAACTTTCTGTAAATCAAGCATATTAACTTAAACAATCAACTAACAGAATATAAATAACATAATAGTGATTTAAATGCATTGATTAAATCGTTCATTCAAGTAGGCAAAATCACAAATATTGTAATGGCACCATGAAAATGTTGCCATGGCTTGCCTTAGTGCAGATGAGGTTCACAAGCCTCCTGGTGATCCTCAAGACAAGCCTCACCCTCTGAAAATAATTTTAAACACAAGAAGAAAATATCAAGAACCCTTCCGAAAATCACCAGAAAATCTAGACAGCAGGGAAAAATCCCATTTTTGGTGAGCTGCTAGATTTCTTTGCAAAGAACACAATGCAAAAAGAATCAATTCATTTGGACTTATGGTTGAAGAGTTATAGCTGTTGGAAGCTCTCTGGATATAAATGAAATTTGAATTTAAATAAAAACAGACCGGGGGAGTGACATCGAAGGCGTAAAGCCTCAGGGCGCCACCACTCATACAGCTTCGTGCGCGTACTGAGTGGCTGACTAGCGAGCCCTGCTAGTCAGGTGAGGGGGAGAGGGAGAAGGAAACAGAGGACTGCGCGGCTTCGCCGGAGCTCAAACCGGCGACGAGGGCTCCTTGGTCAAAACGAGAGGGAGGGATCAAGAGAGGAGACGGAGGCGCACCTGCCCGTACCCGTAGAGTAGCTAGGGGTAATCGGACGACGTCGGAATCGTCCTCTCTAGCGGAGACAGAGCGAGCTCACGGAGATGAAGACGACGGTGAGCAGAGGCGACTCCAGGGGCTCCAACCGGGCGGAACGACACCACCGCAGAGTGGCGGAGGCCCTGGAAGGGTTGCCCAGGCCTGGGAGGGGCCGGAGCTACGGAGACGACCCGAGGGGATCGCCGGCGAGCTCGAGCTCTGAAACGGCGGCCCGCGGCCTGCCCGGCCGGGCTAAGGTTCTCTACGAGGTTGTGGAGTGTGTGGGAGTGGAGGATGGTGCTCGAGGAGGTTGGGGAGGGCTCCATTTATAGGCGAGCATTGAGGGGGGGGGGGGATCGGGCTCCACCGGTGGACACCTGGACACAGCGCCCGGCGACGAGCGTCGTCAGTGAGAGGGGGAGAAGGCCACGCAGCTCACGCGGGGACTGTGGGCGAACGGGGACGAGCACAGGATCAAGAGGAAGGCGACGAGCACAGTGCAGAGCGCACTGGTGCGTTGGCCGGACCACACCCGTGCTCGCTACGGCGAGCTCCGGCATCGTCGAGTGCTAGGGGAGAGTTAAGGGAGCTAGGACAATGATTGTGGCGAGGTTTGGCATGCTTAGGCAGGCGGGGAAGCAAGAACGCGCAAAACAGAGCGCTCGGCGGCACTCAGAGCTCGTCGACATGCAGGTTGGCATCGTGTACTCGCATGGTCACCGCGTGAACTTTGCCCTCAGGCTAACCTAAGTCCAAAACTCATGTCTGGTTTGTAGTTCGTGGTTGTTTTGAAGATTACCACGCTTTGGTTTGGACCCACACGCAGTAGAAAAGATTTCACAGGCCTAGTAAGTTTCTGATCAGTAACTTTGAGAGGTTACTGAGGTCAAACGGCTGGGAGTTGGGAGCTGCGCTTTGGAGGTTAGCAATCATCTACTAAGATGATGATGCACAACAAAAATCAGCCACATTGGAGCAAGTAAAATGGTAGTTGCTATAGAAACCACCATTTCTATCCAGAACAGAAAATATTTTTTGTAGCAAAAATATTCCAAAAAGTGATGAAATATTTTTGCTCAGGAAAGTGCCCTAGGGTTCAAAGAATATTTGTGAATTTTCTCAGATTTTTGTGGGCAAGAAAAATTGGGGTTGCTTTGGAGCACATTGAGCTAGCTAGGGTTTAAGAGAGGGAAATGAATATTTTTCATTTAAGAAAAATATTCCAAATATTATTTTGAGTAGAACCAGAGAGTAAAAGATGATTAGAGAGGGAAATGAGGCACTTGGGTGAAAGCCAAGGGGTACCCAAGTGTTTAAGTCCATATGAAAAGATTCAAAAACTCCAAATTTCAAAATCAATCCAAATGAAAATCAGGCAAATAAAAGAGGGCAAAAACCAGGCTGTCACAAACCTCCCCCACTTAGAATGAATCTCGTCCTCGAGATTCGGTTGCTTGGGAAAACCATTCTGGATAATGTGCCCTTAGAAATTCTTCTCATTCCCAAGTTGATTCTGACTCGGTGTGGTGCTCCCACTGGACTTTGAAGAATCTCCTTGCTTTACTACGAGTGACCCTTTCCATCTGATCCAAAATTTTAACCGGTCTCTCTTCATATGTTAAGTCCTTTGCCAATTCTATTTCAGTCATATCAGTTTTTTCTCAGGCGGTGATATGCATCGCCTCAACTGGGAAACATGAAACACGCTTTGCACGTCTGACAATTCAGGGGGTAGCTCCAACTGATAGGCAACAGTACCCACTCGGGACATAACTGGAAATGGACCAATAAATCTGGGTGCCAACTTTCCACGAGTCTGGAATCTCTTGACTCCTTTCATAGGAGTGACTCGGAGGTATACATGTTCTCCGGGTTCAAAATTGATCTGTCGGTGCTTTGCATCATAATAACTCTTCTATCGAGATTTGGCCAATTGCAATCTGTCTCTGATTTCCCTAACTTGTTTCTCAGCTTCCATCATGAGATCCGTCCCGAAGGCTATCTCCAGTTTGAGACCAATTTAAAGGAGTGCGGCACTTGCGGCCATACAAAGCCTCATACGGTGACATCTTTAGACTGGTATGGAAGCTATTGTTGTAAGAGAACTCGGCATATGGCAGGCAGTCTTCCCATTTAGGCCCTTGGGCCAAAGCACAGGCTTGCAGCATATCTTTGAGTATTTGGTTTACCCGCTCATTCTGGCCCATCGGTGCGAGGATGATAAGCTGATCAGTATTTGATCTTGTCCCCAAGGCTTGATGGAGACGTGACCAAAAAGCAGAGGTAAAAAGTGAACCTCGGTCAGAAGTGATGGTTCGGGGTACTCCATGCAGACTGACTATCCTGGATACATACAACTGTGCAAGTTGATCCGCTCGATATGTGGTTCTGATCGGGATAAAGTGAGCAACCTTGGTTAAGGTGTCCACTATGACCCAGATTGCATCATTGCCTTGCTGAGTCTTAGGTAGTCCTGTGATGAAATCCATGCAGACATCATCCCATTTCCATTGTGAGACTGGCAATGGTTGGAGAAGTCCGGCTGGCTTTTGATGCTCCGCCTTTACCTTGTTGCATATGTCGCAACAGGCCACAAAATAGGCAATGTCTTTCTTCATTCCATCCCACCAGAATATTTGTCGAAGGTCTTCATACATTTTTGTACCTCCAGGATGAATTGAATACGAAGATTCATGTGCTTCTGACAGGATTTTCTGCTTTAAATTTGCTTGATTGGGTACACAAATCCTTCCCCGGAAGCGGAGGGTACCAAATTGATCCTTTGAGAAATCTGAAATCTGACCTGCGTCCATCTTCTTGGCACGTTTCTACAGAACGGTGTCAGCTGGCTAGGCCTTGCGGATGTCTTCCTAGAGTGTGGGGGCAACTTCCAAAATATTAGCAAGGCCCGCATCAACTATGACCAGGTTGAGCTGAGCAATCTCCTCTTCAAGTTCAGGAGGTAAGGATTTCAATATGACGTTTAGGCTGACAGGCTTTCGACTGAGTGCATCGGCAACCACGTTGGCCTTACCCGGGTGGTAATTTATTCCAAGATCATAATCCTTGACCAACTCAAGCCATCTTCGTTGACGAATATTTAAATCTGGCTGAGTAAATATATACTTAAGACTTTTGTGATCGGTAAAAATTTGGTACCTCTTCCCGATGAGATAGTGTCTCCAAATTTTTAGAGCATGAACCACCGCGGCCGATTATAGATAATGAGTGGGATAATTTCCCTCGTGGGGTCGTAGCTGTCGCGATGCATAGGCTACTACCTTGCCGTCTTGCATACGTACGCATCCAAGTCCTTGTCTGGAGGCATCGCAGTACACATCAAAACTGCGGTAGATATCTGGAAGAGTTAACACAGGTGCGGTCGTCAGCCGTATCTTTAGCTCATTAAAACTTTTTTCACAGTCCTCGGTCCATTCAAACTTCTTATCCTTTTTTAGCAGCTCCGTCATGGGTTTAGCAATCTTGGAAAACCCTTCAATGAAACGACGGTAATGCCCGGCTAATCCAAGAAAACTCTGGATCTCTGATACGGTTGTGGGTGGCAACCAATCGAGCACATCTTTTAATTTGCTCGGGTCCATGGCTATACCTTCAGCAGATAGCACATGTCCAAGAAATCCAACTTGCTTGAGCCAAAATTCGCATTTACTGAATTTGGCGTATAGCTGATGGTCGCGGAGTCGTTGTAACACTGCTCGGAGGTGTTCTTTGTGATCTTCTTCACTCCTTGAGTAGATAAGTATGTCATCGATGAAGTCTACCACAAACTTATCGAGGAAGTCCATGAATACTTTGTTCATCATATGCATGAAGAAGGCAGGGGCGTTGGTGAGACCAAAGGACATAACTGTATATTCATAAAGACCGCATCGAGTGGTGAATGCGGTCTTAGGAATATCTTCCTTTTTAATCTTGAGCTGATGATATCCTGTCTGTAAATAAATCTTGGAGAATACCTTGGCCCCACTGAGCTGATCGAACAAGTCATCAATCCTTGGCAGCGGATATTTGTTTTTGATGGTGACTTCATTTAGCTGACGGTAATCCACACACATGCGGAGGCTGCCATCCTTTTTGTCCACGAAGATAGCAGGTGATCCCCATGGTGAAGAGCTAGGACGGATATATCCTTTCTGGAGCATTTCATCCAGCTGTTTCTTTAGCTCCACTAATTTTGATGAGGGCATCCGGTAATACTTCTTGTATAACGGTGCGATTCCGGGCACAAGATCTATTGCAAACTCAAGCTCTCGATCTGGTGGCATGCCTGGCAGCTCTTCTGTAAATACATCAGGAAATTCACTGACCACAGGAATTAATTCTAGTTCAGCCACTGCGGTGAAGACCATTTCTTTCTTGGGTATGCTTCTGCGAGCATAGAATTTGGTAGTCTGCCCCTTCTGACTGGTCAAAGTGACTTCTCGGGTCGCGCAATTTATGCATACTTGATATTGAGCCAGCCAATTCATACCCAAGATAACATCCAACTTAGCAAACTCGATAATTATCAAAGAAGTTGGAAAACAGACTCCGTTGATATTGACTTCCAGATTACAGCAGACCAGATTGCTCTTGATTAAGGATCCCGAGGTTTGTACCAGCATATTCCTGCCCAAAAGCGAACAAGGAAATTTGTTTTGGGCAACAAAACTCCGAGAAATAAAAGAGTGGGAAGCCCCAGAGTCAAATAAAATTACTGCAGGTATGTTATTAACAGAAAACATACCAATGACGACTTCGGGGTTCTCTTGGGCTTCATCGGCGGAGAGATGATGCACGTGCCCAGTGATGTTTTGCTGGGTCGGGCATGATTCCATAAAGTTGACTTGTGGCCTGAATAGAGCATTCGCCTTGCTGTTCTTGGGACACTGCCTAGCATAATATACGGTTTGCCCACAACTGAAGCAAGAATTGTTGCGCTGGCGCTCCTCGTGCACTGGATTGGTCACGACATTCTTGACTTGAGTGGTGGTCTTGTTAACATTCTGATGCCAATTGGGCTTGTATTCAACCCGAGTCTGCTGCCAGGTACGAGCCTTCTGCACGGGTTGCCCATCTTTCTTTGGCTCAAACTTGCGCTTGTGGTCGTTGTTAGCAGGCCTATTATCTGATACAAGCTTGTGCTCCCTTTCAGCAATGAAAGTCTTGTTCACCAGAGTTTGGAAATCTGGGAAATCAAACATACTGAGAGTACATCGGAGTTGTGGGTTTAATCCACCAAGAGATCTGTCAATCTTTCTTTCTTCAGTTGCCACGTCATGAAGGGAGTAATGTGACAGATGATTGAATTTTTGAAAATATTCACCCACAGACTGATTTCATGTGAGGAGCGCGAAAAATTTCCGCTGCTTAGTCTTCATAATTCCAGTAGGATATGATACTTCCGGAACTGATCCTTGAATTTTGACCAGGTGATTTCTTCATCAGCAGGCCACATGGCTTTTATATTTTCACACCATATGGCAGCAGCACCTTCAAGATAATGAGTTGCAAATGGAACTTTGTCATCTTCTTCAGTACGAGCAATCTCAAGTTTCCTCTCAATGGTTCGCAACCAATCGTCTGCATCCAAGGGGTCAATAACCTGACTGAAACTAGGAGGCTTGGTCCTTTGAAAATCTGACAGCTTGGAGTGATGACCGTACTGATTTCCATTCTGCCCAACCATAGCTTGCACACTTCTTAAGATTTCAATCAGATCATTATTCCGTCTTTCCTCAAACATACGCAGAATTTGCTCTGTGGAGGGCGGATTTGGCGGTGGAGGCGGTGGTGGAACGTACGTCTCGGGGGAGTGTCTTGCCTATCGTGCGGAATGACGAACAGGAGTACCCTCGCGAACATTGCTACTGCTGCCTCCCCGCGGCATCCTATTGTGATTTTTCCCAAGACAACGCAACCGAGATGAGAAACATTCAAAATAAATTTGGGGAAAAGCCAGCAACAAAAGCCCGAGAAAAACCGAAATGACAAAGAAAACACAGCGAATAAAATAGAGTACCAACATAATTATACATAGACTCATACATGAAAGGTAACCAACATGCCAGGTTCAACTACTCTCATACAGGAAATGAAACATCATGACTCGTACTACTACATTCGTACATCATCCCGACGACTGTGGATACTCACAGGCTCTACTGCTCTACTGGTGCTGCGGGGTCCTCTCCTGAAGCGGACTCGGATCCTGAACTGACGAGGTTAAATGAGACCTCCGGGTTAAAGGTAACACGACGATGCTTCCTAGAGGGCTCTCCCTTAGGGGCAGGTGTAGGGTGAAGCATCGGGGCTACAGGAGTAGTGAGAAGTGAAACCCACTCAGCAGGAGCATTGAGAGGATTCACGGTCGAGGCGCCCGAGCTACTTGGAGGAGTAATCGGTGTAACAGGGGAGATAGAACTGGCTGGAATATAGAGTAAATCCCAGGGAGGATGGAGCAGTGGCAGACCTAGAAGAGACTAAAGCAGAGGCTAAAGCAGTACGAGCGCGAGTCAGCTCCCGAGCCAGCTCGTGAATCATAAGATAGCTAGCGGTGATATAACAAGCAAGGTGTCTAGCAACACTATTAGGCTCCGGATCAGTGATAGGGAAACAGACACGACAATTGTCATGCAGAGAGGGATAGTAGTAGAAACCTGGGTGGTTCTGCATCCGGATCTTGTTATAACAAAGCTCGACAAGGACCTCGAATGAAGCAAACTGGACAGCCTGAGAAGCAGTAGAAGTGTAACCGCTCCGAGAAGTACGAGTGTAAGTGCTGGATCGGAACTGGTGCGTAGAGTAACCACTGTGTGATACTCATACACTAAGTCAGCTAGATGCTGCCGGTACACACGATAGACTGGATCGTCACCGAGGGGGTACAGCCAACGCCACACGCTACGAAGGAGATGCGGCGACGTGAACGGCATCAGCTGTAACTGGCACAGATACGGCACCGGAGCCATCTACACTCACAACCATTAGTAGGTTAGCATAAAAATAAAACAAGTGCATGTAATGCAACAACCAGCTACCAATGCTACCGGCACTCAAATAAAACTCGTATCTGACGTCCAGTTAACATGTCATAGTCTAGCGTGTCCTACAGTCAGCGCGGCTCTGATACCAAGCATTGTGGCACCCCGGCTCAGAGCAACCGGTTTACCATGCATTGCCAGCCCAGAGACCATGTCTTCTGGCAACACACAACATCTTGGTACAGAAAACAACCGCTTTATTGATGCTAGCGGCTCAAAGTTTATATTACAACAGGTAGCGAGGCCAAGCGGCACACACGGTGCGGCTGAACAATATGTACATTATTTAGTGAACATAAAGGAGGCCTCGATCATAACAACTACGCGGCAGCGGAACAACGTTGTAGCGGAACTCCATAGCATAGGGACACCAATGTGGACACGATCTAGACTCAGACAGCACTCCTTTCCGATGAGACTTTCCTGAAATCTGGCATGACATGCGAGGTCAGTACATTGAATGTACTTGCAAGCTCACAAACAACATAAACATAATGACAAACAATATCATGATAATTAACCAATTATGAATAATGCAACTAGATAGCCAACCTGGTGTGATCATACTCTTGAGAGAAAAATCCCTCGGACTGGCTTACCGCCGGTGATCGCTCTTGGACCACAAACGTACCAACCTCAAGGTCTTGACTAGGAAGGAATCATGATCGTTACGGCGATCACAACCACGACCAATATTTGGTCTCAAACGGTGATCCTTCCGGCGATCACAACCACGACCAACACTTGGCCTCAAACAATAAGATGACCTTTCCGCCATCATTAATAGTGCAAAGTTCATAACTTAGTGTGCAAGATTAATTAAATGTTGACCCATGGTGTGACCTACTTTCGAGCGAGTCCGTAACCGTGGACTCGGCTATCGATAGATTAATACACTCTGCAGAGGTAGCACACTGTACCCACACCATGGAACCCATGGCCTCGCACTCCCATTCGGGTGGACCAACGACATTCCGACGAAACCCCTCCATTGCCATGCCACTCTCCCGGCTACTCCGACTCACTCCCCACTGGGCTAGTCCTGGGTGGCTCCATGTCTACCAAAGACACAACGTCCACCGTCATGGTCAAAACATAAATTGTCCCACACGGGGACACAATACCAAAATCTCAACAACGGGCACACACGGTTATGTCTGCTTACCGGGCCAGGGTACCGCACGCCCATAACCTTCCCTCATTGGAGGCACCTACCAGAGGCATGACAACGGACCGAATAAAGGCCTTCCCATAAAGGCAAATTTGGTTACACAGGGAAAAACTCGATTTAGTGGCACCATGACCCGGTCAACAATATATTCAAGTTGAGTTATTATCAGGTTCAACTTAAAGTGCAAATAACCGGTGTCATAGTATGCCATGAAATGCAACACGAATATATGCATCACATATCAACTGAAATGACGGAGTCAACTATATCCACACTAAGCATAAACTTCAACAACTCATGACACTCCTCTGATTAGGATTAAAGCTTACTCTTAACAGAATCTTATCTAGCTAATTTATCATTTTTCTCATGCATGAAAAATAACTCCATTTAATTATTTATATCCATAATTAAATTACTCTTTCATAACAAAAATTAATTCTAGTTGCTTTACCAACTTAGTTATCTTTAAACTTTCTATAAATCAAGCATATTAACTTAAACAAGAAACTAACAGAATATAAATAACATAATAGTGATTTAAATGCATGGATTAAATCATTCATTGAAGTACGCAAACTCACAAATATTGTAATGGCACCATGAAAATGTTGTTGTTGCTTGCCTTAGTGCAGATGAGGTTCACAAGCCTCCTGGTGATCCTCAAGACAAGCCTCACCCTCTGAAAATAATTTTCAACACAAGAACAAAATATCAAGAACCCTTCTGAAAATCACTAGAAAATCTAGACAACAGGGAAAAATCCCATTTTTGGTGAGCTGCTAGATTTCTTTGCAAAGAATACAATGCAAAAAGCATCAATTCATTTGGACGTATGGTTGAAGAGTTATAGCTGTTTGAAGCTCTCTGGATATCAAATGAAATTTGAATTTAAATAAAAACAGACTGGGGCGTGACGTCCAAGGCGTAAAGCCTTAGGGCGCCACCACTCATACCGCTTCGTGCGCGTACTGAGTGGCTGACTAGCAGGCCCTGCTAGTCAGGTGAGGGGGAGAGGGAGAAGGAAACAGAGGACGGCGCAGCTTCGCCGGATCTCACGCCAGCGACGAGGGCTCCTTGGCCAAAATGAGAGGGAGGGATCGAGAGAGGATACGGAGGCGCACCTGCCCGTACCCGTAGAGTAGCTAGGGGTGGTCGGACAGCGTCATAATCATCCTCTCTAGTGGAGATAGGAAGCAGAGCTCGCCGGAGACGAAGACGACGGCGAGCAGAGGCGACTCCAAGGGCTCCAACCGGGCGGAACGGCACCACCGCAGAGTGGCGGAGGCCCTGGAAGGGATGCCCAGGCCTGGGTGGGGCCGGAGCTACGAAGACGACCCGAGGGAATCACCAGCGAGCTCGAGCTCGGAAACGGCAGCCCGCGGCCTGCCCGGACGGGCTACGGTTCTCTACGAGGTTGTGGAGTGTGTGGGACTGGAGGACGGTGCTCGAAGAGGTTGGGGAGGGCTCCATTTATAGGCGAGCATCGAGGGCGGGATCGGGTTCCGCCGGTGGACACCTGGACACGGCGCCCAACGACGAGCGGCGTCAGTGAGAGGGGAAGAAGGCAACGCAGCTCACGCGGGGACTGTGGGTGAACGGGGACGAGCACAAGATCAAGAGGAAGGCGACGAGCACAGTGCAGAGCGCGCTGTTGCGTGTATCAAGGCCTGCGTTGCTGCGCGGCGAGCTCCGGCGTCGGCGAGTGCCAGGGGGGAGTTAAGGGAGATAGGACGAAGATTGTGGCGAGGTTTGGCACGCTTAGGCAGGCGGGGAAGCGAGCACGCGAGATACAGAGCGCTCGGCGGCACTCAGAGCGCGTCGACACGCAGGTTGGCATCGTGTGCACGCGTGGTCACCGCGTGAACTTTGCCCTCATGCCAACCTAAGTCCAATACTCATGTCTGGCTTATTGTTCGTGGTAGTTTTGAAGATTACCACGCTTTGGTTTGGACCCAGACGCAGTAGAAAAGATTTCACAAGCCTAGTAATTTTCTGATCAGTTACTTCTAGAGGTTACTGAGGTCAAACGGCTGGGAGTTGGGAGCTGGTCTTTGGAGGTTAGCAATCATCTACTAAGATGATGATGCACAAGAAAAATCAGCCACATTGGAGCAAGTAAAATGGTAGTTGCTGTAGAAACCACCATTTCTGTCCAGAACAAAAAATATTTTCTGTAGCAAAAATATTCCATAAAGTGATGAAATATTTTTGCTCCGGAAGGTGCCCTAGGGTTCAAAGAATATTTGTGAATTTTCTCAGATTTTTGTGGGCAAGAAAAATTGGGGTTGCATTGGAGCACATTGAGCTAGCTAGGGTTTAAGAGAGGGAAATGGATATTTTTCATTTAAGAAAAATATTCCAGATATTATTTTGAGTAGAACCAGAGAGGAAAAGATGATTAGAGAGGGAAATGAGGAACTTGGGTGAAAGCCAAGGGGTACCCAAGTGTTTAAGTCCATATGAAAAGATTCAAAAACTCCAAATTTCCAAATCAATCCAAATGAAAATCAGGCAAATAAAAGAGGGCAAAAACCAGGATGTCACAATTCCTCAGGCCACGGCCGACCTGCGCGTCGACGGTCGTGGTACTGTCAAGTCAGGCCCACGTCAGCTCCTTCCCCCTCTCGTGCTCTCCTGAGTGCTCTGCGTTCTCGGTTCCGGACCCTCGAGTAAGACTTAGCCGCCGCTGGTATGCCAGGTTGCGATGTCGTGGTCAAGGCCAGTGGGTGAGGGCTGGAGAGTCAGTAAGAGCTCCTGGGGCACGATGCTCAGGAGCCCCCCTTTCACACGCAAGCGAATCGTATGAGAGGAGGAACGAGCTAACGGGACCACCTATAGCTAGTGCTCCGGAGGTTCCTGCAAGTTAGCTGAAGAGGGAACATAGCCCGTAATCACGCCGGCTACCCAGAGGTAGATCGTATCATAAGGAGACGAAGGCACTAAGGATCTGGTGAGGTGACGTGCGCAGAGCAGGCCGCGAGCTAGAGCTCGATCTCTCAGATTTATCAGCGTTGTAGGGACGGACCCAAGCACAAGCGCCGTGCCGACGTGCAGAGCTCTCGCCGTGGGGCAGATAGGAGATTGGTTAGCAACACAGGATGCCGCGAGGTGCAATCAGGCAAATGATAAATGTAGGGAAACCATGCAAGGAGATAAGCTATTTTAAATAGATGCAAGAACAATACATTCCATTGGGACGGACCCGAGCGGCCTGGGGATGATGCAGCCCAAGGGGCGCCCCGGACAGAGTAAGCTAAAGATGCAAAAGGATACATGCCACAGGGACAGGCCCGTGCGACCTGGGAATGATGCAGCCCGAGGGGCGCTCCTAGCTGAGTAAACCGGAAAATGTCACCTGGTACCGTTGTCGAAGGGGTGTTGAAGTAGCTGAGGATGTGCGCTAAAGGAGTCGCTTCTCACGAGCCACCAGGGCCCTGAGCCTCAGGAGGCTCTGGGGGCTCGGGTGGTTCTTGGAGGATCATCGCCACCTCCGTCAGGACTGCGTGATGCTTGGCCTCCTGAGCCACCAGGACGCTCCACAAGTGGCACTGGAAGGCAACAACCACGTTCGGGAAGCCAAATTGCATGCAAACATAGCTGTGAGGCGGACCCTCGCACCGACCAACGCGCGAAGGCCAGAAGCGCTCTTGAGATGCAGCCCTGTTGAGCCCTGGAATGTCGACGCAGACGCGCAGCCCGCCGTCCTCGCCAGGATGGGGAGCTGCGCTAGGTGGTGGGCGGTGGTCGTCGTGCATGACCCTTGCTTCTTGAAGCTCCTGGGTCGCCTTGATGATGAACTCCTGAGCACCGGGCGCTCCTCGCCCAGTGCCCTCATGAGGGAAACATGCGGCGAAGCACGCCTCCACATGGTGCCCGAGTGCCTCCCTCATGATGTTGGCTAGGTCTGAGGCCCTCCAGAACAGGCCCCCGAGCCCTGCCCGAGGAGGGCGCTGGGCGCGCCTTCCTATGTGAGGGAGGGAGGCGCCCCAGCTGTGGGCGCGGATCTTGAGGTGGTGCCATTGGAGACGCCACTCTCCTGAGGCCCTGGGTGGACTAGCGCCTTCTTCTTCTTGGGGATGGCCTCAGGAGGGTACAGGGTGCCTTCGTTGTCGGGGTCTTCGATCACAGCGGCTTGGAAGGCGCGCTCAAGGGAGCACACCGCATCTCTTTCTTCGCAGTGAACCGTGATGACTCCGCCGCTCCCTGGCATCTTGAGGACGTTGTAGCCATGGTGGGTCACCGCCATAAACATGGCCAATGCTGGATACCCAAGGATGGCGTTGTACGGCAAACAGATGTGGGCGACGTCAAAGTCAATGAGCTCGGTGCGGTAGTTGTTACGCTGGCCGAAGGTGACTCGGAGGAGGACCTGCCCTATCGGGGTGGTGGAGCCGTCGGTCACTCCTGAGAAAGGTTTGGTAGGCTGTAGCTGATCGTATGGCACTTGGAGGCTATCGAATGTCTCAACAAATAGGACATGGAGCCCTCTAGGCGCCCTCACGAGGCTAATCCTGCCAGTGGTCCTCCCGAGGCCGGTGGCACCACTCCTGGCCGGGGCCATGGCCGTCCCAGCGTCCTCCACTTCGTCCTCCTCCTCTGCCGTGGCCCCGGTTGTTACGCTCGGGGCGTCGACCGAAGCGTCCATCTCGAATGGCCCTGAGCTCTTGGCAGTTGTTAGTGTTGTGGCTGTGTACGTTGTGGAAGGCGCAGAACGGACGACTGCTCTTGGATGACTCGGGGTGGTCTCGGTCGTGCTTCGTGTCTGGCTCCGTCGCGAGCACGGCTACTCCCTTGCGCTTCACGTCCTTGGCCTTGGCTTTCTTTTCTTCTGGGTCGGCAACAGGGAGCTCGAGGAGGGAGAGGCGCTCCTCCTCAGCTCCTGCACACTTGGTCGCCACGTTGAACATCTCTAGAGCCGTGCATAGCTCCTCGTGGATGGCGAGCTCCTCCTTCATCTTCATGTCACGGACGCCAGCAGAGAACGCTGAGATGATGGCCTCGTCCGTCACCTTAGGAATCCTGAGGCAGGCGTTGTTGAAGCGCTGGATGTACTTCTGCAGGGTCTCTCCTGGCTGCTACTTGATGCGGCAAAGGTCACCCACGACCGGCGAGCGGTCGCGAGTGCCCTGGAAGTTGGCGACAAAGCGGTCACGCATCTCACCCCAGTAGGAGATTGACCTCGGGGGCAAGTTCAGGAGCCATGAGCAAGCACCATCTTTGAGAGCCATGGGAAACCGGTTCGCCATGACTTTCTTGTCGCCGTTGGCTGCCTCGGTGCTCAGCTCGTAGAGCTGCAAGAACTCCACAGGGTCGGGGGTGCCGTCGTAACACGGAGGCAGGTCTGGCTTGAACTTGTCTGGCCAGACGACCCTATGTAGCTCTGGAGTGAAGGCACGACAGCCTGCTGTGGCCACCGGGGCCCGTCGCGGGGGCGGAGCTTGATCTTCATGCCCATGCACGGCCGCCGCAGGCGGCACGCGGTCTTGACATGGTGGCACCAGGGGTGGAGGAGCGTTTTCTTGCGGTCGGGGAACTTCTTGGCAGCTTCCTTTGCGCGCGGGCACCCAGCGCGGCGGGTCGCTCCGAGGGGCTGCGCATCTTGGTGCCAGGACGCCATCTTGGTGCGAAGGTGCTGGAGGCGCTCCGTGAGCTACGTCGCCCATGGCTGGAGGAGGGCGAGGCAGCGAGAGAAATGGTATGAGAGATCCCCTAGCGGCGCTAACGAGCTCGGCGATGCGGTCCAGCCAGTCCTCGTAGATGTCGTCGACCGGGCAGTAACGCAGGAGGTCGCGTGCCATGAGAAGCGCGGCCTACGCGTCTGTGGGCGCGCGACGAGCGTGGGACGATGAGCCGTTCGGAGTCAACGACGGGGTGGCGGTGCGGCTGTCCCGCCACACAGAGGGGTGCAACGATGATGCTTGATGCTCGTTTCCCGTCGGGCCGGTGGCGGTGTTGGCGGTGGGTGATGGAGAACGACGGGGAGGCCCGCCAACAGGAGCTGTAAGCGTTCTGGGAACGGGGGTCCCCAGACTTGCCTGCCCGTGGCCTGCTGCGTGGCTAAGTAGCGGGCCCTACGGCCCATTTTCATCAACAAGGCATCCAAAACCTTCGGGAGGGGCCAAGCCTCGCGAGGCGGACGACGCAAGACCTCCTCAGGAGCGGCCAAGACAGGCAGGCTCGCGAGGAGCGGAGATATCAAGGCGGGGCAAACCCCACGAGGCTCTCGTGACGTGAGCCATGACGAACGACACCAGGCGGGCACCAGCGCACACAGTGTCCTTGTTTCCTCTTTGGTGCTAAGGAAGCCAGCGCAGGCGAGGAGTACCGAGGCATCAGGCAAAGGTTGCCATATCGGTGCAATGAGACTAAGACCAGGAGGACGGAAAGACGGAGGTCATCGTGGAGCCCAAGACGGCGTCACCACCAGAGCTTTTCGCAGGCGAAGACCACTTTTGTCAGGATAGCTTGTACTAGCTGTCCCCCTTCAAATTTTCCCGCCGTTGCTGGCTCCCTTCCCGCTCAGTATTTGGGAAGAGGACCAGGGCCTCTATAAATAGGTCTAGCCACCACAGTAGTAGGCATCGAGCGATTCACCCAGCTCTCACCCGCAAAGTCACCAAGCACAAGAACACCTCAACCTCAGGAGGTTGTTCTCCCCTTGTAACTCTTCATCATTAGCCCAAGAGGCAATCCACCACCACCACACTGGAGTAGGGTATTACACCACAATGGTGGCCCGAACCAGTATAAATCTCGTGTCTTTCTGTGCTGCGAGTTCATCGAGTTCATCCGCGAGATCTTAGCGAGCTAGGGCGTAGATCGGTAGGAGGGAAAGCCTTCGCTCGCACCCCAGTGTTCGAACCTTAAAGGTTTGCCGGAACCCCACATCCGACATTTGGCGCGCCAGGTAGGGGTGCACCGGAGCTCTTTCTCCACCAGCCGGCTCGCCGATGCTCCACAGCCACGATGTCCGGCGACCCAAGGGCCGGCTCCAACCGCTGGGCAGCCTGGCCAGCCCGGGCAGCGTCGCCTGCCCATGAAGACCTCGACCCCACGCTCCAGGCTGAACGAGCACCGCCAAACTCCGCCGGGCGCGGGCAGCGCGGCCAGGCGTCGTCCACCCTCACCCCATGGAAAGTACGAGCCGCTGCAAGAGCATCGAACCACGCCGCAACAATGGCACCACACTCGTGGAGAGAGCAAGCAAACATGCGAGCGGCACTCACGGTGGCGAGGGAGCTGCTGCGATGCAGACTGATGGAGAGCGGCCAAGATGCACTGCTGGAGCTCGTTGCAGAGCTGCTGTATGCAGTAGTGTTGGGAGCACAACCTTTCTGCTATCGACTTCCTCCTCAGGCCACCGCAGGGCCACACGACAGGCCTCACCACAACCGCGCGCCATCGGCCACGCCCGGGGGCTTCATCAACATCAGCACGGCCAGCGGCGCAGGGGGCTCCGCCGCCCCCGTGCCGCCCGCGACAGGCATGGGCGCAAGCGTCGCCCCCCATGGCCCAGGTCGGGTGCCGCGCTACCATCCTCAGGACGCCACCCAGGGCCGAGCAACATGGAGAGTGGGGCACTACGGCGAGGTGTTCGGGGTGACGGCCCCGGAAGCCTACGTGCCCCACATGATGGACCAGGAGTACGCACCGGAGGACGACCCCGGCTCATTCGTTGGAGAAGATTGGGAAGAGGGGGCGCTGGGAGCCGGAGCCTTCCAAGAATCAACGGAGAGCCACGACGAATGCGCCGGCAACAGCAACTATAGGGTACCGCTGATATCTCAGGAAGAGGCTTACTCTAACCATGGGCTACAAATGAATCAAGTTGCATCATCGATTGACGGCCCTGGCACGGCAGCACCCCTTCCAACAAGGGAAACACGCTAGGGGCCGCCAGGAGGGATCCAGGAGCAAGGACCCTCCCCGCATCGCGCGAAGCCCGGCGACACTCGGAGGTAGGCCTTCTGCCGGGGAGGCTTCGACAACCCTTCCCCCGGCAGAGGACCTGTGGTCGCCGAGGGCACCGCTGGCGTCCTCTTTCCCTCTTTTGTGTCGTCCTGGTGACCGGTCGGCTCAAAGGAGGTCAAGGGTGGCGCAAGGCGGGGCCCTCGTCTGGCGATATGAAGCAAGGCCAGTACCTATGAAGAAGGCCCAGTGCCTGTGAAGCTCGCCGCCCGTGACACTCTCACATAATAATGAGTTGGGGCTGTACACGCCCCGGAGTCTCAGGAGCGCCGGCCTCAGGCCGTGGGGCTCCCTCCCACTCCTAGTGGCAGCACTTAGCTCCGCGCTGGTGAGAAGACTTGAAGACTGGAAGACTAGACTAGGTGTCGGACGCGGCCTTTCGCTTTGGATCTCTCTTTCTGTAGCTTTGCTTTCTGGATCTGGATTTAAGTTGAAGCCGAATTTTTATCGATGCGTGCGGGGGGAGCCTTTTCTCGTTTGAGCAATTTCTTGTCTTCTGGATCTCGTTTTGTCTGGGACTCACGTACGTCACCTTCCCCTCACGAGCTCCTAAGGAGCAGGACTGCGCGAAGCACACGCACGCCCAGCGCGCGCTAGCACTACAACTGGTGCTCACCTCTTGCGGGGCCCCTTCTGACGGGGCGACAGGCTCCGCGGGATTCTCAGAAACTCGACGCCTCGCAACCCAGCTCAAAGCTGGCGCTGACTAAGGTAAACCATGACAGAAAACTCGCACCTGGATTTGCGAGTCCACGAGGACACAAACTCACACCGCATATGAAAGTAAACACTACAATTTGCTTACATGAGGGGCTCCCCCTCTCAAAATGCTCTTACAAGTTTTCCAAGGGCCACGCCCGAGTTTGTGCGCAGGGTGAAATGACAGGAGAACAAGGGATCAGCCAGAAATATCGCTCGCTGCGTCACCCACGGACGCGTCACTCGCGTCGTCATCGTCTTAATCGGCTTTGTCGCCGCCATCGGCGACGCCCTCGTCACCGTCGTCAACCACGTCACCTTCGTCTGCGACGACCACCACGACATCATCCTCTGAAGTGAAGGCCCTGAGCAACGCGTCCACGTTGTCCTCTACCCACCGCGCCAGGTCGCCCCAGACGGCCGTGGGTACGGGGGCAATGGCGGCGTCGAAATCAGAGTTGGGGTCGGCATTCAGGAGGTGGCTGAAGACACGGGAGAAAGCGCGCTCGAGCAGGCCACGACTCCTTTCCTCCACAAGCTGGCGAGCTTTGGCAGATCGAGCCTCCAGGCGCGTCACCACCTCGATGAGGGGCCGGCGCCTCCATGTTGCAAATATGGCTCAGGGCGATATTGGCCCTGTTCCAGAGATCCTGAAGCACGGGGGCATGCTCGTGCTCCAGCGTTCGTCGCTGGAGCACTTCTTCCGTGTTTTGCCTTGCGACGGCCTCTGCATCATCATTCCGCCTCCGGAAGGAACGCAGCTCGGCACGGGCGGAAGCCAAGTCCGCCTGCACCGTAACTAGGGCGGCGGCCGTGGCTTCCGCACGCCTCTCAGCCTCGTCCAACCTGGGCGTGAGGGCAGCGGCCCTGCCCTCATCCTCCGCACCTGCGAGCTTCAGCTTCAGGTCGTGCCTACCCTCCAGATCTGCGTGAACCTCGGCCACTCGGCGATCAACCTCCTCCTCGACTCTGGCCTCGTGAGCCCCGACGGCATCTTCTGCTTGGGCAACTTGACGCTCCCTCGTCTCCAGTTGCTCAAGCTCAAGGATGCGCTCCACGGCCTCCAGGGCCAGCGCCTCCTCACGCTTCCGGACCTCCTCTTCCTCCGTGGGCGTCCCCCTCAGCGACGCAAGAGCGGCCCTGTGCGCCTCCAACTGCTGCTCAAGAGACGTGCTCCAGGCCTGGAGCTCCCACGCGCGCTTCTCCGTAGCCTCGCGGTGACGGACAGCCTCGCGAGCCTCTTCCAAAGCTCGTGAGCGGGCTTCATGGGAAACCTTGAGAGACGCCTCGGCCTTCGTGTTCTCAAGGCCACGCTGATAGCGGCCGAGGCTGATGGCCACCTTCAGCTTGCGCCGCTCCTCCACCAGCTGGAGACCTTCAGCCTCAAGACGCGAATCGACACTCGCGAGCTCTTCACCAAGCTGGCTCATCGCGCCCATCGCCTCCTGGAAGAGCTCATGACGAACTACGCTCCACCCACGTTTGAGCTCGCACGCTCGGCCCACCTCATCCTCCACCTCGGGGGCTGCGGGCGCGGCGTCAAGTGGCACGCCTCCTCTCGGCAGGGGGCTGGGGGCTGACGCCACGCCTGACGTCAACCAGTCCTCGCGAGGAGCCCGAGCTGCCTGGGGCTCGCTGCTTGAGTAGGAGCCAAGGATCAAAGCCAACCAGCTGCCGTCCATGACCAGAGGAATGGACTTAGGCACTCCTGCCAAGCTCCACGCCAAACCGTGGGGGAGGAGCGACGGAGCCGCAAGTCCAGCGCGCTAGGAAGGCAGGAGTGCCCCTTCAACCGACCTTGCCCCAGGGGCAGCAATCGGACCCGGAGCGCTCGAGGCCGGCGGGGGAGTAGAGGAAGAAGGAGGCTGCCCCTTAGGAGACGCGACAGCCTCGATGGAAGGAGCCCTAAAGGACTGCCGTCAGGCAAAGAAAACAACATGCAAGAAGCTACAGCAGCAAGGCACTTACACGTCAACGGCGATGTACTTCCTTCGCTTCAGCGGCCCGAAGATATTGCTGCCGCTAGGGGATCCTTTTCTCTTGCGGAGTTCCTCGAAGTCCATGCAGAGACGGCCGAAGCGCTGAACGTGACAGCCGGTGCGCGGTGCAGCCGAAGAAGAGCGTGGAAGGGCGTCTTCAGGGGTGCCCGGTTGCGGTGGGCTGGCGGGCACCGTCCCGCCACAACCTCCCGAGGCTCCTGAAGCTTCGGCCTCGGGAGCCACATCTCGTGCCTCCTCCGCGACCGACGCCTCTGGAGGGGGGTGGCAGGCTCCCTTGGATGACACCCCAGGATCACCACCCGGCATGTGCTCCTCAGCACTTGATCTACTGGCCCCCGTCGGAGCTCGCCCGCCTGCACCATCACTTGGGGCGAGCTCGGCACCAGCAGCAAGGAAGGGAAGCATGACGACGGGGTTCTCACGAGGCCCCTCCAGGCCGATCGGCCGCAGCCCCCACTCATCAAAGGGAGGCATGTTCTCTGCAAATTCATCCTTGTTCTTGCAGCGGTACAGTAAGCAATTCTTCCCGGGCAGTTCGGTCGGCAAAGGGACACCCGTCAGGACCTTGAGCACTGTCTGCCGCGTACCGAGAAGGAGCCCAAACTCCTGGAACCTCATGTGGACCTTGTTGTGGGAACGATTCCGACAATAAGAGAGGGGTAGGATAAAGGAGCATGATCTATCGAGATGCATATGGGTGACACAATGATTTTAGCGAGTTCGGGCCTCTCATGGTGGAGATAACGACCCTACGTCTCGTGCTCCGGAGAGGCTTTGTTTTATCTTAGTATGTATCCAGAGATTACAATAAGAGGAGAACTAATCCCCGTAGTCCTGAGACTAATGGTGAAAAGAGAGAGAGGTGGAAGAAAAAAAGCCCCCCCAAGTCTAGTGGTGGGGGTGGCTTATATAGAGTGCGCCACCCCCTCACCTCCTATGTTACAAAGTGGGGCATGAATGCCATAATGCCAGCCCACTACCAAGCCCTCACCATGAGAATGATGTCGACTGCTTTGTTGCCTGCTGGTCTTCGTATATCCGAGTGAGTCGTACGGTCGAGTGATGAACTGTCATTCGAGTGGAAGGTATACTGATTGGTTGAGTGGATAGTATGCTGCTTGTCCGAGTGGATAGTATGTCTGTATGTAATTTATCTGGACCCACATGTTGTGTGGACCCCATGCTTTATGATACTTCGACCCTTCGTGGGCCTACCTGTTATGTGTATCCCCAACATTAGCCCCCGAATCGATTGCGATTTTGCAGAACGAGTTTGTGAAAGACACAACTTGGCCCGAGTGATTACGGAAATACTCGGTACCTATCATCGTACTTTCAGACAACCAAGGTTTGAACAAAATCTCAATGGATTCCGGCACTGCGCTTCCGACTGATCTGGGGTAAGTGCCCGCGAGGAGCAACTTGATGACATTCGATCATCTCTCGGAAGAGGTTAACTCGTGATCAGAATATGGATGTCTCATTAAATCCAGGCACCAAGATCGACGCATGGACTGCTCTCTCGGTGAGATGCCATTCTTATCCTGGAGGAACGTCAATACGAGTCGGCTCTAGATCCAAACTTATGAGTTTCACGCTTTGAGTCCTAGAAGAAGGCTCAAAACAGGTCCACAGAGGAGCCTTAAACTCACCTTATAGCAATTTTTTTTGGAGTGATTTGGAGCTGGTCTTGCATCGAGTAACTGATTACTCAGAATTTCTTCATGCCTGGAACGTGTATTTTTTTGTTGTTTGGCCGTCACTCGGACCAGGCGGACCGTTCCGAGTGGATACCATTCCAGTGGGGGCACGCTGAGTGCACCCACTGGGTGTAGTCCCCGAGACTACAGTCGACTGCGGGCAGTCGGCGGGAGTCTTAGAGCCTATCTTTTTGTTGTTGTTTGGCCGTCACTCGGACCGGGTGTACCGTTCCGAGTGGATACCAACAGTCGGTGGGAGTCTTAGAGCCTGTATTTTTTGTTGTTGTTCATCACTCGGACTGGTCAGGCCATATCGAGTGGAGATTACTCCAGTGGGGGCACACTTAGTCCCCGAGACCGCCATCGGCTGCGGGCAGTCGGCAGGGGTCTGAGAGAAATAAAACTCTTTTTAGCTGGTACTGATCGAACTTGTTCTTCTCTGGGGTTGGTTTCTATTTGCTTGATATAGCTTCTGAAGAGGAATCAGCAGTCGACCAGTTGGACGATCCTTGAGCAGCATTGATCAGCTCATCAGCAAGGCCCTCAGCAGTGGTCTTGACGTTCCTGTCTCAGCTCACCAGCAAGGCACTCAGCAATGGTTTTGACTTTCCTATCAGCCGTCTGCTTTGGGTCGCAGTCGACCCGCACCATTCGGCGGGGTCGGTCAACTCATCAACGAGGTATTCAGTAATGGTCTTGATGTTCCTGAGTGTGGCTCGCCTTGCCGACACGCTCAATCTCGTCCTTCTTATTGATGGTACAACTCTGAAGTGGTTGTCGTGGCCGACCCGCACTTTGCTAAGTCCCCGAGTGGGAGGATTGCTCACCACTCGGTAAGATTTTTGAAACTTAGGAGAGTACTGGACTGCAGCTAAGCCTCCGAGTGGGAGAATCGCTCACCACTCGGTAGGATTTTTCAAACTTAGGCGAGTACTGGACTGCAGCTAAGCCCCCGAGTGGGAGGATTGCTCACCACTCGGTAGGATTTTTCAAACTTAGGCTAGCATCTTGGACTGCAGGCTAAGCCTCCGAGTGGGAGGATCTCTCACCACTCGGTAGGATTTTTCAAACTTAGGCGAGTACTGGACTGCAGCTAAGCCTCCGAGTGGGAGGATCGCTCACCACTCGGTGGGATTTTTCAAACATAGGCGAGTATTGGACTGCAGCTAAGCCCCCGAGTGGGAGGATTGCTCACCACTCGGTAGGATTTTCAAACTTAGGCAAGTACTGGACTGCAGCTAAGCCCTCGAGTGAGAGGCAGGCTCATCACTCGGTAGGATTTTTCAAACTTAGGCGAGTACTGGACTGCAGCTAAGCCCCGAGTGAGAGGCAGGCTCACCACTCGGTAGGATTTTTCAAACTTAGGCTTAGTCTTGGATCAGCTTAAGCCCCGAGTGAGAGGCAGGCTCACCACTCGGTAGGATTTTTTCTTCGACTTAGGCTAAACAGATTCAAGAATTCAAGGCACTACCGGGGAATTTTAGAACATGTAAAAAATGACCAACAATCATTCGGAAGACTGTAAAATCATGTCTTTTGATAATCAAACTAAAGGGTACTTCTTTCTTAGTTCGCTTCCAGTGGGGGCACGCTGAGTACACCCACTGGGTGTAGTTCCCGAGCCTCTGTCGGACTAGATGAGTCTAGCAGAGGGTTTAAGTCTCCCGGTAAACCTCCATGTGGTTGGTACGGTAAATATCTTTGTCTGGAATTGAATCAATCAGATGGATGCTTATCGGGGTGGTTGTACGAACGACGGCCCATTTGTGCAAGTAAGGCCGCTTGCATTTATTCAGCGATGGCGCTTCAGTTTTACCCTTTTGCATGAAAGGGGTATTTATCCAAGTGGACGTGCTTCCCGGTGATCGGGGTATGTTGACTGCAAGGAAAAACTTGGTGGCACTTGTATGTCTCCCGGAGGAGATAGACTAGTGGTCTGACATGGACGTGCCATAAAATCCGAGTGACGAGGCTAGTGTGTGGACTGACTCTCCAGAGAGAGGCCACTCATTATCTCGGGGGAAAATCAACACATGCCATCTCTGAGTCCAAGTTTGTGAAACTGACGCCTTGGAGCCTAGGATAGGGCCAAGTGTATCCATAGAGGAGCGTTGTTTTCACCCTTTTGCAATCCTGAAGATGACTTTAGGTAATGATTTGGGCGATCGTCCGAGTGGACAGTACTACCCTTATAGATTTTCGGCAGACCGAACAAGTATGGTCATAAAGATATTCCTGATGTGATTAATGGGTTGATTGAATGGGCGTAACCCCTAAGGGCGGCATGGCCAACGGCTGTGCGTAGCCCCCGAGTGATGCTCGAAAGAGGCAAGCTTGCTGCAGAGTGTGATATGAGGTTTGATCATACGAGTAACTTAGTCATTCCCATGTTCGGAGTGTAGAGGTAAAGACATGTCCAAGTGATGGTGACGCGCGAGGCGGCCGAGGGGCGATGATGTGTACAACCGAGAGGCGACGCGCGGAGCGGCCAAGTAGTGAAGACGTGCACAACCGAGTGGCGACGTGCAGGACGGTCGAGTGAAAGATGCGCGAGGTGGCCGAGTGAAGGACTATGTGTCCAGCCGAGTCGTGACGCGCGGAGCGGGCATGTGGTGAAGGCATGCACAACCGAGAGGCGACGCGCGGAGCGGCCAAGTGGTGAAGACGTGCACAACCGAGTGGCGATGTGCGGGACGACCGAGTGAGGATGCGTGAGCTGGCCGAGTGAAGGATTACGTGTCCAGCCAAGTGGTGACGCACGGGGCGGCCGTGTGGTGAAGGCATGCACAACCGAGAGGCGGCGCGCGGAGCGGCCAAGCGGTGAAGACGTGCACAACCGAGTGGCAACGTGCAGGATGGCCGAGTGAAAGATTGCATGTCCAACCAAGTGGCTGAAATTGTCTTCGAAGAAGTGGTGATGAGGTGACCAACCGATGGCGACGCGCGGGGCGGCTGAGTGGTGATGAGGTGGCCAACCGATGGCGACGCGCGGGGCGGCCGAGTGGTGATGAGGTGACCAACCGAATGGCGACGCGCGGGGCGGCCGAGTGGTGATGAGGTGGCCAACCGATGGCGACGCGCGGGGCGGCCGAGTGGTGATGAGGTCACCAACCGATGGCGACGCGCAGGGCGGCCTAGTGGTGATGAGGTAACCAATCGATGGCGACGCGCGGGGCGGCCGAGTGAAGTAGACCCGTGGCGCGGAGTGATGACGCACGGGGCGTCCGAGTGATGTAGACGCGTGGCGCGGAGTGACGATGTGCTGGGTGTTCGAGTGATGTAGACGCGTCTCGCGGAGTGATGACGTGCAGTGCGTCTGAGTCTGGGAAGTTGATGATGATGCGAGCAGCTTCATGACCGCGTGTAGGGCGGCCGAGTTGCGGCGCGTGGGCGACTGAGCGCTAGTGATCCTGTTCGGTCCGAGTGAGCAAGCCCATCCGAGTGACCATGCCGACTGAAGAGAGTTCGTCGTGCAGCCGAGTGGATGATGCCGGAGGGAGAAACTGCTGAGCATGGCAACATGGCCAACTCCTGGTCGCCACGCCGCGTCGGGTTTGTGCCTCCAACGCGGGAGACGTAGTCGTGTGCAAGGGCAGAGTCAACTTCCGGTTGCGGCGGTGTGGTGTTGACTCCTTCGTGCAGGCTATCGGCGAGTGCTTAGAGTCAGGCGGAGGAAGCGCCGGGGTGTCATGCCGGAGACCATTGGTCGCGGGGATTCGCCAACGCCTGCCGCTTTAGATGCCGTTACCATGCATTAATGGATTTGACCGCGTCCAAAACGCATTGAAGGAGGCGTCCATGTCGAACACATTGATGGAGTTGTAAACGTCCAATGCATTTTTGCACTATAAAAAAATACACTTCCGTGATGATACGTGTTTGTCACAGTAGGTCGCGTTTTTTTGTCATGCATGTACATCCATGACAAATTTATGACAGAATCAAGATAGTCATACCTGTGTTGTCGTAGAAGTGTTCCATGACATTACCAAAATTATCATCACATAAGTGTCCACTTCCATGACGATAAATCGCGCGTCACAGAAGTGCTTTCGGCAAGGGTGACCGACACATGGCATCCACCGTAACGGAACGCCGTTAAGCTACCGGATTGGGTTTTGGATCCGATAACCCGTTAACAGCCCCAACCAATGGGAAATTTCCATGTGTAAAATTCTTATTGGCCGGACGAAACACGTGTCAGCTCGTCGAAGGTCGATAAGGCGCCTATGATATGTCGACACGTGACACGGCCCACCATCGCCCATTTAGCTTACAAAGACGGCCCGTTTGACTTGGTCAAAAGTTAACGGGCTGGCCCATGAAAAGCCTGTTAACGGTCTCTTCGCAAATAGCCCATTTTACGGCCCGTTAACTCACGGCCCGTTAGGCACTAAAGGAAATTGGCCCAACAACGTCATGTGGGCCGTCGAATATAACACCAGCCCATTTCACTTTCGGCCCATGTATGGCCCACGACGTCTTTCGGCCCATATGAGGCCTTCGTATCTTTTGGCCCTTTACAGACCCACGGTGACTCTAGCCCATAATGAACAGTAATTTTCTTTGTACGTGTTAACGGCCCGTGATTTACATGGGCCATTTCCAACCCGTGTTAGCTTTTGGCCTATTGACGGCCCATACATTCTTTGGCTCCTTTTCGGCCCTCGATTACTTCCGGCCCGTTACTGGCTTGTTCCCCTAATGGGCCAAATTCGGCCCATGGCAAGAGTCGGCCCGTTTCTGGCCAGCCCATCCTATATTCTGGCCCATTAACGACCCATTATGCCTATGACAGAATTAAGCTTTTGCAGTCCTACGGCCTGTTAACGGCCCGTTACCGTGTTGGGCCGATACCAATTATGCCCGATTACGGCCCATGTAGACCCATTTATCCGATGGCCCGAGGCCCACCGATTACAGGCCCATTTATCGACGGCCCATAGGAGACCCATGGATCCTACGTCCCGTATATGGCCCATGGGTAGTTGCGGCCACTAGCAAACTAGGGTAAAAGAAGACTAGGAAATAAATAAGGCCGAAACTAACGCTAGGCTATTAAGGCGATTGCACAGATTACATCCACTCGGCATCAAAGATCGCCACCAGTGCAAATATAGGGAACACCCTACACTATACAAAAATGGCTTGCTGTTTTCTTCAGCCGGTGGCTCCACGTTAAGAATAAATTTTGTATCGCACCAAAACAAATTACAACTATATAACAAAAGGAAGGTTGGCATAAAACTTAACAGTCTAGCAGATAAATGCACCACCAGAAGTTCAGAAGCTCGGTTCATTTGACCTGACTGTTAAGTTTTCATGTTGTATTGTCCGATGGAGCACCATAACCCTCGCCTTCATTTCCCCTAGGCTCCTGAACAACATAGCAAATGTCTGATAGTCTGGTTTCAAGACCATGCATATCTTGAAGACATTGAGCAATGTTTCTCCTTGTTTCACAAAGGGCCTCTGTTAGGGAATGGACTTGTGTCTGGAGCGCAGATACAACATTGCTTTGAGCTTGCATATCTTGATCATGAGGCAGTTTGGACGATATTTCCTTAACAACCAACCCAGTATTACGCAGGAACGTGCTCTTGGCACTGTTTGTGGATAGGTACTGACCCACTGCAGCAAGAGCTGACATTGCGGTTCTAGTTGCCTCACCACCTTCAGAAGGTGGCGGTTCCACCATTTTTTCGATAGCTTGCTGAAAAGTTGAGGTTTTACATTAGTAGTACCAGAACAGAAGATATTAAGGATGCAGCAAAACCAAACAAAATAGCTTTGGTCTATATACAGAACTTATTCAGGTGAACCCATGTAAAATATTAGTTGTATTTTATTACAAAGTACATAATAAAACCAAGTTCCAAACATATGACCACGTACCATCGCTAATGTATTGTATATTTCTTCACATTGTATTGAGGGCTAAGGATAAAGAGACGAAGTTCATAATACGGTAAGCATAGTATGACATCATTCATATCACAAAACAACTGAGAACAGACAAACAGGCAATTGTAACGTTGTGTGGGCAAGTCCAGCACGGAACTAGATTACGGGTCAAGATCAAAGGAACATCACTCCTCCCTTTTAAACCTTGTAAGGTGCAATGATACGCTAAGACAATTGTGTATAAAATTGAAAAGAGTAATAGACATTGGCTGCAAACCATGCGATTCAAGGCACAAGTCGAGTAAGTAGTAGTTAAAAGGCATGAGGATTAAGGACTTACAACTTGGCTTTGGTAGTGTAGTCATGCCCTTCTTCTTGCTGGTGTGACCGGTCCTTGAAGATTTCCACAACATTTGGTTCAGGTACTTTTTGGTCCTGCGGGCTTTCCTGCATTTCGAACAAGTCAATATAGATATGATAATATGGTACAGCGAAAAGAGTGAAACAACAGCTAATTACAAGAGCCTCGCAGTGTGCAATATAGCTACGAGATCCTGTCATCTGTTGGAATTTCACTTTCGTACGGTTGGCCTTGTTCTTTGAACAATTCACCTACAAGAAGATAGATTTGTGTGGCACATGAGTCAATAGGACTTCTACATGTGATCTGATCACATATATATAATGTACCTGATACTTCGGATCAGACCAGTGTTTAACAAGGCCCCTCCAGTCTTCATCCGATATATTTTCCACTGGAGATGTTTGGGAAAGTTCCTTTATTAGCCTTGCCTTCAAAATGAGTTTTCCTCAAGTTATACCGACATCGTCGCAGAAAGCAGACTTGAAAACATGGGTGCAAGCTTGTCAGTTGCATCATCTTGGCTATCCAACTTGAACCTCATCTGTTGAAAATTATGGGAGTCTCATTATCGACAACCTAGAAAGTATGGGGAATGAGCAAGACGATATTACTAGTTTCCATACATAACCATACTTACAGATAAATGGTCGAGGAAGGTGTTGAACTGGTTTCGTCTTTGTCATTCCTGTACTGAATCCATGTTGGGAGGATACGTACATGACACCTAACGGCAACCGCTGCCTCTAATACTAACTTGGCTGACTCTGTAGCATCACGTGGCCTTTTAAAACCTGCCTCAAAACGAATCTCCATTCTTCCTCCTCTAGATTTAGTTAACCTATCAAGCATTATCCCTGATGTTTGTTTCCTCTTGCGCCTAGGTGCTAGTCCAACAACGAACATCGGAAGTGTTAGTGTACATCAAACTGTGAGACTACATATAAAGAAGCATGCAAGCGTAACTTGACTCCAAGCAACTACCTTCTTGATGTTGAAGCTCACAAGGTTCATCTGATATTGCCAACTCGTCTTGTGTCAAGAGTGCTTGGGAAGTAGTGTCAGGTGGCAAGGGAGCTTGGGAACGTGCTGCTAGCTCGATTGGCCTTACGACGAGTAAGTCGCAATTTGGTAATCTTGTGGTAGGTGTTGCAAGAACTAGGGATGTCTCTGCTTGTTTGGTGGCAGCTCATGTAGCATGGATGTCGTGTTTGTAGAATTTTCCGCTGGACTTTCACCTTCTATTGCACCATAAGTACCAGCAGAATCTGCAGGATTCATCCGCTTCTCATTCCCTACCATTCTGTGTTTCTTCCTCTTTTCTGTGCCATGTTAAGTCAAGCCGACAAGAAAAACGAATAACAATTTAGTTCTTCAGAACAAATTGATGCGTGATGCGCATTTAACCGAACTTTGATGTTAGACAACCACATGATAGGAGGATGTAATATGTATGAAAAACAGGACGGAAGAGATAACCAGAACTATGATGTGTAAACTAAGAAGAAGACATTTCACAAAATTAGAAGCAATTCAATGGAAGGTAGACACCATATGAAAGATGCTACGAATATCGCTCTACCAAGTTAACAGTGTCTCAGCATAAATGGCGTTTAAACAAATGTGAAGGAGTACAAGAAAAAAATCATATGCAAGATGCAAACAACATCGCACTACCATGTTAGAGGTCTCTCGTCATTAGTGCCATTGCATATTCACAGCATTGCTGAGGGAGTCCAGGATTAGGGAGTATCCGGACAGCTGGACTGTGTACTACGTCTAGACTATTGAAGCGTGAAGATACAAGACTCAAGACTTTGGCCCGTGTCCGGATGGGACTTTCCTTGGCGTGGAAGGCAAGCTTGGCGATCCGGATATTATATTTCCTTCCTTGTAACCGACTCCATGTAAACCCTAGCCCTCTTCAGTGTCTATATAAACCGGAGAGGTTGGTCCTTAGAAGGCCGATCACAATTACAATCATACTATCATAGGCTAGCTCTTAGGGTTTAGCCTCTACGATCTCGTGGTAGATCTACTCTTGTACTACCCATATCATCAATATTAATCAAGCAGGAAGTAGGGTTTTACCTCCATCGAGAGGGCCCGAACACTGGTAAACATCTGTGTCCCTTGCTTCCTGTTACCATCAGCCTTGACGCATGATCGGGACCCCTTCCGAGATCCGCCGGTTTTGACACCGACATTGGTGCTTTCATTGAGAGTCCCTCTGTGTCGTCGCCGTCAGGCTCGATGGCTCGTCTCATTGTCAAGGACGACATTACTTCGGAGGGAGCTCTGGCTGTAGGCCAGACGCTCCGGCTCGGCGGCTTTATCATGGGCGCCCCATCGGTGGTGGCGCCGACGATGACTTCTCGGGTCATCAATCATAACCTCCACGTCAGTTCGGAACTTGCCGAACAGATGGATCCAATAGAGCTCTCCTCCCTTAATGAGCTCTTGTATCGCATCGCTACTCTGGGGGTCGCTACAGACTACGACCAGATTGGGCTTAAACCCGACCAAAGGGACATCAGGTCCCCGCCGGCCACCCATGAGATAGCGATAGTGGAGGAACCACACGCGGGTTGCCCCTCAACTTTGAGGACAAGCTGTGTTTGGATCACCGAACTCCTTGAGCCAAAGACCTGCTCAAAGGAAAACCTGACCCAGGTCCCGGACTTAGAATCGGGCATCGGGCCGAAGAAATTGGGCTCCCCGGGTCCTGAGCTGTTTAGCTCGGGACCGCCTGCGCCCTTAGGCGTTAGATCGGATCAAAATCCGGACTTTAAACTAGGCCTAAACTGTCTCTCCGCATCGTGCAAGAGCCCGGTGAAACCGTGACATCGCCATCGGGCGATTCCTCCTTGCGCTTAACAAGGTCAGGGACTGCCGCGAAGAGGACATGGTCTCACTTTTCTGCAAAAACTGCATAGACGAAGGACTTCTCAATGCTATAAGCCGTCGCGACATAGTACGCTTCGCGGACTTGGCAACCATAGTACGGAAGTATTGTGCGATGGAGAGCGCTTGGAAGACCCAAACAGAATTTTGGGATAGTACTACTCTCGCCAAAACCTTTGTCCGAACTAAACGGACCAACTCTCGTAAGTCGTCCGACCCAACCCCCAAGAAGCCAAAGCCCACGCCAGGGCGGAGATCCGTATTGGAGGAATGACTCGACGGGCCATGTAAGCTCCATAGTACTCCGGATACAACACCTACTCATAGCCTTAAGGCATGTTGGATACTCTGGCAGGTGGCAAAAAGTGGCGAGGATCTTCTTGTGGGCCATAAAGCGGAACAACATCCCGCCAGCGAACACAATATGGTACTAACAGTCTTCGAGACTTTCGCCTCAAACAATAGGCGCAAGCGAGCTCGCCGAAGCTCCGCTGAAATTTACCGTGTGGCGAAAATAAACCCTTGGAACGACACTGCTATAACTTTTAATGCCAGTGATGAACCTTGATCCCGAGCTGTCCGGGCACCAGCCGCTCTGGTCCTTAGTCCGATCATAGATGGCTTTCGGCTCACCAAAGTACTCATGGACGGCGGAAGCGGATTAAATCTGATTTATGAAGAAACGCTCAACAAGATGGAGATTGATAAAAGCTGCATTGAACGAAGCGGCACGACCTTCAGGGGAATTATCCCTACCCGGGAAGCGCGGTGTGCAGGAAAAATCACACTCGATGTGGTATTCGGTACCCCAGAGAATTATAGGTCCGGGGAAATCACATTCCAGGTGGCTCCTTTTAACAGCGGATACCACGCCCTTCTTGGGCGGGACGCGTTTACAAGCTTTCAAGCTGTACCCCATTATGGGTACATGAAGCTTAAAATGCCCGGACCCAATGGAACCATCACTCTAGCCAGTGATCCGGATGTTGCGCTTCGCGCCAAAAATAAAACCACAACTCTAGCCTTGGAGGCATTATCTGAAGCCCTAGCAGCCGAAGAGTTAACAACATCAAGGGCCATCAGGACAGGGACGACGTGATACTAGACAAACGACCCAAGTTCACCTCATTCAAACCTGCAAACGAGATAGTCAAATTCCAGGTCCACCCAACGGACCCCAAAAAGATAGCTTCCATCGAGACACGGCTGAGCCCCGTGATTGACGCCGCACTACGAGTTTTCTTCCGCGAGAATTGGGACATTTTTGCCTGGCACCCATCGGACATGCCGGGCATCCCATGCAGACTGGCTGAACACAGCCTCAACATTCTAAAAGGATATAAACTATTCAAGCAGACCCTAAGGCGATTCTCAGAGCCCAAACGACAGGCAATGGGGGAAGAGTTAGCCAAGCTACTTGAGGCCGGATTTATCAGAGATGTCAAACATCCGGATTGGCTGGCAAATTTGGTGATGGTGCCAAAGAAGGATAAATCCTGGCGCCTATGCATCGATTTCAAAGACCTCAACAAGGCTTGCTCCAAGGATCCCTTTCCCCTCCCTCGCATTGATCAAATCATCGATGCCATAGCTGGACACGACTCGCTGTGTTTCCTCGACGCATACTCTGGATACCATCAAATAAAGATGGCAGAGTCTGACCAAGCTGCAACAGCTTTCATAACGCCATATGGCCCTTTTTGTTTCAACACTATGCCTTTCGGGCTTAAGAATGCCGGGGCAACCTACCAACGCATGATTCAAACATGCCTGGAAAAAAATCGGCAAAACAGTGGAGGCATACGTGGACGACGTGGTCATAAAAACAAGACACGTCGAAACCCTAATAGATGACTTGAGGCTTACATTCGACAATCTCCGGACATACAACATCAAGCTGAATCCGGAAAAATGCATTTTTGGCGTCCCCTCGGGGAAGCTACTCAGCTTCATCGTTTCCAACAGAGGAATTGAGGCGAATCCGGCAAAAATCCGAGCTCTGTCACAGTTGGCTATACCAACAGACCTCAAACACATTCAAAAGCTAGTTGAATGCGTGGCTGCTCTCAGCCGCTTTATCTCCAGGTTAGGAGAAAAGGCACTACCGCTTTATCGCCTTCTTCGGCGCACCGAACACTTCGTATGGACGGAGGCAGCCGCGGCCGTATGGATGAAATAAAGACCTTATTGGCCAGTAATCCAGTATTAACAGCGCCGAATATCGATGAACCTATGCTGTTGTACATAACTGCAACACATCAAGTCGTAAGCGCAGTGTCGTCGTTGAACGAGAGGCCGACGGATACAAATACCCGCTCCAGAAGCCGGTCTACTATGTGTCCACGGTCCTAACCCCATGCAAATCCTGATACCCACACTATCAAAAAATAGCATACACGGTGTTCATGGCATCCAGGAAGCTACGACACTACTTTCAAGAGTGTTCGATTACGGTGGCCTCCGAAGTACCACTCAATGACATAATAAATAACCGTGATGCTACGGGACGGATTGCCAAGTGGGCTATTGAGCTCCTTCCGTTCGACATAACATACAAACCACAGCAGGCCATCAAGTCGCAAGTGTTGGCTGACTTCGTCGCCGAATGGACAGAGGCCGAACTCCCTAAAGAGTACGGCGCATACTCAAACTGGATCATGCACTTCGACGACTCTAAAATGCTGGCCAGATTGGGAGCAGGGGTAGTCCTGACATCTCCCACCGGCGACACGGTCTAGTACGTCCTCCAAATATTATACACAGACTCCAACAATGCAGCCGAATATGAGGCTCTGTTGCACGGTCTTCGGATGGCAGTCTCGATGGGCATTCAACGCCTAGAAGTGCGCGGGGACTCGAACCTCGCAATATCACAGATAAACGGAGATTTTGATGCCAAGGACACAAAAATGGCGGCCTACCGTAATGTCGTCCTCAAAATGTCAGCTCGGTTCGAGGGCTCGAATTCCACCTTGTGGCTCGAGAAAACAATCAAGCGGCGGATGTCCTGGCTCGCATCGGAGCTAAACGTGACCCTGTCCCACCTAACATATTCTTGGAACGGCTGTTCAAGCCATCCGTAGTATGGGAAGGGAGTCCGGCAATACTAGCACAGACCCGAATACACCCCCGGATTCCGAACCATTAGACACAGTCGGAGGTTCTACCCACGAAATCATGGCTGTAATCGCCCCGTGGACCGAGCCCTTCTTGGCCTACCTAAATAGGCAGGAGCTCCCCAAAGACCAAAATGAAGCACGCTGGATTGTCCGGCGCTCTAAAGCTTACAAAGTCTACGAAGGGGAACTCTACAAGAAAAGCGCTACCGGAGTGCTACAAAGATGCATCTCCGAAGAGGAAGGGCGGCAGCTCTTGGCCGAAATCCATGCCGGCCTGGGCGGGCACCACGCTGCGGCTCGGGCATTAGTCAGCAAGGCCTTCCGTAAAGGCTTCTATTGGCCGACCGCCCGAGCGGACGCACAAGACCTTGTCCAACATTGCGTCGGTTGCCAGCTCTTTGCCAATCAGAGTCACATGCCCCCTACCGCTCTCCAAACAATCCCCATAACGTGGCCCTTTGCGGTGCAGGGGCTGGATATGGTCGGACCTCTTAAAGGGGGAAGCCATAAGAAGAAATACTTATTGGTCATGGTGGCCAAATTCACCAAATGGATAGAAGCTAGACCAGTCAAAACGGCTGAATCCGGACCAGTATTAGACTTTATATCTGGGGTCGTACACCGATACGGTGTCCCCCATAGCATCATCACTGATAATGGCTCAAATTTCACAGCCAATGAAGTGAAAACTTGGTGCGCAAAAAAGGGCATCAAGCTCAATTACGCTTCCGTCTACCATCCACAAACTAACGGACAGGTAGAGCGGGCAAATGGTCTCATTATGAGCGGTATCAAACCCAGGCTCGTGTGATCCTTGACAGAGTCGGATACGCACTGGGTGGAGGAGCTCGAATCTGTACTCTGGGGGCTACGGACCACGCCAAATCACACCACCGGATACACACCATTTTTTATGGTGTACGGCGCGGAAGCAGTATTACCTTGCGACATAATACATGATTCGCCACGCGTACGCATGTACGAAGAGAAGGAAGCCGAGTTAGATCGGCAGGATAATTTGGATGCCCTGGAGGAGGCGCGCGATGTTGCAAAAGCCCGTTCCGCATTCTATCAGCAGCAGGCTCGACGATACCAAAGCAGAGAAGTGCGGGCCAAAACTTACAATATTGGCGAGCTCGTTCTACGACTACCGGAGAAGAAGAAGGACAAACTCAAACCCAAGTGGGAGGGTCCCTTCACATTGACAAAGTCCTCACCGGAGGAGCATACCGCCACGTAATGCATCCGATAACAGACTCGAGCCGAACCCATGGAACGCGGCAAGACTACGGAGATTCTACGCCTAGCGCCGAACACAGTGTTCGTCTCCTAACCCCTCCCTCTTAATTATGCCCCATCCCTTTTTCCTTTCTCGACCTTTTTCCATCTTCACACAAAGTATTCAATACAGTGCGGATTTCCGAATCGCTCTGGCCGCACTAAGTGTGTAAGCAATACCTGGGGGCTTCCTATACAGAAGCTTAAAATGATTACTCACATGGCTTTCTGCCCGTCGCATATGCATTCTTTTTCCATATGTGCCTTTTCTTCACCATTATATGCATCGATATGACTTAAGATGTTGCCAAGCTGGGTTGCGGGCTCTTGTGTTTATGCCCTCACGCTCCCATTAATTCGGCTAGGGCATAAGGGGAGCACCTCTGCGATTGTTACTGCCGGTTCAGCCGGATGTGTACCTCAGACTGGGTGAAGCCGAAAGCTAGCTTCCTTAAGAGAATATTCGGTCGGTGAGCAAAAGATGTATTCATTTGTCATAACATAAATCCCCAGAAGTCTTGTATCCTGCGCCATCGTTCGCAATCCAGACATGTGCATCATCGCATGCGTACCCAGGGAAAGGAACCCCTAACGGAACTATTCTCTCTAGAAGATGTTTCTTACTATCCATGTAATATAACATAACTAGTTGGGTACTTGTCTGTTCAAGCACTTATGACCCATACGCCTTGTTTCCACACATACCCCGGTTTTGTATAGCTGAGCGGGTATTCGGACACACCCCGGACTGTAGGACTCGGGGTCAAGTTTAAAAGGTCCGCCATGACAAATGATTTTAATCCGGCTAGGGGCTAATCATGCCCATTAATTTACAGTCATTTGGACTGATTACATTCCTCTTCTATACCGTCCAACAGGCTATCTAGCTTACACTCTGCTATGCGAATACTTAGCGGTTAACGCTACACGGTCATACACCAGACTAATGGGAATTTCTTGCCCATCGGGCCCACTTGATCCCACTTCGCCATATGGTTTGGGTCCAGCTTGGTGTAGCGTGTCTTCACCATTGCCCAGCTTCTCTTGCTCCTTGCCGCATGCTGATATCTTCCATAGACGGAAGCGCCGCGGGCTCCTTGAAGCAGGTCCACAAGTTCCCCTGTGCCATTCGGCAGAGGGCTTGATGGCCACAAAGCCTGAGCAACACCCTGCATCACTTGCCGAGCTCGCTCGTGCAGTCACGAAAGGTCTTGCAGTAAATCATTTGCAGATGAGGGCATCTCCTCCTCGGGGCAACCCGTTAACATTCCTGCAAGCAAAATTCTTTCAATATACTTCCTCGCCGAACTGTACAACAGTTCGTCTAGGCACTTACTGTAAATGCCGCGTCGAAGCCTCTTGTTCTCCTTCATGGAGTCCGCCAACTGAGTGTGGAGATCTTTTAACTCCACGTCCAGCTGGACTTTGGCATCTTGAAGATCATTCTTCTCCCGCCTAACTCGCATAAGAATGCGCTCGCCAGCCTCTAGCTGATTTTTGAGATGCGACGCGTCCTCTCCTACGCCCTCCGGATTCACCCCGGGATTGTCTGCAGAATTTTCTGTTAGACTTGTCATGTTATCCATTTACTAACTGGTGCATCTTCGCACAATTGTGATAATTGTTACCAGATGAGGGCCTTTGGGGTTCCTCTAACTTGGCAATCATGGCCCTCGATTCGGCCTTTGCAGTCCTCCAGCTCCCAAACAATTGCTCGTTCTTCTCTACAAGGACTCAGTACATAAATTGATCCTTAAAACTGTTGTTTCAACCGTTTCAAGTCTCAGGGGCTACTGCTATACATACTTATCAAAAATTCTCACCCGTATGTCTTTGGTATACTGGTTTGTCGCTTGGGCAAGCCCGCCCCGAGCATCTTGGATGTACGCGTCCGCCGAATTGAAGGCATTAAACGCCTCTTTGGAAAAGATGTTGTCCCGAGGTACGGCCCATCGGCGCCTGTGATTCATGGCACTCTCCACTTCAGAATTCGTGGCTGAGAGCATGTCCGCACTCTCTGTTTGAGAGCCATGCGGTGCTGGCCCCGTGTCCGCATCCACCCCTGAAGCCGGTTTTGCAACCCGGTTGGTGGAGACGTGATTGGTAGGGTATCCGGATATAGTCCGGTTATTCTTCTTCCTGCCAGACACAGAGGGCGTTGTCATATTTTAAAATCTATAATTATAGGAAAGGTTATTGTTTTACCTCTGTAGCGGTGTGTCAACCCTCATCGCCTTCCTCTTGAGCCTGCCCGATCTGGACACCCGTGGTTGACGAGTCCCTAGGGGCTCGGCCCCTCGCTTCGGCCGTCGTTTCTGCAAATAGAACGACGCCTCAAAGGTAAATTATAACATGTGGGGGGAGTCCTCTTCGAAGGATAGGCCTTTCTAGTTCGGCTTACACACGAGGCGGGGAGCAGTCCAGGGTAGTCCGCCGTAATGGCCACTAGGGCGCCATCCCAGCTCGCCTGATAAAATACCCCGTTGATGAGCTCCACAGTGATATCCGGATCCACTTTAAGTCCCGGATCTAGGGCCCTTCCAGGGTCCTCTGGTTGCGGGGAGGGGCTGAAGATTCCTTCTACGGCCCTCCTTAATTCCTGACCAGAAGCATTGATGCAAGTAATCTGTGCAGAAGAACGCTAGAGCAAAGCTGGGAAAAAGAATGGCAACTTACACACGCTGGGGGGTTGTACATGGAGAATCCTTCCCGCATTTTTATGTGAAGGAATTCCTCCTCTTCCCCTTTGTACAGATCGGACAATATCCTTGCCAGAGCGGCAGCAGAGTCCGGACCTTTACGGCCGCAGCGGGTGGCGTCGTCTTCCCCGTTGAAATGCCACATGGGCTTCCCCCGATATTGGAGCGGTTGCACTCCCCATCTTATACATATCGCCATAACCTCAACTATCGTCAGTCCGGATTTGGCCAGTAACTTTATCCTGTCCATCAGCAGGAATATTTCCCTCGTGTCCTCTTCCTGAGGGCCCCGGGGGCGCCAGCTTAGGGCGTGCCCTTGGCGGGCGTTGCTGAACTTGCGGAGACCTGTCCGACTGGATCCGGAAGGGGGACGTCGTTATATAGAACCACTCCGGCTAGTTTTCCGGTGCCTTCTTGAGTGTCGGACAGGTATCTGGTCTCGGCACGCGCCATACTTCGCCCCGCCCACTTGGCATAGGGACTCCCCACAGGTGCGGGGACGAGGCGTACAGCTTCGCCATAATCCGAAGTGTGGTTCGCAGCCTAAAACAGCTCGACAGGCAACGCGTTCCCGCTATGTGCGAGAATAGAGCCAGGGTAAGGTCGTGGTAATCGGAGGCCAGAGAACTCTAGGAGCCCGCGAAGAAACGGGGGGATAGGGAACCCAACGCCCCTCGGCAGATGAGGGATCAGACATATACGCTCCTCCGGAGATGGGTTGGGGGATCCCTCAGCCTGGTCTCCTCCGTCATAAGTGGCTATACCAGCTCGGACGGAGACCATGTATACCGGTGGGAGAAACCCTTGGGTTTGTAACTTTGTCAAACGGCTATGAGGAACTGAACACTCTCCCCAATCCCCCGACTTGGAACGAGAAGGGCAAGCAGATGAGTTGCGACAGCCGGTGTAACGCCCTCGATGCGGCTATATCTCCCACGTGTCGAAGCACGACTTAGAGGCATAACCGCATTGAAAGCAATGTCGCAAGTGAGGTAATCTTCACACAACCCATGTAATACATAAGGGAAAGAGATACATAGTTGGCTTACAAATGCCACTTCACACAATACATAAATAAACATCCATCATCCAGATTACACTCAAGGTCCGACTACGGAACCAAAAGAAAAGAAGATACCCCAAATGCTACACAGATCCCCGATCGTCCCAACTGGGCTCCACTACTGATCATCAGGAAAAGACACATAGTAACGACCACGTTCCTCATCGAACTCCCACTTGAGCTCGGTTGCGTCATATGCACTGACATCGTCGGCACCTGCAACTGTTTTGTTAGAATCTGTGAGTCACGGGGACTCAGCAATCTCACACCCGCGAGATCAAGACTATTTAAGCTTATAGGAAGGACAGAGTTGTGAGGTGGAGCTGCAGCAAGCGACTAGCATATATGGTGGCTACATTCGCAAAAGAGAGCGAGAAGAGAAGCAAGGCACGGTCGTGAAGCTAGTAGCGATCAAGAAGTGATCCTGAACTACTTACGCCAAACATAACTCCAACACGTGTTCACTTCCCGGACTCACGAGAAGAGACCATCACGTTACACACGCGGTTGATGTATTTTAATCAAGGTCAACTTCAGCTTTTCTACAACCGGACATTAACAAATTCCCATCTGCCTCATAACCGTGGGCACGGCTTTCGAAAGATAATACCCTGCAGGGGTGTCCCAACTTAGCCCATTATAAGCTCTCATGGTCAACGAAGGATATTCCTTCTACCGGAAGACCCGATCAGTCTCGGAATCCCGGACTACAAGACATTTCGACGACAATAAAACAAGACCAAAGAAAGCCGCCCGATTGTGCCGACAAATCCCGATAGGAGCTGCACATATCTCGCTCTCGTGGCACATCCGGATGAGCAGTCCGTACAACTAAAACCAGACCTCAAGTTTCCTTGAGGGGGCGCCAGACAGGTTTAGTTCGGGCCAGCACTCGAAGGAGCACCGTCCGGGGTTAAAACAAAGATGACCCTCGGGCTCGCGAAAACCCCGGGGAAAAAGGCTTAGGTGGCAAATGGTAAAACCAAAGTTGGGCCTTCTTTGGAGGAGTCTTATTCAAAGCGAACTGTCAAGGGGTCCCATAAATCACCCAACCGTGTAAGGAACGCGAAATCAAGGAACATAACACCGGTATGACGGAAACTAGGGCGGCAAGAGTGGAACAAAACACTGTGCATAAGGCCGAGCCTTCCACCCTTTACCAAATATATAGATGCATTAATTATAGCAGATATATTGTGATATCCCCAACAAGTAAACATGTTCCAACAAGGAATAACATCTCCATGTTCCAACAAGGAACAAACTTCATCTTCTCCTACAACTAGCAACGCTATAAGAGGGGCTGAGCAAAGCGGTAACATAGCCAAACAACGGTTTGCTAGGAAAGGATGGTTAGAGGTTTGACATGGCAATATGAGTGGCCTGATATAGCAAGTGATAGGCATCGTAGCATAGGCATAGCAAAAGAGCGAGCTTCTAGCAAGCAAAGATAGAAGTGATTTCGAGGGTATGGTCATCTTGCCTGCAAAGTTCTCAGAGTTGTCGAAAGCTTGATCCTCGTAAGCGTTCTCAACAGGTTCCTCGTTCACGCACTCGTCTCCCGGCTCTACCCAAAACAAGAACACAAACAATGGAACCACAATAAATCACGGTGCAATGCACAAGCAACATGATGCAATACAAGGCATAATATGCGAGATGTGATATGCAATGCGTATGCGTGCTCCGGAAGGAAAATGATGAACCAGGCATCAACTTGGCAAACCAAGTATGCCGCTGGAAAGGTGAGATGATTTCGGTTGAAATCGATATAAATATCACCGAATCGGATGCACGGTTTGCAAATGACAAGCAAAACAAGAATGACACAAATCTGCCATTAGCAAAGATGATGCCACATAGCAAGCAACAAGAAATTAAGCTACTGCACCCAAACGTACCAGAAAAGCATATGGCAGTGATCTACTCAAGATGCTTGACAAAAGATGAACACTGAGCTACGGCTAAATCACACCATAACAGGTCCAAACAAGCATGGCAAAAGTGCAAAATACATCAGCTTCACAGACTTGGTGAAAATACTGAACATGGCAGAATCAGCATCAGGAAGCAAGCAAGCGACATGCTACAGGAACTTATAATAACAAAACAAGGCATGGCATGAATCTACTCAAAGCATAGAACAATAGTCCCTTACTGACCATGAGCCAAAAAGGATCAGAAGATATAATAGCACCCATGCCAATATAGCAAGTTTCATAATGATTCAAAGAATGTGGCATGACAAAAACAGATAACAAGTAGGCATGTTTAAGAGCTCGATGCACTCACTACAGAGCATCTCATGATAAACTAAGCATACATACATCAAGAAGACATGGCATAGAAGCTATACATGGCAAGAACAACATCATAGCATACACGGATGAACTACAACAACCTTGGCAAAATTGAATAACATGTAAACAATCTGCCAGGAAACATTTTATAGCAAAAGTAGAGCTCGATTGACTCATATGTTCAAAACATCCTTACTGAAGTATCTCAAAATATGCATGGATCTCTCGGTAGCATCAAGTTAACATGGCATAAAAATATCAGCAAAACAGGGGCTGAAATCAGCAACATCATGAAGCCTAGTTTGCATGCTTGTGCTAGTCACCACAGGGATCACAAAAAATACATGGCATACACCACTGTAAAGATGGCATGGCATATTACAAAACACATGTAGGACTCAAGTTCATAGGATGCACACATCAATCATGGCAAAAATGACAAAAGTGCATGTTCTATTAAGAAACAGAAACTAACATCACATAGCCCTCTTCTAACAGCATTTCGGGCATCAAGATGAGCTCAAATGAAAATGATGCAATGGAATGAAATGATCTAGTCTTCGAGGCAATGGAATGAAAATGACGCCCCAAACGGAACCACGGGTGCGAAGTTATGGCACGATGAATATGCCACAAAATACTGACAGAATAAAAACTTAGAGGAAATTTCGGGGGAGAAGAGGTCAACCCTCGGTGGATCTGGATCCAGATCCGGGCGCGGACGAGGTTCGCCCGGAGCGGGAGAGGGCGCCGAGGAGGGTCGGGCCGAGGCCGGATCGGGCGAGGTGGGGGCGGCGGATCCGGGCGGAGGAGGCGGGCCGGGCGGCGAGGCGGCGGCGGCGGCCGGGCGGCGAAGCTCGGCGGCCGGGCGGCGACGGAGGCGGCGGCCGGAGCGGAGGCCACGGCGTGGGCGGCGGGCGGCCGGGTCGCTGGAGCGCGGCGCGGGGCGGGCGGGGCTGGTTGGGCGGGGCTCGCTGGCTCGCGGCCGGCGGGCGGGCGGGCGATGTGGGCACGCCCACGTGGCGTGCTGTGATTGGCCGGGCGCGGGCGGACGCCTGCCTGGCTCCGTCCGAACGTGTCCGGCGGCGCGGAGAGGAGCGGGACTAGGGTTAGGGGTGGAGTTGATCCGGGATTTCGGGGGAGGGGGTGTTTTTATAGGTAGGAGCTAGGAATCTCCACATGAGGTGTAGTTTTCGCCCACACGATTGTGATCGAACGACGGAGAGCATGGAAGTGACTTAGATGGGTTATTGGGCTGTTTTGAAGGGGTGTTGGGCTGCAACTTAAAAGAGGCCTTTGCGAGAGTGCGGTTAACCGTTGGAGTACCAAACGAGCTCCAAATGACCCGAAACTTGACAGGTGGTCTACCGGTGGTGTACCAAGGCCACTTGGCAAGGCGCGGTCCATTCCGAGAAAGTTTAGTACCCGCTCACGGAAAAATGTAAAAGGGGATGCCGGGGGACATAGGAGTGCCGGATTGCAAAACGGACAACGGGGAAAATGCTCGGAAGCATGAGACAAGCACGTATGCAAATGAGATGCACATGATGACATGATATGAGATGCATTACAAGAACAAAAAGCAAAACAAAAGACAAAAACCCAACCACGGAGGGAATATCATATCACAATGCCGAAAATGGCAAGAGTTGGAGTTACCAATATGGAAAGTTACATCCGGGGTGTTACAACACTCCACCACTACAAGAGGATCTCGTCCCGAGATCTAGGACTGAAAGAACTCCGGATATTCGAAACGGAGGTGATCCTCGCGCTCCTAAGTGGCTTCTCGGTCGGAATGGTGTGACCACTTCACTTTCAGGAATTTGATTGACTTGTTCCGAGTCTTGCGCTCGGTTTCTTCAAGAATAGCAACGGGGTGCTCATGATAAGAGAGATCTTCTTGGAGGTCAATTTCTTGAAGTTGATAGTGCGCCAGGAGTCTTGAAGCACTTGGCGAAGCTGTGACACGTGAAACACATCGTGCACGTTTGCGAAGTTGGAGGGAAGCTCAAGTTGATAGGCGAGATCGCCTCTTTTGCCAATGATCTTGAAAGGACCCACTTATCTAGGGGCAAGCTTCCCTTTTATACCAAAGCGACGAGTGCTTTCATTGGAGAGACGCGGAGGTAGACATGGTCTCCGATTTCAAAAGCCACATCACGGTGCTTGTCATCATAATAGCTCTTCTGGCGCGATTATGCCGGCTTTGAGATTCTCACGAATGACTTTGCACATCTCTTCGGCTTCTGTTATCAAGTCGTTGCCAAGAAGTTGGCGTTCACCTGTCTCGGACCAATTGAGAGGAGTACGACACTTTCTGCCATAGAGAATTTCGAATGGGGCCTTGCCCGAACTCGCTTGGAAGCTATTGTTGTAGGAGAACTCGGCATATGGAAGACAATCTTCCCACTTCATACCGAAGGAAATGACACAAGCCCTGAGCATATCTTCGAGGATTTGATTGACTCGCTCGACTTGGCCACTTGTTTGAGGGTGGAAAGCTGTGCTGAAACGAATGTTGGTGCCCATGGCCTTCTGAAAAGAATCCCAAACCTTGGAGGTAAAGATGCTGCCACGGTCTGAAGAGATCACTTGTGGAATGCCGTGCAAGGAGACAATCCTGGATGTGTATAGCTCTGCCAACTGAGCTGCTGTGATAGATTCTTTGATAGGAAGAAAATGAGCCACTTTAGTAAGCTTGTCAATGACAACGAAGATAGCATCATTTCCACGCTTGGACTTTGGAAATCCAGTCACAAAGTCCATTTCGATATGATCAAACTTCCATTCTGGAATAGCAAGAGGTTGGAGGAGACCAGCTGGTCGTTGGTGTTCGGCTTTCACACGTCTGCAGACATCACACTCATTCACGAATTTAGCAATTTCTCGCTTCATTCGAGTCCACCAATATGACAGTTTGAGGTCATGGTACATCTTCGTACTTCCAGGATGAATGGATAGAAGGGAATTGTGCGCCTCGTTCATAATGACTTTACGTAGATCACCCTTAGGAACCACAATCCGGTCCTCGAAGAAAAGAGTATCTTTGTCATCAATGTGGAAGCACTTGTATTTGGAAATGCCCTTATCGATACCACGTTTCACCTTTTTCACCATGGTATCCAGGAGTTGAGCCTCACGAATTTGGTCTTCCAAAGTAGGAGAGACTATGAGGTTGGCAAGAAAGCCTTGAGGAACAACTTGAAGATTCAGCTATGGAAAGCTTCACAGAGATCCGGTTGGAAAGGCTTGAGAATTAAGTCATTGCAAAGAAGCCTTCCCGCTCAAAGCATCTGCAATCACATTGGCCTTGCCCAGAGTATATTCAATACTTGGGTTGTACTCTTGAATCATTTCGACCCATCGAGTTTGCCTGAGGTTGAGGTTGGGCTGATTGAAGATATACTTGAGACTCTTGTGATCAGTGAAAATGTCCACTTTCCTTCCGAACAAGAGATGTCTCCATGTTATCAATGCATGGACAACTGCCGCCAACTCAAGATCGTGAGTGGGGTAGTTCTTTTCGTTGGGCTTCGGTGGCGAGAGGTATAGGCCACAACTTTCTTCTCTTGCATTAACACAGCACCGAGACCTTGAAGAGAAGCATCACAGAAAACTTGAATGGCTTGGATTCATCAGAGGAGTTAAGACAGGAGCTGTGACGAGTTTCTCTTTGAGAATATTGAAAGCAACGTCACACTCGTGGAGACCGTACATACTTCACATGCTTGGAGGAGGTTGGAAAGAGGCTTTGCAATCTTAGAGAAGTTCTCAACGAATCTTCAAAGAATAGCTTGCAAGTCCAAGAAAACTGCGAAGCCGCTTAACATTCCGAGGAGGTTCCCAATTCACAACCGCAGACACCTTCTCGGATTAACAACGATGCCCTTGGCGGAGATGATATGACCAAGGTAAAGAACTTCATCAAGCCAAAATTCACATTTGGAAAACTTCAGATAGAATTGATGCTCTCTCGAGGCTTGTCGAGCACCAATCGCAAATGTTTGGCATGATCCTTCTTATTCTTGGAGAAGACCAAAATATCATCAAGATAGACCAAGACGAATTCATTGGTGTAGGGGTTGAAGATGAAGTTCATCATCCGAGAGAATGTTGGAGGAGCATTGACAAGGCCGAAAGACATGACGGTATATTCATAAGAACGAAAGCTTGTTCGAATGCTGTCTTGGGAATATCTTGTTCACGAATGCGAATTTGATGATAACCCATACAAAGGTCAAGCTTGGAGAACACTTTAGCACCTTTGAGTTGCTCGAAAAGCTCATTGATGTTGGGAAGTGGATACTTGTTCTTGATTGTCTTCTTATTCAATGGACGGTAATCGACACAAAGTCGGGTCCGTGCCATCCTTCTTCCGGACAAAAAGAACACCACAACCCCAAGGAGATGAACTCGGTCCGATCAAACCTGCACGCTCTTGTTCATCGAGTTGCTTCTTCAATTCCTTCAGCTCATTAGGTCCAAGATTGTATGGACGGCTTGCAAATGGGTTCGATGCGGGCTCAAGATCGATAATGAACTCAATCGCCGGTGAGGAGGCTTTCCGGGAGCTCTTCCGGAAAGACATCTTGGTACTCACAAACGATCGAATCGAGAGATAGCATCCAATTCGCCCTTCTCATTGAGAGAAAACTATCGACTGGTTTCATCACGAGCGGCATAGATGATCACATCATTAGAAGAGTGAGTCAATTGAATTTCCCTGGCAGCACAATCAAGATGAGCTTTGTGCTGAGAAAGCCAGTCCATCCCAAGAATAAGATCAATATCCGAGTCGCCAAGGACAATTGGTTTAGCCAGAAATCTATAGTCGCCCATCTTGATACCGACATTCGGAACCAAAACTCGAGAAGTCATTTCCTTAGCCGGAGAAACAATAGACAAAGGTCTCGCAATGCTTGAGTAACCAAATCATGCATAGCCACAAAAGGTCTTGAGATGAAAGAATGTGATGCACCAAGTATCAAATAAGACTTTGCAGGAATATCATTAATCGAGAGATTACCCATTATCACATCAAGAGATTCCTCCGCTTGAGCTGCATTCATCATGTTCACCTTTGCAGACTTGGGATTATGCTTGACCACAGACATTCTTGGAAGAACTCAAGGAGGAGGAGGCGAAGGCGCCTTTGGTTGAAGCACTTGTTCGCATAGTGACCTTTCTGCCGACATTTGTTGCAAGTCACCTCTGAGAGCGGACGGTGATAAGGAGCATTTGACCTTGGAGCTTGAAAATTAGACTTGTTCTGATAGCCTGGGTTGGGCGGGTGGGAAGATCCACGACCACCTGAGTTCTTCTGCTGATAAGGCTGACGGAACGGAGGAGGAGGAAGGTAGAACTTCGCTGCTTAGTCGCCACTTGAGAGGAAGAAGAAGACCGAATCGCATCCCCGATTCTCTTCTTAGAAGCCTCACATTTGAGCTGGGCAGCTTCTTGCTTCAGTGCCATGTTGTAGAATTCATCATACTTTTCCGGCTCAAAAGCACGAGAGCTAATTGCAGATCTTCTCTGAGACCACCTCACAATTGATAGATCATACTCTTTTCATCAGGAGGTCTTGCTTAGCGAAGCGGCGAGTTTCGAACTGGATATTGTATTGATACGGACATGTTGCCTTGCTTGAGATTGCGGAACTCCTCACGATTGCTCTCAACAACACTTATCGGAATGTGGTGAGCTTTGAAGTCTCGGCGGAACTCATCCTGTGTAATTACACGACCTCCTCCGGAATCTTTGTATTCTTGAAACCACTTTCGGCAGCTTGGTCCTTGAGTTGAAACGAAGCAAACTTGACAAAGTCCTCAGGTCTGACATTGCTACATTCAAAATGTTTGCAGATGTCCACAAGCCAATCGTCGGCGTCTGTGGCCTCGACAAAGAAACTAAAAGACTTCGGCTGATTAGCAAGGAACTGATTGAGGGTAGCAAAGTGCGGCTGGTTGTTGCCTTGACCTTGATTTCCTTGATTGCCTTGCCCTTGGGTACGCTCTTGCAAGAGTTGCAAAATCATCTGAGCATTGGCATTGGTGGCTTCCATGATAGCTTGCCATGCCTCCGGAGGCGGAGGTGGAGGTGGAGGGTTCGACTGACTCCCATCATTGCGTTCCGGATTCAGACGTGTTGGCGGAGCAATCCTGAAGAGGGTGACATCCGTTAGCACTTTGATAGACAGCTAGACAAGTTGAATCAACGGATAGAAATTGCAACATATAGTCTTCACAATAAACATTCGAACAAGGATGAACGAATGAATTCCAAAGTTAACATCACACGTCCATTAAGGTGAGAAGCCACTTGATTAAGGGTTAATGGAAAAAAATAAGGTAATGCAATTTGGAACAAATAAGTGGTAAGGATTACCCAATCACAAACCAAATATCTGCGGGAAGAAATGCTAGGAGCTACTTGAATCCCACCTATAAACTCCCGAAACTCTTGGTTATGCAATCTGGTATTGGGGATACAGGGACACAAAATATATCACCCAAACTAACAATACCTAGATCCAAATGTATCCATCCGTCAACACATAACCAAGAAACCTTCGAATCGTGGTACCTCGACCTTGAAAAGCATCCGTTATAATGAGTCATGGCAATACTCCCGAGCTCGCCTCAAAGATCAAGTTATCGGGTTATCTCACCAACAACTGCACAAAAGAGATTTTCGATGTCGGCAAAACTAAGGTATTCCGTAACTGCAACGATAAAATTGTGACGACAACACCTCGAGCTCAACTCCCGGGACACCGCCACAACCCCTAAATGTCAGGAGGCACCAAGAACAATGTTCTCGTCACAAAACCATCGAAACGATTCCAAGATACCCGCGTGATCCTAAATTTTTTTTAGTGAAACTTGAGGAGAGGAGGGTCAAAACTTCTACGTCAGGAGACCTCACCAGAGCGACGAAGGGACTAGGAGTAAAAAGAATCCTACTCTCCGATATATATAATCCTAAGACTCAAAACATTTTTGTTCTAGACTCAACAACGCCAAAGAAACAATCAGCGAGGGCTCCTAAGTCGGGAAGGCTCTGATACCAACTTGTCACGCCCTCGATGCGGCTATATCTCCCACGTGTCGAAGCACGACTTAGAGGCATAACCGCATTGAAAGCAATGTCGCAAGTGAGGTAATCTTCACACAACCCATGTAATACATAAGGGAAAGAGATAAATAGTTGGCTTACAAATGCCACTTCACACAATACATAAATAAACATCCATCATCCAGATTACACTCAAGGTCCCACTACGGAACCAAAAGAAAAGAAGATACCCCAAATGCTACACGGATCCCCGATCGTCCCCAACTGGGCTCCACTCATCGATCATCAGGAAAAGACACATAGTAACGACCACGTTCCTCATCGAACTCCCACTTGAGCTCGGTTGCGTCATCTGCACTGGCATCGTCGGCACCTGCAACTGTTTTGGTAGAATCTGTGAGTCACGGGGACTCAGCAATCTCACACCCGCGAGATCTAGACTATTTAAGCTTATAGGAAGGACAGAGTTGTGAGGTGGAGCTGCAGCAAGCGACTAGCATATATGGTGGCTACATTCGTAAAAGAGAGCGAGAAGAGAAGCAAGGCACGGTCGTGAAGCTAGTAGCGATCAAGAAGTGATCCTGAACTACTTACGTCAAACATAACTCCAACATCGTGTTCACTTCCCGGACTCACGAGAAGAGACCATCACGGTTACACACGCGTTTATGTATTTTAATCAAGGTCAACTTCGCTTTTCTACATCCGGACATTAACAAATTCCCATACGCCTCATTACCGCGGGCACGGCTTTGAAAGATAATACCTGCAGGGTGTCCCAACTTAGCCCATTATAAGCTCTCACGGTCAACGAAGGATATTCCTTCTACCGAAGACCCGATTAGTCTCGGAATCCCGGACTACAAGACATTTCGACAAAGCAATAAAACAAGACCAGCAAAGCCGCCCGATTGTGCCGACAAATCCCGATAGGAGCTGCACATATCTCGCTCTCGTGGCACATCTGGATGAGCAGTCCGCATAACTAAAACCAGACCTCAAGTTTCCTGGAGGGGCGCCGCAGGGGCTCTAGTTCGGGCCAGACCTTTCGAAGGAGCACCGGTCCGGGGGGTTAAAATAAAGATGACCCTCGGCTCGCGAAAACCCGGGGAAAAAGGCTTAGGTGGCAAATGGTAAAACCAAAGTTGGGCCTTCTTTGGAGGAGTCTTATTCAAAGCTTAACTGTCAAGGGGTCCCATAAATCACCCAACCGTAAGGAACGCGAAATCAAGGAACATAATCGAAGGAAATATGCCCTAGAGGCAATAATAAAGTTATTATTTATTTCCTTATATCATGATAAATGTTTATTATTCATGCTAGAATTGTATTAACAGGAAACATAATACATGTGTGAATACATAAACCCACAGAGTGTCACTAGTATGCCTCTACTTGACTAGCTCGTTAATCAAAGATGGTTGTGTTTCCTAACCATGAACAAGGAGTTGTTATTTGATTAACGGGATCACATCATTGGTTGAATGATCTGATTGACATGACCCATTCCATTAGCATAGCACCTGATCGTATAGTTTGTTGCTAGTGCTTTTCTTCATGACTTATACATGTTCCTATGACTATGAGATTATGCAACTCCCGTTTGCACGAGGAACACTTTGGGTGCTACCAAACGTCACAACGTGAATCGGGTGATTATAAAGGTACATTACAGGTGTCTCCGAAGGTACATGTTGGGTTGGCATATTTCGAGATTAGGATTTGTCACTCCGATTGTCGGAGAGGTATCTCTGGCCCTCTCGGTAATGCACATCACATAAGCCTTGCAAGCATTGCAACTAATGAGTTAGTTGTGAGATGATGTATTACGGAACGAGTAAAGAGACTTGCCGGTAACGAGATTGAACTAGGTATTGGATACCGACGATCGAATCTCGGGCAAGTAACATACCGATGATGACAAAGGGAACAACGTATGTTGTTATGCGGTCTGACCGATAAAGATCTTCGTAGAATATGTAGGAGCCAATATGGGCATCCAGGTCCCGCTTATTGGTTATTGACCAGAGAGGTGTCTCGGTCATGTCTACATAGTTCTCGAACCCGTAGGGTCCGCACGCTTAACGCTTTCGATGACAGTTACTATGAGTTGTTATGATGTTTCTGTACGAAGGTTGTTCGAGTCCCGGATGAGATCACGGACGTGACGAGGAGTCTCGAAATGGTCGAGACATAAAGATTCATATATTGGAAGTCTATGTTTGGACATCGGAAGTGTTCCGGTGAAATTAGGAATTTTACCAAGTACCGGAGGTTACCGGAACCCCGAATACTAATGGGCCAACATGGGCCTTAGTGGAAAGGAGAGAAGGGGGCCCAAGTGCTGGCGCACCTTCCCCTTCCCTAGTCCTATTAGGGACTAGGAGAAGGGGCGCCCCCTCTCTCCCTTCCCACTTGGGGAAACCTAGTTGGACTAGGATTGGGGGAATCCTACTCCTAGTAGGAGTAGGACACCGGCGCACCTCCCTTGGCCGGCCAGCCCTCCTCCTTCCCTCCTTTATATACGGGGGCAGAGGGCACCCCATGACACACAAGTTGATCCTTGAGATCTTTCCTTAGCCGTGTGCGGTGCCCCTTCCACCATATTACACCTCGAGAATACCGTAGCGAGCTTAGGCGAAGCCTCGCGCCGGTGGAACATCATCATCGCCACCACGCCGTCGGTCTTGTGAAACTCTCCCTCAACACTCGGCTGGATCGGAGTTCGAGGGACGCCATCGAGCTGAACGTGTGCAGAACTCGGAGGTGCCGTGACGCTCGGTACTTGGATCGGTTGGATCGTGAAGAAGTACGACTACTTCCTCTACGTTGCGTCAACGCTTCATTTGTGGGTCTACGAGGGCACGTAGACAACACTCTCATCTCGCTGCTATGCATCACCATGATCTTGCGTGATCGTAGGGAAAATTTTTGAAATTACTACGTTACCCAACAGTGGCATCCGAGCCAGGTTTTATGCGTAGATGTCATATGCACGAGTAGAACACAAGTGAGTTGTGGACGATACAAGTCATCTCGCCTACCAAAGCATGTCATACTTTGGTTCAGCGGTATTGTTGGAAAGAGCGATCCAGACCAACCTTACGCGTGCATTTTACGCGAGACCGTTCCCTCGACGTGCTTTGCACATAGATGGCTTGTGGAAGACTGTCTCTCCAACTTTAGTTGAACCGAGTGTGGCTACGCCCGTCCTTGAGAAGGTTAAACGGAGTCTATTTGACGAAGTATCGCTGTGGTTTTGATGCGTAGGTAAGAACGGTTCTTGCTCAGCCCGTAGCAGCCACGTAAAACTTGCAACAACAAAGTAGAGGACGTCTAACTTGTTTTTGCAGGGCATGTTGTGATGTGATATGGTCAAGACGTGATGCTATATTTTATTGTATGAGATGATCATGTTTTGTAACCGAAGTTATCGGCAATCGGGTGAGCCATATGGTTGTCGCTTATTGTATGCAATGCAATCGCCTGTAATGCTTTACTTTATCACTAAGCGGTAGCGATAGTCGAGAAGCATAAGTTTGGCAAGACGACAACGATGCTACGATGGAGATCAAGGTGTCGCTACCGGTGACGATGGTGATCATGATTGCTTCGAGATGGAGATCACAAGCACAAGATGATGATGGCCATATCATATCACTTATATTGATTGCATGTGATGTTAATCCTTTATGCATCTTATCTTGCTTTGATTGACGGTAGCATTATAAGATGATCCCTTACTAAATTATCAAGAAGTGTTCTCCCCGAGTATGCACCGCTATGCGAAAGTTCTTCGTCTTTGAGACACCACGTGATGATCGGGTGTGATAGGCTCTACGTTCAAATACAACGGGTGCAAAACAGTTGCACACGCAGAATACTCAGGTTATACTTGACGAGCTATGCATATAAGATATGACCTCGGAATACGAGAGACCGAAAGGTCGGCGTGAATCATATAGTAGATATGATCAACATATTGATGTTCACCATTGAAACTACTCCATCACACGTGATGATCGGTCATGGTGTAGTTGATATGGATCACGCAATCACTTAGAGAATTGGAGGGATATTTTTCTAAGTGGGAGTTCTTAAGTAATATGATTAATTGAACTTAAATTTATCATGAACTTAGTACCGATAGTATCTTGCTTGTCTATGATGTGTAGATAGATGGCTCGTCTGTTGTTCCGTTGAATTTTAATGCGTTCCTTGAGAAAGCAAAGTTGAAAGATGATGGCAGCAATTACACGGATCGGGTCCGTAATTTGAGGATTATCCTTATTGCTGCAGTAAGAATTACGTCCTGGAAGCACCGTTAGGTGCCGGCCTGGTGCAAGGGCTGCGCCAGATGTTGTGAACGTCTGGCAAAGCAAAGTCGATGACTACTCTATAGTTCAGTGTGCCATGCTTTACGGCTTAGAACCGGACTTCAACGTTGCTTTTGAACACCATGGAGCATATGAGATGTTCCAGAGTTGAAGTTAATATTCCAAGCGAATGCCGGATTGAGAGATATGAAGTCTCCAATAAGTTCTATAGTGTAAGATGGAGGAGAACGGTTACTGTCGGAGCATATACCGTAATGTCCGGATATAACAATCACTTGATTCAACTGGAGTTAATCTTCCGGATGATTGCGTCATTGATGTAATTCTCCAATCATCGCCACCAAGCTACAAGAGCTTCGTGATGAACTATAATATGCAAGGGATGACCAAAACAATGCCCGAAGCTCTTCGCGATGTCGAAAGTCATGGAGGTAGAAATCAAAAAGGAGCATCAAGTGTTGATGGTTAACAAAACCACTAGTTTCAAGAAAAAGGGCAAAGGAAAGAAAAGGGAAACTTAAAAAGAACGGCAAGCAAGTTCTTGATCAAGAGAAGAAACCCAAGTCTGGTCCTAAGCTCAAACTGAGTGCTTCTATTGCAAGCAGTGCTGGTCATCGAAGCGGAACTGCCCCAAGTATTTGGCGGATAAGAAGGATGGCAAGGTTAACAAAGGTATATGTGATATACAAGTTATTGATGTGTACCTTACTAATACTCGCAGAGCACTGGTATTTGATAATCGGTTCTGCTGCTAATATTTGCAACTCAAACAGGGGCTACGGATTAAGCGAAGATTGGCTAAGGACGAGGTGACGGCGCGCTGGGAAATGGTTCCAAAGTCGATGTGATCGCAATCGGCACGCTACCTCTACATCTACCTTCGGATTAGTATTAGACCTAAATAATTGTTATTTAGTACCAGCGTTGAGCATGAACATTATATCTGGATCTTGTTTAATGCGTAGACGGTTATTCATTTAAATCGTAGAATAATGGTTGTTCTATTTATATGAATAATATCTTTTATGGTCATGCACCATTGAAGAATGGTTTGTTTTTACTTAATCTCGATAGTAGTGATACACATATTCATAACGTTGAAGCCAAAAGATGTAGAGTTGATAATGATAGTGCAACTTATTTGTGGCACCGCCGTTTAGGTCATATCGGTGTAAAGCGCATGAAGAAACTCCATCTTGATGGACTTTTGGAGTCACTTGATTATGAATCACTTGGCACTTATGAACCGTGCCTTATGGGCAAGATGACTAAAACACCGTTCTCCGGAACTATGGAGAGAGCAACAGATTTATTGGAAATCATACATACCGATGTATGTGGTCCAATGAATGTTGAGGCTCGTGGCGGATATCGTTATTTTCTCACCTTCACAGATGATTTGAGCAGATATGGGTATATCTACTTAATGAAACACAAATCTGAAACATTTGAAAAGTTCAAAGAATTTCAGAGTGAAGTGGAAAATCATCGTAACAAGAAAATAAAGTTTCTACGATCCGATCGTGGAGGAGAATATTTGAGTTACGAAGTTTGGCCTACATTTGAAACAATGCGGAATAGTTTCAAGAACTTACGCCACCGGAACACCACAACGTAATGGTGTGTCCGAACGTCGTAATCGTACTTTATTAGATATGGTGCGATCTATGATGTCTCTTATCGATTTACCGCTATCGCTTTTGGGGTTATGCTTTAGAGACGGCTACATTCACTTTAAATAGGGCACCATCTAAATCCGTTGAGACGACGCCTTATGAACTGTGGTTTGGCAAGAAACCAAAGTTGTCGCTTCTGAAAGTTTGGGGCTGCGATGCTTATGTGAAAAGCTTCAACCTGATAAGCTCGAACCCAAATCGGAGAAATGTGTCTTCATAGGATACCCAAAGGAGACTGTTGGGTACACCTTCTATCACAGATCCGAAGGCAAGATTTTTGTTGCTAAATTCGGAAACTTTTTGGAGAAGGAGTTTCTCTCGAAAAGAAGTGAGTGGGAGGAAAGTAGAACTTGATGAGATAATCTGTATCTACTCCCTTATTGAGAAGTAGTACATCATGTAAAACAGTTTACGTGGACACCTACACCAAATAGGGAAGAAGCTAATGATGATGATCATGAAACTTCAGATCAAGTTTCTACAGAACTTCAGAGATCAACCAGAGCAAGATCCGCACCAGAGTGGTACGGTAATCCTATTCGGAAGTCATGTTACTTTGGAACATGATGAACCTACGAACTATGAAGAAGCGATGGTGAGCCCAGATTCCACAAAATGGCCGGAGGCCATGAAATCTGAGATGGGATCCATGTATGAGAACAAAGTGTGGACTTTGGTTGACTTGCCCGATGATCGGCAAGCAATTGAGAATAAATGGATCTTCAAGAAGAAGACCGACGCTGATGGTAATGTTATCGTCTATAAAGCTCGACTTGTTGCAAAAGGTTTTCGACAAGTTCAAGGGATTGACTACGATGAGACCTTCTCACCCGTAGCGATGCTTAAGTCCGTCCGAATCATGTTAGCAATTGCCGCATTTTATGATTATGAAATTTGGCAAATGGATGTTAAAACTGCATTCCTGAATGGATTTACGGAAGAAGAGTTGTATATGATGCAACCAGAAGGTTTTGTCGATCCAAAAGGAGCTAACAAAGTGTGCAAGCTCCAATGATCCATTTATGGACTGGTGCAAGCCTCTCGGAGTTGGAATAAACGCTTTGATAGTGTGATCAAAGCATTTGGTTTTATATGTACTTTTGGAGAAGCTCGTATTTACAAGAAAGTGAGTGGGAGCTCAGTAGCATTTACGATATTATATGTGGATGACATATTACCGATCGGAAATGATATAGAATTTCTGGATAGCATAAAGGGATACTTGAATAAGAGTTTTTCGATGAAAGACCTCGGTGAAGCTGCTTACATATTGGGCATTAAGATCTATAGAGATAGATCAAGACGCTTAATAGGACTTTCACAAAGCACATACCTTGACAAAGTTTTGAAAAGTTCAAAATGGATCGTGCAAAGAAAGGGTTCTTGCCGGTGCTACAAGGTGTGAAGTTGAGTAAGACTCAATGCCCGACCACCGCAGAAGATAGAGAGAAAATGAAAGATGTTCCCTATGCTTCGGCCATAGGCTCTATCATGTATGCAATGTTGTGTACCAGACCTGATGTGTGCCTTGGTCAGAAGTTTAAGGCAGTACCAAAGTAATCCAGAGTGGATCATCGACAGCGTCAAGAACATCCTTAAGTACTTAAGAAGGACTAAGGATATGTTTCTCATTTATGGCGGTGACAAAGAACTCGTCAGAACGGTTACGTCGACGCAAGCTTTTGACATTGATCCGACGATTCTAAATCGCAAACCGGATACGTATTTACATTAAACGGAGGAGTCGGTTGGTGCAGTTCCAAACAAAGCGCCGTGGCGGGATCTACATGTGAAGTTGAGTACATAGCTGCTTCGGAAGCAGCTAATGAAGGAGTCGGATGAAGGAGTTCATAACCGATCTAGGTGTTGTACCTAGTGTATCGGGTCCAATGAAAATCTTTTGTGACAATACTGGTGCAATTGCCTTAGCAAAGGAATCCAGATTTCACAAGAGAACCAAGCACATCAAAAGACGCTTCAACTCCATCCGGATTTGGTCGGTGGGAGACATAGAGATATGCAAGATACATACGGATCTGAATGTTGCAGACCGCTGACTAAGCCTCTTCCACGAGCAAAACATGATCAGCACCAAGACTCCATGGGTGTTAGAATCATTACCGTGTAATCTAGATTATTGACTCTAGTGCAAGTGGGAGATCAAGGAAATATGCCCTAGAGGCAATAATAAAGTTATTATTTATTTCCTTATATCATGATAAATGTTTATTATTCATGCTAGAATTGTATTAACAGGAAACATAATACATGTGTGAATACATAAACCCACAGAGTGTCACTAGTATGCCTCTACTTGACTAGCTCGTTAATCAAAGATGGTTGTGTTTCCTAACCATGAACAAGGAGTTGTTATTTGATTAACGGGATCACATCATTGGTTGAATGATCTGATTGACATGACCCATTCCATTAGCATAGCACCTGATCGTATAGTTTGTTGCTAGTGCTTTTCTTCATGACTTATACATGTTCCTATGACTATGAGATTATGCAACTCCCGTTTGCACGAGGAACACTTTGGTGCTACCAAACGTCACAACGTGAATCGGGTGATTATAAAGGTACATTACAGTGTGTCTCCGAAGGTACATGTTGGGTTGGCATATTTCGAGATTAGGATTTGTCACTCCGATTGCCGGAGAGGTATCTCTGGCCCTCGGTAATGCACATCACATAAGCCTTGCAAGCATTGCAACTAATGAGTTAGTTGTGAGATGATGTATTACGGAACGAGTAAAGAGACTTGCAGAACGAGATTGAACTAGGTATTGGATACCGACGATCGAATCTCGGGCAAGTAACATACCGATGACAAAGGGAACAACGATGTTGTTATGCGGTCCGACCGATAAAGATCTTCAGAGAATATGTAGGAGCCAATATGGGCATCCAGGTCCCGCTTATTGGTTATTGACCGTAGAGGTGTCTCGGTCATGTCTACATAGTTCTCGAACCCGTAGGGTCCGCACGCTAACGCTTCGGCGATGCTTACTATGAGTTGTTATGATGTTTCTGTATCGAAGGTTGTTCGAGTCCCGGATGAGATCACGGACGTGACGAGGAGTCTCGAAATGGTCGAGACATAAAGATTCATATATTGGAAGTCTATGTTTGGACATCGGAAGTGTTCCGGGTGAAATTGGGAATTTTACCAAGTACCGGGAGGTTACCGGAACCCCCCGGAATACTAATGGGCCAACATGGGCCTTAGTGGAAAGGAGAGAAGGGGGCCCAAGTGCTGGCCGCACCTTCCCCTTCCCTAGTCCTATTAGGACTAGGAGAAGGCGCCCCCTCTCTCTCCTTCCCACTTGGGGAAACCTAGTTGGACTAGGATTGGGGGGGAATCCTACTCCTAGTAGGAGTAGGACACCGGGCGCACCTCCCTTGGCCGGCCAGCCCCTCCTCCTTCCCTCCTTTATATACGGGCAGAGGGCACCCCATGACACACAAGTTGATCCTTGAGATCTTTCCTTAGCCGTGTGCAGCGGTGCCCCTTCCACCATATTACACCTCGAGAATACCGTAGCAGTAGCTTAGGCGAAGCCTGCGCCGGTGGAACATCATCATCGCCACCACGCCGTCAGGTCGACGAAACTCTCCCTCAACACTCGGCTGGATCGGAGTTCGAGGGACGCCATCGAGCTGAACGTGTGCAGTAACTCGGAGGTGCCAGACGCTCGGTACTTGGATCGGTTGGATCGTGAAGAAGCACGACTACTTCCTCTACGCTAAGCCAACGCTCACTGTGGGTCTACGAGGGTACGTAGACAACACTCTCATCTCGTTGCTATGCATCACCATGATCTTGCGTGATCGTAGGAAAATTTTTGAAATTACTACGTTACCCAACAATAACACCGGTATGACGGAAACTAGGGCGGCAAGAGTGGAACAAAACACCAGGCATAAGGCCGAGCCTTCCACCCTTTACCGAATATATAGATGCATTAATTATAGCAGATATATTGTGATATCCCCAACAAGTAAACAAATTCCAACAAGGAACAACATCTCCATGTTCCAACAAGGAACAAACTTCATCTTCTCCTGCAACTAGCAACGCTATAAGAGGGGCTGAGCAAAGCGGTAACATAGCCAAACAACGGTTTGCTAGGAAAGGATGGTTAGAGGTTTGACATGGCAATATGGGGGGCATGATATAGCAATATGGGTGGCATGATATAGCAAGTGATAGGCATCGTAGCATAGGCATAGCAAAAGAGCGAGCATCTAGCAAGCAAAGATAGAAGTGATTTCGAGGGTATGGTCATCTTGCCTGCCAAGTTCTCGTGAGTTGTCGAAAGATTGATCCTCGTAAGCGTTCTCAACAGGTTCCTCGTTCACGTACTCGTCTCCCGGCTCTACCCAAATCAAGAACACAAACAATGGAACCACAATAAATCACGGTGCAATGCACAAGCAACATGATGCAATACAAGGCATAATATGCGAGATGTGATATGCAATGCGTATGCGTGCTCCGGAAGGAAAATGATGAACCAGGCATCAACTTGGCAAACCAAGTATGCCGCTGGAAAGGTGAGATGATTTTGGTTGAAATCGATATAAAGATCACCAGAATCGGATGCACGGTTTGCAAATGACAAGCAAAACAAGAATGACACAAATCTGCCATTAGCAGCATGATGCCACATAGCAGGCAACAAGAAATTAAGCTACTGCGCCCAAACGTACCAGAAAAGCATATGGCTGTGATCTACTCAAGATGCTTGACAAAAGATGAACACTGAGCTACGGCTAAATCACACCATAACAGGTCCAAACAAGCATGTCAAAAGTGCAAAATACATCAGCTTCACAGACTTGGTGAAAATACTGAACATGGCAGAATCAGCATCAGGAAGCAAGCAAGCGACATGCTACAGGAACTTATAATAGCAAAACAAGGCATGGCATCAATTTACTCAAAGCATAGAACAAAATTCCCTTACTGACCATGAGCCAAAAAGGATCAGAAAATATAATAGCACCCATGCCAATATAGCAAGTTCCGTTAACAGATTCAGCAACAGGGCATGACAAAAACACATAACAAGTAGGCATGTTTAAGAGCTCTATGCACTCACTACAGAGCATCTCATGATAAACTAAGCATACATACATCAAGTAGACATGGCATAGAAGCTATACATGGCAAGAACAACATCATAGCATACACGGATCAACTACAACAACCTTGGCAAAATTGAATAACATGTAAACAATCTGCCAGGAAACATTTTATAGCAAAAGTAGAGCTCGATTGCTGAAGCTATGACACTCCATAATTGCAAAGAAGGGCATGGACCGATAGAGAATAATCATATGTTAAAAACATCCTTACTGAAGTATCTCAAAATATGCATGGACATCTCGTTAGCATCAGGTTAACATGGCATAAAAATATCAGCAAAACAGGGGCTGAAATCAGCAACATCATGAAGCCTAGTTTCCATGTTTGTGCTAGTCACCACAGAGATCACAAAATATACATGGCATACACCACTGTAAAGATGGCATGGCATATTACAAAACACATGTAGGACTCAAGTTCATAGGATGCACACATCAATCATGCCAAAAATGACAAAAGTGCATGTTCTGTTAAGAAACAGAAACTAACATCACATAGCCCTCTTCTAACAGCATTTCAGGCATCAAGATGTGCTCAAATAAAAATGACGCGATGGAAAGAAATGATCTACTCTTTGAGGCGAACAATTCTGTATGCTATACGCCCCAAACGGAGCCACGGGTGCAGAGTTATGGCACGATGAATATGCAACAAAATACTGACAAAAAAAACTTAGAGGAAATTTCGGGGGAGAAGAGGTCAACCCTCGGTGGATCTGGATCCAGATCCGGCGCGGGACGAGGTTCGCCGGAGCGGGAGAGGGCGCCGGAGGAGGGCCGGGGCCGAGGCCGGGGTCGGCGAGGTGGGGGCGGCGGATCCGGGGCGGAGGAGGCGGGCCAGGCGGCGGCGGGCGGCCGGGCGGCTCGGGCGGCCGGGCGGGCGACCGGAGGCAGCGGGCCGAGCGGGAGGGCGGCGGCGCCGGGTCGCTGGAGCGCGGGGCGGCGGGCGCTGGCTGGGCGGGGGCCCTGCTGGTTCGCCGGCCGGGCGGCGGCGGCGATGTGGGCACGCCACGCGGCGTGCCGCGTTGGCCGGGCAAGGGCGGCATGACGATCCGCCTGCCCGGACGTGTCCGCGCGCGGAGAGGAGCGGGACTAGGGTTAGGGGTGGAGTTGATCCGGATTTCGGGAGGGGTGTTTTATAGGTAGAAGGAGCTAGGAAGCTCCAAATGAGGTGTAGTTTTCTACCACACGATCGTGATCGAACGATTTAAGAGCATGGAAGTGACTTAGATGGGTTATTGGGCTGTTTTGAAGGGGTGTCAGGCTGCAACTTAAAAGAGGCCTTTGCGAGAGGCGGTTAACTGCTGAGTACCAAACGAGCTCCAAAGGACCCGAAACTTGACAAGTGGTCTACCGGTGGTGTACCAAGGCCACTTGGCAAGGCTCGGTCCATTCCGAGAAAGTTTAGTACCCACTCACGGAAAAATATAAAAGGGGACGCCGGGGGACATAGTAGTGCCGGATTGCAAAACGGACAACGGGGAAAATGCTCGGAAGCATGAGACGAGCACGTATGCAAATGAGATGCACATGATGACATGATATGAGATGCATGACAAGAACAAAAAGCAAAACAAAAGACAAAAACCCAACCACGGAGGGAATATCATATCACAATGCCGAAAATGGCAAGAGTTGGAGTTACCAATATGGAAAGTTACATCCGGGTGTTACAACACTCCACCACTACAAGAGGATCTCGCCCCGAGATCTAGGACTGAAAGAACTCCGGATATTCGAACGGAGGTGATCTTCGCGCCCCTGTGTGGCTTCTCGGTCGGAATGGTGTGACCACTTCACTTTCGGGAATTTGATTGACTTGTTGTAGTCTTGGCGCTCGGTTTCTTCAAGAATAGCAATGGGGTGCTCATGATAAGAGAGATCTTCTTGGAGGTCAATTTCTTCAAGTTGATAGTGCGCCAGAGTCTTGAAGCACTTATGGTTGCTGTGACACGTGAAACACATCGTGCACGCTTGCGGTTGGAGGAAGCTCGTTGATAGGCGAGATCGCCTCTTTGCCAATGATCTTGAAAGGACCCACGATCTAGGGGCAAGCTTCCTTTGATACCGGGTTGACGAGTGCCTTTCATTGGAGAGACGCGGAGGTAGACATGGTCTCCGATTTCAAAAGCCACATCACGGTGCTTGTCATCATAATAGCTCTTCCGGCGCGATTGCGGCTTTGAGATTCTCACGAATGACTTTGCACATCTCTTCGCTTCATTATCAAGTCGCTGCCAAGAAGTTGGCGTTAACCTGCCTCGGACCAATTGAGAGGAGTACGGCACTTTCTCGCCATAGAGAATTTCGAATGGGGCCTTGCCTCAACTCGCTTGGAAGCTGTTGTTGTAGGAGAACTCGGCATATGGAAGACAATCTTCCCACTTCATACCGAAGGAAATGACACAAGCCCCGAGCATATCTTCGAGGATTTGATTGACTCGCCGACTTGGCCACTTGTTTGAGGGTGGAAAGTTGTGTCAAAACGAATGTTGGTGCCCATGGCCTTCTGAAAAGAATCCCAAAACTTGGAGGTAAAGATGCTGCCACGGTCTGAAGAGATCACTTGTGGAATGCCGTGCAAGGAGACAATCCTGGATGTGTATAGCTCTGCCAACTGAGATGTTGTGATAGATTCTTTGATAGGAAGAAAATGAGCCACTTTAGTAAGCTTGTCAATGACAACGAAGATAGCATCATTTCCACGCTTGGACTTTGGAAATCCAGTCACGAAGTCCATTTCGATATGATCAAACTTCCATTCTGGAATAGCAAGAGGTTGGAGGAGACCAGCTGGTCGTTGGTGTTCTGCTTTCACTCTTCAGCAGACATCACACACATTAACGAATTGAGCAATTTATCGCTTCATTCGAGTCCACCAATATGACGGCTTGAGGTCATGGTACATCTTCGTACTTTCCGTGATGAATGGATAGAAGGGAATTGTGCGCCTCGCTCATAATGACTTTACGAGATCACCCTTAGGAACCACAATCCGGTCCTCGAAGAAAAGAGTATCTTTGTCATCAATGTGGAAGCACTTGTATTTGGAAATGCCCTTATCGATACCACGCTTCACCTTTTTCACCATGGTATCCAGGAGTTGAGCCTCACGAATTTGGTCTTCCAAAGTAGGAGAGACTATGAGGTTGGCAAGAAAGCCTTGAGGAACAACTTGAAGATTCAGCCATGGAAAGCTTCACAGAGATCCGGTTGGAAAGGCTTGAGAATTAAGCTGTTGCAGTAAGCCTTCCTGCTCAAAGCATCTGCAATCACATTGGCCTTGCCCGGAGTATATTCAATACTTGGGTTGTACTCATGAATCATTTCGATCCATCGAGTTTGCCTGAGGTTGAGGTTGGGTTGAGTGAAGATATACTTGAGACTCTTGTGATCAGTGAAAATGTCCACTTTCCTTCCCAACAAGAGATGTCTCCATGTTATCAATGCATGGACAACTGCCGCCAACTCAAGATCGTGGAGTGGGGTAGTTCTTTTCATGGGCTTCAATTTGGCGAGAGGTATAGGCCACAACTTTCTTCTCTTGCATTAACACAAAGACCGAGACCTTGAAGAGAAGCATCACGTAAAACTTCGAATGGCTTGGATTCATCAGAGGAGTTAAGACAGAGCTGTGACGAAGTTTCTCTTTGAGAGTATTGAAAGCAACGTCACACTCGTGGAGACCAGACATACTTCACATGCTTCGGAGGAGGTTTGAAAGAGGCTTTGCAATCTTAGAGAAGTTCTCAACGAATCTTCAAAGAATAGCTTGCAAGTCCAAGAAAATCGCTAAGTCGCTTAACATTCTCGAGGAGGTTCCCAATTCACAACCGCAGACACCTTCTCGGATTAACAAATGATGCCCTTGGCGGAGATGATATGACCAAGGTAAAGAACTTCATCAAGCCAAAATTCACATTTGGAAAACTTCGATAGAATTGATGCTCTCGAGCTTGTCGAGCACCAACCGCAAATGTTTGGCATGATCCTTCTTATTCTTGGAGAAGACCAAAATATCATCAAGATAGACCAAGACGAATTCATTGGTGTAGGGGTTGAAGATGAAGTTCATCATCCGAGAGAATGTTGGAGGAGCATTGACAAGGCCGAAAGACATGACAGTATATTCATAAGAACCAAAGCTTGTTCTAAATGCTGTCTTGGGAATATCTTGTTCACGAATGCGAATTTGATGATAACCCATAATGAAGGTCAAGCTTGGAGAACACTTTAGCACCTTTGAGTTGCTCGAAAAGCTCATTGATGTTGGGAAGTGGATACTTGTTCTTGATTGTCTTCTTATTCAATGGACGGTAGTCGACACAAAGTCGGTCCGTGCCATCCTTCTTCTGGACAAAAAGAACACCACAACCCCAAGGAGATGAACTCGTCCGATCAAACCTGACGCTCTTGTTCATCGAGTTGCTTCTTCAATTCCTTCAGCTCATTAGGTCCAAGATTGTATGGACGCTTGCAAACGGGTTCAGTGCCAGGCTCAAGATCGATAACGAACTCAACTGGCCGGTGACGAGGCTTTCCTGGGAGCTCTTCTGGAAAGGCATCTTGGTACTCACAAACGACTGGAATCTGAGAGATAGCATCCAATTCACCCTTCTCATTGAGAGAAAACAACCGAATGGTTTCATCACGAGCGGCATAGATGATCACATCATTAGAAGAGTGAGTCAATTGAATTTCGCAGCACAATCAAGCCGAGCTTTGTGCCGAGAAAGCCACCCATCCCAAGAATAAGATCAATATCCGAGTCGCCAAGGACAATTGGATTAGCCGTAAATCTATAGTCGCCCATCTTGATACCGATATTCGAACCAAAACTCGAGAAGTCATTTCCTTAGCCGGAGAAACAATAGACAAAGGTCTCGGCAATGCTTGAGTAACCAAATCATGCATAGCCACAAAAGGTCTTGAGATGAAAGAATGTGATGCACCAGTATCAAATAAGCTTTTGCAGGAATATCATTAACTGAGAGATTACCCATTATCACATCAGTAGATTCCTCCGCTTGAGCTGCATTCATCATGTTCACCTTTGCAGACTTGGGATTATGCTTGACCACCGTGACATCGGAAGATCTCATTGGAGGAGGAGGCGAAGGCGCCTTTTGGTTGAAGCACTTGTTCGCATAGTGACCTTTCACGACATTTGTTGCAAGTCACCTCGAGAGCGACGGTGATAAGGAGCATTTGACCTTGGAGCTTGAGAATTAGACTTGTTCTCGATAGCTCGGGTTGGGCGGGTGGGAAGATCCACGACCACCGAGTTCTTCTCACGATAAGGCCGACGGAACGGAGGAGGAGGAAGGTAGAACTTCACGCTTAGCTGCCACTTGAGAGGAAGTAGAAGACTGAATCGCATCCTCGATTCTCTTCTTAGAAGCCTCACATTTGAGCTGGGCAGCTTCTTGCTTCAAAGGCCATGTTGTAGAATTCATCATACTTTTCTCGCTCAAAAAGCACGAGAGCTAATTGCAAATCTTCTCTCGAGACCACCTCTCGAATTGATAGATCATACTCTTTTCATCGTGGAGGTCTTGCTTAGCTAAGCGAAGCGAAGCTCGAACTGGATATTGTATTGACAATACGTACATGTTGCCTTGCTTGAGATTGCGGAACTCCTCACGCTTGATCTCAAAGCAACACTTTTCGGAATGTCGTGAGCTTTGAAGTCTCGGCGGAACTCATCCTGTAATTACACGACCTCCTCCTCGAATCTTTGTATTCTTGAAACCACTCGGCAGCCTTGGTCCTTGAGTTGAAACGAAGCAAACTTGACAAAGTCCTCGTGTCGACATTGCTACATTAAAATGTTTGCAGATGTCCACAAGCCAATCGTCGGCCTCGTGGCCTCGACACAAAAACTAAAAGACTTCGCTGATTAGCAAGGAACTGATTGAGGGTAGCAAAGTGCGGCTGGTTGTTGCCTTGACCTTGATTTCCTTGATTGCCTTGCCCTTTGGGTACGCTTCTGCAAGAGTTGCAAAATCATCTCGAGCATTGGCATTGGTGGCTGCCATGATAGCTTGCCATGCCTCCGGAGGCGGAGGTGGAGGTGGAGGGTTCGACCGACTCCCATCATTATGCTCCGGATTCAGACGTGTTGGCGGAGCCATCCTGAAGAGGGTGACATCCGTTAGCACTTTGATAGACAGCTAGACAAGTTGAATCAACGAATAGAAATTGCAACATATAGTCTTCACAATAAATATTCGAACAAGGATGAACGAATGAATTCCAAAGTTAACATCACACGTCCATTAAGGTGAGAAGCCACTTGATTAAGGGTTGATGAAAAAAAACAAGGTACGATCGAACAAATAAGTGGTAAGGATTACCCAATCACAAACCAAATATCTCAAGGGAAGAAATGTTAGGAGCTACTTGAATCCCACCTATAAACTCCCCAAACTCTCGGTTATGCAACTGGTGTTGGGGATACAGGGACACAAAATATATCACCCAAACTAACAATACCTAGATCCAAATGTATCCATCCGTCAACACATAACCAAGAAACCTTCGAAATCGTGGTACCTCGACCTTCAAAAGCATCCGTTATACGAAGTCATGGCAATACTCCCGAAGCTCGCCCCAAGATCAAGTTATCGGGTTATCTCACCAACAACTGCACAAAAGAGATTTTCGATGTCGGCAAAACTAAGGTATTCCAGAACTGCAACGATAAAATTGTGACGGCAACTTTCAGAGCTCAACTCCCCGGGACACTGCCACAACCCCTAAATGTCAGGAGGCACCAAGAACAATGTTCTCGTCACAAAACCATCGGAACGATTCCAAGATACTCGCGTGATCCTAATTTTTTTAGTGAAATTTGAGGAGAGGAGAGTCAAAACTTCTACGTCAGAGACCTCACCAGAGCTTTAAGGGACTGGGAGTAAAAAGAATCCTACTCCGATATATATAATCCTAAGACTCAAAACATTTTTGTTCTAGACTCAACAACGCCAAAGAAACAATCAAGCAGGGCTCCTAAGTCGGGAAGGCTCGATACCAACTTGTCACGCCTCGATGCAGCTATATCTCCCACGTGTCGAAGCATCGACTTAGAGGCGAACCGCATTGAAAGCAATGTCGCAAGTGAGGTAATCTTCACACAACCCATGTAATACATAAGGGAAAGAGATACATAGTTGGCTTACAATCGCCACTTCACACAATACATAAATAAACATCCATCATCCAGATTACACTCAAGGTCCGACCACGGAACCAAAAGAAAAGAAGATACCCCAAATGCTACACAGATCCTCGATTGTCCCAACTGGCTCCACTCATCGATCATCAGAAAAGACACATAGTAACGACCAATGCCTCATCGAACTCCCACTTGAGCTCGGTTATGCCATCCGTGACCGACATCGCGGCACCGCAATCGCTTTTGGTAGAACTGTGAGTCACGGGGACTCGGCAATCTCACACCCGCGAGATCAAGACTATTTAAGCTTATAGGAAGGACAGAGTTGTGAGGTGGAGCTGCAGCAAGTTTACTAGCATATATGGTGGCTACATTCGCAAAAGAGAGCGAGAAGAGAAGCAAGGCACGGTCGTGGAAGCTAGTAGCGATCAAGAAGTGATCCTAACTACTTACGCCAAACATAACTCCAACACCGTGTTCACTTCCCTGACCACGAGAAGAGACCATCACAGTTACACACGCCGGTTGATGTATTTTAATCAAGGTCAACTTCGCTTTTCTACAACCGGACATTAACAAAGTCCCATCCGCCTCATAACCGCTGGCACGGCTTTCGAAAGATAATACCCTCGCAGGGTGTCCCAACTTAGCCCATTATAAGCTCTCACGGTCAACGAAGGATATTCCTTCTACCGAAGACCCGATCAGTCTCGAATCCCGGACTACAAGACATTTCGACAGCAATAAAACAAGACCAAAGAAAGCCGCCCGATTGTGCCGACAAATCCCGATAGGAGCTGCACATATCTCGTTCTCGTGGCACATTCGGATGAGCAGTCCGCATAATCTAAAACCAGACCTCAAGTTTCCTTGAGGGGCGCCGCAGGGTTCTAGTTCGGGCCAAGACTCAAGGAGCACCGTCCGGGGGTTAAAATAAAGATGACCCTCGGGCTCATAAAACCCGGGGAAAAAGGCTTAGGTGGCAAATGGTAAAACCAAAGTTGGGCCTTCTTGGAGGAGTCTTATTCAAAGCGAACTGTCAAGGGGGTCCCATAAATCACCCAACCGTAAGGAACGTGGAAATCAAGGAACATAACGCCGGTATGACGGAAACTAGGGCGGCAAGAGTGGAACAAAACACTGTGCATAAGGCCGAGCCTTCCACCCTTTACCAAATATATAGATGCATTAATTATAGCAGATATATTGTGATATCCCCAACAAGTAAACATGTTCCAACAAGGAACAACATCTCCATGTTCCAACAAGGAACAAACTTCATCTTCTCCTCGCAACTAGCAACGCTTATAAGAGGGCTGAGCAAAGCGGTAACATAGCCAAACAACGGTTTGCTAGGAAAGGATGGTTAGAGGTTTGACATGGCAATATGGGTGGCATGATATAGCAAGTGATAGGCATCATAGCATAGGCATAGCAAAAGAGCAAGCATATAGCAAGCAAAGATAGAAGTGATTTCGAGGGTATGGTCATCTTGCCTGCAAAGTTCTCAGAGTTGTCGAAAGCTTGATCCTCGTAAGCGTTCTCAACAGGTTCCTCGCTCACGCACTCGCCTCCGGCTCTACCCAAAACAAGAACACAAACAATGGAACCACAATAAATCACGGTGCAATGCACAAGCAAGATGATGCAATACAAGGCATAATATGCGAGATGTGATATGCAATGCGTATGCGTGCTCCGGAAGGAAAATGATGAACCAGGCATCAACTTGGCAAAACAAGTATGCCGCTGGAAAGGTGAGATGATTTCGGTTGAAATCGATATAAAGATCACCGGAATCGGATGCACGGTTTGCAAATGACAAGCAAAACAAGAATGACACAAATCTGCCATTAGCAAAGATGATGCCACATAGCAAGCAACAAGAAATTAAGCTACTGCACCCAAACGTACCAGAAAAGCATATGGCAGTGATCTACTCAAGATGCTTGACAAAAGATGAACACTGAGCTACGGCTAAATCACACCATAACAGGTCCAAACAAGCATGTCAAAAGTGCAAAATACATCAGCTTCACAGACTTGGTGAAAATCTTGAACATGGCGTAATCAAAGATCGTGAAGCAAGCGTTTACATGCTACAGGAACTTATAATAGCAAAACAAGGCATGGCATCAATTTACTCAAAGCATAGAACAAAATTCCCTTACTGACCATGAGCCAAAAAGGATCAGAAGATATAATAGCACCCATGCCAATATAGCAAGTTTCAAGTAATGTATTCAAAGAATGTGGCATGACAAAAACAGATAACAAGTAGGCATGTTTAAGAGCTCGATGCACTCACTACAGAGCATCTCATGATAAACTAAGCATACAAACATCAAGAAGACATGGCATAGAAGCTATACATGGCAAGAACAACATCATAGCATACACGGATCAACTACAACAACCTTGGCAAAATTGAATAACATGTAAACAATCTGCCAGGAAACATTTTATAGCAAAAGTAGAGCTCGATTGACTCAAGCTATGGCACTCCATAATTGCAAACAAGGGCATGGATGGGTAGAGAATAATCATATGTTCAAAACATCCTTACTGAAGTATCTCAAAATATGCATGGATCTCTCGGTAGCATCAAGTTAACATGGCAAAAAAATATCAGCAAACCAGGGGCTGAAATCAGCAACATCATGAAGCCTAGTTTGCATGCTTGTGGTAGTCACCACAGAGATCACAAAAAATACATCGCATACACCGCTGTAAAGATGGCATGGCATATTACAAAACACATGTAGGACTCAAGTTCATAGGATGCACACATCAATCATGGAAAAAATGACAAAAGTGCATGTTCTGTTAAGAAACAGAAACTAACAAAAGTGCATGTTCTGTTAAGAAACAAACATAAAGTGCATGTTCGGGCATCAAGATGAGCTCAAATGAAAATGGTGCAATGGAATGAAATGATCTACTCGTCGAAACGAACAATTCGGTATGCTATACGCCCCAAACGGAGCCACGGGTGCAAATTTATGGCACGATGAATATGCAACAAAATACTGACAGAATAAAAACTTAGAGGAAATTTCGGGGGAGAAGAGGTCAAGCCTCGGTGGATCTGGATCCAGATCCGGCGCGGGACGAGGTTCGCCGGAGCGGGAGAGGGCGCCGGAGGAGGGCCGGGGCCGAGGCCGGGGTCGGGCGAGGTGGGCGCGGCGGATCCGGGGCGGAGGAGGCGGCGGGCCGCAGGCGAAGGCGGCGGGCGGGCGGCGAAGCTCGGGCGGCCGGGCGGCGACCGGAGGCGGCGGCCGAGCGAGGTTTCCGCGGCGGCGCGGCGCGGCCGGTTGGTCGCGGAGCTGGGCGCTGGCGGGCGGGCGCCCGGGTTGGGCGGGGGCTCAAGGCTCGCGAGGCTGGGCGGCGGTGATGTGGGCACGCCCACGTGGCGTGCCGCGGTTGGCCGGGGCGCGGGCAGCGGACGCGTCTGCCTGGCTCCCGGGACGTGTCCGCAAGGCGCGAGAGGAGCGGGACTAGGTTAGGGTGGAGTTGATCCGGATTTCGTGAGGGGGTGTTTTATAGTTAGAAGGAGCTAGGAAGCTCCAAATGAGGTGTAGTTTTCACCACACGATCGTGATCGAACGACGGAGAGCATGGAAGTGACTTAGATGGGTTATTGGGCTGTTTTGAAGGTGTTGGGCTTCAACTTAAAAGAGGCATTTGCGTAGAGTGCGGTTAACTGCTGAGTACCAAACGAGCTCCAAATGACCAAACTTGATGTGTGGTTCACCGGTGGTGTACCAAGGCCACTTGGCAAGGCTCGGTCCATTCCGAGAAAGTTTAGTACCCGCTCACGGAAAAATGTAAAAGGGGACGCCGGGGGACATAGGAGTGCCGGATTGCAAAACGGACAACGGGGAAAATGCTCGGAAGCATGAGACGAGCATGTATGCAAATGAGATGCACATGATGACATGATATGAGATGCATGACAAGAACAAAAAGCAAAACAAAAGACAAAAACCCAACCACGGAGGGAATATCATATCACAATGTCGAAAATGGCAAGAGTTGGAGTTATCAATATGGAAAGTTACATCCGGGGTGTTACAGCCGGCCATGTTGGAATGGCTTTTTGCAGAGCGCTCTGTTGGATGCTAGCTCTAGGAGGGAGAGTGAGGTTTGGATCTGAGAATCCCCGTCCCTTCAAATAGACGGTTCACCTGGAGGATTGAGGGTGGCAAATGCAAAAATGCCTCGACTGCCCGCATTCGCTCGACACGTGGAGATGGTCATTACTGAGGCACCGAAGCCGAGGAGCACAACATTGATTGGAGGCCGGACACTATTCGTCGTAACAACCACTTTGGAGTATTCGGAGAAGGAACCCGCCTTGCAATGCCAAGACACATCGCTACGGGACTCATCGTCATTGAAGCCTGGTTAAGGGGCTACTGAGGGAGTCCAGGATTAGGGGGTATCCGGACAGCCGGACTGTGTACTACGTCCGGACTATTGAAGCGTGAAGATACAAGACTCAAGATTTCGGCCCGTGTCCGGATGGGACTTTCCTTGGCGTGGAAGGCAAGCTTGGCGATCCGGATATTATATTTCCTTCCTTGTAACCGACTCCATGTAAACCCTAGCCTTCTTCGGTGTCTATATAAACCGGAGAGGTTGGTCCTTAGAAGGCCGATCACAATTACAATCATACCATCATAGGCTAGCTCTTAGAGTTTAGCCTCTACAATTTCATGGTAGATCTACTCTTGTACTACCCATATCATCAATATTAATCAAGCAGGAAGTAGGGTTTTACCTCCATCGAGACGGCCCGAACCTGGGTAAACATCTGTGTCCCTTGCTTCCTGTTACCATCAGCCTTGACGCACAGATCGGGACCCCCTACCTGAGATCCGCCGGTTTTGACACCGACAATTGCATATTCACAGCTTATGATGTGTAAACTAAGGAGAAGGCATTTCAACAAATTAGAAGCAATCAAAGCTAGACACCATATGAAAGATGCAACGAATATCACTCTACCAAGTTAAAACTGTCTCGTCATAAGTGCCATTTCAACAAATTAGTAATACAAGCTATAAAAGAATGTGAGATGTAACCTATATCACACTCCGAAGTCAAATGTGTCTTATGATAAGTGATTGTTGCAGGTTACACAACAGTAGTAATTTGATGTAAGAACATGGTGTGATAGACATATATTGTATGTTCTAGAAACAGGAACACGTGTCTTATTCAAGTATAATGTGTAAAGTAAGCAGATGGAATTCAACAAAATTAGAAGCAATACAAGCTAGACATCACACATAACATGCAACCACATATAACAGTGCCAAGTTAGAGGGAGCACCAGTGATGCTGCACTAGGGGAGACTGTCGGCGTTCTGGGAACGGGGGTCCCCAGACTTGCCTGCCTGCGGCCTGCGGCGTGGCTCAAAGGAGGCCCAGGACAACCCATCTTCATCTACACAAGCTCAAGACCCTCGCGAGGGGCTGAGATTGCTGGGCGGGCGACCAAGGAGCTTCTCAGCACGGCCTCACAGGTTGGCTCATGAGGAGGCGGGAGTTCAAGGCAGGTACCTCGCGAGGTGCCCATGACGCAAGCCATGATTTGACCAAGGGCGCGGTTGGGCGCAAGCTCACAGGCCCTCCTCCTTTCCTCTTTGGTGTAAAAGGAGCAAGCGCAGCGTAGAGCATCAAGCAAAGGCATCCATTTTGGTGCAACAAGACCAAGACCAGCCCCAACGGCTGGAAGGGAGTCATCGTGGAGCCCAAGCAAAGGCCATCACCAGAGCCTTTGGCAAAGCGAGGACCAACTTTAGTCAGGATAAGTGTGCCCGTTGTTCCCCTTCAAAATGGCCAATTGTTGGCGCCCTTCCTGCTCAATATTTGGGAAGAGGCCCAGGGCCTTCGTCTATATAAGTAGAGCTAGCCACCATAGTAGAAAAGGACGATGAGCATCCAGAGAGAGGATCCGGTATTTGGAACCCAGAGAGAGAGATAGAGACCCGATCCTCAAGCTAGAGCGACGAGACACCACTGAGCAGTTCATCACACCCACCAAGAATGCACCTCGCGAGGCTGTTCTTCCCCAGATCTGCTCCTCATCAGCCCAAGAGGCAATCCACCACACCACAAACTAGAGTAGGGTATTACACCACAACGGTGGCCCAACTAGTATAAATCTCGTGTCTCTTGTGCTGTTCTTTCTAGTTTAGGTCCCTCGCGATTCGGGCAGGTACGAGACGGTGGAGGGTTGGATCTCCGCGCACCCCTGTAGTTCGAACCTTAAGGGTCTCGCTGAACCCGAATCGACATTTGGCGCGCTGTAGGGGTGTGCGGAATCTGCCTTTCGTCGCCTCGTTCTTCCCGACCATCAAGAATTATGTCTGACGCTGCCGGGCTCGGCCAGCGCCGAGCCGCCCGCCTCCCATGTCGCCCAGACGGTTCTGCCGGCGGGCGCCCTCGCTGCTTCCCGTCACCTGTCAATGTCGCCACTGGCCCGGGCTGGGAACGAGCAGCAAGCATCGCCCCAAAGACTCGCCCATGAGGCGGGACGGCCGATCCGCCACGCCTTTCACTCACCCCGCCGGTTCTTCACACGCACGCCTCAAGCGCCATGGAGACTCGAGCTGCGCCATCGCGCTAACGAAGCTCCTGCGCTACCGCCACTAACGACGTTTAGGAAGAATGGCTCGACCGAAGTCGCCGAGCTCATCTCGCACCGCAGAGGCGACTCGCCGTCTGGCCTCGCTGCACAGACCGCACCCGCTCTGCTGGCGATGAAGCTCCCGGGCGCCAGCCCGCCTCCTCAAGACGGCGCCTGGCCCTAAGGCACGCGGTCCTGGGCGGAACCTGCTTCCGCCAGCGCCGGCGCTGCAAGAGCAGAGCTGCCAAGAAGTTCCTCGCCCAAGAAGCTGCCCGAGCACTCCCCGCCCAAAGATGTCAAGACCCCGCGCTGCCCCCTGGGCCGCGCGCAGGGAGGCCCACAAGACCAAGCTCTTCCGCCCGAGGCCCCTCATACACGGCGGGCTGCCGCACCTTCACCTCCGAGATGTGCGGCCGCGGTTCCCGGGCCAAGTTCAAGCCGGAACTGCCTCCTCGCCACGACGGCACGGCTGACCTTACGGAGTTCCTCCAAATTTCACGAGCTGGGCATCGAGGCTCCCAACGGGAATGAAAAGGTCATGGCGAATTGGTTTCCCATGGCGCCAAGGACGGAGCCCGCACCTGGCTCCCGAATCTGCCCTGTGCACGATCTCTTCCTCGGGCCGAGATGCGCACCCGCTTTCCATCGCCAACTTCCAAGGTACTCGCGACCGCCACCCGCCATGAGCGACATGCGCGAATCACAGCAGCTGTGGGAAACCTCGCAAAGTACATCCAGCGCTTCAACAACGCTACGCCTCAAGATCCCCCGGTGACGGAGGAGGCCATCATCTCCGCTTTCTCCGACGGGCGCGGCGACGTCAAGATGAAGGAGGAGCTGGCTGGCGCGTGAAGATCTCGTGCACCTCCTCGAGCTGTTCAACTTGGCGACTGGCGCGCCAGGCCGAGGAGGCGCCTCTCCCTCCTCGAGCTGCCTGCCGCGGATCCCGAAGAGAAGAAGTCCAAGGGCAAGGACGTGAGTGCAAGGGGGTTGTCGTGCTCGCAGCCGAACCAGACACCAAGAGAGGCAGAGATCAGCCCGAGTCCTCCAAGGGCAGCTGGTACTGCGTGTACCACGACCTCGACACCCACAACACCAATGAATGTCAAGAGCTCCGGCCAGGCGCTGAAGGAAGGTCGGCAGACGCCCGAGCGCAGCGACCGGCTACGGCCGAGGAGGAGGAAGGAATGCAGACGCTGAAGACCACGGCCCGCGCCAGGGGTGGCGCGACCAACCTCGTGAGGACCACCGGCAAGACCCACCTCGCGAGGGGGCCGGAGGATCAGCCTCGTGAGGATCGCCTGCAGGGAACGCAGGCCTCTCCACTGCCGCCGCCACCAAGGAGAATCAAGACCGCCATCAGATTTAGGGGCTGGGGCTTCAGGAAGCGCGTGCGATCGTCGCATCCCGGGCGGAGCTCAAGCCCCAGCCTCTCGGTGCATCTTCAAGCAGTTCGCCGCCAAGTGAATGCAGTCCTCCCCAAGCTCGAGTCCACGCGCCTCTCGTGTGGTCGGGCGTGCGCCATCACGCTCAGCTCAAATGGATCAGCTCAAGTGCGCAGCTACAGCCGGAGTTCTCCGATGCTTTGCTCCCCAATCATCGCAACGTGCTAGTCACCAAGACCCTCATCGACGGAGGAGCAGGGCTCAACGCCCCGTCTGTGGAGACATTCAACAATCTTCAGTGCCTTACGATCAAATACCAGCCAACCAAGCCTTTCTCCGGAGTCAACGACGGCTCCACGGTCCCGATCGGGCAGGTCTGCCTTCCTATCACCTTCGGGGCCCGCCAACTACCACACCGAGCTCATCGACTTCGACGTCGCCCACATTCGCCTGCCGTACAACGCCATCCTCGGGTATCCAGCGTTGGCCAAATTCATGGTCAGAACTCCACCATGGCTACAAGATGCCAGAAGCGGCTGAGTCATCACGGTGCCCCGTGGAAGAGAGAGATGCAGTGTGCTCCCCGAGCGAGCTTTTCAGCCGCATCGCTGGAAGACCTGCACCACAAGAGCAGGAGGCCGCCCGAGGCCGCACTCCAAGAAGAAGAAGACATCGACCGCCCGGCTCTTCAAGAGACAGGCCCCTCGTGGTCCGCACCGGGCCGGGGGAGCCTCCTTCCATCGCATAGGAAGCGCGCCCAGCGCCCTCCTCAGTGCAGGGCTCGGGGCTCTCCCTGGAGGGCCGACCTCGCCAAGGTCTCGAGGGAGGCGCTTGGGCACAACATGGAGGCGTGTTTCCAAGCACGCTTCCCGCAAGGTGAGCAAGACCAGGAGGACAGAACCCTCAAGAGTTCATCTGCCAAGGCCATTCAGGAGCTACATGAGTCAAGGGTCATGAGGGTAGCGCCACTACCTGGCTGTGGCCCCCATCCAGCGAGGATGGTGGGCTGCGGCTGCATCGACATACCAGGCTCAACCGAGCCGCATCTCAAGAGCGCCTGCCCTCGCGAGTGGGACGCTGCAGGGTCCGCCCCACAGCCACGCACGCATGCCTTATGGCCTGCCAAACGCGGCTGCCGTGATACCAGCTGCCTCATGAGGACCATCCCGGAGGCTCAAGAGGTCGCACGCCGCAGCCCCGGCGGAGATGGAGATGGCCCATAAGGAGCCGCCCGGCGCCCCGGAGCCTCCCGAGGCCCCTGGGCCCTGGGGCTCGTGGAGGATCGGCTCCCGCAGCCCACCGAGTCTGCTACATCAACAACCCTTCATCCCCAACATCACCAGTGACATCTTTAAGTTTTATTTCCGGTGGAGCGCCTTGTGGTCAGATTATTCCTGTGCCGCTGTGGGTCCGCCCTGCGGCATGTATGCCTTTTATTTCATGTCGTTAGCCTATCTCGCTGGGCGCCCTCGGGCTGCATCATTCCCAAGCCGCCGGGCCAGTCCCAGCTGCATGTATCCTTCCTACTTTTTCCTTAGGATTATGCTCTCGCTCCACCATGCTTGTTATTTGGTGCCTTTTCCGGGTGGCGAAATCTTGCATGTTAAAGGGGGGTGCCCGAGCATCGCGACTGTGGCTCCTACCGCTCTCCGGCCCTCACCCTCCTGGTCTTGTCCATGGCATCGCGACCGGCTTGCCACGACGGCCGAGACCATCCCGAGAGCCGAGACCCGAGGACGAGAGTTTCATTATCTAACCCAGCTTATGCATTAAAGGGCGGGTGCTCGAGCATCGCGACTCGTGGCTCCTACCGGCTCTCCGCCCTCACCCTCTAGTCTTGTCCATGGCATCGCGACTGGCTTGCCAGCCGACGGCCGAGACCAGCCCGAGAGCCGGGACCCGAGGACGAGAGTTGCTGCGTCGACCCAGCTTATGCTGCTAAAGGGGGGTGCCCGAGCATCGCAGCTCGTGGCTCCTACCGCTCTCCGGCCCTCACCCTCTGGTCTTGTCCATGGCATCGCTGACCGACTTGCTGCTGAGGGCTGAGACCAGCCCGAGAGCCGGACCCGAGGACGAGTTGCGCCATCTAATCCAGCTTGCGCGTTAAAGGGGGTGCCCGAGCATCGCGACTCAGTGGCTCCTACCGCTCTCCGGCCCTCACCCTCTGGTCTTGTCCATGGCATCGCGACCGGGCTTGCCAAATGACGGTCGAGACCAGCCCGAGAGCCGGGACCCGAGGGCATAGAGTTGCGTCATCTAATCCAGCTTATGCGTTAAAGGGGGGTGCTCGAGCATCGCGACTGTGGCTCCTACCGGCCTCCGCCCTCACCCTCTGGTCTTGTCCATGGCATCGCGACCGGCTTGCCAAATGACGGTTGAGACCAGCCCGAGAGCCGGGACCCGAAGACGTAGAGCACCAGCATCTGGCCAAATTTGCAGGAACACACTCGAAGGTAAGGCCCAGAGCCAGGCGCAACCCGCCTTGAGGTAGGGCCTCGTGAGTCCCGTGCTGGCTCACGGGTGTCCGTGACACCTCGTCCAGCCCCTACCGCCAGCCACGCGGTCGTGGTGGGGTCAGATACGCCTGGGCTCCTCCCGAGGGGAGCCCTCCCACGCTCCAAAGGACGCACCATGCTCCACGCCGGGTCGACGCAAGATCTGCCGAGGATCGGCTATGCCCGTGCACATTACGCGGAAGCGCTATTCTCCGCTACCGGTGATAAACAACTAAGGGTGGCCTCCGGGTCGCATCAACCTCGTGGAGCCCAGAGCTCGGTTCGGCCTCGCCGCAACGCCTCCTCGAGCGCCGCGAGGGGTCAAGGCCAGGGCTGCGCCTGGTCACACCAGACGCGACGCCACTCCAGCCAGCCCTCGGCCTGGTTCGCCGTGACGCCACTCCCCGAGCGGAGCTAAGGTACGCATGTCGCTTGAGCGTCAAGGGGACTCCTGAGCATCGCGACTCAGGAGCCTAACTGGTCATGTAGCCCCTCACCCCTTAGTTCCGAAAGGCTAACGGCGGTTGAGGTATGCGCGGGGCCGGGCTCTGCAGACGTAGAACGATGGATCCGCCCACGCCTCACCTCCCTACTTGTTGTTCGTGCGCCAAGGGGGACTCCTGAGCATCGCGACTCAGGAGCATAACTTGTCACGTAGCCCCTCACTCCTTGGTCCCGGCCCCGGTTTTGGATTGGGGCTAACGGCGGCTGAGGTATGCGCGGGGCCGGGCTCTGCCGACGTAGAACATAAGCAAGTAGGAAGCACAAATTTCAAGGAATTCAAAAGCAAATATTACAGTCCACACTGTTATCACAATATCAAACGCAAGTTTAAATGCCTCCCCGAGGCATGATACACGTGCAGGAATTAAAAGCAAGACAGGAGCCACAAGGAGTCACTTGTCGGCGGTGGAGCAGCGCGGAGTGGGCTCGCCTCGTGAAGTAGCAAGGCCGGCAGCGCCTCACTTTGGCTTGGTGCTGAAGGCCCAGAACTTCCCCAACAGAGCCTCCGCGCGACCCTTCACAGCCTCGGCGTGGCAACAATGTGCATGCTCGCCGCTGCCGCTCCAAAGAAGTTGTCCATGTCGACGCTGGGATCGCAAGATAGATGTGGGTGAGGATCCGCCAAGGCTGCTGCAGAAGACAAGACACGCGCCTCGGCCTCAGCCGTAGGGCCAAGGCCAAGGGTGACATCTTCAAGAGCACGGATCAGGAAAGGAAGCAGCTTGGCGGGCCGTCCTCTGCGCCCGGCCGGTGGGCTCTCCAGGCTGTCAGAAGCTCCCTCAGAAAAGCGCGAGCCTTCACCTCCATATCCATGAAGGCCACACGATCTTGGCAAGAACCCGCTGCCTTGGCCCAGCTCGACCTTCCTCGCCTCCAGTTCCTGCTCCAGCTGCCTAGGGCGGTCACGACGCTTCTTCAGCTTGGCCTCCCGGTCCTTGGCGGCCGCCTCGCGAGCCTTCATGCTTTCCTCCTGCTCTGGCGTGAGGCGGGCCTCCTCGGCGAGCTGGTTCTGCAGCCCTTCACCGCCTCTAGCTGCCTCACAGCGACCTTGGATGTTGGCTGCCTCCCTGTGGAAGCATCGCTGGCTACCTTCGCCTCCCGAACAGCACTGCTTCTCCTCGTCAAGAAGCCGCCGAGGCCTGGACCAGCGCCGCCAATCGCGTCGGCGCTGAATCCAGCCAGAGGCCAGCTCCAAGCGCCCGGCCACCAAGCGAGGGTCGGCACCGAAGATCCTGCCAAGAGCCGGGTCCAATTCAGCGGCAGCACGATCCAGGACAGTGGGAGGAGTCGGAGAGACAGCAGTTGGTGGAGTAGGAGGAGGTGGCGGCGGCGTAGCCACTGCGCCTCGAAGCGGAACCAGCGGCGCCACGACAACAGCGGAGGCAGCGCCGAGCAAGGGCACCTCGGGAGTCGCCTGGGCCAAGGGGGCTGAGCTCACCCTAGCGGGCTCAGCCAGGCCTCGCGAGGGCGCCCGGGCAGGAGAGGCCTGGGCGTCAGGATCATCTTCTTTTTCGGGCAGAGGCACCGCCACGGACGAGGCCTCAGGAGCCCCCTTCAGCTTCTTCGCCGCGGGCGCCAGCCTGGCCGAAGAACATGGACATCAGATCTCGTCGACAGGGCAATAATCAAGACGGGAAAGTGTGCACTTACAGGTGTCGTCATTTGGTGGACTCGAGCAGCCTCCGGCCATACTTGAAGCCCGAGAGCCGGGCTGCAGGATCAGCTTCAAGGGGACCAGGAGCAGGAGGCGCGTCTGGACCGCCCGGGCCGGGCGGACCTGTGGGGACCAGCCCAGTCCGTCCTTCTTCCGGGATCGGGGCAGGCTTCGCCTCCCGCTCACCCTCATCCTCGTCGTCGCCACTCTCGGGAGGTGGAGAACGGGGCCTGCGCCGCAGGGGAGGAGCCCTTGACTCCGCCTCGAATCAACCCCCTCTCCGGCTCTCTTTCCTCCACCTCACGGAGTCGGAAGAGGACACGCCCACCCGCCTCCGAGCCTCATGGGGCACGAGCCCGTCCCCTGCTTGAAGGCGGGCATGGACCCCACAACCTGCTCCCAATCCTCGCTGAAGGAACAGGGCTGGGCGCCTTCTTCTCGCTCGCCACATCACCCCCAACCAAGGACTGGAGGACTGTCGCCAGATCCTCGCCGGCCAGGCCACGGGCTCGGGTGAGGCCTCCACATTGAAGTAGGCATCGCCTAGCGGAGCTGGGCTTGGTGCTCCAGAACTCCCTCAAGAGCCGACGCACTGGGCTTCGCTGGCCGGCGGGCCGGCTTCAGATCTGCATCCATCTTCTCCAAAGACCAGCCACATGGGATCCCGAAGCTTCGCCGGACCAGCTGTCGGAACGCTCAAGGGCTCCATGGGCAGGATCAGCCGAGGCGGATCCGCCAAAGATCCACCAAGACCCACTTGCTCCTCAAGCCTTCAATCCGCTTCCTGTGGTTTGAAATGGCGATGGCTCCGCCAGATGCAACAAATCTCACAAGACGCTGGAGGCGGAGCCGCGGGAGGCTCGGAGGAAGAAGTAGTGGCGTAGCAAGGCCACCGAGGGCTTCACCCCAACATGGGCCTCACAATAGTAAGCGAAGATTGCCAGAAGGAGGACGGAGTTGGGATGGAGGTGCAGAGCTTGGATGTTGTAGTGACGGACAACGGAAAAGAAGAACTCAGAGAAGGGAGGCACCAGACCAGCAATGATGGCGCTCGCGAAGAACGGGTAGAAGGTACTCCCCCGGCCCTCAGGGGCGGAGGAGCCGGCCTTGAACACCGCCGTTCCATTGACGCCCTGCGCCTCCTGAAGGAAATATGCCCTAGAGGCAATAATAAAGTTATTATTTATTTCCTTATATCATGATAAATGTTTATTATTCATGCTAGAATTGTATTAACAGGAAACATAATACATGTGTGAATACATAAACCTACAAAGTGTCACTAGTATGCCTCTAATTGTCTAGCTCGTTAATCAAAGATGGTTGTGTTTCCTAACCATGAACAAGGAGTTGTTATTTGATTAACGGGATCACATCATTGGTTGAATGATCTGATTGACATGACCCATTCCATTAGCATAGCACCTGATCGTATAGTTTGTTGCTAGTGCTTTTCTTCATGACTTATACATGTTCCTATGACTATGAGATTATGCAACTCCCGTTTGCATGTGGAACACTTTTGGTGCTACCAAACGTCACAACGTAACTGGGTGATTATAAAGGTACATTACAGGTGTCTCCGAAGGTACATGTTGGGTTGGCATATTTCGAGATTAGGATTTGTCACTCCGATTGTCGGAGAGGTATCTCTGGGCCCTCTCGGTAATGCACATCACATAAGCCTTGCAAGCATTGCAACTAATGAGTTAGTTGTGAGATGATGTATTACGGAACGAGTAAAGAGACTTGCGGTAACGAGATTGAACTAGGTATTGGATACCGACGATCGAATCTCGGGCAAGTAACATACCGATGACAAAGGGAACAACGATGTTGTTATGCGGTCGACCGATAAAGATCTTCGTAGAATATGTAGGAGCCAATATGGGCATCCAGGTCCCGCTATTGGTTATTGACCGTAGAGGTGTCTCGGTCATGTCTACATAGTTCTCGAACCCGTAGGGTCCGCGACGCTTAACGCTTCGATGAGTTACTATGAGTTGTTATGATGTTTCTGTACCGAAGGTTGTTCGAGTCCCGGATGAGATCACGGACGTGACGAGGAGTCTCGAAATGGTCGAGACATAAAGATTCATATATTGGAAGTCTATGTTTGGACATCGGAAGTGTTCCGGTGAAATTAGGAATTTTACCAAGGCAGGGAGGTTACCGAACCCCCGGAATACTAATGGGCCAACATGGGCCTTAGTGGAAAGGAGAGAAGGGGCCCAAGTGCTGGTCGCACCTTCCCCTTCCCTAGTCCTATTAGGACTAGGAGAAGGCGCCTCTCTCTCCCTTCCCACTTGGGGAAACCTAGTTGGACTAGGATTGGGGGAATCCTACTCCTAGTAGGAGTAGGACACCCTGGCGCACCTCCCTTGGCCGGCCAGCCCTCCTCCTTCCCTCCTTTATATCAGGGGCAGAGGGCACCCCATGACACACAAGTTGATCCTTGAGATCTTTCCTTAGCCGTGTGCGGTGCCCCTTCCACCATATTACACCTCGAGAATACCGTAGCGAGCTTAGGCGAAGCCCTCGCCACGGTGGAACATCATCATCGCCACCACGCCGTCAGGTCGATTTAAACTCTCCCTCAACACTTTCGGCTGGATCGGAGTTCGAGGGACGCCATCGAGCTGAACGTGTGCAGAACTCGGAGGTGCCGTGACGCTCGGGTACTTGGATCGGTTGGATCGTGAAGAAGTACGACTACTTCCTCTACGTTGCGTCAACGCTTCCGGTGGGTCTACGAGGGTACGTAGACAACACTCTCATCTCGTTGCTATGCATCACCATGATCTTGCGTGATCGTAGGAAAATTTTTGAAATTACTACGTTACCCAACAAAGTGGCATCCGAGCCAGGTTTTATGCGTAGATGTCATATGCACGCAGTAGAACACAAGTGAGTTGTGGACGATACAAGTCATACTGCCTACCAGCATGTCATACTTTGGTTCAGCGGTATTGTTGGAAAGACGATCCAGACCAACCTTACGCTGCATTTTACGCGAGACCGGTTCCCTCGACGTGCTTTGCACATAGATGGCTTGTGGAAGACTGTCTCTCCAACTTTAGTTGAACCGAGTGTATACGCCCGGTCCTTGAGAAGGTTAAAACGGAGTCTATTTGACGAAGTATCGTTGTGGTTTTGATGCGTAGGTAAGAACGGTTCTTGCTCAGCCCGTAGCAGCCACGTAAAACTTGCAACAACAAAGTAGAGGACGCCTAACTTGTTTTGCAGGGCATGTTGTGATGTGATATGGTCAAGACGTGATGCTATATTTTATTGTATGAGATGATCATGTTTTGTAACCGAGTTATCGGCAATCGGCGGCAGAGCCATATGGTTGTCGCTTTATTGTATGCAATGCAATCGCCCTGTAATGCTTTACTTTATCACTAAGCGGTAGCGATAGTCGAAGAAGCATAAGATTGGCGAGACGACAACGATGCTACGATGGAGATCAAGGTGTCGCGCCGGTGATGATGGTGATCATGACGGAAGCTTCGAGATGGAGATCACAAGCACAAGATGATGATGGCCATATCATATCACTTATATTGATTGCATGTGATGTTAATCCTTTATGCATCTTATCTTGCTTTGATTGATGGTAGCATTATAAGATGATCCCTTACTAAATTATCAAGAAGTGTTCTCCACGAGTATGCACCGTTGCGAAAGTTCTTCGTCTTGAGACACCACGTGATGATCGGGTGTGATAGGCTCTACGTTCAAATACAACGGGTGCAAAACAGTTGCACACGCAGAATACTCAAAGTTATACTTGGACGAGCTATGCATATAAGATATGACCTCGGAACACGAGACCGAAGGTCGAGCGTGAATCATATAGTAGATATGATCAACATATTGATGTTCACCATTGAAACTACTCCATCACACGTGATGATCGGGTCATGGTGTAGTTGATATGGATCACGCAATCACTTAGAGAATTGGAGGGATATTTTTCTAAGTGGGAGTTCTTAAGTAATATGATTAATTGAACTTAAATTTATCATGAACTTAGTACTGATAGTATCTTGCTTGTCTATGATGTGTAGATAGATGGCTCGTCTTTGTTGTTCCGTTGAATTTTAATGCGTTCCTTGAGAAAGCAAAGTTGAAAGATGATGGCAGCAATTACACGGACCGGGTCCAGAATTTGAGGATTATCCTTATTGCTGCACGGAAGAATTACGTCCCGGAAGCACCGTTAGGTGCCAGTTCGGTGCAAGGGCTGCGCCAGATGTTGTGAACGTCTCGCAAAGCAAAGCCGATGACTACTCTATAGTTCGGTGTGCCATGCTTTACGGCTTAGAACCGGACTTCAACGTCGTTTTGAACACCATGGAGCATATGAGATGTTCCAGAGTTGAAGTTAATATTCCAAGCGAATGCCCGGATTGAGAGATATGAAGTCTCCAATAAGCTCTATAGCTGTAAGATGGAGGAGAACGGTTACGTCGGTGAGCATATACTCGGAATGTCCGGATATAACAATCACTTGATTCAACTGGAGTTAATCTTCCGGATGATTGCGTCATTGATGTAATTCTCCAATCATCGCCACCAAGCTACAAGAGCTTCGTGATGAACTATAATATGCAAGGGATGACCAAAACAATGCCGAAGCTCTTCGCGATGCCGAAAGCCATGGAGGTAGAAATCAAAAAGGAGCATCAAGTGTTGATGGTTAACAAAACCACTAGTTTCAAGAAAAAGGGCAAAGGAAAGAAAAGGAAACTTCAAAAGAACGGCAAGCAAGTTGCTGATCAAGAGAAGAAACCCAAGTCTCGGTCCTAAGCCCTAAATCGAGTGCTTCTATTGCAAGCGTGCTGGTCACCGAAGCGGAACTGCCCCAAGTATTTGGCGGATAAGAAGGATGGCAAGGTTAACAAAAGGTATATGTGATATACAAGTTATTGATGTGTACCTTACTAATACTCGCAGATAGAGCACTTTTGGTATTTGATACCGGTTCTGTTGCTAATATTTGCAACTCAAACAGGGGCTACGGATTAGCGAAGATTGGCTAAGGACGAGGTGACGATCTTGGCGTGGGAAATGGTTCCAAAGTCGATGTGATCGCAATCGGCACGCTACCTCTACATCTACCTTCGGGATTAGTATTAGACCTAAATAATTGTTATTTAGTACCAGCGTTGAGCATGAACATTATATCCGGATCTTGTTTAATGCGAGACGGTTATTCATTTAAATCAGAGAATAATGGTTGTTCTATTTATATGAATAATATCTTTTATGGTCATGCACCATTGAAGAATGGTTTGTTTTTACTTAATCTCGATAGTAGTGATACACATATTCATAACGTTGAAGCCAAAAGATGTAGAGTTGATAATGATAGTGCAACTTATTTGTGGCAATCGCCGTTTAGGTCATATCGGTGTAAAGCGCATGAAGAAACTCCATCTCGATGGACTTTTGGAGTCACTTGATTATGAATCACTTGGCACTTGAACCGTGCCTTATGGGCAAGATGACTAAAACACCGTTCTCCGGAACTATGGAGAGAGCAACAGATTTATTGGAAATCATACATACTGATGTATGTGGTCCAATGAATGTTGAGGCTCGTGGCGGATATCGTTATTTTCTCACCTTCACAGATGATTTGAGCAGATATGGGTATATCTACTTAATGAAACACAAATCTGAAACATTTGAAAAGTTCAAAGAATTTCAGAGTGAAGTGGAAAATCATCGTAACAAGAAAATAAAGTTTCTACGATCTGATCGTGGAGGAGAATATTTGAGTTACGAAGTTTGGCCTACATTTGAAACAATGCGGAATAGTTTCAAGCAACTTACGCCACCGGAACACCACAACGTAATGGTGTGTCCGAACGTCGTAATCGCATTTTATTAGATATGGTGCGATCTATGATGTCTCTTACTGATTTACCGCTATCGCTTTTGGGGTTATGCTTTAGAGACGGCTACATTCACTTTAAATAGGGCACCATCTAAATCCGTTGAGACGACGCCTTATGAACTGTGGTTTGGCAAGAAACCAAAGTTGTCGTTTCTGAAAGTTTGGGGCTGCGATGCTTATGTGAAAAAGCTTCAACCTGATAAGCTCGAACCCAAATCAGAGAAATGTGTCTTCATAGGATACCCAAAGGAGACTGTTGGGTACACCTTCTATCACAGATCCGAAGGCAAGATTTTTGTTGCTAAATTCGGAAACTTTTTGGAGAAGGAGTTTCTCTCGAAAGAAGTGAGTGGGAGGAAAGTAGAACTTGATGAGATAACTGTATCTACTCCCTTATTGAGAAGTAGTACATCACAGAAAACAGTTTCGTGACACCTACACCAAATAGGGAAGAAGCTAATGATGATGATCATGAAACTGTCAGATCAAGTTTCTACAGAACAGAGATCAACCAGAGCAAGATCCGCACTGTGAGTGGTACGGTAATCCTATTCTCGAAGTCATGTTATCGGAACATGATGAACCTACGAACTATGAAGAAGCGATGGTGAGCCCAGATTCCACAAAATGGCCGGAGGCCATGAAATCTGAGATGGGATCCATGTATGAGAACAAAGTGTGGACTTTGGTTGACTTGCCCGATGATCGGCAAGCAATTGAGAATAAATGGATCTTCAAGAAGAAGACTGACGCCGATGGTAATGTTACTGTCTATAAAGCTCGACTTGTTGCAAAAGGTTTTCGACAAGTTCAAGGGATTGACTACGATGAGACCTTCTCACCAGTAGCGATGCTTAAGTCCGTCCGAATCATGTTAGCAATTGCCGCATTTTATGATTATGAAATTTGGCAAATGGATGTTAAAACTGCATTCTGAATGGATTTACGGAAGAAGAGTTGTATATGATGCAACCAGAAGGTTTTGTCGATCCAAAAGGAGCTAACAAAGTGTGCAAGCTCCAGCCGATCCATTTATGGACTGGTGCAAGCCTCTCGGAGTTGGAATAAACGTTTTGATAGTGTGATCAAAGCATTTGGTTTTATATGAGACTTTTGGAGAAGCCTGTATTTACAAGAAAGTGAGTGGGAGCTCAGTAGCATTTACGATATTATATGTGGATGACATATTACCGATCGGAAATGATATAGAATTTCTGGATAGCATAAAGGGATACTTGAATAAGAGTTTTTCGATGAAAGACCTCGGTGAAGCTGCTTACATATTGGGCATTAAGATCTATAGAGATAGATCAAGACGCTTAATAGGACTTTCACAAAGCACATACCTTGACAAAGTTTTGAAAAGTTCAAAATGGATCGAGGCAAAGAAAGGGTTCTTGCCGGTGCTACAAGGTGTGAAGTTGAGTAAAGACTCAATGCCCGACCACCGCAGAAGATAGAGAGAAAATGAAAGATGTTCCTATGCTTCACCATAGGCTCTATCATGTATGCAATGCGTGTACCAGACCTGATGTGTGCCTTTGCTGTAAGTTTGGCAGGCAGTACCAAAGTAATCCAGAGTGGATCATCGGACAGCGGTCAAGAACATCCTTAAGTACTTAAGAAGGACTAAGGATATGTTTCTCATTTATGGCGGTGACAAAGAACTGTCAAATCGTAAACGGTTACGCCGACGCAAGCTTTTGACACTGATCCCGGACGATTCTAAATCGCAAACCGGATACGTATTTACATTAAACGGAGGAGCTGTCGGTTGGTGCAGTTCCAAACAAAGCGTCGTGGCGGGATCTACATGTGAAGTCGAGTACATAGCTGCTTGGAAGCAGCTAATGAAGGAGTCCGGATGAAGGAGTTCATAACCGATCTAGGTGTTGTACCTAGTGTATCGGGTCCAATGAAAATCTTTTGTGACAATATCGGTGCAATTGCCTTAGCAAAGGAATCCAGATTTCACAAGAGAACCAAGCACATCAAAAGACGCTTCAACTCCATCCGGGATTTGGTCCAGGTGGGAGACATAGAGATATGCAAGATACATACGGATCTGAATGTTGCAGACCCGTTGACTAAACCTCTTCCACGAGCAAAACATGATCAGCACCAAGACTCCATGGGTGTTAGAATCATTACTGTGTAATCTAGATTATTGACTCTAGTGCAAGTGGGAGACTGAAGGAAATATGCCCTAGAGGCAATAATAAAGTTATTATTTATTTCCTTATATCATGATAAATGTTTATTATTCATGCTAGAATTGTATTAACAGGAAACATAATACATGTGTGAATACATAAACCTACAAAGTGTCACTAGTATGCCTCTACTTGACTAGCTCGTTAATCAAAGATGGTTGTGTTTCCTAACCATGAACAAGGAGTTGTTATTTGATTAACGGGATCACATCATTGGTTGAATGATCTGATTGACATGACCCATTCCATTAGCATAGCACCTGATCGTATAGTTTGTTGCTAGTGCTTTTCTTCATGACTTATACATGTTCCTATGACTATGAGATTATGCAACTCCCGTTTGCTTGAGGAACACTTTGGGTGCTACCAAACGTCACAACGTAACTGGGTGATTATAAAGGTACATTACAGGTGTCTCCGAAGGTACATGTTGGGTTGGCATATTTCGAGATTAGGATTTGTCACTCCGATTGTCGGAGAGGTATCTCTGGGCCCTCTCGGTAATGCACATCACATAAGCCTTGCAAGCATTGCAACTAATGAGTTAGTTGTGAGATGATGTATTACGGAACGAGTAAAGAGACTTGCCGTAACGAGATTGAACTAGGTATTGGATACCGACGATCGAATCTCGGGCAAGTAACATACCGATGACAAAGGGAACAACGTATGTTGTTATGCTTGATGCGACCGATAAAGATCTTCGTAGAATATGTAGGAGCCAATATGGGCATCCAGGTCCCGCTATTGGTTATTGACCGAGAGGTGTCTCGGTCATGTCTACATAGTTCTCGAACCCGTAGGGTCCGCACGCTTAACGCTTCGATGACAGTTACTATGAGTTGTTATGATGTTTCTGTACCGAAGGTTGTTCGAGTCCCGGATGAGATCACGGACGTGACGAGGAGTCTCGAAATGGTCGAGACATAAAGATTCATATATTGGAAGTCTATGTTTGGACATCGGAAGTGTTCGGGTGAAATTAGGAATTTTACCAAGTGCAGGGAGGTTACGGAACCCCCGGAATACTAATGGGCCAACATGGGCCTTAGTGGAAAGGAGAGAAGGGGCCCAAGTGCTGGCAGCACCTTCCCCTTCCCTAGTCCTATTAGGACTAGGAGAAGGCGCCTCTCTCTCCCTTCCCACTTGGGGAAACCTAGTTGGACTAGGATTGGGGGAATCCTACTCCTAGTAGGAGTAGGGACACCGGGCGCACCTCCCTTGGCCGGCCAGCCCCTCCTCCTTCCCTCCTTTATATACGGGGCAGAGGGCACCCCATGACACACAAGTTGATCCTTGAGATCTTTCCTTAGCTGTGTGCGGTGCCCCTTCCACCATATTACACCTCGAGAATACCGTAGCGTAGCTTAGGCGAAGCCTGCGCCGGTGGAACATCATCATCGCCACCACGCCTGCAGGTCCGACGTAAACTCTCCCTCAACACTCGGCTGGATCGGAGTTCGAGGGACGCCATCGAGCTGAACGTGGTGCAGAACTCGGAGGTGCCGTGACGCTCGGTACTTGGATCGGTTGGATCGTGAAGAAGTACGACTACTTCCTCTACGTTGCGTCAACGCTTCACTGTGGGTCTACGAGGCACGTAGACAACACTCTCATCTCGTTGCTATGCATCACCATGATCTTGCGTGATCGTAGGAAAATTTTTGAAATTACTACGTTACCCAACACCTCCGCCAACCGGCGCATCAGGGCAAGGCTCGCCGCTGACACATTCGGCGGGTCCAAGGCAGGAGAGTACCAGGCTCCGGCCGGGGTTTGGCGAGGAGCCATGGCAGGCTAGGGCACGAAGGCGGAGTGGATCTGAAGGTCTTGGAAGCAGGGAGGAGAGGCGCAAGAAAGGGGATCTGAGCAAAGAATCGGAGAAATTAAAGGAGGCAAGGAAGATGCCGCTCTATTATCAACCAGCGGTTGCAGAGGCGCCCACGCCCAATCAACCGCCACGCTGGCGCCTAAGGCCGCAGGCTGTTAGGGCCCGTGACGCCGCAGACTTGCCCTTTCGCCTCTCGCTCGGCCAAGTTCGGGCGCGCCATGGGCCTGGGGCTACTGTCGGCGTTCGGGAGCAGGGGTCCCTGCACTTGCTCGCTGCGCTTCGGCGTGGCTCAAAGGAGGCCCAGGACAGCCCATCTTCATCTACACAAGCTCAAGACCCTCGCGAGGGGCCAAGCCTCGCGGGGCGGGCGACCAAGGAGCTTCCTCAAGCACGGCCTCGTCAGGTTGGATCATGAGGAGGCGGAGAGTTCAAGGCAGGGTACCTCGCGAGGTGCCCATGACGCAAGCCATGACGACCAAGGGCGCCAGTCGGGCGCCAGCCCGCGCAGCGTCCTCCTTTCCTCTTTGGTGCAAAGGGAGCAAGCGCAGGCGAGAGCATCAAGCAAAGGCATCCGTTTCGGTGCAACAAGACCAAGACTAGCCCCTTCGGCTTGAAGGGAGTCATCGTGGAGCCCAGGCAGGCGTCATCACCAGAGCCTTTGTAGGCGAGGACCAACTTTAGTCAGGATAAGTGTACCCGATGTTCCCCTTCAAAATGGCCAATTGTTGGCGCCCTTCCCGCTCAATATTTAGGAAGAGGCCCAGGGCCTTCGTCTATATAAGTAGAGCTAGCCACCATAGTAGAAAAGGACGATGAGCATCCAGAGAGAGGATCCGGCATTTGGAACCCAGAGAGAGAGATAGAGACCCGATCCTCAAGCTAGAGCGACGGGACACCATTGAGCAGTTCATCACACCCACCAAGAACAGACCCTCGCGAGGCTGTTCTTCCCTGTACTGTTCCTCATCAGCCCAAGAGGCAATCCACCACACCACAAACTAGAGTAGGGTATTACACCACAACGGTGGCCAAAACTAGTATAAATCTCGTGTCTCTTGTGCTGTTCTTTCTAGTAGTTTAGGTCCCTGCGATTCGGCGAGGTACGAGACGGTGGAGGGTTGGATCTCCGCACGCACCCCAGAGTTCGAACCTTAAGGGTCTGCCGGAACCCGAAATCCGACAGAGACGTGCTCATCATAAACACAACTTTGTTGAGTGTCTATGCATGTGTTGTCTTGCAAATCATCTTGGGGGTGTGGAGGAGTAGAAACTGTAGAGGCCCTCCGTTTGGAAGGAGCACCTTTATCCGCTGCCTTGCTAACTTCCTTTCTCTTTATTGATTTTGAATTTTCAAGTAAAACCGACAAGAAAAAGCAATAAAATTCTCTCTTCAGAACTCATTGATGCATGATACTGACAATCACTACTTTGATGTAAGGCAAACACATGATACCAGGATGGAATTTGTACGAAAAGCAGGACAGCATGGCATGTTCACAACTGTTTGTGTAAACTAAGCAGAAACCATTCCAGCAAATAAGAAGCAATGCAAGCTAGACACCACATGAAAGATGCAACCAATATGACTCTGACAAGTTAAAAGCGTCCCATCATAAATGGAATTTCAACAAATTAGAAGCACCGCATGCTATAAATCATATGAAAGATGCAACTAATATCGCACTGCATATACTAAAGGTGTCTCGTCATATTGATTGATGCGGGATACAAAAAACAATAGTTTTATGTAAGGACATGCTTAATAGATGATGTACTATGTACTAAATACAGGAAGGCATGTCACATTAACAGGTATAATGTCACATTTACAGGAGTATAAGCTAAGCGTAGTAGCACATGTAGTTTAACCAGATTGGAAGAATTACAATCTAGACACCATATGCAACATGCAACCACATATCACGCTGCCAAGTTAGAGCAAGCACCTGCGATGCTAGTGTAGGGAAATGCTGTAATCAACTACAAAGCTACGTTCACTATCTTCATCTAGCATTTACATTTCTTGAGAATCATGTCGGAGGTCGGCTGCATTCTTTAAATGAGGAGTAGTCCCCTTGCCTGCCTGCCTCGTCATAAGTGATTGATGAGGGATACAGAAGAACATTAGTTTGATGTAAGAACATGGTTAATACACGATATACTAGTATGTACCAAAAATGTAAAGGTATGTCATGTTCAAAGGTATAATGTGTCGGTAAGCGGATGCAATTTAACCAAATTGGAAGCAATACAAGCTAGACATCCGGCTGGAGTGGTGAACATGATCATCTAGGACCTGAGAGCCTAGTGGGAGGCGGGCTGCTTCGCCACCATCGCGGATTTGTAGTTGGCTTCCAGGTGATGCCTGTCTTTGCTGGGCTTGTCACTGGCTCGGCCAAAGGTAATCGACTAGCTATTTGTCTTCTGGTGCTCACGGGATGGTGGTTCATGTAAAAAATATATTTCCTTATCTTAATAAAGACTGACTTCGGCCTTTCGAATACAAGCTAGACACCATATGGAACATGCAACCACATATGACACCGTGAACTTAAAGCAAGCACCTGGGATGGTGGTTCATTGCAAGCGAGGTCATCAACTACAGAGCAACGTTTACCGTCTCCATCTGCGACATCGCACCCTTTAAAGTTGTAACGTGTCGCCTAGCCGCCAGTGAGAAAGCTGGCACGACTTGTCTCTTTTCTTTTTTGCTTCCCTTTCGGCAGACTCTGAAATACCCTTGCCTAAAAACACAATAGTGAGAGTATGGATGAAGTGTGTGCAGTACTAGTGCACTGTAAAAGTAGGAGATAGCAGGTGGCTGAAAAATAAATGACAAGAGACATATGATAGCTCTACAACATTGCATGGCAAACAAAATTAGATTCTACTCCGTATGATTTTGTAATATATGAGCACAGGAAATGCAGGTATTCCTCCAAAGACACCACCACATGTGGTCATATCTAAGATAACAATGACTGAAAATAAATAGGTCGATCGATTTTTTAATGAACCATCCGATCTATAAGGAACGCAGGCAGATGGCCTTCCTTCACCTCCCGCCACTTGATCAGCATTTACGATCTTTCTCGAACACTTGGCCGACCACCGGCCCAGACCCGTGCCTCCGCCGCCCAGCCCTCCCATCGACCTCACACCACCGCCGTGCTTGGCAGTGCCCCCAAGCCCCTTTAATCCCGGCCGACCTCCAGATCAGGTGCTAGTAGCTCTAGGCCGCAGACGCCCCTAAGATAAACACCAAGGCGCTGCTTCCCCGGCATAATAGTCGTACTAGCGCCTGTTATGCTGGGGAATGCTTCCGTTAATTGGGAATCAACTGGCCAGAAATTGAAATTCAGGGGGGCGACGGACCTCTAGCTAAGGTGAAATAGTATATGAGGAGAAACCTTGTGCATCGCGAGTTACTAGGAACATCTAGTATCAAGAAGAAGCGGTCAACTAGTGTCTTCTATGGGATGAATACCGTGCAAGTAGAGACGTAAGATTTGCACGAATAAGGGAAGAGGAGTACCTTCTTCGGTTGCCGGTGTGGTCACCTCCACATGTCGTGGTGATCTTCTTCTTTTTACCGGGGAAACCGATGTTCTGGAGGGTGCAGGCTTGGACGAACCCATGGCCAAATTGTTGACTATGTTGCCGTGGTCGTATGTCGGCGGAGGGAAGCAGATCCGAGGCGGCGAAGGACGGCGAGCAGTGAACAGCTCCGTGCGGTGGAGGGTGGCGGTTGGAGCGGCAGCGGTGGCGCAGGACGGCGTGGTTGAACTGGCCTGCACGGACGGCTTGTCCTCGGCTTCAACTACTAGTCGTGGAGGGCGTTGCGGTTGCGGTTGCGGTGGCCGACGCCGGCGGGGTAGCGGCTTCGGCGTGTTGGTGGCGGGCGGCGGTTGTTGGGTGGGATGGGGTGGCGGATGGAGGACGCCGGGGTTTCGCGGCTGGTGGAGAGGTAGTTTTGGCGCCCATGGAGTACGAATGGGGAACCAGACGGGTGGGGGGAACCATGTTTCGGTCTGGGACGCGCTTGTTTTTGGCTCTTTTGAACAGAAGATGGGACGCGCTTGTTTGAAATTTGGGGAAAGTACAAACTTTGCCCCCCTCTTAAATTTCGGACCTACTGCAGGTCGGGGTAGGATGGTAATCCCAGGTGTCCCAAATAGTGGGCGGGAGCGATTTCGGCCGCGCGCATGTGTGCTTAGGCGGCCATTGTGTATGAATGTTTTTCGGAGGCGGTTGCATGGCGTCTAGATGAAGCTACAAACCTACCCCAGTTTAGACCTTTGGACGTCGGGCCGGTAGGTTTCACAGGTCGGAGTTATTAGAAAAGTAATTCCTTGTACTACCAAACATTGGTCTCACGCGGTTTCGGGCAAGTAGAGGCTCTTTTTGGCGCTTCGTTCGAAATTTTGAAACACAAGCATTCACGTTTGGAGTACTCTTGAACTATGAGGATTGACCTAAATAGACAACGTTATATTTGACCTTGTATGTTTCAAAACCTCATTAAATTATCCGCTTCCTATTGAAATTTTGACACTTGAAAATCCTATAACTACGATTATTTTGGAATGGAGGAGCTAAATTTGAATCTATTTTGTACACGACTACATATGATATTATCTACAAAATCAGAGCAAAGGTTGGTACCCCCATAGTTTAGGTATGGTTTACAAATGCCAAGATACCAAATTCAAATAATTGAATGGACTTCATGTTGAATTTGATTTTTTTAAACCACCTTAGGTTGAATTCAAATGTATGCTAGTTCATAGGTAGCTATTTATAAATGTCCATTGTATAACTTTCGTATGTATAATGTGCTTTACACACACAACATGAACTATACTCACGTTTATATTCGATTGCTAAAGCGATGCATTGTCAGGAGTTCAAAATACTAACTATGTGGATCAATTGTGTCGAATAATAACATAGACATGCTCAAATTCGATAGAATCTAGATGTCTGGTCGATCAATGACCACTCCTTACGCGAATTGCAAATATCATGATCCCATCCTAATATTTGGATACAATTTATATCTTTAATCAATGTGTAGAGCAGTCTTTTACGTGTAGTTTCACTCTCCATTGGTGGTCTCTCACACATGCTCACACACTCTCTCCCGAGGTGTCTTTCTCGCACACATGCTCTAGATATAACCCTCCCTCCCTCTTGTAACCATTTACAACTGTTTTCACTAACCTTTATCACAAGCACTCTTCCTCTCGCAAACATACACACGCACAATCCTCATCGACCCTTTCTATATACATGGACCTGCCTACGTGTCTCATGTACGCACATTATCTTTACGCATGTCTCTCACGCATTATCTCACACATCTCTTCCTAATCGATTTAGTATGATTCTAGCAGAGCATTTTGTAGGATGCCCTTAAAGTTAGGTTGGATGAATAGTAATATCGGAGATAAAGGGTTACCTTAGTCCAAGAACCTAGGGTTACAAATCCTAGCCGGCTTTGTCGATGGACATAGAGTCCTTCACAATTCTGCTATCTTTGTCTTGTACGACTAGTCATCCATGGGTCTTCCTAAATGTGTCATGGGCCGACCAATGTGGCGCAGATCGGAACCGAACGAAGGGCCTCACCTCGACCCACGGACCTCACGCGGTGACATACCCTCGACCCCACGTCTCATTATCTTCTCACACCCACACATACCAACACAAACACCACACACATGTAAAATTTCTCCTGGTGCCTCTATTCCTCCCCCTTGCATATACACACTCAAGGGAATGGAATCTCTTGTCGTGACGGCATATTCGTCTCTCTCTCTAGACCACTCTCATTTCTCGTGCTATCTCTCCCATGCCCCCCCCGTTGGCCCCTCTATCCATGCCTCTCTCGAATACGTAATACACACATACCTCTCTAGGCCCCGCCAAATGCATCAACTACACATTCACACATGTTACATCACGCACCCCATTGATCTAAAAAGCCCTCTCTTCACGTTTATTTCACATACAACATTCCTTTTGAATAAAGTGTGGCTAAAAAATTATTTTAGAGTTTCTACATATATACAACATTATAAAGTTATATGGAGGAGTACGAATGCTAATTTGCATTGCATGGTGCCCACAATGATATTTATTCCGCACTGTGAATTTGTATATTTTTATACTATACACAAAGTTAGTCATAATAAAGAGAAACAAAGAGCATATCTCTCTCTCCATCACATACCCCCCTGTATGCCCCTTTCATGTATGCACACAAAACTATCTCCAGGTCCTCTAAAAGTAAGCCCCCAGAAAATTCACGCGTGTTTCATCTTTCTCTCGCGATATATGCAATGACGATCATTGTATTTGAAGCTTAAAGCACGATACATACATTGGACTTCAGTAATCCACTCAATACGGTCACCGTTTACGTTTAGTGGTTATTATACGATCACGGGCTCACCGCATAACTTTGTATTTGCTCATGACATGACTAGTTGGCCAGTTAAACGCTCCACGTGGCACCTCTAGTGTTGCATCACATTATCTCACTAACATCATGCCCACCTGTCGACTTGTATCTACTCTACATCTACACTATTATAAAATACATAAAATAGACTCTTATAAAAACAGAGTTGGTGATGATGGTGTGCCTGCCATCCTGCAATATAGGTCGTCCGATTTATATCTGACGGATAGGAAAGAAACTATGGCAATTTTGCAAAAAGGTACCCACACACCTCTCCACATTTGCAAATAAGGCCTTCCCTCGTTCATCCTTTTCTCTCACAAGATAAACAAGTCATACAAATGCATCTTGATGTTACGTGCAACGCACGGGCATCTTGCTTGTAAGAATGAAAATAAACGACAAAAAATATTTTGACTGTGGTTTGAAGTCATGACCGTGGGCACAGCGGACAAGGTGGCCTTGTATTGGTATGCCGAGCCGTCTGTTTTAACACACAGGAGCTGGTGTGGTGATTATACACACACGCACGCATGCACACGAAATCCATCCACGCAACACTCACACAAACACATGCACCCACGCACGCACGCAACACTCACACGTACACACGCAGCCACACACGCACGTAACACTCACACGCACACACGCACGCATGCATGCACACATCAGTACACCACACGACCAACACACACTCTCACGCTCAAGTGCTCAACCTACACGTGCATGCGCACACATCAGGCCCTGACAAACACATACACAACCAGGTGATTCCCGCGCATGTGTTGGAGCCTTGTCGCTACCACAGAAATTTGTGTTTATCCGACCTTTTCCCTATGCGAATCGGCAGTGTGGGACCCACAAGGAACATGGTCAATTTAACTAGTCAACATGGCGCCACGCAGACTATTTGGCCGGTCAACAGAGTGCAATCTGATGCTGAACTGTGAGCTAGTGACCGGATAATCACCGCAAAACGTATATAGTGACCGTAATCAGCTTATTCTGAAGTTCGATGATCGTATTACGCTTTTCTCTCTGTAGGCCCTCCAAAACTACATCTCTACACGTTCTCGCATGTTACATCTAACAACTATGCAATACAACACTACTACTACACTCTAACACAATAAATCATATGTGTTTTTAGTTTTACTAGATATCATATTGTTACTTATAATTATTCAGTTTGCATACATTAAAATTGCCTTTTGAAATGTATGGCCAAGATTCATCTACCGGCATGGAAAAATCCCGCCTTTTCCTGCTTAATCGGGTTTGTATCGATCGTATGTAAACAGCAAAACTATAGTACTATATAGTACAAGTGACAGTTCACCGGGTCGTCAGGTCGCCTACTCCTCCGTCAGAAGAGTGGAGCGCCGCTTTCATAAATCTTCTAGTCCCTTTCGCTGACATGTGGGACATCAAGCTACCGGGTCCACGTGCCATACCGAATACAAGGCAGTAGCAGCCGGGTGAAGCACCCTACCATGGCGCCCGGCGTAGTAATGAGCAATGAGGCGTCAAATCACAAAGCTGCACCTTTCCCGCAGTTAAGTTGGAGGGACGAAGTAATAATGATAAAAAAGAAGTTGGAGGGACGAAGCAACCATCGTTTCACACGTTGCTGAATCCGCTTCTCCCTCATCTTCCTCAACTTAACCACATGTTTCTTCTGTCGTTGTTCTGCCTCATGTGGGACGCGGATCAGCTTGGTAAAGCACTGACACGTGGGACCGCATGTTAGCAAACCGCCAGGACAACGTCCTCCGAAAATAAGAAACCTCCCCCGCCATCCACGCGGCAAAATCACCTCCTTTTTACTAATCTTTGATTCTATAATTTTTTAGATCAATATAATTGAGATTTGTATAGATAGCACACAGGAGCAAAACCAAGTGGTGCAGTTAAGGGCATCCACAATGTGTAGCCAAATGTGAAAATAGCTTTTGGCATCGTGGGAACCATTGTGGACGGTGTTGCTAAAGCCAAAAAGATGGAACCAAAGCTCCTCGATTGATTGATTGAAGGAATAGAAAAATGCGACGTCTCTCCTCTTTCTCCCATGCTTGGACGCATGTAGTACAAAGATAGAGCATGAGTCTACTCCCCTGTCCCTTCTATCACAAATCACAAAGCAATGAGGCGTCAAATCACAAAGCACGGACGAAGCAACTATCATTTCACTCTTCGCTGACTCCGCTTCTCCATCGTCTTCTTCGAGAAACCATCTCACCGCACTAGTACTCCTAGTAGTAGTACTAGTAAAGGACTTCCTGGATGCAAATAATGTGGTTGTCTCGGCTTGCAGGCGGCACTTGCGAACGACTTACCCTGGTCTCCCTCAATGGTATTCTCCGTCGAACGCACTTCGCCAAACCACACAAAAAAAGTCGTCGACGTCACCGCAATGGGCAAGGAATTCAAATATAGTTACTACCTCCATTTTTTGTACACAAGGCCAGTATATCAAAATTACAATTTGCAAAGGACCACTAACACTAATCGAGGCAAAATTGATGGGGTTAGCAACCAAGGACATTAATATCCCCTGCATGCATGCGGAAGTGAGAAGGTTTGTTTGCATGGCGCTGCATTAATCAAGCGATGAGGAGTGAGATGGTTAGCTCTTTGGTCTTCTGAGAAAAAAATACGCATTAATTGACACGTGAAACAAGGATTTGTATCGATTATCCCGCGAAGGAAACCCCTGCCTTTCTTTTTTAACACTAGTACTCCTAGTACGTACGTACTTATCCTGTTTGGGTCTAGGCCTTGCATTGCCAAACTTCGCCACACATTTTTTCAAAGCTTGCCTAAAGTTTTCAAAATGAGAAGGAGGTGCACTTGCAAGACGGGTTGTCGCGGGTCGCACCGCACTCACACGATCGCTTCCTGCACGCCATGTCGTGACCGCACCCTCACACAGTCGCCCCTGCACGCTGCAAACCCAACCAAGGGAACGCACCCTCACTGACACGTGTTGTCGCATGTGAACAAACCAAACTCAGCCATCCTATCGCTGACACATAATTTTTGTTCATAGAGTATGTTTATCCAACTGCATGTTGGGGAGTATCCGTACGGCCCGTGCGGTGGTCTGTTGGGGAAGAAGAAGAGGTGAGGAAGAAGGAAAGAAGGGTTAGGAGACGCAGGATATTCATCCAACCGCCTGAAATGGTAGATCGACCCAAGTCGAGGCGACTTGCATAACAAATAGTATGTTTTTACACAGCAAAAGATCCATAAAACCAACAACATAAAGAAAAACTATCATCGCTGCAAAAAGAGACGACCTCGTCGTCTTTTGGCTGCCGGCTGAACCAGCTGCCGCTGCCGACGTGTGTCTCCGCACCGTGGTTGTCCTTGGCCTCCAGCTACTTGTTCAAGCGGAGCATGCGGGCGCTCTGCACGGACGAGAGCACAGCCCGGTTCAAGTCGAGGACGTCCGGTTCCGCATGTAGGAGAGCCTCGATGGCAGCGGCATCCGCGCGCTCCGCGTCGAGTCGAGCCTCCGCCGCCCGGTTCAAGTCCAGGACTTCCGGTTCCGCCTGCAGGAGGGCGTCGATGAGAGCGGCATCCGGCGCTTCTGCCGAGTCGAGACTCGGCCGCCCGGTTCATGTCCAGGACATCCGGTTCCGCCTGCAGGAGGGCCTCGATGGCAGCGGCATCTGCGTGCTCCGCCTCAAGTTGAGCCTCCGCCGCCCGGTTCATGTCCAGGACATCCGGTTCCGCCTGCAGGAGGGCCTCGATGGCAGCGGCATCCGCGTGCTCCGCCTCAAGTTGAGCCTCCGCCGCCCGGTTCACATCCACGACATCCGGTTCCGCCTGTAGGAGAGCCTCGATGGCAACGGCATGCGCGCGCTCCGCGTCAAGTTGAGCCTCTGCCTCCCGGTCCTCCTTTAGTATCGCCATGTTGAACAACTGGTCCGCCTGCACCATGGGGGACTCGGGCCTTGACGCCGAAGTCGACGTCCATTCGGCGTCCATCGCCTCTCATACCCATCGGGGCCTTCTGCGCCGCGACCTCCGCAGTGAACATTGGATCGGCTTCCTCCTCCTCGTAGCTTGGCTCCAGAGAACTCGGGGATTGGCCAGCCGCAAAGCGAGCTTGGGAACGGAGGTCTGTGGCACCTACCGCCGCCGCGATTTCTGCGCGGTGCTCCGGCGTCAGCATCTTGTAGTAAGTGATCTTGCGGTGCACCATGGCTTTCCGGCGAACTAGGGGACGCTTGATGTGGGCTAGGGGATCGAAAGGTGGGGGAATGGGCTGGAAATTTGGTGTGGTTTTAGGGCGTGGCTGGCGAGGGCCGAGCAGCGAAGGTTCTGGTGTGAATAGTGGTTCCGGTGACGACCGGTCAATCGGTTTTGACTGTACATCGCTCTTGTCGCGTTCGCGTTGCAGCCCGGCACGCTGGACCCTCCACGTCGCTCACTGAATGGAACGTGCTTCGTCTTGTGTTTTTGCTCGCTTGTGGGACCGTAGTTGGGAGCAAACCGACGTCCCTCCCCCTCTCCCGCCCGCGTCATTTATTATACCACCACTCCCTCCGTTTTATGCGGAGTAAATAAAAACAGAGGAAGTATACTACGGATGAGGATCCTCGACGTGGCGAACCCATTGAGTAACTGACATGCAGGGCCTAGCAAGCATGGGGTCCGCCAGTAAGTGACCGAAAGGGAGTGTAAGGAAGGGATACCTACGTCATAGGATCCACTTCCACTATACTACTTTGACCAAATGTTAGAGTAATAATATATGACATGCAACTTACACAAATGTTAGAGTAATAATATATGACATGCAACTTACACAAAGCATACAGGGTCTAATGCGTTTTTCGAGGCTAACTTTGACCAAATGTTAGAGTAATAATATATGACATGCAACTTACACAAAGCATATGGTCAATTTAGTATGTGAAAGGAGTTTCCAATGATATAATTTTCACATTATACATCTCATGTACTCCCTCCATCTAGGTGTGTAAGTCATCTTACGAAAACCAAATAATCCCAAAACACATAGGCGCTGTGCATTAACTTCTACCTCGTTTCCTGTTTCTTGACATATGAACCAATAAGAGATGAGGGTGTGCATGCTTTTAATGACCTGAGACTATCAAACATGACATGCAGTGGTTAGTTCATTGCATGCAATACTATTAATTAGCAAATAAACATTAATGTATCTCGTTTCCCCCTCCTCCTTGGTCACGGTGCACAGCCTAAGATGACTTACTCACCTATGTGAAAGGAGTACTATTAATCTTGTCAATAGTCAAATTGGAAACCATCTCGAGTACAAATCTAGGAGTACGCATTTAATCTAACAATATTGATTGGGCGTTGTTGAATGTTGATACCTTTTTTATCATAGTAGAGATACTTTGACTACAGATAAAACTTATACTCCCTCCGTCTAGGTGTGTAAGTCATCTTACGAAAACCAAATAATCCCAAAACACTTAGGCGCGGTGCATTAACTTCTACCTCGCTTTCTTGTTTCTTGACATATCAACCAATAAGAGATGAGGGTGTGCATGCTTTAATGACTTGAGACTATCAAACCACGACATGCAATGGTTAGTTCATTGCATGCAATACTATTAAATAGCAAATAGACATTAACGTCTCTCGCTTTTTCTCTCCTCCTTGGTCACAAAGGCACAGCCTAAGATGACTTACTCACCTAGACGGAGGGAGTATGTAAAGTAGAAAGGATAGGAGGGAGTATATTGTACGCTCAAAATGAAACGAACATTGAATACCCTTTATATATGATTTGCGGATGCTATGATCACCGGTTCAAAATTTTGAATCCGTCTTAGGTATCACGTGCCCCCACTCGTTCCCTCTCGATTTCATCTCGGGGTCCAGAGATCTATTGAAAAAGGACTAGGGTGGGTACATGCAAATGATACTCGGCGGAATGTTAAAATGAGGCATGTGGGAGGATGGACTCGACTGGAGGGCTACATGATCGATGGAGAAGAGGGTTGGAGAGGAATGAGAAATAAGCAAACGCCACATGATTACACTTGAATGGCTCAAATAAATAATAAGTTGTCTCACTTGGCCTACATAGTGAAAGGCATAATGCGCAACGCGGAGCACTGACACTCGAATATGGACGGGAAAACAGGGAAGCCGACATAGCGCAGACTAGTCCAATGGAGGAGCTGGCCCGTGACCTCCTCGCCACCGACAACCGTTCATGTGGGTCATTGGGGCCAACAACGGGGCGCAGCTCCAGCACCGCCTCTGGACACGGCGATCATGGGTGAGCGACACGCTCATATCATCGATAGACACGGTCGGTTTTAGTGTGCCAAGGGTGGCGTTAGTGCTGTGGCACGACCAACGGTATGTTTGGTTTGTGCCCAAGGCTGCCCCATCAAAGCATTGGGTAGCCAAAATTTTGGTTGAGGTATTGGTTGCCCATGATTTGGCCGACATTGGCAAGAAAAATGAACTAGAGTTGGCTAGAGTTCATTGGCATGCCAAATAAATGGCAACCATCCAAACAAAGACCAATCTTTGGGCCATGACCAAAATTTTGGTAAGGTGCACTTTAGCCACAATCCAAACACACCGAAACACCCGGCTCGTCGAGGATGCACGGGGCGCCGCGACGCATCCACGGAGTAGTGTATCGCGGCCAACTGCATCCTCTGGACCTGAGACCATGCCGGGTCGTCTTGCTTTTTCAATGACATGCGGGGATCACATTTGAGCAAATGGCATCTCCAACGTTACCACGACCGCAACTGACTACCCTGGCACACCAAAGCCCTCGTCCCTCACGCCGTCGCGCGGTGCGTTCCCAGCCGGCGCCAGCTGCCCGCATTCATGTCGTCTGTTCGTATGACGTCGTTAAGAGGCTCGGTGCCCGAGGAACCAACTCCGGCGACTTAATGACGCACCCGGACGCTTGGCCTCACCGGAATGCGCTACTTAAAGCGGCAACGCCCAGCTAACTTCCACACCATAGCGCATCGTCCTCCTACCTGGCACCACATCCGCCATGACCGCAAGTGCGAACGCTCTGCGGGAGAGCTTGTCTTCGGGGATGAAGCTCGAGGTCGCCGCCCTCGCTCAAGTCTCCTCTCACAACGCAATAGCGGCGTAGCCAGACGCGGACGCGACCGCACAAGCGGTGGCCACGCTAGCGGCCGACGACGGGAGCACCATCAGCCACGCGTCCTACTTGCCCCCGTCCAACGTCCGGCACCGCCGAGGTCGAGGACTCCTCCGAGGATGAGTAGGGCATGGGAGGCGGCAGGGCATGGTGTGCCAACTGGCCGGTCTGTATCCCGTGTTCTACTCTTCCTCGCTGGAGACCGCACCTTCACTTCACGGGTCTTGAACCCCGCCCCCGTACATAAAGATCGCAGATGGAGGACGTCGGTCGCCGCCGTAGAATAGGTTTAGTGTCGGGTTTCTTTTATTTATTTTTTTGTCCTATAAAAGTTCGAAATCTAATGAAAATCTGCCGTGTTTGCATTAATCTCGGCCGGTGTATATGAACTTTCACAATAATATACATATTGTAGGAGTACTAGCAAGATGCCCATGCGTTGCACGGAAGATCAAGATCTTGTGGGAGAAAAGGATGAACGAGGGAAAGCCTTATCTCGCAAATGTGGAGAGGAGTGCGGTAAATTGTCATAGTTTCCTTCCTATCCGTTAGATATAGATCGGACGACCTATATTGCAGGATGACAGGCACACCATCATCACCAACTCTGCTTTTTAATGAACCGAGACAAATCTAAAAACCCAACTAAGCCAACCTCCCAAAGCATATCGCAAGGAAAAAGACCCGCCAGCGATTTTAGTGGGGATTACCGGATTACTAGTAGTAGTATCGATGGATCGCGAAGCAACATTTTTTGAGGGGGCGAAGCACCTAGTTTAAAAGGAAAAAAGCGGTACACTCACGGCACTCTGTCGCGGTCGCATTGCACCCCACACACGCTCGGTCTCGCACATGGCTCACGCATAAGCGGGCAGCGCTTGGCTTGCCTCTTCACCGACACGTGGGACTGCACTTGGAGAAACCGACAATGCGCCTAAACTCCCCTGCCCACCGCGAAAATCCCCCACACACACACACCAAACTGCCCCCCCAATTTGATTCAACCGCCCTTCGGCCAAATATTCCCCACCCCCCCCCCCCCCCCCCCCCCCCCCGTCCACCTCCACTCCATTCGCTCCGCCAAAGCCGCCCTCCCCGCCGCGCCGATACGTCAGCGCCGCAGTTCTTTGAGGGGACGCACGGCGATCCTCTCGCTCCCACAATACGCTTTCGTAGACTGCCGTCCTCTAGCCGCGCCGCCACCTCTGGCTACGTTCTTGTGGAGGCGCACGGCGGTCGGTCACGCCATCACGGCGGCGTTAGGTGTGGAGACGACGACAGTCATCTTCTCCCACGATGCACGCATTCTAGGCGAGGCCCGTTCATGTCGATTATGGCGCTGAATGTTAGGCGATAGACGCTGTTAATCTCACCGCTTTGTCAAGTAGTTTCATCGTCAATATGCTCCGTTTAAGAAGCTTCCTTGCCCTGTTCTGCACTCAATCTGCTTAGCTAAGATGGCATGCCAAGGCCGATTAGTTGCTAAAATATCCTGCCATATATTTATTGTGACGTAGATTTCCATGGTCTAGTAGCCAATCTGTTAGGTGAAATAGCTCTACACCGTTTTATACTCGATCTTTGTTGTTGTGATGGCCTTCGATAGTTTGATGGTTGTGTGCGCGGCCTCATTGACTGCTGAAACAGCCTGCCATAATTTAGCACTCAAATCTGTTTGCTGAATTAGCTTTACATACATTTCGTTACTTAGATCTGCCCGTCCAAATATCTTGCCATAGCTTTAGACATCGACCTAGGTATTTTTTTCTGGACTTCATAAAAAAGCATATATGTTTTTCCTGTAATATCTAGTAGAAGAACTAATTTGTATGTCTAACGAGATGGACAGGACTTCGATAACTTCGCTCAAGATTCTCCTCTGCATATGTCGAGGGGGTTGAAAACTTCATGAACTTTATCGAGCTGAAATGCGGTGGTCCGACATCGATGTGCTCGCCCGTGTAGCAGTTGTATGAATTCAGTTACAAGACCCCATCAACTGTGCAAAATCATCTACACTTGTATGGGATGTCGGTCACATATACTAGGTGGGTTCATCATGGTGAAGCTGTGAACGTCAATGTTATTGACTACGTGGAAGCAGCAGATCACCATCTTGATCTGCCTGATGCTGAGGTGGAAGAGGAGGAGGTGGTGGTGGTGGAGGAGCCAGTGAGTTTGACCAACATTGAAACAATGCTACGAAATGTTCGTGCATTCCGTGAACTTTCGCCTGCAGAAGAAAAACGGTGGGCCCGCATGTTGGAACAATGCAACGTTGCTGTCACCCCAGGAATTAAGCTATCAGTATTCTCAGTTATGGTCACCTTTCTTCAGGTGAAGACATCTGAGCGGATGACCAACAAATCATTCGATGCGATGTTGGCTGCTTTCATAAATCTTTCCCAGATGCGTCGAGCTGCCACACACCTACAAAGAAATGAAGAATTTCCTTCGTAGTTGGAATTGGATATGATATGATCCATGTTTGTAAGAATAATTGTGTTCATTCGGAAGGATTATGCCAACTTAAGTGAATGCCCGAAATGCAAATCATCAAGATGGAAAGATGCCGATCTTGTGAAGAGGGTTCCTCATAATGTTACGAGACATTTTCCAATTACACCAAGATTGCGAGAGGTTGTTTCATGATGCTTTGAAACAAGAGAGGATGTCTTGTGGCATTCTAGGAACCAGGAGTACAGAGATCGAGAATGTAATGAGCCATCCATCTCATGGTAGTGAGTGGAAAAGCTTCAATGATAAACACAAAGAGTTTCTTTCTTGACCGAGAAACATTAGACTTGGCTTAGCTTAGGATGGATTTAACCCATTTGGCCACCAGAGCGCCACATATGGCATGTGGCCAGTGCTTGTTATCCCTTACAACATGCCTCCAAATGTATGCACCAAAGAATCAAACTACATGATGGCCTTTCTCATCCCAGGTCCAAAAAGTCCTGGAAAGGATTTTGATTTGTTCATGGAGCCTCTTTTGGAGGAACTTCAACAGGGGGTGTTCTCACTCGAGACCTATATAGCAGCCCACCGGCTGATTTCTTTCTGCGTCCTGTTGTAATTTGGTGCATCCATGATTATCCGGCTTTGGGCACTATGTCAGGGCGAGCGGCACATGGTTACAATGCATGTGTTCGCTGTGATAGGAATCTATTGTCATACACAATACTTAGCAAGATCTGTTACATTGGACACCGCCGTTTCCTTGCCAAGGACAAGCCGCATCCTAGAAAATACTGAAGACATGTGTTCAATGCAAAGCATGAAAATCATGATGCGCCAAAGAGGCTCACCGCTGATGAGTTGCAAGTGGAATTAGAGAAGGTCAGGCATATTACACTAGGAAACCATCCTGGTAATGGTAGCGGGAAAAGGAAGCGTGGCACGGTAGAAGAGAGATTATTGTTTACCCGCAGGTCCACTTTGTGGGACTTGGAGTATTGGAAAGATTTGGATCTGCGGCATAATCTTGATGTGATGCACATCGAGAAAAATATATGTGACAGCATTATCGGCACACTTCTTAACATTGAAGGCAAGACGAAAGATACCTTAAAATCTAGGATTGATTTGACACACCTGGGTATCAGAAAGGATTTGCAGGTGCAAGATGAAGGTAAACCACGGTATATGGCACCAGCTATGTACGTCTTGGACAAGGTAAAAAGAAAAGAATTCTGCAAGGTCCTGTCACGTGTGAGATTCCCACATGGATTTGCTTCCAACCATGAAAGGAGAGTCAGATCATATGTAGACAATGTACAAGGGTTGAAAACTCATGACTGCAACATCCTACTTCAAAGGTTTTACTGTTATCCTTAGAGGATTGGGCATACGACTTATACAGAGCGATTGCCAGAGTTGGGACAATTCTTGAGGAACTATGCAATAGAAATATCAGGATAGATGCTTTGGAGCGTCTTAGAGACAAGATACCAACTATCCTATGCAACCTTGAGAAGATATATCCTCCAGCCTTCTTTGATGTGATGGTGCATTTGGCTGTTCATCTACCTGATGAGGCACTACTTAGAGGTCCAAAGACAAGATGGCTGGATGTACCCTATTGAAAGGCGGCTAGGCACTTTCAAGGGCTATGTTAGGAACAGAGCTAGACCCGAGGGTTCCATTGCAGAGGCCTACATTGCTATAGAAGTGTTGACATTCTGCTCAAAATACATTGAAACAGCGGATCAGCTTAGCAAAGAGGTGGGTGAAGACAATCCCGGGCTCAATGTTTTTGATTATTCTGTTCGAGTTACAAGGAAGAGTCGACAAGAGGACAAACCTAAAGATTTGGACAAAATGGTTTGGTATGTGTTGAATAAGCGTCACGAGATACTACCTTATATCAAGTAAGTGCAAGATCTTGCAGCTTATACATCGTAATCTACTAAACTTGCAGCACATTCTTATATATTTAGATGTTTGACGCGATCACTATGTTGTGCAAAGCATCTACAATGTGGAGTTACTGCCTAAAAATCCAAGAAACATTGACAAACTGGTTATGGCAGGATTTGCGAAATGGTTCAAGAACCATGTAAGCTTTTGAAGTGCATTGTCAGTTTTTTTAATATATTGAGTACATAAGATGATCAGCTTGTCTATTTTCTAACCATAGGTTAAGAAGATGCGGGAGGATGGGCGGGCAGTTGATGATGCCTTTTACTCACTAGCAATGGGTCCTGATACTCGGGTAAGACATTATGAATCTTGCATTGTTGGAGATGTGCTACAACACCCTTGCACGAGACGAAGCGGGAAGACACAAAACAGTGCCATCATGAGCACGGATCACGTATGACAACGAGACAACTGAAATGTATGCTAACATAAAAGACATTGTTCGATTGCAGATATCTCCGATTCGAGGATTAGCGGTGTGTGGTTACATTGTCTTTGTCGTTGGTATAACATGTTTTCCAGGATCGCAAAACCCAGACCTGATGATTATTTCAAATCCATCAATGTCAAGGCGGCATACCAGACCAACGAGCCTTTTATTTTGGCAAATCAAGCAACACAGATATTTTTCTTGGAAGACACATTTGCACGTAGCGATGACTGGAGAGTATTGCAAAGCTATGAGCAGAGGAATTCGTTTAATGAAGTTGCACAACAAGATGATGCTTACATCGCTCCCGATGTACAAGATAACACAGATGTTCCTAATATCTTTCGTAACCATCACGTCAATGACGCCTTGGCGAAAAAGATTGCATGTCATCGTGGACATACAAGAGTTGATCAAGAAGAAGCCAACGCTCGAGGACGTTGAGGATGAAGAAGAAGATGACACCATGGGGAATTACGATTCAGGTGATACACATGGCGAAGATGTTGACGTTGCTGCTCGGATGATGATTACATTGCTTTTGTCGATTTGCTGTCCGAGAAGACGCTTTTTATCTACTATGTGAAATTGTGTTTGCTATGACAAGCTGAAACACGATGAACATGTTGTTTTGTATTTTGCTGTGAGAACATCACTTGTTATGTATGCTGATTTGTGTTTGGTGATTGTATGACAACTAAAACATGATGACATTGTTGTTTAGTTGTACTCATATTTGGCTGTGAAACTTGAATTTGATGACATAGTTGCTGTTGGACTGCAATTTGCTTGACGTTTTTGAATGAGAACAAAGCTGACCCGACAGGGCCTCTGCTATTTATTTATTTATATGAGCAAAAGGGGATACCCCCTGATCTCCGTTAATAGAAATCATTAGATGTTCACAACACTACGCCCAACCTGCTACACAGCTTTCATTCATTACTAGTTTCAGCAAAGTGCTCATATCGTATCCACTGAATACATCACGAGTGCTACATACACTACAAATAAGAGACAATCATCCTACAGAGCACATTGATTTTGCCCATTATCTTCACAAGCTCTTTCATCTCCTCATTCTTTGTCAAGGCCGCTTCAAAGAAATTGTTGCTTGGCCATGATCGGAGGAACTGCATCTTTAACCTTCGCTCTGCATCTTCCTCTTTCTGTCGTTCCTTGATTTACTTTTCCAACACCCCAACCTGCCGGTATTGGGATTCCTCGGCTAACCAAATAATCAGCGAAGTTGCATTCCCCCACATCAAGAACTTCCTAGAAATACAAATCACACGAATCTTCCCTTTTACGCACGAATCAAATTGGAAGATCATCAACCAAACTATTAAAAAAATCAGCAACTGAAAGCAACAGAACAACACTTAAATATATTATTACCCCACGATTCGGGCATTTGTAGAAGACTCGACCAAGGTTGAGGATTGAGGTTGAGACGCGACGGATGACTCTATGTGATTTGTAGCAATGGCACCACACCAACGGCAGCGGGTTGCGATGAGCAACCGGCTGCGGTGCGCGTGGCGGCGGGGGTGTGATGAGACCCATAGGTGATGGTACGGGTGGCGAGTTGGCGCATATTTGGTTGTTGCCTGCTGAAGAGCAGGTGGACGAGCAGCCAGCGGTCATGGTTGCTGCGGCTAGAGCTTCTGATGCTAGGCAGAGTAAGTAGAGAAGAGGAGAAGTGAACGTTGGATATGTCAGTTTCATTACTTGCGAGTAGCATAGCACCATATATAGTCATAGTCTAGGTTTGGATTCGAACCAGCTACGAGAGCACGTCTTTCTTTTTTCTAAAACTTCGTAGAACGTCTCTTTCTTTGGTACACTAGCTTGTTACGTACACCTTCCCAAGTCTTTGATTTTCTTTTCCTTTTTTTGCGAGGAAGGAAGGAGGACAAAATTGAGAGTTCCTCGGACTCGAACCCAAGACCTCTCGGTTGAAAACCAAGGGTGCTAGTCACTTATGTGGCGAACGTTCCCTGTGAGGAGGACGGCAGACGAATGCATTTTCCTCGCAGTTTTCTTCCTATATATAAAAAGCTATGCTACTTGGTGTCCGCTTAGTCAAAAAACTATTGTGCCAACCTTGACTGTTCAATTGACATTCAACGTCTGTCGCGTTTCTTCAGTCTCTTCTTCCTCGAGCCGCCAAAGCCAAACCAGCGCCGTCCCGCCTCCCATGGCTGGCTATGATCTTCCCTGGCTCCTGTTCGTTCCCGTCCGAGGCCTCACCATCATCCTCCGCCTTGGTTCGCTCTCCGCGGTGCCGCCCTTCGGTATTGTCAACATGGTCAACAACCGAGAGGAATAAGGAGATGACTGTACATGGTGAGGATGACAGTAGGGACCCAAAGAAGCCAAGCAGTAATTTTGTTTTTTCGGGACGGAGAAGGGTATCAACTGGGTTGTGCGGGACCCGTGGCCCGTCTGCAGAATAACCAACATAGGCCTGCTTGCTTTTCTGCGCCCTGTTGGGCCGGAAATCTTTCATGACGAGGAGGGATGCATTTTGCCCAGAAAATGGGCTATAAGTAATAAGAAATGGGCTATAAGTAATAATAAATGGGCTATAAGTAATAAGAAATGGGCTATAAGTAATAATAAATGGGCTGTAAAATGAAAAAATACAGCAAACAGGCAATTAGTTCCCAAATACTGCTTTTCTTGATTTTGATATTTTAAATTTCATTGTTTTTGTGCGGGTAAAATTTCATTGAATTTAAATTAAGGTATATTTAGATTTAAAATTAATTTGAATTTGGCTAGAAATTTGGGCTGTATCTTTGTTTGGGGACAGATTTGGAGGCTGACTTGTGGGTCTACTAGGTTGACGTGTACTTTGGCTTTGTCAACTTAGTCCACAACGATTCTAGCAAAGAAGGACCGTTGGATGTTAATCCAACGCGGCGTCTTTTTCAATATCTAATCTTCTTGCTCCGGCCGCCCAAACCAGCTCGGTGGGACTGCTTCCCGCCTCCGTGGCGGCTGTCTTTGCCTGAGCCGCACCGCCCCACCCTACTTCATTGCTGGCCGTGCCATTCCTCTACTCACCCACACCTCCTGTTATTTTCCGCGACGGCAGCCGGACCAAGAACCTCAGATTCCCCACCGTGGCAACCATTGCCGAGTCTTCCCCGGCTTCGTGTCGTTCCCTTCCTAGGCCTCGTCGTCGTCCATCGCCATCGTGCTCTCGGTGCCGACTGGTCAACATGGTCAACGAACGACATCCATCGGTCATGGACTGTACGCGCAAAATAATGATTCCTCCACCTGACAGCTGGGACCCACCGGAAGGGCCTTCAGATTTCGTGAAAAACGTTCCCCGCCGACATGCTCGGACCCACCAGCTATATCTTCGCACGCAAGGAAGTGCCTCCTTATTACGCACAAAAATGAATACCCACCCTGCTAGATGGGACCCACCATAGTGGGAGGATGACTTAGGGCCAACTAAGTTGACGGGGTCGGAGGGCTTTGTCAACTTAGTCAATATGAACGAAGTCTAGCTCGTGACCGTGACGATGTCCATCCAACGGCCATAGTGCTTCTTCAACCTCTGGTCTTCTTGCTCCAGCCGCCCAAAGCAGCGCCGGTCGTGCCGCGTGCTCCTGCCTCTCTAGCCGGCTGTGATGCCGCGGAGGCCTTGTCGTCCCCTACTACTCCCACCGCTATCCCAGGGTATCCCTCTACTCACCCACGCCCCCTGGTATTCTGCGCCGATGGCAGCCTCACGCCACAGCCGAACCAGTGAACCCTCAGATTCTCTCCGCTGCGGCTACCACTTTGTGTCTTCCCGGCTCCGTGTCGTCCCCTTCCTAGGCCTCGCCGTCGTCAGGACCCGCATCACTGGTGCTCTCGGCGTGGTCAACATGGTCAACGACCGACTTCCATCGAAAAGAGTAATCGTACATGGAGAGGTCGATACCGGGTCCAGCGGCCGCAAGGAAGTGCCTCCTTATTACGCCAAGAAAATAATTATTCCTGCACTCGACAAATAGGGACCCATCGGACGGGCCACCTTATTTCGCAAAAAAACGTTCCCCCCTGACTGCTGGGACCCACCAGACGGGCCAGCGTATTTCACGAAAAAAACGTTCCCCCCGCTGTCAGCTCGGACCCACCGGAAGTGCCTCCTTATTACGCACAAAAAATTAATACTCCCCCTGCTAGCTGGGACCCACCATGGTGGGAGGCTGACTAGTGGGCCTACTAAGTTGATCGACGGGGCCTTTGTCAAATTTAGTCAATATAAATGATTCTAGCTCGGTGACCGTATGATGTCCATCCAATGGTCAGAGTGCTTCTTCAACCTCTGGTGTTCTTGCTCCAGCCGCCCAAAGCAGCGCCGGTCGTGCCGCATGCTCCTCCCTCCCGTGGTCGGCTGTGCTGCCGCGGAGGCCTCACCGCCCCTACTATTCCCACCGCTGGCCGGGCCTCAAGGCAACGGCAGCCTCACACCGCAGCCGAACCAGTGAACCCTCGTACTCCTCTCCGTGCGGGCTTCCACTGCCGCTTCTTCCCCGGCTCCCCGTCGTCCCCTTCCTAGGCCTCCCCGTCGTCCACCGCCCTAGTGCTCTCGGCGTGGTGTGGTCAACGTGGTCAAGGAACGACTTCCATCGGACGTGGATCGTGGACGTGGAGAGGTCGATACCGGGTCCACGGCCGCAGCAAGAAGGAAGTGCCTCCTTATTACGCTGAAAATAATGATTCCTCCACGACAAATTTGGGACCCACCGGACGGGCCATCAGATTTCACAAAAAACATTTCCCGACCGGCTGGGACCCACCAGCTACATCTTCACACACAAGGAAGTGCGTCCGCAAAAAACAAAACGATTCGCCCCACGATCATTGGGACCCACGGTTGACACCTTCGCACGCAAGGAAGTGCGTCCGAGGCAAAACGATTCGCCCCACATTGCTGGGACCCACCAGCTACATCTTCGCACGCAAGGAAGTGCGTCCGGCAAAAAATGATTCGCCCCGACCATCGGGACCCACCAGCTACATCTTCGCAGGCAAGGAAGTACTTGACAGTCGGGACCCACCTAGTCGAAGCATACATAGCGTTGTCATTCTAGTCGCGAACGTGTATGTACATACTGGTTGTTGTAGAGGCGTGCACGTGTCGTAGTAGAGGCGCGCACGTAGCATGTATACGTACGTATAACGGCGAGGGTGCAAGAAAGAAAATACGGCCACGTACGTACATACGGGCAGGGTCTCAAACGTCTACTCGCGCATACGTACATGGCTGGGTCGGAACGGGGAAACAGCATCGTCGTCGTGTTCATGGGGAGGCAACAGAATGCTCGTGTTCATCGGGAGGCAACGGAACGCGTGGGAGCCAACCGGCTGGGTCGGAACGGGATGCGTGGTCGTGTTCATCAGGAGGGCTTGGACGGAACAAGCAATGGAAACGAGGCCTGGCGTACCGCACAACGGAGGAAACGGCCTTGTGTTCGATCGGCCACGTTCGAAACAGGATCATGTTCACCGGGAGGGGTCTGGCGCACCGCAAAACGGAGGAAACGGACCTCCTACGATCGAAACGGGGGTCATGTTGATCGGGAGGGGTGTGGCGTACCGCAAAACGGAGGAAACGGACCTCCTACGGTCGAAACGGGGGTCCTGTTGATCGGGAGGGGTGTGGCGGACGAAACGGACTTGTGTTCGAGTGCTACGGTCGAAACGGGGGTCCTGTTCATCAGGAGGGGTGTGGCGTACCGCAAAACGGGACTCCACGGGATACTATTCATCTCCACCGTCGACCTCCTCCAGCCTCCACGGCCTCGCTCATCCAGCCTCCACCGCGCTACTCCATCGGCCATCGCTCAACCACCCTCCACGGGCACCCCTCCACCGCTCACCGCTCATCCAGCCCTCCACACCACGGGGTCATGTTCAACCACCCCTCCACGGCCACCCCTCCACCGTCTACTGTTCATCCAGCCCTCCACACCACGGGGTCCTGTTCATCCAGAGGCAACACCATCGCTCACTGTAGCAGCAGTAGAGAAGGAATCGCTCCATCGGGTTCAGTTAACAGCCATCGATCGATCGCTCGGGTTCAGTAACGCATAGCCTGCAGTGCAATCACTCGGATTCAGTTAGAGCCCAACGCCTCGCTCGGGTTCAGTTAGAGCCAACGCCTCGCACGTGTACGAGAGAAACGCACATCGCTCGGCCCCCAACCTCCCACTGTAACCAGCAACTCCCCGAAATTTTCCTCCCCCTCGCTTCTACCACGGTTTTTTCCGTCATGGACGGCCCAAGGAATGTCATGCACCTGCGTCTCCGGCCCGCCCAAGACAAAAAGCCCATTTTCTGTCATGATTTTTTGTCATAGAAGTAGGAGCCCACCACATCTATGATGATACCGGGTTTTGTCACAATTATTGTCATAGAAGTGTCATATGTAGACAGAAAAAAATTTCGTTCGGCCCAAAATGTCATGGATGTATCTTTTTTTGTAGTGTTGGAATTGCCCCATGTCCAGAATCTGTATGTGCATGCAAGAGGCTTTAATTAGTAGCAGTTAAGCGAGATTTAAGGCCGTTCATGCATGCAAGGAAGTTTTCCTTTCCTACGGCCATTTATCCCCTGCATGTAGAAAAATAAATGAGAAGGAATTAAGGTTAGAAGGAAAGTGGAAGGCGGGGCGCAGAGCTCCCTGGACGGCCACGGCAGCGGCGGTTTTTTGCACGGATCCATCACGAGAGGCGGCCGCGACGAATCCGAGTGCCGGGCGGCGTCTTCCTGCGAGGCCGTGCGCGGGCAGAGCTTGAGGCATGCTGAGTCGATCCGGCGGCTCCAGTCTTGTCGTGATCGGGACGTGGACAGCCCCGGCGTTGGTGCCGCGTCCCTCCCGTGCATCCACCGCGGGGGTAGCCGTGCGGCGGTTCACGAGGGACGCCGCTGCAACGTGTCGTGTCAGGATGTCGCGGAGAGGCTACTGCAGTACCAGTGCTGCGCGCGACGTCCATGATGACCACAACCGAGCGCCTGCGCTGCCAGATGGATTTGTCGGCGCTGCGCCAAGCAGCCCGGCCGACGGACGGGTTGAAGTCGATTGAGAAGAGGAAGCAGGAGGTGCAGTCCGCACGCAAGGGCGGCAAGGCGTGAGGACGGATGGTCACGACTCGCACACCGTGTTGATGCCCTTTTCCCTTCCTCGTCTCTTGTCTGATTTATTTATGCATGGGTGTGTCTGATCCTATAGGAAGAAAAGACAAACTCGTTGTTAGACAATGTAGTGTAAAAAGACTAGATCAAATGGATACTTCCCTGATCCTTTTGTTTGTACGAATGGCGCGATGACCAAAGCTCTAGCGGCCAATTTCTTTGGCGTTGGTAGTTGATTCGCTGTTGAAGATTGAAGAAAAAACCATTTGCATCATGGCTCGATAGACACCATGCCCCATGGTGGGCGCCAACTGTCGTGGGAACGATTCCAACAATAAGAGAGGGGTAGGATAAAGGAGCATGATCTATCGAGATGCATATGGGTGACACGGTGGTTTTAGCGAGTTCGGGCCCCTCACGGTGGAGATAACGACCCTACGTCTCGTGCTCCGGAGAGGCTTTGTTTTATCTTAGTATGTATCCAGAGATTACAATGAGAGGAGAACGGATCCCCGTAGTCCTGAGACTAATGGTGAAAATAGAGAGAGGTGGAAGAAAAAAGCCCCCCTAGTCTAGTGGTGGGGGTGGCTTATATAGAGTGCGCCACCCCCTCACCTCCTATGTTACAAAGTGGGGCATGAATGCCATAATGCCAGCCCACTACCAAGCCCTCACCATGAGAATGATGTCGACTGCTTTGTTGCCTGCTGGTCTTTGTATATCCGTGTGAGTCGTACGGTCGAGTGGTGAACTTACATTCGAGTGGATGGTATACTGCTTGGTCGAGTGGATAGTATGCTGCTTGTCCGAGTGGATAGTATGTATGTATGAAATTTATCTGGACCCACATGTTGTGTGGACCCCATGCTTTATGATACTTCGACCCTTCGTGGGCCTACCTGTTATGTGTATCCCCAACAGTCTTGGCTGTTGAGCAAGGTCCACATTGGGCGAGAATGGCGCTGAAGCGGAGCAACCCGGCGCTTGACGAATTCCTTCACCACCATCGACATGGTCACGCCGCGATCCTTCAGCAACCTCAACCTGAACCAGACGTAGGCAAGGCGGGGGCCCGTGAACCGCTAGTGGCTCCAACCAGTGTTAGGAACCACGGGCCCCGGCGGGGCCTGGAGCAGAGGCTGGAGCACGCCGGCGTCGACGAACACCCATCGTGCCCGAAATTTGCTCACGGATGGAGGAAGCTCGAAGTCGATCCCGTCGCCCACCGTCGCGGCCACAGCCTGGAAGCTCACGCACCCAGAACTTTGCTGAGGGTCGATCAGATGCAATGAGAAGAAATGGCGGAGGAGAGCCACAGAAGGGGCAATGCCAACCATGGCTTCACACACAAAGGCGAATACAGCGAGAAGAGTCACGGATTGAGGGTCGAGATGCAGCATGTGGATCTGATAATGCTCAAGCACAGCATTAAAGAAGGCGGAGAAGGGAGGAATCAGACCAGCCCAAAGGGCATCAATGAAGATCGGGACCTCAGTGGCTGCCTGAGCCATACGAGTGCGAGACGCGGGCCAAGCCACCATCTCTCCCCACTCGTTGAAGCTGGAGGCGAGCATGGGGTGCACCTTTCCCATAGCCTCGTCGTTGAGCACCCGAGACCGTCCAAGCGCCAGCGCGAAGGATGGAGGCGCAATTGGCAGAGACATAGGTTTCTTCCCCTTTTCGGGTTGTTTCGACGCCATGGCGGTGGAGCAGGCGGAGCGCAAGTCAGATTGGCAAGGCAAGCAGGGCCTCGAGAAAGCAGGGGGATTGGGAGAGCAAGACGCAGGCGACGGGGAATAACTGTGTAGGTCGCTGGGGGCTGCATAGCTAGGCGGATTCAAAGGCAGCATGGGGAAGTGGAGACGCCCACGTCCAATCAACCGTCACGCGTCAACCGAGGCCGTAGGCTCTTGGGGCCTGCGGTGCTCCGAACTTGACCCTTGCCTTCGCCGCAAAGCCAAGCCCGAGCGCACCTTGGGCCCGGGGGCTACTATCGGTGTTCTGGGAACGGGGGTCCCCAGACTTGCCTGCCTACGGCCCGCTGCGTGGCTAAGTTAGTGGGTCGTACGGCCCATCTTCATCAATAAGGCATCCAAAACCTTCGCGAGGGGCCAAGCCTCACGAGGCGGACGATGCAAGACCTCCTCAGGAGCGGCCAAGACAGGCAGGCTCGCGAGGAGCGGAGATATCAAGGCGGGGCAAACCTCATGAGGCTCTCATGATGTGAGCCATGACGAACGACACCAGGCGGGCACCAGGCGGGCGCCAGCGCGTGCAGTGTCCTTGTTTCCTCTTTGGAGCTAAGGAAGCCAGCGCAGGCGAGGAGTACCGAGGCATCAGGCAAAGGTTGCCATATCGGTGCAACGAGACCAAGACCAGGAGGACTGCAAGAAGGAGGTCATCGTGGAGCCCAAGACGGCGTCACCACCAGAGCTTTTTGCAGGTGAAGACCACTTTTGTCATGATCGCTAGTACTAGCTGTCCCCCTTCAAATTTGCCCGCCGTTGTTGGCTCCCTTCCCGCTCAGTATTTGGGGAGAGGACCAGGACCTCTATAAATAGGTCTAGCCACCACAGTAGTAGGCATCGAGCGATTCACCCAGCTCTCACCCGCAAAGTCACCAAGCACAAGAACACCTCAACCTCAGGAGGCTGTTCTTCCCTTGTAACTGTTCATCATTAGCCCAAGAGGCAATCCACCACCACCACACTGGAGTAGGGTATTACACCACAACGGTGGCCCGAACTAGTATAAATCTCGTGTCTTTCTGTGCTGCGAGTTCGTCGAGTTCATCCGCGAGATCTTAGCGAGCTAGGGCATAGCTCGGTAGGAGGGAAATCCTTCACGCACACCCCAGTGTTCGAACCTTAAGGGTTTGTCGGAACCCCACATCCGATAGGAGCTGTCAGAGCGACACGGGCGGCCAGGGCGGCCCGGCGCTCGGCCCGGGCTCGGCGAGCGTCCGCCATGGACGAGGTGGAGCAGTGAAGTGTGGATCGATGGAAGAAAGGCTTCAGCGCACCCCTACTTGGCGTGCCAAATGCCGGATTACGGCTTCCGGCAAACCCTTGAGGTTCGAACACTGGGGTGCGCACGAAGAACTCTCTCCCCCTACCCCACTCTCGCAACGATCTCAAGTCCTAGCTCGCTGAACCCAAGGAACAAGAGACACAAGAGTTCATACTAGTTGGGGCCACCGATGTGGTGTAATACCCTACTCCAGTGTGGTGTGGTGGATTGCCTTGTAGGCTGAGGATGAACAAGTACAAGGGAAGAACAACCTCCTGAGGATAGGTGTTTTTGAGCTCGGTGAGCTTGTGAGGTTGAGGATGATCTGAATGATCTCTCCCCTGTCTCTGGATTAGTTGCCTCTCTATGATGGTGGCTAGTCCTATTTATAGAGGCCCTGTCCCTCTTCCCAAATATAGGCGGGAAGGGATCCCACAACTGCCAATTTTGAAGGGAGACAACCAGTACAAGCTATCCTGACAAAAGGTGGTCTTCGCCTGCCAAAGGCTCTGGTGGTGATGTAGCTGTGGGCTCCGTGATGACCTCCGTCCTGCCGTCCGGCCTGTCTTGGTCTTATTGCACCGATATGGATACCTTTGCCTAATGCCTTGGGACTCCTCACCTGCGCCTGCCTCTTTAGCACCAAAGAGGAAACTGATACGCTGCGCCCGCTGGCGCCCGCCTGGCCTTGGTCGTCATGGCTCACGTCATGGGAACCTCGCGAGGTACCACTAGCCTTGATCTCTCTGCTCCTCGTGAGCCAGCCTAGTGAGGCTGCCCCTGTGGAGGTCTTGTGTCGTCCGCCTCGCGAGGCTTGGCCCCTCATGAGGGTCTTGAGTGTTTGCTGATGAAGGTGGGCCGTACCAGGCCGTAAGTGGAGCCACGTCGTGGGCCGCAGGCAGGAAATTCTGGGGACCCCCATTCCCAGAACACCGACAAATACTACAACTATTACTACTACTACTACTGCGGAGGGGCTTTTTTCTAGTTCCGGCTGCCTCTCCTCTACCGAGCGCACTCAGTAAGAAGCGGAGGAGGAGGAGCCTACCGACGAGCTGGGAAACCACGATATGGTGCCTTCCGTTGTTGCAGCTTCAGCGACACTCGCCTCGAACGCCCTCTGCCGCTCTAGATGAACCCTCTCAAAGTGGTGGTTCTCCTCGTAGATCTCCTAATTCCTCGCCTCTGAGGCGGCGTGTGCAGGGGCCACGGCGGCGGTAAGGCTCTTTGCATGCTCGACGAGGCACTCCACCTCCTCCCGCAGGAACTCGGTGTAGCGCGCAAGGTCACTGATGCAAGTGCGGGCATCCACCTCCGCCTCCCGCCTTCGCGAGGCGGTGGAAGAGCGGGTGATGACCCCGGCGGTCGACGGTGGGCTGGCGGCCACGGCGGCCGATGACGGGGTTTCAGCCATGACCACCACCACCCGCCTTCGGGCCACGGTGGTGGAGCGGGTGATGGCTATAGTGGCCGTCAGTGGGGTGGCGGCCACGATGGCCACCTCCCCCCTTCGGGCCGCGGAGGCGGAGCAGGCGATGGTCATAGATTTTGATGGTGGTGTGGCGGCAACGGCGGCCGGCAACAGCTGCCGATGGGTAGCGGTGGCGGAGCGTGTGGTGGGTGTTCCGCGCACACCCAACAGGGATGCCACAGGCACTACACTATGTCGGGGACTGCGCCGCCGCCGTGGTGTAGCCTCCCAGCTGAAGCTGTCCTCTGGTGACGGCGGAGTGGCTGAGCGACAATGTTGGACCGGTGCCATTTGCAATTGTGGGAGAAGCAGATGAGATAAGCTACATGGAGGGAGGGGAAAATGCGACGCAGGACTCGCCGGCCGTGAGGGTTTTTATGGCAGGCCAGTAAGCATTGGGATTTTGGGTGATTTCACCGAGTCGGGTGGGAAGCTTGCGCGGGAACCTGCGAGGTTGCGTGGGCTCACCGACGATTCATTGGCGCCACCATTTGGCCAAAAGAACGCCCCCGCACGCTGCGCAAGCTTGCGCTGTAAGCCGTCTACGGCAGCAGGGTGACAAGACGTGCGAGAGGCCGACGAAAGGCCACGTACACATACGGTTAATAAAAAAATGTTTGTGATTTAATTACCTACTATACCACCGTCCTGGTTTATAAGTACGAATGCATGTCGCCAAAGATTATATAGTTGGATTTGTATTTGAACATAGTTTCCAATTATATAATTTTTATAACATGCATTAACATTTTGTTTGTTAAAGGAGACTATAGACTAGACGGAGGTGGTAGCACACGGCTGCTCTCTACGTAGCGATTCAACTAGCGGTCGGCTTGTAGGCGACCATTTTCATGCATGTTCAACTGCTCTATGCGTGTGGTTGCTTGCGGTTCAGGCGGCCACGGTGCTCTGCTCGTGTCCCGCCGCGCGCGTGCGCTCTGCTCTTGCGTCCCTCTGGGTGCTCTTCCCTCGTCCCTCCACGCGTGCTGCCAGTGTTTCGGGCCGGCGCACGATCATGCACGTTCGTGTGCATGCGGTTGTGCCGGGCGCGGCGCGATGATGCAGTTACCCGCTGAAAAAACTGCCATGTGGACGCGCCGAGAATCCATGCCGCCCGGCCCCCTTTTATTCCTGCGGCCATTTACCTTCATCTCTCATCTCACACGACACAATAAGCACACCCACGAGGACACATATAGAGAGGACATCCAGCGGTTCCAATGGCGCTCCCCGTGGCTCCAATGGCACTCCCAGCGGCCGATGATGACAACGGCTTGCAGTTCACCACGCAACACGTCATGGACACCCACGTGAGGGGGAAGGCTCTCTCGGTGGTGTACACGAACGATCCGGTCTCGGTGGGTGTCAGTGTCAAAACCGGCGGATCTCGGGTAGGGGGTCCCGAACTGTGCGTCTAGGCGGATGGTAACAGGAGACAAGGGACACGATGTTTTTACCCAGGTTCGGGCCCTCTCGATGGAGGTAATACCCTACTCCTGCTTGATTAATATTGATGATATGGGTAGTACAAGAGTAGATCTACCATGGGATCAAGGAGGCTAAACCCAAGAAGCTAGCCTATGGTATGATTGTTGTTGTGTCCTACGGACTAAAACCCTCCGGTTTATATAGACACCGGATAGGTTAGGGTTACACAGAGTCAGTTACAATGGTAGGAGATCTACATATCCGTATCGCCAAGCTTGGCTTCCACGCCAAGGAAAGTCCCATCCGGACACGGGACGAAGTCTTCAATCTTGTATCTTCATAGTCCATGAGTCCGGCCAACGGTGATAGTTCGGCTACCCGGACACCCCCTAATCCGGGACTCCCTCACTAGCCCCCGAACCAGGCTTCAATGACGATGAGTCCGGCGTGTTGATTGTCTTCGGCATTGCGAGGCGGGTTCTTCTCCAAATTCCATATACCTGTCGAATAGTGTCCGGCTTTTGATAAATGCTGCGCTCCTTGGCTTCTGCACCCAATAATGGCCATCTTCCACGTGTTTGAATGAATGCGAAAGGCCAGGGTATTTTTATAATTACCCCCCTAGGTGCGAAAATGAGCTGCCTATAAAAGGGGCGAGGATCTAGATCTGAGTCACCACCCCTCCTTCGCGAGCTTTCATCAGAGCGCCCCTGACCAAAGCCCATTCCATCATGGACAGTCGACGCGGCTCCTCCTCTCGCGCTCCCAGCCCTTAGCCTGGAAATTGGGAGAGATGCTCAGTCCCGCATAGCGAGCTAGTTATACTCCAAACCAAGGGATTTCTTCTCCCGGCCTTCATGGTTCCGGTTCAAGCCGGACTCGCCACCTACAAGGGCGGAAAGCAAGCGGAGAGTGTCCCCGATCCTTCTAAAGGAGAGCGGGTCTGATTCATCTCTTATCTAGTAAGAAGACTCGGATTTCTGATCCATCCGTTTCTCCGGGGGCTCTTGGAGTTCTATGGCCTCCAGTTGCACCACCTTACGCCTGCCTCCATTTTGCACATTGCGGGCTTCGTGGCCCTGTGCGAGCTGTTCTTGGGCGTCGAGGCTCATTTCGGGCTGTGGAAGAGATTATTCTTCCTAGTACCCCGTTCTCATGAGGGGTCAATATATCAAGTGGGCGGAGCCGAGCTATGGTGCATCGCCGGGACCGGATACCTATCCGGAACCCCAAAGAAGGCGTCCGAAGACTGGCCTTCAGAATGGTTTTATATGGAGGACGTCCCGCTGCCAGATCCTGTTCGGATCGGCCTTCCGGAGTTCAGCAATGCTCCCCTGAAGAAGCGCCTAAGCTGGCACCCTTGGAGCCCCCGGAGGGAAGATGACAAGGACGTCCTCTATTTGATGAGCCGAATAAGGTTACTGGCTCATGCCGGATTAACCATGATTGGAGTCATGGGAATCGGCGTTATGAGGGGGGTGCAGCCGCTCCAATATAGGGGCCACCCCATGCGGGACTTCAACGGGGAGGACGATGCCACCCGCCATGGCCGCAAAGGGCCGGGCTCGGTCACCGAACTGGTGAAGATCTTGTCTGCTATGTATAAAGGGTAGGAGGAGGATTTCCTCCGCGTCAATCCACTGAAGGAGTTTTCTTCAAATAATCCTCGAAGCTGGGTAAGCAAACATCTTTGTGACCTGTCTGATCCATGTTCCCGTGGTTAAATATCTCATTTCATGGTGTCTGCGCAGGAAGTGCGCCGGACTATGGAGAAGATACACAGCCCGCCCCCACAACCCGAGGATCCGGAACGGTCCCTCGATCTGACCTCCGAAGAGGATCCGGATATAAAGGTGGAGTTGATCGACGGGGTGTTCTACCAATTTAGCATCGACAATGCTTTGGTTGCCATTACGGCCGATTACCCCGGAATACTTCCAGCCTCACAGGTAACTGAGACCGAGGTCCCAAAACCCTGATAATGACCCACACATGCATATTTTTTATCACCGTATACCAATGGTGTTTCGCAGGGGGTACCTTCGAGGCAGGAAGCCAAGCCCGCGGCGGCTGGCCAACAAAGGGCAGTGTGGCCCCGCAGGCTAAAAAGAAGTGAGGTCCGGATCGAAACTCCGCCGCAATGGTATAGCGTGTCACCATACTCCCAGGATTGATTCCTGGAAAGCGTACTAACGCTGGTGCTCTTTTCAGGAAAAAGAGTGCTCGCCGGACTGAGTCCGGAGAGGTTGCCAATCGAACCTTCACCGGCCAGGCTTCAAAGCCGGGTCCGGAGGTCGAGGCGAGCACGAGACGGCGCCGGATGCTCCTCCGGCTGCAGGATGTCGACAGGTTGTCCGCCACCAACTCCATGTGGAGAGCGCCTTGAATCACAGGCGCCACGACAGTTCTTCGTGGACGCGTGTTTCTCCCAAGAGGCCTTGAATGCCTTCGATTCGGAGATGCGCACCTCCGTGCAGCTCAAGATGGTCTAGCCAGAGCCACGGAGCAGTATGTAAAGGACATACGGGTAAGGAAATTTGACAGTTATATATGCCAGTAGCCCCCGAGACTTAAAATAGTTAGAATAACTGATTTAAAGATCATTTGTTGTGCAGGATCTTATAGAAAAGAATACCCGACAGTCCCAGGAGCTTGAAGAGTGCAAGGCCCAACTTGAGGCCGCACTAGCCGCTACGGGAGGAGCCACAGAGACCCCCTCTGGTAATATACGCTTCGCAAGATAAATACTTAATGAAGTGCGGCGTGTGTGTAAATCTGACAAAAATATTGCAGATGGCGCCGGACTAGGTCCGGACAAGCAGCAGCTCTTGCGCCAGCTAAAGGCCGGCGAGAGCGTGCTTACGAGGGTGCGGCAGGAGAAAAATAGCCTCCAAGACGCCAACACCAAGCTGGGCGAGGAACTAAAGGATGTTCGTGCCCAGTTGTCTGACTCCGTAAAGGAGAATCGGCGGCTTCGTCGCGGCATTTTCAGTAAGTGCTTGAACGAACTTTGAAGGAGTTCGGCGAGGAAGGCGACTAACATAAACATGTATGTAGGTTTGCTCACAGGTCGTCCTGAGAGGAGATGCCCAGTTCTTCGGGTGATCTTCTTTCGAACTGCGTCAGCTGCACGAACGAGTCCGGCAGGTGATGAAAGGCATTAGTCAGGCCTTGTGGCCATCTATCTCCCTGCCCGAAGTCATTGGGGAACTGGCAGAACGGCTTCAAGGAGCACGGTGGCGCTTCCGGCTATGGAAGATATCGGCCTGTCGTCAAGGCGCCAGGGAGGCCTGGGCCATGGTAAAGACGTGGTACACGAAGGCTGACCCAAACCACATGGCCGAGGTCGGACCTGTGGGGCCTGATGGGATAGAGATCCCTGTAAGCTTAGTGTACGGCCAAGTAGAATTAGCCGCCAAGTATTCTCAGCAAGATTGTAAATTAGATAGCCTGTTAGATGGCATTGAGGAGGAATACAATGAGTCGAGTTGACTTTGTAAATAAATATGACATGAAAAATGTCTTCTAGCCGGATTGTAGATCGTTTGTCATAGCGGACCTTTTCGCTTCGACCTCAGGACCCAATAGACCGGAGTGTGTCCGAATACCTTCGTGGTTATATAAGAACCGTGGTATGCATGGAGACAAGGTGTAGGGGTCATTAGTGTTGTATCAGACAAGTGCCCAACTAGTTATGTTATATTACATGGGTAGTAAGAAACATCTTCCAGGGAGAATAGTTCCGTTAAGGGTTCCTTTCGCTGGGATGCATGCCCTAAAGTGCATGTCAAAGCTGCTATGAAAGCGTAAAATCATCTGGGGCAGATGGGTAAATAATTAAAATCATATTTTAGTTCACCGACCAAATATTCCCTTAAGAACGCTTAGCTTCGGCTTCACCCGGTCCCGAGGTACACATCCGGCTGACCCGGCAGTAATAATCGCAAAGGTGCTCCTTTACCACCTAGCCGAACAATCGGGAGCGAGGGGTAAGCACGTGAGCCGTGCAACCCAGCTTGGCCAAAACTTAAGTCATATCGATGCATATAATGGTGAATAAAAGGTACATGCGGAAGTTTAACGCATGTGTTGGGCATAAAGCCCGTATAAATAAGCTTCTGTTAAAGAAGCCCCCAGGTATAATGAGCGCGGACAACGCGTCAAATATGTGCGAACAAAGCGCAAACGAGCCTCTAGAGGCTGCAAAAAAGAAGGAGGAGGAAGGAGAGAAATAAAAGACAGCAAAATAAAAAATGTGGACGGAGGAAGGAGGCGAACTTGGAGTCCGGCACTTAGGCGTAGAATCGTCAGAGACGGCTCGTTCCATTGGTTCGGCTCGAGTCGGTTATCCGATGTGTTTCAGACGGTATGCTCCGCGGTCGGGACCTGGTCGATGATTAAGGGACCTTCCCATTTGGGCTTGAGTTTGTCCTTTTTCTTGTCCGGCAGCGTAGAACTAGTTCGCCAACGTTATAAGCTTTGGCCGTGCATTTCCCTGCTTTGATATCTTGAGCCTCTTTGTTGATAGAATGCGGAACGAGCTTTTGCCACGTCGCGCTCCTCCTCCAATGTGTCCAAGCTGTCCTGCCGATCGAGCTCGGCTTCTCTTTCTTCATACATGCGCACGCGAGGTGAGTCATGTATTATGTCGCAGGGCAAGACTGCCTCTGCGCCGTACACCATAAAAAATGGTGTGAATCCGTAGTACGATTCGGCGTGGACCGCAGCCCCCGAGTACGGAGTCGAAGCTCTCAACCCAAAGGCGTGTTAGATTCCTTGAGGGACCGCACTAGTCTGGGTTTAATGCCGCTCATGATTAGACCATTTGCTCGTTCGACTTGGTCGTTTGTTTGAGGGTGATAGACTGAGGCGTAATTGAGCTTGATGCCCATGTTTTTGCACCATAATTTGACCTCATCGGCCGTGAAGTTGGTGTCGTTATCAGTGATAATACTGTGGGGACACCGTAGCGGTGCACTACCCCTGATATGAAGTCTATCACCGGTCCGAATTCGGCCGTTTTAACAGGCTTGGCCTCTATCCATTTGGTGAATTTATCCACCATTACCAATAGGTATTTTTGCTTGTGGGTTCCTCCCTTAAGGGGTCTGTCGGTGTCAAAACCGGCGGATCTCGGGTAGGGGGTCCCGAACTGTGCGTCTAGGCGGATGGTAACAGGAGACAAGGGACACGATGTTTTACCTGTGTTCGGGCCCTCTTGATGGAGGTAAAACCCTACGTCCTGCTAGATTAATATTGATGATATGTGTTACAAGAGTGGATCTACCACGAGATCAAAGAGGCTAAACCCTAGAGGCTAGCCTATGGTATGATTGTTCTTCGTCCTACGGACTAAAACCCTCCGGTTTATATAGACACCGGATAGGGTTAGGGTTACACGTAGTCGGTTACAATGGTAGGAGATCTACATATCCAGATCGCCAAGCTTGCCTTCCACGCCAAGGAAAGTCCCATCCGGACACGGACGAAGTCTTCAATCTTGTATCTTCATAGTCTTGGAGTCCGCCGATGATGATAGTTCGGCTATCTAGACACCCCTAGTCCGGAACTCCTCGGTAGCCCTGAACCAGGCTTCAATGACGATGAGTCCGGCGCGCATGTTGTCTTGACAGCATTGCAAGGCGGGTTCCTCCTTCGAATAATTTATAGAAGATTGTGAACACCAGGATAGTGTCCGGCTCTGCAAAAATAAATTCCACATACCACCGTAGAGAGAATAATATTACACAGGATCAATCTGCTGACGTATTTTGTGGCGTGACGTCGCACCACTACCAAGCCTTTATTCAAATTGTTTTTATTGTTCCACCTCAGCGCGTTTAGCGAAGCGGTTTCCTTGGCACGTCTTGTCAAGCGGTAGATCGTGTTCCCCTTATTCCGGGATTCCCATCAGTATGGACGTGGGTAACCCAACCGCGCCATTGATTGTGGCGTTTGGGAGATAAGCGAGTTTTACCAGGCCGGTGGGGACACATGTTTTGTCCGCCCATATAAGGGGATAAAGATGCAACCCTTTAACCTGCGCCTTCTTCCTCCTTGGCTTATCCATCTCCATGAACTTCGAGCTCCAGCGCCCAAGTCCGGACTTCTCACCTCAACCTTCTCCAACTATGTCCGGAGCGGAGGCAAGTGGATGGCCTCCTCCGTCCACGGAGGGGCAGATCCAGAAGCCGCGCGACACCGGATATCTGTCCAGCAACATCGCGCATCGGCTCCCCGACGAGGGAGAGCTCGTCCCCAACCCCAGGCCCCATGAGAGGGTAGTATTTCTTCCCCATTTCCTCCGCGGACTGCGCTTCCCGCTTCATCCCTTTGTCCGGGGGCTCATGTTCTACTACGGCCTTGATTTCCATGATCTAGCCCCGAATTTCATCCTCAACATCTCGGCGTTTATCATCGTCTGCGAGGCATTCCTCTACATCCAGCCCCACTTCGGCTTGTGGCTCAAGACCTTCAGTGTCAAGTCGAAGGTTGTGAAGGGCAGCCAAGCGGAGTGCGGAGGCGCCATGGTGGGCAGGATGTCCCACGTTACGTGGCTGGAGGGCACTTTCGTGGAAACCATCAAGGGGTAGCAATCAGGGTGGTTCTACATCACCGAGCCGTGTGATCCTGATTGGGCAGCGGCCCCCGAATTCAGATCTGGCATCCCCACACGGCTCACCTCCTGGAAAGAAAGTGGCCGAATTTGGGGGGATTCGGAGGAGCTGACCGGACTCAAGCATGTATCCGAAGCTGGTGGACAAGAAGCTCAAGCTTGTCAACGTAGTCAGGTCATGCTCATCCGCCGGATTCTCCGATGCCGGCGATGGGGCTTTAATATGTGGGAGTTTGATCCGCGCAGCACACGGACCTGGCGGGCTCTTGACACTACGCACGAAGATGTCCGGAAGGTGCCGTTCATGGGCGCTGAAGCTCCGCATCCGCCATCGAAGATCGCGGATTCTGCTTTCGCTGGCGTCCAGCTGACGAGGTAAGTGATTTCACCACTTGTTTTCCAAAGTTTGGCTCTATGCGGGATCTAAACTCCCTTTACCTTTGACAGGAATGGCTGGCGAAGGCCGAACGGATTGCCTGTCCGGCCCCATTGCCAGAGGACCCAGCGGACGCCCGCCTAACGGGGCTGCTGGCTCCGGCACACCACGTGGTGCTGGAGAAGAAGGCCAAGAAGACAACCACAGGGACTCGGAAGAGTTCCCGTTTTCAGGCGTTATCGGATGATGAATCCGAGGCCGACTCCTCCCACCAAGGTGAGGAGGAGAAGAAGAAAGCCTCTCCCTCAGCGGGGGGAGGAAAGAAAAGGAAGGCCTCCCCAACAAGGGAGGCCGAAGGGTCCAAGAAGGGAAAAACTCTTCCTCCGGACTGCTCCGCCAACGCCAGTGACGACGACGAAGACTGGCATCCAAGGGCCAAGCCCCTTGCGAGATCGTAAGTATCCGGACTCCCGAATAACTTCAAGGTTTTTATTTTCGCCACATAATGTCTTTCTAATGCCGCATTCAACCCTGCAGTCCACCCAAGGATGATCTTCCCGTTTAAATCGGAGCGGGTCCACTGAGTCGCCGGATATGGATTCCTTCCGACTGCCTCCACCCCGATGCCTTGCGGACGCCGAGGTGGGATCCCAGAAAAGGACCCACCAGGAGGAGGAGGCCCCGGAGGTGTCACAGGACACCCTCCCGGACTGTGCACCGGACTCAGCCCCGGAGGCCACAGTGGCTCCGGAGTCCGGCGGGCGACCCCTTCGTAAGAAGGGCAAGACCGAGACGCCGGCTGCCTCCGTCCAACCGGAGGTGCCGGATATTTCCGGAGGCGCTCAACGGCGCCTCCATCGAAGAGGAACACCACACCGTTATGAGTGCGGTGATTCGGAAGGTTCAGCTTCGCCAAGAAGCGAGGCTGACCAAAGCCTGCAGTAGCCTTCTAACAGGCTTTGAGGTAAGAATTGCAATATATGTAAAATGGTACCGCATAGACAGTAGCCCCTGATGCTCGGTTTGGTGTTCGGAAAGAAAAGCCGGACTGAGGATCTTTAGAAAGATAAACGCATGAGTCATATAAAAAATATGTCAATATGGGATTCCAGGCTGTGCTGCTGACCTCCGCCGCACTGACTGCGGAGGTCAATACTTTGAAGGAAAACCTCAAGCGGTCCGAGAACGAGCTCGGCCATGCCAAGAAGCAGCTCGAGGAAAAAGAAGGTGAGTAATACCTTATGAAAATTCTACCTTACAGAAAAGGATTTTGTTGCAAGAAAAATGACAAGGATAACATGGGTATTGTAGGGGCCACTAACGAGGTGGCGACCCTGAAGGAGGCGGTGGTCATGACCAACGCATAATCGGCCGCTGAGCGCACTGAGCGAGAGAAGCAGGAGGCGCGGGTGGCGGAGGTGCAGCAAGAGCTCCGTGATCTCGTGAAAAACATGAGAGCTTGGGCGTGACTCAAGACTCGAGAGTCTGAGCTTGCAACGGCTCTTGAGAGTGCCAAAGCCGCTAAGGCCGAAGCCTACAAGGCCTTCCAGGAGATTGAGGCGGTGAAGAAAATAGCAGCGGGTAAGGCATTTTTCATGCAGAGTAAGCATGTGAGTGTTAATTACCTGTTGCTCACCCGAATTCGGAGCTCTCCAGGGGCGTTCGCAGATCTTCCTTGCAGCGTGTCCGGTGCTGCTGCATTCTACCGGGCCGAGGAGGGGAGCTCGACGGAGAAGGTCTTCTGGTCTCGGATGTCTGAGGCCGGACATCCAGTGCCTTTAGCGACCAGCTGAAGCAGCTGGTTGAGCTCCACAAGGCGGCGAGCAGGCCATGAAGGGCCTCATAGTTTGGCTGTGGCCTAAGGAGGCCATGCACGGGTGCTACTTGATTACAGTGCGTGGCGGTGATGGATGCGTGCCGTGGGTTGAAGTGATCAAGCATTCCGCTTGTATTGAGGGTGCCCGTCGGGCCTTGCCCGCGTATAAAGGTGCACTGGGGCAAGATGGATGCCCGAAGCTTGTGACGGACGCGCCACGAGAGGGCAAGGAGCATCGCACGCCCGAGATGTATTATAAGAGTGTGTCAAGGGCGCCTGACTATTATGCGGGTGAGTGCTCCAAAGATGTTATATTTGAGTAGACTCGCATTTTGTTATCATGTGCGCTGAAAACTTAGTTCATATGCGCTAAGCAACGCTTGTTAATTTAAAATATTACCTTCTGCATTGTTTATCAAATCTGAGAGATGGCAAGTCGTCGGCTTCAAATTTCATGCCACAAGTGTTGGGGTGTTCGGGATAAACTTGAGCGCTCTTGTTCCCATTTTTGGGTCCATCTAGGGAGGCGCTCAACACAGCGAACAAGGCACCCGGACTTATAATGCTTGAACACTCTCACTTAGCCATAGACTTCTATAATTTTAAATTTCGGCGAAGCCCCTAGTCTTCGGAAGGTCAATTTGGGCGCTATCCACGCCTTTGGCCGGACAGTATCGGCTCCTCGCTCTAAGCGGCATAAGTCTTTAAGGACTCGCAAAAACCTCTCGAACAGCGACCAGCTCTCGCCTCATCATCATGACGGTCAGTTTTAGCTTTCTCCACCGAGGCGTTAACCCGATCGAACTGAGGCGGAATCGCTGTGGTTCTCCCGGTGCTACCTTAGCCGATATAACGGAACGTAAGGTACCAAAACACGGGAGCCGGGCAAACCCAACTATTGACCCAAGACATGATTCGGAGCTGATGCGTATAGTGCTATAAGTTCGGGGTGCCGCACTTGTGAAAGTGTTCGGACTTATCACACCATAATGCGGGGAACATAAGCCCCTGGTGTATATTAGCCGTACCAAAGTGTACGGATGCCACATGTCGTGAATGACCATATGTATGAAAGAGAAATGCAATTATAAGCAAAAAGGTGTTGCATTGTTTTATTCAATAAGTGCTGCTACGAATGCAAAATGATACAAATAGTGTGATAAGCAAGGTATGGAACTGTTAAACATGTCCCCCTCCAGGGGTAGGCTGCAGATTGGTGTATAAAAATGCTCGTAATGGAGACCACCTGTATATTCGTTGTAGCCTTTATCCTTCCCTGGATGTTGCATCGTGAGTTCGGTGGAGTCAACTGCTTGGACAGGGGCTTCGACAAACAGAGTCCTGGGTAAAAAGTAAAAGGTAAAAAGAAAATAAAAGGAACGACACACTTGAGAGCCCCTGGTGTGGTTGAGCCGCAGCCTGGGTTTATCGTGGTCGTGCCCCTCTCCCCATGCCCATGGTATCTTCAGAGCGTAATGGTGTCTGTGAAGGACCTGCTTTGACGTTCGCAGGAGGCTGGGGTTGGGGCCGCATCGCTCTGGCGTGCTCGGAACATGCCAGGTGGTCTTGTTGTAAGTTACTCCGGTAGCGCTTGGCGTTGTCCGGCCGCTTAACGGCCGGACTTCGAGAATTGCCTTAAGAGGCTGCATTGCACTTCGCCGCGATGAGTCATTGTGTTCCTCCGTGCGGAGAGAACGTTCAGTATTTCCGTTGACCGTGATGACTCCTTGAGGGCCTGGCATCTTGAGCTTGAGGTATGCGTAGTGCGGCACCGCGTTGAACTTTGCAAACGCGGTACGTCCGAGCAAGGCATGATAGCCGCTATGAACGGGACTATGTCGAAGATTAACTCCTCGCCCGAAGTTATCCGGGATCCGAAGACCACTTCGATGTAATTGATCCTGCATAATTGGCTTCTACACCTGGTATGACGCCTTTAAAGGTCGCTTTTGGTAGGTTTAATCCTTGAGGGTCTATGCCCATTTGCGACCTTGTATCACGGTAAAGCAGGTTGCTCTTGCCGCCGTCCCATCGAGGACTACGGTTAGGTGAAATCCATCGACGATTGGGTCTAAGACCGGTGTGGCGAATCCACCGTGGCGGATCTTTGGTGGGGTGGTCCTTCGGTCAAAAGTGATCGGGCAGGGGACCATGGATTAAACCGGGCAATCGGCTCCATCACAGACATCCTCGAGTGCACGCTTCCGCTCCCTTTTGGGTATGTGCGTTATGTATATCATGTTCACCGTCCGCGCTGTGGGGGAAACCTTCTGTCCTCTATTGTTCGGCGGTTGGGTCTCGTCCTCGTCATCGCTATGCAGCCCCTTGTCGTTGTTTTCGGCAATTAACTTGCCTGCCTGCTTGAATACCCAACAGTCCTTGTTGGTGTGGTTAGCTGGCTTTTCGGGGGTAACGTGTATCTGGCACAAGCGGTCGAGTATTCGGTCCAAATTGGACGGACCTGGAGTAGTTCTTTTGAATGGCTTTTTCCGCTGACCGGGTTTAGAGCCTCTGAATCCGGCATTGATTGTCGTATCCTCAATATTGTCGCTGTTAATGTGGCGTTTGTTTTTGTTACGATGCGGCCTGCCATTTCGGTCCTTGAAGTCCGGACTGCCAGAATTTTTGTTGAGGTTGTTGCTGCGTGCTAGCCAGCTGTCCTCACCCGCGCAGAAGCGGGTCATGAGTGATGTGAGGGCTGCCATGGATTTCGGCTTTTCCTGTCCTAGGTGCCGGGCAAGCCACTCGTCACGGATGTTATGCTTGAAGGCCACGGGGCCTCCGCATCCGGACGATCAACGATTTGGTTTTTCTTGGTTAAGAACCGTGTCCGTAATTGTCACGGCCGATTCGTCTGGCTGTTGAATTATGTGGCTTAGGTCATCAGCGTCGGTGTTCGCACATAAGTGCCACGGAAGTTATCGAGGAATGCGGCTTCCAGGTCCTCCCAGCTCCCAATTGACTCTGGCGGCAAGCTGTTGAGCCAATGTCGGGCTGGTCCTTTAAGCTTGAGGGGAGGTATTTGATGGCGTGAAGATCGTCACCGCGGGCCATGTGGATGTGAAGGAGATAGTCTTCGATCCAAACCGCGGGGTCTGTTGTGCCATCATAGGATTCAATATTGACGGGTTTAAACCCTTCGGGATTTGATGATCCATTACTTCGTCTGTGAAGCATAGTGGGTGTGCGGCGCCTCTGTACTGGGCGATATCACGACGGAGCTCAAAAGAGCTTTGTCTGTTTTGTTCGGCCCGGCCGGACTTACTGTGTCCGGCGTGACGGTTGTCGTCACGTACCGTGGGGCGCCCACGCGATCCATAGATCGATCTTGATTGTCTTGCCTTGTCCTCCAATATATCTCGCAGGTCCGGAGCGTTCCCCTTTGGCCGTGTGCTTTTTGAGCGATGCCGGGGTTCGGTTTTAGTGAAGGGCCTAGAGGCCTCTCTGTCGCGACCGCGGGGTGGTCGGTCAGCCGTATTGTCTCCTGGTGATGTGGGTTCGTAAGCCTCCTCCTCTAATCGGGGAGCAGCTTGCGTTTACGGTAGCTTTTGGAGGGGCGTTCGAGCTCATGCTCTTCGGCCGCGAGGACTTCAGTCCATCTGTCTGCTAGTAGATCCTGATCAGCTCTAAAATTCTTTGCTTTTTCTTGAGGCTGTTCGTCGTGGCCATAAGCCTGCGTCTAAAACGCTCTTGTTCGACGGGATCCTCAGGCATGACGAATTCATTGTCGTCGAGGCTTGCTTCATCTTCGGAGGGAGGCATATAATCCTCTACCTCTTCTTTTGCCGCTCTCTCGTGAGGGCTCGCGTCTCCATCCTCCTGCGCTGGATCTTGCTGGAGTGGATTGTCTTCGGCAGTGTGCGGTGTATTGTTATCTCCGGTGCCGGAATCTTCATTCTTCTTTGTGGCGGGATTTAGGCGGCGCCGCTCACGCCCGGCGCTTGGGCTTCTTCTTGGAGGGTCATCCTCCGTTGTTCCATCGCCGTTCCCATCTTTTGGGATGTCCACCATGTATATGTCGTATGACGAGGTGGCCTTCCGATTGCCTCGTAGGCGCTGGCTCTTGTTCTCCGGCATCGTTGTCCATACCGTCGATGTCTTGAGTCATAGTATAGCATGTCGGTTAGATCATCGGCGGTGACTACCAAGTGGGTGGTGGGTGGGCGTTGAATTTCTTCATCGTCTGCATCCCAACCTTCACGACCGTAATCCGCCAGGGCTCTCCGGATAAAGAGAGAGACTTTAGTGAATTCAGGATGTCGCCAAAGGGCGAGTGCTGAAAGATGTCCGCGGCGGTGAACTCCATAACGGGCACCCAATCGGATTCGATTGGTAAGGGCACAGAGGGTTCGGAGTCCGGAGAGGAGTCCGGCACCCTGGAGTCGAGGTCTTCGCAAAGGACAGGGATGGAGTTCGGCTCGATCGCCGTAGAGATTAAAGCCCCCGAGGCGGTGTCCAACCACTCGTCCTCGATTGGGAATCCGGCTCCGAATTAAGGGTCGGAGCGGATTCGGTGCAACCTCCAGGCCTTTGTTACTGAGCTAGATCATGCCCATCGAGACAGTGCGGCGCGCTTGGCTGCGGCTCGAATCCGTCGAAGATCAAGTCTCCGCGGATATCGGCCGTATAGTTTAAACTTCCAAATCTGACCTGACGGACAGGGGCGTAGCTTTCGATCTGCTCCAGATGGCCAAGCGAATTGGCCCGCAGTGCAAAGCCGCCGAACACGAAGATATGTCCGGGGAGAAAAGTCTCACCCTGGACCGCGTCGTTGTTGATGATCGAAGGCGCCATCGAGCCTATCGGTGACGACACAGAGGAACTCTCAATGAAAGCACCAATGTCGGTGTTAAAAGCGGCGGATCTCGGGTAGGGGGTCCCGAACTGTGCGTCTAGGCGGATGGTAACATGAGACAAGGGACACGATGTTTTACCCAGGTTCGGGCCCTCTTGATGGAGGTAAAACCCTACGTCCTGCTAGATTAATATTGATGATATGTGTTACAAGAGTGGATCTACCACGAGATCAAAGAGGCTAAACCCTAGAGGCTAGCCTATGGTATGATTGTTGTTCGTCCTACGTACTAAAACCCTCCGGTTTATATAGACACCGGATAGGGTTAGGGTTACACAGAGTCGGTTACAATGGTCGGAGATCTACATATCCGTATCGCCAAGCTTGCCTTCCACACCAAGGAAAGTCCCATCCGGACACGGGACGAAGTCTTCAATCTTGTATCTTCATAGTCTTGGAGTCCGGCCGATGATGATAGTTCGGCTATCCGGACACCCCCTAGTCCGGAACTCCCTCAGGGTACAACCATGTCAAGCCCCCAGACCGCGAAGGGCCAGGTGTATAGTTTTGAGGGCGGTGGGTGGCATGTGGCTTTGGTTAGCAAAAAGCTGGCAACCGACGCATCGTTGCACTAAATCCCGTGCATCTGCCCGGGCCGTCGGCCAATAAAATCCTGTACGGAAGGCCTTGCCTACAAGGGCCCGGGCTGCGGCATGGTGCCCACCCAGTCCGGCATGAATTTCAGCCAGGAGGTTGCGCCCTTCCTCTTCGGAGATACACCTTTGAAGGACTCCGGTAGTGCTTTTCTTATAAAGCTCTCCCTCGTAGACTTTATGGGCTTTAGACCACCGTACTATGCAGCGAGCCTCATTTTGGTCTTCGGGGAGTTCCTGCCTAGTTAGGTAGGCTAGGAATGGTTCCGTTCACAGGGCGATAACTGCCATTACTTCATGAGCAGAGGGTGTTATCTCGAGGGCAGAGCCTCCGATTGTGTCGAGTGTTGGCGTCGAGCAAGGCGGTTGGGTCCGGGTTGATATTGCCGGACTCCCCTTCCCATAGTACGGATGGCTTGAACAGCCGTTCCAGAAAGATATTGGGTGGGACAGCATCGCGTTTTGCACCGATGCATGCCAATATATCCGCCGCCTGGTTGTTATCCCGGGCTATATAATGAAATTCGAGCCCTTCGAACCGTGCTGACATTTGTAGGACCACATTGCGGTATGCTGCCATTTTCGGGTCTTTGGCGTCAAAGTCTCCGTTTATTTGAGATATTGCGATGTTCGAATCCCCGCGCACCTCTAGGCGTTGAATGCCCATGGAGACTGCCATCCGGAGGCCGTGCAGAAGGGCCTCATATTCGGCTGCGTTGTTGGAGTCCGTATACATTATCTGAAGGACGTATTGGATTGTGTCCCGGTTGGGGGCGTCAGACGACGCCGACCCCGAACCCGGCCAACATTTTGGAGCCGTCAAAGTGCATGATCCAATTGGAGTATGCGCCGTACTCTTTAGGGAGTTCGGCTTTGGTCCATTCGGCCACGAAGTCGGCCAAAACAAGCGATTTTATAGCTCGTCGTGGCTTGTAGGTTATGTCGAATGGAAGGAGCTCTATGGACCATTTAGCAATCCGGCCCGTCGCATCGCGGTTGTTTATAATGTCATTAAGAGGTACTTTGGAGGCTACCGTTATCGAACACTCTTGAAAGTAGTGTCGTAGCTTCCAGGATGCCATGAACACCGCTTATGCTATCTTTTAATAGTGTGGGTACCGGGACTTGCATGGAGTTAGGACAGTGGACACATAGTAAACCGGTTTTTGAAGAGGGAACCGGTGTCCGTCCGTTTCCCGTTCGACAACGAGCACCGCGCTGACGACTTGATGTGTTGCGGCGATATATAATAGCATTGGTTCGCCCACGTTATGGCGCGGCCAGACCGGATTTGTTGCCAAAATGGCCTTTATTTCTTGAGTCCGGCGTGGCGGCCTCCGTCCACTCGAAGTGTTCGGTGCGCCGGGAGGAGGCGGTAAAGAGGTAACGCCTTTTTCTCCCAACGGGAAATAAAGCGGCTTAGAGCCGCCACGCATCCCGGCCAATTTTGTATTTGTTTGAGGTCTTTTGGAATATCCAATTGTGACAGAGCTCGGATCTTTGCTGGATTTGCTTCAATTCCTCTACGGACACAATGAAGCCTGTGAGCTTTCCCGCTGGAACGCCGAAGACGCTTTTTTCCGTATTGAGCTTGATGTCATTTTTTCTTAGTTTGTCGATTGTGTGCCTCTTGTGGTCTAGTTGAGTTTCGACTTGCTTGGTTTTGACGAACAATTCTTCTACATATGCTTCCACTGTTTTGTCGATCTGGTTTGCGGACATATACCGAATCATCTTGTTGATATGTTGCGTCGGCGTTTTTGAGCCCAAAGGGCATTGTGTTGAAGCGAGCGGGCCATATGGAGTGATGAATCTGTTGCAGCTTAGTGCAGCTCCGCCATCTTGATTTGGTGGTAGCGAGTACGCGTCGAGGAAGCACAATGAGTCGTGTCCTGCTCAGAAGCGCCAATAATTTGATCAATTCGGGAGGGGAAGGGATCCTTTGGGCAAGCCTTCTTAAGGTCTTTAAAATCAACACATAGGCGCCAGGATTTATCCTTCTTTGGTACCATCACCAGGTTTGCTAGCCAGTCCGGATGTTTTATATCTCTAATGAATCCGGCTTCCAAAAGTTTGGCTAGCTCCTCTCCCATGGCATGTCTCTTGGGTTCGGAAAAGCGCCGAAGAGCCTGTTTGACTGGCTTGAATCCTTTGAGGATATTTAGGCTATGCTCGGCCAGCCGACGTGGGATTCCTGGCATGTCTGAAGGGTGCCGTGCAAAGATGTCCCAGCTTTTCTTGTAGAAATTCTCGTAGTCTGGCGTCTACATCAGGGTTTAATTGTGCCCCAATGGAGGCCGTCTTTGCAGGGTCCGTTGGGTGGACTTGGAATTTGACTATTTCATCCGCTGGTTTAAAAGAGGTGGACTTGGATCTTTTATCAAGTATCACATCGTCCCTGTTCACCGTGGAGCGCATCGCAGTGAGTTCCTCGGCTGCTAGGGCTTCGGATAGTGCCTCGAGGGCTAGTGCGGCTGTCTTGTTTTCCGTGCGGAGTGCTATGTTCGGATCACTAGCAAGAGTGATGATTCCGTTAGGTCCGGGCATTTTAAGCTTCATGTACCCATAATGGGGTATAGCTTGAAAAATTGTGAATGCCTCTCGTCCTAATAAAGCATGATATCCGCTGTTGAGCAGGGCCACTTGAAATGTGACCTCCTCGGACTGTAATTGTCCCATGAGCCAAACACCACGTCGGTGTGATTTTTCCTGCAGCATGCTTCCCGGCTAGGGATTATTCCTCTAAAGGTTGTGTTGCTTCGCTCAATGCGGTTCGATCTATTTCCATTTTCGGAGGGTTTCCTCATAGATGAGGTTTAGTCACGCCGCCATCCATGAGTACCTTAGTAAGGCGAAAGCCGTCCACTATCGGACTGAGAACCAATGTGGCTGGTGCTCGGGCTGTTCGGAATTTAGGTTCGTCACTGGCATTAAAGGTAATAGCCGTGTCACTCCATGGATTTATTGTTGCTACTTGGTAGACTTCGGCAAGGTTGCAGGGTGTTCGTTTTCGCATGTTATTTCATGCGAAAGTCTCGAAGACTGTTAACACCATACTGGTGTTCTTTGGGCTGGGATGCGAAGCTAGAAGCTCTTCACCACTTTTGGCCACCGCCGCAAAGATCCAACATGCTCGAAGGCTATGAGTTGGAGTGGCGCCCTACGTGCTATGAATTTTGCAGGTCCGTTTAGCCAACCCTCGATGCAGTTCCGTACCCTTTAGGGGTTTTGGTTTTTGGTATTTCACCCGGTGCTTGATAATGATGCACCCTTTTGTTTCGGACTAGGGATGTATTCGGGGCTGGATTATCCCAAAATTTACTTTTCGGTTTTCCAGCGCTCTCCATCGCACAAGATTTTTTGTACTATGGTCACCAAGTCAACAAAGCGTGTAATTTCGCGATGACTTATGGCGTTTAGGATTCCCTTGTCCGTGCAATTATTGCAGAAAATTGGGATTGCGTCCTCCTCTCGGCGATCCTTTATCCTGTTCATAACCAGGAGGAACACGCCCGATAATGATGTCTTTGTTTCAGCGGGCTCTTGCCGAATTCGAGAGAGATCGCTAATGTTTGGGTGGGCGGGTGGAACTAGATCTGGAACCCCATCCAGCTTAGGACTCGGGGGGCCGAGAAGTTTCCGAACTCAGAAGTTTGGATTTTTGAGTGTTATCCAATGAGTCCAACCCGCCACCTGACTTTAAATTCAGGGCTTGATCGACATCCGTCCCTCTGCGGGAATCCGGCATGGAGGGATCGGGAATCCGGACGTAGCTAGTCCTTAAGGTAGAAGAAGAATCGCCGCATTGTTCCTCTATCACGGCGACATGATGGGTAGCACAGGGAGAGTTGATCTCTCTCAGATCGGTTTTAGGCCCGATCCGGTCGTAGTCTGTGGCAACTCCCAGGGCGGCGATGCGATCCAAGAGCTCGTTTATGGAGGAGAGCTCGATCAGATCTAACTGTTCGGCAAGTTCCGAACTAACATGGAGATTGGTTTCGATGACTCGAGAGGTCATCATCGGCGCGGTGGCCGAACTAGCGGTCATGAGAAAACCGCCTAGCCGAAGAGTCTGACCAGTGGCCAAGGCTTCTTTGGCGATGGTATCGTCTTTAAAGACGAGATGAGGCATCCTACCTAATGGCGATGGCACAGAGGAACTCTCAATGAAAGCACCAATGTCGGTGTCAAAACCGGCGGATCTTGGGTAGGGGGTCCCGAACTGTGCGTCTAGGTGGATGGTAACAGGAGACAAGGGACACGATGTTTTTATCCAGGTTCGGGCCCTCTCGATGGAGGTAATACCCTACTCCTGCTTGATTAATATTGATGATATGGGTAGTACAAGAGTAGATCTACCACGAGATCAAGGAGGCTAAACCTAGAAGTTAGCCTATGGTATGATTGTTGTTGTGTCCTACGGACTAAAACCCTCCGGTTTATATAGACACCGGATAGGTTAGGGTTACAGTAGTCGGTTACAATGGTAGGAGATCTACATATCCGTATCGCCAAGCTTGCCTTCCACGCCAAGGAAAGTCCCATCCGGACACGGGACGAAATCTTCAATCTTGTATCTTCATAGTCCAGGAGTCTGGCCAACGGTGATAGTTCGGCTACCCGGACACCCCCTAATCCGGGACTCCCTCAGTGGGGATCTCCATCCAAACTATGGAGCAGTTCCTTGCCGAGGACAAGTACCAAGTGTTCGGCTTTGACGTCGAGTACACCATGGGTCGTCCCAGGCACGATCAGAAGGTTGCCGTCACCCAGTTGTGCGTGCGACATGACGTCCTCGTCTACCACTACCACCTGGCCACAATGCCTTGCGAGCGTTTCTCCAGGTTTATCAACAGCTCCGACTACAGTTTTGCTGCGGTGGACACCACAAATGATCTAAAAGCGCCCGAGGTTTCGGGCTTGAAATGCCCGAATCTTGTCAACATCCGGCGCCACTACAAGCTCTGGGGCAGCGACAAAAACAAACTGAACTCCCTGGTTGACCTCACCTCGGCCATCATCGACCCCTACTACGCGAAGATGAAGGAAGAGATCAATAAGGACAAGAACCCACGGCACGGTGTGTGGCATGAGAGATGGATGAACAACATGTCAAGTGCATTGGCCATGGACGCGTACACAAGCTACGAGATGTACAGGCGGATCATTGACATGAGGAACTATCTTCTTCCTAACCCAGACGAGGGATCGAGCCACATAGCAGTGGCAGGAGCGTCACAAGAAGTAGATGACTAGAAGATCGTTTCTCCTACTTTAGAATGCATGCAATTTGTTTATTGAGGTGTGCGCGAATGATCTGTATAGTCACTTATGTAATTGGATATTTATTTCAGTTATATATACATGTTATTCTACTGTAGGCAGAGCAAATCACACGGCTTATTAGCAGCAACCATTTGTGTTATTATTGGTCTTCGCACACATTTCTGATTACGCACCTATTTGCTGCGTATCACACACATCTTGTTCAGTTGAACCGTTTCCATTGTGTTGCCTAATCACACACAGTTCATCCTAGTGAATCGTATGTTGTATATCGCACACGCCTTCATCTGGCTGCCCGTTTCTTTTGTTCCTCCTCATCCCAAACAGTCAATATAGCTAAACTGTATGCCCTGCATCGCACACACAACTAAAATCTGAACCGTGTTTGATGCATACGTCATCGCAAACGTTTTGCACCATTTTGATGGTTTTTTTACACCATCATTTGCGATTATGGCATCACACACAGTTTCCTCGAAGGGTCTCTGATCGTAGTGTCGTGTTTGGGCAATCCTGCAGTAGTGGCAGGGGAAGATTTTTGTTCCTGAAAGCAAGGCCCAAGCTCATAATGTGGCGGTTGTGGCCGCACAGCAGGCTAAGGCATCCGCACCGAGAGCCTCCGTGAGCTACCACCCTAACTACTATGCAGGCTACTGACTGATTACCAAGTTAGGCCAAAAGCCTAAGCTTGGGGGAGTATGTATTTCCACCGACTGTATATTCATGTTCACACATTTCATTTGCTGGTGTCCACACTTTTTCATTGTACTATCCATGTTAAACTTATTTTCTCGCTTTCTTGTGTGTTTGAAAAAACTTTGAGAAAATCCAAAAATATTTCCTTCTTTTTTATTTTTCTTCCTAGAGTAGCTAGCTGTACCACTAAAAATAAAACCCCAAAAGATTTCCTTGTTCTTCTTTTGTTTGTTGGGAGTTTTCCCGTGTAAATAGTTTTTCTCGTTTTTGCTTTTCCCTTTTATTTGCTTGTTCAAGAAAACCAAAAACTCCAAAAATATTTTAGTGTGTTTCTCTAAATTTCTTTTCTTTTCATTGAGTCGTACCGAGGAGAAGACCACGATGAAAATGTTGAGTGGCTCTCATATTCATTATTGTTGATCTAACAAAGAGCCCATTTTACCTTGTCTTCTCCTGTTGAATAAAATGTTTGCAGATTCCATCTTAAGCCACCGCACTCTTGCACTATTATTATTTTCATATCGTTCGGTCGTGCAAGTGAAAGGCAATAATGACGATATTTGATGAACTGGCCGTGGCAGAGAGAAACGGGTATGAACTCGACTTGTTCTGTTTTTGTAAATATTTTTAACCTAGAATCCATAATTTAGCCCATTATGATTAAACATGTTTGCAATGACAATTAGAGACTATAGTTTCTCATGCCATGCATAAGTAGCTAGAAGTGGATAATGATGTATCTTGGATGTCAGCATTGCATTAAAATGATTGTGATGTAGTATGACGATATGGTATCCTGCTCTGAATGTTCGAGTGGCTTGACTTGTCACATGTTCATGCATGTAGTTGAAGCAAAACCAACATAGCCTCTATGATATTTATGTTCATGGTGTTCATATCCTACTCCTGCTAGTGTCCAATGTTTCTTATGCATAATGCATGTTCATGGCCGTTGTTGATCTCTAGCTGGCCGCTTCTCAACCTATTTGCAAGCCTTCGCCTGTACTAAGTGGGAATTTTGCTTGTACATCAAAAACCTTGAACCCAAGTTATTCCAGATGAGTCCACCATACCTACCTATATGCGGTATTACCCTACCGTACTAAGTAAATTTGCATGTGCCATCTCTAAAATCTCCAAATAAATATCCTTTTTGTGTGCCTGGATCATTCATGGAGTGACAGGAGGTAGTCGGTATCTTCCATGCTAAACGGGTTATTCTCAGGATGAGTGTTTATTCACTCACCATCGCACGAGAATTGGGCGGTAATAGGGATGCCCAGTCCCAAACTGAAAAAATAATTGGTCTTTCAAATAATCAAACAAAAACTCCTACGGAGTCATAACCTTTACTTCATCGCTTGGGAACCGCCACTAGCATGTTTAACATGGAAGATATAGATAACTGATGGTCGCGAAGTAAACAAGAAGGGTGCATGTCTCAAAATTTCATTTACCTCTGTTTTTTAAAGAACTTGAGCTCTAGCACCTCTGGAAATCACTGCTTCCCTCTGTGAAGGGACTATCTATTTACTTTATGTTGTGTCATCACCTTCTAAAATAAGCGCCAGAACCTGAGAGCACTGTTGTCATGCTTATGCATTGAGTGTAGCTAACATTGGGTGCATCATGACTGGATCTTTTCTACCATGAATTACAATGTTTAGTCGCTGCTTCGACTTTGTAGGTGCTCTACATTTATGTTTTGTGGTCTCAGAAAGGGCTAGCGAGATACCACTATTGTCATATTATATCATGGTTGTTTTGATAACGTGTTGCTGTTTGAGATATCTTATTATTACTCGCTAGCTGATTATGTCATTGATATGAGTTAATATAATTTTTAAGAGTTATTGTCGACATGGTTAGTTATAATATTGGCTGAAAACCTGGGTGTTTTTTCAGCTAATTTATGCAAACAAGAGCAAAGAGTTCGTAGAAGTTTTTCTTTCTCACTTTCAGTTTATCAACTGAATTGCTTGAGGACAAGCAAAGGTTAAAGCTTGGGGGAGTTGATACGTCTCCAATGTATCTACTTTTCCTAATGCTTTTCCTCTTGTTTTGGGCTCTAATTTGCATGATTTGAATGAAACTAACCCCGGATTGGCGTTGTTTTCAGCAGAACTACCATGGTGTTGTTTTTGTGCAGAAATAAAAGTTCTCGGAGTGGAACGAAACTTTGCGAGGATTTTTTACATAATAAAAGAGAATTTCTGGAGCCAAGAACCACCGGAGGGGGGCACCTGGGTGGGCATAACCCACCAAGGCGTGCCCCCCTCTAGGCGCGCCCAGGTGGGTTGTCCCCACCTGGTGGCCCCGCGGACCCTGAAACCGACGCTATAAAATCATTTTTTTCCAGAAAAAAAATCAGGGAGAAAGAATTATCACGTTTCACGAGATGGAGCCGTCGTCACCTCATGTTCTTCATCGGGAGGCCAGATTTGGAGTCCGTTTGGGGCTCCGGAGAGGGGGATCTTCGATCTTCGTCATCACCAACCCTTCTCCATCGCCAATTCCATGATGCTCCCCACGGGGAGTGAGTAATTCCTTCGTAGGCTCACTGGTCGGTGAGGAGTTGGATAAGATTCATCATGTAATCTAGTTAGTTTTGTTAGGGCTTGATCCCTAGTATCCACTATGTTCTGAGATTGATGTTGCTATGACTTTGCCATGCTTAATGCTTATCACTTTGGGCCCGGGTGCCATGATTTCAGATCTGAACCGTTTATGTTATCACCATTATATCCATGTTCTAGAACCGATCTTGGAAGTTATAGTCACCTACTACATGTTATGATCCAGCAACCGCGGAGTGACAATAGTCGGGACCACTCTCGGTGATGTCCATAGTTTGAGGAGTTCATGTATTCACTATGTGTTAATGCTTTGTTCCGGTTCTCTATTTAAAGGAGACCTTAATATCCCTTAGTTTCCAATAGGACCCCGCTGCCACCGGAGGGTAGGACAAAAGATGTCATGCAAGTTCTTTCCATAAGCACGTATGACTATTTACGGAATACATGCCTACATTATATTTATTAACTTGAGCTAGTGCCGTATCGCCCTAGGTTATGACTATCACATGATGAATATCATCCAACAAATCATCAATCCAATGCCTACGAATTTCTCTTATATTGTTCTTACTACTGCTATCGTTACTGTTGCACTTGCTACAAAATTACTGCTATCACTGTTACCGTCACTATTGTTGTTGCTACTATTATCAAAACTATCATACTACTTTGCTACTTGTCACTTTGCTGCAGGTAATTAATCTCCAGGTGTGGTTGAATTGACAACTCAACTGCCAATACTTACAAATGTTCTTTGGCTCCCGTTGTGTCAAATATATAAATTTGGGTTGAATACTCTACACTCAAAACCGGTTGCGATCCCCTATGCTTATGGGTTATCAGGAGGCAGAGGCCTGGGCGTGGCATGCATCCATGGCACCATGGCCATGTATGGCCTCCACGTGCCCCCCTCGGCCTACAAAGGCATCCACCAAAACCCTAGCATCCCTCCCGCTCATTCCCCCTTAGCCCCCTTCCTCTTCTTCTCGGAATCGAGCTTGAACCAGTCACGGTCACCGCTGCCTCGCCATCATCGTCGGGGCCACAACCAACTTCGGCGTGTGGGAACACGTCCAAAGGGTCCATCGCGGTCGGTTTCATCTGTCCCAAGGACTAGCTCAAGCCGAGACGTCCTCGAGCCGACGCCATCTTCATATTCTTCGTCCGCCCGTCGCACATCGTCGCTGTCTCACCGTCACCACTGCCTCTCCGTCCCGTACCCGGCCTCCTTGAGAATGCCTTCCGCCCCATGGTGAGCTCCTCCCTCGAATCGCCCTTCTTTTGGCTTTGATTTGTCGTTGTTTGGCCTCCCCCCATGTTCGGCCGCCATGACTGGAGCTCCGCTCCGCGCGCACATGCACGCCCACACCCTTCCTCGCCTAGGACGCGCCTTGGTTGCGCTTGCACGCCCCTGCCTATGCCCTCGCGCGCGTGCACCGTGTGCGCCTGCGCTTCGCCGCGGCCCTGCGTTATTGCCTCTACTTCTGCTATCGCCCCTGCCGCTACCCCTCATCCACTCGCCACCCTTCCGCACGCTTACGCTGCTCTCAACTGCGTGCTCAGCCTGCCGCCACTATCGCCCGCGCTCGCCAGGGCCACACCCAGCTTCCCCCGCACGCTGGCCGCCGCCACTGGCCTCATTGGTTACGTGCACCCAGCCGTGGCCTTCGGCACACTGGTATGCGTTGGTGCTATACAAATGAATTTTAACCCCTTTCCGCGATGACATTTCGAACCGTCACCTAGTGAGTGTGGGCGATAGGGGGGTCCTTCCTACACGACCCAGAAACCGTCGGGGATATGCCCTTCTGGCACACACACTCGGCAAAATGAGGTCGTGTGCGACCGGCGAGCGCTCAAATACGGAAATACGTATAGTAGAGCTAAAAAGATGCAATTATACAGGCGAAATTATTTCAGTCGCAAGTACATCCCACACAGTCAATCCCCGCTAAACGTTTTCGTTCGTATGTACATCCCACACAGTCGCTCCAAGGAAAATGTTTCCATTCACACGTACATCACACACAATTTTTCCCGTTAAATCTTTGCATTATTCAATGCATCACACACGGTCTGTAGAAGAAACTGTGTGGCAAAGGTTGTCCATCACACATAGTTTTTATGTGGTAAACGTTTGCACAAGGTGGCCTAACCCAAACAATTTTCAAGAGGAAGTCGTGTGTGATTGTTCATTGATCCAACACGGTTTATTACTAGAAATTGTGTGCGTTGACTGAGCTCATTGCCCACGATATTTTTTCAATAACCGTTTGCAATAGCAAAACCCAATTAGCAGGCTAATTCGCCATTAGTAGGCTAATTTACTTATTATTAATAATCCATTTATTAATCTAATTGACATTCATATTAAGCACATAATATATTTCATTTCCATATTAAGGAAGCAGAATTTCATAATTGAAATACATAAGAGTACAACATGATATAGCTTCAGCACTCAGCTACCCCATTACACAAATCGCATCAAAGACCAAGTTTCACATGCAACATGTAGAACCTTTCGAAATTAGCATCATAGACGGTATATAGACAGATGCATCTCATCTGGAAAACTGCTGAAGAGGAAGGCAAATATTGATCCTTATTCATTTTGAAGGTCTTTGCAACTTTAGGCCAGTGCCTATGGATGATTGACCGTCCGTCCCAATATTGAACCGTGGGTGTTGTATGAAAACCTTCCTCGCCTCCTGACCATAGAGGTGGTTTGAGAGGTAATTAGCAGTGAACTGCTTTGGAAAGGCCTGAAAACAAGGATGTGCATAAATATCTTCTCCATATTGGAAATAGGGCAAAGGAATAAAAAAGGCAAGGTATAATAGTTAGTACTATCTTATAGTGAACTGATGTCTTCTTCATTGTGCAGACAAAGATCTTGTTGTTTTTTGTTCCTAATTTCTTTATCCTAACAATCTTTCTGAGTTTCTTGATTTGATTGATATTCATGGACAACTCATTTCCCTAAATGCAAAAAGGGTCGAACAGTGGGTCAAAACCTCTTATAGCAGTACCTACATGTGCAAGACCAAATTGTTAAAACCCCTAAATATTAGAATGGTTCCTACAATTGCACAATAATGTGCTATTAGACAATGGACCATGCACGTGCTAACCTCGATTGTAAACCTCAGTGCTTCCCATTGTTTCCCTGCAACACATATACGGTAGTTAGTCATCAGGTTAAGTAAGGGTTCTCATGCTATCAGTAAAATATGTTGATGAAATATAAGCACATTGCAGATTCATCAGATTAATTCAAGCCACATGGAAAACCCATTTATCCAAACCAAGCATGATTAATAACTAGGAAATGTAGCACTTGTATATGTTTCTCATGTATTAAGTGCAGCCAAATTCGATTTATTCCTCACATGCAAAATTGAACCAAGCAGTTAACTAAACACCACAACAAATGAAACAAACATTAACTGAGCACCACATTTCACAATATAACATACTCCTAATACAAGATCAGACAGTTAACCAAACCAAGCATGCTTAATAACTTGGAAATATAGCCATTGTATTAGTTTCTCATGTATTTAGTACAGCCAAAGTCGATTTATTTCTCACATGGTATACAATAACAGAATGCAGCCACAACAATTGGACATCGCATTGCAGAACTGAACCATGCAGGTAAGTAAACACCACAACAAATGAACCAAATATTAACTGAGCACCACATTGCACAATATAACATACTCCTCATAGAAGATAAGACAGTTAACCAAACCAATTATGCTTAATAACTTGGAAATATAGCAATTGTATTTGTTTCTCATGTATTTACTACAGCCAAATTCAATTTATTCCTCACATGGTATACAATAACGGAATGCACCCACCACTATTGAACATCGCACTACAAAATTGAACCAAACAGTTAACTAAAAACCACAACACAAATGAACCAAATGTTAACAGAGCACCACATTGCACAATGTATAACCAAACCAAGCATGCTTGACAACTTGGAAATATAGCAATTGTATTCGTTTCTCATGTATTTTGTAAAGATAAATTCGATTTATTTCTCACATGGAAGACAATACAAAATTGCAGCCTGAAGAATTGAACATCACATTTGCATAATTGAACCAAACAGTTAACTGAAGACGACAACTAATTAACAAAATAGTTAATAAGTGATCACCACACTGCACGACATATAGAACATATACACTAGAGCAACAGATTGCATGGTAAAATTAGATAGCACAATTCACTAGAATTTGTGAAGGAAAGGCAGGAGCAGCACATGCTACGGGTAAACCGAGCATGCTTAACCGGCATAGCTAGCAAATGGCAAGGTGCTCCTCCAAGATCTGGGGGTCGGCATGAATGGCAGCCATCGTGACCTCATCCGCATGTGCGGACGCGATTTGCTTCTCCGCTACCAAATGCTCCTTGAGATCCTAGCTAAACCGCGTGCACCATGGCTTAGGGCGGCGCTTATTTGGTGGAGGGGTTGGTGATTTGGGTGGAAGGTGTCGCGCTTGCGCCGATGGTCGGGGCATGTGGGTTGTGGAAGGAGGAGGAGGATGGCGGTCGGGTGTGGATTACCTGCCTGGATAGACGAGGCCGAGCAGCGTGAAGGAGGGTCGCAGGCGAGGAGGCGGCGCTGCAAGCAAGGAGTGAAGGTTTCAACTTGGAAAGGAAGGCAAAAACAGGGGAAATGTGGCTTTTGGTAAGGGGGAGCGGGCAGGGAGGTAGATATTTCTGCGGAAGTCGAAAATTTGGAATCGCTTCAGCCAAAAACTGGCGCGCAAAGTGTCATCATACGTGGTCCCTTATTCAGAACTGTGTACGATATGTGAACATCACAAACAATTCAGATAGCTTAACCCATGTGTGATGAGTTTGAACGTCAAAAAATTTGGTTCGAATTTCCATGGTTACAGTGGTCATCCACGTCATTGCATAATTAGGGTACACAAAGGAGACTACAGCACACCCACACTTCTTAATCGAGCAAGTTCAGCAATTAAACAGAGCTAGCTGACCTAAACATTACTCTAACAAATTAAAGACCGGTGCTCTTAATTAAAAAAACAAAGAGTATGTCACAGCCCCAAATTAGCCCTTGCTTGACTTTGCTTGATCATCATGTCATCATGTTTGAATTCCTAAGAAACTTGAAATGGGGATGTTGAAACCCTAGCACCAAATGAATTCAACTAGGTTCAAACTTAAAACTTTTCAATGAACCCAAAATGCCCTTCATAAATGTTCACCATCTTTGGTCCTGGCTAAACCCTCTGCCAAAAATGGTTTCATATTTTTGGAGGCTATTCTAGATTTTTGAATTAAATCATAAGTATTTGAATTTGGACATTTAAATTCTATAAATATTTTAAATGTCCAAATAATCTTGAAAGCATTTGAGGGCTATTGGAAATAGTTTCAAAAGTGCCCACAATTATTTTCAGGATTTTACAAAATGAATTAGTATTTTTACTAATTCAAAACAGAGAGATAAAATAGAAAACAGAAAACAACTAAGTAACAGAGAGAGGAGGGATGCTCACTGGACCTACACGGCAGCCCACCTCATTGGCCCGGTGGTGGCCCTAGCCCACGGGGCCCATGCCGATCATCCTCTACCTCGCCAAGAGGGTAGAGGAGGGAGAACAGACGCCTTGGCAGCCATGGCGACACGCCACCTCCACTGCACTGCGTCCCCTCGCCATGCGACTCTGAACCGCCTCCCGGCCTCCCCTCGATCCCTGGACAGACACACTTTCCCTCTCCGCTTCTCTCGGCCGTTTAGAAGACACCCGAGCACGGCCGTCGCCGCCGCTCCCACTGCGTAGCCACCGTCGCCTCGCTTAACCCCCATGGCAAAGAGGTTCCCCGCGTCCCCTCGACCTCTCTGTTTGAAGCACGCGACGCCGGACGCCCAAACGCATCGTCCCCGACCTCTTCTTCAGCCTCGGGATGCCGAGATCGCCACCGTCGTGCCATCTTCTCCGAGCCTTCCCCGAGCCCACATCGACGCCTCTGCAACCACCGTCAGCTCCAGCGGAACCCCTCTCCCGAGCTCGATTCGCCTCTGAAATGCGCGCCTCATGAGCATCGAGCTCAGGCCATCGCCATGGCCGGGCGAGCCTCGCGCCCCGAGCTTTTCCGCTCGTCTGCCTCAGCACCGGCGTGCTCTCTAGGTCCCTAGGAAGCCGTTGAGGCCCTCGGTTGGCCTCCCGTGCACCCAGCGGACGCTTGCCTCGTGCGTAACCCGGCGGCCGCCCGGCTCAGCTGCCGTCGTCAACTCCGGCGACCCGCGCCCCCCTGCTGCCTCCGTTGGATGCGCGGGAGGAAGGGCTACCGCTGGTGCCCTTAACCGCGTCGGACGCTGCCGAGCAGGCGCCTCCGGCAGCTTTCTGCCGGTTGTGGTAAATGCCGGCGACAATCCGGCGTGCTGACGTGGCGCCGCCATTAGGGGTTAATGACCCACTAACTAACCCCTCCAATGACACCGACAGTTGGGCCCCGCACCTAGTTAACTTCGGGGTTTATTTTACATTTAGATTAGTTTATAACCCGGTAGGACCCACGTCGGGGTTGACTTGTCGACGTGTCCTTTGACCCGACCCCACATGTCTGCGGACCCTTAAACATCATCGGGTCAGCGACTGGACCCCACCGGTCAGGAGTTTGACCCCGGTCAACCTGGTTGACCTGGCCGACGCAATCTTTGTTGTCATCTTTGACGCGATAATGGCTTTCTGGATTTAAAATAAATCAGGAAATTCCAGAAATTAGTATAAACTTCTAAAATTCATAGTAATTCAATCGTAACTCCAAATGGAATAAATTATATATGAAAATGATCAAAAAATCCAATCTATCCATCTGTACCATTTCCATGCATGTTAGAACAACTCTTGTTCACTGTTAGGTCAAATCAATTAAATGGCATTTAAACCTTCACATATGGGGTTTGAATTTGAACCTAGGGTTCAAACCAACTTCATTTAAATTGTTGCTAGTTGCATTAGCTCAAACCACAGCATATTGCCATGTCATGATCATGCATCATATTGTGCATTGCGTTGATTGTGTTCTTCCTTGTTTGCCGGTGTTTGTTCCCCCTCAGTAGACGACGTACCAACGATGAGTTCGATGACACCGATGAAGAACTATAATATCTTCAGAAGTGCCAGGCAAGCAAAACCCCCTTGTTCATTCTGATACAATCCCACTCTCTCGCTTCTGCTCTCTTTTACTGCATTAGGACAACAACGATTCATACATTACTTGCTGCGGTAGCTGAACCCCTTTATCCTCTGCATGACTGTCATTCCACGGTAAATAGATGAAACCCACTAGCATGAGTAGGATTTGTTTGAGCTCTGTTGTGCCTACTCATTCATGCTTGTTTGTCATGCACTGCTCGCTTAGAGTTGAGTCGGTCGATTCGCCGGGGATGAATCGGAGGTGTGTGAACATGTCCTCATCGTGTGTGAGCTAAGTGTATGAACACGATTTGGTAAAGGTAGCGGTGAGAGGCCATGTAGGAGTACATGGTGGGTTGTCTCATTGCAGCCGTCCTCAGGAACTGAGTTCTGTGTTTGTGATCCATGAACAGTTACTACCACAAATTGGGTTCCGGTAACTCGACCCCTCTCGACTTATTAATCAACATGATCTCATCCGAGGAGTTGAAACTAGTTTCTGGTGTTTGTAGGTAGTGTTAGTAGTCTACCAAGTGGCACCCGGTACAGGTGGGCTTGGGACAGACTAGGCACCGTGGCACGGTGTACCAAGCGTAGAACCACCCGTCAAGGTGGGCTTGGGAACCCTACTCACATCGTTTGGGGCCGTGAGCGACACCCCGGCCGGATCTCCTTGCGTATGGAACCCGAATAGGCGATAAACCTGGACGGGAGATTTGTGTGGTTAGTCAGGTCGTGGCCGACTCCCTCGCCAGGCTTCCGCTTGAAGGTTGCCGAGATACACGAGGTGTACATGGCGGTAAGTGGCGAGGCGTGTGTGAAGAAGTACACCCTGCAGGGTTAACATTATCTATTGAATAACCGTGTCCGTTGTAAAGGACTTACGGGTTGCCTATAACAGGTTCATAGACAAGTGAAAGTGGATACTCTAAAATGCGCAAGATAAGTGTGAGTGCTCTGGATGGCGTTCTCGTAGGAAGACGGGAACGGATCCATAGTGGTGTATTGATATGGTGAATATGTGGACTCGTGTGCGCCACCTCAAAAGAGTTACTGCAGTCGTAGTTCAGGGATAGACACCGAGTCAAAGCTGGCTTGCTGCGGTCAAACTCCACCACCCCTTTGTTGATAATGATGCATATGTAGTTAGTTACGATGTAAGTCTTCTTTGAGTACATTTGTACTCACGTTTGCTTATTTTATGTTTTGTAGAGAGATGTCGGTCTTGCTAGTAGTTCCGCGTGGACTTGACGTTTAGCTTGTTAGCTCATTTACGATCTTGTGCCCTCGGCAGGGATCTGGTAGATAGTCGGGCTTCTCGGCCTTTTTCATTTGTAGATATACGTACTCAGACATGTTAAGCTTCCGCTTGTGCTTGTTGCTTGTATGCTCTGTATGTTGGGTCATGAGACCCATGTTTGTAATATCTCGCTCCTCGGAGCCTAATGAATAAATACTTGAGTCGTAGTTATGTTGTGATGCCTTGTTGTATTTACACATATCGAGCATATTGTGTGTATGTTTGAAATGCTTGGTATGTGTAGGATCCGACAATCTAGTTGTTTATCCTTGGCAGCCTCTCATATGGGGAAATGTAGTCTAGTGCTTCTGCTTGTGATAGTAGTCCGCTTCTGCCCGGTTCACCGGAGTCCTGCTAGCCCAAAGACTACCGCTCTGGACACTTGGTGGCGGCATGTGTTTCACTTCGTTCATGTATACATCCCTTGAGAAATGTCACGGTGACATCCGGAGTCCTGCCTAACCTGCTACAGCCGGGTTACGGAGTCCTGTTAGCCAGTGCTACTGACCGGAATCTGCGCTCTTGACCGACATGCTCGATGTGATTTATGTATGCATGTCCCCATGGGTTAGTGCCGCTTTGGGTTCACGACTAGCCATGTCGGCCCGGGTTCTCTGTCATATGGATGTTAGCGACACTATCATATACGTGAGCCAAAAGGCGCAAACGGTCACGGGCCATGGTAAGGCGACACCCTGGGAATACCGTGCGTGAGGACGCAAAGTGATATGCGGTGTTACCGGCTAGATCGATGTGACTTGGAATCGGGTCTGACTGCTTTGGTATCGAGCTTTGCTGTAGGATTTCCAAGCCAAACCGGTCGAAGTTGTGTCTAGAAATGCTTTAGCTATGTAAGGGAATTGATTGTGGAAGGGAGCGTAAGGCTCTTTTACTCCTTATACCTCATGGCCTACGATCCGAGGCATCCTCTTCTCTTCTACGGGGATTAAGAACTAGGCCTTCTCATCTATCTATCAGGATGACGTGTTACTAATCCATAGACTTTTAAGATTGTTGGTTTTACGCCTCAGTTCAATTTCTACTATTTCCGTATGTTCATAGTTGGTCCCAGAACCTTGATATTATGATGTTGAGAGGTTATGCCACCATTTTTGCAGGATGTCTCAAATCATTTTGAGCATTTTTAGCCGTTATGCTGTCCGAGTCATCCCAGGTTTCTAATTAGTCTGATGCATTTGCAAAATCCCTTCTTTCCACCCCGTTGTTCCTTTGGGTCAGGATAAGCACACTAATCGGTGAGTTGAGGTACCTTTTGCCTCGACATATATGTTGGAGTTATTATTATGACCCTAGGTGTCTAGAGTATCACTTAGTAATCCAGCCATGCTTTGTGTTCCCAGTGTGATGATTCTGGCCATCATTCTCGAAAGCATCCCGTGATGCCATTTGGTAGTAGGTATTCTATTCCTAGGTTCTTGAACCCAAGATTCACCCTACTTACCTCCTGTTGATAGTATTTGCTAGTTCCTTTAGGATATTAGTAACCTTGCGATATCCCTCGAGGTCCGTGGTATATCCTTCTTCCAAAAACCATGAACTACTTATGGCATAAGTTCCTCGTTGAACCAAAGATCGCCACCAGAGTGCTCATATGAGTCCTCCATTCTATATGGTGATTCTGTCAGTTCTACCTTTCTGCATGGGTTATCCGGAAGAAATGTTGAGCTTTGCTCGACATACTAATCTATGCATCCACAACCCAAATAATATAATATTATCTGAGTTGTCCCCTTGATTATATTACGATCTTCATCTATCAATTGATAGTCAAGAGTATGTGTGCGATCGTGTTCATTGATGCCTATTATTCTTGTGGTCCGTTAAGCCATTCTATTCCAGAATGACTAGGAGAAACAAACTCCAGTACCTCATCCATATCAAGGATTGGGTCAAATCAGTTGTTATCCGCAGATCAAATGCAATCAAGCTTTTGATTCTGTTCTATCCTGAAGTGTTACCCACTTTATGTCAGGAACGTCATGAGAATTGCACCTTCTCTTATGAATTCTTGATGCGATGATACTCTCGCCATCATCGTTCATTCCTCGGTCCCGTGTTGTTGCAACCGGAATACCGACAAATGAATTGTGATGTGTGAAATCAATACTCCTAGTAACCTCGTTGCTTGGTAGTAAATGGACAATAATTTCATTCTTAGCGTGTTGGTTATTGAATCGTCATCCTAAGATTGATCGTGCTACCTAGTCCGTTTTTCCTGGTGCACCCTTCGATCAATGAGTTAGGATTGTGTCAATCCCCTACTCTTCTGATCATATCGACTTGCCACGAAAAGCAAGATTGTTCTCGAGCCTAGTAATATATCGATTGGTTCGTGACTTTCCAAATATCTTCTTGGAAGTGCTACCAGGTTGTCACCGACCGCTATGTTAAGTTAAGTGATCAAGTTGGTTTCTTGTAAACCACCCTTCTCCAAGAATCCGTGTTGGATATCCACGAGCTGGTTGGATAAGCTAAACAACAACTTGGAGAGTTGGAAGATAAAAGCTTTGCTGAACTTAGTTCATCACAAAGGGATATCCTTGAGTATGCGTGTGTGTTGAAGAAAGATGATATCTTCATCGAATGATCCCCGTGATCAGTTGTTGAACCTATTGTCTTATCAAACTTTGACTTGAGTATGGGCTATTATTAAGTCAAATCAGAACCAACGATGTTCGTAATGTTGTCTTACTCGTGGTTGATCCTCGAGCATACCCCATTACATCTTTTGGTGCGACCAATGCTATCACCGTGTTCACATGATGGCGGAAGTCCAAAGGATATGGAAATTCCGATGAGTTGTTGTTGAGCCCATCAGCAGCATTTTGTCTCCCCCATGATTCATGTTGAACATCAACCTAGTGTTGGAAACTTTGTAAGCACTGCCTTTGTGTTCCGTTCATGAAGCTTATGCTTGGATGGAAGAAGTGACTTCCTCGAATTTATGTGCTTTAGGTGTAAGTTGTCGTCATGAATTTGAGAAAGGTTTGTTTTGTTTCCCTTGGAATCATCCCAAATCAGTTATGCACGTGCGAAGTATTCTATGGTTTGGTAGATTAATTACCTCCATTCCATATGTATTCCCTAGCACACCAAGCCACTAATTGATTTGTTCAAGGAGAAGAAGTTCCTTCCTAAGAGCTAATCCGGACTTATGTAAGGACTTGATATCCGTCTTGATGGTTCCCCTCACGAACTTCGGTAGTGTTTCATTATAAGACTACCACGTGATCATGCTTGTCTTGGACAACGTGTTCACATGTTTGTAGCGGAACCCGCTCATGTTTTGGAGCTTACTACCGTAGTCCATCTCACGAGAATCTCCTGGCGTCATTTAAATCGATTTGTGTTGCAAACTTTCTTTTCAGACATGCTGAGTCTGAAGTATCCTATCACCAATCGGATCTGAATCTCAGGCAGATATGATGGTTGGAACATTCCAACATTTGCATTTTGTTCCTAGCTTGCACCGTCTTTGTGCCATTTCACTATGGACTGCCTTCTTAGTAATTCTTGTTCAGGATCATCCTCAAAAGTGGTCCTACCATGGGTCCCATCCATTTCCGATGATAAGCAAAATCATCCATTGCGTTGTCTTCAACAAGGTAGTCCACATCATCCATTCTAGTCCGAGTATGTCATCCTTCCAAACTCCTTCAAATGATCGATTGTGATTGCCTTAGGCTGGTATAAAGAGTCTCAATGATATCTATACCAAAAGCAATTCTTTTTGCCATTTAAGGTAATAACTCTACGAGTCTCCTTCCCCAAGGTGCCCCGTTATGGAATCATGGCAATTATTTCCTCGCCACCTTGACACCATCCACCATCTCTCTAAGCGTGGAATTGTTGCCCACCAAATCAAACCTCGTTGTTTGTTCTTCCATCCCCTCGATGTGTTTTGTGTCTCAATTCGAGATGTTCCAACATCTCATTCCACGAGTTGATTTTGAGTGCTCGATCTTGAGGAGATCGTTTCCTATAGAGTTTCTTTACGTCGCCATCGTGTTGGATCAAGATCTCGAAAGCAAGGGCGTCAAGATCAATTGGAGCAATGAACCAACATTTTTGGGAAGGGCAATTGGATCGACAAGTTCGTGTTAGCTAGTGTCCCCTCGTCTTCTTACCTCACGTCTTGAATCTCGGGGCCGAGATTCTTGTTTAGTGGGGGTCACCGTATCACAACCCAGCATTAGCCCTTGCTTGACTTTTGCTTGATCATCATGTCATCATGTTTGAATTCCTAAGAAACTTGAAATGGGGATGTTGAAACCCTAGCACCAAATGAATTCAACTAGGTTCAAACTTAAAACTTTTCAATGAACCCAAAATGCCCTTCATAAATGTTCACCATCTTTGGTCTGGCTAAACCCTCCGCCAAAAATGGTTTCATATTTTTGCAGGCTATTCTGGATTTTGAATTAAATCATAAGTATTTGAATTTGGACATTTAAATTCTATAAATATTTTAAATGTCCAAATAATCTTGAAAGCATTTGAGGGCTATTGGAAATAGTTTCAAAAGTGCCCACAATTATTTTCAGGATTTTACAAAATGAATTAGTATTTTTACTAATTCAAAACAGAGAAATAAAATAGAAAACAGAAAACAACTAAGTAACAGAGAGGGAGGGATGCTCACCTGGACCTACCTGGCAGCCCACCTCGCTGGCCCAGCTGGTGGCCTAGCCCACCAGGGCCCATGCCAGTCATCCTCTACCTCTGCCAAGAGGGCAGAGGAGGGAGATAACAGACGCTGCTGGCTGCAGTGGCGACACGCCACCTCCCTGCCTGCCTGCGTCCCTCGCCACCGCGACGATTGAACCACCTCCCCGGCCTCCCCTCGATCCCTGTACACCGCACTTTCCCCTCTCCGCTTCTCTCTTGCCGTTTCGCAGCACACTCGAGCACGGTCATCGCCGCCGCTCCCCGCCTACGCAGCCACCGTCGTCGCCTCGCTTAACCCCCATGGCAAAGAGGTTCCCCGCGTCCCCCTCGACCTCTACGCTGAAGCACGCGACGCCGGACGCCCCGACGCATCGTCCCCGACCTCTTCTTCAACCTCGGGATGCCGAGATCGCCACCGCCGTGCCGTCTACTCCGAGCCTTCCCCGAGCCCACATCGACGCCTCTGCAACCACCGTGAGCTCCCGCGCCGGAACCCCCTCTCCCCGAGCTCGATTACGCCTCTAGTCGTCGCCCCGCGAGCATCGAGCTCCGGCCATCGCCATGGCCGGCGAGCCTCGCGCTCCCGAGCTTTTCCGCTCGTCTCCGTAGCACCGGCGTGCTCTCTAGGTCCCTAGGAAGCCATTGAGGCCCTCGGTTGGCCTCCCCGTGCACCGCAGCGACGCCTGCCTCGTGCCGTGGCTTCGGCAGCCGCCCGGCTCAACGCCGTCGCCAACTCCGGCGACCCCGCACCCCCCCTGCTGCCTCCGTTGGATGCGCAGGAGGAAGGGCTACCGCCTGGTGCCCTTAGCACGTCGGACCATTGCCGGAGCAGCGCCTCCGGCGAGCTTCTGTCGCGGTTGTGGTCGTCGCCGGCGACAATCCGGCGTGCTGACGTGGCGCCGCCATTAGGGGTTAATGACCCACTAACTAACCCCTCCAGTGACACCGACAGTTGGGCCCCGCACCTAGTTAACTCAGGGTTTATTTTCTGTTTAGATTAGTTTATAACCCAGCGGGACCCACGCGTCAGGGTTGACTTGCTGACGTGTCCTTTGACCCGACCCCACCTGTCTGTGACCCTAAACATCACTGGGTCACTGACCAGTGGACCCCACCGGTCAGGTTTGACCCCGGGTCAACCTGGTTGACCTCTTGGCATAATCTTAATGTCATCTTGTGACGCAAAGAATGGCTTTCTGGATTAAAAATAAATCAGGAAATTCCAGAAATTAGTATAAACTTCTAAAATTCCTAGTAATTCAACCGTAACTCCAAATGGAATAAATTATATATGAAAAATGATCAGAAAAATCCAATCTATCCATCTGTACCATTTCCATGCATGTTAGAACAACTCTTGTTCACTGTTAGGTCAAATCAATTAAATGGCATTTAAACCTTCACATATGGGGTTTGAATTTGAACCTAGGGTTCAAACCAACTTCATTTAAATTGTTGCTAGTTTCATTAGCTCAAACCACAGCATATTGCCATGTCATGATCATGCATCATATTGTGCATTGCGTTGATTGTGTTCTTCATTGTTTTCTAGTTTTTGTTCCCTCTGAGTAGACGACTTACCGACGATGAGTTCGATGACACCGATGAAGAACTATAATATCTTCAGAAGTGCCAGGCTAGCAAAACCCCCTTGTTCATTCCGATACAATCCCACTCTCTCGCTCCTGCTCTCTTTTACTGCATTAGGACAACAACGATTCATCTGTTACTTGTTGCGGTAGCTGAACCCCTTTATCCTCTGCATGACCTGTCATTCCACAGTAAATAGATGAAACCCACTAGCATGAGTAGGAGTTGTTTGAGCCCTGTTGTGCCTACTCATTCATGCTTGTTTGTCATGCCTGCTACTGCTTAGAGTTGAGTCAGGTCTAATTCATCGGGGATGAATCGGAGGTGTGTGAACATGTCCTACTGTGTGTGAGCTAAGTGTATGAACACGATTTGGTAAAGGTAGCGGTGAGAGGCCATGTAGGAGTACATGGTGGGTTATCTCATTGCAGCCGTCCTCAGGAATTGAGTTCTGTGTTTGTGATCCATGAACAGTTACTACCACACATTGAGTTTCCGTAACTCGACCCCTCTCGACTTATTAATCAACATGATCTCTGTCCAGGAGTTGCAACTAGTTTCTGGTGTTTGTAGGTAGTGTTAGTAGTCTACCAAGTGGCACCCGGTACAGGTGGGCTTGGGATAGACTAGGCACCGTGGCACAGTGTACCAAGCGTAGAACCACCCGTCGAGGTGGGCTTGGGAACCCTGCTCACATCGTTTGGGGCCGTGGCGACACCCGGCCGGATCTCCTTGCGGATGGAACCCGAATAGGCGATAAACCTAGACGGGAGATTTGTGTGGTTAGTCAGGTCGTGGCCGACTCCCTCGCCAGGCTTCCGCTTGAAGGTTGCCGAGATACATGAGGTGTACATGGCGGTAAGTGGCGAGAGCGTGTGTGAAGAAGTACACCCCTGCAGGGTTAACATTATCTATTCGAATAGCCGTGTCCGCGGTAAAGGACTTCTGGTTGCCTATAACAGTTCATAGACAAGTGAAAGTGGATACTCTAAAATGCGCAAGATAAGTGTGAGTGCTATGGATGGCGTTCTCGTAGGAAGACGGGAGCGGATCCATAGTGGTGTATTGATATGGTGAATATGTGGACTCGTGTGCGCCACCTCAAAAGAGTTACCTGCAGTCGTAGTTCAGGATAGCCACCGAGTCAAAGCTGGCTTGCTGCAGTCAAACTCCACCACCCCCTTTGTTGATAATGATGCATATGTAGTTAGTTCTGATGTAAGTCTTGCTGAGTACATTTGTACTCACGTTTGCTTATTTTATGTTTTGCAGAGAGATATCGGTCTCGCTAGTAGTTCCGCGTGGACTTCGACGTTTAGCTTGTTACCTCAGCTACGATCTTGTGCCCGCGGCAGGATCTGGTCGATAGTCAGGCTTCTCAGCCTTTTCATTTGTAGATGTCTGTACGCAGACATGTTAAGCTTCCGCTTGTGCTTGTTGCTTGTATGTTTCGTATGTTGGGTCATGAGACCCATGTTTGTAATATCTCGCTCCTCGGAGCCTAATGAATAAATACTTGAGTCGTAGAGTTATGTTGTGATGCCTTGTTGTATTTACACATATCGAGCATATTGTGTGTATGTTTGAAATGCTTGGTATGTGTGGGATCCGACAATCTAGTTGTTATCCTTGGCAGCCTCTCATATGGGGAAATGTAGTCTAGTGCTTCCTGAGCAATAGTAGTCCGCTATGCCAGTTCACCGAGTCCTGCTAGCCCAAAGACTACCGCTCTGGACACTTGACTGGCGGCATGTGTTTCACGCCGTTCTGTGTTTGTCCCTTGAGGAAATGTCATGCGGTGACATCCGGAGTCCTCGCCTAGCTGCCAACCCGGGTTACCGGAGTCCTGTTAGCCCAGTGCTACAGCCCGGATTCACACGCTGCTGACCGACATGCTCGATGTGATTCATGTATGCCTGTCCCCATGGGTTAGTGGCGCTTTGGGTTCACGACTAGCCATGTCGGCCCGGGTTCTCTGTCATATGGATGTTAGCGACACTATCATATACATGAGCCAAAAGGCGCAAACGGTCCCGGGCCATGGTAAGGCGACACCCGTGGGAATACCGTGCGTGAGGCCGCAAAGTGATATGAGGTGTTACCGGCTAGATCGATGTGACTTGGAATCGGGGTCCTGACAGAGTACTAGTACTACGGCTGGTGCTCGTCGATCTCTGCTACCGCCTCCATGTCCAGCTCGCGCTCGACGGTCTCCTGGGGAAGGGGCTCCATGGCATCCATTGCACCATACTTGGCAAGCATCTCGCCATCCGCGTTTGCCATCTCTTTGGAAAAGGCCGCCATGAGCTGGGCGTGGGCGGCTGCGATCTGGGCTTGGACGGGCTCTGTCGTCGCAAGGTATGCGGCGAAGGAACGGACGACTGCTCGAACGCTCTCAATGATTACCAACTCTTCGGTCGTGGGTTGCCGACCGTTGTCGGAGAAGCTTCATTCGATTTGTGCGGTGACCGCCACGAGATGGGCGTGGGCGGCCTCCATCAAGGCTAAGGCCGCCGCTGCGGAACGGACAGCTACTGTGCCGCTCTCGCCAGTTGCTATCCCCGAGGCAGATGTTGTTGCTGCCACCTGAGAAGCAACAACGGACGTTTGGGCTGCCTTGGCCGCCCGGTCGTAGTTTGCGGCCACGCTCATGCACCTTGTTAGCACGTGCATGGCGGCTGCGACCGCGCTCTCGCCGGAGTGGGCCACCAAAGTTGCCCTCACTACGCGGGTCCACGTGCCCATCTTTCATCGGCAGCGATTTAACAATGAAATGATATTAATTTGGGGAGCGAGCTAGAGTGCTTGAGACACCGGCTGTGGACTGTAGCCGATGCACCTTATCGTGTAAGACATAGGCATACTATATATACACCGACGGTGCTCCAGGATATTTTGTGTTGCATCTCACACGGTTGGTGATAATAAACTGTGTGTGATCTACTTGATTTTTCATCTTGATTTGAATTACATAATGGGGTCACAGCGGCAATGGACGGTGTCTGCATTGCTAGATCTTTTATCTGCAGTGAACATGCAACTATATGTGTGTCGTAAAAGAATTGGAATTATTCACGGTTCATTTGAACATTTTATACATTTGTTTTCTAGCCATTTCAGGTGCACAATTCAAAATTAAACTACATGCACATGCTCCGGTGCACCAACATGGGTTGTAAAATCATATATGTGTCCATGGGTTTATGCTTATGTCCCATGCAAGAAATGGGGATGAAATTCGAACACCACGGCACCGTGGCTCTCCGGCAAACGTCGATGTACTTGCGTTTGTAATTCTAGTAAATCCAAAATTCGTCTGAAATTCGTGAAACTTGGCATGCTATCATGTAGCAGCATCAACATGTCGTGGTAAAAAATTTGTCCCGTTTAGGGCAGGTTTCGGTATAAGCTTCTCATAAACTAGAGCTTCTCACAACAAGTGTGATGGTTTCGGTAGGGAACGTTTCACCTTTCTGGACGAAACAATATCTTTTGCGTCTTCTCAATTTCAATTTTTTTCCAAGTGTAAACATAGAAAAACAGGAGTGTTTGTCAATTTTTGGGATTTTCTGGGGTTCGCTTGGACATTTTTATACATTAACTGAGTTTTCTATGCATTCATGTGCATAATTCAAATTTGAACTACACGCACATGCTCTCATGCTTATAAATTAGTTGAAAATTCAAATCTATGTCCTTGGTTGCCTGCTTAGGTCCCATGCAAGAAATGGGAATGAATGTCAAACACCCTGCCACCATCACTCGGCCGCAAACATTGAGATACCTGGTTTTTAAATTATAGTAAATCCAAAACTCGTCTGAAATTCATGAAACTTGGCATGCTATCAAGGAGCAGCATCAACATGCCGTGGTAAAAAAATTATCCCATTTGGGGCAGGTTTGGGTATATGCTTCTCACACACCAGAGCTTCTCACAACAAGCATGATGGTTTGGGTAGGTGATACGTCTCCAACGTATATATAATTTTTTATTGTTCCATGCTATTATATTATCCATCTAGGATGTTTTATATGCATTTATATGCTATTTAATACGATTTTTGGGACTAGCCTATTAACCTAGAGCCTAGTGTCAGTTTCTGTTTTTCCTTGTTTTTGAGTATTGCAGAAAAGGAAAACCAAACGGAGTCCAATTGACCTGAAATTTGACGGAGATTATTTTTGGACCCGAAGAAGCCAACGGAGCATCGAAGATGGACCAGAAGAATCCTAAGGCACCCACGAGGGGGCGCGCTCCCTACCTCGTGGCCGCCTCGGAGACCCCCCTGACTTGTTCCCGACGCCAAAACCTCTTATATATATAGAAACCCCCAGAACATAACCTAGATCGGGATTTCCGCCGCCGCAAGCCTCTGTAGCCACCGAAAACCAATCTAGACCCGTTTTGGCACCCTGCCCGAGGGGGGATCCCTCACCGATGGCCATCTTTATCAACACAACACTCTCCATGACGAGGAGGGAGTAGTTCACCCTCGGGGCTGAGGGTATGTACCAGTAGCTATGTGTTTGATCTCTTTCTCTCTCTCTCTCTCTCTCTCTCTCTCTCTCTCTCGTGTTCTTGAGGTGGTACGATCTTGATGTATCGCGAGCTTTGCTATTATAGTTGGATCTTATGATGTTTCTCCCCCTCTACTCTCTTGTAATGGATTGAGTTTTCCCTTTGAAGTTAGCTTATCGGATTGAGTCTTTAAGGATTTGAGAACACTTGGTGTATGTCTTGCATGTGCTTATCTGTGGTGACAATGGGATATTCACGTGATCTACTTGATGTATGTTTTGGTGGTCAACTTGCGGGTTCCATTACATTGTAAACTTATGCATAGAGGTTGGCACACGTTTTTTTCTTGACTCTCCGGTAGAAACTTTGGGGCACTCTTTTAAGTTCTTTGTGTTGGTTGAATAGATGAATCTGAGATTGTGTAATGCATATCGTATAATCATACCCACGGATACTTGAGGTGACATTGGAGTATCTAGGTGACATTAGGGTTTTGGTTGATTTGTGTCTTAAGGTGTTATTCTATTACGAACTCTATGATAGATCGAACGGAAAGAATAGCTTCGTGTTATTTTAGTATGGACTCTTGAATAGATTGATCAGAAAGGATAACTTTGAGGTGGTTTCGTACCCTACAATAATCTCTTCGTTTGTTCTCTGCTATTAGTGACTCTGGAGTGACTCTTTGTTGCATGTTGAGGGATAGTTATATGATCCAATTATGTTATTGTTGTTGAGAGAACTTGCACTAGTGAAGTATGAACCCTAGGCCTTGTTTCCTAGCATTGCAATACTGTTTACGCTCACTTTTATCGCTTGCTACCTTGCTGTTTTTATATTTTTCAGATTACAAATAGCCATATCTGCCATACATATTGCACTTGTATCACCATCTCTTCGCCGAACTAGTGCACCTATACAATTTACCATCGTATTGGGTGTGTTGGGGACACAAGAGACTTTTTTTATTTGGTTGCAGGGTTGCTTGAGAGAGACCATCTTCATCCTACGCCTCCCACAGATTAATAAACCTTAGGTCATCCACTTGAGGGAAATTTGCTACTGTCCTACAAACCTCTGCACTTGGAGGCCCAACAACGTCTACAAGAAGAAGGTTGCGTAGTAGACATCAAGCAATTTCTGGCGCCGTTGCCGGGGAGGTGAGTGCTTGAAGGTATATCTTTAGATCTTGCAATCGAATCTTTTTGTTTCTTGTTTTATCACTAGTTTAGTTTATAAAAGAAAACTACAAAAAATGGAATTGAGGGTACCTCATATGCTTCATCTTTTTAATATCTTTCATGAAAATAAGGATTCCGATAATTGTGCCAAAATGTTAGAAGAATAATGCATTAGAATGTTTGGCACTAAATATTAATGATGAGCATGATTTCAATGTTGTTAGTATGAATTCTTTGAATATCTATAATACTAATGATGATTGCACTAGTCATGATGAAAATGTCTCTTATAAGCATGTCAACTTTTGGGGAATACATAGAGCTTGCAAGTACACACCAAATAGGGAAGATAGATTTTGCAAGAGGCATAAGTATTTGGAAACTAAATGGTTGCAAGAAAGGCTAGATGATCGTGCTGAAAGATTCAATATTAATCGCCATCCTTGTGAACTTTGCAATGAACATGGTCATTTAAAGCTTCAATGCTATTTGTTTCATGATCAAATCGTGTCCAAAAATCGTGATAACTTGATTACCCTTGAGCATCAAAAAGAGCTTAGTATTCTTTTGGGATATGAAGAAATGAAACATATAACTAAGGGTATTCCAAAATTTAATCTTGATAGATTTCTTGATTTTGATCTAGAAGAAATTTTTATGTATTGTGCGGTGAATTGCATTGAAAATCCTTATATTGCCAATTACATAAAGACAAGAAAACAAATAGAAGATGGAGAGAATACTAATGAAAGGGAAGAGACTTCCCAATATTCTCCTATTATTTCTTATGATGAATCAGGTAACGAGGAGTAGCCTTCTATTCAACCAATCTCATTAATAAGGAGCTCCAAAAAGAGGATTAAACCCACACATGATGTGAAGAAGAAAAAGAAAAGACGGAGAAGCAAAGGTAAAAAAGTATCCCTCCTAAATGATGTTGCTCCTATTACTCATTGTGATGACGATAATTGCTATACTATTGGTGCTATCCATAATATTAATGATGAAAGTGATTATGCTTATGATATGGAAAGGCCCAAGCTTGGAGATGCTATGTTTGATGAGAATGACAAGTTTGAGAATTTATTTGCTGCTATTAATGTTTGTTCCAAACTTGGGGATGCTATGTTTAATGAAGATGATATTTTTAGCCTCCCAAGTTTTGATATGCAAATTTGTTATGATGATAGCATGCCTCCTACTTATGATGATTATATTGATGAAAGTGGGTTTGGAAGAGTGTCAACTTTAGGAAGTAATGATCCCACTATTTTTTAGGATGTTGAATCTTATTGTGATAATTATGAAAGTGGATTTGGAGAGGTCATGACTTTATTTAGTAATGATTCCACTATCTTGGAAGAGGTTTCAATTGATTATGATGAGAACAAAGTTGCTACCTATGATGATTATTGTGATGATACTTATGCTATAAAATGTAGTGATGATTATACTTATAAAACTTGTTATGATTATGATTACCGTTTTCTGAACATTACTCTTTTAATGTGGAAAAAATTTATAGTATTCGAGTTTCTTATGATACTCCCACTATTCTGATTGAGAAGAATTTTGCTTATGTAGAGAGTAGTAAATTTTCTATGCTTGTAGATCATGAAAAGAATGCTTTATGTGATGGTTATATTCTTGAATTTATTCATGATTCTACTGAAAATTATTATGAGGGAGGAATATATGCTTGTAGGAATTGCAATAATATCAAGTTTCCTCTCTATGTTCTTAAAATCTTGAAGTTATGCTTGCTTTGCCTTCCTATGCTAGTTGATTATTGTTCCCATAAGTTGTTTGCTCACAAATTCCCTATGCATAGGAAGTGGGTTAGACTTAAATGTGCTAGTCATATTCTTCATGATGCTCTCTTTATGTTTCAATTCTTATCTTTTATGTGAGCATCATTGAAACCATCATGCCTAGCTAGGGGCGTTAAACGTTAGCGCTTGTTGGGAGGCAACCCAATTTTATTGTTGTTCCTGTTTAGTACAATAATAAATCATATAGCCTCTGGTTGGATGTGGTTTTATGTTTTAATTAGTGTTTGTGCCAAGTAATACCTATAGGATCTTCTTGGATGATAATTATTTGATCTTGCTGAAAAAGACAGAAACTTTCTGCTCACGAAAACAATTGTTAAAAATCACCATAAAGTGATAAAATACTGATTCCAGTTGCATCAGATAAATAATCAAATTATCTAGGTCTTCCTATTTTTTTCATATTTTTCTGAGTTCCAGAAGTTTGCGTTTGATACAGATAAATACAGACTGTTCTGTTTTTGACAGATTCTGTTTTCTATGTGTTCTTTGCTTATTTTGATGAATCTATGAGTAGTATCGGAGGGTATGAACCACAGATAAGTTGGAATACAGTATATATTACACCAATATTAATTAGGAATGAGTTCATAACATTACCTAAGTGGTGATTTATTTTCTTATACTAACGGAGCTTACGAGTTTTCTGTTAAGTTTTGTGTTGTGAAGTTTTCAAGTTTTGGGTAAAGATTCGATGGACTATGGAATAAGAAGTGGCAATAGCCTAAGCTTGGGGATGCCCAAGGAACCCCAAGGTAATATTCAAGGACAACCAAGAGCCTAAGCTTGGGGATGCCCGGAAGGCATCCCCTCTTTCGTCTTCGTTCATCGGTAACTTTACTTGGGGCTATATTTTTATTCACCAAATGGTATGTGTTTTTCTTGGAGCGTCATTTTATTTTATTTTTTTTTGTTTGCTGTTTGAATAAAATACCAAGATCTGAAATTCTTAAATGTTATAGATTCTTCACATAGTTACATAATTATTGGACTACTCATTGATCTTCACTTATATCTTTCGGAGTAGTTTGTCATTTGCTCTAGTGCTTCACTTATATCCTTTTAGAGAACGGCGGTGGTTTTATTTTGAAGAAATAGATGAACTCCCATGCTTCACTTATATTATTTTGAGGGTCTTTAGAACATCATGGTAATTTTCTTGGGTTATGAATTTAGTCCTAATATGATGGGCATCCAAGAGAGGTATAATAAAAACTTTCATATAAAGTGCATTGAATACTATGAGAAGTTTCATACTTGATAATTGTTTTGAGATATAAAGATGGTGATATTAGAGTCGTGCTAGTTGAGTAATTGTGAAATTGAGAAATACTTGTGTTGAAGTTTGCAAGTCCCGTAGCATGCACGTATGGTAACCGTTGTGTAACAAATTTGAAGCATGAGGTGTTTCTTTGATTGTCCTCCTTATGAGTGGCGGTCGGGGACAAGTGATGGTCTTTTCCTACCAATATACCCCCCTAGGAGCATGCTTGTAGTGCTTGGTTTTTGATGACTTGTAGATTTTTGCAATAAGCATGTGAGTTCTTTATGACTAATGTTGAGTCCATGGATTATACGCACTATCACCTTCCATCATTGCTAGCCTCTTTGGTACCATGCATTGCCCTTTCTCACCTCGAGGTTGGTGCAAACTTCGCTGGTGCATCCAAACCCCGTGATATGGTACGCTCTATCACACATAAATCCCCTTATATCTTCCTCAAAACAGCCACCATACCTACCTATTATGGCATTTCCATAGCCATTCCGAGATATATTGCCATGCAACTTTCCATCGTTCCGTTTATTATGACACGCTTCATCATTGTCATATTGCCTTGCATGATCATGTAGTTGACATCGTATTTGTGGCAAGGCCACCATGCATAATTTCTCATACATGTCACTCTTGATTCATTGCTCATCCCGGTACACCGCCGGAGGCACTCATATAGAGTCATATTTTGTTCTAGTATCGAGTTGTAATCATTGAGTTGTAAATAAATAGAAGTGTGATGATCATCATTAATAGAGCATTGTCCCATGAAAAAAAAGATAAAGGCCAAATAAAATAAAAAAAGCCAAATAAAAAAAGGCCAAATAAAAAAAGGAAGGCCCAAAAAAAGAGAAAAAAAGAAAAGAAGGGACAATGCTACTATCCTTTTTCCACACTTGTGCTTCAAAGTAGCACCATGATCTTTATGATAGAGAGTCTCTTATTTTGTCACTTTCATATACTAGTGGGAATTTTTCATTATAGAACTTGGCTTGTATATTCCAACAATGGGCTTCCTCAAATGCCCTAGGTCTTCATGAGCAAGCAAGTTGGATGCACACCCACTTAGTTTCTTTTGTTGAGCTTTCATATATTTATAGATCTAGTGCATCCGTTGCATGGCAATCCCTACTCCTCGCATTGGCATCAATTGATGGGCATCTCAATAGCTCGTTGATTAGTCGCGTTGATGTGATACTTTCTCCTTTTTTGTCTTCTCCACACAACCCCCATTATCATATTCTATTCCACCCATAGTGCTATGTCCATGGCTCACGCTCATGTATTGCGTGAAAGTTCAAAAAGTTTGAGAAATACTAAAGTATGAAACAATTGCTTGGCTTGTCATCGGGGTTGTGCATGATGAGCGCATTCTTGTGTGGCAAAAATGGAGCATGACCAAACTATATGATTTTGTAGGGATGAACTTTCTTTGGCCATGTTATTTTGAGAAGACATGATTGCTTAGTTAGTATGATTGAAGTATTATTATTTTTATGTCAATATTAAAACTTTTGTCTTGAATCTTATGGATCTGAATATTCATACCACAATAAAGAAGATTACATAGATAAATATGTTAGGTAGCATTCAACATCAAAAATTCTGTTTTTATCATTTACCTACTCGAGGACGAGCAGGAATTAAGCTTGGGGATGCTTGATACGTCTCCAACGTATCTATAATTTTTTATTGTTCCATGCTATTATATTATCCATTTAGGATGTTTTATATGCATTTATATGCTATTTTATATGATTTTTTGGGACTAACCTATTAACCTAGAGCCCAGTGCTAGTTTCTGTTTTTCCTTGTTTTTGAGTATTGCAGAAAAGGAAAACCAAACAGAGTCCAATTGACCTGAAATTTGACGGAGATTATTTTTGGACCCGAAGAAGCCCGCGGAGCATCGAAGATGGACTAGAAGAGTCCCGAGGAACCCACGAGGGTGGGGGCGCGCCCCCTACCTACTGGTCGTCTAGGAGATCCCCCTAACTTGTTCCCGACGCCAAAACCTCTTATATATACACAAACCCCCAGAACATAACCTAGATCGAGAGTTCCGCCACCGCAAGCCTCTGTAGCCGCCGAAACCCAATCTAGACCCGTTTCGGCACCCTGCCGGTGGGGGGATCCCTCACCGGTGGCCATCTTCATCATCCCGGCGCTCTCCATGACGAGGAGGGAGTAGTTCACCCTCGGGGCTGAGGGTATGTATCAGTAGCTATGTGTTTGATCTCTCTCTCTCTCTCTCTCTCTCTCTCTCTCTCGTGTTTTGAGGTTGTACAATCTTGACGTATCGCGAGCTTTTCTATTATAGTTGGATCTTATGATGCTTCTCCCCCTCTACTCTCTTGTTATGGATTGAGTTTTCCCTTTGAATTTATCTTATCGGATTGAGTTTTTAAGGATTTGAGAACACTTGATGTATGTCTTGCATGGGCTTATCTGTGGTGACAATGGGATATTCACGTGATCTACTTGATGTATGTTTTGGTGATCAACTTGCGGGTTCCGTTACATTGTGAACTTATGCATAGAGGTTGGCACACGTTTTTGTCTTGACTCTCCGGTAGAAACTTTGGGGCACTCTTTGAAGGTTCTTTGTGTTGGTTGAATAGATGAATCTGAGATTGTGTGATGCATATCATATAATCATACCCACAGACACTTGAGGTGACATTGGAGTATCTAGGTGACATTAGCGGTTTGGTTGATTTCTGTCTTAAGGTGTTATTCTAGTACGAACTCTATGATAGATCGAACGAAAAGAATAGCTTCTTGTTATTTTACTACAGACTCTTGAATAGATCGATTAGAAGGGATAACTTTGAGGTGGTTTCGTACCCTACAATAATCTCTTCATTTGTTCTCCGCTATTAATGACTTTGGAGTGACTCTTTGTTGCATGTTGAGGGATAGTTATATGATCCAATTATGTTATTATTGTTGAGAGAACTTGCACTAGTGAAAGTATGAACCCTAGGCCTTGTTTCCTAGCATTGCAATACTGTTTACGCTCACTTTTATCGCTTTCTACCTTGGTATTTTTATATTTTTTACAAATACACATATCTACCATACATATTGCACTTGTATCACCATCTCTTTGCCGAACTAGTGCACCTATACAATTTACCATTGTATTGGGTGTGTTGGTGACACAAGAGACTTTTTGTTATTTGGTTGCAGGGTTGCTTGAGAGAGACCATCTTCATCCTACGCCTCCCATGGATTGATAAATCTTAGGTCATCCACTAGAGGGAAATTTGCTACTGTCCTACAAACCTCTGCACTTGGAGGCCCAACAACGTCTACAAGAAGAAGGTTGCGTAGTAGACATCAGTAGGGAACGTCCCACCTTTGGGGACGAAACGATATCGGATACGTCTCCGTCGTATTTATAATTTTTGATTATTCCATGCCAATATTATTCAACTTTCACTTTGGCAACTTTTTATACTATTTTTGGGACTAACATATTGATCCAGTGCCCAGTGCCAATTCCTGTTTGTTGCATGTTTTATGTTGCGCAGAATATCCATATCAAACGGAATCCAAACGGGATAAAAAAGGACGAAGCTTATTTTTGGAATATTTGGAAAATTCCGGAAGAAAAATCCACGCGAGACGGTGCCCGAGGTGGCCACGAGGCAGGGGGGGCGCGCCCTTGACCCTCGTGGGCCACCCGTAAGGCGGTTGACGCCCTTCTTTCGCCGCACGAAAGCTATTTTTTGGTAAAAAATCACGGCGAAGGTTTCAGCCCAATCGGAGTTACGGATCTCCATATATATACGAAATGGTGAAAGGGCAACAGAAGAGAACGCAGAAACAGAGAGAGACAGAGAGACAAATCCAATCTCGGAGGGGCTCTCGCCCCTCCCACGCCACGGAGGCCAAGGACCAGAGGGGAAACCCTTCTCCCATCTAGGGAGAAGGTCAAGAAAGAAGAAGAAGGAGGGGGGCTCTCCCCCCCCCTCGCTTCCGGTGGCACCGGAGTGCCACCGGGGGCCATCATCATCACCGCAATCTTCACCAACAACTTCACCGCCATCATCACCAACTCTTCCCCCCTCTATGCAGCGGTGTAACCTCTCTCTTACCCGCTGTAATCTCTACTTAAACATGGTGCTCAACGCTATATATTATTTCCCAACGATGTATGGCTATCCTATGATGTTTGAGTTGATCTGTTTTGTCCTATGGGTTATTTGATGATGAAGATTGGTTTGAGTTGCATGTTTTATTATTGGTGTTGTCCTATGGTTCTCTCCGTGTCGCGCAAGTGTGAGGGATTCCCACTGTAGGGTTTGCAATATGTTCATGATTTGGTTATGGTGGGTGGCGTGAGTGATAGAAGCACAGACCCGAGTAAGTAGGTTGTTTGCGTATGGGATAAAGGGGACTTGATGCTTTAATGCTATGGTTGGGTTTTACCTTAATGATCTTTAGTAGTTGCGGATGCTTGCTAGAGTTCCAATCATAAGTGCATATGATCCAAGTAGAGAAAGTATGTTAGCTTATGCCTCTCCCTCAAATAAAATTGCAATAGTGATTACCGGTCTAGTTATCGATTTCCTAGGGACAAATAACTTTCTCGTGACAAAAAGCTCTTTACTAAAACTAATTTAGTTGTGTCTTCATATAAACAGCCCCTAGCTTTTATTTACGCGCTCTTTATCTTCTTGCAAACCTATCCATAAACACCTACAAAGTACTTCTAGTTTCATACTTGTTCTAGGTAAAGAGAACGCTAAGCGTGCGTAGAGTTGTATCGGTGGTCGATAGAACTTGAGGGAATATTTGTTCTACCTTTAGCTCCTCATTTGGTTCAACACTCTTTCTTACCGAAAGAGGCTACAATTGATACCCTATACTTGTGGGTTATCAAGACCTTTTTTGGCGCCGTTGCCGGGGAGTCATAGCGTGGGGTGAATATTCTCGTGTGTGCTTGTTTGCTTTATCACTAAGTAATTTTTATTTGGTGTTCTTATTTGTTCTTTATCTTTAGTATTTGATATGGAACACGAAATACCAAAAAAATTAGGTGTACTTGCTGCTCATGGAGATGAGGAACCTCCTAAAACCCTCGATGCTCGTTATGTGACAGATATTATGTACTACTTTGATAATCCTGAGAAAACCTCATTCAATTTGGTAATGGGAGTAACGTTGGATCAACGTGAATACTTTAGGGATTATCGCTTGACACAAAAAGGGAAACTATTATGGGATCAAATTTATATATTGAAGTGGTATGCTCGGCAAGTATGCTTGAGTTATGATTATACTTGTTGCTCTAGGATGAAGGCTCCACACCTTCCCTTTTCATGCAAATTTAATGATAATGAAACCTTAGCTTATTATGCTAATGGTATATATGATTACTATGATGCGGAACAAATAGAAGATTTTTTGCTTTTAAGGGTGCTTATGAAATTGAATCTTTGTTTGAAAAGTATGAAGCTTTTGATGATGATGTTTATAGGCCTGAAAATTTTGCTAGATTGAAATATTGCTATGATAATTATGAATATAATTCCTATATTAATGCACTTATTGAGAAAGTCTCCGCTGTCCAAGAAGAGACTAATATTTTGCAGGAATCTATGGAATAAGAAATTGATGAAACTGTGAGCTTATTGGATGAAAAAGATGAGGAGGAGAGCGAATAACAAATGGAGGAAGAGCGGATTAGCTACCCGTACCCACCTTCTAATGAGAGTAACTCTTCAACTCATACATTGTTTAATTTCCCTTCGTGCTTACCGAAGGATGATTGCTATGATCCCATTGATTCTCTTGAAATATCCCTTTTTGATGATGCTTGTGGCCAAGATGCCAATATGAATTATGCTTATGGAGATGAACTTGCTATAGTTCCTTATGTTAAACATGAAATTGTTGCTATTGCACCCACACATGATAGTCCTATTATCTTTTGAATTCTCCCGACTACACTATATCGGAGAAGTTTGCACTTATTAAGGATTACATTGATGGGTTGCCTTTTACCGTTGCACATGATGATTTTGATGAATATAATATGCATGTGCTTGCTGCTCCTACTTGCAATTATTATGAGAGAGGAACTATATCTCCACCTCTCTATGGTTCCAACACGATAAAATTGCAAGAAACTGTTTATACTACACATTGGCCTTTACTTTGTGTGCATGAATTGTTCTTTTATGACATGCCGATGCATAGGAAGAGAGTTAGACTTCGTCATTACATGATATATGTTACTTTGTGCTCACTACTAAATTACAAATCATTACTAATTAAAATTGGCTTTGATATACCTTGGGATCCAGGTGGATTCACTACTTGAGCGCTATATGCCTAGCTTAATGGCTTTAAAGAAAGCGCTGCTAGGGAGACAACCCGGAAGTTTTAGAGAGTCATTTATTTCTGTTGAGTGCTTTAATATAGTTTAAAAACAACAAAAATAAAGAGGGGAACCCAAAACTTTTCAAAAAGGATAGTGAAAGTAAGAAAGACAAGCATTGTTGAAGTGGGAGAGCTCCTTGAACTTTGTTCATGCTCACAGAAACTTTGTGAATCTTGATTACAGAAACTTTTCAACAAAAATAATTATCCCCTTGTACAATTCCATTGTATTATAAAAATAATGTGCCAAGGTTTGCCTTTAGGATGTTTACAATACTTGTTGGTTTGTACGGTGCAGGACAGAAACTTTGGCTGTAGTGCGCGATTTTTAATTTTTTACTGGAACCTAAAATGGTTCTGATTCTTTTTGCACTGTATTTATATACAAATTTTTTATTTTTCCTAATTTCGGAAGAATTTTTCAAGTATCATAAGTATGGTGAATGTTCAGATTATTACAGACCGTTCTGTTTTACACATATTCTGTTTTTGATGCATAGTTTGCTTGTTTTGATGAAACTATAAATTTATATCAGTGGATTAAGCCATGAAAAAGTTATATTACAGTAGACACAATTCAAAAACAAAATATGAATTGGTTTGCAACAGTACTTAGAGTAGTGATTTACTTTATTATACTAACGGATCTTACCGAGTTTTCTGTTGAAGTTTTGTGTGGATGAAGTGTTCGATGATCGAGAAGGTTTCGATGTGAGAAGAAGGAAGAGAGGAAAGAGCTCAAGCTTGGGGATGCCCAAGGCACCCCAAGTAAATATTCAAGGAGACTCAAGTGTCTAAGCTTGGGGATGCCCAGGAAGGCATCCCCTCTTTCTTCAACAAATATCGGTATGTTTTCGGATTCGTTTCATTCATGTGATATGTGCAAATCTTGGAGCGTCTTTTGCATTTAGTTTTTATTTTTATTTTATGCACCATGCTGGTATTAGATGGTCCTTGTTTAATTTATAGAATGCTCTTTGCACTTCACTTATATCTTTTGAGTATGGTGTCGGTGTCAAAACCGGCGGATCTCGGGTAGGGGGTCCCGAACTGTGCGTCTAGGCGGATGGTAACAGGAGACAAGGGACACGATGTTTTTACCCAGGTTCGGGCCCTCTCGATGGAGGTAAAACCCTACTCCTGCTTGATTAATATTAATAATATGGGTAGTACAAGAGTAGATCTACCATGAGATCAGAGAGGCTAAACCCTAGAAGCTAGCCTATGGTATGATTGTTGTTTGTCCTACGGACTAAAACCCTCCGGTTTATATAGGCACCGAATAGGGTTAGGGTTACACAGAGTCGGTTACCATGGTAGGAGATCTACATATCTGTATCGCCAAGCTTGCCTTCCACGCCAAGGAAAGTCCCATCCGGACACGGGACGAAGTCTTCCATCTTGTATCTTCATAGCCCAGAGTCGGCCAGAGGTCATAGTCGGCTATCCGGACACCCCTAATCCGGGACTCCTCGGTAGCCCCGAACCAGGCTTCAATGACAACGAGTCCGGCGCGTAGATTGTCTTCGGCATTGCAAGGTGGGTTCTTCTCCAAATCACGTGTCCCTGTTTGAATAGTGTCCGGCTTCTTGTAAACATCGCGCTCCTTGGCTTCCACGCCTAATAATGGCTATCTTCCACGGGTTGAGTGAATGCAAAAAAGCCAGGATATTTTTACATTTATCCCCCTAGCTGCGCAAATGAGCTGCCTATATAAGGGACGAGGATCTAGATCCAAATCACACCACCTTCCCTTCGCGAGCTTTCATCGGAGCGCATCTGACAGAAACCCATTCCATCATGGACAGCCGATGCAGCTCCTCCTCTCGCCCTCCTAGTCCTCAGCCTGGAGAATGGGAGAGATGCTCCGTCCCGCACAGCAAGTTAGTGACGCTCCAAACCAAGGGGTTTCTTCCCCCAGCCTTCATGGTTCCGGTTCGAGCCGGACTCGCCACCTATAAGGGCGGAAAACAAGCGGAGAGCGTACCCAGTCCCTCCCGAGGAGAGCAGGTATGCCTTGTCCCTTATTTGATAAGAGGGCTCGGATTTCTGATTCATTCGTTTCTCCGGGGGCTCCTGGAGTTCTATGGCCTCCAGTTGCACAACCTTACGCCTGCCTCCATTCTGCATATTGCGGGCTTCGTGGCCCTTTGCGAGTTGTTTTTGGGCATCGAGGCTCATTTCGCGCTGTGGAAGAGGTTGTTCTGCCTCGTACCCCGTTCTCAGTTGGGGTCGATATATCAAGTGGGCGGACCCGAACTATGGCGCATCGCCGGGGCCGGATATCTATCCGGAACCCCGAAAAAGGCGTCCGAAGACTGGCCTTTGGAATGGTTTTATATAGAAGACATCCCCCTGCCGCACCCTGTTCGGATCGGCCTCCTGGAGTTCAGTAATGCTCCTCTGAAGAAACGCCTAAGCTGGCATCCTCGGAGCCCCCAGAGGGAGAATCACAGGGACGTCCTTTACCTGATGAGCCGAATAAGGTTGTTGGCTCATTCCGGATTGACCATGATCGGGGTCATGGCCACATGCATTATGCGGGGAGTGCAGCCGCTCCAGTATAGGGGCCACCCCATGTGGGATTTCAATGGGGAGGATGATGCCACCCGTCATGGCCGTAAGGGGTCGGGATCGGTTGCCGATCTGATGAAGATCTTGTCCGCATTGTACAAGGGAGAAGAGGAAGAATTTCTTCGTGCCAATCCTCAGGACGGGGTTTCTATGAACAATCCTCCAAGCTGGGTAAGCGGACATTTCTTTATGCCCATCCGTTCCATATTCCCATAGTTAAGTACCTTATCTTGTGATTTTGACGCAGGAATTGCGCCGGGCCGTAAAGGATATAAATAGCCCACCTCCACAACCCGAGGACCCGGAACGGTCCCTCGATCCGGCCTCCCAAGAGGATCCGGACATATCTGTGGAGCTGATTGATGGGGTATTTTACCAACTGAGCATCGACAATGCCTTGGTTGCCATTACGGTCGATTACCCCGAAATATTTCTAGCCTCACAGGTAATTGAGACCGAAGTCCCAATACTTTTTAGAAATTATCCCTCCGTGCTTATCTTTGACCATCGTATATCAATGGTGTTCTGCAGGGGGAGCCCTTGAGGCGGAAGGCCGAGCCTGCGGTGGCTAGCCAACAAGGGGCAACACGGCCCAAAGAAAGCTTAAAAGAAGTGCGGTCCGGACTGAAGCGCCGGCGCAGCGGTATGGCGTGTCGCCTTATTCCCAGGTTTTATTCCGGAAGGCATGCTAACGCTCGCGCTCTTTCAGGAAAAGAGCGCTCGCCGGACTATATCCGGAGAGGTTGCCAATCGAGCCTCCGCCAGCCAGGCTTCAAAGCCAGGCCCAGAAGCGGAGGCGAACACTAGGCATGCGTCGGACGCTCCTCCGACAAAGGATGCCGACAGATTGTCCGCCACCAACTCCGAGGTGGAGAGTGCCATGAATCACAGGCGCCACCGGACAATTCTTCGTGACGCATGTTTCTCCCAAGAGGCATTGGATGCCTTCAATTCGGAAGATGCGCACCTTCGTGCCGCTCAAAATGGTCTAGCTAGAGCCACGGAGCAGTATGTGAAAGACATAAGGGTGAGAAAATTTGATGGTTATATATACCAGTAGCCCCCGAGACTTAAAATAGTTAGAATAACTGATTTAAGGATCTCTTATTATCTTGAGGATCTTCTGAGAAAGAATACCCGATTGTCCCAGGAGCTTGAAGAGTGCAAAGCCGAACTTGAGACCGCACAAGCCATGACAGGGGAAGCCAAGGAGACCCCCTCTGGTAACATACGCTTTTAAAAGATAAGTATGTTACGAAGTGCGGCGTGTGTATAGATCTGACAATGACATTGCAGATGGCACCGGGGTAGATCCGGACAAGCAACAACTCTTGCACCGGTTAAAGGCCGGCGAGAACATGCTTACAAGGGTGAGGCAGGAGAAAAATAATCTCCAAGATGCCAACACCAGGCTGGGTGAGGAGCTAAAGGATGTTCGTGCCCAGCTGTCTGACTCCGTTAAGGAGAATCGGCGGCTTCGACGCGACATTTTTAGTAAGTGCTTAAACGAACTTTGAAAAAAGAGTTCGGCGAGGAAGTCGACTAACAGAGTTATGTCTGTAGGTATGCTCACAGGCCGTCCTGCAGAGGAAATGCCCGGTTCTACGGCTGACCTTCTTCGAAGTCTTACAACTGCATTTAACGAAGTTCGGCAGGTGATGAAAGGCGTCGCCTGTGCCTTGTGGCCATCTCTGCCTCCTGCCTCAAGGCCTTGGGGAGCTTGCAGAGAGGCTCCAGGGAGCGCGGCGGCGCTTCTGGTTATGGAAGATATCGACCCGCCATCAAGGCGCCAGGGAGGCCTGGGCCATGGTGAAGACGCGGTACACGAAGGCTGACCCAAACCACATGGCCGAGGTCGGACCTGTGGGGCCAGATGGGAAGGAGATCCCTGTGAGCTTAGTGTACGGCCAGGTGGAATTGGCCGCAAAGTATTCCCAGCAGGACTGTAAACTAGACAGCCTGTTAGATGGTATAGAAGAGGAATACAATCAGTCAAATTGACTATGTAATTTAAAGTGACGTGTAAAATGCCTTCTAGCCGGATTGTAGATCGTTTGTCTTAGCGGACCTTTTCGCTTCAACCTATGGACCCGATAGTCCGGAGTGTGTCCGAATACCCTCGCGGTTATATAAAAACCGGGGCATGCGTGGAGACCAGGCGTAGGGGTCATTAGTGCTTTATCAGACAAGTGCCCAACTACTTATGTTATATTACATGGTTAGTAAGAAACATCTTCCAGGGAGAATAGTTCCGTTAGGGGTTCCTTTCCCTGGGAGGCATGCCCTAAAGTGCATGTCCGGACTGTGAAAAAAGCAGAAAAACATCTGGGGGCAGATAAATAAATAGGTAAGAAATCTTCTTTTAGCTCAGCGACTGAATATTGTCTTAAGAACGCTAGCTTTCGGCTTCACCCAGTCTGAGGTAAACATCCGGCTGAACCGGCAGTAACAATCGCAGAGGTGCTCCCTTTACCACCTAGCCGAACAATCGGGAACGTAGGGGTAAGCACAGAGCCAGCAACCCAACTTGGCCAAAACTTAAGTCATATCGATGCATATAATGGTGAATAAAAGGTACATGTGGAAGTGTGACACATGTATTGGGCATGAAGCCCTTATAATTAAGCTTCTGTGAAAGAAGCCCCCAAGTACAATGAGCGCGGATAGCTGCATCAAGGGTGTGCGCACAATGCGCTAACGAGCCTTCCAAGGCTTGAAAGAAAAAAGGAGGGAGAAGGAGAAAATAGAAGACAGCTAAAATGTATAATATGGACAGAGGAAGGAGACGAACTCAGAATCCGACGCTAGGCGTAGAATCTTCGGAGACGTGCTGCGTTCCATGGGTTTGGCTCGAGTCGGTTATCCGATGCATCTCGCAGACGGTACGCTCCACCGGTCAGGACTTGGTCGATGATAAAGGGACCTTCCCATTTGGGCTTTAGTTTGTCCTTTTTCTTGTCCGGCAGGCGTAGAACTAGCTCGCCAACATTGTAAGTTTTGGCCCGTACTTCTCTTCTTTGATATCTTCGAGCCTGCTATTGATAGAATGCGGAACGGGCTTTTTCTACGTCACGCTCCTCCTCCAAGGCGTCCAAATTGTCCTGCCGATCGAGCTCGGCTTCTCTTTCTTCGTACATGCGCATGCGAGGTGAGTCATGAATTATGTCGTAGGGCAGAACCGCCTCTGCGCCGTATACCATAAAGAATGGTGTGAATCCGGTCGTGCGATTCGGAGTGGTCCGCAGCCCCCAGAGTACGGAGTCGAGCTCCTCTACCCAGTGCGTGTTAGATTCCTTGAGGGACCGCACTAATCTAGGTTTGATGCCGCTCATAATTAGACCATTTGCTCGCTCAACTTGATCGTTAGTTTAAGGGTGATAGACTGAGGCATAGTCGAGCTTAATGCCCATGTTTTTGCACCAGAGTTTGACCTCGTCGGCCGTAAAGTTCATGTCGTTATCAGGATGATGCTGTGGAGGACACCGTAATGGTGCACGACCCCTGATATGAAGTCTATCACCGGTCCGGATTCGGCCGTCTTGACAGGCTTGGCCTCTATCCATTTGGTGAATTTATCCACCATGACCAGTAGGTATTTTTGCTTGTGGGTTCCCCATTTAAGGGGTCCGACCATGTCAAGCCCCCAGACCGCGAAGGGCCAGGTGATGTGTATAGTTTTGAGGGCGGTGGGTGGCATGTGGCTCTGATTAGCAAAGAGCTGGCATCCGACGCATCGTTGGACTAAGTCCTGAGCATCTTCCCGGGCCGTCGGCCAATAAAATCTTGTATGGAAGGCCTTGCCTACAAGGGACCGGGCTGCGGCATGGTGCCCACCGAGTCCGGCATGTATTTCAGCCAGAAGATTCCACCCTTCTTCTTCGGAGATACACCTTTGAAGGACTCCGGTTGTGCTTTTCTTATAAAGCTCTCCCTCATGGACTTTGTAGGCTTTAGATCGCCGCAGACTATGCAGCGGGCCTCGCTTTTGGTCCTCGGGGAGTTCCTGCCTGGTTAGGTAGGCTAGGAATGGTTACATCCACGGGCAATGACTGCCATTATTGCGTGGGCTGAGGATGTTATTTCGTTGGTAGAACCACCAAGCGTGTCGAATGTTCGGTGTGGCGGTGCGGTTGGGTCCGGATTGTTATTTCCGGACTCTCCCTCCCATAATACGGATGGCTTGAACAGCCTCTCTAGGAAGATGTTGGGGAGGGACAGCATCGCGCTTTCGCCGCGTGCCAACACGTCTGATGCCTGGTTGTTGTCCCGGGCTATATGGTGAAATTCGAGCCCCTCAAACCGAGCTGACATTTTTAGGACGGCATTGCGATAGGCTGCCATTTTCGGATCCTTGGCATCAAAGTCTCCATTTATTTGTGATATGGCGAGGTTCGAATCCCCACGCACCTCTAGGCGTTGAATGCCCATGGAGACTGCCATCCGGAGACCATGTAGAAGGTCCTCGTATTCGGCTGCGTTGTTGGAGTCCGTATACATTATCTGGAGTACGTATTGAACTGTATCTCCGGTTGGGGACGTCGAACGACGCCAGCCTCTGTGCCAGCCAACATTTTAGAGCCGTCGAAGTGCATTATCCAGTTGGAATATGCGTCGTACTCTTTAGGGAGTTCGGACGGTCCATTCGGCATTTAAGTCGGCCAAAACTTGAGACTTAATAGATCTCCGTGGCTTATAGGTTATGTCGAACGGAGGAGCTCAATGGCCCATTTGGCAATCCGGCCCGTCAGCGTCGCGGTTGTTTATAATGTCGTTCAGGTACTTCGGAGGCTACTATTATTGAACACTCTTGAAAGTAGTGTCGCAGCTTCCGGATGCCATAAACACCGCAGACGCTATCTTTTGATAATGTGGGTACCGTGACTTGCATGGAGTTAGGGTGGGCCACGTAGTAAACTGGTTTTGAAGAGGGAACTTGTGTCCGTCCGCTTTCTCGCTCGACAACGAGCACCACGCTTACAACTTGATGAGTTGCCGCGATGTATAATAGCATTGGTTCGCCCATGTTGGGCGCGGCCAGACCGGGTTTGTTGCCAATATGGCTTTTTATTTCTTCGAGTCCGGCCGTGGCGGCGTCAAATCCACTCGAAGTGTTCGGTGCGTCGGAGGAGGCGATAAAGGGGTAATGCCTTTTCTCCCAAGCGGAGATAAAAGCGGCTTAGAGCCGCCACACATCGATCAATTTTTGTATTTGTTTGAGGTCTTTTGGGATATCCAATTGTGACAGAGCTTCGGATCTTGGCTGGGTTTGCTTCAATTCCTTTACGGATACAATGAAGCCCAAGAGCTTTCCGCCGTACGCCAAAACGCATTTTTCCGGGTTGAGCTTGATGTCATATGTTCGGAGATTATCGAATGTGAGCCTCAAGTCGTCTACTAGAGTTTCGACATGCTTGCTTTTGACGACCACATCGTCTACGTATGCCTCCACTGTTTTGCCGATCTAGTTTGCCAGACATGTCTGAATCATGCGCTGATATGTTGCGCCGGCGTTTTTGAGCCCGAAGGGCATTGTGTTGAAGCAGAATGGGCCATATGGAGTGATGAATGCTGTTGCGGCTTGGTCAGGCTCTGCCATCTTAATTTGGTGGTAGCCGGAGTATGCGTCGAGGAAACACAATGAATCGTGTCCTGCGATAGCGTCGATGATTTGATCGATGCGGGGGAGGGGGAAGGGATCCTTTGGGCAGGCCTTGTTGAGGTCCTTGAAATCGACCTTTGTGCGCCGTGATTTGTCCTTCTTTGGTACCATCACCAGGTTTGCTAGCCAGTCCGGATGTTTTATATCTCCGATGAATCCGGCCTCCAATAGCTTGGCTAGCTCCTCTCCCACGGCCTGTCTCTTGGGTTCAAGAAACGCCAAGAGCCTGTTTGATCGCTTGAATCCTTTTAGGATGTTTAGGCTGTGCTCGGCCAGCCGGCATGGGATTCCTGGCATGTCTGAAGGGTGCCAGGCAAAAATGTCCCAATTTTCGCGTAGGAATTCTCTTAGTGCGGCATCTACATCAGGATTTAATTGTGCCCCGATGGAGGCCGTTTTTGTAGGGTCCGTTGGATGGACTTGGAATTTGACTATTTCGTCCGCTGGTTTGAAGGAAGTGGATTTGGATCTCTTATCGAGTGTCACATCGTCCCTATTCACCATGGAGCGCAGCTCGGTGAGTTCCTCGGCCGCTAGGGCTTCGGATAGTGCCTCAAGGGCCAGTGCGGCTGTCTTATTTTTGGCGCGGAGTGCTATGTCCGGGTCATTAGCAAGAGTGATGATTCCGTTGGGCCCGGGCATTTTGAGCTTCATGTACCCATAATGGGGTATAGCTTGGAAAATTGTGAATGCCTCTCGCCCTAATAGAGCGTGGTATCCGGCTGCTGAGCAGGGCCACTTGGAACGTGACCTCCTCGGACCTGTAATTATCCGGCGTGCCGAACACCACATCCAGTGTGATTTCTCCTATACAGCGTGCTTCCCGACTGGGGATTATTCCTCTAAAGGTTGTGCTGCTTCGCTCAATGCGGCTCCAGTCTATCTCCATTTTTCGGAGGGTTTCCTCGTAAATGAGGTTCAATCCGCTGCCACCATCCATGAGTACCTTGGTAAGGCAAAAGCCGTCCACTATCGGACTGAGGACCAGTGCGGCTGGTGCTCGGGCTGTTCGGAATTTAGGTTAAATCCTTGGCATTAAAGGTAATAGCCGTGTCACTCCATGGGTTTATTGTTGCTACTTGGTAGACTTCGGCAAGGCTACGGAGTGTTCGTTTCCTCATATTATTTGATGCGAAAGTCTTGAAGACTGTTAATACCGTACTGGTATCCTTGGGTTGGTGCTCTAGAGCTAGAAGCTATTCGCCACTTTTGGCCACCTGCCGTAGTATCCAACATGCTCTGAGGCTATGAGTTGGAGTGGCGCCCTCTGTATTATGAATTTTACAGGGTCCATTGAGCCATCCCTCCAAAGACGGTTCCATGCCCTATAGAGGTTTTTGCTTTTTGTATTTAACCTGTGTGCCAAAGCGATGATGCACCCTTTTATTGGATTTGGGGTTGTATTCAAGGCGGATTGTCCCAAAATCTTGATTCGGTTTTCGAGCGCTTTCCATCGACAAGTACTTTTTGTACTATGGACGCCAAGTCGGCAAAGCGTGTAATGTCACGGCGACTTATAGCGTTTAGGATCCCGTTGTCCGTGCAGTTGTTGCAGAATAATGAGATTGCGTCCTCCTCGCGGCAGTCCTTTATCCTGTCCATAACCAGGATGAATCTGGCCCAGTAATGGTGTACTGTTTCTGCGGGCTCTTGCCGAATTTGAGATAGGTCGCTTATGTTTGGGTGGGTGGGTGGAATTAAATCCTGAACCGCGCCCAATCTCAGACTTAAGGGCCAAGGAGCTTCCGAACTTGGAAGCTTGGATTCTTGGATGTTGTCCAATGAATCTAGCCCGCTGCCTGACTTTAGGTTCAGGGCTTGAGTGACATCCTCTCCTCCGCGGGAATCCGTCATGGAGGGATTGGGTATCCAGACGTAGCTAGTCCTTAAGATAGAAGATGGGTCGCCGAATTGTTCCTCCACCACAGCGACGTGGTGGGTAACCTGGGGAGAGTTAATCTCTCTCAGATCGGGTTTAGGCCCAATCTGATCATAGTCTGTGGCGACTCCCAGGGCGGCGATGCGATCCAAGAGCTCGTTTAAGGAAGAGAGCTCCATCGGATCTAATTGCTCGGCGAGCTCCGAGTTAACGTGAAGATTGCTTTCGATGACCCGAGAAGTCATCATCGGTGCGGCGGCCGAACATGCGGTCATAAGAAAACCGCCTAGCCGGAGAGTTTGGCCGACAGCCAAAGCTTCTTTAGCAATAGTCCCGTCTTTAAAGACGGGATGAGGCATCCTTCCGACGGCGACGACACAGAGGAACTCTCAATGAGAGCACCAATGTCGGTGTCAAAACCGTCGGATCTCGGGTAGGGGGTCCCGAATCGTATGCGTCTAGGCGGATGGTAACAGGAGACAAAGGACACGATGTTTTTACCCAGGTTCGGGCCCTCTCGATGGAGGTAAAACCCTACTCCTGCTTGATTAATATTGATGATATGGGTCCCGAACTGTGCGTCTAGGCGGATGGTAACAGGAGACAAGGGACACGATGTTTTTACCCAGGTTCGGGCCCTCTCAATGGAGGTAAAACCCTACTCATGCTTGATTAATATTGATGATATGGGTAGTACAAGAGTAGATCTACCTCGAGATCAGAGAGGCTAAACCCTAGAAGCTAGCCTATGGTATGATTGTTGTTTGTCCTATGGACTAAAACCCTCCGGTTTATATAGGCACCGAATAGGGTTAGGGTTACAAAGAGTCGGTTACCATGGTAGGAGATCTACATATCCGTATCGCCAAGCTTGCCTTCCACGCCAAGGAAAGCCCGTCCGGACACGGTAAAAAGTCTTCAATCTTGTATCTTCATAGCCCAGGAGTCCGGCCAAAGGTCATAGTCCGGCTATCCGGACACCCCCTAATTCGGGACTCCCTCATATGGCTTTATAGAATGCTTCATGTGCTTCACTTATATCATTTGAAGTTCGGATTGCCTGTTTCTCTTCACTTAGACAACCGCCATTTGTAGAATGCTCTTTTGCTTCACTTATATTTGTTAGAGCGTGGGCATATCTTTTGTAGAAAGAATTAAACTCTCTTGCTTCACTTATATCTACTAGTAAGCATGCACGTGCAACGCACGTCTTAAATGTAAATCAGGTGAGATTCACATAATATAAAAATAAATGTTTTTAAAAATATAAATCAAATGGATACACAATGTTTGATATTGCTCAAATTGTATTTTCAAAAGTGAGACACAATAGTGGTTATGTTGCTGCATAGAGTAATCGCAGGAAAATATTATCATTTAAATAAAATCAGCAATTATTTATTAATGCAGTAATATAGGCTTGTAGTGTAGTCTTCTCTTCGAGTGTAGCCAGGAAAGAAAGTAATTGAAATGTAAAAGATGATATGTGACATGAAGCCGACATGAACATGAGAAGTAATCATGGGAAATAGAGACTCTGCATCTTAACTTCTTCAGTATCCCTCTTGAGCCTACTTTGTAAGGCAAGATCGTTGCATTCTTATGTGTGTGCCATTATAATTACACATTTTCAGTACAGCAATCGGCAACCTAAGATAATCCCAAATCTATAATTCTAGATTGCTTGAAGCACCACGATTCTTATTTAATATGTAATGCACGTGCACCAACTGAACAGAACCTTAATGAGAAATAGTGAATTCAAATTTCTCAACCAGCCAAACTTATGCATGTAGTCAAATTCTAATCTTGGTCTAAATAGGAATCGCACTGTAAGTATACAGGTCTAAACAAACACACTCTTACAATCAGTCCCATTCTTCCTATATCTACTCCCTTTGTTCCAAAATATAAGTCCTTTTAGGGATTCCAATACGGACTATATATGGATGTATATAGACATATTTTAAAATGTAGATTCACTCATTTTACTCCGTATGTAGTCCACATTGAAATCTTTAAAAAAAACTTATATTTTGAAACAGAGGGAGTATATATGAGAATGATTTTCATGCTCCAGATCACATTTATTTCTCAAAGGAATTATCAAATGATTAATTAAACTCTGAAATAGCAATTTCTTCATGTCCCAATTTTTTTATTTCTAGAATGCATCAGAGGAAGATTGGTTGATAGATGAAATTGCAGATCAAAAATTTCTGACCCACCTCCAAGTGCCAAAAGTGCACTATTAGTCGTGCAAATTGTAGAATACCCCCAACTCGAATTAAAGGTTCACCTGATTGATTTGTGATAGACCTTTGGTGCCCTCGACTATGCACGTGCGACCTAGTAGGATGCAGGAGGTCCTCGACGGCCCAGTAGGACGACGACAGGAATGGCAATGCCGGCACCTCCTGCGCCACGACCGAGACCGGTGCCGCCCTAGGTACGATGGCAGTTGGCGGCTTGGACTTGGAGGACGTCAGTGGTGGGTGGTTGTCGGCGTGGGTGTTGCGAACGGAGCTGAAGTCGACGCGGATGCCGATGGAGTCGTCGCAGTAGCGGCAGAAGAGCGCCTGGCCTCTAGGCAGAAGACGACGTTCCCGGAGGAAGATGAAGCTCCTCGCGCTTCCCCCATCGTGGCTAGCGTGCATGATGGCGGCAGGCGGCTCACGATTAGCTTCCTAATAGGATGGATGCGTCCGAGATAAGTTTTTTAATAGGATGGATTTGTCTGAGATTAGTTTCCTAATAGGATGGATGCACTCTGATTTAGTTTCCTAGAATAGGATGCACCCGTGATTATTAGTTTCCTAATTGCTCAGGTGTGGAGTTTCATATTTTCCTCCACGGTGGAGTAAGGTCAGTCAATGTAAATTGCTAAGTGCACACAGAAAATGGTTTAGGTTAAGGCTAACTGTTAGATTGACTTTAGTGGGCCTAATCAAGCGGTTGTATTGGATCTGTGTATGCTTTGTGGGGTGTGCTTAAAGAATTTCTTGTTTGGTTGTTTAATAGTAGTATAGATTTAGAGAGATGACAGGAACTGGTCATTCACATGGTTAGTCATAAAATCCTACATAAACTTGTAGATCGCTGAATATGATATGTTTGATTCCTTGCAATAGTTTTGCGATATAAAGATGGTGATATTAGAGTCATGCTAGTGGGTAGTTAGGATTGTAGAAATACTTGTGTTGAAGTTTGCGATTCCCGTAGCATGCACGTATGGTGAACCGTTATGTGATGAAGTCGGAGCATGATTTATTTATTGATTGTCTTCCTTATGAGTGGCAGTCGGGGGCTAGCGATGGTCTTTTCCTACCAATCTATACCCCTAGGAGCATGTGCGTAGTACTTTATTTCGATAACTAATAGATTTTTGCAACAAGTATGTGAGTTCTTTATGACTAATGTTGAGTCCATGGATTATACACACTCTCACCCTTCCATCATTGATAGACTCTTCGGTACCGTGCATTGCCCTTTCTCACCTCGAGAGTTGGTGCAAACTTCACGGTGCATCCAAACCCCGTGATACGATACGCTCTATCACACATAAGCCTCATTATATCTTCCTCAAAACAACCACCATACCTACCTATCATGGCATTTCCATAGCCATTCCGAGATATATTGCCATGCAACTTCCATCATCATCATATACATGACTTGAGCATCATTGTCATATTGCTTTGCATGATCGTAAGATAGCTAGCATGATGTTTTCATGGCTTGTCCATTTTTTGATGTCATTGCTACGCTAGATCATTGCACATCCTGGTACACCTCCAGAGGCATTCATATAGAGTCGTATCTTTGTTCTAGATATAGAGTTGTAATATTGAGTTGTAAGTAATAAAAGTGTGATGATCATCATTATTAGAGCATTGCCCCAGTGAGGAAAGGATGATGGAGACTATGAATCCCCCACAAGTCGGGATGAGACTCCGGACTTTACAAAAAAAAAAAAAGAGGCCAAAGAAGCCCAAATAAAAAAAAGAGGCCAAAGAACCCACCAAAAAAAAGAAGAGAGAAAAAGAGAGAAGGGGCAATGTTACTATCCTTTTACCGCACTTGTGCTTCAGAGTAGCACCATGTTCTTCATATAGAGAGTCTCTTGAGTTATCACTTTCATATACTAGTGGGAATTTTCATTATAGAACTTGGCTTGTATATTCCGATGATGGGCTTCCTCAAACGCCCGAGGTCTTCATGAGCAAGCAAGTTGGATGCACACCCACTTAGTTTTCAGTCTGAGCTTTCATACACTTATAGCTCTTAGTGCATCCGTTGCATGGCAATCCCTACTCACTCACATTGATATCTATTGATGGGCATCTCCATAGCCCGTTGATACGCCTAGTTGATGTGAGACTATCTTCTCCTTTCTGTCTTCTCCACACAACCCCCACCATCATATTCTATTCCACCTATAGTGATATGTCCATGGCTCACGCTCATGTATTGCATGAAATTTGAAAAGGTTTGAGAATGTTAAAAGTATGAAACAATTGCTTGGCTTGTCATCGGGGTTGTGCATGATTTGAATATTTTGTGTGGTGAAGATGGAGCATAGCCAGACTATATGATTTTGTAGGGATAACTTTCTTTGGCCTTGTTATTTTGAAAAGACATGATTGCTTTATTAGTAGGCTTGAAGTATTATTTCTTTTATGTCAAATGATAGACTATTGCTTTGAATCACTCGTGTCTTAATATTCATGCCATGATTAGATATGTGATCAAGATTAGGCTAGGTAGCATTCCACATCAAAAATTATCTTTTTTATCATTTATCTACTCGAGGACGAGCAGGAATTAAGCTTGGGGATGTTGATACGTCTCCGTCGTATCTATAATTTTTGATTGTTCCATGCCAATATTATTCAACTTTCATATACTTTTGGCAACTTTTTATACTATTTTTGGGACTAACATATTGATCCAGTGCCCAGTGCCAGTTCCTGTTTGTTGCATGTTTTATGTTTCGCAGAATATCCATATCAAACGGAATCCAAATGGGATAAAAACGGACGGAGCTTATTTTTGGAATATTTGGAAAATTCTGGAAGAAAAATCCACGCGAGACAGTGCCCGAGGTGGCCACGAGGCAGGGGGCGCGCCCCTGACCCTCGTGGGCCACCCGTAAGGCCGTTGATGCCCTTCTTCGGCCGCAAGAAAGCTAATTTTCGGTAAAAAATCACGGCGAAGGTTTCAGCCCAATCGGAGTTACAGATCTCCATATATATACGAAATGGTGAAAGGGCAACAGAAGAGAACGCAGAAACAGAGAGAGAGACAGAGAAACATACCCAATCTCGGAGGGGCTCTCGCCCCTCCCACGCCATGGAGGCCAAGGACTAGAGGGGAAACCCTTCTCCCATCTAGGGAGAAGGTCAAGAAAGAAGAAGAAGGAGGGGGGCTCTCTCCCCCTCGCTTCCGGTGGCACCGGAGTGCCACCGGGGGCCATCATCATCACCGCAATCTTCACCAACAACTTCACCGCCATCATCACCAACTCTTACCCCCTCTATGCAGCGGTGTAACCTCTCTCTTACCCGCTGTAATCTCTACTTAAACATGGTGCTCAACGCAGTATATTATTTCCCAATGATGTATGGCTATCCTATGATGTTTGAGTAGATCCGTTTTGTCCTATGGGTTATTTGATGATCAAGATTGGTTTGAGTTGCATGTTTTATTATTGGTGTTGTCCTATGGTGCTCTCCGTGTCGGCATAGCGTGAGGGATTCCCGCTGTAGGGTTTGCAATATGTTCATGATTTGCTTATGGTGGGTGGCGTGAGTGACAGAAGCCAGACCCGAGTAAGTAGGTTGTTTGCGTATGGGATAAAGGGGACTTGATGCTTTAATGCTATGGTTGGGTTTTACCTTAATGATCTTTAGTAGTTGTGGATGCTTGCTAGAGTTCCAATCATAAGTGCATATGATCCAAGTAGAGAAAGTATGTTAGCTTATGCATCTCCCTCAAATAAAATTGCAATAGTGTTTACCAGTCTAGTTATCGATTGCCTAGGGACAAATAACTTTCTCGTGACAAAAAGCTCTCTACTAAAACTAATTTAGTTGTGTCTTCATCTAAACAACCCCTAGCTTTTATTTACACGCTCTTTATCTTCTTGCAAACCTATCCAAAAACACCTACAAAGTACTTCTAGTTTCATACTTGTTCTAGGTAAAGCAAACGCTAAGCGTGCGTGGAGTTTTATCGGTGGTCGATAGAACTTGAGGGAATATTTTTTCTACCTTTAGCTCCTCGTTTGGTTCGACACTCTTACTTATCGAAAGAGGCAACAATTGATCCCCTATACTTGTGGGTTATTAATATCCATTGCCTCTTATTGCTTTCAAAATTTATCTCGTGTCAACATAGAACAACAGGAGTGTTGTGTCATTTTTTGTGATTTTTCAGGGTTCGTTTGGACATTTTTATGCATTAACTAAGTTTTCAATGCATTTATGTGCATAGTTCAAATTTGAACTACATGCACATGCTCCAGTGCATATAAATTGGTTGAAAAATCAAATTTGTGTCCTTGGGTGCATGCTTAGGTCCCATGCAAGAAATGGTAATGAATTTCAAACACCAGGGCACCGTTGATCGCCGGTAAAACATTGAGATACCTAGTTTTTAAATTCTAGTAAATCCAAAATTCGTCTAAAATACATGAAACTTGGCATGCTATCATGGAGCAGCATCAACATGTTGTGGTAAAATTTTTGTCCCATTTGGGGCCGGTTTGGGTATATGTTTCTCACAAACGAGAGCTCCTCACAACAAGTATGATGGTTTCGGTACGGAACGTCCCACCTTTGGGGATGAAACGATATCCATTGCCTCTTATTGCTTTCAAAATTTTTTTCTCGTGTCAACATAGAACAACAGGAGTGTTGTGTTAATTTTTGTGATTTTCAGGGTTCGTTTGGATATTTTTATGCATTAACTGAGTTTTCAATGAATTTATGTGCATAATTCAAATTTGAACTACATGCACATGCTCCAGTGCATATAAATTGGTTGAAAAATCAAATATGTGCCCTTGGGTGCATGGTTAGGCCCCATGCAAGAAATGGTAATGAATTTCAAACACCAGGGCACCGTTGATCACCGGTAAAACATTGAGATACCTGGTTTTTAAATTCTAGTAAATCCAAAACTCGTCTGAAATTCATGAAACTTGGCATGCTATCATGGAGCGGCATCAACATGCCGTGGTAAAAAAATTGTCCCATTTGGGACAGGTTTGGGTATATGTTTCTCACAAACCAGAGCTTCTCACAACAAGCATGATGGTTTCAGTATGAACGTCCCACCTTTGGGGATGAAACAATATCCACTGCCTCTTATTGCTTTCAAAAAATTTCTCGTGCCAACATAGAACAACAGGAATGTTGTGTTAAATTTTGTGATTTTTTGGGGTTCGTTTGGACATTTTTATGCATTAACTGAGTTTTCAATGCATTTATGTGCATAATTCAAATTTGAACTACATGCACATGCTCCGGTGCATATAAATTGGTTGAAAAATCAAATATGTGCCCTTGGGTGCATGGTTAGGTCCCATGCAAGAAATGGTAATGAATTTTAAACACCAGGGCACCGTTGATTGCCGGCAAAACATTGAGATACCTGGTTTTTAAATTCTAGTAAATCCAAATCTCGTATAAAATTCATGAAACTTGGCATGCTATCATGGAGCGGCATCAACATGCCGTGGTAATTTTTTGTTCCCATTTGGGGCAGGTTTGGGTATATGTTTCTCACAAACCAGAGCTTCTCACAACCAGCATGATGTTTTCGGTAGGGAACGTCCTACCTTTGGGGACGAAACGATATCCATTGCCTCTTGTTGCTATAAAAAAAATCTCGTGTCAACATAGAACAACAGGAGTGTTGTGTCAATTTTTATGTTTTCGGGGTTCGTTTAAACATTTTTATGCATTAACCGAGTTTTCAATGCATTTATGTGCATAATTCAAATTTGAACTACATGCACATGCTCGAGTGCATATAAATTGGTTGAAAAATCAAACCCGTGTCCTTGGGTGCATGCTTAGGTCCCATGCAAGAAATGGGAATGAATTTCAAACACCAGAGCACCGTTGATTGCCGGCAAAATATTGAGATACTTTATTTTTTAATTCTAGTAAATCTAAAACTCGTCTGAAATTCATGAAACTTGGCATGCTATCATGGAGCGGCATCAACATGCCGTGGTAATTTTTTTGTCCCATTTGGGGCAGGGTTGGGTATATGCTTCTCACAAACTAGAGCTTTTCACAACAAGCATGATGGTTTCCGTAGGGAACGTCCCACCTTTGGGGACGAAACGATATCCATTGCCTCTTATTGCTTTTAAATTTTTTCTCGTGCCAACATAGAACAACAGGAGTGTTGTGTCAATTTTTCTGATTTTTCGGGGTTCGTTTGGACATTTTTATGCCTCAACTGAGTTTTCAATGCATTTATGTGCATAATTCAAATTTGAACTACATGCACATGCTCCAGTGCATATAAATTGGTTAAAAAATCAAATATGTGTCCTTGGGTGCATGCTTAGGTCCCATGCAATAAATGGGAATGAATTTCAAACACCAGAGCACCATTGATTGCCGGCAAAACGTTGAGATACTTTATTTTAAAATTCTAGTAAATCCAAAACTCGTCTGAAATTCATGAAACTTGGCATGCTATCATGGAATGGCACCCGACATGCTGTGGTATTTTTCGTGTCCATTTTGAGAGAAGGCGCACTCGGATAATGACAGCCAACAAAGGCATTTTGAAAAATTAGCTGCCACTTTAATATCTCAGACGTTTGTATAATTCAAACCGTGTGTGTTCTGTTAACCATTCACGTGACGCCACATGTCTTGGTTTTAATGGCTGTAGGAGGTGCCGTGCGGACAGCTGCTTGACCTTGACTGAACGGGATGCGTGCGAGCGCAGTCCGGTGTGCAGGCTGACCGAGAGGCGTGCAAGCTGTCCTCCAATGCGCAGGCTCACCGGGAAGCATGCGAGTTATACGCTGTGCAGGCTCACTGGGAAGCGAGCCCTTTGACTTCCTTGGCCGCCCGCCTTCCTCTCCGTGCTCGCGCCCCCTCAGCGGCATGGGACGCCGCAGTCGAACGCTACCTCTCAGCGCCGCCAGCTACCGTCCTCTCGTGCCCCGCCCATCGATCCTGGGACGACATGATGCAAAGTGAGAGCAGGATTTGTGCATCTCTTCAACGCAAACGGTTCTTTTGGATGATCCATGTGCAACCACGTACAAATAATTTGGTAAGATTTGCATCTATCATATTGGGTATGTTGCCATTTGTCAAACTGGAAAGATTGACATTTGTTGATCTAGTAACATTGCCATTTGTCAACCTTGTAAAACTGCGATTTGTCAAAATATGAAACTAAAAATCACTAGCAGTGTCTAATTTTTGCAACTAAAATTCAGTAATTAAGCATAGATTTCATTCATAGATTAAGCAGTCGTTCTTAATTTATACAAACAGTTCAACTCGACAGCTGAACCAACCAAACTTTTCCCCAATTGTTGCCAACCACGTACTGAAATAGCTAGTTCAACTATATATACTAGCTAATTGTAAGTACGTTGTACAACTCCACCACATCTATAGTCAAATGAACTGAACAAAATAGTCCCTAAATACTACTACTATGGAGGGGCTTTGTACTACTTCCGGCTGCCTCTCCTCTGCTGAGCGTGCTCAGTAAGAGGCGGAGGAGGAGGAGCCTACCGACGAGCTGGGCAACCGCAATACGGTGCCTGCCGCTGTTGCAGCTTTAGCGACGCTCACCTCGAATGCCCTCTGTCGCTCCATACGACCCCTCTCAAAGCGGTGGTTCTCCTCGTAGATCTCCTGATTCCTCGCCTCTGAGGCGGCGTGCGCCGCTGCCACGGCGGCGGTAAGGCTCTTTGCGTGCTCGACGAGGCTCTCCTCCTCCTCCCGCAGGAACTCGGTGTAGCGCGCAAGGTCGCTGATGCACGTGCGAGCATCCACCTCCGCCTCCCGCCTTCGGGCAGCGGTGGCGGAGCGGGTGATGACCCCGTCGGTCGATGGTGGGCTGGTAGCTAGGCGGCCGACGATGGGGTGGCGGCCACGACCACCACCTCCCGCCTTCGGGCCGCGATGGCGGAGTGGGTGATGGCCACGGTGGCCGACAGTGGGGAGGCGGCCACGACAGCCACCTTCCGCCTTCGGGCCGCGGCGGCGGAGCGGGCGATGGCCATGGCTTTTGTTGGGGATGTAACTACTGAATATAAACCGCCCAGAAGGGGCCGGTTTACCCTCGGCTATAATTGGGGCCCACGAAGACTCAGAAGGAGGCGACATCAGAGAGTTTAGAGGCCGGAGCCAGGGGCGAGTTAGGGCCCATAATGGTAAAACCGCCATAACCATGTAACTTGTGTTGTAAGATAAGAGAAGGAAGAGACCGAGCGGACACTTGTATGAGCCGGCCTCGGGACTTCAGAGACCGCCGGACGTCAACCCGTGTATATAAGGGGACGATCCGTGGCGCTTTAGGGACAGACAACAACAATTCGAGGCTTAGGCGAAGCTATTGCTCCCTAGTCGTCGAAATCACATCAATCCCATCACAACTAGGCGTAGGCTTTTACCTTCATCGAAGGGGCGAACTAGTATAAACTCTCGTGTCTTTGCGTCCGCTTTAACCCTCTAAGTTAACCCGCACGATGGCCCCGCGACTAAGTCCTTTCATGAGGACATCTGCCGTGACAATTCCACGACGGTTGGCGCCCACCGTGGGGCTATCGCGCGATGGTTTGATGATCTTAGAGGGCAAGTTCGAAAGGACTCGAAGGCTATCTTTGTGGGCCGGATGACCAAGAGTCGTCGCGGCAAGCTCTACATCGACGATGTAGGCTGGGGCCCCGAGGCCGGCTCGATTGAGTACGGGTACCGGGTCCCCTTTGGTGGCATACACGTTTTCATCGGCAAGATCGGTGAGCCAGGGCCTGAGCCGGACATCTGCACCGACCTCGTCGAGATGGCTCAATGGGCGAAGAAGAATCCTGCCTGGCTAAACCGGTTGTCGGCGTGCTTCGTGGGAGTCATCCACGTAGGAGACTATGAGGGCGGATCAGCATCCGGTGGCGAAACCGTTGTCTACTCGATGACGAAGTCGTCGATCGGGAAACCGAGTCTCTGCATCACCTGCAAGATGGCGGATCGGGGCTGTTCCGACGACGAGAGTATTCCGGACCCTTTGATCTGCCCAACCGGGTTGGAATATTCATGGCCGGTACACAAGCGACGCTTCACTCTTCGACCGCGCGCCAATGGTCGCGGTTCAACAATGGCGATGGCAGCCGGGCAGAGGCCCTGTACCGCCGGCTCAAGTTTTATCGAACTATTTGATGCATTGGCTGTGCTCATGGCGAGAGGCTAACCCGGCAGATCAAGACCTGCATAATGCGGAGATTGCAAAGGTGAAGGAGCAGATCACTCGGGCTAAAGCGGATCCGCAACCGCAGACGTCATGATGATGGCGGAGCGGGCGCTTTGGATGCGCAGCTTATAGGCTCATCTTGGATCGTAACGCGTCGCATGAAGTCATGAAAAGAAAGTACAGATCCCGTTTGCCCTCGGTTTTCGAGGAAGAGACCTCTTCAACACCCGGGAGCGAGGGACGGTAATCCGCCGCCCGGTGGTGAGCAGGCGGAAGCACTGGGGACGGGCGTGCCGATTCAGCCCCGTGTGATAGATCTGCCTCGCCATCATGCCGGCGCGCCTCAGGCTGTGCTAACACCTCCAGGTCACTACTCCAACCCGATGGATAACCTTGTTGCGGCTGCGGCGCGGTTGGAGGCGATTCCAATCGAAGGCGATTCACCACAGGCGGTGGAAACACGCAGGGTCAAAGAGCTCGAGGACGGCCTCGCCCAACAGAAGCGATACTCATACAGCGTGATCGGATCCACTCCACCCCGCCCAAGCCGGAGTTATAGCCGCACAGATGAACCGCCGTGTCAAGTAATGCGCAGCCTTGAGGCACCTCGCGGCAACAACCCGGGCGGTGGCTTCAAAACGCTCAAGAGGTGGTGGACCGGGCCAGGGCACGTAGGGAGGCCGAGTTAGCAGCACAGCATGAGGATCATCAGCTCGCACCGGTTCGACCGACCATCTTCGAGCCCGGGGTTACATCTGGCTCTTTGGGGGTGCCTTGCCTCGTCCCCGCTTTACGCAATGTACGCTTGCCCAAAGACTTCAAGGGGCCACGCAAGCTGCCCAATTATACCGCCGATCTGGCTCCAGAAGCGTGGATAGAAAGCTATGAGATGGCCATGGAGATGCTGGATGTGGATGAAGCTGCATGTGCAAAGTATTTTACCATGATGCTTGAAGGCACGACCCGTACTTGGCTGAAAAACTTGCCACCCAATTCCATCAGTTCATGGACCCGATTGCGGACCGGTTCATTCAGAATTTCAAAGACACCTGTAAGCAGCCCATGTCTGTGGTGTACTTGGCGGCTTGTGTCCAGGTGAGGAGAATCCACAACCCATTGGGTGCGCCGCGTTTGAAGTTCTACATTCTTCGACCGGATCAACACCGATTACGCAATCTTAACCCTAGAGAGCAACCGCCGGTTCAAACCTTTAAAATTGAAGCTGGAGTCGCATGAAGCGTTTTGCAATGACATGGGCACTCTCATGGGCGTTTTAGTGAAGTACGCTGATTCTGATAGTACCAAGGATCCCGAGTCCGAGGAGGAGGATGGAACAGGGAAGGGAAAACAGAACAGCAACTCCAGAAGCCACTCGGCAGGTAACGGAGGAAACACGCGTAAGGCGAATGGTACCATGGGCCGTAGCCAACACCAATGTCTTGAGGACAAGGGTCAACGGCGCAAGGAAAACATCCGAACCGAGGTGGTGCGCCTAATCACAATCCGGACCGGTTGAATTATCTGCTGAACCAACCCTGTCCAAGCATGGGACGAAGGAGGCGCCAAACAAACCACCTCTGGAAGGATTGTTACATTATGCAGGAATTCAAAAGTTCTAATGCTTTCCGGTATGATCAAGGGCCCAATGGGCGGTTCAGGTCCGCCCGGTTCTGGTGGAGGAAATTCCGGTCCAGGGTTCAATGGTAATCCGGGCGGGCAGAACAATCAGAACAATCAGAACAATCAGAGCAACCAAGGTGGTTACAATCAGCAGCAGCAGCAGTCGGGTTATCAAAGCAATCCGAAGCAGTTGAATGGTGGACAGTACCACGTCTTCACCACTAGTTTGGACAAGCGAGACCGGAAACTTGAGCGGGCAGTCAACGTTGTTGAACCGGCCGTGCCGCATTACCTACGCTGGTCGAGCAGCCTATTGTGTGGAGTAGAGAGGATCATCCTCCCCGGGTTGACAATCCGGGTCAACTAGCCCTAGTGGTGGCACCTCAGGTGGGAGGATACAAGTTCACCAAGGTGCTTATGGACGGAGGGAGCAGCATCAACATCCTGTATTATGAGACTTTCCGTCGTATGGGGTTAACGGATAAACATCTCAAGCCGTCCAATACAGTGTTTCACGGTGTGGTGCCTGGCAAGTCAACATATCTGGTTGGTAAAATAGCTCTGGAGGTGGCCTTTGGGGATGAACATGACTCCAGATCGGAAACATTGACATTTGAAGTGGTGAAAATTCAAAGCCCTTACCACATACTGTTTTGGCGGCGGCTTATGCCAAGTTTATGGCGCGACCTTGTTATGTTTATTTGCAGCTAAAAATGCCGGGTCACAAAGGACGATAACGGTTCATGGGAGCCGCAAAATCGCTTTAGAGTGTGAGGAAGGTGATGCGGCTTACGCAGAGTCGGTTTGTGCCACCGAAGAGCTCAAGTACTATAAAGACAAGGTTGATCCGGCGGATATGACCCGTTGAAGAAGCCAACTACTGAGCGATCCGGATCTTAAGTTTAAGTCGGCGGTGAGACTAAACTTGTTGACTTTGTGCCCGGTGATTCGTCCCAAGCAGTTCATCATCAGTGCTAACTTGGATCCTAAATAGGAAAGCGCGCTCATCGAGTTCATCCGTGAGAATCGGGACATTTTGCATGGAAGCCTTCTGACATGCCAGGTGTACCGAGGGAACTCGCTGAGCACACTCTTAATGTTGATCCCAAGTACAAACCGGTAAAACAGTTCCTTCGCCGGTTTAACGAGGAAAGGCGTAAGGCCATTGGAGAAGAGGTTGCCAGGCTCTTAGCAGCAGGTTTTGTCGTTGAAGTTTTCCATCTGAGTGGCTTGCTAATCCGGTGCTTTGGTCCTTAAGAAAAAGCGGCACTTGGCGCATGTGTGTGGATTACACAGATCTTAACAAGGCTTGTCCAAATAGATCCTTCGCCCTCCCCGCATTGACCAGATTATTGATGCTACGGCGGGTTGTGAGCGTTTGAGCTTTTTGGATGCGTATTCGGATATCATCGAGATCAAAATGGCGGTTAAGGACCAGGAGAAGACATCGTTTATCACTCCCTTTGGAGCCTTCGCTATGTGTCTATGCCTTTTGGGCTCAAGAGCGCCCAAGCAACTTATCGGCGTGTGTATGTAATTGCTTGCATGAACAGATCGCCGCAATGTACATGCTTATGTGGATGATATTGTGGTTAAGTCAAGGAAGAAGGAAACACTGATTGAGGATTTGAAAGAAACCTTTGACAACTTGCGGGTGTACAAGATGATGCTTAACCCGACAAAATGTGTTTTCGGTGTTCCGTCTGGCAAATTATTGGGTTTCCTTGTGTCCAACAGTGGGATTGAAGCTAATCCTGAGAAGATTACAGCTATCACCTCCTGGCTAAGCCAAAGTGTATCAATGATGTCCAGCGATTGGCAGGCCGGATTGCCGCGTGAGCCGGTTTATCAGCCGCCTCGGAGAGAAGGCCATTCCTTTGTACCAGATGCTGAAGAAGACGGATCAGTTTGTCTGGAGTTCAGCCGCTGATGAAGCATTGGAGGATTTAAAGCGGCAATTGGCCAACCCGCCTGTTCTCGCCGCTCCCATTGACAAGGAGCCGCTTCTGCTATATGTTGCTGCTAATGCCAGGGCAGTTAGCGTAGCCATTGTGGTAGAACGGAAGGAGGCAGGGAAGGAGTATCGGTTCAACGTCCGGTTTATTACATCGATGAGGTGCTCATTGAGTCCAAGCAGAGATATCCGCATTGGCAGAAGCTAGTGTATGGAGTTTTTATGGCAAGCCGGAAGCTGAAGCAGTATTTTCAAGGGCATCCCATCACGGTGGTCAATTCAGCTCCCTTGGGTGATATCTTACAGAACCGGGAAGCGACTGGCCGGATTGCTAAGTGGGCCATAGAGCTTGGGTCGCACGATTTAAGGTATGTGCCTCGGACGGCAGTAAAATCCCAGGCACTTGTGGATATCATTAATGATTGGACGGAGTTACAAGCGCTGAAGAAAAGCCGGATCATACCTATTGGACCATCCACTTTGGCGGGTCGAGCGGTTGGAGGCTCGGGGGCTTTGGAGTTGTGTTAACTTCCCCACGAGGTGAAAAGTTTTATTACGTCCTCCGCAATGTTCCCTTGTACTAACAATGCAGCTGAGTATGAAGCCTTGCTCCATGGTCTTCGGATGGCTAAGGAGATGAATCTAAGCCGGGTTAAGTGCTTCGGTGACTCGGACTTGGTGGCCGAATAGGTGTCAGGCACTTGGGATTCCAAAGACCCACTCATGGCTGCATATCGTCGGGAGGTGGATGTTGTTGCAGGTCATTTTAAAGGCTATCAGGTGGACCATGTGGATCGTCGGAAGAACGAAGCGGCGGACACTTTAAGCCGGTTGGGCTCTCAACGCAAACCGTCCCGCCTAATGTCTTCCTTGATGTACTGCACAATCCGTCAGTCAAGCTTCCTGATGAAGTAGATTTGGCTATTCCTGATCCGGAGGCTCAGTTGGTGGCAGCCCTACATGTCATTCCGGATTGGACGCTCCCTTATTTCGCGTACATGAGCCGGGGCGATTTACCAGAAGATGAGACGTTGGCCCGACAGATAGTTCGGCGGTCTAAGTCTATGACCATTGTTAATGGCGAGTTGCATCATTGCAGTGTGTCGTAGGCGTTTCAGGCGTTGTGTGTTCCCTGAGGAAGGCTGTGAAATATTGCGTGAGATCCACGAAGGGGACTGTGGTCACCACGCCGGTTCAAAATCCTTGGTGGCTAAGGCGTTCCGCCATGGTTTTTATTGGTTGACCGCCCATGCTGATGCCGAAGATCTGGTCAGGCAATGTGATGGTTGCCGAAGTTTTCTAGGCGTGCTCATATACCGCCCAAGAATTGAGGATGATTCCAATTACTTGGCCATTTGCGACTTGATGGCTGGATATGGTTGGACCTTTCAAAAGGTCCAAGGACAAGAACACCCACCTGTTGGTGGCGGTTGACAAATTTACAAAGTGGGTAGAGGCAGAACCTGTTAGTAAGTGTGATGCGGCCACGGCGGTTCAGATTCATCAAAAGGTGATTTTCGGTTTGGGTTTCCACGGTATCATCACAGATAATGGTACCAATTTGTCCAAAGGTGCCATGAAGGAGTTCTCATGAACGTGAGCACATCCGCTTGACGCTTTCTTGATAGCTCACCCACAGTCCAATGGTCAAGCAGAAAGAGCTAATCAGGAGATCCTGAGAGGTATCAAACCCCGGCTTATGGTCCCTTTACAGAGGACGCCGGGCTGTTGGGTAGAAGAGCTACCATCTGTGTTATGGAGTATCAATACTACCCCTAACAGATCCACTGGATACACACCGTTCTTTATGGTCTATGGAGCGGAGGCGGTCCTCCCCAGCGATATCCGTCATGACTCGCCTCGTGTGGCAGCCTATGTTGAGGCAGATAACGAGGCAGCACGGCAGGACGCTTTGGATCGACTGGATGAAGAACGAGATATGGCGGCTGCTCGCTCGGCGATTTACCGAGGATCTTCGTCGGTATCACAGTCGACGGGTCAGAACGAGAACCTTTCAAGAAGGAGACTTGGTACTTCGGCTCATTCAAGACCAGACAGATATGCACAAGCTATCCCCACCTTGGGAAGGGCCTTTTGTGGTCAGCAAGAATCTGCACAACGGGTCATACTATCTCGATTGATATTCGAGAGCATAAAGACTCTCGCACGTCAGAAGAGGAGACCAACAGGCCGTGGAACATAGCTCATCTTCGGCCTTATTATACCTGAGCCATCGGCTCTCCTTATGAAAATATATATACTCTGAATAAAAGCAATAAACCGAAGCCTCAGCTGAAGCGGGTATCCTTTACGTAAAAATCCGGCTTGGGTACATGGAGTTATTGTCCTAAACGGCCTCCGGTTTATCCCTTGAGCTTGCTCGTCAGAAGCCTTTAGATATCACTTGGGGGCTTGGTCGTATCCGAACCAATGCCACACCTCTTGATAGGCGAAAGCCACCAGATCACTTGGGGACATGGTCAAGTCTGAACCGATCCACGCCTCTTGATCGGCCTAAGGCCATAGAGTCACTTGAGGGCTTGGTCGAACCCGAACCATTGCCACGCCACTTGATCGGCATAATGCCACGGTTTCAGTTGGGGACCTGGCTGACTTGAACCATAGCTACACCTTATTGGGAGCTTGGTCGTGTCCGACCATGGTAATACCATCTGATCGGCTCAGTAAAGCCTCTTTCTGCAAATTGCTATTTGATTTTTTGTTGCGTTTTTAAACTGATAACATTTTTTCAAACTGGTTCAGCCAGTCAATCGACGGCTTTCAGTTTATGTTAATCCGGAAATAACTTACCCGATTTGATTTTTTCTGTTAACGTCCCATTATGGAGTAACAGGGGGGGGGCTTAACATGACCCGGCATGGTTTACATGGTAAACCGGCATTATAAATACAGGAGCTGTTTTCTCCTTTGACGGTAATGGTTTATGCAACCTCCGCTTCCAGGTTGGCTAAGCCAACTACATGCCCGACAACAAGGTGTATTTTTGTATCACAAAATTTTGATCATATACCTCAATATTTCCTTACTTATACATATGAGCGTCACAAACCGGCTAGCGACACAAGCCGCCGTGGCAGTTTAAGAATTTGTGATTGCAGGCATAAAAGTTATATTCAAAAACAAAGGTGCTGGCTATTCTATTACAAGGCCTTCCGAGGCCCAACATTTCGAATGGCGTTATGACTAAGTAATTTATGATGCATCAACCGGCTTGACGGATTAAGCTTCCTCGCCGGGTTGACGTGAAGAAGATGGGTCGTCTGGCGTCGGTTCAGCTTCTTCCTCTTCATCACCCAATGGCCGGAAGTCAGTGGTAGACCAGTCAATCCGGTTTAAAGCCTGAAAGACAGCCTCTTCACTTATAAGCTCAGCCGGATCAACGTCAGGGGCATAAGTGTGCTTACGGATTGGAGGAACAAGGTTACGCATACGGAATGACAAATTCCACCCGCCTGTTGTTTGCATCATAGAAAGAGCGGTAAACCGCCAGGTTGGCTTCTGCTGCCAGTTGACTCGCCAGAGGACGCATCTCCTTTGTTATTCGTTTGAGGGCGTCATTATCAAAGGCTTCGCCGTTTTCTTGAGCGATGGGGAAGCCCTTGGCTATGTCAGCCGGATCAAGGTCCGCTATCCACGCCTTGGCGCGCGTTAAAGCCAATAAAGTGCCAGCTCGGGCCGCGGATCGCTTCAACTCTCCAAGTTGTGCCGGAATCATGGATAGCCGGTCCAGCGTATCTTTGATCAAGGACGGAGCTGTGTTATCATACGATGTAGCGCATATGACTCATTGGTGCGGTATCTGACTGCTCAATCAGCATGTATGCAGCCTTGAGCTTCTTCCGCATATCGAGCCGGATGAGCAATACGCTTCCCTATATCGGGTTAAGACAGCTCAGGTTAAACTGGGCGGAAATATCAAAACGGAATAGTAATCGGTGAAAATCTCTTACCAAAGATCGCGGAGGTCATGGCATTAATCTGGCGCTTTAGTTCGGCCAGCTCTTACATCACCGGTTTAAGAGCCGCTTCAGCATCTTCAGCCCGTTTCAACAGCCCGGCCTTCTCCGTCTCCCAGTTGGCTTGCTCGGATTTATACCACTCCTTGAGCTGCTCCATAGTGGTCAAGGCAGTTTTCAATCCGTCCTTGGCCTTGGTGGTTTACGCTTGTTGAGTCTTGATTGGCACGAAAGGTCCTTGAGTTGTACGGTTTGGTGGTCTATCTCGCTCTGATAACAAATGGATCACGTTAGTTGTTTCATTATGAAGTCCCAAGCTCAATACAGGTATTCAACTTGGCACTTGGGGGCTAATGGCTAATTGATCTCATCTTGCTATGGTGATACATGCTAAAGTACTGGTTTAACTATGCTAAGTTGAACCGGCCCTTGGGGGCTACTACACAACAAAAGTACAAGAAAGGCAGAACTCCTTACCTCATAGCGTTCCTTCATACGACGATTCACTGTGCCGGCTTCAAGTCACGACTTGTGTAGAGTCGGTTCAGAAGCCGGAGTGAAGTTCTTGGGCAGAGAAGTTATCATAAGCTGACAGATCAGTTTTTCCCTTCTCTTTACTCATGGCAGTAAGTTCTTCCTTAGCATTGTGTTTTGATAGGGCGAACGGATTGCCAGGGGCGGTATAGGCGGTGCCCGTCACTACGACATCATCATCTTTGACCGGGCTGGCCGGATTGGCATTCTTCCTTGGGCTTGGTGTTTTCATACCCAGGCTCGGCAAGCCAAAGAATCATTACCTGTTCCGCTGCAGAACTCGGTGGAGCAGGATGTGATGTTTCCACTTGGGCGTCCGGTTCAGCCTCTGGCGGCTTAGCATTGTCGTCTTGATTCAACCCGGCAGATCGGTTTTTAGCACCTTCAGGCTTTTCGCCTTAGTGCTCGGGAGTCTTCTCCGGTTCAGCATCCACTGGAGGGTCAAGGGTTTTCGCCTTCTTACTTAAGCGAGCCTTGGTGCTGCAATATTCAGAGTTAGAATGTGATGAACCGCTAATGCGAAGAAAACAAAAAGAGCATTATGCTTACCCCTGCAGCAACTTTCAGAGGAGGCAGCTATGCGTGGTTGATGAACCGCCAGATGAGTTGGAAGAGGCCTGATAATTCGGATCGACGGATTGAGAGGACATCGGAAGAAACCTTTCAAAGGATAACGCTTTTCGGAGAACAAATCACCTCACGGGCGACGCTTCCGGGTTGGGGTGTCGGAGTAAACCGGACGATGTAATTTGTTGATCATTGCCGGGTCGTCTGACGCTCTTCAGCCTGCTTTGTGTCTTCAAAGAAAGGTTCAGATTCAAATGAGCACGGAGTGAGATTTTTCACTTTCCGGACTGTCGGCGTAATTCTTTTAACTAGCACAAGATCAGATTCGGAAGAAAGAAGGATTACCTCAACAGGATCGGCATGATCGGGCTTCAAAGATCATCCCGGGAATTGAAACTGTCAATAGGATGAAGGATAAAAGAGATAAAGTAAATCAAGCTTTACCTCGACTTCGATTCTTCTTCTTCCGGCGGATCGGAAGACTTCGGCGGTTCTCCTCTTACCAGCCTTCTTGGTGGTCTTGGACTTTACACGAGGAACCCGAGCCGGTTTGGTTCGTTTCCGTATGAGTTGTTATCACGAGAAGTAACACGGATTAATACATATCAATAAGGCATTAACATCGAAGAGCGATGAGCGGAGCCTTACATGCAGCGGTTTGTTGGAAACACAGAATGGGGCCAACCCGGTTTGGCTGCAGACGGAGATCGGCTCATCGAGCATCTTCTTCACTGTCTCAGTGACTTCAAGCTCAGTTATTGCTAGCTCATGACGTCTTTGAGGGTCTTTGACGCTACCAGTATATTCATGCATCAATCCGGGGCGGCGGCTTAATGGCAAGATGCCCCAAGAAACCCAACATCGAACAAGGTCAATACCAGTTAAGCCATTGGCCATTAGAGCCCAGAGTTTGATAATTTGAGGCGCAAAATTCTTCCGTTCTGCGGCGGTCAAGCGTAAAGGCAATGGGTGATGGTTGCTAAGCCGGTGAGGGCGGTAGCCCGGCAAGGGGTTCTCGCTATCAGGAGCGGTATTCCGGCAATAAAACCAGGTTTGGTTCCAATCCTTCGGATGGCTATGGTGTTTTGCGTGAGGAAAGTCTACTTCCTTCCTTTTACGGATTGAAACGCCACCCAGTTCCGTGTTAGGACCATCGAAAACTCTGTCTGGCGGCTCAAATGAAAGAAATCCGGAACAGCTCCACAGATGGTTCTTCTTGAAGATAGACTTCACGAGAAAACTTGGAAATTGCATATATTGGACACAAAGTTCGGACCAATATCTTGTGGATGGAGTTGGAAACTTGCGAGGACATCCCGGAAGAATTTCGATCCGGGCGGGCTGAATCCCCGGTCTAAGTGCTGCATAAATACAATTACTTCGCCTTCTTGAGGTTCAGGAGGGCATTCGGTATCCGGAACACGCCAATGGAGGACATTTTTGGAGGCTAAAGCGCCGGTGGTGACATATCCATTGAGTTGCGTCTCAGTGATCTTGGACCGGACCCAATTGCAAGCTGAGAATTGTTTGGCCATTCGGAAGAAGAGACTGCGAAAGGAAAAGTAAAAACGGTTCAACGATTAACGGTTCGGACATATTATACAATGCTAAACCGGCAGTTTGGCGGTCAGTTCCAACCTCGGTTTAGCGAGGACTAATGGAGTATGGCGGATTAGCTATCAAAAAGTTAAACCGCCCTTAGGAGAAAGAGACAGAATGGAAAATCTGCTAAGTGTGGATGTAAACAGGTTTCACATATGAATAGAGTTAATTTGGATCTACCAAGATTGATGAAGGAAAATTTCTGCGACCCATGCAAACCTTATAAAGGGCAGGGGAAGTTCGTGCGTTCTAACAAGAGGGTCTGAACAAAAAAACAGATGTGCAACGTGCTAAACTGAAGGCGGAACAGTTACTACACAGGATATACGCTACGGTTGGATTAAAAAGCCATGGCAGAGCAGGTATGAAGAGATTAAGGATGAACACCTATGAACGATGACATGAACAGGAGCCTCAAGATGCAGATCTAGGGCATGAGGAGGAGCCTTACCCGATGCACAGAACAGCGGAGGAGCGCCGAGAGTCTCTGGTACAACCAGGTTGATGCAGCGGCCTTGCACTGACGCGGCGTTCGGAGGTCGGAGGCGACGGTAGAGCTTCAGAGCTGGGCGTCGCGAGGAAGAAGAAGCGGAAGGAGGAAGAAGAGAAAGGGCATTCCGGTCTATTTATAATAAGACGGAATAATTAACGGGCGCGAGAATAGAGGCGTTGAAAGCGGCGAGACGGCGTGATCGCCTCGATTTCCGGGATGGTATTAAATGAAGGGAATCTTCTTTGTTGGGCTTCGTTAATAGAGATGACGTCAAGATGCTCTGTTGCTTGTGGTCGAAGGATGACGTCCACGGCGGTTTAAGCAGATGGCGGTTTACGAAATATGAAGGAAGAGATTGAGCTTTCTAAGATGTTGAAGATTAACATGAACAGAGTTCAAGTCAACTGGGGCCTAATGTTGGGGATGTAACTCACGAATATAAACCGCCCGAAGGGGCGGTTTACCCTAAACTATAATTGGGGCCCACGAAGACTCGGAAGGAGGCGACATCAGAGAGTTTAGAGGCCCGGAGCCCAGGGGCGAGTTAGGGCCCATAATGGTAAAACCGCCATAACCATGTAACTTGTGTTGTAAGATAAGAGAAGGAAGAGACCGAGCCGGACACTTGTATGAGCCGGCCTCGGGACTCTGTAGACCGCCGGACGTCAACCCGTGTATATAAGGGGACGATCCGGCGCGGTTTTAGGGACGGAACAACAACAATTCGAGGCTTAGGCGAAGCTATTGCTCCCTAGTCGTCGAAATCACATCAATCCCATCACAACTAGACGTAGGCTTTTACCTTCATCGAAGGGGCCGAACTAGTATAAAATCTCGTGTCTTTGCGTCCGCTTTAACCCCTCTAAGTTAACCCGTACGATGGCCCCGCGACTAAGTCCTTTCATGAGGACATCTGCCGTGACAATTCCACGACAGCTTTCGACGGTGGTGTGGCGGCAACGGCGGCCGGCAACAGCTGGCGACGGGCACCGGCGGCAGAGCGTGTGGTGGGTGTTCCGCGCACACCCAACAGGGACGCCACGTGCACTACACTACGCCGGGGACTGCGCCGCCGCCGCGGTGTAGCCTCCCAGCTGGAGTTGTCCTCCGATGACGGTGGAGTGGCTGAGCGACAACGACGGACCGATGTCATTGGCGATTGTGGGAGAAGCAGACGAGATAAGATATAGGGAGGGAGGGGAAAATGCGATGCAGGACTCACTGGCCGTGAGGTTTTTTTCAGCAGGCCGGTAAGCATTAAAATTTTGGGGGATTTCACCGAGTCGGGCAGGAAGCTTGCGCGGGAACCTGCGAGGTTGCGCGGGAATGGGCTCACCGACGATTCATTGGCGCCACTACGAGCCACTATTTGGCCAAAAGAACGCCCTCGCGCGCTGCCCAAGCTTGCACTGTAAGTCGTCTGCGGCAGTGGGGTGACAAGACATGCGAGAGGAGGACGAAAGGTCACGTACACACACGGTTAATAAAAAACGTTTGCAATTTAATTACCTACTATACCCCTTTCTGGTTTATAAGTATGATTTAACTAATAAAATACGAATGCATGTCGCCGAAGATTATATAGTTGGATTCATATTTGAACATAGTTTCCAATTATATAATTTTATAACATGGATTAACATTTTGTTGGTTAAATTTGAGGGCAAAGTATGGCATAGAATATAAAGGGGACCATAGACTAGACGGATGTGGTAGCACACGGCCGCTCTCTACGCAGCGACGCAACTGTCGGTCGTATTGTGGGCGACCATTTCCTGCGTGTTCAACTGCTCTATGTGTGTGGTTGCTTGCGGTTCAGGCGGCCGCGGCGCGCTCTGCTCTCGCGTCCTTTCGGGTGCTCTGCTCTCTTCCCTCCACGCGCGCTGCCAGCATTTGGGGCTGGCGCACGATCACACACGTTCGTGTGCATGCGGTTGCACTGGGCGCAGCGCGACGATGCAGTTACCCGCTGCAAAAACTGCCATGCGGATGCGCAGATAATCAAGTTCACCCGGCCCTCATTTATTCCTGCGGCCATTTACCTTATACCTCTCGCGTCACACGACACAATAAGCACACCCACGACGACACATATAGAGAGGACATCTAGCGGTTCTAATGACGCTCCCCGTGACTCCAATAACGCTCCCAGCGACCGACGACAACAACGGCGGGCAGTTCACCATGCATCACGTACTGGAGACCCATATGAGGGGGAAGGCCCTTTCGGTGGTGTACACGAACGATCCGGTCTCGGTGGTGTACACGAACGATCCGGGCACGACGTGCAGACCACCGTAGAAATTCCACGACCCGGCCCCAACCTAACCCGCCTCTGCCACGGAGGCGCCGTAGTCGGCGAAGCGAAGCGAGGGCGGCAGCCGGAGCGAGGGAGCCCATGGGCGCGGACGGTCGCTCCTCCGACCCACGCCACGCCGCCAGCCGTCTGCTCCTCCGCCGACCGGCTATGCACACCAATCCGAACCGATGCGAGCTGGGTGGTTACCAGCCCCCAAATAATGGCCTCCGCCTGCTTCGGCCGGGCTCTACTGCTTCCACGCGCCGCCGCCGGCCTCCCACCACACGCACCGCCGGCGGCCTCCCGCGAGGCTCGCCACCGCCGGTCCCCGCTTCCACCCGCCATCAGCCACCTTCAAGGGCCACCCAGTCTCCTTCACCGCCGCCACGAGCGACGTGCCTCCTCCCATGGATGCGGTCGCCGCCCTGCGCCTCCTGCTGGCGACGAGCCTAGTCCTCCTGCCTTCTTCTAGCAACGCGCGCCGTTCAACGCCACCACCACTGCCAGTTCAACACTGCCCCGCTTTGCTTCTCTCAACTTTAAAAAGAAGTTCAGTTCAGAAGTTTCAACAAGAAAAAGAGGTTCATTTCAGAACTTGCGTGTGGTGTCTGTACTGCTGCTAACCTTGTTTTGCTTCTTTACAAAGCCTATAGGAATATTAGTACTGAATTGTTTTTGTAAGTTCCAGCCGGCAAGTGGCCCTGCACAACAACAAGCAGCAGTTCGACAGGAGTGTGGGTCAAGACCACGCCGACAAGTCAGGCAGACGTCCTTTGCATCACGAACCGGTGCGATTCGATCTTGCATAGCGAAAATTCCCTCGATGCGGAGTGTGTCAAGACCACCTACACAGCAGCAATCATTGTCTTCTTGCAGCTAGGGCTGCAAGAAAATGAATGTTTGCAGATTTTTAAGTCCCAAAAGGAAACATCAAGAAGGAACTTAAGCATGTTGGCAAAATTAGCCTCACATGTGATCTCTGGACCTCTAACCAAACTCTACATTATATGAGCTTGGTGGCACACTATATTGATTCAGAATGGAATATGCGATGCCGTGTGATTAGTTTTCTTGAACTGGAGCCACCACACACAGGTATTGTGATATCTCGTGCTATATTTGAGTGCCTTCGATTGGAAGATTGAAGACAAAATTGCAACTATAACTCTTGATAATGCTTCTTCCAATGACGTGGCTGCTCGTCAATGATGTCCAAGTTTAAGGCGGAGGAAGTGTGTTTTTCCATGGTAAATTTTTTCATGTCGGATGCTCTGCTCATATACTCAACCTTTTAGTATCGGATGGCGTAAAGGCTATAGAACCACTCATTGAGAACATCAGGCAAACTGTTAAGTATTTGAAGAAGTCGCCATCTTGGCTCTACAAATTCTTGAGATTGTCAAGTCACTTAACATGTCAACCAAGAGGGGTTGTGTCTTGATGTTCCAACTAGATGGGGATCCACATACAAGATGCTTGAGCGTGCCTTTTCTTTCAAAAATGCATTTTTACATTATGCGATTTGGATGCCAATTATAAGTGGGAGCCATCTAGTGAAGAGTGGAGGTTGTATGCTAAAATAAGGGATATTTTAGCAGTGTTGAGCATGGCGACCACCGTGTTTTCTCGGATCAACCTATCCTACAGCTAATGAGTTCTTTCTTCTCATTGTGAATGTTAAGAAGGTCCTCAATGATGCATCTGTCTCTACAGATAAATTCTTGCATGATATGGGAAATGCTATGCTTCAGAAATTTGAGAAGTATTGGAAAGAGCGCCGTACTTTGTCATTAATAGCGCCCAATTCTGGATCCAAGGTACAAGATGGATCTAATTAATTTCTGTTTTCCCAAGATATATGTTGCTAGTGACATTGAACACAACATTGACTCAGTAAGTTCAACACGAAGGAGTTGTATGAACTTTATGAGAGTGACCACACAGCCAACTTGGTTGCAGCAGAAAAGGAAGTGGATAATCAGGCCGTCCGCTTGAGAAAATGGGACATCAAGCAATAGTCTCATGGCAATTTCAACTCAGTTTCAGACCTTCATGAAGACTACTGCTAAAAAGGTTTCCAAGTCAGATCTAGTTGCATACTTAGATGAGGCTGCACTTATCGATCATTCGGAAGACTTTGATGTGCTACTTTGGTGGAAGAAAAATTCATCAAGGTATCCAATACTATCCAAGGTTGCGAAGGATATTCTTACTGTACCCAAGATCGCTTGTTTCTTGAATCATCATTTAGTACTGGAGGTAGAGTGCTTGATAATTATCGAAGCTCTTTACTCCCAAATACTGTTGAGGCTTTGGTGTGTTCAGCTAGTTGGATTAGAGGCTCCCAAAAGAAAAAGAAAGCTAAAAAGGTGAGTTCCTGAATACTCTGTTTATGCCATATGTTTCAAATCGTCTAACATGTATGTACGTACATCTTACGATTTTGTTGTGCACAAATATTCTCAGGATAAAGAAGACCAGGATCAATTACTTGAAGTTCCTTTTCTGGATAAAGATACTTCGATCGTTTCTCTGAGACTAGTAAGAAACAAATAGACTATGGTGAACATTCATTTGAATTGTTGCATTGTTTGTATTATCTTGCAAACTAATAAATTCTAATACGCAGCCGCTTGCGCTTCTTGGTACAGTGATGGAGAGAATTACTTCAAGTCCTATGACAGCTCCAAGACCATCTCCGCCTACCCTCTCTGACAACATTTTATGATTTTCGTGAATAATTTGTTTTCCCAATTATATATCGACGTGAATTATCATCTTATGTTGATGCTAGACTTTTGGTTATGAGAGAATAAGTCAAACTACTTTGATTAAACTACATTATCATCGTCTTGATTGGAATAATATATTTTTAGTAGTTTCTTATGTCGTGTTGTGCCTTATCTAGTTGGAATAATCCCCAGAGATTTTATAGTTTTATCGTCTCGTTTAGCTCGAAACTAACTCGAGATTGACTCGAGATCGTTACGAGCTGAGCACGAGTCATGTTTTACAGCTCGACCTTGAGCTTCACTCAGTTTGAGCTCGCTCGAATTTTAATATGAGTTGAGTTGAGCCAACTACAACTCGCTCGAACTCGACTCGTTTGCAGACCTACTTGCAGCTTCCATTGAACAATTAATCCAAGGAATTTTGGGTGGAGCAACATTTTTCGGTCTTAGGAATCTCGGTCATTATTCACCACCAGCCATGGTGATGGTCATTGCTGCTCTTTCCATCACATGGGAGCCGGTTGTTGCTGCTCTTCAATATCTCTATATCTGAACTATTGTTGCTTGCTATCTCACCCCTCTCAAAACTGTTCGATGATTCGTGTATAGAGAAATTAAATACATTTTTTGTGTTTCTTTTTTAATTCATTATATGCTCTCGAAATGTTTATGTTTATGCCTCAAAAAAGAGAAAAAGACAAAACCAGTACATGTGTCTCACACTCTGTTACATAACATTTAGTTTATCCTTGCCACAAAGCTTCATTTATCCAGAGAAGTTCAAAGTAAAGATTAGTTCACACTTTAGGTTTTTCTCCTTTGGTCTATTTGTTCAGTTCTGACTCCTTCAGTTTTGGTTGCAGAGAAAGTTGAAAGTTCATGCTCCTTTATTTTTTGTTAAGTCAGCAGTAGTCGGGTTTTGCTCGGGCATCATCTCGTCTCGTCCATTCAGCAAAAGCCTCATGATAAGTTTACACTTGTGGTTTTGCTCGTTGGTTTAATTCTTGATCCACACTCCTTGGGTTTTTGTTCTAGAGAAGTTAAAGAAAACATGTAGAAGTTTGTGGTAAATTATGTTTCATTTGAAGCAGGAACATCAACTGCCACACCGATGGTGTTTTGTATAATTCGTACCAATTGATTCATATGTTTGATTCTAACCCTTTAAATTTTACTGGACTACGCAGCCCAAGGACATGGTGTTGAAGCTGTCGGGCGCGCAGAGGCAGGGGTGCTGAAGCGCGGGGGCTTGCTGGTGCCTGTTAGGAATATGCAACTTGTATTCCCATGAGGCCATAGGCCGATATATATAGATGTACAGGTGTGGAACATATGCAAGAAACCCCTTATACAACGGGATAAATACAAAGGGGTACATGACTTATATTATAACTCTAACACCCCCCCTCAAACTCATGGTGGATGAACAACACTGAGTTTGGAGAGATAAAGCCATGTTGTGCTCTAGTCCGGGCCTTTGTCAGAAATCCGCCAATTGTAACTCGGAAGGCACATATCAAGAGCAATAACTCGATCTCGCACACCAGCAAGCACATAGAAAGCATCAACACCAATATGCTTGGTGAGCTCATGCTTCACAGGATCGCAGCATAATGCCGATAGCACCTGCATCGCCGATAAGAGCAGAGTCGGTGTAGTGACGAAACACCAAAATCCTGAAGTAACCACCGTAACCAAGTCACCTCTGCCGTCAAAGGGCCATTGCTCGTAACTCAGCCTCGACACTCGAACGGAAGCGCAAGCTGTTTCTTCGTCTTACATGCAATGAGAGAACCACCAAGATAAACACAGTAAGCAGAAAGTGAACGGCGATCTGAAGGATCACTAGCCCACGTAGCATCCGAATAGGCCTGAAGCTGTAAAGAACTGGAGCGAGGAAAGAATAGACGGCGAGAGATCGTGCCTCGAAGATATCGAAGAACACGAAGGAGATGACTATAGTGAACCGAGGTGGGAGTAGAGACAAACCGACTCGAATATGAACCGGATAAGAGATGTCGGACGGTGACAGCTAGATAGACAAGATCGCCAACAAGATGACGATATCGCGTCGGGTCAGGAGAGGATCACCATCAAGAGCACGAAGGTGAACATTGAGCTCCATAGGAGTCTCAACAACGCGCTCGTCGATAAGAAGAGCAAAGACGAGCAAGAAGATCCTGGATATACTTTTCCGGGATATAAAAAGCCATCAGAGGTAGAAGAGACTTCAATCCCTAGAAAGTAGCGAAGAGGTCCAAGATCAGACATAAGAAACTGCTCACTAAGACGGGCCTTTACAAAGGCAATATACTCGGGGTCATCCCCTGTGATGATCATGTCGTCAACATAGAGAAGAAGAAGAGTCCGACCACGAGGAGAAAGGTGAATAAACAGTGCTGGATCATGAGCACTTGCGGAAAAACCAGCAGCAGTGATCACAGAGGCAAAGCGCTCAAACCAGGCGCGGGGGGCTTGCTTAAGGCCATAGAGAGAGCGACGAAGACGACATACCATGCCATCAGGAACAGAATACCAGGTGGTGGCTGCATGTAGACCTCCTCACGCAGCTCACCATTAAGAAAGGCATTCTTAACATCAAGCTGAGATATAGACCAAGATGGCGTGCAGAGGCAACGGCAAGAAGTGTACTGAACAGTGGTCATATGGGCCCACGAGGAGCAAAAGTCTCGTCATAATCACGACCGTGCTCCTGCTGAAAACCACGAGCCACAAGACGAGCTTTGTGACGCTCAAGAGAACCATCGGAGCGAGTCTTAACCTTGTAGACCCACTTACAAGTGATCGGACGGACTCCGGGAGGACGAGAAACAAGATCCCAGGTACCAGTGCGTTCAAGAGCGGCAATCTCCTCTGCCATCGCAAACTGCCATTCAGGATGAACAACAGCTGATGATAAGAAGTCGGCTCAAGAACAGCAGCACCGGTGGGAAATCCAAAGCGATCAACAAAGCGGACGAGGACGAGAACGCAAGCCATAAGTAGGCTGAGAGGAAGATGACGACTCATCCACAGTAGGCATCCACAGGTCGTGAACGACGAGTGTAATGCTGAGGAAAAGATGGAACAATAGAAGGAGGAATCGCCAAGGTAGAATCGGGGGGTGGCGATGAAGAAGTCACCGGAGATGAAGGTGTAGAATCCGGTGACATGCTAGGCGAGGAGATCGAGAAAGATGGTGGCTGCAAATCGACTAGAGGTGGAGAAGCGGAGGGAGTGGAACGACTAGGCACAGGCTCGACAGGGGTAATAGGTGAGTCAGGAAAAGTGAGGAAAGAGATATCCTCCTTTGAAAAATCGAGGAGGATGGGCGGGGTAGAAGGGACGAGACTGCACAAAAGTCACGTCTCGAGAGATACGCATCCGACGACCGATAGGATCCCAACAACGATAGCCCTTATGCTCATCATCAGTAGCCTAAGAAGACACACTCAACGGTGAAGCGGTCAGTTTGGTGCGTTCGCGAGGGTCAAGTAGAACATAGCAAACACAACCAAACAAGCGAAGCATCGAATAATCAGGAGAACGATCAAAAAGACGCTCGAAAGGAACACCACCCGGTAGAGCAGCGGAAGGCTGTATGTTGATAAGATAGGTGGAGGTGGAGACGGCCTCAGCCCAAAATGAGGCGGAGAGAGGCAGCAATCATCAATGCACGAGCCGTCTCAAGAAGATGTCGATGCTTTCGCTCAGCCACACCATTACGAGCATGAGCACCGTGACAAGAGAATTGAGAGAGAGTTCCTTGCTCGGCAAGAACACCACGCAACATCTTAGAGATATACTCGCCAAATGAGTCAGTACGAAAAAACACGAATGGGTGAAGAGAACTGAGTATGAACCATGGCAGCAAAACGCTTATAAATAGACAACACCTCACTACGAGAAGTCATGAAATAAAGCCATGTGTAACGAGAGAAATCATCTATGAAAATAATATAATATTTATGACCACCTTTCGAAGCGAAAGGAGCCGGACCCATACATCGTAATGGACTAAATCGAAAGGACGCTTAGACACCGACTCACTATGTGAATATGGTAACTCGAATCTGCTTGCCAAGACGACAACCCCGACACTCTAAAGAGACATCTCCCGAGACAGACCCGAAGACCTCGATTTAACTAAAAGACGACAACCGAGAACCACACAGATGACCAAGCCGATGATGCCACCGCTGGAAGGAACCAAAGAACGGAGGCGCATCAAGCGGAGGAACTGGCGATGGTGGTGGCAGCGAAGGAACATGAAGCCAGTCCAACTCCCAAAGACCACGAGAATCACGGCGGCGAGGGCCAGCCCCAACCGTAGTGTGTGCGACGGTCCCGGACAGAACAAGAGTCAACGTCAAGGATGACGCGACAACCAGAATCGATAAGTTGACCGCGTAAAACAGATTCATGGTAAGTCGAGGAACATGAGCAACATCAGAACAGAATAAGAAGGAGTGGAAAGATTGCCTCTACTAGCAATGTAAAGTGGAGTACCATCGGCGGTGAAGACATGAACAGGAGAATCCAGCAATCGAAGAGAGGACAAAGTGGAAGAATGAGAAGACATATGAAAAGAAGCTCCAGAGTCCGTAACCCATGGGGATGTACTGGTATGTAGAGGGCGGTTGCTCGGTCAAAGGAAGCATCGATCCACAGAACCAGCGGTACCCATCGAGGAAGAACACGAAGCCGCGAAAGCAGACGCTTAAGTCTCGTAATATCCTGCTCGGTCAAAGCAATGGCTGAAGGCTGCCGAGGTAGATGACGAAGTCCCCGAAGATGATGCTCGCGCCTTGCGCAGGTGGTTCCTCTTCGTGTAGCACTTGGACTCAATATGACCATCATTGTTGCAATAGCCGCCATGTGGACGGGGGCGACCTGCGCCTCCAGAAGGAGTGGGCAAAAGCGGCTGAGCACTCAAGCGAGAAGGGTCGGTCTGGCAGGTGGTGTGGAAGAAGCCCGAGTAGCGAGCACAGAAGGAACCTCCAAAGCAAACCAGCACCACGTGGCGAGTCTCCTCGGCACGAATCTCGAAAAGCGCCTCCATGAGAGAAATACGGCCACGAGCAAACAATCGAAAGCACGCCGGGCTCAAACTCCTTACGGAGCCGAGGCAGAACTCGAGACGCGATGAAACTCCAAATTGGCCTCGACAGCGGGCAACAGGGCACGACAACCAGCATCTGGAGAGAATCAAGCTGGCGCCAGATAGCGTAACTCGTGCATAGAAGTCATCAAGTGAGAGTCACCTCGCTGAAGAGCATGCTCTGACGGACCACGAAAGGTATAAGGCATCACCGGAGGGCTCATAAGCCGACGAAGACGGGTCCACATCTCAAAGATGTAGGAAGACCCAGAAACTCGAAGCAAACTGAGGCGAGAACACTAGCAGTGAGAACAGCCGCAAAGACGAGCATCATCATCAAGCCACTGGGTGTAAACAGACAGAGCACCATGATACGTCTGAAGAGCCTCCTCATAAGCCAAAACCCTCTCATCATAAGCACGATCAGCAGTCTCATCAGCAAGCTTAGCCGCATCCTTGGCGGCCTGATTAGCATCCGTAGGAAGAACCAGTGGAGTCGGCGGAGTAGGGGCAACCGGAGGAACCGGACGTGGCGGACAGCAGACCTCGCCAGAGAGAACACCCCAGAGACGGATGCCACGCATGTGAATGCGCATAAAGCCAGTGAACTCGGTGTAGTTAGTACCATCAAAGATCACCGGACAACGAGGGACAGCAACATAGCCCGATGCAGCAGACATGTTTTTTTTTTCTTTTTTTTTTTCAACAGAATCTGACGAGAGAGCAGGACTTGCGAGTCTGAGCAGTGCAGGGGGCCGAGGGAATTGAGCGGGCCTGCGTCACTTGGGGCCGGCTGGGAACGAGACGGCTGGGGCTTCGATCCACTGCGAGCGGGACTAGGAGGAGCGACCGGCTGGGGAGCAAGGCCGGCTGGGGCTTCGATCCACTGCGAGCGGGACGAGGAGGAGCGACCGGCTGGGGAGCAAGGCCGGCTGGGGCTTCGATCCACTGCGAGCGGGACGAGGAGGAGCGACCGGCTGGGGAGCGAGGCAGTGGGCTTCGATCCGATCGGAGATCGAGGAAGGGGCTTCGAAAGGACTAGGACGAGCGGCCGGTGGGGCTTCGATCTGATCCCACAAGACAAGACGAGCCGGACGAGATCGATCCGATCGGAGACTCGGGAGATCGAGGCCGGCTTCGATCGGGGAGATAGATTAAACGCACGAGTTGCAGCGTGCAAAAAAATTGACCTAGCTCTAATACCATGTTAGGAATAAGCAACTTGTATTCCCATGAGGCCATAGGCCGATATATATACATGTACAGAGTGAAACATATGCAGGAAACCCCTTATACAACGGGATAAATACAAAGGGGTACATGACTTATATTATAACTCTAACAGTGCCGAGGGGCTGAACGACACCCCGGTACTAGAGCAGGTAGTACTACCTGGGCGTGTCCACCTGTGACGCATTCAGCCACAAGCGCAGACAATGCTGCCGAGCACAAGCTGCACGCGCTTGCCCATGCAACCCATCGCTGCTAGCCCGCATCCCGCCGATTTCGCCTCCGCATCAGTTCGATTTGGGCACTTGGGGCAGCAGCTTAATAGTTGACTGATGCCATGATTTCGCATTTTGCTCTATGAATAGTGAAATAATGTTGTGTATTCTTATCAGTTCATGGTAAGCACCCTAGCCTCCTTGGCCACCTACTCATCCTCCACCTTGGCCGCCTACTCATCATGTGTTGGTCATTGGTACAGATTGCCATCATGATACTTGTATTGGGGGCTGGAGCTCATGTATTACTCCCAGGTAAGTTCAAAATTTCATGTACATTCACAGTGAATAAGTTCAAGTATATTAATAATTAGAAGTTCGGGTATATGGAATCTCATGCTTGCTGTGTGCATACGAGGGTCAGTTCATCCATGTTTTTGTTGTTTGTCTGAAGCACATGTAAATTTAGTGTCATTGCTAAAATGCAGGTTTAATTTTGTTGGTGTATGAATTTTCCACGGCAATCTAGCAGAAAAATGGGTGAAGGGGCATGTGTTTATGAAAAAAAATGTGTATGTTCAAAATGGGAGGCACAGTAGGGATGTTGTCCATCATCATTGATTGATTAACTCACATCTTGGCACTTTACACACACATATTGACTGAACTACCCTGACATCGATGATAGAGCCTTTTTCTAATCCCCTCCTACACGACGACAATACAATGATAGAATAAAAATCAGTTCAAATATATATATATATGCTGGAGGTTTGTTGGAATGTCAGAAAACATCAGTTCAATTTTTCTATACCATCGCTTTTATTGCTAGATGTTGTTATTAGGAGCTAGGGTTTTGCCGGTTCTAGGGCGGAGATTGTAGGGGAAAGATGGAGGAAGACGAGGTCAAGGGCGCGGCGGCCGGCGGCTGGGCGCCGTCCTTGCATGGTGGAGAAGAGGCGGCGGCGGCGCAAGAGGCGGCTAGGGTTAGGTCTCCCGGCTCCCTAAGGGAAGACAAGCAAATACTGATTGCTTCTTGCTTGATTAGATTGATATATCTCCTCTCCTTATATAGAGAGGTTTACTTGACTCCTAAGCAAACGACCCTAATAACGATAAGATAATTGGGCTAAGCCCCTAATAACGATAAGATAACTTGGGCCACAGCCCACTGGGCTAAGCCCCTAATATGCCGGTCATAACACTTCTCCCCGCCTGCACAAACAGCTCGTCCTCGAGCTGTAAGGCGGGGAAGCGCTTGCTGAACTCCTCAAGTTGATCAACCAGAGTCAAACACCTCCGCGACAGCTGGGGCGGCCAGGTCGCCGAGCCCGGTAGCGACGACGTCCTCCTCAATTTAGTCTGCAGCCTCCAGGTAGAAGAGGCGGGGGCAAACATGGCCGGGCATGTAGGTCTCGTCGCAGTTGAAGCACAACCCTTGGCGGCGACGCTCGAGTAGCTCAGCCGAGGTGAGCCGGCGGAACGGGCGCACCGCGGTCGCCGCAAGGGGTGCCACGGAAGCCTGAGCAGGCCGACCCTGCGCGGGAACATTCGGCCAGGGTGGCGGCCCAGCGGCTAGGGACGGTGATGCCTGCAGGCGTAGTACATGGCTGTTCGGAGGTCCTGGGGTCCCTGCAGCTTGACGCCCACGTGGATATGATCTGGCAGACCGCCAACGAAAAGTTCGGCCCGCTGGTGAGCCATCACGCCGGACGCGTGGCACGCCAGGGCCTGAAAGCGGTCGGTGTAGTCCTGCACCGTAGAGGTGAAGGGAAGGTGGCCCAACTCCGCCAGCCGGCTCCCACGTATCGGCAATCTGAATCGAAGGAGGCAGAACTCGCGAAAACGCTCCCATGGGGGCATGCCGCCCTCGTCCTGCTCGAGGGCGTAGTACCACGTCTGTGCGGCGCCGCGAAGGTGATAAGAGGCGAGCCAGGTGCGGTCCGACCCGAGCGTCCGTTGCCCCCGGAAGAACTGCTCGCACTGGTTGAGCCAGTTGAGGGGTCCTCGGCGCCGTTGTAGGTGGCAAAGGTGAGCTTGGCGAAGCGCGGCGGTGTCTGAGCATGACCGACGTGAGTGTACGGCTCGACGGTACGGAGCAACAAAGAGGATGGCGTTGGTCCGGTGTGCACAGGTGGTCCGCAGGAAAGCGGTGGCCCGTCAAAGCCAGCGTGGAAACCCGCGGAGCCGGAGGGCCCGTCGTACGACAGGGAGGGCGCCGGCTGGTCCGCGGCCATGGTGTAGACTGGCGGCGGTGACGTCCCGGCCAACCAGGCCGGAAGCTGGGACGGCGAGGGCGGGAACCGCACTTGCTTAATCGGCACGCCCGCCGGCGCGGTTGTAGTCATCCCGGTGCTGGGCGGCGGAGGCGCCGGCAGCGGCAGCGGCTGGTGCCTGGAAACGGTGGAGGCGGCGGGCGCGAAGATGGCCGCGGCCGGCCATTGTGGCCAGATCAGGGCGGCGGCGAGGACCCGGGTGGCGTGGGTGACGCGGCGAGGGCCGGCGCTGGCCACTTCGGCCATTGGGGCGCGGCGGCGGGTGATAACCCACAAGTGTAGGGAATCGCAACAGCTTTCGAGGGTAGAGTATTCAACCCAAATTTATTGATTCGACACAAGGGGAGTCAAAGAATATTCTCAAGTATTAGCAGTTGAGTTGTCAATTCAACCACACCTGGATAACTTAATATATGCAGCAAAGTATTTAGTAGCAAAGTAATATGATAGTAGTGGTAACGGTAACAAAAAAGTAATGAAAGCAAAAGTAATATTTTTGGTATTTTGTAGTGATTGTAACAATAGCAACGGGAAAGTAAATAAGCGAAGACCAGTATATGGAAAACTCGCAGGCATTGGATCGGTGATGGATAATTATGCCGGATGCGGTTCATCATGTAACAGTCATAACATAGGATGACACGGAACTAGCTCCAATTCATCAATATAATATAGGCATGTATTCCGAATATAGTCATACGTGCTTATGGAAAAGAACTTGCATGACATCTTTTGTCCTACCCTCCCGTGGCAGCGGGGTCCTAACAGAAACTAAGGAATATTAAGGCCTCCTTTTAATAGAGAATCGGAACAAAGCATTGGCACATAGTGAATACATGAACTCCTCAAACTATGGTCATCACCTGGAGTGGTCCCGATTATTGTCACTTGAGGTTGCGGATCATAACACATAGTAGGTGACTATAGACTTGCAAGATAGGATCAAGAACTCACATATATTCATGAAAACATAATAGGTTTAGATCTGAAATCATGGCACTTGGGCCCTAGTGACAAGCATTAAGCATAGCAAAGTCATAGCAACATCAATCTCAGAACATAATAGATACTAGGGATCAAACCCTAACAAAACTAACTCGATTACATGATAAATCTCATCCAACCCATCACCGTCCAGCGAGCCTACGATGGAATTACTCACGCACGGCGGTGAGCATCATGAAATTGGTGATGGAGGATGGTTGATGATGACGACGGCGACGAATCCCCCTCTCCGGAGCCCCAAACGGACTCCAGATCAGCCCTCCCGAGAGGTTTTAGGGCTTGGTGGCGGCTCCGTATCGTAAAACGCGATGATTTCATTTCCTTTATTTTATTCTCCCCGAAAGCAAATATATAGAGTCGGAGTTGGCGTCGGAGGAGCTCCAGGGGGGCCACGAGGTAGGGGGCGCGCCCTAGGGAGGGGCGCGCCCCCCACCCTCGTGGACAGGGTGTGGCCCCCCTGGTCTACATCTTTGGCAAGGATTTTTTATTATTTTTAACTAGATGTTCCGTGGAGTTTCAGGTCATTCCGAGAACTTTTGTTTTCTGCACATAAAACAACATCATGACAATTTTGCTGAAAACAGCGTCAGTCCGGGTTAGTTCCATTCAAATCATGTAAGTTAGAGTCCAAAACAAGGATAAAAGTATTTGGAAAAGTAGATACGACGGAGACGTATCAACTCCCCCAAGCTTAAACCATTGCTTGTCCTCAAGCAATTCAGTTCACAAACTGAAAGTGATAAAGAAAAACTTTTACAAACTCTGTTTGCTCTTGTTGTTGTAAATATTTAAAGCCAGCATTAAGTTTTCAGCAAAGATTATACCTAACCATATTTGCAATAATTTTCAGGTCTCATGATTACTCATATCAATAGCATAATCAACTAGCAAGCCATAATAATAAATCTCGGATGACAACACTTTCTCAAAATAATCATAATATGATATAACAGGATGGTATCTCGCTAGCCCTTTCTGAGGCCGCAAAACATAAATGCAGAGCACCTTTAAAGATCAAGGACTGACTAGACATTGTAATTCATGGTAAAAGAGATCCAATCATAGTCATACCCAATATAAATTAAAAGTAATGAATGCAAATGACAGCTGTGCTCTCCAGCTAGTGCTTTTTAATAAGAGGGTGATGACTCAGTATAAAAGTAACCCTTCGCAGAGGGAAGCAGAGATTTGTAGAGGTGCCAGAACTTGATTTTGAAATAGAGATAAATAATATTTTGAGCGGTATACTTTCATTGTCAACATAGAAACTAAGAGATGGCGATATCTTCCATGCTACACACATTATAGGCGGTTCCCAAACAGAATGGTAAAGTTTATACTCCCCCTCCACCAACAAGCATCAATCCATGACTTGCTCGAAACAACGAGTGTCTCCAACTAGCAACAGGTCCCAGGGGGAGTTTTGTTTGCAATTAATTTTGATTTAGTTTGCATAAAGCATGGGACTGGGCATCCCGGTGACCAGCCATTTTCTCGTGAGTGAGGAGCGGAGTCCACTCCTCTTGAGAATAACCCGCCTAACATGGAAGATAAGGGCAACCCTAGTTGATACATGAGCTATTCGAGCATACAAAACATAATGTTTATTTGAAGGTTTAGAGTTTAGCACATATAAATTTACTTGGAACGGCAGGTAAATAACGCATATAGGAAGGTATAGTGGACTTATATGGAATAACTTTGGGGTTTACGGGATTGGATGCACAAGCAATATTCCCTCTTAGTACAAGTGAAGGCTAGCAAAAGACTGGGAAGCAACCAACTAGAGAGTGACAACAGTCATGAACATGCATTAAAATTAATAAACATTGGATGCAAGCAGGAGTAGGATATAATCCACCATGAACATAAATATCATGAAGGCTATGTTGATTTTGTTTCAACTACATGCGTGAACATGTGTCAAGTCGAGTCACTTAAATCATTCAAAGGAGGATACCACCCCACTATACCACATCATAACCATTTCGATAGCATGTTGGCACGCAAGGTAAACCATTATAACTCATAGCTAATCAAGCATGGCACAAGTAACTATGATCTCTAATTGTCATTGCAAACATGTTTATTCATAATAAGCTGAATCAAGAACGATGAACTCATCATATTTACAAAAACAAAAGAGGTCGAGTTCATACCAGCTTTTCTCACCTCAGTCAGTCCATCATATATCATCATAATTGCCTTTCACTTGCACAACCGAACGATGTGAATAATAATAAGAGTGCGCGTGCATTGGACTAAGCTGGAATCTGCGAGCATTCAATAAACAGGAGAATACAAGTTAATATGGGCTCTTGGTTAAATCAACAATAATGCATATAAGAGCCACTTCAACAATTTAATCATGGTCTTCTCCTATCGACCCCCAAAGAAAAGAAAAGAAATAAAACTATTTATACGGGAAAGCTCCAACAAGCAAAAGAAGAACGGGAAATCTTTTTGGGTTTTCATTTTAATTAATTACTACTACAGCGAGAAAAGTAAACTATTAATTTTTTTTGTTTTTTCTTAAGGTTTATTAAACACACAAGAAGAAAGGAGGAAAAAGAAAATAAACTAGCATGGATATTACAGTGAAAGAGTATGAGCACCGACATCTAGCAATGAGTGTGTGTGAACCTAAATGTAATGTCGATTGGGAAATACGTACTCCCCCAAGCTTAGGCTTTTGGCCTAAGTTGGTTTATTGCCAGGGGTAGCCTGGCGGATATCCGAAGGTGTAGCTGGGGTCGTACTGCAATGAAGAAGACTCTGACTGCCTATGAGCACCGACATCTAGCAATGAGTGTGTGTGAACATAAATGTAATGTCGGTGGGAAATACGTACTCCCCCAAGCTTAGGCTTTTGGCCTAAGTTGGTTTATTGCAAGGGGTAGCCTGGCGCATATCCGTAGGTGTAGCTGGGGTCGTACTGCGATGAAGAAGACTCTGACTGCCATTGGCTGGCAGCCACCTCCGATCCCAAGAATAAACAGACTGTCCTGGAGGCTCATATTGTGGTTCCGGTTCCGGGGCTGGTGCAGGATCCCGGTTGTCGGGGAGGCTGATCTGACCCACGAACACCTATGGGACCGGCGGACCGAGCCCCTTTCGGTTCGGCGGGGGGCGGAGGTCGACGAAGAAGCAGATCGAGGCGGGCACACGAGCAGTTTACCCAGCTTAGGAGCTCTCCGGAGAGATAACACTCCTACTGCTGCATGTCTGAGTGTATTGAGTCCTTGCTCAGGAGCGCTGAGTGCTACAGTACACACAAGCTGCTAACGAGACCGAGCGTGAGTGTTCTCTGGCTTCGAACCTCTCGACCCCCTTTCCTATGTTGCGCATGGGCCTCCTTTTATATGCTAAAGGGGTCTCCGACAGGTGGCAACGTAGACAAGGGTAAAAATGGAAAAGGAGTGGTTGGTACAGCTACTTGTACAGTGTATCATACCTAACCCCGACGGTAGGGGACAAAGGCATTAAATGCCCGTCTCACGCCGCCCTAACGGTGCGTAAAAGGGACCGTCGGGCGCCACCGCTTGCCACGATGGCAATCTTGTCGGCGCCGCTTGCCACCGCGCTCACCGCCAAGACGGCCTCTTGCCACGCTTGGCGCTGGAAAGGTCAGGCGACACGTTAGTGGATGTGCTGGAGCGCAGTCTGAGTGGTGGTGCAGCGGCAAGCGCCTTTGCCATGTTGTTGTCTTGTCGCGTCCGGAAGCTTGTCGCTCACGGGCCTTCCCGGCAAGCTCCTCTTGCAGGGCCTTGTCTCCTAGGTGCCTTGGTGGCCTTCCGGCAAGCTCCTCTTGGCGGGGCCTTGTCTCCTAGGTGCCTTGGGTGGCCTTCCCGGCAAGCTCCTCTTGCCGGGGCCTTGTATCCTTGGCTTGAATACTTTGTTCTTGAATGGCTCCAAAGGAACCACGGAGGACCTTGGTGGTCACCCGGTAAGCCTTGCCGCGGAGGGCTGCAACTGCCCGTGCACAAGTTCGGGATACTAGGGTACCCCTACTCTAGTACACCGACAGGAGCCCCCGGGCCTGGGCCACACACGGCGCCGAGCGCTGTTGGGCCAGGCCCAAAACAGGGCACGGGCACGCGCGGCCTGGGTTACACCATAACTCACCCCGGACCCACCAGGCGCGTCCGAGACCACCTTGCCGGACGCGGCAACTCTTCCTCAAAGCAGCCCCCAGCGTAAGTATATGGTTTGCTTCCTGCTGTTAGGCGTGCATGGGTGCCCTTTCTTCTTGATATCATCGCTGATTTGTGTAGGAGCAGAGCAGCCTTACAGGAGTGCCACAAGCCGCTCGACATGCCTTCTGCCGACTACACCGCCAAGGGAGGATTCCCGGCAAGGAGGCGTTCTCCGGCAAGGGAGACTTCTCCGGCAAGGGGCAGTTCTCCGGCAAGGGACAGCTCTCCGGCAAGGGACAACACCAGCGATCCCCTGGTGGCGGAAACCATGACTGTAGACCCTAGCACAGGTAATCCTCTTGCTTGAAAACTTTCCTTGTGTTCTTCTACTGATTTTCTTTTTGAATATTTGGTTGACTTTTCTTCATTTTCCGGTCGTCAGATCCATCCGCCACAGAGCCAATGGAGACCGAGGCCGCCGGCGAGGAGGACCTTGGCAATCTTGACGACGCCGCTGCTATCGAAGAAAATTTGGCCGACGAGCCCACGGCGAAGAGGCCGCTAAAGCTGCCGCCGCAGAAGCTGGCGAGGGTCCGGGCGATCGACCGACGGGCCCCGAGGCGCAGGAGCGCCAGCGCTTACGCCGACCGCCGATCCCTCCGCCCGCTATGGCAGCGTCAGCTCGAAGAGCCCCAGCCCGGCGCCTATTTGAAGGCCGGCGATGGCGTCTTCATCAAGCTCCCATGGGCGTCGAGCTCCAGGGCGCCGACCGAAGGAGAAACTTTTGATGAAGAGCTGCTCGCCTCCGCTGGACTGACGCTGGTCGACGCACCAAACAGCAGTGGCGAAGTCTCGAGGAGGAGCGATTCGCGGAAGCTGCTGTCGCTCTACCGCGCCTGACAAGCCAAGCTGGAATCCCGGGAAGCGCTTGTCGCTGCTGGTCATGTTATGAGAACAATCTATTAGAGCTGCGACAAGCTATCTTGTAACATAACTCTATTTCGGATAGTGATTGCTATGTTATTTCCTTTACTTTGTTCCTTCCTTTGTATGTTTTTGCCCTACGCTTTTAGGGAACTTGTCGGTATGAGCACTGGCATGGCATGAAGTCTTGAGACGTCGGCCTTCTTTGGCGGTCTTGCTACCGACAAGAAACCTTGTCGCAACTAGTCGCAGCTCACTTAAGTTGTTGAGCGGACTCGAAACAAAGTAAGGGCGCAACTAGTCGCAGCTCACTTAAGTTGTTGAGCGGACTCGAAACAAAGTAAGGGCGCAACTAGTCGCAGCTCACTTAAGTTGTTGAGCGGACTTGAAACAAAGTAAGGGCGCAACTAGCTACGAGTTGGTTCCTCCGTGCACAGGTTTTCCATACAAAGTACGGTCGTTCGAGGAAGATAACTTAAAACTTTTAAAACTGATTGCTCGAACTTTAGCAACTTAGCTTTTCCGTCGTTTGCTTCCCGGTAAGGCTAGACTTTCTTGAGGGACGCTTGGTCCACACCATTATCTTCTCCTTCCCCCCCGGAAACCTTGTGGGCGAGGGAACCTTCCTTTCTTTGAGAAAGAGAAAGAAGAGAAAATAAAGATATGGAGCCTTTTGGCTCGTTATTGCTTACCGGGGGTAGGTGCTGCACAAAGTGTCAGATAATGCATGCAAAATAGAAGTAGAAAGCATGAAATTGACAAGATGTGCGAAGCACATTAGCCTTACCTATGCACGGGGTCTGCGCCCGGCTTTCTACAAAGGATTACATGCAACATCGGCAAGACTTGTACAAAAGGTGGTTGCCGAAACAGGTTCCGGCAACCGCGCCCTATGGGTAAAACTTACGAAGATGCTCAATGTTCCAGGAGTTGCTCACCGGAATGCCATCTTCGGTCTCAAGGCGGACAGCGCCAGGCCTAGTGACTCGTTTCACCCGGTAAGGGCCTTCCCACTTCGGCGTCAACTTGTTGGAATTCTTGGCGGACTGAACGCGCCGAAGAACAAGGTCGCCTTCCTCGAGACTTCTGGCATTAACTGCGGCTATGGTAGCGGCGCAAAGCTTGCTGGTATCGAGCAGCTCAGATAAAGAGCTCGAAGACGATCCTCCTCAAGGAGCAGCGTCATCTTGTCGCAATCGCTCTTGCTCAAGCTCATCATAAGCGAGCACTCGAGGTGATCCGTATCACGAAGTTCCGTGGGGAGAACTGCCTCGCTCCATAGACTAGAGCGAAAGGTGTGCGGCGATGGCTCGATTTGGCGTCGTCTGATCGACCAAAGAACCACCGGCAGCTCCTCAATCGATTCTTTCCGCACTTGTGCAGCTCGTCGAAAGTTACGGTCTTGAGCCCGCAGCACTTCAAAGATTCGCCCTCTCCGCTTGACCGTTACTTCTCGGATGAGCAGCGAAGCGAAAGCGGAACCTTGGCGCCAAGATCTTGGGCGTCGCATGAAGGTGCGGCTCGTGAATTGCGTGCCGTTGTCGGTGATGATCCTGTTAGGGATTCGAAAGCGGCAAACAATCGACCTAAAGAACTTGATCACGATGTTGTCTTTGTCACCTTCCTCCTGCTTCCACTTCCGGCCACTTTGTGGACTTGTCGATTACAACGTACAAGTACTCAAAGCCCCGACAACTTCGGGGAAAGGGGCCGAGGATGTCGAACCCCGGACCGAAAATGGCCGGGATAAAGGGATCGTCTGGAGAGCTTGAGCTGGCTGGTGTATCCGCTTGGAATGGAACTTGCACGCTTCACACTTGGTTACTTGTGCGATTTGCATCTGGAGGCTGTCGGCCAAAAGAAACCTTCTTGCCGAACGCTTTGCCGGCAAGTGCTCTGGCGCCAATGTGGTGACCACATATGCCTCCATGTATCTCTGCCAACAGCTTTTGTCCGTATTAGGTGAATACACTTCAATTTCACACCGTTGAGTCTTCTTACATGCAGTGTGTTGTCGACAAAATAGTACATACTTGATCGCCAGCTACTCTTTCCGCTTCTTCCTGCTCTTGGGAAGTTCTCTGTCTGAAGGAAGCAGACAATCTGTTGTGCCCATCTTTGGAGCTTGCGGCTCGACAACAAGGACTAAAGGCACATCTGCTGCTGCGGGAACATCTGCTTCCACGACGAGAACCTGCGGCTCAGCCGGAGCTTGACGTTCCCCGGCAAGCTTGCCGGAGCAAAACTTGTCGGGAGCGTCTGCTTCAACGGAACAAACCCTAGGGCTTGCCAGAGAAGACTGCTCCTCAGCACCCTTGGTGTTGATCTTGAGGACCTTCTTGACGGCGACTTCGGGAAGCTCTGGTACGTCTGGCTTGAAATTCTTCTTGCTGGGCCACTGGACTTGCCGCAGATCACGAGTGAACGCAGGACAACCTACCGCGTACGGCAAGTCGATCGCCTGGTTCCCCTGGCGCATGCATGTCGACAGAGGGCCTAGCGCGCTGGTCGGATTGACGCCGCGCTTCTCTTCGGCGCTCGATGCGAGTTCGAGCGTCTTCTTGCTGTCGTTCGTGAAGAACTTGGCGCTGATCGCGACGAGCTCGTGGATCCGATGATGCGGTGGAGTCGCCGCCGAGGTGGATCCGGCGAGTCGGCGATCTTGGCCTTCGGGCGGAGAGTGCATGGTGGTTGCACCCCACGGTTTTGCCGCCACCGGCTCGTGTTTAGCAGTCTGCCCATGGCGAGATGCACTCGGCTACCGCGGAGGCGTCGGCTGTTAGCAAAGCCGATGAGACTCTGAATGGTGGCCCTCCATTCATCGACCTTGTCGGCTGTTGGAGGGTAATCCAGAGCGATTGAGCTCTCGCCAAAGCTTCTGCGGAGTGGTGGGTGGCAATGGCGAACGGCGCGAGGAGCGGGATATGCTCGGACTTCTAACTATGTTAGAAGGAGCAGTATCCCGTCCAGGCGACCGTGCCTCGCTCGCGCCAGCATGTTGGCGTGCATGCTGGTCTTGAGCATCCCGAGATCCACCAGCTCGATCTTGGTCCAACGAGCGTATGGCGTTGTGAATACCATGACGCTGCCGGTCCCGCGCCTCCTGAGACGGGCGCGGTGCATGTCTGACGCCGAGGTCTGCGCAGCCTTGTCCTTGGACTTGGAAGCACCGTGGGCTCCCCGTCGGCGTCCATTCTTCCGCGGTGTCTACCCACCACCCGTTTGCTCGGTGGTGGTGGGTTCAACGCAGACGGAACATCTGCAGCGAAGCTTTCTTCTTCGGTGGCATGTCGATGAAGATGATGAAGATCTAGCTTCGTGTGGGCGCGGATCGAGTTCACACAATCTCGACGCCCTACAGCGCGCCAAAGATGTCGGGAGGCTGATCGCCCACGAACACCTATGGGACGGCGGACCGAGCCCCTTTCGGTTCAAGGGGGCGGAGGTCGACGAAGAGCAGATCGAGGCGAAACACGAGCAGTTTACCCAGCTTAGGAGCTCTCCGGGAGATAACACTCCTCTGCTGCATGTCCGAGTGTATTGAGTCCTTGCTCAGAGCGCTTGAGTGCTACAAGACACACAAGCTGCTAACGAGACCGGCGTGAGTGTTCTCGGCTTCAACCTCTCGACCCCTTTCCTACGCTTGCATGGGCCTCCTTTTATATGCTAAAGGGGTCTCCGACGGTGTGGCAACGTAGATAAGGGTAAAAATGGAAAAGAGTGGTTGGTACAGCTACTTATGCGATGTATCATACCTAACCACGGCGGGGGACAAAGGCATTAAATGCCCGTCTCACGCCGCCCTAACAAAGCGAGAAAGGGACCGTCGGGCGCCACCGCTTGCCACGATGGCAATCTTGTCGGCGCCGCTTGCCATCAGCGCTCCGTCAGACGCCTCTCTTGCCAGCGCTACCGGAAAGGTCGAGGCGACACGTTAGTGGATGTCTGGATCGCGATTCTGAGTGGTGGTCACGCATGCAAGCGCCTGTCATGGTTGTTGTCTTGTCGCGTCCGGAAGCTTGTGGCTCATCGGGCCTTCCCACAAGCTCCTCTTGCCGGGGCCTTGTCTCCTAGGTGCCTTCGGTGGCCTTCCCGGCAAGCTCCTCTTGCCGGGGCCTTGTCTCCTAGGTGCCTTGGGTGGCCTTCCCGGCAAGCTCCTCTTGCCGGGGCCTTGTATCCTTGGCTTGAATACTTTGTTCTTGAATGGCTCCAAAGGAACCACGGAGGACCTTGGCGGTCACCCAGTAAGCCTTGCCGCGGAGGGCTGCAACTGCCCGTGCACAAGTTCGGGATACTAGGGTACCCCTACTCTAGTACACCGACACCGGTAGGCTTGAACGACAGCCCACGTAACAAGATACGGTCCTTCAAAATTAAACAAGGAAGGAGCAAGCAAGGTAATAGTCTCAGGATGATGTTTATGAAAGAATAATTTATATCTGAGCTCCCCTTCCCTACTCTTAACAATAAAATCATGCGCTAGCATACTTTTATAATCTAAATAAGCACTAGGCAGCAATTTTTCTTCTTTCTCATAAAGCCTAATGGGTATGTTAAAATGTGCAGCTAGGCGTGAAGCGTAAATACCTCCAAGGATGGGGCCTTTAGTATGGTTCAGACTTAACCATTTAGCAATAATTCTGCCCATACTAACAGTGTTATCGCGGTATAAACCATGGAACAAAATAATAATATCAGGAACACTAAGGTTTCCATAGTTTCCACGACCAATCAAGCAATGACTAGCAAATATGGCAAAGTAGCGTAAAACAGGAAAATGTATGCTAGTGATTCTTGCATCAGAAACCTTCCTGGTTTCTCCCACAGTGATGGTGTTAATAAATGCTTCCACATCTTTATGGTGTGGTTCTTCTAAGATACCCTTAGAGGGTATTTTGCAAACCTCGCAAAATTCAGCTAGTGGCATCTTCTTAACAATGTCATATAAATGAAACTCTACTGAAGGGGGTGATTCCTTAGGAAAATAGTAGAAGTTTTGCACAAAAGTATTAGTGAGTAAGAGATACTGATGACGTTGGTCGCGGAGGAAGTCGATGAGGCCAGCATTCTCAACCAGTGAATAAAAATCCTCATAAATCCCGGCCTGTCTCAAGAAGTCATCGGAAGGTCATTCACACGGCCGGACCTCCGCGGTACGAGGCAAATTATATTTGGGCCTATGTGCTTCTTCATTTTGTTTTTCCTTCAAGCTTCGGCTCGATGAACCCCTCAAAAGTCTCTTCATTATTTTCTGAAATATTCTGAAATTTTTAGTAACTTCAAACGAAAGTGAACCAAACTCAATAAGATTGATAGCAACTACTCCTACAAGTGCCTAGAGCCTATATCAAACATTAGAACTACTTGGAACCATATAAATTTGACATGCAAGCTCAAGAACATGGTCACCTATGCAGCACAAATTTGCAATGAATAAAGCACTAGAACAAAAACTAATTGGACCAATGGAGGAGCCACATATCAAAGAACAATCTCCCTAAGCAGTTTTGTGAGAGGTGCTTTGAGCAAGGAGATAAAAAATCACAGCAAAGTGAGCTAGAACTCGTGCTTGAGCTGGTTATTCGTGTTTGTGGGAGGAAGAAGAAGAAGATGGGTGCAAGAATAAGTGGAGGAGGGCCACCGTGGGCCCACGAGGCAGGGGCGTGCCCTGGGGGGTAGGGCGCGCCCTCCACCCTCGTGGCCAGGTGGCAACCCCAGCGGTGATTTCGGTACCATAAATCCTCAAATATTCGAAAAATCATATTAAATTGGCATGGCATTTGGAGGACTTTTATTTTCGGGTATTTTTATATTGCACGGATAAATCAGAAGCAGACAGAAAAATACTATTTTTACTTTATTTCAACTAAATAACAGAAAGTATAAAGAGGGTACAGAAGGTTGTGCTTCTAGTTTCATCCATCTCATGCTCATAAAAAAGAATCCACTAACAAGGTTGATCAGGTCTTGTTAATAAACTCATTCCGAATAATCATGAAGCCGGAGAAATTTCGAATAACACTATGTTACCTCAACGGGGATATGAACATCCCCAATAATAAGAATATCATATTTCTTCTTGACAGTAGGAAGAGGAAATTCAAAACCTCCAAATATTATCGATGGAATTTTTCCAATAGAGTTGATACTATGAACTTGAGGTTGTTTCCTCGGAAAGTGTACCGTATGCTCATTACCATTAACATGAAAAGTGACATTGCCTTTGGTGCAATCAATAACAGCCCCAACAGTATTCAAAAAAGGTCTTCCAAGAATAATAGACATACTATCATCCTCGGGAATATCAAGAATAACAAAGTCCGTTAAAATAGTAACGTTTGCAACTACAACAGGCACATCCTCACAAATACCAACATGTATAGCAGTTGATTTATCAGCCATTTGCAAAGATATTTCAGTAGGTGTCAACTTATTCAAGTCAAGTCTACGATATAAAAAGAGAGGCATAACACTAACACCGGCTCCAAGATCACATAAAGCAGTATTAACATAATTTCTTTTAATAGAGCATGGTATAGTGGGTACTCCTGGATCTCCAAGTTTCTTTGGTATTCCACCCCTAAAAGTATAATTAGCAAGCATGGTGGAAATTTCAGCTTCCGGTATCTTTCTTTTATATAGTAATGATATCCTTCATATACTTAGCATAAGGATTTGTTTTGAACATATCAGTCAATCGCATACGTAAAAAGTGTAACGCCCCGGATACAATTTTCCATATTCGTAACTCCAACTCTTGCCATTTCCGGCTATGTGATATATTATTTTCTCCGTGGTCGGGTTTTTGTCTTTCGTTTTGCATTTTGTTCATGTCATGCATTTCATCATCGCATCATCCGCATTGCATCCGCATGTTTTCATAAAACCTCGTAGCCTTCGTGATTACCGCTTCTCTCTTTGTCTTCGTTTCCCTGTTGTCGGATCGCTTGTCCTTGTTGACCTTCTCTCGGACCAATTGGACCACTCTTCTCTCTTTCTCCGAGACCAACAAAACCCTCCTTTTGTCCCGTGGCCTTTCGAGACTCCATTGTCTTTGTTTTCCCTCTCGTCTAAATGCCCACCCTCTACGCACATACCACCAACCCCTTTTATGCTGGCGTCCGAAACTGCCCGAACCCGAACGATTCGGTCATGACCATCAGGTCCGGATAATCTCCTAACATCTATAAAACATCTCCGTTTTCTCATTTGGATTCTCTAGCCTATTTTTTCTTGACCACCCGACACGATCGGAGGGACGAGATAGCCCCTAGTCAAATCCACCTGCTATATATACACGGGATCCAACCCTAGAAATTAGGCAGCTTGTGCCATCCTCCTCATTCCGCCGCCGCCACTCTCTACCATCTCCCTCGGGATCTCTTCCATATCCAAATTTTCTCCGACCAAGCCCCTCGTTTTGCGCCGTCGACCAACCACAGCTCGCATCCACCTCGCCTTCAGCCATCCACCAACAGAGCAGCGCCCGACCTCGCCGTCCCATCCATCCCATCGATCCATCTCCATGTTCCTCTCTCGAGCAGGAGCTCGCCTGAGGCTCCCGCAGCCACCTCCATCCCGCGCAGGAGCTCTACTGCATTCACACCTGAACCCCGCGCCCGTCCTCGCGACCAGTTGCGTCGCCGCCGACCACCAGCCCCAGGCCTGTGCTCGACAGCCCTGCTCCCTTTCCCCTCCTGCTTCTGTTTTCTCTCTCTCTGTCACGCTGCTCTCTCTCTCTGTTGTCTTTGCAGCGCCGCCATGGATGGCCTCCCGTAGCTCCTGCTCGTTGCGCCGGCGTGGTTCCCGGCCGATCCGCGCCGAAGAGCCTCGGACCCATCCAGCCCCTTCATCCCTCGACGTCGAGTCCCTCTGCTCGCCCGCGCCAAGGCCAGCGAGCAGCCGCCCGCGTTCCACGCCCGATGCCTCCTCCTCGACCCCGCCACCACGTCCTCGCCACCAAGCCGGAGCAAGCTAGCAGGCAGGCCCCGTCGCGCCCTCTCCTTTCTTTCGTTCACGTTTCTTCTTCTCTCATGGTCTCTCTCTCATGCGGATCACAGGAATCCCGCCGCCGCCGTTCAAGTCCCTCGAGTGCCCGGATTCGCTTGTCTTCGTCGCCTCCCTGAGTTCCCCTTATCGCCTTCGTCCTTGCCATCTCAGGCCAGATCCGGAGGTTCGCCGCCCCTCTTCGTCCCCGCCGTCCCCGTCGCTTGCCGCAGCCAAGTCCCAGCCGCGCTCTGCTTCCCACGCGAGAGCAACTTCGCTCGTCGTCCCGTTGACCGCGGCCCCGCGCCTCCTCGTTCGATCCAGCGAGGCCCAGATTCTGCCAGCGCTCGCCACGCGCATGGGCCTCCTTGCCACCCCTGCCTCCTCCACCGACCGGGCCTCAGCCCAGGGTGAGCCTCCAAAGTTCCTGTAGCTCCAGATTCGGCCCGATGTATTTTTTCCCTGCACTCAATTACGACATTATCCGGTGATTTACGCTTTCTGAGAAAAACCCTTATTGTTCATGCATTTAATAACTAATCAATCATGCATCATATGTAAATAATTTAAATATGTAAAATGCTTAGATTTTCATCTAGTTTCAGAATATGCCACTTTCATCCCATGTTTAAAATGTTTAACTTGCTGTTTGCATTAATTTGCATAAATGCCATGCTAAAAAGTTTTATTTCATAACTAAATAACCATAGCTCCGTTTTAAATAAACTTTATATGTAAATGGGGTGGAAAATGCCTAGTTTAACATGGTGCACTTTATTTTGCTGTTTAACAACATTAAAATTGTGTTTAGGACAGAACAGTACCAAATCCAAACATATGCACATGAGGATTTTTTGGAATTGTTGTTTGTTGTTTCCGGCCTCATTTAAAATTGCCTAGATAGGTAGTTTTGTTATGTTTCACCTCTTGCCATGTTAACAACATTTAATCTTGTCATGCATCATACTTGATTGTGCAACATGCCTTTTTCATGTGTTGTGCATTTACCATGTTGTTTGTTTCTTTCCGGTTGTGCTCCTTCTCGTTAGTTCCTGTTTCGTTGCGATCGTGAGGATTCATTCGCCTACGCTTGGTTCGTCTTCGTGGCTTCATCTTCTTCATGGATTCGTTCTTCTTTCTAGCGGGATTTCAGGCAAGATGACCGTCACCTTGGATCTCATTACTATCATTGCTATGCTAGTTGCTTCGTTCTATCGCTATCTTTGCGTGACCTACCACTTGCTGCTCAAGCCTCCCAAATTGCATGATAGCCCCTAACCGTTGTCACCCTCCCTAGCAAACCGTTGTTTGGCTATGTTACCGCTTTGCTCAGCCCCTCTTATAGAGTTGCTAGTTGCAGGTGAAGATGAAGATTGCTCCATGTTGGATTATGTTTATGTTGGGATATCACAATATCTCTTATATTATTAATGCATATATATACTTGGTAAAGGGCGGAAGGCTCGGCCTTATGCCTGGTGTTTTGTTCCACTCTTGCCGCCCTAGTTTTACATCATATCGGTTTTATGTTCCCAGATTTTGCGTCCCTAACGCGGTTGGGTGATTTATGGGACCCCCTTGACAGTTCGCTTTGAATAAAACTCCTCCAGCAAGGCCCAACCTTGGTTTTACCATTTGCCTCACCACCACCTATACCCTTTACCTTGGGTTGGCCAACCCGAGGGTCATCTTTATTTTAGCCCCCCGGGCCAGTGCTTCTCTAAGTACTGGTTCGAACCGGGTAGACTGCGGGGCCACCTCGGGGCAACTCGAGCGCTGGTTTTACTCGTAGGCTGACCTATCCGGTGTTGCCCTGAGAATGAGATATGTGCAGCTCCTATCGGGATTGTCGGCACATCGGGCGGATTTGCTGGTCTTGTTTTACCATTGTCGAAATGTCTTGTAAACCGGGATTCCGAGACTGATCGGGTCTTCCTGGGAGAAGGATTATCCTTTGTTGATCGCGAGAGCTTATCATGGGCTAAGTTGGGACACCCCTGCAGGGTATAAACTTTCGAGAGCCGTGCCCGCGGTTATGTGGCAGATGTGAATTTGTGAATGTCCGGTTGTAGATAACTTGACACCAGATTCGACCTAAAACGCATCAACCGTGTGTGTAGCCGTGATGGTCTCTTTTCGGCGGAGTCCGGGAAGTGAACACGGTTTTGGGTTATGTTTGACGTAAGTAGGAGTTCATGATCACCTCCTGATCATTACTAGTTGACGATCGTTCCTTTTGCTTCTCTTCTCGCTCTTATTTGCATATGTTAGCCACCATATCATGCTTAGTCACTGCTGCAACCTCACCACTTTACCCCTTCCTTACCCATTAAGCTTTGCTAGTCTTGATACCCATGGTAATGGGATTGCTGAGTCCTCGTGGCTCACGATTTACTACACCAACGATTGCAGGTACAGGTTTTGCGATGATCATGGCGTGAGAGCGATGTTTATCTGTGTTGGAGTTCTTCTTCTACTTCTTCTTCGATTGAGGGATAGGTTCTTGGTCGGCAGACTGGGCTAGCGAGGTGGATATTGTTTGAGTTTACATTTTTGTTTCATCCGTAGTCGGATGTTGATCTTATGTATGATGTATTGTTGTATTCATGTGCCATTGTATATCTTGGCTGTATCCCCACTATTATGTAATGTTGATGTGATGATACCAACTTTTCTTCATGGAGGCTCTACATGGTGGTTCGTCAAGGATTCTTTTCATTCTTCAATTGTTCTCAAGATTTCTCTCGAAGTTATGATCCGCCAAGCTATACTCAAAAATAAACATGGTGCTCAACACATGTTTTGTTTTGAGGAGTTCAAGCATTCTTCATCTTGCATTCCGAAGTGCAATTCTTCCTACCTTATCTTTTGAGGCGGTGTTATGCCATTCTTGACAATTCTCTTCGTGTTTCATGATTCACAAGTTTTCAAGAATGACTTATTTTAAACCCATCACTTTCTTCCTTGGAGTTATCTTGGGTTAGGTTACACCTAAAGCCTTCCCTAAGGAATGTTGCTAATTGTGGTGCCTATCGATAATCCAAGTTTCCTCCTATTTCTCTCATTAGAAGGAGTTTTCATCTCCTTGCTGATCTCAACCCAATTAACTGTTTCCATCGGTGGCCGGTTGTCACCTCATCATTTTGAGATGTTTGCCATAAGCCCACAACAAGTTTGTGCTTTTCGTTGTTGATTTTGCAAGGGTGCTTTCCAAGTTCATTTGTGGCAGAAGTTGGCATTTTCTTCTCCATTCTATTATTCCAATGATCTATCTTCTATTCTTTCTTCCGGAGGCATGGTGATGTTTTTTTTTCACGCATCACCTCGTTTTGTAAAGATCATGTTCTTTTTCTTGCTTATCCATTCAACCGGAGTGTCGTGTCCTCTTTCAAGTTCTTCCCATTTTGTCAAGTCTTGCATCTCTTTTCAACCGGAGTGCTGCCCGAATTTGTTCTTCCTTATTCCTTGTTTATCTCGTTTCAACCAGAGTGGTTCCAATTCCTTCTTGTCCATTGTACTCCTCATTCATAGCTTTGCAACCTCCAAGGTTCACATGGTGTTCCTTGTTTCTATTTTCTACCGCAGTGCTCTCAATTGTGTTCATCTCTGTTACGTTCTTTCTTTCAACTTTTCAACCTCTCAAGGTTCTTTGGTTTCACTCATTGGTTGAAGAAGCAACTTAGTTTTACCTCCTCTCTTCCTCTTCCGTTTTCTCTCCGGCGACATCCTAGATCTCGGGACGAGATCCTCTCGTAGTGGTGGAGTGTTGTAACGCCCCGGATACAATTTTCCATATTCGTAACTCCAACTCTTGCCATTTCCGGCTATGTGATATATTATTTTCTCCGTGGTCGGGTTTTTGTCTTTCGTTTTGCATTTTGTTCATGTCATGCATTTCATCATCGCATCATCCGCATTGCATCCGCATGTTTTCATAAAACCTCGTAGCCGTTCGTAGTTACCGCTTCTCTCTTTGTCTTCGTTTCCCTGTTGTCAGATCGCTTGTCCTTGTTGACCTTCTCTCAGACCAATTGGACCCCTCTCTTCTCTCTTTCTCCGAGACCAACAAAACCCTCCTTTTGTCCCCGTGGCCTTTCGTCAGACTCCATTGTCTTTGTTTTCCCCTCTCGTCTAAATGCCCACCCTCTCTGCACAGCCACCAACCCCTTTTGCGCGCGTCCGAAACTGCCCCGAACCCGAACCGGTCGGTCATGACCATCAGGTCCGGATCATCTCCTAACATCTATAAAACATCTCCGTTTTCTCATTTGGATTCTCTAGCCTATTTTTCTTGACCACCCGATTACGATCGGAGGGACGAGATAGCCCCTAGTCAAATCCACCTGCTATATATACAGGATCCAACCCTAGAAATTAGGCAGCTTGTCCCATCCTCCTCATTCCGTCGCCGCCACTCTCTACCATCTCCCTCGGGATCTCTTCCCGATCCAAATTCTCTCCGACCAAGCCCCTCGTTTTGCGCCGCCGACCAACCACAGCTCGCATCCACCTCGCCTTCAGCCATCCACCAACAGAGTAGCGCCCGACCTCACCGTCCCGTCCATCCCATCGATCCATCTCCATGTTCCTCTCCCGAGCAAGAGCTCGCCTGAGGCTCCCGCAGCCACCTCCATCCCGCGCAGGAGCTCTACTGCGTTCACGCCCGAACCCCGCGCCCGTCCTCGCGACCAGCTGCGTCGCCGCCGACCACCAGCCCCAGGCCTGTGCCCGACAGCCCTGCTCCCTTTCCCCTCCTGCTTCTGTTTTCTCTCTCTCACGCTCTCTCTCTCTCTCTCTCTCTGTTGTCTTCGCAGCGCCGCCATGGATGGCCTCCCGTAGCTCCGCTTTCGTTCTTGTGGCGTGGTTCCCGGCCAATCCGCGCTGAAGTGCCTCGGACCCGTCCAGCCCCTTCATCCCTCGACGCCGAGTCCCTCTGCTCACCCGCGCCAAGGCCAGCGAGCAGCCGCCCGCTTTCCACGCCCGATGCCTCCTCCTCGACCACGCCACCACGTCCTCGCCACCACGCCGGAGCAAGCGAGCAGGCAGGCCCCGTCGCGCCCTCTCCTTTCTTCCGTTCACGTTTCTTCTTCTCTCATGGTCTCTCTCTCATGTGGATCACAGGAATCCCTCTGCCGTCGTTCAAGCCCCTCGAGCGCCCGGATTCGCTTGTCTCCGTCGCCTCCCTGATTTCCCCTTATCGCCTTCGTCCTTGCCATCTCAGGCCAGATCCGAAGGTTCGCCGCCCCTCTCCGTCCCCGCAGTCCCCGTCGCTTGCCGCAGCCAAGTCCCAGCCGCGCTCTGCTTCCCCTGCAACGAGAGCAGCTCGCTCGTCATCCCGTTGACCGCGGCCCCATGCCTCCTCGTTCGATCCAGCGAGGCCCAGATCCAACCAGCGCCCGCCATGCGCATGGGCCTCCTTGCCTCCCCTGCCTCCTCCACCGACCGGCCCTCAGCCCAGGGTGAGCCTCCAAAGTTCATGTAGCTCCAGATTCGGCCCGATGTATTTTTTTCCCCTGCCTGCGAATTTTGACATTATCCAGTGATTTACAGTTTTACAGAAAAACCCTTGCTGTTCATGCATTTAATAACTAATCAATCATGCATCATATGTAAATAATTTATATATGAAAAATGCTTAGTTTTTCATCTAGTTTCATAATATGCCACTTTCATCCATGTTTAAAATGTTTAAATTGTTGTTTGCATTAATTTGCATAAATGCCGTGCTAAAATGTTTTATTTCATAACTAAATAACCGTAGCTCCGTTTTAAATAAACTTTATATGTAAATGGGGTGGAAAATGCCTAGTTTAACATGGTGCAATTTATTTTGTTGTTTAACAACATTAAAATTGTGTTTAGGACAGAACAGTACCAAATACAAACATATGCACATGAGGATTTTCTGGAATTGTTGTTTGTTGTTTTCGGCCTCATTTAAAATTGCCTAGATAGGTAGTTTTGTTATGTTTCACCTCTTGCCATGTTAACAACATTTAATCTTGTCATGCATCATACTTGATTGTGCAACATGCCATGTTCATGTGTTGTGTGTTTACCATGTTGTTTGTTTCTTTCCGGTTGTGCTCCTTCTCGTTAGTTACTGATTCGTTGCGATCGTGAGGATTCGTTCGCCTACGCTTAGTTTGTCTTCATGGCTTCATCTTCTTCATGGATTTGTTCTTCTTCCTAGCGGGATTTCAGGCAAGATGACCGTCACCTTGGATCTCATTACTATCATTGCTATGCTAGTTGCTTCGTTCTATCGCTATGTTGCGTTACCTACCACTTGCTGCTCAAGCCTCCCAAATTGCATGATAGCCCCTAACCGTTGTCACCCTCCCTAGCAAACCGTTGTTTGGCTATGTTACCGCTTTGCTCAGCCCCTCTTATAGAGTTGCTAGTTGCAGGTGAAGATGAAGATTGCTCCATGTTGGATTATGTTTATGTTGGGACATCACAATATATCTTACATTATTAATGCATATATATACTTGGTAAAGGGTGGAAGGCTCGGCCTTATGCCTGGTGTTTTGTTCCACTCTTGCGCCCTAGTTTCCATCATATCGGTATTATGTTCCCAGATTTTGCGTCCCTAACGCGGTTGGGTGATTTATGGGACCCCCTTGACGGTTCGCTTTGAATAAAACTCCTCCAAAGAAGGCCCAACCTTGGTTTTACCATTTGCCTAACCACCACCTATACCCTTTCCCTTGGGTCGGCCAACCCGAGGGTCATCTTTATTTTAGCCCCCCCCCCCCCGGGCCAGTGGTTCGAACCGCGCAGATTGCAGGGTCACCTCGGGGCAACTCGAGAGCTGGTTTTACTCGTAGGCTGACCTATCCGGTGTTGCCCTGAGAACGAGATATGTGCAGCTCCTATCGGGATTGTCGGTACATTGGGCGGATTTTCTAGTCTTGTTTTACCATTGTCGAAATGTCTTGTAAACCGGGATTCCGAGACTGATCGGGTCTTCCTGGGAGAAGGAATATCCTTCGTTGATCGCGAGAGCTTACCATGGGCTAAGTTGGGACACCCCTGCAGGGTATAAACTTTCGAGAGCCGTGCCCGTGGTTATGTGGCAGATGGGAATTTGTTAATGTCCGGTTGTAGATAACTTGACACCAGATCCGACCTAAAACACATCAACCGTGTGTGTAGCCGTGATGGTCTCTTTTCGGCGGAGTCCGGGAAGTGAACATGGTTTTGGGTTATGTTTGACGTAAGTAGGAGTTCAGGATCACCTCTTGATCATTACTAGTTGACGACCGTTCCTTTTGCTTCTCTTCTCGCTCTTATTTGCGTATGTTAGCCACCATATCATGCTTAGTCACTGCTGCAACCTCACCACTTTACCCCTTCCTTACCCATTAAGCTTTGCTAGTCTTGATACCCATGGTAATGGGACTGCTGAGTCCTCGTGGCTCACAGTTTACTACACCAACAGTTGCAGGTACAGGTTTTGCGACGATCATGATGTGAGAGCGATGTTTATCTGTGTTGGAGTTCTTCTTCTACTTCTTCTCCGATTGAGGGATAGGTTCTTGGTCGGCAGCCTGGGCTAGCAGGGTGGATATTGTTTGAGTTTCTGTTTTTGTTTCATCCATAGTCGGATGTTGATCTTATGTATGATGTATTATTGTATTCATGTGCCATTGTATATCTTGGCTGTATCCCCACTATTATGTAATGTTGATGTGATGATATCCACCTTGCAAAAGCGTCTTCAAGATGCGCTTCTATCCTTGGTGGGACCTTCGAGTTCCTTTTGGATAGGGCCGCATCTTGGGCGTGACAAAAAGATAGGTCTAATCATTTCAGCAAAGCGCTCAAAATCCTCATCATCCTTTTTCTTGGATGGCTTGGAAGGAAAAGGCATGGGTTTCTGAACCCAAGGTTCTCTTTCTTTACCATGTTTCCTAGTAACAAAATCTCTCTTATCATAACGTTGATTCTTTGATTGTGGGTTATCAAGATCAACAGCAGGTTCAATTTCTACATTGTTATCATTACTAGGTTGAGCATCAACATGAACATCATCATTAATATTTTCACTAGGTTCATGTTCATTACCAGATTGTGTTTGACATCGTAAATAGATATATCATTTGGATTCTCAGGTGGTTCAGCAATAGGTTCACTAGAAGTTTGCAAAGTCCTATCATTTTTCTTTTTCTTCCTTTTGGAAGAACTAGGAGCATCAATATTATTTCTCTTAGAATCTTGCTCAATTCTCTTAGGGTGGCCTTTAGGATACAAAGGTTCCCGAGTCATTCTACCAGTTCTAGTAGCCACTCTAACAGCATAATCATTTTTCTTACTATTCATTTCATTGAGCAAATCATTTTGAGCTTTAAGTACTTGTTCTACTTGAGTGGTAATCATAGAAGCATGTTTGCTGACCAGTTTAAGTTCACGTCTAACATCAGCCATATAATCACCCAAGTGTTTAATCATATAAGTATTTTGTTTTAATTGTCTACCAAAATAAGCATTGAAATTTTCTTGTTTGATAATAAAATTATCAAACTCCTCTAAGCATTGCCTAGCAGACTTATAGTGAGGAATATCACCTTCATCAAATCTATAGAGAGAATTTACCTTTACTACCTATGTCGGGTTATCAGGACCTGGAGGTTCTTCAATAGGTAATGGATTAAGATCATATGCTTCTTCAACAGGTGGTAAATTAAGACCATGGATTTCTTCAATAGGAGGTAAATTCTTAACCTCTTCAGCTTTAATACCTTTCTCTTTCATAGATTTCTTTGCCTCTTGCATATCTTCAGGACTGAGAAATAGAACACCTCTCTTCTTTGGAGTTGGTTTAGGAATAGGCTCAGTAATTGGCTCTGGAGCTGGCCCAGGAGGTGCCCAATTATTTTCATTTGTCAACATATTATTCAATAGAATCTCAGCTTCATCCGGTGTTCTTTCCTGAAAAGAGAACGGCACAACTATCCGGGTAATCTCTGGAAGCATCGGTTAGTCCATTATAAAAGATATCAAGTATTTCATTTTTCTTAAGAGGATGATCAGGCAAAGCATTAAGTAGCTTGAGAAGCCTCCCCCAAGCTTGTGGGATACTCTCTTTTTTAATTTACACAAAGTTGTATATTTCCCTTAAAGCAGCTTGTTTCTTATGAGCAGGGAAATATTTAGCAGAGAAGTAATAAATCATATCCTAGGGACTACGCACACAACCAGGATCAAGAGAATTAAACCATATCTTAGCATCACCCTTTAATGAGAGCGGAAATATTTTAAGGATATAAAAGTAGCGAGATCTCTCATCATTAGTGAACAGGGTGGCTATATCATTTAATTTAGTAAGATGTGCCACAACAGTTTCAGATTCATAGCCATGAAAAGGACCAGATTCAACCAAAGTAATTATATTAGAATCAACAGAGAATTCATAATCCTTATCGGCAACACAAATAGGTGAAGTAGCAAAAGCAGGGTCAGGCCTCATTCTATCTCTAAGAGATTCCTTACTCCATTTAGTTAATAAACTCATGAGTTCATAATTATCTTTGCAAGCTAAAATAGCCGCAGAAACTTCTTTATCAAAAATATAACCCTCAGGAATAACAGGCCTATCTTCATCATCACTTTCATCAACAATATCAGTTTCAATAATTTCTTTCTCTCTAGCCCTAGCAATTTGTTCATCAAGAAATCCACTAAGGGGCACAGTAGTATCAAGCATAGAAGTAGTTTCATCATAAGTATCATGCATAGCAGAAGTGGCATCATCAATAACATGCGACATATCGAGCGAATAGCGAAGCAGGTTTAGGTGTCGCAAGCTTACTCAAAACAGAAGGTGAATCAAGTGCAGATCTAGATGGCAGTTCCTTACCTCCCCTCGTAGTTGAGGGATAAATTGTTGTCTTAGCGTCTTTCAAGTTCTTCATAGTGGCCAGCAGATATAAATCCCAAATGACTCAAAGAATAGAGCTATGCTCCCCGGCAACGGCGCCAGAAACTGGTCTTGATAACCCACAAGTGTAGGGGATCGCAACAGCTTTCGAGGGTAGAGTATTCAACCCAAATTGATTGATTCGACACAAGGGGAGCCAAAGAATATTCTCAAGTATTAGCAGTTGAGTTATCAATTCAACCACACCTGGATAACTTAATATCTGCAGCAAAGTATTTAGTAGCAAAGTAATATGATAGTAGTGGTAACGGTAACAAAAGAGTAATGAAAGCAAAAGTAATATTTTTGGTATTTTGTAGTGATTGTAACAATAGCAACATGAAAGTAAATAAGCGAAGACCAGTATATGGAAAACTCGTAGGCATTGGATCGGTGATGGATAATTATGCCGGATGCGGTTCATCATGTAATAGTCATAACATAGGGTGACACAGAACTAGCTCCAATTCATCAATATAATGTAGGCATGTATTCCGAATATAGTCATACGTGCTTATGGAAAAGAACTTGCATGACATCTTTTGTCCTACCCTCCCGTGGCAGCGGGGTCCTAACAGAAACTAAGTAATATTAAGGCCTCCTTTTAATAGAGAACCGGAACAAAGCATTGGCACATAGTGAATACATGAACTCCTCAAACTATGGTCATCACCAGGAGTGGTCCCGATTATTGTCACTTGAGGTTGCGGATCATAACACATAGTAGGTGACTATAGACTTTCAAGATAGGATCAAGAACTCACATATATTCATGAAAACATAATAGGTTCAGATCTGAAATCACGGCACTCGGGCCCTAGTGACAAGCATTAAGCATAGCAAAGTCATAGCAACATCAATCTCAGATCATAATGGATACTAGGGATCAAACCCTAACAAAACTAACTCGATTACATGATAAATCTCATCCAACACATCACCGTCCGGCAAGCCTACGATGGAATTACTCACGCCTGGCGGTGAGCATCATGAAATTGGTGATGGAGGATGGTTGATGATGACGGCGGCGAATCCCCTCTCCGGAGCCCCGAGCGGACTCAGATCAGCCCTCTGAGAGGTTTTAGGGCTTGGCGGCGGCTCCGTGATCGTAAAACACGATGATTTCTTCTCCTTTATTTTTTCTCCCGAAAGCAAATATATAGAGTCGGAGTTGGCGTCGGAGGAGCTCAGGGGGCCCACGAGGTGGGGGCGTGCCCTGAGGCGCCCCCACCCTCGTGGGACAGTGTGGGCCTGGTCTTCATCTTTGGCAAGGATTTTTATTATTTTTAACTAGATGTTTCGTGGAGTTTGGTCATTCCGAGAACTTTTGTTTTACGCACATAAAACAGCATCATGGCAATTCTTTGAAAGCTTGACGTCGATGCAGGTTAGTTCCATTCAAATCATGCAAGTTAGAGTCCAAAACAAGGGCAAAAGTGTTTGGAAAAGTATATACGACAGAGATGTATCAGCGGGCGGCGGCTGAAGCGGACAGTGGTGGTGTAGAGGCCCGGTCGGCGCCGCGGGTGCCGAATACCACGGCAGGCGGTGGCCCGGTCATCGCGGCCAGCGGCCTTGGTGCCGAATACCATGGCAGGCGGCTGGCCCGGTCGCGGCGGCGGCGGCAGGGCCCGCTAGGTATAGCCGTAACCCCTGGACGGCGGTGACGAGATCGTTGAGGACCCCGGTGATCTCCGTAGGGGAGTAGACGGCGGCCGGTGGTGCGGTGGAGGGCGCCGCCATCTGGGTGGTGGCGGCGCCGGAGGATGCGACCAGCGGCACAGACGGGGAGGGTAGCCGCGCGGTGGAGAAGGCCAGCAGCGGAAGCGACGGGATGGGCGGCGGCGAAGACATGATCGAAACTGTGCTATCTGATACCAAGGTGTTAGGAGCTAGGGTTCTACCGGTTCTAGGGCGAAGATTGAAGTGGGAAGATGGAGGAAGACGAGGTCGAGGGCGTGGCTGCCGGCGGCTGGGCGCCGTCCTTGCGTGGTGGAGAAGAGGTGGCGGTGGCGCAAGAGGCGGCTAGGGTTAGTGTAGGATCTTGAGAAGAGGTGTCTAGAGGGGGGGGGTGATTAGACACTAAGTACCAAATTTGCAATTTTTAACTTCTTTTAGGTTTAAGTGGAGTTTAGGCACAAGTTTTAACATTCTCAATACATAACAAGCAAGCATGCGAAGGTATGTAGGCAGCGGAAAATAAAGCATGCAACTTGCAAGAATGTAAAGGGAAGGGTTTGGAGGATTCAAACGCAACTGGGGACACGGATGTTTTTGTCGTGGTTCCGATAGGTGGTGCTATCGTACATCCACGATGGTGGAGACTTCAACCCACGTAGGGTAGCAGTTCTTGTGAGTCCACGAAGGGCTCCACCCACGAAGGGTCCACGAAGAAGCAACCTTGTCTATCCCACCATGGCCATCGCCCATGAAGGACTTGCCTCACTAGCGGTAGATCTTCACGAAGTAGGCGATCTCCTTGCCCTTACAAACTCCTTGGTTCAACTCCACAATCTTGTCGGAGGCTCCCAAGTGACACCTAGCCAATCTAGGAGACACCACTCTCCAAGAAGTAGCAAATGGTGTGTTGATGATGGACTCCTTGCTCTTGTGCTTCAAATGATAGTCTCCCTGTCAGGACCCCGATCCTAGTCACACCGATCTAGCATGTAACACATCATATCACTTTGCGGCCTCACGCACGGTATTCCCACGGGTGTCGCCTTACCATGGCCCGGGACCGTTTGCGCCTTTTGGCTCACGTATATGATAGTGTCGCTAGCATCCATATGACAAAGAACCCGGGCCGACATGGCTAGTCGTGAACCCAAAGCGGCGCTAACCCATGGGGACAGGCATACATGAATCACATCGAGCATGTCGGTCATCAACGTATAAATTCGGGCTGTAGCCTTTGGGCTATGAGGACTCCGGTATCCCGGGCTGTAGCAGGCTAGGCAGGACTCGAATAACACCGCGTGACATTTCCCGAAGGGACGGACATAAGGAACGAAGTGAAACACATGCCCGGCCAGTCAAGTGTCCAAGCGGTAGTCTTTGGGCTAGCAGGACTCCGGTGAACCGGCATGTAGCGGACTACTATCGCTCGGAAGCACGAGACTACATTTCCCCATATGAGAGGCTGCCAAGGATAAACAACTAGTTTGTCGGATCCCACACATACCAAGCATTTCAAACATACACACAATATGCTCAATATGTGTAGATACAACATGGCATCACAACATAACTCTCTGACTCAAATATTTATTCAATAGGCTCCGAGGCGAGATATTACAAACATGGGTCTCATGACCCAACACTCGAAAGCATACAAGTCAAAGCACAAGCGGAAGCTAAACATGTCTGCAGTGGGGCGACTATAAATGAAGAAGGCTGAGAAGCGACTATCTACCGAGATCTGCCGAGGGCACAAGATCGTAGCTGAGGTAACAAGCTAAGCGTCGAAGTCCAAGCGGAACTACTAACGAGACTGAAGTCTCTACGCAAAACATAAAATAAGCAAGCGTGAGTACAAACGCATTACTCAGCAAGACTTACATCGAGAACTAACCACATATGCATCATTATCAAAAGGGGGTGGTGGAGTTTGACTGACAAGCCAGCTTTGACTCGGTGGCTATCCTGAACTACATTTGCAAGTAACTCTTTTGAGGTGGCGCACGAGTCCACATATTCACCATATCAATACACCACTATGGACCCGCTCCGTCTCCCTCTGAGAACGCCATCCATAGCACTCACGCTTATCTTGCGCATTTTAAAGTATCCACTTTCACTTGTCTATGAACTGATATAGGTAACGAAGTCCTTCTCCGTGGACACGGCTATTCGAATAGATCATATTAACCCTGCAGGGTGTACTTCTTCACCTGCGCTCTCACCACTTACGCGTTTACACGACATGTACTCGGCAACCTTCAAGCGGAAGCCCAACGTGGGTGTCGGCCACGGCCTACCTAAACACTCAAGTCCCAAGTCCAGGTTGATCGCCTATTCGGGTTCCATCCGCAGGGAGTCCGGCCGAGGTTTCCCATACGGCCCCGAGCGATGTGTGCGGGGTTCCCGAGACACCAAAGCAGGCGAATCGGTACACCCACGGTGCCTACCGCAACACAACCCACCCCTATGGTCAGCGTTAAATGCGGCCCCAAAGATACTACAAACACGAAACTACTTGCAACTCCGGACCGAGGACAAGGGTGGTCAAGAAGCCGAGAGGGTCAATTAAGGATCCCAATGCGTGGTAGTAAGCTGTTTCATGGATCACAAACACAGAACTCAGTTCACGAGGGCGGCTGCAATGAGACAACCCACCATGTACTCCTACATGGCCTCTCACCGCTACCTTTACCAAATCGTGTTCACACACTTAGCTCACACACGATGAGGGACATGTTCACACAACCATTCCAATTCATTCCCGATGAATCGGACCTGACTCAACTCTAAGCGATGGCAGGCATGACAACAAGCATGAATGAGTAGGCACAACATGGCTCAAACAACTCCTACTCATGCTAGTGGGTTTCATCTAATTCTTGTGGAATGACAGGTCATGCAGAGGATAAAGGGGTTCAGCTACCGCGACAAGTAACACATGAGTCGTTGTTGTCCTAATGCAATAAAATAGAGCAGGAGCGAGAGAGTGGGATTATATCGGAATGAACAAGGGGTTTTGCTTGCACGGCACTACGAAGATAATATAGTTCTTCATCGGTGTCATCGAATTCATCGTCGGTACATCGTCTGCGAGAGGGACGATTACCGGCAAACAAACAAGAGAGAACACAATCAATGCAATGCACATTCACATGAATGACATGTCATGTTAAGGTACTGAATTCACCTAATGCAATATCTAGCCAAGTTAATTGAAGTGGAATTCAACCAAGGTTAAACTCAACTCCAAATGTTATTTCATAATTTGCCCTAATCATGATTCATCCTATTTAGTGAGGTTAACTTGTTCAATCATGCATGAAAATGCCATAAACAGATTCTTCATATTTTTCTGATCATTTTTCATATATAAATTATTTAATTTGGAGTTCTGATTAAAAGATATGAATATTTGAAGTTTGGGTTATTTTCTGAAATTCCCTGAATTATTATAAATCCAGAAAATGATTATGGCGTCAGCACCACGTCAGTGTGGCGTCATCAAGTCAACTGGGGCGGTCCAGGTCAAACTGACGATGGGTCCCGCATGTCGAGGTAATTAACTTAATTAAAGTTTAATTAAAACTAACCTATTTAGTTAGCGTGGCTGGGCCCCATCTCGATGACTCGGGTCAACGAGGGCCCGCAGTGGTCAACGTCCATGTCGGCTGCACCGGCGACTAGCCGCCGGCGAGCCCGACACGGCAGAGGGAGTGTGTTTGGCGATTCCGGCGACCAAACGAGTCGCGGAAGGTAGCTAAGGGTAGCTAGGAGCAACCCGCGACTACTGGTGGAGTCAGTTGGGGTCGGGGTGGCCGGAGTTGGCGCCGGCGACGAGCTAGGCGGCCGCCGGGGTTCGGCCAACGACGGGCTTGGGGTTAGAGGGCTCGGTGAGGTGCGAGGTACATGGTAGACCCCTCGGAGTGCGGTGAGTGCAAGCGGACACCATGGGGTGGCGGAGAGTGACCGGAGCACGTCGGCGACGAGCTCCACGGCGGCGAAAGTGTGAACGTGGCTCGGTTGCTACGTTGCTCGAGGGCGCGAGAGAGGAAGGGGAGTTAGGTAGGCTCACAGGCGGCGTGTAGAAGCCCTCGTCGAGGTCGGGGATGAACCGGAGCGACGGCGGCGGCGAAAGGATCTCCGGTGTGGCGAGCTCGGTTGAGGTCGATGGGATGGATTGATTGCACTAGAGCAGCGGGACTCGGTGGCTAGGGGTAGTGGAGTCTTGGCGGAGCTCCTGGACATGATGAGGAGGAGCATGGACGGGTGGGAGCACGACTATGGCGGTGGTCTTGGCGGCGGCGTCGGCCAAGATGGGGAGAGCGAGAGAAGCGAGCCGGGAGAGGGAGTGTCGGGGGTTCGGGAGAGAGGGAGGTCGGTCCTCGTCGGCGGTGGCGGAGGGAGGCGGCGACAGTGCGTGGCACCCATGCGGTGCCGCCGCCGAGCACTGGCTGCACACTGGCGAGCCAAGCAGCTTCTTTGGGCTCTTGAAATTTGGGCAGCAGTGGGCAGTGGAGTGCGTCGAGGTAAGTTTCTGTTTTTTAATCTTTTCTAATTTCCTGCAACTTTGTGGGGTTTTCTAAAATACCAAAACAGTTTTAAAAATCACCAAAATGCTCCTGGTCCCTTGTTGGAATATTTCCAACATGAAACATTTTGGTTTGGCAATTTTTGGACATTTAAAATATTTTGTATAATTTGAATGCTCAAATTCAAAACTTGTGAATTAATCCAAGGACCTTTGGATGACCTAGAAAATGTTGCACCACCTTTGACATAGGTTACGAACCAAAGCAAAGATGATGAGCATTTTGAAGGGCATTTCAGGTTCATTGAAAAATATTTCTTAGTTGAACCTATTTGAATTGTTTTTGGTGCTAGGGCTTGGTCATCCCCATTTCAAATTTAAAAGAAATTTAGACATGATGCATGGATGCAAGAAAATCAAGCTAGGGCTGATGCAGGGCTGTGACGACTCACCCCCACTAAACAAGAATCTCGCCCCGAGATTCAAGACGTGAGGTAAGAGGAAGAGGGAAATCACAAAACTATCACAATCTTCATGATCCATTTTCCCTTCTCGAAGATGTTGATTCACTCCATCATCTTGGTCTTGACGTCTTTGCTTCGAGATCTTCACTCGACACGACAACGAGAAAGAAGGGGAAACCCTACGAGTTTAATCTTCTTGAAGATCGAGCAACTCAAGATCAGTTCATGGAGAGGCGTAAGAACAACTCTTGATTGAGACACCAAACACACATTAGTAATGATGGAGAAACAATGGATGACGAAGGTTCAAATTGGTAGGCAACCATTCCACGCTTAAGTAAAATGGTGCATGTTTCAAAGTAACAAGGAGATGATTGCCATGATTCCATAACGGGACACCTTAGGAAAGGTGACGCAAAGAACTATTCCTTAAGTGGCAAAAAGAATTACTTTTGATATAACATCATTGAAACTCTTCATACCAGCCTAAGGCAATCACAAGCGATCGCTTGGTGGAGTGCAAAGGAATGGTACACCGGACTAGAATGGGTGATGTGGACTACCTTGTTGAAGACAACGCAATGGATGACTTTTGCTTATCACCGGAAATGGATGGGACCCATGGTAAGTCCACTTTTGAGGATGATCCTAGACAACAATTCTTGAGAAGGCAACCCAAGGGAGATTGGCACAATGGGATGCGAGCTGGGAACAAAATGCAAATCTTTGGGAATGTTCCAACCATCATATCTGCACGAGATTCAGATCTGGTTGGTGTTAAGATATTCCAGACTCATCGAGTCTAGAAGAAAAATGAAAGTTTGCAACACAAATCGGCGAGAAGATGTTGCGAGATTCTCGAGAATGAACTACGATAGCAAGCTCCAAAACATGAGCTGGTTACGCTACTAACATGTGAACATGTTGTCCAAGACAAGAATGACCACATAGTAGTCTTATCATGAAACACTACCGAGTTCGGTGGGGAACCATCATCGAGGATAACGAAGTCCTTGTATAAGCCGCGGTCTTAAGAAGGAACTTCTTCTCCTTGAACAAATCAATCGGTGGCTTGGTGTGCTATGGAATTCATATGGAATGAAGATAATCGGTCTATCGGACCATAGAATACTTATGCGTCCATGACTGACTTGGAATGATTCCAAAGGAAACAAAACAAACCTTTCTCGAACTCATGGCGGCAACTTACACCTAAAGCACATGAATGTGAGGAAGTCACTACTTCCATCCAAACATATGCTTCATGAACGAAACACGAAGACATTGCTTATAAAGTTTCCAACACTAGATTGATGTTCAACATGACTCATGGGGGGAGACAAAATGCTATTGATGGGCTCAACAACAACTCATCGGAATTTCCATATCACTCGACTTCCACCATCATGTGAACACGGTGATAGCATTGGTCAGACCAAAGGATGTAATGGGGTATGCTCGAGGGATCAACCACGAGTAAGACAACATTACGAACATCGTTGGTTACGATTTGACTTAATAATAGCCCATACTCAAGTCAAAGGATTGATAAGACAATAGGTCCGACAACTGATCACGAGACCAATCGATGAAGATATCATCTTTCTTCAACACACACTACACAAGAATATCCGTTTGGAACGAACTAAGTTAGGCAAACTTTTATCTTCCAACTCTCCAAGTTGTTGTCTAGCTCAACCAACTAGTTCAGGGATATCCAACACAGATTCTTGGAGAAGGGTGGTTCACAAGTAACCAACTTGATCACGAGCTCAACATAACAGTCAGGGGACAACCAGGTAATACTTCCGAGAAGATATTCGGAAAATCACAAACCACCGATATGTTACTAAGCTCGAGAACAACCTTGCTTTTGAGGGCAAGACGATATGATCAAATGAGTGAGGACTTGATATAATCCTGACTCATCAATCGAGGTGTGCACCAGAAATAAGGACTAGGTAGCACGATCAATCTTAGGATGATGATTTAATAACCAACACGCTAAGAATGAGGATATTGTCCATTAGCTGCCAAGCAACGAGTGGCTCGGAGTATTGATTTCACACACCACAATTTACTTGTCGGCATTCCGGTTTCAACAACTCGGAACCGAAGAATGGATAATGATGGCGAGAAGTATCACTGCATCGAGAATTCATAAGAGAAGGTGCAATTCTCATGATGTTCACGACATAACGATGGTAACACTCCAAGGTAGAACAGAACAAAAGCTGAATTGACATTTTGATCTGCGGAATACAACTACTTTGACCCAATCCTAGAAATAGTTGAGGTACTGGAGTTTGTTTCTCCTAGTCATTCCAGAACGGAATGGCTTGACGGACCACAAGGATAATAGACATCGATAAACGAATGCACACATACTCTTGGTTATCAAGCGATAGAGGATGGTCGGGATACAACTAAAGAGAGCAACTCAAAGGAACATATAATTTTTCGAGTTGTGGAAGCAAGGATTAGTATATCGAGCAAGGCTCAACACTTCTCCCGGATAACCCATGCAGAAAGTAGAATTGGCAGATTCACAATATGGAATGGAGAACTCCTCAAGAGCACTCTTATTGTGATCTTTTGGTTCAACGAACTTCTGCCATAACTAGTTCATGATATTTGGAAGAAGGAAATACCACGGACCTCGAGGACTATCACAAGGTTACTAATATCCTAAGGAAACTAGCAATTACTATCAACATGAAGTAAGTAGGGTGAATCTCGGGTTCAAGAACCCATGAATAGAATACCTACTAACTAATAACATCACGGGATGCTTTCAAGAATAATGGCCAGAATCATCACACCGGGGACACAAAGCATGGCTGGATTACTAGGTGACTCCCTAAAACACCTAGGTCATAATAATAGTTCCAACATCTATGCCGAGGCAACGAAGTACCTCAACTTACCGATTAGTGTGCTTATTCTGACCAAAAAGGACATCGGGAACGGACGAAAAGGATTGCAAATGCATCAGACTATTTAGAGACCTGGGATGACTCGGACAGCATAACGGCTGTAATTGCTCACAATGATTTGAGACATCCTGCAAAAATGGTGGCATAACCACTTAACAACATCATATCAAAGTTCCGAGATCAACAATTATCATACAATAGTAGTAGGAACTGAACTGAGTCTTAAAACCAACCATCTTAAAAGTCTGTGGATTAGTAACACGTCATCCTAATAGATAGATGAGAAGCCTAGTTCTTAACCCCGTAGAAGAGAAGACGTTGACTCAGATCAGAAGGCCATGAGGTATAAGGAGTAAAAAGAGCCTTACGTTCCCTTCCACAATCAATTCCCTTACATAACTAAAGCATTTCTAGACACAACTTGACCCGGTTTGGCTTGGTAATCCTCTGACAGATCGGGGCTCGATACCAACGCTGTCGGGACCCGATCCTAGTCACACCAATCTAGCATGTAACACATCATATCACTTTGCGGCCTCACGCACGGTATTCCCACGGTGTCGCCTTACCATGGCCCGGGACCGTTTACGCCTTTTGGCTCACGTATATGATAGTGTCGCTAGCATCCATATGACAAAGAACCGGGCCGACATGGCTAGTCGTGAACCCAAAGCGGCGCTAACCCATGGGGACAGGCATACATGAATCACATCGAGCATGTCGGTCATCAACGTATAAATTCGGGCTGTAACCTTTGGGCTAACAGGACTCCGGTATCCCGGGCTGTGAGCTAGGCAGGACTCGAATAACACCGCGTGACATTTCCCGAAGGGACAGACATAGGAACAAAGTGAAACACATGCCGGCCAGTCAAGTGTCCAAGCGGTAGTCTTTGGGCTAGCAGGACTCCGGTGAACCGGGCTGTAGCGGACTACTATCGCTCAGAAGCACGAGACTACATTTCCCCATATGAGAGGTTGCCAAGGATAAACAACTAGTTTGTCGGATCCCACACATACCAAGCATTTCAAACATACACACAATATGCTCAATATGTGTAGATACAACATGGCATCACAACATAACTCTCTGACTCAAATATTTATTCAATAGGCTCCGAGGAGCGAGATATTACAAACATGGGTCTCATGACCCAACACTCGAGCATACCGGTCAAAGCACAAGCGGAAGCTAAACATGTCTCGAGTACGACGACTATAAATGAAGAAGGCTGAGAAGCGACTATCTACCAGATCTGCCGAGGGCACAAGATCGTGGTGAGGTAACAAGCTAAACGTCAAGTACAAGCGGAACTACTAACGGCTGAAGTCTCTCGCAAAACATAAAATAAGCAAAAGTGAGTACAAACGTACTCAAGCAAGACTTACATCGTAACTAACTACATATGCATCATTATCAAAAGGGGTGGTGGAGTTTGGCTGACAAGCCAGCTTTGACTCGGTGGCTATCTGAACTAACATCGCAAGTAACTCTTTTGAGGTGGCGCACGCAGTCCACATATTCACCATATCAATACACCACTATGGACCCGCTCCGTCTCCCCACGAGAACGCCATCCATAGCACTCACGCTTATCTTGCGCATTTTAAAGTATCCACTTTCACTTGTCTATGAACTGATATAGGTAACCCGAAGTCCTTCTCCGTGGACACGGCTATTCGAATAGATCATATTAACCTGCAGGGTGTACTCCTTCACACGCTCTCACCACTTACCGCCGTTTACACGACATGTACTCGGCAACCTTCAAGCGGAAGCCCAACGTGGGTGTCGGCCACGGCCTACCTAAACACTCAAGTCCCAAGTCCAGGTTGATCGCCTATTCGGGTTCCATCCGCAGGGAGTCCGGCCGAGGTTTCCCATACAGCCCCGAACGATGTGTGCAGGGTTCCCGAGACACCAAACGGGCGAATCGGTACACCAGACCCACGGTGCCTACCGCAACACAACCCACCCCTATGGTGGGTGTTGCGTGCGGCCCCTGACATACTACAAACACGAAACTACTTGCAACTCGGACTGAGGACAAGGGTGGTCAAGAAGCCGAGAGGGTCAATTAAGGATCCCAATGCGTGGTAGTAACTGTTTCATGGATCACAAACACGTAACTCAGTTCCTGAGGACGGCTGCAATGAGACAACCCACCATGTACTCCTACATGGCCTCTCACCGCTACCTTTACCAAATCGTGTTCACACACTTAGCTCACACAGTAGGACATGTTCACACAACCATTCCAATTCATTCCCTATGAATCAGACTGACTCAACTCTAAGCGATGGCAGGCATGACAACAAGCATGAATGAGTAGGCACAACATGGCTCAAACAACTCCTACTCATGCTAGTGGGTTTCATCTAATTCTTGTGGAATGACAGGTCATGCAGAGGATAAAGGGGTTCAGCTACCGCGACAAGTAACACATGAGTCGTTGTTGTCCTAATGCAATAAAATAGAGCAGGAGCGAGAGTGGGATTATATCGGAATGAACAAGGGGTTTTGCTTGCACGGCACTTCGAAGATAATATAGTTCTTCATCGGTGTCATCGAATTCATAAATCGATGCGTCGTCTCTTGAGAGGGACGATTATCGGCAAACAAACAAGAGAGAACACAATCAATGCAATGCACATTCACATGAATGACATGTCATGTTAAGGTACTGAATTCACCTAATGCAATATCTAGCCAAGTTAATTGAAGTGGAATTCAACCAAGGTTAAACTCCAACTCCAAATGTTATTTCATAATTTGCCCTAATCATGATTCATCCTATTTAGTGAGGTTAACTTGTTCAATCATGCATGAAAATGCCATAAACAGATTCTTCATATTTTTCTGATCATTTTTCATATATAAATTATTTAATTTGGAGTTACAGATTAAAAGTTATGAATATTTGAAGTTTGGGTTATTTTCTGAAATTCCCTGAATTATTATAAATCCAGAAAATGATTATGGCGTCAGCACCACGTCAGTGTGACGTCATCAAGTCAACTGGGGCGGTCCATGTAAAACTGACGATGGGTCCTGCATGTCGTGGTAATTAACGTAATTAAAGTTTAATTAAAACTAACCTATTTAGTTAGCAGGGCTGGGCCCCATCTGTCAGTGACCTGCCGGGGTCAACGAGGGCCCGCAGTGGTCAACGTCCACGTCGGCTGCACCGGCGACTAGCCGCCGGCGAGCCCGACACGGCGGAGGGAGTGTGTTTGGCGATTCCGGCGACCAAACGAGTCGCGGAAGGTAGCTACGGGTAGCTAGGAGCAACCCGCGACTACTGGTGGAGTCAGTTAGGTCGGGTGGCGGAGTTGGCGCCATGACGAGCTAAGCGGCCGCCGGGTTGACCAACAGCGAGATTGGGGTTAGAGGGCTCGGTGAGGTGCGGGAGTACATGGTAGACCCTCGGTGTGCGGTGAGTGCAACGGACACCATGGGGTGGCGGAGGTGACCGGAGCACGTCGGCGACGAGCTCCACGGTGGCGGGTGCGGGTGAACGTGGCTCGGTTGCTACGTTGCTCGAGGGCGCGAGAGAGAGGGAAGGGGAGTTAGGTAGGCTCACAGGCGACGTGTAGAAGCCCTCGTCGAGGTCGGGGATGAACCGGAGCGACGGCGGCGCATTTAAAGGGATCTCCGGCGACGGCGAGCTCGGTTGAGGACGGTGGGATGGATTGATTGCACTAGAACGAGCGGGACTCGGCTGGCTAGGGGTAGTGGAGTGTGGCGGAGCTCCTGGACATGATGAGGAGGAGCATGGACGGCGGGGAGCACGACTACGGCGGTGGTGCGGCGGCGACGGCGTCGGCCAAGATGGGGGAGAGCGAGAGAAGCGAGCCGGGGAGGAGAGGGAGTGTCCAGGGGGTTCGGGAGAGAGGGGGAGGTCGGTCCTCATCGGTGGCGGAGGGCGGCGGCGGCGACAGTGCGTGGCACCCATGCGGTGCCCGCCGCGAACACTGGCTGCTGCTGGTCGAGCCAAGCAGCTTCTTTGGCCTTGTTCTTTGGCTGGGCCGGCAGGTGGGCAGTGGGTGCGTCGAGTAAGTTTACATTTTTTTTAATCTTTTCTAATTTCCTGCAACTTTGTGGGGTTTTCTAAAATACCAAAACAGTTTTAAAAATCACCAAAATGCTCCTGGTCCCTTGTTGGAATATTTCCAACATGAAACATTTTGGTTTGGCAATTTTGGACATTTAAAATATTTTGTATAATTTGAATGCTCAAATTCAAAACTTGTGAATTAATCCAAGGATCTTTGGATGACCTAGAAAATGTTGCACCACCTTTGACATAGGTTCTGAACCAAAGCAAAGATGATGAGCATTTTGAAGGGCATTTCAGGTTCATTGAAAAATATTTCTTAGTTGAACCTATTTGAATTGTTTTTGGTGCTAGGGCTTGGTCATCCCCATTTCAAATTTAAAAGAAATTTAGACATGATGCATGGATGCAAGAAAATCAAGCTAGGGCTGATCTGGGGCTGTGACACTCCCCAACACTCAACTCTCTCTCATAGGATTGGATTTGGTGGAAAGAAGATTTGAGTGGAAAGCAACTTGGGGAAGGCTAGAGATCAAGATTCATGTGGTTGGAATGGAATATCTTGGCCTCAACACATGAGTAGGTAGTTCTCTCTCAGAAATAGGATGCTGGAAGTGTAGGCTTGTTCCGATGGCTCTCTCCACGAATGAAGAGGAGGTGGAGGGGTATATATAGCCTCCACACAAAATCTAACCGTTACACACAATTTACCAAACTCGGTGGGACCGAATTATCAAACTCGGTCAGGCCGATTTAGTAAACCTAGTGACCGTTAGGGTTTTTGGTGGGACTGACATGCATCTCGGTAGGACCGATTTGGTTAGGGCTAGGGCATAATGTAATTACACAAACTCGGTGAGACCGAATTTGGTAATTAGCTAACCAGAGAGTTGGTCAGGCAAACTCGGTGAGACTGATTACTCAAACTCGGTGGGACCGATTTTGGTAATAAGTTAACCAAAAAGTTTGCATTGTAATCTCGGTAGTACCGATTGCTCAAACTCGGTTGGACCGATTTTGGTAATGGACATACACAGAGAGATTGCAATCCCATCTCGGTGAGACCGAGATCCCTATCGGTGAAACCGATTTGCCTAGGGTTTGTGGCAGTGGCTATGACATCTGAACTCGGTGGCGCCGAATAGAAAGAATCGGTAGGGCCGAGTTTGACTTTTGGTTTAGGTCATATGTGTGGAAGTGGGAATGTAGCGACCCGACCCGAATGGATCAAGTCTCTGTGCTCAGGTGTCATCCCTGGATCAGTAATGCTGACACCACACAGTACTTCGAAGGATTTATAACAGAGTAGCAATCACACACTTATTACATCGTTGCCCAAAGAGGACTTATTACAATAAATATGGCTTAAGGCCATCTAATAACGATAACAGCGGAAGACTTGGAAGATAAGTGAGTCCATCAACTCCGGTGACATCATCGAGTATAGAACCACGACCTAAAGCACCTTACTGTCGTTGCGAAAAGTCTCGCAACATGAAAGTTGCAGCCCGAAACGGTCAACACATGGAATATCTTTGGCAATGTAACACATAGAGAATAATGAATGATAAGCCTGTACTACATGCATATGTGGCTGGTGGAAAAAGCTCTCTGATTACAGCTTTTGCATAAAGCCAGTTTTACCTACTACAAAGGAATAATTTGTTTAACTATCATGGTGGTTGTTAAACATTGAGAATGGTTGATGACATCCTCAATCCCAATTAAGAGTACTCATTAAAAACCCAACAATATTAATTAGAGTAACATGTTGAGATTCACATGATATTCAAGTACTAGATACTCAAGATGTCCATAACCGGGGACACGGCTAATCATGATTAGTTTACACACTCTGCAGAGGTTTGCGCACTTTTCCCCACAAGACTCGATCGCCTCAGTTTGGTTTCTCGTCTTTGCAGGTGTTTGAGAAGCGGATGACCGAGACATAGTCTTTCGTAAGCGCTAGCACCTTACGACGGGTAGACCGGTACACCTACATCCCCTACATCTGCTAGTCCGCCACTATAAGAGTTATGACGACTTACTCAACTATGCGAGCCCCTAATGGCTTGTGGCTGCACACGGAAGTTTCTAGTTTGAATAATCTCATGATCCCTTTGAGCCTGGGTGGCGGTCCCAAAAAAACAGGCAATCACTGGATACCCCAGGTGCCTCAATCCACCCAGATGTGTGTTTAAGTTGCCACCTTAAATAAACCATTAATTTAACAATCTCACATCTATCATGGATACACTCACCCAATCCACGTCTACTAGAATAGCATGGCAAATAAGCAAGCGTAGAAGTAACTCCCAAGGTTTCATAAGTAAAACAGGTAATAGGTACTACCTCAACTACTTCCCATCCCACAATTTTAATTAGATCCTAATCATGCAAGTGTTTGAGGATTGATCTAATGCATAAAAACTGGGTAGTAGAAAAAGTATGATCAAGTGTTACTCGCCTTGTTGATGATCCATGAAACCTAGAGATTGAAATAACAAGCGGCGCACTCCGGGTGATCTATCGCAGACAAACAACAAGCATACAATAAGTACTCATCTAATGCACGGGTAAAACTCGAATAAAAGATCTGACCAGAAATTTCAACTTAAGAACCCTGGTTGCAAAAGAAAACGAATCAAACAAAACAACGGAAAACAACCGGCGGAAGAAAACAGCTCGGTTCTAGCAAGTTGAAACTAGGTCAAATTTTATAGTAGCAAAACCTTGTTTAAGTTGATTAGTCGAACGGCGGTTTGAAACGAAACTCCAGGCGCTTGAATCACCTGATTCCGATAAACGAGCGGGAAGATAAACTAGAACGAAGATCGGATCTGAAATCGTGATCAGAAAAATAGCGGAATAAATCTGATTAAAAGAAAAGCTACGAACGGTTAAACGAACAGACATTCGTTAACCGGGAATAACCGGTGATCACGTTCGTTAAGACGAACGGTCCGGCGATCGCTCGCTAAACAATAAAACCGGAAAAATAAAACCGATCTAGGGTTTCGAAAAAAACCGACAACGGAAAAACCGGAGCGGTTTTTATAAAAACCGAATCGAGGGAGGGTGGCGCGGCGCGGCTACCTCGACGAGGTGGGGCTCGTGAGGGTGGCGGCTAGGCGGGCGGGCGACGACGTCCACGGCGGCGGCGGCGCAAGTGGCGGCGGCGGCGGCGGCGGCGCAAGTGGCGGCGGCGGCGGCTTCTGGGTTGGGGCGGAAGCGGCTGCGGTTGGGGAGGAGAGGGGCGGTTAGGGGTATTTAAAGGGGGGAAAGGTGGCTTGGGGAGGGCAAGCAAAGGGAGGAGGAGGAGGAGGAGGAGGAGGAGTCCTCCTCGGACTCGGCCGGCGGCGGCGGGCTGGGCTACAAGTGTGACGCTTGAGGGGAGGGCGGTTGGCCGGGCCCTTGGCCCAAAGGGACGCTGCGCATTTTTTTAATATCACGCGCAGAAAAACGAATAAAATAAAATCTAAACGGACTCCAAAATTTACAAAGTAAATTTTTCCCGACTCCTAAAAATGAGTCGAACAAAATGAACTTTTACACGGGGCCAAAATGCAATTTTCGAAAACACGCATTTTCCCTAAGGAAAATAAAAAATGAAAAACTTGAAATAAAATCTTATTTGATTTTTTTATTAAATCTTCATTATTTCTTTATTTTGGGAAAGTCATTTTATTCCCTCTCTCATATTTTGATAGTAGAAATAATTGAAGATAAAATAAATAAAATCAAATGATCCTATTTTCAAAATTTGAGAAAACTCAAATATGAAAATAACGAAATCTCCAACTCTCTCCGAGGGTCCCTGAGTTGCGTGAAATTTCTAGGATCGGCAAAATGCAAGAAAATATGTAATGCATGATGACTTAATGTATAACATTCCAAATTGAAAATTTGGGATGTTACAAACCTACCCCTTAAGATGAATCTAGCCCTCGAGATTCGGGTTAACTAGAAAATAGGTGAGGGTGGTCCTTAAGCAAATCTTCTTCTCTTTCCCAGGTGGCTTCATCCTCAGTGTGGTGGCTCCACTGAACTTTGCAAAACTTTATAACCTTGCTGCGAGTAACTCTGCTGGCATAATCGACAATCTTGACTGGTCTCTCCTCATATGTCAAATCATCCTTCAACTTAATTGCTTCAAGTGGCACTGTATCTCTTAACGGTACCTCTGCCATCTCGGAGTGACATTTCTTCTGCTGAGAAACATGGAATACATCATGAACTCCTGACAGTCCCTCTGGCAATTCCAGCTTATAAGCAACTTCTCCCATGCGTTGCAAGATGTTATACGGTCCAACGAAACGTGGTGCTAATTTTCCTTTAACTCCAAAACGTTTAACTCCTCGAAGTGGGGATACTCTAAGATAAACTCTGTCTCCAACTTCATATTCTATCGCCTTGCCTTTTGAATCCGCATAGCTTTTACATGCAATTTGGGCTACCTTGAGCCTATCGCGAATCAACTTAACCTACATTGAGACTCCTTAATCAAATCTGGTCCAAACAAGCTGACGGTCTCGACTTCGTCCCATGATAACGGTGTCCTGCACCTCCTTCCGTACAAAGCCTCGAAGGTGCCATCTTCAAGCTGGTTTGGTAACTGTTGTTATAAGAAAGCTCTGCATACGGCAAGTTATCGTCCCAACTAGATCCATAATCTAGTGCACAAGCTCTCGGCATATCCTCCAAAATCTGATTGACTCTCTCCATCTGTCCATCGGTCTGTGGATGGAAAGCTGTACTGAATTCCAGCCTGGTTCCCAATGTTTCGTGCAACTGATTCCAAAACTTTGAGGTAAATTTGGTTCCTCTATCTGATACGATACTCCTCGGAACTCCGTGTAAACACACAATTCTGGTCATGTATATCTTTGCCAACTTAGCACTGCTATAGGTAGTCTTGACTGGAATGAAATGAGCTACCTTCATCAAGCGGTCGACTATAACCCAAATCGAGTCATAGCCTGAACGAGTCTTTGGCAAACCTGTGATGAAATCCATGCCTAGTTTATCCCACTTCCATTCGGGTATCGGCAATGGTTGCAACAATCCTGCTGGCTTCTGATGTTCTGCCTTCACCCTTTGACATACATCACAAACTGCTACATACTCGCAATATCCTTCTTCATTCCGGTCCACGAGCGTTTCCTTCAAATCTAAATACATCTTGGTATTTCTGGGTGAATCGAGTAGGGCGAATCATGTGCTTCTTGCGTAATCAACTTCCTGATCTCCGGGTCATTTGGCACAAAAACACGGTCCTCAAACCATAGGGTATCATGCTCATCCTCACGAAATCCCTTAGCTTTTCCTTCGCTCATTTTCTCCTTTATAGAGGCAACTTCCTTATCTTCCTTTTGAGCTTCTCTGATTTTGTCCATCAACGTAGACTGAATCTCCAATGCTGCTACATAGCCTCTCGGAACTATTTCCAAACATAGCTCTCGAAGGTCCTCGGCTAACTCCTTGGGTATTCCTCCCACCATTAGTGTATTGACGTGGCTCTTACGGCTCAATGCGTCTGCTACAACGTTAGCCTTCCCGGGGTGATAATGCAATCTCATATCATAATCCTTAATAAGCTCCAACCATCTCTTCTGTCTGAGATTTAATTCCTTCTGTGTGAAGATGTACTTCAAACTCTTGTGATTCGTGTACACCTCACAATGATTTCCAATGAGAAAATGTCTCTGTGTCTTCAATGCATGCACAACGGCTGCTAACTCCAAATCATGGGTGGCATAATTCAACTCATGAGGCTTAAGCTGTCGTGAAGCATCTGAAACAACTCTTCCTTCCTGCATAAGCACCGCTCCAAGTCCTCGGCGAGAAGCGTCATAAAACACCTCATAATCCTTGGTGCGATCCGCAAAATTAACACCGGTGAGGTAACCAATCTTTTCTTCAACTCCTGAAAACTTGCCTCACAATCCTCGGTCCATATGAACTTGGTATCCTTTTTCAAAGAATTCCGTCATAGGCTTTGCAATCCTTGAGAAATTCTCAATGAATCTTTGGTAGTATCCGTGAGTCCAAGGAAACTCCGGATCTCTCCAACTGTCGTTGGTGCTTCCCATTTGGTTCTTGTCTCAACCTTTGTGGGGTCAACTGCTATCCCTTCTCCGGATATAATATGTCCAAGAAATCCAACTTCCTTTAGCCAAAACTCACATTTGCTGAACTTGGCATATAGCGATGTTCCCTTAGTTTCTCCAAAACCAATCGCAAATGTTCCTTATGTTCCTCTTCATTCTTCGAGAAAACCAAAATATCATCTATGAACACCACGACGAACTTATCCAAAAACTCCATAAACACTTTGTTCATCAGGTTCATGAAATAGGCAGGCGCGTTAGTCAGTCCAAATGACATAACGGTATATTCACACAGTCCATATCTCGTGGTAAATGTTGTCTTGGGTATGTCCTGCTCTCGAATCTTCAACTGATGGTACCCTGATCGCAAATCGATCTTGGAAAACACTTTAGCTCCTTGAAAACGATCAAACAGATCATTTATCATTGGTAGTGGGTACTTGTTCTTGATTGTTACTTCATTTAAACCACGATAGTCAACAACCATCCTTAACGATCCGTCCTTCTTCTCTACTAAAAGTACGAGTGATCCCCAAGGCGAAGAACTTGGGTGTATATAACCTTTATCCAATAGCTCCTTAATCTGCTTCTTGATTTCCGCCAAATCCTGTGCGGGCATCCTGTATGGTCGCTTCGATATTGGGCATGTACCTGGCAAAAGTTCTATCAAAAACTCAATGTCTCTATCCGGTGGCATTCCGGGCAATTCCTCAGGAAATACATCAGGGAAATCCTTCACCACTGGCACCTCTTCCTGCACAACTCCTGATATGGAATTTACTTGATTCCTATTTGGTCCATGTCGCGATACATACTTAATCCTTCTTCCTTACGGTGTGGTGAGCAAAATCGTCTTACTTGCAATCGATGTTTCCCCATACATCGACAGCCAATCCATACCGAGAATCACCTCCAATCCTTGGGATTCCAAAATGATCAAATCCGTCGGGAACACATGCCTTCCTATACATAATGGTACTTGAAAACATCCTTGTCTGGCCATATATTCCGCTCCTGGTGAGCTTACTAGCATAGGGGTTTTAAGAATCTGAGTAGGCAGGCTATATTTTTCTACAAATCCCCTTGATATGTATGAATGCGTTGCACCGGTATCGAAAAGAACTAGTGCAGTAAATGACTTAACCAAAAACTTACCGACATCTTTGCATCGGGCTGATCTTCAACCTCCTCCACATCAATGTGGTTCACACATCCCCTGTTGAAAGGGTTTGGCTTCTTTCGAGCTTCCATTTCCACCTTGGCCTTACGGACAGTCATTTGCATAATGTCCGGTCTTGGAACACTTGTAACGGTGACATGGCTCAGGTCTTTCTTGGTTGGGGTTGATGGTGTGGTCCGGTTCGCCGTTGCTTCCTCCATTCCCATTTCCATTTTTGTGGCCATTATGGTTGTGCGAATTACCTCCTCCATGGGTATCTGGCCCGAACTCCTGTTTAGGGGTATAACGGGCTTCATTGGGCTCCAGAGTTATACTTCCCCGCCCATACTTCCTCTTGCGATTCTCAATTTGTCTGCTGCTTTCCTTCAATCATGAGGGCACGGTCTACCAACTCTGGTAGTTATTGAAACTTGCTACCATCAACTGCATGCTTAACTCATCATTCAGTCCTTCCAAACTTCTCCCGCTTAGCTGCATCCGTAGCAATGTCATACAGGGCATAACGTGCTAACTTACTAAAATCATCCACATACTGGCCAACGGTCCTTCCTCCTTGGCGTAAATTGCGAAACTCACGCTTCTTCATGGCCATAGCTCCTGCTGAGACATGGGAAGTGCGGAAAGCTTGCTGAAACTGATCCCATGTGATAGTGTCTACAGGGTAGGTGGCTGTAAAATTCTCCCACCATCTTCTGCGGGTCCTTCAAGCTGGTGTGCAGCAAACTTCACCTTCTCTCCATCATACATCCAGCAGTGGTCAACTCCCTCCCTACCTTACGGAGCCAATCATCTGCTACCATCGGCTCGGTGCTACTGGAAAACACCGGCGGGTTCAGCCTTAAGAAACGAGCCAGATGGTCAACTAGTGGTGGTGGCGGGGGGTTGTTGTTGTTGCCTTGGTTCTGTACCAGTGTTTGGATCAAAGTGTTCTGCTGCTGAATCAACTGGGTGATCTCCGGTGGAAAAACAAACCCGGGGTCGCGTCTCGGAGGCATCTGATGGGTTTAGAAAAGACGAGAAATTAAGAATAGAGTGAGGTCTAAGGAGAAACACTACCCAAATGTATATGAGCAAATGCACACAAAATCACTTCATTCAATTCAAACAAAGGGCTTACAACGGTCTAACTATCGCAAAAGTGCGTGAACTAAAATGTTACATGGAGGGAATACTACTAATATGTGGGGGTCATCTATTAATTTGAACCGGTGGAGGACTCCATGATGTTCCGCTCCAGCTTCGTCTTCAAAGCCGGGTTCACTTGGATCCGAATCGGTGTAAATCGATGATGATGTAGTTTCTCGGACAGCCGGCGTACTTGTCTTCATTCTTGAGCGTAATTTCTTCTTGAGTTCTTCAATCTCATACTTAAGATCGTTATTGTGTCTTGCTACAGCTACGATCTCGTCCATGCGATCCTTACATGTAGACTTTAGTTCTTCTTCAAGTTCGATGATCCTTCCCTTCGCATCCTTCAATTCGATCATATCATTGCACATCCGGTTCTCCGGCGCCGAATGTGCCGGTTTAACTTCGGATGAAAGCTGCAATGGATCTATCCTTCTTGGTGCCGACTATCTCCCATTGTTCATCTCAAGGCGTCCACAAATCGATAGATGGTGTCCTTGAGGTCTTCTTGGTAAACTTCTCCAATGCGTCCCATGGTGATATGAGCTGCCATGCTCTTTCCAGACTCGAGTTGGTGCAATGTAAACACTATCTATAGGCTTGGTGATTGGGGCGAATGTCCTTCCGAATGTGAGCTTGAATCTTCCAGCTTCTTCTTGAGCAGAGTGGCGTTGAAAGTCCCGGTGAAGCTTGGTAGTCCAATGTTCAGGTACTTGGTGACTTCCTTCAGGTGAAATCCAAAAGGGGTGCCTTCATCTGGTTGGGCAGACTTGATCTTCGCGTCCTTCATCCTAAAAGTGTAGAAAAAGATGAGGAGTTAGAAAATGTGGAGAGAGTAGTGATCTATGGCTTTAACTTAGTGGTCGTGTCCTACAACAGTGTGCTCGATACCATCTCTCAGAGCGACCCGACCGAATGGATCAAGTCTTCGTGCTCAGTGTCATCCCTGGACCAAGAATGCCGACACCACACATGATTGAAGGATTTATAACAGAGTAGCAATCACACACTTATTACATCGTTGCCCAAAAAAGGACTTATTACAATAAATATGGCTTAAGGCCATCTAATAACGATAACAGCGGAAGACTTGGAAGATAAGTGAGTCCATCAACTCCAACGGCATCACTGAGTATAGAACCACGGCCTAAAGCACCTTACTCGTCGTTCGAAAAGTCTCGCAACATGAAAGTTGCAGCCCGAAAACGGTCAAGACATGGAATATGCCGGCAATGTAACACATAGAGAATAATGAATGATAAGCCTGTACTACATGCATATGTGGCTGGTGGAAAAGCTCTCTGATTCTGAGTTTGCATAAAGCCAGTTTTACCTACTACAAAGGAATAATTTGTTTAACTATCATGGTGGTTGTTAAACATTGAGAATGGTTGATGACATCCTCAATCCCAATTAAGAGTACTCATTAAAAACCCAACAATATTAATTAGAGTAACATGTTGAGATTCACATGATATTCAAGTACTAGATACTCAAGATGTCCATAACCGGGACACGGCTAATCATGATTAGTTTGTACACTCTGCAGAGGTTTGCGCACTTTTCCCCACAAGACTCGATCGCCTCCGTTTGGTTTCTCGTCTTTGCAGGGTGTTTGAGAAGCGGATGACCGAGACATAGTCTTCGTAAGCGCTTAGCACCCACGACGGGTAGACCGGTACACCTACATCCCCTACATCTGCTAGTCCACCACTATAAGAGTTCGCACGACTTACTCAACTATGCCAGAGCCCATAATGGCTTGTGGCTGCACACGGAAGTTTCTAGTTTGAATAATCTCATGATCCCTTTGAGCCTGGGTGGCGGTCCCAAAAAAAAGGCACTCACTGGATACCCCAGGTGCCTCAATCCACCCAGATGTGTGTTTAAGTTGCCACCTTAAATAAACCATTAATTTAACAATCTCACATACATCATGGATACACTCACCCAATCCACGTCTACTAGCATAGCATGGCAATTAAGCAAACGTAGAAGTAACTCCCAAGGTTTCATAAGTAAAACAGGTAATAGGTACTACCTCAACTACTTCCCATCCCACAATTTTAATTAGATCCTAATCATGCAAGTGTTTGAGGATTGATCTAATGCATAAAAACTGGGTAGTAGAAAAAGTATGATCAAGTGTTACTTGCCTTGTTGATGATCCGCGAAACCTAGAGATTTGAAATAACAAGCGGCGCACTCCGGGTGATCTATCAGAGACAAACAACAAGCATACAATAGGTACTCATCTAATGCACGGGTAAAACTCGAATAAAAGATCTGACCAGAAATTTCAACTTAAGAACCCTGGTTGCAAAAGAAAACGAATCAAACAAAACAACGGAAAACAACCGGCGGAAGAAAACAGCTCGGTTCTAGCAAGTTGAAACTAGGTCAAATTTTATAGTAGCAAAACCTTGTTTAAGTTGATTAGTCGGAACGGCGGTTTCGAAACGAAACTCCAGGCGCTTGAATCACCCGATTCCGATAAACGGCGGGAAGATAAACTAGAACGAAGATCGGATCTGAAATCGTGATCGGAAAAATAGCGGAATAAATCCGATTAAAAGAAAAGCTACAAGCGGTTAAGCGAATGACGCTCGTTAACCGGAATAACCGTGATCACGTTCGTTAAGACGAACGGTCCGGCGACGCCGCTAAACAATAAAACCGGAAAAATAAAACCGATCTAGGGTTTCAAAAACCGACAACGGAAAAGAAACCGAACGGTTTTTATAAAAAACCGAACCGAGGAGGGTGGCGCGGCGCGCTGCTACCTCGACGAGGTGGGGCTCGGCGGGTGGCGGCTAGGCGGCGGGCGACAACGCCACGGGCGGGCGGCGCAAGTGGCGGGCGGGCGGCGGCGCAAGTGGCGGCGGCGGCGGCTGGTTTGGGCGGCGCAAGGCGGGTTGGGGAGGAGAGGGGTGAGGGGTATTTAAAGGGGAGGGAAGGTGGCTTGGGGAGGGGCAAGCAAAGGGAGGAGGAGGAGGAGGAGTCCTCCTCGGACTCGGCCGAGCCGGCAAGGCCTTGTGTGTGGCGTGAGGGAGGGGCGGCTTGGCTGGGCCCTTGGCCCAAAGGGGCGTCATGCATTTTTTTAAATATCACGCCAGAAAAAACGAATAAAATAAAATCTAAACGGACTCCAAAATTTACAAAGTAATTTTTCCCGACTCCTAAAAATGAGTCGAACAAAATGAACTTTTACACGGGCCAAAATGCAATTTTCGAAAACACGATTTTTCCCTAAGGCAAATAAAAACGAAAAACTTCGAAATAAAAATCTTATTTGATTTTTTTATTAAATCTTCATTATTTATTTATTTTGGGAAAGTCATTTTATACCCTCTCTCATATTTTGATAGTAGAAATAATTGAAGATAAAATAAATAAAATCAAATGATCCTATTTTCAAATTTTGAGAAACCTCAAATATGAAAATAACGAAATCTCCAACTCTCTCCGAGGGTCCCTGAGTTGCGTGAAATTTCTAGGATCGGCAAAATGCAAGAAAATATGTAATGCATGATGACTTAATGTATAACATTCCAAATTGAAAATTTGGGATGTTACAGGGAAAGTAGTTGAGGGTTTTGGAGAATATCACTAAGCACATGAAGCAAAAGGCTCCTTAAGCAACACCTCATCCCTCCTTGATAGTATTGGCTTTTCCTATAGACTCAATGTGATCTTGGACCACTAAAATGTAAAACGAAGAGTCTTGAGCTTGAAGCTTGAGCCAATCCTTTGTCCTTAGCATCTTGAAGGAGTTCCCACATCCTTTAGTCCATGCCACTCCATTGTTGAACTTATCTGAAATATACTAGATAAAAGTGTTAGTCCAACAAGAGATATGTTGACATTAATTACCAAAACCACCTAGGGAGCACTTGTGCTTTCAATCTCCCCCTTTTTGGTAATTGATGGCAACATACATCAAAGCTTTAGGTAATGATATAAAGAATAGCAAGTAAAGCTTCGGAAAGACATGTAACAAGCATAGGCTCCCCCTACATGTATGCAATCATGTGAGTATGGAATAGAGAAGCATGTGAGAGCAATAACCATGATAGATTAGGCAATGTGTTACATGTATCTTGGCCATATGCATCAGAGCAAAGAATATTAAAGAAAATACCTTCATGCTTATGAGTCCTTCTTGCAAACAGTATGTACATCAAAGAAGAATTCCTCATACACATGAGTGTGATGCATATACTTACCTTGTAGTCTTGAGTTGGCTTAGGTGAAATGAACCTGCACAAACAAGGTTAGATAACACAGGTACATCTACTAGCCAGAGCAAGCAGAAGAAACCACAAGAATACCAAGACTGGGATGACATGTAGAGAGTGAGTCTTGAGTACCACATTGGATTAGACATGTCCCCAAGAGTAAAGATATGCAATGAATTTAAATGATTTCTTTCCCTTAGATGTCTTGCTCCCCCTGAATCTAGCATGGGATACTGGGAGAAGATAGGGAATAGAAAATCAGAGCTGAAAACAGAGCTGAAAGATATAAAAGAACAGAGCTTAATGTAAGTAAGCACACATGAACATGTCTTTCCCCCAAAAAGACATGTGGCATCTCTCCTCTTGAATACCAAGCATCTAGGATCCTTGAGAAATACTTTCTACTTGAGTATTCTCTCCCCCTGGAGATCTCTTTCTCCCCCTTAATACTCTCTCTGATGTGATCTCTCTAAGTGATAAGCTTTGATGTGACCTCTCTCTCCCCCTTTGACATCAATTTCCAAGAAGGATCTTCTGGAATTTGTTGTGTATGGGTTCGGTCCTTGAGTCACAACACAAAGCACTGGATAATACTTGTGATGCTTGTAGAGGACAAGATTCATTGAGTGGAGCTGGATTTAAAAGAAACACATAATAAGTGGCAAACTATTTTTCCTGTTGTGAAATCGATGGCACCGAGTGGTATGCTTCGGTTGTACTGAGAAGATTCGGTTGGACCGAAAACAACAAATCGGTGAAACCAAGTTCATCACAGAGAAAACATTTGTCACCTCATCTCACTAGACTAGAAAGGTCTCACAAAGATTTGCAAGGAATTAACGAAATGATATGCAATGAATTGGATGCAGAAAATGCAGAGCAAATAAAAAGAAAAGAATGAAATCTAGATGAAGTTTTTTTTGAAAAGGGGAAACAAATATGCATGAGACAAATGCAAAAAACACAAATAAGAACACGAGAGAACTTCATCTAGAGATGGTCGGTGACAAAGTCACCTATGTTAGAGTATATTGACTTAGGAGTCAAGTGAGATCACTTGATCATGGGTCATACTCATCGTTTAAGCTCAAAATGGGGTTACCATTTTCCGTTTAAGCATCTTGATGTATTCACATCTTGTCGAGTTGCTTTAGCTCATGACTTGGAGTAAAGCTTCTCTAAGATGTAATGACATACCTTGGTTGGTGGTGTTGACCATGTAGTTGAACTTGTGTGGGTTGCTCAAGGTTGATGTAGCTCATCAAGAGTTGGAAGCACCACTTGAAATTTGAGTCCATCTACCTACATGGGTTAGTTCTTGCAAGGAAGAGCACTTGTGTATCCAAAATGACAATCATGAAGCTCAATCATAGAGTTTGTCAAAAGGATATGTTAGAATGATTTCGTGCTTCCTTGTATTCATCCACCATAGGGTAGAGACTTGGTGATGTAGAGATTGCTCAAGATGTGAGTAGATTACAATCTCATGGAATTTGATTCAACCAAGTACCTACAAGGGTTAGATAACATGCAAGATGCAAATATATCCAAGATATAATATATTCATCATAAGAGAGATATCATGGATTAGTCATAAGTTCATGTCTTGCATGTATCCAATGGAGTATCTACTCCAAGTTTGAAGCATCAATGATGTTCAATTCTCCTCTCAACCTGCAAAACACTTTCTCATCAAGGGTTTTAGTAAATATATCCGCTAATTGCTTTTCGGTGCGAACATGCTTAAGATTAATGTCACCCTTAGCAACATGATCTCGAATGAAATGATGACGAACTTCAATATGCTTAGTTCAAGAATGGTGTACGGGATTATGACCAATTTTGATAGCACTTTCATTGTCACAAAGCAATGGAACATGTTTCACATATATCCCATAATCTTTAAGAGTTTGGGTCATCCAAAGTAATTGAGCACAACATGAACCAGTGCAATGTACTCCGCTTGGCGGTAGATAAGGATACCGAAGTTTTGTTTCTTGGAGGACCAAGACACAAGAGATCTACCAAGAAATTGACAAGTACCCAAAGTGGACTTTCTATCAACCTTGTCTCCGGCATAGTCCAAGTCGGAATAGCCAACAAGATCGAAAGAGGCCCTCTTAGGATACCAAATGCCAAAATTTGGTGTATGAATTAAGTATCTCACTATCCTTTTCACGGCCTTAAGATGACATTCTTTAGGAGCAGCTTGATATTTTGCACACATGCACACACTTAGCATAATATTGGGACGTGAAGCACATAGGTATAACAATGATCCAATCATGGAGCGATAAACCTTTTGATCAACGGGTTTACCATCTTTGGTCAAATCAAGATGTCCACTAGTAGGCATGGGTGTAGACATACCTTTGCACTCTTGCATATTGAACTTCTTGAATAAGTCCTTAGTGTACTTCGTTTGAGAGACAAAAGTACCTTCCTTAGTTTGCTTGATTTGCAACCCAAGAAAGAATTTGAGTTCACTCATCATTGACATCTCAAACTTCTCCGACATTAGCTTTCCAAACTTTTCACTAAAATGAGGGTTAGTTGATCCAAATATGATATCATCAACATAAATTTGGCATACAAATAATTCTCCATTAACCCTTTTAGTAAAAAGTGTGGAATCAATCTTCCCAATTTCAAAGCCTTTTTCAAGAAGAAACTTGGTCAAGCATTTATACCATGCTCTAGGAGCTTGTTTAAGACCATAAAGAGCTTTGTGAAGTTTGTAAACATGATTTGGTTTCTTAGGATTGACAAAGCCGGGAGGTTGTTTAACATAAACTTCCTCCTCTATTTCACCATTTAGAAAAGCACTTTTAATGTCCATTTGGTACAAGGTGATATTATGGTGATTAGCATAGGCAAGTAAGATGTGAATGGACTCAAGTCTAGCAACGGGACCATAAGTCTCACCATAGTCCATACCTTCGACTTGTGTGTAGCCTTGGGCAACGAGACGTGCTTTGTTGCGAACTACTTGTCCATCTTCATCTTGCTTGTTGAGAAACACCCATTTGGTACCGATGATGTTGTGGTTGTTGTCGGGCTTCTCAACCAATGTACAAACTTGGTTTCTCTCAAAGTTGTGTAGCTCTTCATGCATAGCATTTATCCAATACGGATCTTCCAATGCTTCTTCGACCTTCATAGGTTCAATGCTAGAGATGAAAGAATAGTTTTCACAAAAGTTAGCTAAACGAGTTTTAGAGCGAGTGATTCTCCGGTTTGAATATCATTGTAGATTTGCTCGACGAGATGGTCTTTAGCAATTCTTGCTCGAACTCGTGAAAGCTTTTGCTTGGGTCTCGGTTGAACATCTTCGTCATCTTGTTCTTCTTCTTCTTGATCACCTTCATAGTTGGCGTTGTCGTTTTCTTGTCTAGGTGGAGAAGGAGGTTGTTGATGATCATGATGTTCTTCCTTGTTTTCTTCATCGTGGTGTGTTCCACTTGTGGATGCTTCCGTATCAACTCTTGGTTCACCTTGTCGTGATGTAGAAGCTTCCACTTGGACAGACAAGGTACTCTCCTTCACCTCCGTTGGACGGACCTTGCCAATAGACAAGTCTTGGATTGCTTAGAAGGGTCTTTGTCTCCTACATCAATTGGCAATTGCTCTACTTGCGAGTCGTTAGATTCATCAAACTTCACATCTACCGTCTCTTCAACCTTTCGGGTGAAATTGTTGTAGACACGGTAAGTGTGAGAGTTTGAGCCATAACCTAGTAGGAAACCTTCATGAGACTTAGGAGCAAATTTTGAACAACGATGCTTATCAAGAATGTAGCACTTTGAGCGAATACTCAAAGTATCCAACTTGGGGTTTGTTACGGTGAGGAGCTCAGATGCCGTCTTGCCGAGTAGATTGTGAAGATACAAGCAATATGATGCATGACAAGCTGTCTCAACAGCTTCTGCCCAAAAGTGCTTCGGCGTCTTGTACTCATCAAGCATCGTTCTCGCCATTTCGATGAGCGTCTGGTTCTTCCTCTCAACAACTCCATTTTGTTGAGGTGTGTACATAGCCGAGAACTGTGTGAAATCCCTTCTTCGTCAAGAAAGGTGTCCACATTTGCGTTCTTGAACTCCATTCCGTTGTCGCTGCGAACCTTCTTGATCTTCACTTCAAATTGGTTTTGGGCCTTCCTAGCGAAGTTTTTGAAGATCTTTTGGACCTGCAATTTATCATCGAGAAAGAACACCCACGTAAATCTTGAAAAATCATCAACTATAACTAGACCAAAATAATTTCCACCGAGACTTTTGTAAGCGTTGGGACCAAAGAGATCCATATGAAGTAGCTCGAGTGGCCTCCTTGTGGTCATGATGTTCTTCACAGGATGCCTTCCTCCGACCTGTTTACCTGCTTGACAAGCACTGCACAGTCTATCCTTATCAAAAATGACATCGTTAACTCCAAGGATATGATTTCCTTTAATAAGCTTGTCAAGGTTTCTCATGCCAACGTGACCTAGTCGTCTATGCCATAACCAACCTTTTGAGGATTTAGCAATGAAGCAAGTTTTAGGTTGTGCCTTTTAGAGAAATCAACAATGTAAAGATCACCTCTCATTATCGGTAAAGACCATTTTATGATTGTCTCGACGAAACACTTGACAATCTACTTCAAGAAATAGGAATTTAAACCGAAATCAGCAAGTCTAGATAATCGAAAGTAAGTTGTAGCCAAGAGACTCAACGAGCATGACATTTTGAATGGAGCTATGATGTGAGATGGCCACCTTACCGAGGCCAACCACCTTACCCTTTGAGTTGTCACCGAAAGTGACATACTTTCGAGGACTATCATTTTCAGCAATCTCACCAAACATGTGTTTATCTCCGGTCAAGTGATCGGTACATCCACTGTCAAGAACCCATTCCTTTCCTCCTGACACATATCCCCGAAGATTTGCCATAAGACCAAAATGTCTCATTGCATCATCAAGATCAAAATCACTATCATCATCCTCATCATAGTATCCATGTTCAACATCGTCATGTGGTGGATCAAGTCCTAGAGAGGGTAATTCATTAGGGTGAGTTTGACAAAGATCTTGCTTATGAATTCTTATAGCTCGGAAATAATATCACCAATAATTCCAATATCTCCTTTGGCACGCATAAGGTCGGTGAGTTCAAATAGACGATCACCAAACATAGGATCACTAGTATTCATCTTACTCAAGGCAATAGACTTATAGAGAATCTCATCTAGATTTTTCAAGGAATAATTTGGAAAGCGTTCCTCAAGAAATTTCCATATAGTGTAGGCACACTCAAAAGTAGGCAAGGTTCTAATCAAGTTTCTAGGCAAGCCTCTAGTGATAAGATTAACAGTTCTAAGATTTCTAGTCATGTCAATAGATTGATCAAGGGTAGGATGCATAGGATCAACATGAGGTGCACAAGGGCTAGCAATGTACTTGTTCAATTGATATTGATTGAAAATTCTAAGCATCTCATTTTTCCACTCATGAAAATACTCTCCATCAAGAATAGGAACTCTATGTCTAAGACTCCCCAAAGTAGACTCATCCATCTTCCTCCAAAGGTGATTAAACCAAGGCAAAGGAGACCAATGCTCTGATACCACTTGTAGGATCTTGAGAAGAGGTGTCTAGAGGGGGGAGGGTGATTAGACACTAAGTACCAAAGTTGCAGTTTTTAAATTCTTTTAGGTTTAAGTGGAGTTTAGGCACAAGTTTTAACATTCTCAATACATAACAAGCAAGCATGCAAAGATATGTAGGCAGCGGAAAATAAAGCATGCAACTTGCAAGAATGTAAAGGGAAAGGTTTGGAGGATTCAAACGCAATTGGAGACACGGATGTTTTTGTCGTGGTTCCGATAGGTGGTGCTATCGTACATCCACGTTGATGGAGACTTCAACCCACATAGGAGTAGCAGTTGCACGAGTCCACGGAGGGCTCCACCCACGAAGGGTCCACGAAGAAGCAACCTTGTCTATCCCACCATGGTCGTCGCCCACGAAGGACTTGCCTCACTAGCGGTAGATCTTCACGAAGTAGGCGATCTCGTTGCCCTTACAAACTCCTTGGTTCAACTCCACAATCTTGTCGGAGGCTCCCAAGTGACACCTAGCCAACCTAGAAGACACCACTCTCCAAGAAGTACCAAATGGTGTGTTGATGATGAACTCCTTGCTCTTGTGCTTCAAATGATAGTCTCCCCAACACTCAACTCTCTCTCATAGGATTGGATTTGGTGGAAAGAAGATTTGAGTGGAAAGAAACTTGGGGAAGGCTAGAGATCAAGATTCATGTGGTTGGAATGGAATATCTTAGCCTCAACACATGAGTAGGTAGTTCTCTCTCAGAAATAGGATCTTTGGAAGTGTAGGCTTGTTACGATGCCTCTCTCCACGAATGAAGAGGAGGTGGAGGGGTATATATAGCCTCCACACAAAATCTAACCGTTACACACAATTTACCAAACTCGGTGGGACCGGATTATCAAACTCGGTCAGACCGATTTAGTAAACCTAGTGACCGTTAGGGTTTTCGGTGGGACTGACATGCATCTCGGTAGGACTGATTTGGTTAGGGTTAGGGCATAATGTAATCTCGGTGAGACCGATTACACAAACTCGGTGAGACCGAATTTGGTAATTAGCTAACCAGAGAGTTGGTCTGGCAAACTCGGTGAGACCGATTACTCAAACTCGGTGGGACCGATTTTGGTAATAAGTTAACCAGAAAGTTTGCATTGTAATCTCGGTAGTACTGATTGCTCAAACTCAGTTGGACCGATTTTGGTAATGGACATACACAGAGAGATTGCAATCCCATCTCGGTGAGACCGAGATCCCTAGCGGTGAAACCGATTTGCCTAGGGTTTGTGGCAGTGGCTATGACATCTGAACTCGGTGGCGCCGAATAGAAAGAATCGGTAGGGCCGAGTTTGACTTTTGGTTTAGGTCATATGTGTGGAAGTGGGAAAGTAGTTGAGGGTTTTGGAGAATATCACTAAGCACATGAAGCAAAAGGCTCATTAAGCAACACCTCATCCCTCCTTGATAGTATTGGCTTTTCCTATAGACTCAATGTGATCTTGGACCACTAAAATGTAAAATGAAGAGTCTTGAGCTTGAAGCTTGAGCCAATCCTTTGTCCTTAGCATCTTGAAGGAGTTCCCACATCCTTTAGTCCATGCCACTCCATTGTTGAACTTATCTGAAATATACTAGATAAAAGTGTTAGTCCAACAAGAGATATGTTGACATTAATTACCAAAACCACCTAGGGAGCACTTGTGCTTTCAGTTAGGTCTCCCGGCTCCCTAAGGGAAGCCGGACAAATACTTATTGCTTCTTGCTTGATTAGATTGATACATCTCCTCTCCTTATATAGAGAGGTTTACTTGACTCATAAGCAAACGACCCTAATAACGATAAGATAATTGGGCTAAGCCCCTAATAACGATAAGATAACTTGGGCCAGAGCCCACTGGGCTAAGCCCCTAATATGCCGGTCATAACAGTTGTAGTCACTTGTTTTCTTGATGCCATCAGGTGCTTGCTTAAATGCTTCAGTCCAACAAAAAGATCCAGAAAAGTTCATAGTTTGTTTTCTGAAAAGCTCCATGGTATTTCTTTGACTGCAGCATGTACATGCATCCCTACAAAAAATGGTGAGCATACCCCCAGTTGCACGCTGCTGCCCCCATGCTCTGCATTTTTCTTCTTGGAGCCAAGCTGTATTTGCAAATGCGTTTGGATTTGATAAACAAGATATAGAATAAAAGGGACGGGTGAAGAGAGAGCAAGTAGAGGAGAAAAATTGTGGGAGCCAGGCTTCTTGAAACATTGCATCTGAGTTGATTCTGGCTGCCTCACGAGTTAACAACTAACTTATTTTTGTGTGGTTCGTGCAGTCCTATAAGTGTTTATGTTCATGCCTAGAAGTGATTTGTTGTGAAGTTAGGCAATATGAAGTTGGGACAAGTCCGAATCGTGTGGCAGCGCCTCTGTGATTACTACTACAAAGAAGAAAGGATCTCTGTAAGTTAGTTAATAGCACCATGCCGTGCCTCTTGTGCTGCAAGACTGCTAGTTCTTCAACTAAAAAAAATATATGTTGCATGTTGTATAAGTGACTGAAATTTTGACCATGTGTTTAGAGTTAAGCAACTACATAAGTTGCATGCTGTATTGATCTACTTGTCATGCTGAAGTTCATTAGCTTCTCAAAATTTTCTGATATAAACAAGTTGGTGGCCGCCCATCTTTGCATGTATTTTATTTGGGATGTAAGTCTCTCTATAGATAATGTTATGAGTAATGCAATTGGAAGAGGTTGCTAGGAAGATTTTTAGTTCACCTTTAATGTGATTTGCACTAAATCTTTACAGCGCCAAATCCCGGTGCGCCCAACCGCTGCTCGTGAACCCTGCCTCCATCAGCTCCACTTCACCGGAGCCGTCAGTCCACAGGAGTAGGGGTAGCGGATCGCCTATAGCGGCCAAATCTCGGTGCGCCCAGCCGCTGCTCGTGAACCCCGCCTCCATCAGCTCCACTTCACCGGAGCCGTCAGTTCACAGGAGTAAGGGTAGCAGGTTCACCCGACGTCCGACGCCTTCTTCCATCTCCAAAAATCTTGTTTTTTGAGTTTAGTTCTTCGTCACATGTTTCACTAGCTGAAAATGCATGGTGTTCTGAAATTGCTTGCGGACCACTAGCTGAAATTGCTTGACAAACAGAGCAAAGGTTGTATCTTCATCTACTGTTTTTTTTGGATATTCGTCGTATGCATGAGCACGACTATATTTGCTTGTTATGATCTAGTGGGCAGCATTAACATTTTGGTAGTCCTTCTGCAGGGCCCAAACCCACTATCCTGCAAGAAAAGAAAGCAAAGCCCCAACCATCAGCTGCTCAATCATCAGGTAATTAATCAGCACTAAAACATACGTGTCTAATCCAATGCTGCGAAAGCAAGCTTGGAGTTGCCTGACTTATCTTTAGGTGTAGAACTGATAGTAAGATGGAGAAGAGATAATGCAACAAAAATCTTAGATAGGGCAGTGAAGTCCATTGCGCATTCTGATTTTTTGTAGCTCTGGACATCAGTTGTATTGAGACATGGATGGTTCTACACTTGAAGCACATATATCTTACAAGCATGATCACATGTTCCCTTCAGGGTCTGATGGCCAATGGAGAGGCGAAGCTAAAGACGGTTAGGAAGCGCAAAGAGAATTGGCAAAGACAGCAAGTCCATGTGTATTTAATAGCAAGTACGTGTATTACTACAAGAGAGGTACTGCTAGTGACACTTCACTGCCACATTTCAACAAACTTGTATATCCAGTCCTGGTTTGACAAAGTACTCTGCTGCTGGTTTCAGTTCCCTCGCTGGATTTGCAGTCTCACGACCATCCTCTAACACCCCGTCAGTGCCACCGATTTGAAGGAGCTCCATGAGCGTGTACTTCTCCTGGTATACAATTCCGTTCCTCCCTATATTGCAGTCATTTTGGTTAGTAAACTTGTATGGACGAAAAAGAGTTGTGCCAGGAAGTTCATATCTTAAAACTAGATAAGTTCGAAAAACAAACCACGACCAGTTTCAAAAAGAACCACCCTCGCGCCACCGCGGCGCCCAGGCCATTCACTGCCGGCACCACAGTCCGTTCACCGCCGGCACCACAGTCCGTTCACTGGTGACACAGAGGCCGTTCAACGATGCAATGGTGAGGTCTGGCCTTTCCCCTTCCTCTTTTTATGTAGCCTCTGAGTTGAAGTTCACCTCCATGTGCTGCTCCACTCGTAGCTCCCAGCCTACCCTCGAGCAAGTTCGTGTCGTGCACGAGATCAGTTCAACCTGTGCACTTGGTACGTTTGTGGGAATGTCTGGGCAAATGAAGAAACCATATATTTTTGTGCAATATTTCGACCCTGCATCCCATGAGTTCCTGATTTTCTTTTGTGCAACAGTTCGACCTCGACGCTTGTGGCAGTCCCACAAGGACGAGTGTGGTCTATGATCGAGCAGTTGATTCCCAAGCGAGTTCCTGGCTAAAGGTGGGCTTCCACGTTGAGGTGTGGAACGCAATGTACATGGAGATCCTGATGGAGTACGATGATGGCGATGTGGCGCAGGTGGACCTCATGGAGTTTGGCTGGGCTGGCGGCGGTCGGCGGTGGACGCAGGTGCATGAGTTGTGGGGCTCCATCTGCCGCTCGACCACCGCTTACTCCCACTCTGTTCACTGATTTTGTTTCCACTGTAACGCCTGTTCCTCGTCGACCTGCAGCAGCAGGACACAGGAGATCACCTCCGGCACCGCTGGTCACATGAAGGTCGTCAAAAATGGTATATTCTCCATAAAAATAGGTGTTTGCTTATCTATATTCTCTATTGTTGAATTATAGCACAAACATTTACTGAAACGGGGTGCTCAGGACGTCTATTTTAATTCCTGAAACACAAACTAGGTGCTCTCAGTTCAGTACGTGAACAATCATCAGTTCGTGAAAAATACATATAACATGCCTTGTTGTGTGGGATTTGGGGGGGTGCCTAGTCTGGCTAGAGTTTTCAAGCATAACAAGTGTGATAGTGGAAATTTTCAAAAACTTAGAAGTTCAAGTACATAAGAAAACATAAGTCCACTCTGTAAAAACAACAGTAGACGCAGAAAGTTCAGTTTTGCTATATGTAATTGGTAATGCAGATGTGTTCTTTTGTGGTGAGGATTTCGGCACTAAACTATGCAAACAATTTAAAAGTACTCAAGTCCAACTTGCAAACCCGTAGCAGTCCTATAGTGCAAGATGCATCAAATACAAAAAACAGTAAACCTGACTTGAAGCAAATTCACATCTGGTTGTTTATTTTGTAGCTCATCGTTTCTAATATAAGCCAATGCTTCTATTCTAATCTAGTTGTTTATTTTGTAGCGCACATTTTCTAATATAATGTTAAAAAGTCAGTAAGACAAAAGTAGCAGTACTGATCATTACGACTTACACAAATACTAGTACTGATCAGTACTATACAGAGCCAAGCTTCGCTATGGATATTACTGACCATAGGAATTTATTAGAATAATTTAATGTTTTTGTAGCTCACCTCTAATTTGTTTCTCTCTACTGCTCTTTTCTCTCACTATTTTGTTTCTCTCTGTACTGCAGCACGAGAGAGGTTTCGACGGATGCTGATCACTATCCCACTATGGCGTCGCCGATCACTAGCAAGAAGGACACCAGCAGGTTGAGGATGAAGTACATGACGCGGACAATGAGGATGACCAAAACATGGAATCCGTACACATAGCACCAACTGCAAATTCAAATTATCTGGCTGATGATTTGATTGCTACTTCTTAAAGAAAGTGTACTTAACAGTTAGATGTTTCTACAAGAGAGGAAAATTTGTTTGAACTAAAAACATTGATCAGTACGAATCAAAAACAATGATCAGATTGATAGTGCTCTCTCCTGCCTATTTTGGTTGATGCCATGAATAGTGAAAAAATTGTATGGGAATGCTTAATTATTACTAGCATGTAAGTTCAAAAAATAAAACACAATCGGTTTGTCTATGAAATTTGAGGAAGTCCGTCAACGGACACGAGGAAATTATGCTCAAAGGAAAAACACAACACATTTATTCGAGTAAAAATTTATTTTAGTTCAACTACACAAACCATGCAGGTTCGATAATGGTGATACCATAAGTTCGTACAAGGAAACAAATATGAATTTAAAACCAAAAACTTTCACTTCTATAAGTGCAAGTGCTCATCTATACACGGTAATTCAAGTTGGTAAAAGTTCAAGTCGCAAAACAAAAGAAGTCCATGACATCATTGCAAGAAATGTGAGTTAAAAAATAAACAAAACATTTTTCTTTTATAAAAAATGTCATTCAGTTCAAGGATACAAAGGATGCAAGTTCGGGGACGATGATATAGTAAACCGTTGAAAGGCTTGTCATGCTGCTGGCACACGCCTAGGCTGAGTACCACTTCCCCTCCTGCTTGCTCATGAGCGGCCACATTACGTCCCAGGAGAGGACGGCGCCGAAGAGGAGGGAGAGGTTGACGAGGTGCGAGCAGATCATCCCGACGCCAACATACGTCAGGCTGAAGTCAAAGAAAATTCTGGCCACGGAATCATCGAGGATTTAAAACGGTGAACTCTCTCATGCATTTTCATTTTTCAACCACCGAAACTTTAAAATTATTCAGCGAGAAAAAAAAAGAAGAAGTCATATAGGCTTACAAGTATTTACTTGATTTTTCTTCATGTAAAAAGAGAATGCAAGCTGAAATATAAAGTCTGCATATTCCTCATGTATGTTCAATTTCCAGAATAGGAAGAACCATACAAACATCATACATACATATTACAGTTCTGCATTTTAAATTTGAAGACCAAGGCAAAGCCCGATCGATGCAATTGGAGGTGAATGTCTGTTTTCTTGCTTGTATTTAATCTTAGAAAACAGAATCTCATCAAGTGAAAATCCATGAGCATTGCAGTCCAATTGTTCTAGGGATTGGAACCAGACGTGTGATTGAATCTTGCTTGGAACATGTGATTACGCAAAGTTGAGGAAGTATGGACTCAGATCCTTTAAGGGTTTGTTCCCATCTTGTGGGGCGATGGGATCTGAGTCCCACTATGAGGGATCGACCTTGAGAGATCAGCTACCGGCGTCATCGCCCCACAAGGTAAACCCGCCATTCATCTGGGGTCCCAAATTGCAGTGTTTGTCCCTCTTCATTTGTTATTAGTCTCTGCAATTTCATTCTTTAGCATCTGATGTGGCAGACCGTTTAATCAATTTTCGTGGATAGTCTAGCTCATGTGTTTGTGATCTAAGTGGTGCCACATGTTTCTTCATGAAGCCTCACAAGAAAGTTAGATTCTTCTCCATATCTTCAAATTGGTTGTTTATTGATGAGCTAGGTTGATTTGAGCCGTCTTACAGTAAGTGCTCAATTGCAACCTTAAAACCAATCATAAAATTGTTTTGGTCCATGTACGACTTAAATAACCCATCGTGTATTTAACTATTGATGTGTATAGGCAATTATTTACTTCTATATACGAATATCTTCGTTACATAAAAAAAGTTACGATGTACTAATTGGTAAGTAAATAAATTTAAAATAGTCAGTATGATTGTTCTTCTCTTCTCAAGTCTCAGATCTATTTAGACCTATTTTGTTTTTGTACTGACTCTTGAATTTTCTGCTTTCTATTTCCGAACCCTTTTGATATGTTCCTTACTCTTGATTTCAGCCTTTTAAGGTATGTTCTTCTTCAGGATTGCAGAGCATGGACCACCGTATGGAAGAAGGAGATGCCATCCTTATTGTCGTTGTCTTTGGTGTGTTGCTGCCATTTTTCTAATTCTTGCACTCTGAGACCTCGGTCTATCCATGTAGGTCATGCCTTCTAATCAGTCTTTTGACTCTTATATGCGTGTGTGCTCTTGCATTACTTAATAGATCTTGTTGTATACGATGATCCATTGTCGATTATACAAAGGTTCTGATTTTAAAATTTTGTAATGTTTAGTTTAGATTTAATTTTATTCCACCTCTTTTGAATGGACAACGTGTGTGCTGTTTAGCGATCACATGTGAAATTCATAGGCATTGTGAGGGCATGGAGAAAGGATTCAATTTTTGATTCTTTTTTCAGGGTTGAGCTATTACTGCTACACCTACACACATGGAAAACTCAAACTTAGCAGTCCAAAATTAAGCGACAAACTTTATTAACAGTCATCCGAAAATTCAAAGTGACATCTCACGACACATGAGCTTCATTTTTTAGTAGAGTAAGTAGATGATGCAGATGACAGTTCTACCTCTCTGACATAAACAATAACTTTCTGACCAAGGGCATACCTACAGGACAGCAGGAAGTCCTAAGGCACGCATCACACATTCACAAAAGATATGGAGCTGATATTTTAGATTAGTCTGAAGCTTTGAACCTTACCAATGCCCGTGATTTGACTCTTGGTGCTTGTGAGTTCTGAATGAAGTACAAGCAACCAATCTATGAATGATTTCTCATAGTATGTTACATGCTCTAATGTGATTTATGGCAGTTGTGTTCATCGTTTAACCGATCTAGCAATCTATCTTCAGTTCGCTTGAATTGTTTCTTGTTTTGTGGTTACATCTTACATGCATGGTTTGTAGAAGTAAGGGTCCATCTAGCAATCTATTTTCAGTTAGCTAACTACTCCCTCCATTCCGATTTACTCGTCGTGGTTTTAGTTTAATTTTGAACTAAAACCACGACGAGTAAATAAGAAAGGAGGGAGTAGAAGACAATGGTATTATTATTCTTAATTTCCTATATTAAAGAAGTATGTTGCCAGCAACCTACTCGGGTCCTCCCTGTGCACATCTGGTGGTGGCTCCTCCTTCTGCTTCTTCATGTGCGAGATCTATTGGTGGCTCCTCCTCCCTCCACAGATCTTTATATTTTGCCATTGCTAAAGGTACATGCCTTCATCCTAGAAGAGCCTGATTTTTCTTTTGATTGCATACATCATTAGCTTGCCAGTTTAATACTCAAATAGGAAATCAAATTCTTCCTAAGATCATGAACGGATTTTCTATAGTTTGGTTGCAAACTTAATGAACTGGTTCCTCAATATTCCAGATTGTGATGATAAGGTTCACAGGAGATGCAAGTACGTCTTCTGTCTAGAAAGGATAAATTGGTGTCCGATTTGACCACAAGCATATGATCTTTGCTCACAAGGTTGTACTTTGATAAGGCGTGATGCTCTTTTTTGTGTAAGTTGACGAACTCTGGTGAATGAATTGCAATTTGTTTGCTTTAATCATGACAGTGTACATGAGTATTTGGCTAATTATTATTGCTTAATTTATGTTTCCATCAAAACAGCGAATTTACATACGTCTAATTGATATTTGAACTGATGGTATAAAATAGTTTTGATCTCAAAATATTGAGAAGACATGGATTCAACTAGGGAGGAGTAGAGGAAGACCATGCAAATGAGGGATATATAAGATATGTGTCCTAGCACCTTTCATAAGAAGTTTTTTTTTGCAGAGATGTTCATAAGAAACTAATTCTGAAAGTGACTTTTCCAGCAAGAATCTAGCAAGGGTGACCTGACATGTGTCATCACAAATATACAATGACAAGTGATGTGTATTTGTTCTTCCATTGTTACTTTTGGTTTATTTTAACATATCTCCATAGTGATTTGCTACAAGTTAATGATTTTCATTGTTTGTTTGTTGTGCAAGTTTTGGCGGGCTGTGAAATTTGGATGTGCTATTAGTCATGGTGCCGAGCTTGGATTGAGGAGACGGATAGAAGAAGGTGATTTTTTCGACCATGCAATGTACTCCATGACATGAATTGATGATTGTTTCTCCTCGACGCACGCTTGCTTCATCGGTGCCAGTCAATGCGCTTGAGGAGGCGGCAGAGCACACCGGTGGTCCAAATCTAGGTGAATTATTGTGGCTGATCTAGAGGCTCGATCTAGAGAACGGCAGGGCCACAACGTTCGTGCAGCGGTGGCTGAACACACCATCCGGAGGCGAGCAACGGCTGCGCTGGCATCCGCTTGGAAGGGAAGCGAAGGCCATGGAGGAGGAGGCTATGCATGGCGGAGGAGCAGGTCGTCTTGTTGCCCTTGAGGACAGGAGAGCTGGCGCCGGCTCCAAGTACGCCATTGTCCAAGTTGCGCTTGGGCTTCCCTGTAGCAGGTCCACACCGTATCTTAGGTCATGATCGGGCTGACAGTGGTTTGGCCACTACACTTGACCATGTGCTCTGCTGACCTCGATGCCCATATTTTCCTAGACACCATGGCACGAGTACCGACCTCACAGGTTGAACTTATGGATGTTGGTATTTTGATCTTGCTATGTCAAATAGTACGATGTAATCTATGGAGCTGAAGCTATAGCTAGATCAGTGCATTCCAATTAATGAATTGGTGCCTATACATTTCAGTTTGAACTTGGATGTGAGCATGTGCATCTATTACTTGCTGTTTCACGCTGCATAGTGCCTGCACTCAAATTTTGGCTAGCCTTAATGGCTTATCTGAATTTTATAATCCTTACTTTCAATACATATCTCAAGAAAACAAGCTATGTTATGACTTCGAGGTCAAGCGGAGGTGATCGGATAACTCTAGCAAGCTGTAAAAACCATGTTTACGGAACTACAAGGTATGTTTTCCACCAAAATCACTTCATTATATCCAGATGCATGAATTTTTGAACAAATGCAGACTATATGACTGCTAAAAAGCAACTTGACAACCAATCTTCAATTAGTTATGAGATACAAATATAGATGCAAACATGTCAAGTCTAATGTGGCATCAAATTCTTTAATTGTTAAATTGTAGGTGCAAATATGTCAAGTCTAATGTGGCATCGAATTCTTATTAATGTTAAGTCTAATCTGCAGTTTGATATTACAAATATGTTATACTTTGATTTATTTGCTATCTTACTGTCATATCCGTGTCAAGCACAAGCCGACGCCTCTATTTCGGTGAGGCCAACCATCTAAAATACCTCCTCCATCTTAAATCCATTGATATACTTTTTTGTTACAGGCTTTTTATATATAGATATTAGAATTGGCACTATTTGGAAATATCACTTAATTGTTGGACCTTTTTTGCAGTATACATCTTGGCTGGCCTCAACATGTAGTTTTTCTCAAATTATGGGTTTTCTTCTTACATGCATTAGGTGCATGGTTTGCTTACGGTGATCCGTAATGTCGGTGGTGTTGCTGCTTCTAACTTCTACTGATCCATAACAAGTGCATACTATTTCGTTTGGATAGATCTTTATATATTTAACATTTAGCGTAAAAGTTTAGTATGTGAACAGATGGTACTATTATGGATTCTTTAACCTTTTCATGTCTGATGGCATGAACTTATCCATAGTAGGTACATGCAAAGGAACTTGACAAGAGAACAATACTCTTTTGAACAAGGCTAACTTGTTACCTTTAAATATCAGGTCCACACCACACACACACACCGTAAAAGAGAGAGATTTATATGTATCTTTTGCAGGATTGACAACACACGATGAGAAGACATGGTTTACCTCAGAGCTGGGGACCACAGAGGATAGCATCTTCGTGGATTCAGATAAGAATAATATTGTAAGAGGGCAAGGTATCATGTATACAATCAAGCATTGCAAAGGACTAGCTACTGCCTTGTTTATTTTATTTATGATTGCCCAAAAAATTCTTACTAGAATTTTGAGAAGTTTGGCCATCAGTTCTACTGCTTGGTCATTTTATATATCATGGTGCAGTCTTTCTTTTAATACAAGGTAATATTAATACCATCCATGTACATTTGTGTTTGCGGTCCTATACATGGCGACTAATTTTCATATACATTTTGTTTCATATTATCCATGAATATGGTTTTTAATGCATGTACCCTACAACTGGGTTATTATATGTGTGTGAAGTTTTTTTTTCCTTTTCACTTGATTACCATCTTTTGGCTGAGACTTTATAATTATTGCAAGTATGTTGAGAGTGTGTTAGAAACTAAGGGCAATCCTAATTGGATATGTCCAGTTCGACATGGCATTTGCAATTGCAAGATCCGTAGAACTAAGAAAGGACCGTTCCAACCGGCAATGAGTATTGGAAAGTATATATACTACATTACATATGGTTTCGTAATTATAATAACAAGCTCATTGCTCATATGGTTTCTGAAGTAGAAAACATCTATACCCTTTGATGTTTGAAGTGGAAATGTATCCATGAATGTTAGTTGTTGTTGTCAACGATTTTTTTGGAAAAGAATTAATAAAGCCATTTTTGTTGAAGAATAACTGGGGGGGGGGGTAGCACCCCACCGGTTTGTAATATTATTCGCAGGACGATATGTTTTCATCGAACTGATAAAAACAGCTAAATAAAGAGCTAAAACAAAAATATGGGGGACTGGTCAGCATGCTAGGTCAGAGCAAAGCGAAAACCCGTAAATGAGTCCCAAGGAGCAAAGATCATTATGTAGAATAGAATATGTTTGCTCCATGAAACCTTTCCTGGGCTCCATAAATTGTGTTTTTGTGCTCATGCTTATGCATATTCTATAATTTTGATTCGTTGTTCAGGCATTTGGAGTTCACAGTTTTCTAAGTTTCTCTTATGTGTGTTTTTGAAGAATTTGGTACTTTAGAGTCTTTCTATTATATTATCTTTGAATCTACTTAGAATAGATTAGTAGTATGATATAGTGAAGTAATCTAATTCAATTTTCTTTTTCATTGCAAGCACTTAATTTCAATCGGGTCAAAATAAAAAATCAAAGACAAATTTTTTCACCCATAAGTAGAACACCAGAGCTAATTGATACACCATTTAGAAAATTGATATATTGTTGTAGGGAGAGCAGCGCACGCAGCGGTGGTTAAGGGCTTAGTGCCTGTTGACCTCGTCTGTGGCCGCTGTTGGTCGGTGAAGGAGGCATGCATGAGGTGGTGCAAGGGCATGCTGGTGACGGAGTCGCGCATCATGAGGCCAGGTGAGTAACGCTCGGGAACTGCCGGGCGCTCAGACTTACGCGGGATGTGGTTGGCGCGGTGACTCAAGGAGGAGGATGTAGTTATGGGGGAGGGAGTGACGACGGAGGGGCTTCGATGGCCCGACAAGACCCTACATCATAATCAAGGAGGACCCTACATCTAAAGGAAATAGAGCAGTCTATATCATTAGTCTATTACTGGATTTTTAGAAGAAGGAAAAAGGGAGAAATTATTGTTTCTGCTACCCTACATTTTCTTTAAAATTGGTGTACATATATCAAGAAGAACTTGGTTGCAAAGTGATCAAACATAACATTCAACACAAACACATTGGTTTTGTAATTAAATGCCTAAGATCTTATAATGTTGAATTAAATTGTTTGATTGTACAATCAGTTCACATTATTTGGTGTAGCACGATGTTTAACATTTTAGAGTTCCATCCTTTTTAGTAACGAAATAATGACGAACTCATATTAGTGGATCCATAAAAGTGTATGATATTAGGTTATATAGCAAGGCAATTCTTGTTTGACGAGAATAATGAAAAACCAAGCAGCAAAAGAAGAATAGAAAGAAGAGATAATTTTTCGCTCGAGGGTGGGGCTGTAAGGAATCCGTGGCACGAGTAAACAAAAGCATCTTGGTCGTCATATAGAAAAACATCTTGGTTGCCTTCTCTCTATCTCTGTCCCATCTTGTTGCCAGGCATGGAAGAGAGGAGGGAGAGCCGAGGAGCGTGGTGGCCTCTAGGCATTTGCGGGGAAAAGGTAAAGGCCGCGGCATGACTACCCATCACAATGCCGCTGCTGCTTGCGTGCTTGTTTCCCTCCTTACATCCCCACATCCAACTCGATCTTCGGCTGCCGCAACGCCATAGATGACCAAGTCTAGCGCCCGCGCTCGCCGCCCTCTTGTGAATGGCCAACTGATGGCCGAAGACGGGGAAGGCTTCGATAGTATGATAGTATGATGTGTGTTAGCTAATTGTCAAGAAAAAGATGTGAGTTAGTTGAGACGGCATTATTCTTGGTTATTTTAGCTCCGTGAGTAGCATCTTAATTTTTTTTCAAAAGCTCGTGGCAATGCACGGGTGTTTTACTAGTCTGACGTAAGAAGCCACCCATCCAATCCTTTCCGGCCCGAAAACAAAAAGGAAAAAAAGCAGTTCGCTAGGCCCATCGTCTTCAACCCCACAAGGCCACAACCACCAGCGCCCGCGATCCAGCCCTGCTTCCCGCCGACGCCCGAGCCCCCTCCCACCAGCTCGCGGCCGACGCCTGAGCCCCCTACCGCCAGTGTCCTGCCGCCGCGATGAATGAGCCCCCTCTCCCACTAGCGCGTCGCCGCCCGCCTCGAGCCCCCTCCCACCAGCACCGCCGCCGCTGCGAGCCCCCCACCAGCGCGTCGCCGTCGCGAAGAGCCCCCTCCCACCAGCGTGCCGCCGCCCGCCCCGAGCCCCCTCCCACCAGCACACGGCCGCCGCCCCGATCCCCCTCCCACCAGCGCGCCGGCGCTGCCTCTGCTTCCATGGCCACGGTGCCGATTTCCCCTCCACCGCCGCCCTGATTCACCACCTCCGGACTGCTTCCCCTGCCCCCCTTGGACATCCCACCTCCCTGGACGAGCTCCGTCCATCCTCGAGTTCGCCTCCTCTCTCGCCGGTAACTGACGAATCTATTCATGAGCATATTAGTTCGTCATTTCATCACTTCGTCAGTTCGCCATGGCCACCGCCCCTCCATCCACGCAACCTCACCCGGGCCACACTAGGACGACTACAATTCACTTCGAACTCTCACGGTAAGTTCAGTGTGTGTAATGAAAATCATCTGTATGTCTTTATTCTCAGATGGATTTGGCAGTTCGTCTTTTACTATATGGGGTGTTCGAATACAGAAACATGGGAAATTCAAATCACAAACTGAAGACTGGGTATCCTTGCCTGTTTTTTGCTATGGTTCTGGTTCTTGTACTTTTTCATTTTGCAAAAAATGAAGAATGGATATGTGTATCTCGCCTATGCAGAAGCATATGCTCTGTACCAAAAAAGAACAAAACACTATGTGTGTAGCCGTTCCTGATGTAATTTATCATCGGTTCAAAAATGTTAGCACATACCTAGTTTCCATGTGTGTTATAGAAGAACAAACACTGTGTGTGTGTTGTGATTCATATATATATAATTAAGTATCTTCGCCACAGCTAGTGGTTTCGATGTGTCAAAAGATTATCATTTTCTGCTCAAATTAAGATTGCATTCAGAGATATAGCTATTTTCTTCTCAAATAAAAGTTTGACATAAAACTGAATAACTGTCTTACATGCAGCTTACACAAAACCCCGCCATTTGGGATAATAGTACTACTGCTACTACATCTCTGATAAAAACAAACATGAAACAGCCACTTCCCACTTGTTTTCTTACATCTTAACTTCACTTTTGCTACTTTAGCATATGTTCTACTATAGAAGTATAGATTTCTTGTAAATGGGAAGTTCAACTTCTCTGGGATTGTTGTTCTGTAGATATGAGAGAACAATCCTGAATGGAAAATTCATATGAGGGTGCTGATTGAAGTGCATGCTCTGGTATAATTCCATATACTTGTGTGGCTGCTGCATTTTTTTGGGTTCTTTACCTATTGGAAAAGACCATGACTTTCTTTTGTTTTTGCACCAATTCCACTCATTTTGGTTGTTGTGTGGTTCTATAGAGTTCACAGGTGATGTTTTGTTTCTGCTGCCCAGCGCACCTCCCGCCGCCGAGCCCACCCAGTGCAACACCCCCGCCTGCCCGAATGCACCTCCACTGTCGTGCTCCTCCTGCCACCCCATTCACCCATGCGCCACCCAGGGTCCTACCGACCCACGCTGCCGCAACCCCTGCCACCACGCGCAGCCGCGATGCCTCCCCTCCCCACGCCACACCGCACATCCTCCAGATCCACCATACGCTGCCGCCTAGCCCGCGCCCGCAGCCATCCACCTCACTGCCACGAGGCACCTCCCAGACGTCACCGTCAAGAGCCTCTCTTCACCACCACGCCTGGTAATTGAACTTACACGTGATGACCTGTGACCAACTGCCCCGCCTCTACAAGCTCCTCGGGGATGATTTGGTAGTCACTGGGATTCCCTGCAATCGCCAAAGCCCAGCGCCGCTCGGGATCTACGCCTCCATCGGCTCCACTTCGCCAGAGCAATCAGTCCACAAAGATCACAGGTTCACCGCTATTACCTCAGTGCCAAAGTGCCAAAGAGTTCAGTTCAGACTATACTAAACGTCTGTATTGTAGATAATATTTGCATTGTCTTAAATTTCTGGAAACAAGCTTCAGTACAAGAAAAACTAGACGATACCCCGCGCTCTGCGGCGGGAAATTCAACTATGATTTAGAGAGATATGGCAAAGTGAAAACATGTAGTGTATGATATTTATCGTAGTGACACATTTCAGCACAAAGAAGTTAACATTGATGCATCTTCTCACTTCATATCTCATCAATCTACTGAAAATGAATCGTACATCCGATGTTATGATGTTAGGCCGGAAAATATTACAGGAAATAACACAATTACGAGCCGGCTAAAACTGTTAAAACTAATATTCTATAGAAATAGTTTAGTTTATTTGGAGAGATATCTTGGCCTACCTAATTGCTTTATCTGGCCATGATAGCAAGATCCTACAACCAGGAAATGGAGAAATAAACATGAGTTAGTGTTGATAAATTTGACTGTCCTATTAGTGGACATGAAGATGGGCTCAACAAATGTGTATAAAATAAATATAATAGTCGTAAGATAAACATAACACGACAATATAAGACTATTCTAAACATAATTGCTCAAAAATAGAAAGAAGAAAACCAATAGACCACAAAATAATTAAGAAAGGAATGGTCAATTAGTATACACAGACCAAATGCTTATGAATTCCCTACAGAGTTGGAACTCTGAAGATCAGAGTACTACTTTTATAGAACAAATTAACAACCAATAAATAGATAGGCTCCTGATTGGTGTTGACAGTATATGTATGATATGCCAGAATCAAAATCCTTGGGAGTTAGAACTCTGAAGATCAGAGTACTACTTTTATAGCACAAAAAACAACCAATAAATAGGCCCCTTATTGGTGTTGGGCAGTATATAAATGATATGTCAGAATCAAAATCCTTGGGAGTTAGAACTCTGTAGATCAGAGAATACTTCTTTTATAGAACAAATAAACACAAAGCAAAAAGGCCGCTGATTCGTGTTGACAGCGTATGTAGGATAGGTTAGAATAAAATTAAATAATGTGTTTTGATCTGAATGGGCTCGATCTGGTCCGCCCAGAGTTTCGACATTTTAGTTTCTTCAAAGATCCTCATTCATTTGCATTTCCAAAAGATACAACCTCTTTGCATTTTCCCCCTAAACTGTGAATTAACTTCTGGTATAAAGACTGAATAGTGCAAATAAGTTGAAGCTATTTTTCCAAGCTCACCTCCTTCGACTGGTGGTGACGTCAGGTTCGCCCATGCTGTAGCTACCCCCATGAATGGTGGCCGAAAAATGGAAACAATCAAAATCACATTGTATAATCTAAAATGATATCCATTATCTAATGTCCGAGTGAAAGAGCCACTTTGAAAAATCCATGTGGAGCACGAAGTGTTGTTAGCCTGGACGGAGAGTGACGGAGTTGTGTGATGCAGAGGCACATATGGTAAGATATATATGATCCAATCAAATGATGTGTCTTTGTTCGACACCATCCAAATAAATGGACGGAGAGCAGACATCAATTGTCGTTTAGGTACTCAATCACCAATTCTCGTACGTGATGCTGGCCAACACAGTTCCACCAGATGAGCTAAAGCACTACTGAGTTAATGGCGTATGCTAATACCGCATCTAGGCCAACGACAGCGACATGAGACTGAAAGAACAAACTGTAAAAACCATAAAGTACCTGAATGCTGAGGGATTGATGTCCTGGAATGCTGGAACGCAATGACCTTGTCATCCTGCACACAACAACGAAAGGTCCCACGTTTAGCAAGCAAATCGACATATAGCAGCGCTTGCACACAAACAACACAAGGTCTCCGATATACATTTATCATAACAGCGTGTATATTGATCAGAGACGGTGAGGGGACGGTGTACAGAACACAGTAGAAGAGAGCCATGGTGGAAGCGGGCGCGCGGCGGGCGATGTTGCAAAACACACACCAGTCCGCCATCTGTCTTCTCCCTTTCCCCTTCGCAACGGAGGCGTTGAAGCAAAAAGACTTTTTCATGGACCCCCTTCTAGGACGCAGTGGCCATGGTCGCAAATGCTTGCCGCGGTCGCCGAATTCGTTGTGCCTTCGTTGAGGATCTGGCATTCTGGGGATCGGCAATGGAATAACGGCCCGACCTAAACCTGTTAGCACTCGGCTGGGGTACTGCTTCCGCACCAAAAATTCAGGCCGCCGGAGAAGTTAGAGGCCAGGGCTGCCAGACCTAGGATATGGCGTTGGGGATGAGTCGTCTGCCATCTTCAGTAGGGCAGCGCAACCTCATCGTTGATGCCCATCTTCCATGGAGGCGTCAATATTTCTGACCGGAGAGAAGATGGACGTGCAGACCACTGAGAAACAGAAGCGGTTGGGGGCTGAGGATAAGAGACGGTCCGTCTCGGGTATTAAAGAGGAGAATGTCTCGTCGGTTTCAGAAAAGTAAATGTCTCGTGGGTTTCAGAAGAGAAAGAGTAAGAGGAACTGATGTGTAATTAAACCGGACGATGTAAATTGTGTAATTCTTTTGCTGAGGTGGTGGTTTGCTGAGTTGGATGGATGCATGTTGATAATGATGTGGACAGTGTGCATGTTGAGAGAATTAGTTGTAGTGGGGATCAACTTCTTAAGAATGTAAGATGGGTCAGTCAGTTCATCCATATCCAAACCCCCGTCGACATGCGGTGGCAGGAAACATTTTCAGGTTATTTTCTTTCTCTCTTTGCTTAGCACAAAATTGTGCAAATGCCTAGCAGAAATAGAACATGGGTAGGTTCATGAAAATTTGTAGTAGTAGTTCGGCGTGAAAGGATTCACATCAGTTCAAACATTTTTCAATGTTCAGTAAAAGTTCAAATAGACCATAGGCTTTTACCTCATTCGAAAAAGCCTAAAAGCAACAATACAATAATAGAAAAAAATCAGTTCAAAAAAATATATGCTGGAGGTTTGTCGGAATGACAGAAAAACATCAGTTCAATTTTTCTATACCATCGCTTTTATTGCTAAATGTTTTAGTCACTTGTTTCTTGATGCCATCAGGTATTTGCTTAAGTACTTTGGTCTTCTGCCGCTGGTACTAGTGTGGATGGGTAGCAAGTTCAACTACCAGTCCACACCAAGTTCAGGCATGTTGCCTGTTTCCCACATGTTCCTAGAAGTTGTTCTAGGATTGGAAAGCTAGCAATAGCACACTCTTGTTTTCACTCTTTAAGTTCAGCTCAATTTCTAATTTAACATGACATGAGCTCCCTCTCCACCACTCTACGATATGCAGCGTTGTCCTAGTCCAGCCCCATGGCGTACATTAACTTAGTTGTTATAGCAAAAATAGTACATAACTCTTTTTGTTTTTATTTTTGAACTTATGATATTATTGTACATTAACTTGGTTGTCCTTTTTATAAGAACTTGTACATTGCCTTGTCAGGTTGTGCGTCTACTACTCAAAACTCCGCAATAGTTCAATGAAAAATGTCTACATCAGTTTCAACTAAAAAATACCATAAGTTCAGAGGAAGAAAAAGATCACCGGCACGTTTTGGTCCACGCAGGCCATCAGAGGAAGAAAAAATGTTTCTTCATTCAGTTCAAGTTGCTCTAGGATTTGTCCATGTTCTGGAGGGACGTAATTAACTTGTGGTTTGCAGTGGGACCTACTGTATAACAAATATGTGTTGAACATTGTTGATTGGAGGGATGTGTACTGATGTACCGTTCCTATTGGATCCTTCTTTTATAGAATAAACATTTGTTGTTTTTTACAGGAATAATTATTTGACGTATGTGATGTGATCTGCAAACTATGTATCCACATTATATGTAGATTCATTTGAAACCTTGATTTAATTTTTAATGAAAAGCACATAATTTTTAATATGTACTTGTACATATGCTTATGAGGGTTGTGTGTGTGCTATACAAAATATTTGAAGCAATTCGACAAACATTATATTTGCATCAGTTCATACTCAAATATACAACAAGTTTAGAGGAAAACAAAAATAAAGTTTGAAGTTGAGAAACATGGGATGTTTGCTCATATGTATAAAAATAAGTTCTTGGAAAAGAAGAACACAATAGTTCGGTTGAAAACAATGATCAGTTTGATAGTGCTCTCTCCTGCCTATTTTGGTTGATGTCCATAAATGGACAAAAATTGTATGGGAAATGTTCTATTATTACTAGCATATAAGTACGGAAAAAAGTTGAACACGACGTCCCAGATAAGTTTGGAAAAAAAGCTCATACAAATAAACCATGGAAATTCAAAATAGAAAAAGTACAAGTGGTAAAATGAAAGAAGTCCAAAATATCATCGCAAAACAATGTCGAGTTCAAAAGAAAACACAAAACATTTCCGTCTTATTAAAAATATCATTCAGTTCAACAGTATAAACTATGCAAGTTCGGGCATGATGATATCATTGAGAAGTGACGAGGAAAATCATGCCGAAAATACAGAGTAAAGTCTAGTACGTGAAGACACGCTCAGTACAAAATCATACAGACATCCGTTCAAGTACTCTTTTTCTGGAACCATTCAAAAGTGCTCTGTGAGAAATACATCAGTACAAACACACACATACATCAGTACAAGTACTCTGTTTTTTCTGACGGAAAAATAGCATGATGGGTCTCACCATATTCAAAATTATTCTTGAACGGTTACAAATTTGAGAAAATGTTCAACATGACTTAGTTTCGCATTTTCTGTATCTTTCCAGCGGTATATTATTTGCCCCATTTTGACAAACTTTTTTAAAAAATCGCGTTAAAAATCAAATTTGACCGTACTTGAATTCATTTTTAAACCGCAAGGAAATAGAAAAATATTTCTATACGAAAAAGTTACGCATTTTCCATAGCTTTCCAACGCCGTATCATTTGCATCAACCCGACAAACTGTTTGCAAAAAAACACGAAAATACGTTTCACCCAGAATTTCACCGTTTTTTGAATAACTTTTAATTTGTATATAATTTAAAAAATAGTAGATACATGGAAGATGCGGATTTTTACCATCTTTCCAACCCCATCTTATTTGCTCAATTCCGACAAACTGTTTGAAAATTGAGTCCAAAATACGATTCACATTTTCGGTTTTGAAAAAAATTGTTTTTTTAACACTGCTCTTAAACCGTGATGATTTTGCAAAATATTCCTACATATTTGTAATGTAGATGTCAAGAGCTTTCCAATAATATATTACACGCCTCATTTCGACGAAAAGACGATCAGTTCGACAAGATGAAAATTATCAGTACAACCGCCTGAAACCATCAGTTCAAGTAGGGTAACAGAATATATAGCCCAGATGTGTAGACACACACACACATCTGGGTTATACTGTTTCGCCTAACAAAATATATATGTATATATATATATATATATATATATATATATATAGACACACACACATATACCTATATAGTGTGCGAATAACTTTGAAAGTTGGTCATTGGATGAAGCCAATCCAACGGTACAGAGATGGCAAATCCGAGCACTACTGGCCGTTGGATATCATCTACATTTCACCAGATTCTGCCACATGTACAATTTAGAAGGCTCCATGGTTGAACTTAAGCATAATGCACAAACCTCAAAAGACAAGCACTTCTCCTTTGTTCTCTAGAATCTTCCATATCTTAATAGCCCAAACTTTTTTTTCTAAATAAATTGTCACTTTTTGTTTTTACCTTTACAATGCACAATTCCATGAATCTTAAAATAGATTTTTTATAAAACTAATTGATTTTGGATGAGATGAACTATAAGAATTAAACAAACATCTACATCATGCATATATGACTCAAAGCTTACATGCTATAGTATGGTATTTATTCATAATTTGGTTACAAAATCTCATGCGTGCAACACACGTGTACCTTACTAGTATCAATAGGAAACCATCATGGTCAAACCCTTCTCGTTGTTGGGCCAAAGGGATAGATTGTGTGGGTGTCACGCCCAATATGCGATCCTATCCAAAAGGACTCGACGGTCCCACCAAGGATAGACCCGCATATTGAAACACTTTTGCAAGGTGGATATCATTACATCAACATTACATAATAGATGGGGATACATACATAAGGCACAAATGCCACAAGAATACATCAACATCATATACAAGAACAACATCCGACTACAGATGAAACATAAGCGTAAACTCAAACGACATCCACCTCGCTAGCCCAGTGCCGACTGGAACCTATCCCCGATCGAAGAAGAAGCAAGAAGAACTCCAATACAAGCAAACATCGCTCTCGCGTCATGACCATCGCAAACCTGTACACTGCAACTTTTGGTGTAGTAATCATGAGCCACGAGGACTCGGCAATCCCATTACCATGGGTATCAAGACTAGCAAAGCTTAATGGGAAAGGAAGGGGTAAAGTGGTGAGGTTGCAGCAGGGGCTAAGCAAGTATGGTGGCTAACATACGCAAATGAGAGCGAGAAGAGAAACAACGGAACGGTCGTCAACTAGTAATGATCAAGAAGTGATCCTGAACTCCTACTTACGCCGAGACATAACCCGAAACCGTGTTCTCCTCTCGATCAACCCGAAAAGAGACACTCACTGATTACGCACACGGTTGGTGTATTTTAGAAGAGTTTGCTTCAAGTTAACTACAACCGGATATTAAAAAATTCCCATACGCCACATAACATGGGCACGGCTCTCGAAAGTTTATACCTGCAGGGTGTCCCAACTTAGCCCATGATAAGCTCTCGCGATCAACGAAGGATATTCCTTCTCCCCGGGAAGACCCGATCAGTCTCGGAATCCCGGCTACAAGACATTTCGACAGCAATAAAACAAGACCGGCAAAGCCGCCCGGATGTGCCGACAAATCCCGATAGGAGACGCACGTACCTCGTTCTCAGGGCACACCGGATAAGTCAAGCTAGGAGTAAAACCAACCCTCGGGTTGCCCCGTGGTGGCCCCTTGATCTGCTCGGTTCGGACCAACACTCGAAGGAGCACCGGCCCGGGGGCTAAAATAAAGATGACCCTTGGGCTCCGGAAACCCAAGGGAAAAAGGGCATAGGTGAGGCAAATGGTAAAACCAATGTTGGGCCTTCTTTGGAGGAGTCTTATTCAAAGCGAAGCTGTCAAGGGGTCCCATAAATCACCCGACCGCGTTAGGGACGCAAAAATCCGGGAACATAACACCGATATGACGGAAACTAGGGCGGCAAGAGTGGAACAAAACACCAGGCATAAGGCCGAGCCTTACACCCTTTACCAAGTGTATATATGCATTAATAATATAAGATATATTGTGATATCCCAACAAGTAAACATGTTCCAACAAGGAACAACATCTCCATGTTCCAGCAAGGAACAAACTTCATCTTTACTGCAACTAACCACGCTATAAGAGGGGCTGAGCAAAGCGGTAACATAGCCAAACAACGGTTTGCTAGGAAGGGTGCAAAAGGTTAGAGGTCGACATGGCAATTTGGGATGGCTTGATAAGCAGGTAATAGGTAGCGCAGACATAGCGATAGAACGAAGCAACTAGCATAGCAATGATAGTAGTGAGATCCAGGGTAGCGGTCATCTTGCACGAAATCCCGCAAGGAAGAAGAACGAATCCATGAAGAAGACGAACGGATGAAGCCGAACCAAGCGTGACGAACGAATCCTCACGATCGCAACGAAACAGGAACTAACAAGAAGAAGCACACAACATGGTAAACACACCACACATGAACAAGACATGATGCACAACAAGCATGATGCATGACAAATCTAGATGAAGCTACTCATGGCAAGCGATGATGCAAAAAAGAGCAACACATCAAAGCAAGTTTAAATGAGGCCGGAAACAACATATAACAATTCCGGTAAGTCCTCATATGCAAATTTCGAAATTGGTCCAGATCTGAATAAACCTTATGTTCAAGTTGTTAAACAGCAAGTTAAGATGCACCACAATGATCTACACGAAATTTTAGTCAAGTTACATATAAAGTTCATTTAATTTGGAGCTACGGCCTAGAAGATATGAGCAAAACAAGGTGAACATGGCATTGATGCAAAATGCATACAAACATCAAGCAAACACCTCAAAACAAGGATGCAACATGATAATATGAAACTACATGCAAAATCAAGCAAGTTTCATATAGAGCACACTCAAAACGGAGCAACGTGCAACACATACACTCTATACAAGTTATAGCAACAATCTGACCAAAACAGCAACTAGGCATATTGCAAGCATCAAAACAACATGCTAAAGAATCTCAACATAATAACAAAAGGCATGGGAATGATTTACAGGTAAAGCATGACAAAACATGAACACTGAGCTATCTCCAGAAATCACTAGAACATGCTCAAACACACATGGCAATATTGCAAATAATAACAGTTTCAGACTTATCAGGAAATAACATCAGGTTGCAAGGTTTAGAGCTATCAAACAACATGTTACAGCAAGCTATCAAGTCAAACTAGAGCATGGCATGAATCTACTAAATGCATAGAACAAAAGTCCTTTACTGACCATAAGCCAAAAAGGACCAGAAGATATGATGGAACCCATGTAAACATGGCAAGTTATATTACAGATTCATACATGGCAGGAACAACAATAAGTAGGCATGTTGGTGAGCTTGAACCACTCACCACAGAGCAATACATGGCATGGCAAGGCAACTCACAGTAAGAAGACATGGCATAGAAGCTATACATGGCAAGAACAACATCATAGCATACAAGGATCAACTACAACAAAGATGGCATGGCATATTACAAAACATATGTAGGACTCAAGTTCATAGGATGCACACATCAATCATGGCAAAAATGACAAAAGTGCATGTTCTGATAAGAATCTGAAACTAACATCACATAGCCCTCTACTAACAGAATTTCTGGCATCAAGATGAGCTCAAATGAAAATGGTGCAATGAGATGAAATGATTTACTCGTCGAGACGAACAATTTGACATATTACACGCACGAAACGGAGCAATATGCAGAGAGTTATGGCATGATGAACATGGCATGAAAATATGCAAAATCTGGGACTTAGAGGAATTACCCTCGCGAAGAAAGTCAACGGTGGCGCGGATTACGAGGATGGCCGGAGTTGGACGTGATGGTGGCCGGAGTTGGCGGGGATCGACGGATCCGGGCCGGATCTCGCCGGATCCGGCTGGATCCCGGCAGGGGAGGTGGCTAGGCGACGGGGAGGCGCGCGGCTGGGAGCTTTGGCTGCCCGGCTGGTCGGGCGCGATTTCGGGCGCCGGCGAGGAGGCGAGAGGCGGCGGGCGGGCGTCCGGCGGCGAGGCGGCGGGACGGCCCGCTGGCCGGGCAGCGTGGAGGCGCGGCGACGAGGCGCGGTCGGGCCGGAGCCACGGGCGGGCGTAGGGCGCCGGGCGGGAGCAGCGGTTGCGGCGGCGGCAAGAAGCGGGCTGCTGGTTCGATTGCCTCATGGGCTGCCGGCGGACGGCGGCGTCAGGCCACGTGGCGAGATCCGATTGGGCGCGGGGCGCGGGCGGACGTGTCCGGCCGCCGGGCGGACATGTCCGGCGGCGCGGAGGGAGATTTTTTAGGGTTTGGGGTAGAATGATCCGCGAATTTCGGGGGGAAGACATATTTATAGATAGAGGGAGCTAGGAGAGTCCAAATGAGGTGCGGTTTTCGGCCACGCGATCGTGATCGAACGACCGAGAGCATGGAGAGGAGTTAGATGGGTTTTGGGCCAGTTTGAAAGGGTGTTGGGCTGCAAAGAGAAAGAGGCTTTGCGGTTACCCGGTTAACCGATGGGGTATCAAACGACCTCCAAATGACCCGAAACTTGACAGCGGTTCACGGTGCTATACCAAGGCCGCTTGACAAACCTTGGTACATTCCGAGACCGTTTAACACCCGCAATCGAAAAGAGGTAAAAGGTGCGCCGGGAGACATAGGAGTGCCGGATTGCAAAACGGACAACGGGGAAAATGCTCGGATGCATGAGACGAACACGTATGCAAAATGAAATGCACATGACGACATGATATGAAATGAAGATGATGACATGGCAAAGTGCAACACGCAAGCAAATGACATGGCAACGAAGGCGAATAACTGGCGGACACCTGGCGCATCGAATCCGGGGCGTTACAACACTCCTCCACTAACAAGAGATCTCGTCCCGAGATCTTAGGACCGAGACGGAAGAGAAAAGGGATGAGGTGAAACAAGAAACGCAAGAGAGAAGAGGCAAAGAATCGAGAGCACACGAAAAGAAGAGAGAAGCGACGAGAATGGCAAGAATCGAAGGCTCACGGAATCAGATAGACTATGAAACAACTCGTTCTAACCGGAGTGGTTAGAATGAGAAAAGAAACGGATAAGACTGAAAGGATTTAGGCAGCACTCCGGCTAAAACATGGAGGGAATAGAATCTGAACTTGAGAAGATGGAACGATACTTGATGAAGACATGACACAAATCCTCCGGAAAGAATTGAAGAGTTGCAAGAAAAGAAACGGAGAAGATTTGGAAATTCAGCAACAAAAGAATTGCTTGTTGTGGACTTATAGATAACGTCTCAAAATTATGAGGTGATAACCGACCACAAACGGAAATGATTGGATAGCTGAGAAGAACGAAGAAACGCAAAACTCCACTTCAAAAGAATACGAAGAATTAATTACACTTCGAGATGAGAAGAAAAGATACTTGAACTCCACCAACAAAATCTTAATGAAATCTTGAAGAATGAATTAAATCATGACGAGCCACCATGAAGAACTCCGGTAACAAAAGGATGATGAGATAGAAATGAAGGAAGAAAGAATAAGATGAGCTTGCATGAATTAGATGGAGGATTCCGATGAAATGACCGAGGAAATTGAACTCCGGAAAAGAAAAGATTAAATCACTTGGAACTAGAATTTATTAATCAAGAAGAAACTCCAAAGAAAAAGATCAATCACTTGGATGAAATAAGAATAAGATTTATTGTATGCTTATCCTTCATCAAATTAAATTGATGACAACCAATGGATTTTTGCAAACTACTTATTCTTCTTGAAAAAGGATTGAGAAGTGACATAGCGCCACCTTGAGAAGGACTTCATGAATCACCGGTAGGTTGAAAAGAACGAATGGATTAAAAAGATAAACAAGGAAAAGAATCTGAAGGAACCACCGTAAGAATTCGGAAATGACCGATTTAAAGAGAATGAATCACGGGAAGAATTAGAAGAACATAACTGCTCGAGGGGATTTAGATACAAAAGAACAAAGAGATCATGAGCTGATTAAAGAACACTTGAACGAGGCACCGGGATAATATTGAGACGAACGAAGGGGCACGGATATATAATAATTGGAGAACGAATTTGAAAAACTTAGAATGGAGAGATATTCCGAAAAGATGACCTTCGGATGATCGGAACAGAAAAGCAACTCCTGAAATACTCCGGATGGGTAAGAAAAGAATCTCTAACAAACGGAATAATTCGAGAGGATAGCATGAAGCTAGAACCACGAATCTTCGGGAGAACGGACAAGATTTAGAGGAAAAAATTCTCTTCAATCTTCAAATGATGAGGAGAAACACCACCAAAATTAATGAGATACTCCGGTAGAATGAAAAGCAGAGAGGTTGATTCAACAATGAAATGATTTGGACTCGATCTTGAAAAGGCATCTGACTGATGAAATTCATCCTTACGTCATACTTGAAAAGAATTGAGAATAACTCCGGGGAAATTAGAAGAGTCAGGTAAGATCCTGGGAAAAGACCTGTGGGTTAGGGCCCACTGAAGAGAAAAAACACCATTGGAAAGGGATGTTGAATAGATAGATGATGCACCGGAACAATTGAAAGATTTGAATGAGGTGACAACCTCGAAATAATTAAAAGCAAACACGAATCTTCTGAGATGTCTTCCGAACTCCGGAATGATAAACTGGCGAGAGGCGAACGAGCAGGGAAAACAATTGACCCAAGGAAAAGAATATGGTCACCCTGAATAACTTGAATTGAATCCGCCGGAAAAGAAAAAGAGATGAAGAATGACGAACGAGACGAGAATTCACGGTTGAAATACTTGAGGGAAGGCGAAGATACTCCAAATGAAATTGATGCTCGAAAGAGGCTCGGGCTCCGGGAAGAAGAGGGTGGGAGGGCGGAAAAAACAAAGGCAACTCGGGAGGGGAACCGACGAATAACTTGAAGAGAAAACACCGGTTGAAGAAAGCAAAGACTTCACACGAGTAGGATAGATACTCGATTACGGACTCCGGTTCCAAGATGAAAAGGGGTGGGCGGGTGGGAAAAACAAGGACAACTTCGGACAAGGAAAAACAATGACGTTGGAGGAAGAACTGAGGATTGAACTTGGTAAAGGTGAATAGGCTCGAGTCAACTTGACGAGAAATGCACCGGATAAAAGAGCAGAGGAACAACGATCGGAAAACCAACTGCGTGATCCTAAAGAAAAATTTGAAGGGGAAGAGAAGTAATTCAAAACACCTACGTCAAGATTCCTTACCAGAGCGGCGAAGGGACTGAGGAGTAAAAAGAATTCCTACTCTCCGATATAACTAGACTCCAAAATAGTTTTCTTCTAGACTCGACAACGGCCAAACTACACGATCAATCAAGGGGCTCCTAAGGTCGGTCGAGGCTCTGATACCAACTTGTCACACTCAATATGCGATCCTATCCGAAAGGAACTCGACGGTCCCACCAAGGATAGACCCGCATATTGAAACGCTTTTGCAAGGTGGATATCATTACATCAACATTACATAATAGATGGGGATACATACATAAGGCACAAATGCCACAAGAATACATCAACATCATATACAAGAACAACATCCGACTACAGATGAAACATAAACAGAAACTCAAACGACATCCACCCTGCTATCCTGTGTCACGACCGAACCTATCCCCTGATCGAAGAAGAAGCAGAAGAAGAACTCCAATACAAGCAAACATCGCTCTCGCGTCATGACCATCGCAAACCTGTACCTGCAACAGTAGGTGTAGTAATCTGTGAGCCACGAGGACTCAACAATCCCATTACCATGGGTATCAAGACTAGCAAAGCTTAATGGGAAAGGAAGGGGTAAAGTGGTGAGGTTGCATCAGCGGCTAAGCAAGTATGGTGGCTAACATACGCAAATGAGAGCGAGAAGAGAAACAACGGAACGGTCGTCAACTAGTAATGATCAAGAAGTGATCCTGAACTCCTACTTACGTCAGACATAACCCAGAAACCGTGTTCTCCTCTCGATCAACCCCAAAAAGAGACACTCACGGTTACGCACACGGTTGGTGTATTTTAGAAGAGTTTGCTTCAAGTTAACTACAACCGGATATTAAAAAAATTCCCATCTGCCACATAACCGCGGGCACGGCTCTCGAAAGTTTATACCCTGCAGGGGTGTCCCAACTTAGCCCATGATAAGCTGTCGCGATCAACGAAGGATATTCCTTCTCCCCGGGAAGACCCGATCAGTCTCGGAATCCCGGCTACAAGACATTTCGACAACAATAAAACAAGACCAGCAAAGCCGCCCGGATGTGCCGACAAATCCCGATAGGAGTCGCACGTACCTCGTTCTCAGGGCACACTGGATAAGTCAAGCTACGAGTAAAACCAACCCTCGGGTTGCCCCGTGGTGGCCCCGCAGGCTGCTCGGTTCGGACCAACACTCGAAGGAGCACTGGCCCGGGGGGGCTAAAATAAAGATGACCCTTGGGCTCAAAACCCAAGGGAAAAAGGGCATAGGTGAGGCAAATGGTAAAACCAATGTTGGGCCTTCTTTGGAGGAGTCTTATTCAAAGCGAACTGTCAAGGGGTCCCATAAATCACCCGACCGTTAGGGACGCAAAATCCGGGAACATAACACCGATATGACGGAAACTAGGGCGGCAAGAGAGTGGAACAAAACACTGTGCATAAGGCCGAGCCTTACACCCTTTACCAAGTGTATATATGCATTAATAATATAAGATATATTGTGATATCCCAACAAGTAAACATGTTCCAACAAGGAACAACATCTCCATGTTCCAGCAAGGAACAAACTTCATCTTTACCTGCAACTAACCACGCTATAAGAGGGGCTGAGCAAAGCGGTAACATAGCCAAACAACGGTTTGCTAGGAAGGGTGCAAAAGGTTAGAGGCTGACATGGCAATTTGGGATGGCTTGATAAACAGGTAATAGGTAGCGCAGCATAGCGATAGAACGAAGCAATTAGCATAGCAATGATAGTAGTGAGATCCAGGGTAGCAGTCATCTTGCCTGAAATCCTGCAAGGAAGAAGAACGAATCCATGAAGAAGACGAACGGATGAAGCCGAACCAAGCGTAGACGAACGAATCCTCACGATCGCAACGAAACAGGAACTAACAAGAAGAAGCACACAACATGGTAAACACACCACACATGAACAAGACATGATGCACAACAAGCATGATGCATGACAAATCTAGATGAATCTACTCATGGCAAGAGATGATGCAAACAAGAGAAACACATCAAAGCAAATTTAAATGAGGCCGGAAACAACATATAACAATTCCGGTAAGTCCTCATATGAAAATTTCGAAATTGGTCCAGATCTGAATAAACCTTATGTTCAAGTTGTTAAACAGCAAGTTAAGATGCACCACAATGATCCACACGAAATTCTAGTCAAGTTACATATAAAGTTCATTTAATTGAGACTACGGCCTAGAAGATATGAGCAAAACAAGGTGAACATGGCATTGATGCAAAATGCATACAAACATCAAGCAAACACCTCAAAACAAGGATGCAACATGATAATATGAAACTACATGCAAAATCAAGCAAGTTTCATATAGAGCACACTCAAAACGGAGCAACGGTGCAACACATACACTATACAAGTTATAGCAACAATCTGACCAAAACAACAACTAGGCATATTGCAAGCATCAAAACAGCATGCTACAGAATCTCAACATAATAAAAAAAGGCATGGACATGATTTACAGGTAAAGCATGACAAAACATGAACACTGAGCTATGTTCAGAAATCACTAGAACATGCTCAAACACACATGGCAATATTGCAAATAATAACAGTTTCAGACTTATCAGGAAATAACATCATGTTGCAATGTTTAGAGCTATCAAATAACATGTTACAGCTAGCTATCAAGTCAAACTAGAGCATGGCATGAATCTACTAAATGCATAGAACAAAAGTCATTTACTGACCATAAGCCAAAAAGGACCAGAAGATATGATGGAACCCATGTAAACATGGCAAGTTATATTACAGATTCATACATGGCAGGAACAACAATAAGTAGGCATATTGGTGAGCTTGAACCACTCACCACAGAGCAATACATGGCATGGCAACGCAACTCACAGTAAGAAGACATGGCATAGGAGCTATACATGGCAAGAATAACATCATAGCATACAAGGATCAACTACAACAACCTTGGCAAATTTGAATAACATGTAAACAATCTGCCAGGAAACATTTTATAGCAAAAGTAGAGCTCGATTGACTCAAGCTATGGCACTCCATAATTGCAAACAAGGGCATGGAAGGATAGATAATAACCATATTTTCAAAACATCCTTACTGAAGTATCTCAAAATAAGCATGGATCTCTCGGTAGCATCAAGTTAACATGGCATACAAATATCAGCAGAACAGGGCTGAAATCAGCAACATCATGAAGCCTAGTTTGCATGCTTTTGCTAGTCACCACAGAGATCACAAAAATACATGGCATTCACCCCTGTAAAGATGGCATGGCATATTACAAAACATATGTAGGACTCAAGTTCATAGGATGCACACATCAATCATGGCAAAAATGACAAAAGTGCATGTTCTGATAAGAATCTGAAACTAACATCACATAGCCCTCTTCTAACAGAATTTCGGGCATCAAGACGAGCTCAAATGAAAATGATGCAATGAGATGAAATGATTTACTCGTCGATACGAACAATTTGACATATTACGCGCACGAAACGGAGCAATATGCAGAGAGTTATGGCATGATGAACATGGCATGAAAATATGCAAAATCTGGGAGGAATTACCCTCGCGAAGAAAGTTAACGGTGGCGCGGATTGCGAGGATGGCTGGAGTTGGACGTGATGGTGGCCGGAGTTGGCGGGGATCGACGGATCCGGGCCGGATCTCGCCGGATCCGGCTGGATCCCGCAGGGAGGTGGCTAGGCGACGGGAGGCGCGCGGGGAGTCGGCGGCCCGGCTGGTCGGGCGCGATTTTCGGGCGACGCTACGGGCGAGGGAGGCGAGAGGCGGCGGGCGCTGGGCGTCCCGGGCGGCGGAGGCGGCGGGGACGCGCCCGCGGCCGGGCCGGGCGCTGGAGGCGCGACGAGGCGCTGTCGGGCCGGAAGCCGCTGCCGGGCGGGCGAGGGCGCCGCGGGGAGTAAGCGGTTACGGGCGGCGGTAGCGGCTGCTGGGTTCGATTTCGTCCAAGGGCGGGCGGGCGCGGACGGGCGGCGCCAGCCACGTGGCGAGATCCGATTGGCGCGGGCGGGCGATTGTCCGGCCACGGGCGGACGCGTCCGGCGGCGCGGAGGGAGATTTTTTTAGGGTTTGGGGTAGAATGATCCGCGAATTTCGGGGGGAAGACATATTTATAGATAGAGGGAGCTAGGAGAGTCCAAATGAGGTGCGGTTTTCGGCCACGCGATCGTGATCGAACGACCGAGAGCATGGAGAGGAGTTAGATGGGTTTTGGGCCAGTTTGGAAGGGTGTTGGGCTGCAAAGGGAAAGAGGCTTTGCGGTTACTCGGTTAACCGATGGGGTATCAAACGACCTCCAAATGACCCGAAACTTGACAGGCGGTCTACCGGTGCTATACCAAGGCCGCTTGACAAACCTCGGTCCATTCCGAGACCGTTTAACACCCGCACACGAAAAGAGGTAAAAGGGTGCCGGGAGACATAGGAGTGCCGGATTGCAAAGCGGACAACGGGAAAATGCTCGGATGCATGAGACGAACACGTATGCAAAATGAAATGCACATGACGACATGATATGAAATGCAGATGATGACATGGCAAAGTGCAACACGCAAGCAAATGACATGGCAACGAAGGAGAATAACTGGCGGACACCTGGCGCATCGAATCCGGGGCGTTACAACACTCCTCCACTAACAAGAGATCTCGTCCCGAGATCTTAGGACCGAGACGGAAGAGAAAAGGGATGAGGTGAAACAAGAAACGCAAGAGAGAAGAGGCAAAGAATTAGAGCACACGAAAAGAAGAGAGAAGCGACGAGAATGGCAAGAATCGAAGGCTCATGGAATCAGATAGACTATGAAACAACTCGTTCTAACCGGAGTGGTTAGAATGAGAAAAGAAACGGATAAAACTGTAAGGATTTAGGCAGCACTCCGGCTAAAACATGGAGGGAATAGAATCTGAACTTGAGAAGATGGAACGATACTTGATGAAGACATGACACAAATCCTCCGGAAAGAATTGAAGAGTTGCAAGAAAAGAAACGGAGAAGATTTGGAAATTCAGCAACAAAAGAATTGCTTGTTGTGGACTTATAGATAACGTCTCAAAATTATGAGGTGATAACCGACCACAAACGGAAATGATTGGATAGCTGAGAAGAACGAAGAAACGCAAAACTCCACTTCAAAAGAATACGGAGAATTAATTACACTTCGAGATGAGAAGAAAAGATACTTGAACTCCACCAACAAAATCTTGATGAACTCTTGAAGAATGAATTAAATCATGACGAGCCACCATGAAGAACTCCGGTAACAAAAGGATGATGAGATAGAAATGAAGGAAGAAAGAATAAGATGAGCTTGCATGAATTAGATGGAGGATTCCGACGAAATGACCGAGGAAATTGAACTCCGGAAAAGAAAAGATTAAAACACTTGGAACTAGAATTTATTAATCAAGAACAAACTCCAAAGAAAAAGATCAATCACTTGGATGAAATAAGAATAAGATTTATTGTATGCTTATCCTTCATCAAATTAAATTGATGACAACCAATGGATTTTAGCAAACTACTTATTCTTCTTGAAAAAGGATTGAGAAGTGACATAGCGCCACCTTGAGAAGGAATTCATGAATCACCGGTAGGTTGAAAAGAACGAATGGATTAAAAAGATAAACAAGGAGAAGAATCTGAAGGAACCACCGTAAGAATTCGGAAATGACCGATTTAAAGAGAATGAATCACCGGAATAATTAGAAGAACATAAGCGCCGAGGAGATTTAGATACAAAAGAACAAAGAGATCATGAGCTGATTAAAGAACACTTGAATGAGGCACCGGGATAATATTGAGACGAACGAAGGGGCACGGATATAGAATAATTGGAGAACGAATTTGAAAAACTTAGAATGGAGAGATATTCCGAAAAGATGACCTTCGGATGATCGGAAATGTAAAAGCAACTCTGAAATACTCCGGATGGGTAAGAAAAGAATCTCTAACAAACGGAATAATTCGAGAGGATAGCATGAAGCTAGAACCACGAATCTTCGGGAGAACGGACAAGATTTAGAGGAAAAAATTCTCTTCAATCTTCAAATGATGAGGAGAAACACCACCAAAATTAATGAGATACTCCGGTAGAATGAAAAGCAGAGACGTTGATTCAACAATGAAATGATTTGGAATCGATCTTGAAAAGGCATCTGACTGATGAAATTCATCCTTACGTCATACTTGAAAAGAATTGAGAATAACTCCGGGGAAATTAGAAGAGTCAGGTAAGATCCTGGGAAAAGACCTGTGGGTTAGGGCCCATCAAGAGAAAAACACCGTTGGAAAGGGATGTTGAACAGATAGATGATGCACCGGAACAATTGAAAGATTTGAATGAGGTGACAACCTCGAAATAATTAAAAGCAAACACGAATCTTCTGAGATGTCTTCCGAACTCCGGAATGATAAACTGGCGAGAGGCGAACGAGCAGGGAAAACAATTGACCCAACGAAAAGAATATGGTCACCCTGAATAACTTGAATTGAATCCACCGGAAAATAAAAAGAGATGAAGAATGACGAACGAGACGAGAATTCACCGGTTGAAATACTTGAGGGAAGACTGAAGATACTCCAAATGAAATTGATGCTCGAAAGAGGCTCGGGCTCCGGGAAGAAGAGGGTGGAGGGCGGGAAAAACAAAGGCAACTCGGAGGGGAACCATTTAATAACTTGAAGAGAAAACACCGGTTGAAGAAAGCAAAGACTTCACACGAGTAGGATGGATACTCGATTACGGACTCCGGTTCCGAGATGAAAACGGGTGGGCGGGTGGGAAAAACAAGGACAACTTCGGACAAGGAAAAACAACGACGTTGGAGGAAGAACTGAGGATTGAACTTGGTAAAGGTGAATAGGCTCGAGTCAACTTGACGAGAAATGCACCGGATAAAAGAGCAGAGGAAGAACGATCAAAAAAGCAACTGCGTGATCCTAAAGAAAAATTTGAAGGGGAAGAGAAGTAATTCAAAACACCTATGTCAAGATTCCTTACCAGAGCGGCGAAGGGACTGAGGAGTAAAAAGAATTCCTACTCTCCGATATAACTAGACTCCAAAATAGTTTTCTTCTAGACTCGACAACGGCCAAACTACACGATCAATCAAGGGGCTCCTAAGGTCGGTCGAGGCTCTGATACCAACTTGTCACACTCAATATGCGATCCTATCCAAAAGGAACTCGACGGTCCCATCAAGGATAGACCCGCATATTGAAACGCTTTTGCAAGGTGGATATCATTACATCAACATTACATAATAGGTGGGGATACATACATAAGGCACAAATGCCACAAGAATACATCAACATCATATACAAGAACAACATCCGACTATAGATGAAACATAAACAGAAACTTAAACGACATCCACCCTGCTAGCCCAGGCTGCCGACCTGGAACCTATCCCCTGATCGAAGAAGAAGCAGAAGAAGAACTCCAATACAAGCAAACATTGCTCTCGCGTCATGACCATCGCAAACCTGTACCTGCAACAGTAGGTGTAGTAATCTGTGAGCCACGAGGACTCAGCAATCCCATTACCATGGGTATCAAGACTAGCAAAGCTTAATGGGAAAGGAAGGGGTAAAGTGGTGAGGTTGCAGCAGCGACTAAGCAAGTATGGTGGCTAACATACGCAAATGAGAGCGAGAAGAGAAACAAAGGAACGGTCGTCAACTAGTAATGATCAGGAAGTGATCCTGAACTCCTACTTACGTCAGACATAACCCAGAAACCGTGTTCTCCTCTCGATCAACCCCGAAAAGAGACACTCACGGTTACGCACACGGTTGGTGTATTTTAGAAGAGTTTGCTTCAAGTTAACTACAACCGGATATTAAAAAAATTCCCATCTGCCACATAACCGCGGGCACGGCTCTCGAAAGTTTATACCCTGCAGGGGTGTCCCAACTTAGCCCATGATAAGCTGTCGCGATCAACGAAGGATATTCCTTCTCCCCGGAAGACCCGATCAGTCTCGGAATCCGGCTACAAGACATTTCGACAACAATAAAACAAGACCAGCAAAGCCGCCCGGATGTGCCGACAAATCCCGATAGGAGTCCACGTACCTCGTTCTCGTGGCACACCGGATAAGTCAAGCTACGAGTAAAACCAACCCTCGGGTTGCCCTGCAGTGGCCTGCAGTTGCCTCGGTTCGGACCAACACTCGAAGGAGCACCGCCCGGGGGCTAAAATAAAGATGACCCTTGGGCTCCGAAACCCAAGGGAAAAAGGGCATAGGTGAGGCAAATGGTAAAACCAATGTTGGGCCTTGCCGAGGAGTCTTATTCAAAGCGAACTGTCAAGGGGGTCCCATAAATCACCCGACCGCGTTAGGGACGCAAAAATCCGGGAACATAACACCGATATGACGGAAACTAGGGCGGCAAGAGTGGAACAAAACACGGGCATAAGGCCGAGCCTTCCACCCTTTACCAAGTGTATAGATGCATTAATAATATAAGATATATTGTGATATCCCAACAAGTAAACATGTTCCAACAAGGAACAACATCTCCATGTTCCATCAAGGAACAAACTTCATCTTCACCTGCAACTAACCACGCTATAAGAGGGGTTGAGCAAAGCGGTAACATAGCCAAACAACGGTTTGCTAAAAAGGGTGCAAAAGGTTAGAGGCTGAGATGGCTTGATAAACAGGTAATAGGTAGCGCAGCATAGCGATAGAACGAAGCAACTAGCATAGCAATGATAGTAGTGAGATCCAGGGTAGCGGTCATCTTGCCTGAAATCCATAAGGAAGAAGAACGAATCCATGAAGAAGACGAACGGATGAAGCCGAACCAAGCGTAGACGAACGAATCCTCACGATCGCAACGAAACAGGAACTAACAAGAAGAAGCACACAACATGGTAAACACACCACACATGAACAAGACATGATGCACAACAAGCATGATGCATGACAAATCTAGATGAAGCTACTCATGGCAAGCGATGATGCAAAAAGAGCAACACATCAAAGCAAGTTTAAATGAGGCGGAAACAACATATAACAATTCCTAAGTCCTCATATGCAAATTTCGAAATTGGTCCAGATCTGAATAAACCTTATGTTCAAGTTGTTAAACAGCAAGTTAAGATGCACCACAATGATCTACACGAAATTCTAGTCAAGTTACATATAAAGTTCATTTAATTCGGAGCTACGGCCTAGAAGATATGAGCAAAACAAGGTGAACATGGCATTGATGCAAAATGCATACAAACATCAAGCAAACACCTCAAAACAAGGATGCAACATGATAATATGAAACTACATGCAAAATCAAGCAAGTTTCATATAGAGCACACTCAAAACGGAGCAACGTGCAACACATACACTCTATACAAGTTATAGCAACAATCTGACCAAAACAACAACTAGGCATATTGCAAGCATCAAAACAACATGCTACAGAATCTCAACATAATAACAAAAGGCATGGGCATGATTCACAGGTAAAGCATGACAAAACATGAACACTGAGCTATCTCCAGAAATCACTAGAACATGCTCAAACACACATGGCAAAATTGCAAATAATAACAGTTTCAGACTTATCAGGAAATAATATCAGGTTGCAATGTTTAGAGCTATCAAAAAACATGTTACAGCAAGCTATCAAGTAAAAATAGAGCATGGTATGAATCTACTAAATTCATAGAACAGAAGTCATTTACTGACCATAAGCCAAAAAGGACCAGAAGATATGATGGAACCCATGTAAACATGGCAAGTTATATTACAGATTCATACATGGCAGGAACAACAATAAGTAGGCATATTGGTGAGCTTGAACCACTCACCGCAGAGCAATACATGGCATGGAAAGGCAACTCACAGTAAGAAGACATGGCATAGAAGCTATACATGGCAATAACAACATCATAGCATACAAGGATCAACTACAACAACCTTGGCAAAATTGAATAACATGTAAACAATCTGCCAGGAAACATTTTATAGCAAAAGTAGAGCTCGATTGACTCAAGCTATGGCACTCCATAATTGCAAAAAAGGGCATGTATGGATAGAGAATAACCATATTTTCAAAACATCCTTACTGAAGTATCTCAAAATAAGCATGGATCTCTCGGTAGCATCAAGTTCACATGGCATAAAAATATCAGCAGAACAGGGCTGAAATCAGCAACATCATGAAGCCTAGTTTGCATGCTTGTGCTAGTCACCACAGAGATCACAAAAATACATGGCATTCATCCCTGTAAATATGGCATGGCGTATTACAAAACACATGTAGGACTCAAGTTCATAGGATGCACACATCAATCATGGCAAAAATGACAAAAGTGCATGTTCTGATAAGAATCTGAAACTAACATCACATAGCCCTCTTCTAACAGCATTTCGGGCATCAAGATGAGCTCAAATAAAAACGATGCAATGAGATGGAATGATGTACTCGTCGTGTCGAACAACTTGACATATTACACGCACGAAACAGAGCAATATGCAGAGAGTTATGGCATAATGAACATGGCATGAAAATATGCAAAATCTGGGACTTAGAGGAATTACCCTCGCGAAGAAAGTCAACGGTGGCGCGGATTACGAGGATGGTCGGAGTTGGACGTGATGGTGGCCGGAGTTGGCGGGGATCGACGGATCCGGCCGGATCTCGCCGATCCGGCCGGATCCCGGCGGGGAGGTGGCTAGGGCGATCGGGAGGCGCGCGACCGGGAGTTTTCGGCCCGGCTGGTCGTGGCGCTGCCTTCGGGCGACGCGCTACGGCGAGGAGGCGAGAGGCGGCGGGCGCTGGGCGCCGGGCGGCGGAGGCGGCGGGGACGCGCCCGCGGCCGGGCCGGGCGGCGCGGAGGCGTGGTCGCCGAGTTTCGCCGCCGGGCGGGCGAGGGCGCCGGGCGGCGGGAAGAGCTGCTGCGGCGGGCGGGGCGGGCTGCTGGCTCGATTTCGGCCTCAAGGGGCCGGCCACATGGACGGCGGCGGAGGCCACGTGGCGAGATCCGATTGGGCGCGGGCGGACGTGTCCGGCGGCGCGGAGGGAGATTTTTTAGGGTTTGGGGTAGAATGATCCGCGAATTTCGGGGTGGAAGACTTATTTATAGATAGAGGGAGCTAGGAGAGTCCAAATGAGGTGTGGTTTTCGGCCACGCGATCGTGATCGAACGACCGAGAGCATGGAGAGGAGTTAGATGGGTTTTGGGCCAGTTTGGAAGGATGTTGGGCTGCAAAGAGAAAGAGGCTTTGCGGTTACCCGGTTAACCGATGGGGTATCAAACGACCTCCAAATGACCCGAAACTTGACAGGCGGTCTACCGGTGCTATACCAAGGCCGCTTGACAAACCTCGGTCCATTCCGAGACCGTTTAACACCCGCACACGAAAAAGAGGTAAAAGGGGCGCCGGAGACATAGGAGTGCGGATTGCAAAACGGACAACGGGGAAAATGCTCGGATGCATGAGACGAACACGTATGCAAAATGAAATGCACATGACGACATGATATGAAATGCAGATGATGACATGGCAAAGTGCAACACGCAAGCAAATGACATGGCAACGAAGGCGAATAACTAGCGGACACCTGGCGCATAGAATCCGGGGCGTTACAGTGGGCCCCCCTAATTGTCGGTAAAGGATAGTATATATACCTCGGGGAGCGCATAGATATGTGTCGCGTCTATAAGCCGCACAAGGGATACATTCTCGAGAAGAACACCCTGCCCCTATACCCTGCATGCAACCTGAAAACGGTTTATATAATCGCCATGGCAGGTCAAGTCAATCATTCTTTAATTTTCTGGAGGAAAAAATAACCCATAAAAACATAGTAGGTTTATATAATCGCCATGACAAGTCCAGTCAATCTTTTTTTATTTTTTTAGAGCAAAAAACAAACCATAAAAACATAGTCTACAAATTAGCAAAACAAGGATCCCAAGGTTTATATAATTGACATGATAGGTCACTATAGAGATATAATATATCTCTATAATGATTGTGTCATGGCAATGAAGCTTGAGATATGCAACTTCCCACCGAGTCACCCATCCTTGGACTACTCCAGCCCGAGCATGCTTAACTTCTGCATTCTATTCGACTAGGCTAGCGGATGGGAAGCCGGCCCTTGCTGGTAAGAATTGCCTCCTTGCCATTAAGGCGTTTCATGATGGTCACCCTATGGGACCTACTCCCTCCTATCACACACATTTGTGCTTTTAGAAACCACGTGGGATATTTTACATGGCCGGTGCGTCGCCGCTAGCCTTCAATGAGCACTGACACTGGTAGCGGGAAAATGATGGGAGAAGAGGCGGGAAACCGATGAGAGGAGTGGCGAGAAACGGTAGCCTGTTTTGAAAACCTATTAGAGAAGGAAGCGTGAGCTAGCACGACGCATGCGCACAGTGCTTACTGATACGTCTCCAACGTATCTATAATTTTTTATTGCTCCATGCTATTATATATTCTGTTTTGAATGTTTAACGGGCTTTATTATACACTTTCATATTATTTTTGGGACTAACCTATTAACCCAAGGCCCAGTGCAAATTGCTGTTTTTTTTCCTATTTCAGTGTTCGCAGAAAAGGAATATCAAACGGAGTCCAAATGGAATGAAACCTTCGGGAGCGTGATTTTTGGAACAAACGTGATCCAGAGGACTTGGAGTGGACGTCAAGAAATCAACGAGGAAGCCACGAGGCAGGGAGGCGCGCCTGTACCCCCTGGGCGCGCCCCCCACCCTCGTGGGCCGCTCGTGGCTCCACCGACTTACTTCTTCCTCCTATATATACCTATGTACTCCTTAACCATCCAGGAGCACCACGAAACCCTATTTCCACTGCCGCAACCTTCTGTACCCGTGAGATCCCATCTTGGGGCCTTTTCCGGCGCTCCACCGGAGGGGGCATTGATCATGGAGGGCTTCTACATCAACACCATAGCCTCTCCGATGATGTGTGAGTAGTTTACCTAAGACCTTCGGGTCCATAGTTATTAGCTAGATGGCTTCTTCTCTCTCTTTGGATCTCAATACAAAGTTCTCCTCGATTCTCTTGGAGATCTATTCGATGTAACTCTTTTTGCGGTGTGTTTATCGAGATCCGATGAATTGTGGGTTTATGATCAAGATTATCTATGAACAATATTTGAATCTCCTCTGAATTCTTTTATGTATGATTGGTTATCCTTGCAAGTCTCTTCGAATTATCAGTTTGGTTTGGCCTACTAGGTTGATCTTTCTTGCAATGGGAGAAGTGCTAAGCTTTGGGTTCAATCATGCGGTGCTCGATCCCAGTGACAGTAGGGGAAACGACACGTATTGTATTGTTGCCATCGAGGATAAAAGGATGGGGTTTATATCATATTGCTTGAGTTTATCCCTCTACATCATGTCATCTTGCTTAATGCGTTATCTGTTCTTATGAACTTAATACTCTAGATGCATGCTGGATAGCGGTCGATGTGTGGAGTAATAGTAGTAGATGCATGCAGGAGTTGGTCTACTTGTCACGGACGTGATGCCTATATACATGATCATACCTAGATATTCTCATAACTATGCTCAATTCTATCAATTGCTCGACAGTAATTTGTTCAGCCACCGTAATACTTATGCTCTTGAGAGAAGCCACTAGTGAAACCTATGGCCCCCGGGTCTATCTTCCATCATATTAATCTTCCGTTATTTCTATTACCGTTTATTTGCTTTCTTTACTTTTAGTATTTATCATAAAAATACCAAAAATATCATCTTAGCATCTCTATCAGATCTCACTTTTGCAAGTGGTCGTGAAGGGATTGACAACCCCTTTATCGCGTTGGTTGCAAGGTTCTTATTTGTTTGTGTAGGTACGAGGGACTCGCGCGTGGTCTCCTACTGGATTGATACCTTGGTTCTCAAAACTGAGGGAAATAGTTACACTGCTTTACTGCATCATCATTTCCTCTTCAAGGGAAAACCAACGCAGTGCTCAAGAGGTAGCACTTACCATGTACCGCATGTGCTGTCGAAAGGGCTCAAGGTTGCTGTTTGATCTGGGAGCATCCAACGGTGCGCACGTACGATCCATGGGGTTTGGGTTCTAGCCAATCAGAACGCACGACTCAGATCACGCGCGCAGCAGGGGGGAATATCATACGGAAACCAACATTCAGTGGAAACCGGTGGAAACCATGAGAAAAAGATGTTTTGAAGTTTCAAAAAAATTGAAAAAAATACGGGATGTTAAGAGGATGATGTTTTATTGCCGCACAAAATTTCAAGTTGGAACACATTACGAGATGTGAGCAATGAAAAAGATAAAATCGGCGTTGAATAGTGCTGAATAGTAATGTCACTATTCAGGGCTGTATTTGTCTTTTTCATAGCTCACATCTTGTAATACTTTTCATCTTGAAATTTTGTGTCGCAATAAAACATCACCTTCTTAACATCCCATGTTTTTTTTCCAGATCTTCAAAATATGGTTTCCACGAAGTTTTCATTGAATATCGGCTTTCGTGAGTGAACCGTGTGCTATTTGAAAACATTTCGTGAGAAGATTCTCGGTTTTTAAATCCCCCTAAATCCAAAACTAAGCCGAAAATCGTGAAACCTGGCATGGTGTCACGACATGGCACTTATATGTCGAGGAATCTTTTCGTCCATTGTGGCGCAAGTTTTATTACAAGCCTCTTACAAACCGGAGCTTCTCTCAAAGAAGCCTCGTGGTTTCGATAGGGAAACGTGTCCCCCTTGTGGGCGAAACGTAATCACTGCCTCTTTTCGCCTTGTATTTTCTTCTACGAGCAACATGGAACGACAGGATATCTGTGCTGAAATTTAAACTTATTCAGGGTTCGTTTGGCCTTTTTATACACTAATTGAGTTTCCTAGGCATTTAATGTCCATAATTCAAATCTAAACTTCAAATACATGCTCCAGTTCACCAAAATGGTTAGAAAATTTATACATGTGTCCTTGGATGCATGTTTAGGTCCCATGCCGGGAATGGGAATGAATTACAACCGTACCCGCGTCCTGGCTCGTCCTCAAATATTTGGAATCTCGGTTCTTAAATCCCCGTAAATCCTAAACTCACCAGAAAGTCATCAAAGATGGCATGGTGTCACGTCATCGCACATATATGTCGTGGTAAAAACATTGTCCAATTTGGGCCAAGCTTTATTACAAACCTCTTAAAAAAACCAGAGCTTCTCTCAAAGAAGCCTCGTGGTTCCGATAGGGAAACGGGTTCCCCTTGTGGGCGAAACGTAATCACTGCCTCTTTTCGCCTTGTATTTTCTTCCACGGGCAACATGGGACGACATGATATCCGGGCTGAAATTTAAACTTATTCAGGGTTCATTTGGCCTTTTTATACACTAATGGAGCTTCCTAGGCATTTAATGTCCATGTTTCAAATCTGAACTACAAATACATGCTCCAGTTCAGCAAACTGGCTAAAAAATTTATACAAATGTCCTTGGGTGCATGTTTAGGTCCAATGTCAGGAATGGGAACGAATTACAACCGTACCGGTGTCCTGGCTCGTCCTCAAACATTTCGAATCTCAATTTTTAAGTTCCCATAAATCCAAAACTCACCAGAAAGTCATCAAAGGTGGCTTGATGTCACGTCATGGCACATATATGTCGTGGTAAAAACATTGCCAATTTGGGCCAAGCTTTATTACAAACCTCTTACAAACCGGAGCCTCTCGCAAGAATCCTTGTGGTTTTGATAGGAAACGTGTCCCCTTGTGGGCCAAACGATAATCACTCCCTCTTCTAGCCTCGTATTTTCTTCTACACGCGACACGGAACAACGGGAGATTCAAGGCTTGAACTTTGAAATTATCCAGGTTCGTTTGACCTTTTTTATTCATTAATTGAGTTTTCTAGGCATTTAATGTCCATAATTCAAATCCGAACTACAAATACATGCTCCAGTGCACCAAAATGGCTAGAAAAAATGTACATCCTTCCTTGGGGTGCATCTTTAGGTTCCATGGAACGAATTCAACCATCTCGCCGTCCTGGCTTGGCCACAAACATTGAGAATCTTGGTTTTTAAATCTCTGTAAATCCAAAACTCACCAGGAAATCATGAAACTTGGCATGGTGTCACTACATGGTACATATAATTGTCCAATTTGGGCGAAGCTATATTACAAGCCTCTTACAAACCGGAGCCTGTCGCAACCCTCGTGGTTCCGGTAGGGAAACATGCCCCTCTTGTGGGCGAAACGATAATCGCTGCCTCTTCTCGCCTTGAACTTTGTTTTCTATAGGCAACATAGAATAACAGGAGTGTCGGGCTAAAATTTGAAACTGTTCAGGGTTCGTTTGGTCATTGTATATATATATATATTACTAATTGCTAAGTTTTCTACACATTTAATGTAGTCCATAATTCAAATTTGAACTACAAGCACATGCTCCAGTGAAGCAAAATGGGTGGGAAATCGTACATGTGTCATTGGGTGCATGTTTAGGTCCCATTTAAGGAATGGGAATGAATTACAAACTTGTCGTCGTCCTGAAACATTGAGAATCTCGGTTTCTAAATCGATAAATCAAAACTCACCCAAAAACATGAAACTTGGCATGGTTTCAAGACATGGCACATATATGCCATGGTAAAAAAATCGTCCAGTTTGAGAAGAGGCACACACATTAGTAGCCAACGAAGTCCTTTTTGAAACAAAAAGCTGACACGTTAATATCACAAACGGTTGTATTATATTAACTGTGTCGAAATTTAACCATACTCGGTGGCGTGCGTGCAGCTGTTTGATTAGACGAGACGAGCGCGAGAAGTCCGTCATGCAGGCTCGACGGGACGCGTGCGAGCAGTCCGCCGCGCAGGCTCGACGGGACGCGTGCATCATGTCCACCTCACATGCTCGACGAGACACGTGCGAGCAGCAAGGCCGCCCATGCTCACCAGGAAGCGAGCTCTTTGACCTCCATGCACCAGCCGTCGCCCGCCTCGCTCACAACTTCTCCATTACTTGGTTAATTAAAGCACCTAGACGGAGGGTGTTTGCTTGTGATCCCATTGTAGCATTTTCCTTTTTTCATGTTTTCAACTCGTATTCCACCCTAATTTAAATTGCCACATAGGGCAACAGATAATACGACCACAAATAAATGGCAACAGATAATACAACGACAAATTTACAATGGCGCAGATAATAATTATCTTATATATTCCGGATAATTTAAAATACCACATGCGGCAAAGCCCGGAAGACTCGGGGGCAAGAGAAGAAGGAAATTGCAGACAACGATCTGGGTCGCTACTGTCTCTACTCGTCGATGGATCACCGGGCGACAAAATCCTCCAGCTCCTTCAATTCCTCACGACTTTGCTTGAAAGCAGCCACGGATTCCTCCACCTCCTGCTCACGCTCGATCTGGAGCTTCCTCAAGCCACCCATCAGTTCCTCGATGATCGCTTTCAACGTCATCTCCAAGGCACTGCTTTGCTCATGCAGCATCTTCCAGCCGGCGGCCTCCTCCTCCTTCTCCGCGCCAACTTGAGGAGCTTCGCATTGTCACCCATGACTTGCTCGACGAGGCCGGACGCCTTGTCAACCGAGGCATCGCTGATCTTGAGCAGCTTCATCAAGCCGTCGACCAGCTCCTGCTGCGTAGTGACGCCAGTGAGAATGTCGTCGTCGCCTGCGAAGGACTTCAGGAACGCCAGCTCGTCACAATGGCTGACACCGCGAATGCGCTTGTGAGAGCCCTCGCGTGCCCGTGAGAGCTTGTTTGAGGGTTCCGCGGCGCGCCCGGACATCTCTGCTGCGGCTGCGGCTTCACGGCGGGACCTCTCTAGTGCTTCCGCGGCCTTGGTCTTTGCTGCCTGGTTATATGTCCACCCTAAACTCCTCCTACTGGTCATGGCGGAACGACTTGACAGGAAAGACTAGTTTTGTGGGTGATGGGGAGAGGAACTATGAAGTAATTTTCGAGTGGGTAGTTTTTATAGCCCGATACTAAGTGTGAACACATATTAGTTTGATAGGTGTGAACAGATTTATAATTACTTATTGTGTTGTAATATGCAATGTGACGAGAAACAAGGTCAAAATTTATTGGCCGTTGAGGCGGCCGCGGCGCGCTCTGCTCACGTCCGTCCGCGCGTTTTGCTCACCATTGAGTGATGCATGGCGCACTCCGCTCTAAGCGTCCCCTACAAGGCTACTGCTTTCGCCGTAGAGGAAAATTTACAATGGCAATGGTTAATAATTCTTAATAATTGTCTTACATATTCAGGATAATTTAAAATGCCACATGCGGCAAGGCCCAGAACACTCACGACCTACATATGCAAACAATTATAATAAAATATAAGCTAAAAGGCTGAGCTGGCGGCCTTCCGACGATGGTGTTCTCGGACTCCATGATCAGCATAGCACCCTTGCGGCCGTTCAGTCCAAGTGTCCCGACCCGCCTCCGCCTACGGAGCTGCTGGCGCTGGGAGGCTCTTGGGGCTGCTAGGTCTCTTCCAGAAGAGCTTGACAGCGTGCAATCGCGTGCATGACAACTCCGCGGAACCGCTCCATTTCCATGTCACTGGCCTGGTAGCAAATTCCGTCCATCACCTGCATCCTCAAGATATCACGTTGGCGATGTTCTACTTCGTCAGGGACGTCAATGCCGCCAAGGATGCGCTCGAGCCTGGCCACCACATCATCGGGATCGAGGTTGACACGACCGCCACGGGCAATGATGAAGCCGCAGGCTGCCTGTGTCTTGACTGAATCGCAGAGATCCTCTGCCCATTCCTTGCGGGGCACCAGGCCCTCATTGAGCATTGGTGATGGCGGCTCTTCGGGTTGGTTGTCGATCATGCCGCCGAGCAGCTCTGGATCTTTTGCACGGTGGATGGCAAACTGCTCATCACACCTCCTCTGCAATATGTCGATTGTGCTCCCAAGGACTCTCACACCAATATAGCTACCGATGGGCCATGGTGCCTGCACTGGCCGATGAAGCTCTTGCTCCCCGACCTGCTCCGGCTCGTTCTCCTCGCCGAAGATGTAACACAGGTAGGCGTCGATGTCAAAGCTTTGGTCGTTGCCTGGCATGCTTGGAATAACTAATGGTAGATGGGTGAGGACTAGATCTACGCAGAGTGTCGCGGTGGTGCGTTGCCGCCTGGGTTATATGCAGCAAGCCGTTAGTTGGTGGCGGGAAACCGGTGAGGGAAGAGGCGTGGATTTTACAATTCACCCATGTGGAGCGCGGCAAGCATTTGCTGGAGAGCGGGCAGACTAAGTGGAGCACACACACAACACGAATACCGTATCCGGTGCCACGTGTTATTTATCACACAAGTGTTAACATAAGGAAATGTATGTGTAACTTACAAATTCATTGCACACGAGTACTCACAGACGCATCGTGTGCGATACTCCTAGCCACCGCAAGCAACTAGTTTGCATTTTTCAAAGTTTTTTGTACACACAGAATCGCACACGAACTAACTGTATTAACCGTGTGTGTTGTAATTTCTCATCGCAAACAGTTCATCTGAGTCGGCTGTTTGCCACGTATCACACACATCTTGTTAAGTTGAACCGTTCTGTTGTGTTCGCTAATCAAAAACAGTTCGTCCGAGTGAACCATATGCCCTATATCACACACACCTTGATCTGGCTAACCATTTCTATTGCACTCCCTAATAGCAAATAGTTCATCGGAGCGAACTGTATGCCGTATATCGCACACACATTGATATGACTACCGTTTCTGTTGTTCTGCCTCATCGCAAAAAGTTCGAACGGGTTAACCGTGTGCCCTGAATTGCACACGCAACTATAATCTGAACCGTGTTTGATGCATCCTCCATCACAAACCTTTTGCACCTTTTCTAATGGTTTTTTACACCACCGTTTGCGATTAATGCATTGCACACAGTTTTGTCGAAGGGTCTCTGATTGTAGTGTCGCGTTAGCAGCAACCTGCAATAGTCTGTGTTCGATATTTTGATGGTATGTATGTTGTGATTCCCTTAGTGGTGTCATGTGAACGTCGACTACCTGACACTTCACCATATTTAGGCCTAACGGAATGCATTGTGGAGTAGTTATTTGTAATATCCCAAATTTTCAATTTGGAATGCTATACATTAGATCATCATTGCATATCATATTTTTATTGCATTTTGGTTTGATCCTAGTAACTCTACGCAACTCAAGGACTCACGGAGAGAGTTGGGGACTTCATTATTTTCATATTCAAATTTTTCTTGAATTTTGAAAAGAGGATCGTTTGATTTTAATTATTTTCTCTTCGAATATTTATTTTATAAAAATAAAAAGAGAGAGGATAAAATGACTTCCTCAAAATAAAGAAATATTAGAGATTTAATATTAAAATCAAATAAGATTTTTATTCGGAGTTTTATCGTTATTTTATTTGAATTAGGAAAAATATGCTTTTTCCAAAATTGCATTTTAGGCCCAAATAAATGTTCACCTTGTCCGGCCTATTTTTAGAGGACGGGGAAAATTTATTTCGGGATTTTTGGAGTCCGTTTAGTATTTCTTTTATTTCTTTTTCTGCACATTGGAATTATTTACAAAAAAGTCAAACCGACTCCGGGCCGTGCCCGAGCAGGACTCCATCCGGGGGGCTTTATAAGCCGGCGCCCTGAGCCGCCCAAGGCCCAGCCCCGCCAGCCCAACCCGCGCCCCGACGCCAAATCCGAACCCTAGCCAGACGCCATCGCCGCCGCCATCGCTTGTAGCCGCTTACGCCGCCGCCACCCACGCCGCCACCGCCGCCAACGCCGCCCGCGCCGCCTCGCCATCGGATCCGTCCGCCGCCGCCGCCGTCTCGCCGGACTTTCGCCGGAGGTAGTCACCGCCGCCGCCGTCTCGCCGTATTTCGCCGGAGGTAGTCGCCGCCGCCGCCTCGGTTTACGTAAGAAAACCGAACGGTTTTTTCTAAACCTAGATGCGTTTTTTTAGATCCGGTTCGCTTTATTTTTTCGGTTTAGTTATTTAGCGAACGCCCGTTCGTACATTCGTTTTAACGAACGGTTTTCACCGTTTAGCCGCAGACAGTGAACGTTCGTTTGTTAGCCTGTTCGTCAGTTTTTCTTTTTCATGGTTTTTCCGCGATTATTTTCGATCATGATTTCTGATCCGATTTTCGTTCTAGTATAACTTTTCGCTCGTTTATCGGAATCAGGCGATTCAAGCGCCTAGAGTTTCGTCTCGAAGCCCTCTTTCTGTTTAACTAACTTAAACAAGATTTTGCTACTATAAAATATGACTTTAGTCCAGATTAGTAAACGAAGCTTGATTCTTTCGCCGGTTGAGTTTTGTTGCTTCGTTTGATTTGATTCTTTTTGCAAATCGTAGTTCTTAAGTTGAACTTTCTGGTTAGTTCTCTTATTTGAGTTTTACATGTGCCCTTGCTTGATTGCTTATTGTATGCTTGTTTGTTTGCGATAGAGTACCCGGAGTGCGAAGCGTGCTACTACGAGTCTCTAGATTTCGCGGATCATCAGCAAGGCAAGTAACACTTTGATCATACCTCTTTACTACCCAGTTTTATTGCATTAGATCAATCCTCAAACAATTGCATGGTTAGGATCTGAACTAAATTGTGGGTTTGGGAAGTAGATGAGGTAGTACCTATTCACCTGTTTATTATCAAACCTTTGGAAGTTACTTCTACGTCGCTTATATTGCTATGCTATTGCTTGTAGACGTGGATTGGGTTTGAGTGTATTCATGAAAAATGTGATTATTGTTAATTAATGGTTAACTTAAGGTGGCAACTTTAATACACATCTGGGTGGATTGAGGCACCTGGGGAATCGATGATTACTGTATTTTTGGAAATTCCGGGGTACCGTGTGATTCTCCTATGGACTGCCACCCAGGATCAAAGGGATCATGAGATTATTCATACTAGAAACTTCTGTGTGCAGCCATGTAACACCCCGAGGATCATGCTACACTAACCCACCATGATGATGCTAAGCTACTGTGAATTGCAATGATAATCATGTTGGGATAATATCTCATTTCAAATTCCTCTATGAAAACAATTCAAAGTCACAATGCAAAATGAGTTTGCTCAAAACTTGCTAGAAAAATGTCCGTCAGTTGACAAATATTCCATAACATTTATTTGTTAAGGAACACAACATCACTCTTGTGCAAAGATGAGCTTTAGCAATTATAACAACATCATTTTAGCATTTTTATTAAATGCTATCCTCTTTATGAAAAATTCAAATGAACTCCAAAATTGCAAAAACTTTTTGTGGCAGTGCACAATAATTCCTTGAAATTATCTTGACCAATGACATAATCTTGCAAAGTCCTAATGGCTAAAAGGAAAAGGCGATTGCTGCTGGAAATTAAAAACAAAGAAAAGGAAAAGCCCCCCCTCAAGCTGGGCCGGTGGCCCAGCCACCGTGCCCCCCATGGGCCTCGGCCCACCTCAACCAGCCGGCCCGGCTCAGCGCACGCGCCTTCCTGTTCCCCAGTGCGTGCCACTACAGGGCGCCGTCCCGCCAGACCCGCCTGGCCCGGCGCCGGGCGAGGATAAGGCTGCGCCTCCCGGCCTCGGCCCCCTCGCCTCCCACTCGCCCACTTGCCACTCTCCTCCCTCTCCCTCGCTCGCTCCGCCCTCCTCTCCTCCAGATCCGTGGCCAGGCGCCCTCGCCGCCGTCCTCCATCGTTGTCGCGGCCACCGCGGCCCTCAGCGCCCATGAGACCTTGTCGGTGACCTCCGCCATCGCCCTCTCCATCGACCGGTGGCCTCGGTGGGGATGGGGAGCACCAGCGTCGGATCCCTTCTTCCTCCTCCGCGGGTCGTCGGACGCGCCCGTCGTCGATCGACGACCTCCCTCTGCGCTCCCGTTCACTCACGGGGCCTCCTTGCGCCCGCAAGACGGTGAGCACCGCACGTCCTCCCCTGCCTTCCCTCGTTACGCTGCGCGCATAACGTCGCCGCCATGGACGATCGAGCTCAGCTCCGGCGTGCCGCTCATCGTCGTCGCTTCCATAGATGCCAAGGCCGTCCGAGCACACCATCGTGCCCGGGGCACTCCAGCGGTGCGGCCTAACGCTTTAGATCGCTTGTGAGCGCGCTAGTTCTTCGTTTTCGCCGAGCTACCGTAGACCACCGCCGCCGGCGACCTTGCAGCTCCCTGTTTCGGCCATCTCCGGTCGGTCCAGTGGCACCACTCGACGAGCGACAGCGTCAGTGTTCGAACGCAAGTGAAAACACGTGATTTGGTGTTCTGTAGCGAAGATCCGAGCCTCTCCGGCGGACTCGCCGCCGCGAAGTGCTCGCCGGTGCAACTCCGGCGCCGGCCGCCGACGTGGCCGACACAGGGCCACCAGTGTTGCCGCCGGGCCCCATGGGCCCCGATTGGCCGAATTGACCCGGTCAATCGACTGGCAGCCCGACCACTAACGTGCGGGCCCCACCGCTAATTAAGCTAATTAAAATGTTTTTATAGTTAAAAGTAATTAGTAATCTAATCTGCCACTGCCATAAGGGGCCCAGCTGTTAATTTAACCTCTTTTTAGTTAGTTTAAAGTTCTGTTAGTCCACTGTCTATGACAGGTGGGACCCACTGGTCAGTTTGACCAGTCAGCCAGTCTGTTGACCTGCTCATGTCATGCTGACACTCTGTTGACGTCATAATTCATTTTTTTGTTAATATAAATAAATCCAGAAAATGGTTTAATCTTTGTAATTTAATAAAATTAAACCGTAACTCGGTTGAAAATGTTTTCTACATGAAAGTTGCTCAGAACGACGAGACAAATCCGAATACGCGATCCGTTTACCTGTCAGATGCCTCTAACTATCTGAACATGGAACATATCCCCTCTGATCATCTATCTGACACAGGTCCGGAACCGGGAAAACATCCCAGTTGAATTTCCCCTTCGCCAGTATCGCCTAGCACTGCGTTAGAACACCTCTAGCCCCGCTTATTGTCTTGTTATGCTATGTTTGCTTTGTATTTACTGTTTCTCCCCTATTATCTTCGGTAGACCCCGAGACCGATGCCGCCCCTGTGATCGACTACGTCGACGATGAACCCTCCTTGCCAGAGCAACCAGGCAAGCCCCCCCCCCTTTGATCATCCCGATATTGCCCATTCCGTTCTCTCATGCTTGCACTAGATTTTGCTACTGTTATTGTTTGCTCCTATTCTGCTGCATAGCCTGTTTATTGTATCTGCTGTTGTTTCCTTACCTGCTTATCCTAAACTGCTTAGTATAGGTTGGTTAGTGACCCATCGATGACCCCACCTTGTCCTTGTTGCTTCGCTTCATCATTGAAGGCCCGATTAACGGGATCAAAGACCAGGCCCGACACCGCACATCACTTCCCTTAGTTGCTTGACACTCTGGGTTACTATCGAGTATCGAGGGTGAGACCTCATCGACTTCCGATGTTAACCTGTAGTGTAGTTATTCGATCGTGGTCATCGAGGGTGATTTCCTCTTTAACCACTTACGATACGACTGCCGTGCAACCCCTCAAGTGTGGACCTCGAGGGTGAATCCTCTTACGTTCACCTTGATGACTACATCGAGTGGAATTCACCGGGGTGATTCCTTGGGTTTTCCCCTTGATGTTTAGCCACAAAGTTACTATGATTACTATGACTTTACACTGAGCCATGTTACTAAAGACGGGTCGACCCTGAGGGGTACCCGCGCGAGCTTAATTGCGAGTGATGTGGAGTCGGGTTGACCAGGAGGGTGCCCGCGAGATAAATATGAGGCGTGGCCGGGCATTCCTAGCCCTTGCCGCAAGTCCTCGAGACGGGCAACGGGGTCACATCTTTCATGAGTCTCGCTTGTTACCGCGTTCCTAATCCACTACGATTTGGATATTTGATCCGAGGGGCCTCGCCCGATAGCACTAACCATCACGTGGGCATAGTATGGGCGTTACTGCGTCGTATGCATCAACGAAGTTTAATAGGCGTCGGCCGACCGAGCGGCGCGCACCGGTTGGACTGCGTAAGCACCTGCCTTGTTGAAGGAGGTAGCTAGGTCTGCTCACCCGGCGTTCGCATAGCGTGCGAGGAGTTCGGGGAGATGGCCCATGACCCCGGGGGCATAGGTTTAGTCCGGCGTCTTGGCCTCTCTATTAAGCCTAGGTCGGGTTGCGGCGTATTGTTTGGCCGAGGCCGGGCATGACCCAGAAAGTGTGTCCCACGGAGTTAAGCGAGCGTGGTGGGTAAGTTGGTGCACCCCTGCAGGGAAGAAAACATCTATCGATAGTCTGTCCTACGGTAACGGACACTTGGAGTTGTATCCCGATCGATACAACTAGAACTGGATACCTGCGATGAGAGATGGACTATGATGAGACATGGATATGAGAAATGGATTGTGATGATAACTGGATAGTATGGCTCTGGGATTGCTTTCTCGCAGGGTGTCGAGAAAGGATCTCTGGCCGAGGTTGATAACAGTTCTACTACTTTACTTTATGCTACTCTACTCCCTCCGGTTCTTTGCAAGATGGTGGTTTCGAGAAGATGCTAGTCTTCGATAGGACTAGGCCTTCTCTCTATTACGGCATTTACGCAGCCCGGTCCACATATACATCCTTCCTTTGATAATGTTGCATATGTAGTGTAGATCCTTGCTTGCGAGTACTTTGGATGAGTACTCACGGTTGCTTTGCTCCCCCTTTTCCCTCTTTTCTTCTTCTTTTCGGTTGATGCAACCAGATGTCGGAGCCCAGGAGCCAGATGCCAACCGTCGATGCCTACTACTAGGTGAAGACCGCCGACGACCAGGGGTAGTTAGGAGGCTCCCAGGCAGGAGGCCTTGCCTTTTCGATCGTTGTTGCTTTTGTGCTAGCCTTCTTAAGGCAAACTTGTTTAACTCATGATTGTGCTCAGATATTGTTGCTTTCGCTGACTCTTGTGTATTCGAGCTTATGTATTCGAGCCCTCGAGGCCCCTGGCTTGTAATATAAAGCTTGATTTATTTTAATTTGTGTCTAGAGTTGTGTTGTGATATCTTCCCGTGAGTCCTTGATCTTGGTCGTACATATTTGCGTGCATGATTAGTGTATGATTGAATCGAGGGCGTCACAAGTTGGTATCAGAGCCAACTGCTTGTAGGTAGCCCCCCTTCCAACTCCTATGGCCGAAGTTGAGTCTAGAAACCGAAAAATTGTTTTACTAACTTGGTTGTGTGGCTTACGGGCCCACGTCGCCAATTGGGTGGTATTAGGATATTTTATTCCTCGTCTATACTCTGGGACTCTAATCTCTCTTCCTTTCGGGTTAAACGATTTTGCTAACCCTAACAGTAGGATCTCGTAACTACTTCCTCCCGGAGAGCCCCTTATTACAGATGATCGCCTGCTGCACCAGAAGATTCCGAAGATACTCTACGATGTTCTCTTGAGACTTTGTGCACGTCACTTTTGCAATTCCCTAGCACCGATATATCCTTATGGATAACTATGTACACTTGCCATTCATACAGTCATTCCCTGTTGCTCTTGTTTTTACAAGATGCCCCGAAATACTCTCTGTTACCCCGAGAATCCTTTGAGCTTACTGCCTTGTAGTTCTTCATTACATGAATACCCCTACAGATAATTCCTCGCACTTATCGAGTATTCGCTCATCCCTGCTAGTTGTTCTTGTGCTTCACAAAATTCTTCAAAATACTATTCGATCTTCTGAAAATCCTTAGTAACTATTGCTCTGCAAATACTTATGCCTTGCATTATGGATGCTTTCCATATGTGTAGCAATATTCATTAGTATCCTTTGACACCATCATTTTGTTCCTATTGATTCAACATGTGAGCGAATGCGCGCAATCATCAGATGATCCTTTTAAATGATCTTTTCGGCTCAGACGTCAATCCGGACATGAGCTGGTTCTCGGCAAACCAAACCTTAATTGATTGTCGATCTATATCTATTCAACTTGTCTTTTGATCAGAGTGTCTGCTTCTGATCTTCTAATTGGGAAATCATAATTTCTTTGGATTAAGCATCGAATTATTCAGATGTTTCTATAATCCAATGCCTTTGCATTCCTTCCTTCTTCTGATTGAATACTAATACTCACATCAGATCCATTAAGGACCGCTGAATCCTTTATCCGACAGTTTCCTTCATATTCTAGATTTTGTGCGCTCTTCACGATACATATTGCCTTTGGTAAATTGTATTCTACGCTTTGTTACCCATGCTTTGCTTCTGAGCTTGAGTTAATTACCTCTGAAGTTTTGCAAATGTCCCTAAGATGCCCCGATGGGTTGGGCCTATGCCTTCTCTAATCCGTGTGAACCCGAGAGTTTTCACGAATCATACTCTTCTAGTGTTTTGCCAGATATAGTTACAACACTACAACTTCTTCGAAGGCGAGAAGTGAATGGAAGGTTATGCATTGAAGAAGTGGGAGTCGACCTTGAACTTTGTGTTCATGCCCATGGACCCGATGTAGAACTTATCATGGAAGCTGCTCGTGAAAGTAATTATTTCTTTGGCACAAGCTCATTGATTCTTTGCAGTCATGGTTCCGACCATAGTTTCTCCTTAATTCCATTTCCTAGACAAGTTAAAATACTTGTCTTCTGCAGATCATTTCATCTGTCCAACCTCTATTTTTGATCTACCTCGAGTATTGTCCCTTGATATCTCAAGGATATTGTGTCATTGCACTACCTCTTGTGAATTCTCATTGGAATGATACTCCATCACATCATTCCTATCCTGATCGGCTATATCATTATCGAGCTAATTTTAAGCTGTGCTACCGGTCCTTCTTCCGGAGCAACTTCCGACTGACGAGCTAAGCTTACGTCGATCTCCTTTATCTTATCATTTCACCTCGAACAACAAGCTTGATTTCGAGCTTGTGTCGTATCCGTGGTTCCAATAGCCTTTCACTTCATCCTTCTTGTTGCTTGATGGCATCTCTCCTCGATGGCATCTTCATAGAGCCTCTTGACAAATGCGTCATGATCATCATCAACATTTTGACTTCTGTTGAGATGACAATTGAATTCATGGTGAGAAATACCATCCTTGATCTTCGATGATTTAAGCTATCATCGACAACCCCCTTGTCTTCTTTCCAACACATGTTTTATCATGTATTGGTTATACCTTGGACTCCTTGCTATTCCTGCAATTGTTCCCTTGTGTATTTATTGTGATCTTCAACCCCAACCCCTACTTGTAACACCATGTTAATACTACCTCGAAGCATGACTGAGGTATTCCGAATATCAACAGGAACATTGGAAGCACATTGTCGAATGTTTCTTGATCTATTATCCAAACACCATTGTATGGGTAATATCAAGATTCTTCCCTCGCCCCCTTTATCTAAATGCTTTTGAACTTGCTGTCATATAATGTATATCCTGCTCCGCTTCCCTTAGGAAGGATATACTCCCAATTCTTGTGTGTACACACATTTTCTTTCAGTGTTACGATTAATCTAGTGATCGCCTTTTCCTTCCCATTGGTTTGTTTAAACCTACTTGTGATCTATAACTAAGCAGATTAGTTCCACCTTATGAAAACACCTCGGTGTACAATTTGTCGATGAAGACCTTGTTATTATTGCTGTTGACATTCCGGTAACCACCGATGGACGAGAACTTTGCCTATTGGTCCGCCTCGTTCAACGAGCAGGAAAATGGTTCTCTTCGTCCCTCGCCCTTGGTACCAACGTTGTGGGCAACATAACTGACAATCTATCATATGGCATGCCTTGCTATCGGCCCCTTCTACTTTTAACCCACATGGTGGGCCCATAACCACAGTTCCACAGGATCGGAACTGACTCTCATGTATATCTTTGATTAGAAATATTCTTACATTTGGCTTCGTATCATGTCACGAGCCACCTTCGAGAGATGATCTATTCCCGATGCTCTGAACCCCCTTCTCACACTCTGTTCAGGTATCGATCGTTTGTCCATTCGCTTGAAACATCCTATTGTACCTTCATATATTGCTCTCGATGTTTCCTTAAGTTTCAACTCGAGAGGCACATCTGCCACTTTCCTTGAATTGTGCACCAGATAATTAACCCTATAAGGGCCAGTTCTCCCGAAGTTACTCTTTACTTCCCCACTTAAATCTCGGGACGAGATTTCTTGTAGTGGAGGAGATTTGTAACACCCCGAGGACATGCTACACTAACCCACCATGATGATGCTAAGCTACTGTGAATTGCAATGATAATCATGTTGGGATAATATCTCATTTCAAATTCCTCTCTGAAAACAATTCAAAGTCACAATGCAAAATGAGTTTGCTCAAAACTTGCTAGAAAAATGTCCGTCATTTGACAAATATTCCATAACATTTATTTGTTAAGGAACACAACATCACTCTTGTGCAAAGATGAGCTTTAGCAATTATAACAACATCATTTCAGCATTTTTGTTAAATGCTATCCTCTTTATGAAAAATTCAAACGAACTCCAAAATTGCAAAAACTTTTTGTGGCAGTGCACAATAATTCCTTGAAATTATCTTGACCAATGACATAATCTTGCAAAGTCCTAATGGCTAAAAGGAAAAGGCAGATTGCTGCTGGAAATTAAAAAAACAAAGAAAAAGGAAAAGCGCCCCCTCAAATGGGCCGGCCCGGCCCGGTAGCAATGCCCCCCATGGGCCTCGTCCCACCTCAACCCGGCCCGGCTCCGCGCACTGCGCCCCTTCTGTTCCCACAGTGCGGCGCCCGCTCAGGGCGCCCGTCCGCGGACCCGCCTCGCCGGCGACGCCCGGGCGAGGGGATAAGGCTTGCGCCTCCCCGACGCCTCGGCCCCCTCGCCTCCCACTCGCCCGCTTGCCACTCTCCCTCCCTCTCCCTCGCTCGCTCCGCCCTCCTCTCCTCAAGATCCATGGCCCGAGCGCCCTCGCCGCCGTCCTCCATCGTTGTCGCGGCCACCGGCCCCAGCGCCCGACCTTGTCGGTGACCTCCGCCATCGCCCTCTCCATCGACCGGTGGCCTCGGTGGGGATGGGGAGCACTGGCGTCGCATCCCTTCTTCCTCCTCCGCGGGTCGTCGGACGCCCGTCGTCGTCGATTCGACCTCCCTCTGCGCTCCCGTTCACTCACGGGGCCTCCTTGCGCCAAGACGGTGAGCACCGCCGCGTCCTCCCGTGCCTTCCCCTCGTTCTGCTGCGCGCCGCGTCGCCGCCATGGACGACCGAGCTCGGCTCCGCCGTGCCGCTCGCCGTCGTCGCTTCCGCCGATGCCATGGCCGTCCGAGCACACCATCGTGCCGGGGCACTCGGTGATGCTTGACCCTAACGCTTTAGATCGCTTGTGGCGCGCTAGTTCTTCGTTTTCGCGAGCTACCGTAGACCACCGCCTCCGGCGACCTTGCAGCTCCTGTTTGGCCATCTCCGGTCGGTCGGTGGCACCACTCGACGGCGACAGCGCCAGTGTTCGAACGCAAGTGAAAACACGTGATTTGGTGTTCTGTAGCGAAGATCCGAGCCTCTCCGGCGGACTCGCCGCCGCGAAGTGCTCGCCGGTGCAACTCCGGCGCCGGCCGCCGACGTGGCCGACCTGGGGCCACCCAGTGGTCATTGCCGGGCCCCATGGGCCCCGATTGGCCGAAGTTGACCCGATCGGCTGATTTGGCAGCCCGACCACTAACGTCGGGCCCCACCGCTTAATTAAGCTAATTAAAATGTTTTTATAGTTAAAAGTAATTAGTAATCTAATACGCCATCGCCATAAGGGGCCCAAATGTTAATTTAACCTCTTTTTAGTTAGTTTAAAGTTACATTAGTCCACTTGTCTATGACAGGTGGGACCTTGGTCGGTTTGACGGTCGGCCCGATCTGATTGACCTGCTCATGTCATCTTGACACTCTGTTGACGTCATAATTCATTTTTGTTAATATAAATAAATCCGAAAATGGTTTAATCTTTGTAATTTAATAAAATTAAACCGTAACTTTCGGTTGAAAATGTTTTCTACATGAAAGTTGCTCGAGCAGCGAGACAAATCCGAATACGCGATCCGTTTACATCGGATGCCTCTAACTATCTGAACATGGAACATATCCTCCGATCATCTATCGACCTGGTCCGGAACCGGGAAAACATCCCGGTTGAATTTCCCCTTCGCCAGTATCGCCTAGCACTGCGTTAGAACACCTCTAGCCCCGCTTATTGTCTTGTTATGCTATGTTTGCTTTGTATTTACTGTTTCTCCACCTATTATCTTCGGTAGACCCCGAGACCGATGCCGCCCCTGTGATCGACTACGTCGACGATGAACCCTCCTTGCCAGAGCAACCAGGCAAGCCCCCCCCCCTTTGATCATCCCGATATTGCCCATTCCGTTCTCTCATGCTTGCACTAGATTTTGCTACTGTTATTGTTTGCTCCTATTCTGCTGCATAGCCTGTTTATTGTATCTGCTGTTGTTTCCTTACCTGCTTATCCTAAACTGCTTAGTATAGGTTGGTTAGTGACCCATCAGTGACCCCCACCTTGTCCTTGTTGCCCCTGCTTCATCATTGAAGGCCCGATTAACGGGATCAAAGACCAGGCCCCGACACCGCACATCACTTCCCCTTAGTTGCTTGACACTACTGGGTTACTATCGAGTATCGAGGGTGAGACCTCATCAGCACTTCTGATGTTAACCCTGTAGTGTAGTTATTCGGTCGTGGTCATCGAGGGTGATTTCCTCTTTAACCACTTCTGATACGACTCTGTCGTGCAACCCCTCAAGTGTGGACCTCGACGGTGAATCCTCTTACGTTCACCTTGATGACTACATCGAGTGGAATTCACCGGTGTGATTCCTCAGGTTTTCCCCTTGATGTTTAGCCACACAGTTACTATGATTACTATGACTTTACACTGAGCCATGTTACTAAAGACGGGTCGACCACGAGGGGTACCAGCGAGCTTAATTGCAGTGATGTGGAGTCGGGTTGACCAGGAGGTGCCCGAGATAAATCTGGCGTGGCGGGCATTCCTAGCCCTTGCCGCAAGTCCTCGAGGCGGGCAACGGGTCACATCTTTCATGAGTCTCTGCTTGTTACCGCGTTCCTAATCCACTACGATTTGGATATTTAATCCGAGGGCCTCGGCACGATAGCACTAACCATCACGTGGGCATAGTATGGGCGTTTTGCGTCGTATGCATCAACCGAAGTTTAATAGACGTCAGCGACTGAGCGGCGCGCACCGGGTTGGACTGCGTAAGCACCTGCCTTGTTGAAGGAGGTAGCTAGGTGCGCTCACCGGCGCGTTATAGCGTGCTGAGGAGTTCGGGAGATGGCCCATGACCCTGAGGGGCATAGGTTTAGTCCGGCGTCTGGCCTCTCTATTAAGCCTAGGTCGGGTTGCGGCGTATTGTTTGGCGAGGCGGGCATGACCGAGGAAAGTGTGTCCGGCGGAGTTAAGCGGCGTGGTGGGTAAGTTGGTGCACCCTGCGGTGAAGAAAACATCTATCGATAGTACGTCCTCTGATAGCGGACACTTGGAGTTGTATCCGATCGATACAACTAGAACTGGATACCTGCGATGAGAGATGGACTATGATGAGACATGGATATGAGAAATGGATTGTGATGATAAGCTGGATAGTATGGCTTCGGGATTGCTTTCTCGCGGGGTGTCGAGAAAGGATCTACGGCGAGGTTGATAACACTTCTACTACTTTACTTTATGCTACTCTACTCCCTCCGGTTGCTGCAAGATGGTGGTTTCGGAAGATGCTAGTCTTCGATAGGACTAGGCCTTCTCTCTATTACGGCATTTCTGCAGCCCGGTCCACATATACATCCTTCCTTTGATAATGTTGCATATGTAGTGTAGATCCTTGCTTGCAGTACTTTGGATGAGTACTCACGGTTGCTTTGCTCCCCTTTTCCCTCTTTTCTTCTTCTTTCCGGTTGATGCAACCGGATGCCGAACCAGGGGCGAGATGCCAACCGTCGATGCCTACTACTAGGTGAAGACCGCCCGGCGACCGGGGGTAGTTAGGAGGCTCCCGAGCAGGAGGCCTTGCCTTTTCGATCGTTGTTTGCTTTTGTGCTAGCCTTCTTAAGGCAAACTTGTTTAACTCATGACTGTGCTCAGATATTCTTGCTTTCGCTGACTCTTGTGTATTCGAGCTTATGTATTCGAGCCCTCGAGGCCCCTGGCTTGTAATATAAAGCTTGATTTATTTTAATTTGTGTCTAGAGTTGTGTTGTGATATCTTCCCGTGAGTCCTTGATCTTGGTCGTACACATTTGCGTGCATGATTAGTGTACGATTGAATCGAGGGCGTCACAAGTTGGTATCAGAGCCAACTGCTTGTAGGTAGCCCCCCTTCCAACTCCTATGGCCGAAGTTGAGTCTAGAAACCGAAAAATTGTTTTACTAACTTGGTTGTGTGGCTTACGGGCCCACGTCGCCAATTGGGTGGTATTAGGATATTTTATTCCTCGTCTATACTACGGGACTCTAATCTCTCTTCCTTTCGGGTTAAACGATTTTGCTAACCCTAACGGTAGGATCTCGTAACTACTTCCTCCCGGAGAGCCCTTATTACGTATGATACTTTCTTTGCACGGAAGATTCGAAGATACTCTCGATGTTCTCTTGAGACTTTGTGCACGTCACTTTTGCAATTCCCTAGCACCGATATATCCTTATGGATAACTATGTACACTTGCCATTCATACAGTCATTCCCTGTTGCTCTTGTTTTTACAAGATGCCCCGAAATACTCTCTGTTACCCCGAGAATCCTTTGAGCTTCTTGCCTTGTAGTTCTTCATTACATGAATACCCCTACAGATAATTCCTCGCACTTATCGAGTATTCGCTCATCCACGCTAGTTGTTCTTGTGCTTCACAAAATTCTTCAAAATACTATTCGATCTTACGAAAATCCTTAGTAACTATTGCTCGCAAATACTTGTCCGCTTGCATTATGGATGCTTTCCATATGTGTAGCAATATTCATTAGTATCCTTTGACACCATCATTTTGATCCTATTGATTCAACATGTGAGCGAATGCGCGCAGTCATCATTGATCCTTTTAAATAATCTTTCTGGCTCAGACGTCACTCCGGACATGAGCTGGTTCTCGGCAAACCAAACCTTAATTGATTGTCGATCTATATCTATTCAACTTGTCTTTTGATCAGTGAATATGCCGATCTTCTAATTGGGAAATCATAATTTCTTTGGATTAAGCATCGAATTATTCAGATGTTTCTATAATCCAATGCCTTTGCATTCCTTCCTTCTTCTGATTGAATACTAATACTCACATCAGATCCATTAAGGACCGCTGAATCCTTTATCCGACAGTTTCCTTCATATTCTAGATTTTGTGCGCTCTTCCCCTGATACATATTGCCTTTGGTAAATTGTATTCTCTGCTTTGTTAACCATGCTTTGCTTCTGAGCTTGAGTTAATTACCTCTGAAGTTTTGCAAATGTCCCTAAGATGCCCCGATGGGTTGGGCCTATGCCTTCTCTAATCCGTGTGAACCCGAGAGTTTTCACGAATCATACTCTTACGGTGTTTTGCGGATATAGTTACAACACTACAACTTCTTCGAAGGCGAGAAGTGAATGGAAGGTTATGCATTGAAGAAGTGGGAGTCGACCTTGAACTTTGTGTTCATGCCCATGGACCCGATGTAGAACTTATCATGGAAGCTGCTCGTGAAAGTAATTACTTCTTTGGCACAAGCTCATTGATTCTTTGCAGTCATGGTTCCGACCATAGTTTCTCCTTAATTCCATTTCCTAGACAAGTTAAAATACTTGTCTTCTGCAGATCATTTCATCTGTCCAACCTCTATTTTTGATCTACCTCGAGTATTGTCCTTGATATCTCAAGGATATTGTGTCATTGCACTACCTCTTGTGAATTCTCATTGGAATGATACTCCATCACATCATTCCTATCACGATCGGCTATATCATTATCGAGCTAATTTTAACTGTGCTACCCGGTCCTTCTTCCCGGAGCAACTTCCGACGACGAGCTAAGCTTACGTCGATCTCCTTTATCTTATCATTTCACCTCGAACAACAAGCTCGATTTCGAGCTTGTGTCGTATCCGTGGTTCCAATAGCCTTTCACTTCATCCTTCTTGTTGCTTGATGGCATCTCTCCTCGATGGCATCTTCATAGAGCCTCTTGACAAATGCGTCATGATCATCATCAACATTTTGACTTACATTGAGATGACAATTGAATTCATGGTGAGAAATACCATCCTTGACCTTCGATGATTTAAGCTATCATCGACAACCCCCTTGTCTTCTTTCCAACACATGTTTTATCATGTATTGGTTATACCTTGGACTCCTTGCTATTCCTGCAATTGTTCCCTTGTGTATTTATTGTGATCTTCAACCCCAACCCCTACTTGTAACACCATGTTAATACTACCTCGAAGCATGACTTAGGTATTCCGAATATCAACAGGAACATTGGAAGCACATTGTCGAATGTTTCTTGATCTATTATCCAAACACCATTGTATGGGTAATATCAAGATTCTTCCCTCGCCCCCTTTATCTAAATGCTTTTGAACTTGCTGTCATATAATGTATATCCTGCTCCGCTTCCCCTTAGGAAGGATATACTCCCAATTCTTGTGTGTACACACATTTTCTTTCCAGTGTTCTGATTAATCTAGTGATCGCCTTTTCCTTCCCATTGGTTTGTTTAAACCTACTTGTGATCTATAACTAAGCAGTATTAGTTCCACCTTATGAAAACACCTCGGTGTACAATTTGTCGATAAGACCTTGTTATTATTCTTTGTTGACATTCCGGTAACCACCGATGGACGAGAACTTTGCCTATTGGTCCGCCTCGTTCAACGAGCAGGAAAATGGTTCTCTTCGTCCCTCGCCCTTGGTACCAACGTTGTGGGCAACATAACTGACAATCTATCATCTGGCATGCCTTGCTATCGGCCCCCTTCTACTTTTAACCCACATGGTGGGCCCATAACCCACAGTTCCACAGGATCGGAACCTGACTCTCATGTATATCTTTGATTCCGAAATATTCTTACATTTGGCTTCGTATCATGTCACGAGCCACCTTTCGAGAGATGATCTATTCCCGATGCTCTGAACCCCCTTCTCACACTCTGTTCAGGTATCGATCGTTTGTCCATTCGCTTGAAACATCCTATTGTACCTTCATATATTGCTCTCGATGTTTCCTTAAGTTTCAACTCGAGAGGCACATCGCCACTTTCCTTGAATTGTGCACGGATAATTAACCCTATAAGGGCAGTTCTCCCGGTTACTCTTTACTTCCACTTAAATCTCGGGGCGAGATTTCTTGTAGTGGAGGAGATTTGTAACACCCGAGGACATGCTACACTAACCCACCATGATGATGCTAAGCTACGTGAATTGCAATGATAATCATGTTGGGATAATATCTCATTTCAAATTCCTCTCTGAAAACAATTCAAAGTCACAATGCAAAATGAGTTTGCTCAAAACTTGCTAGAAAAATGTCCGTCATTTGACAAATATTCCATAACATTTATTTTTAAGGAACACAACATCACTCTTGTGCAAAGATGAGCTTTAGCAATTATAACAACATCATTTCAGCATTTTTGTTAAATGCTATCCTCTTTATGAAAAATTCAAACGAACTCCAAAATTGCAAAAACTTTTTGTGGCAGTGCACAATAATTCCTTGAAATTATCTTGACCAATGACATAATCTTGCAAAGTCCTAATGGCTAAAAGGAAAAGGCAGATTGCTGCTGGAAATTAAAAAAAAACAAAGAAAAAGGAAAAGGCCCCCTCAATCGGGCCGGTGGCCCGGTGCCACCGTGCCCCCATGGGCCTCGTCCCACCTCAACGGTCGGCCCAGCTCCGCGCGCCCTTCTGTTCCACAGTGCGCGCGCGCCACAGGCGCCGTCAGCCGGACCCGCCTCGCCGGCGGCGCGAGGCGAGGATAAGGCTTGCGCGCCTCCCGACGCCTCGGCCCCTCGCCTCCCACTCGCCCGCTTGCCACTCTCCCTCCCTCTCCCTCGCTCGCTCCGCCCTCCTCTCCTCAAGATCCATGGCCCGAGCGCCCTCGCCGCCGTCCTCCATCGTTGTCGCGGCCACCGGCGGCCCCCGCGCCCGCTGACCTTGTCGGTGACCTCCGCCATCGCCCTCTCCATCGACCGGTGGCCTCAGCTGGGGATGGGGAGCACTGAAGCGTCGCATCCCCTTCTTCCTCCTCCGCGGGTCGTCGGACGCCGTCGTCGTCGATTCGACCTCCCTCTGCGCTCCCGTTCACTCACGGGGCCTCCTTGCGCCCGCACGGTGAGCACCGCACGTCCTCCCCGTGCCTTCCCCTCGTTCTGCTGCGCGCGCGTCGCCGCCATGGACGACCGAGCTCAGCTCCGCCATGCCGCTCATCGTCGTCGCTTCCATCGATGACATGGCCGTCCGAGCACACCATCGTGCTCGGGGCACTCCAGCGGTGCGGCCTAATGCTTTAGATCGCTTGCGAGCGCTAGTTCTTCGTTTTTGCTGAGCTATCGTAGACCACCGCCGCCGGCACCTTGCAGCTCCCTGTTTCGGCCATCTCCGGTCGGTCCAGTGGCACCACTCAACGCGCGACAGCGTCAGTGTTCGAACGCAAGTGAAAACACGTGATTTGGTGTTCTGTAGCGAAGATCCGAGCCTCTCCGGCGGACTCGCCGCCGCGGAGAGCTCGCCGGCGCAACTCCGGCGCCGGCCGCCGACGTGGCCGACCTGGGGCCACCCCCAGGGTCGCTGCCAGCGGGCCCCACGGGCCCCAGTTGACCGGGTTGACCCAGTCAACTGCTGACTGGGCAGCCCCAGCCACTAACGTGCGGGCCCCACCGCTTAATTAAGCTAATTAAAATGTTTTTATAGTTAAAAGTAATTAGTAATCTAATCTGCCACTGCCATAAGGGGCCCAGCTGTTAATTTAACCTCTTTTTAGTTAGTTTAAAGTTCTGTTAGTCCACTGTCTATGACAGGTGGGACCCACCGGTCAGTTTGACGAGTCAGCCAGTCTGTTGACTGGCGATGTCATCTCGACACTCTGCTGACGTCATAATTCATTTTTTGTTAATATAAATAAATCCAGAAAATGGTTTAATCTTTGTAATTTAATAGAAATTAAACTGTAACTCGGATGAAAATGTTTTCTACATGAAAGTTGCTCAGAACAACGAGACGAATCCGAATACGCGATCCGTTTACCTGTCAGATGCCTCTAACTATCTGAACATGGAACATTTCCCCTCCGGTCTTACATCGACGAATTAGGGCAACCGGAAAACATCCGGTTGAATTCCCCTTCGCCAAGATGTCGCCTAGCACTGCGTTAGAACACCTCTAGCCCGCTTATTATCTTGTTATGCTATGTTTGCTTTATATTTACTGTTTCTCCCCTCTTCTCTTTGGTAGACCCCGAGACCGATGCTGCCCCTGTGATCGACAACGTCGACGACCCCTCCTTGCCAGAGCAACCAGGCAAGTCCCCCCTTTGATCATCCCGATATCGCCCATTCCATTCTCTCATGCTTGCACTAGATTTTACTACTGTTATTGTTTGCTCCTATTCTGCTGCATAGCCTGTTTATTGTATCTGTTGTTGTTTCCTTACCTGCTTATCCTAAATTGCTTAGTATAGGTTGGTTAGTGACCCATCAGTGACCCCCACCTTGTCCTTGTTGCCCCTGCTTCATCATAGAAGATCCGATCAACGGGATCGAAGACCAGGCCCCGACACCGCACATCACTTCCCCTTAGTTGCTTGACACTACTGGGTTACTATCGAGTACCGAGGGTGAGACCTCATCGACGCCGATGTTAACCTGTAGTGTAGTTATTCGGTCGTGGTCATCGATGGTGATTTCCTCTTTAACCACTTCGATACGAACGTCGTGCAACCCTCAAGTGTGGACCTCGAGGGTGAATCCTCTTACGTTCACCTTGATGACTACATCGAGTGGAATTCACGGGGTGATTCCTCGGGTTTTCCTTGATGTTTAGCCACACAGTTACTATGATTACTATGACTTTACACCGAGCCATGTTACTAAAGACGGTCGAATTGACGAGGGGTACCATGCGCGAGCTTAATTCCGAGTGATGTGGAGTCGGGTTGACGTGAGGGTGCCCATGAGATAAATCTGGCGTGGCGGGCATTCCTAGCCCTTGTCGCAAGTCCTCGAGGCGGGCAGCGGGGTCACATCTTCGTGAGTCTCCGCTTGTTACCGCGTTCCTAATCCACTACGATTTGGATATTTGATCCGAGGGGCCTCTGGCCTGATAGCACTAACCATCACGTGGGCATAGTATGGGCGTTCTGCGTCATGTACATCAGCCGAAGCTTAATAGACGTCAGCGACTGAGCGACGCGCGCCGGTTGGACTGTGTAAGCACCTGCCTTGTTGAAGGAGGTAGCTAGGTCTGCTCACCGGCGCGTTATAGCGTGCAGGAGTTCCCGGGAGATGGCCCATGACCCACAGGGGGCATAGGTTTAGTCCGGCGTCTGGCCTCTCTATTAAGCCTAGGTCGGGTTGCGGCATATTGTTTGGCGAGGCGGGCATGACCAGTGAAAGTGTGTCCGCCGGAGTTAAGCGAGCGTGGTGGGTAAGTTGGTGCACCCCTGCAGGGAAGAAAACATCTATTGATAGCCTGTCCTACGGTAACGGACACTTGGAGTTGTATCCCGATCGATACAACTAGAACTGGATACGTGAGATGAGAGATGGACTATGATGAGACATGGATATGAGAAATGGATTGTGATGATAACTGGATAGTATGGATCTGGGATTTCTTTCTCGCATGGTGTCGAGAAAGGATCTCTGGCCGAGGTTGATAACACTTCTACTACTTTACTTTACGCTACTCTACTCCCTCCTGTTTGCTGCAAGATGGTGGTTTCCAGAAGATGTTAGTCTTCGATAGGACTAGGCCTTCTCTCTATTCAGGCACTTCTGCAGCCCAGTCCACATATACAACCTTCCTTTGATATTGTTGCATATGTAGTGTAGATCCTTGCTTGCGAGTAATTTGGATGAGTACTCACGGTTGCTTTGCTCCCCCTTTTCCCCCTTTCTTTTTCTTTCCAGTTGATGCAACCAGATGTCGGAGCCGGGAGCGGATGCCAACTGCCGATGCCTACTACTACGTGAAGACCGCCGGCGACCGAGGGGGTAGTTAGGAGGCTCCCAGGCAGGAGGCCTTGCCGTTTCGATCGTTGTTGCTTTTGTGCTAGCCTTCTTAAGGCAAACTTGTTTAACTCATGACTGTGCTCAGATATTGTTGCTTCCACTGACTCTTGTGTATTCGAGCTTATGTATTCGAGCCCTCGAGGCCCCTGGCTTGTAATATAAAGCTTGATTTATTTTAATTTGTGTCTAGAGTTGTGTTGTGATATCTTCTCGTGAGTCCTTGATCTTGGTCGTACACATTTGCGTGCATGATTAGTGTACGATTGAATCGAGGGCGTCACAAGCCACATGCCGTTATGGGCTCTGGCATAGTTGAGTAAGTTGTGGGAAACCTTTCCATGATGGGCTAGCAGATGTAGGGGATTGTAGGTGTACCGGCCTATCTATCGGTTAAGGGGACCTCTTCGGAAAGACTGTGTCTCGGTCATCCGTTTCTCAAACATTATGTAGTGCGAGAAATCCAACGGAGGAGATCGAGTCTTGTGGGGAAAAGTGCACAAACCTCTGCAGAGTGTACAAACTAATCATGGTTAGCCATGTCCCCGGTTATGGACATCTTGAGTATCTAGTTCTTGGATTATCATGTGGATCTCATCACTCTTAATTATAAAAATTTGATTGGGTTATTAATTACCTTTTTAATTGGGATTGAGATGGGGTTTACCATTCTCAATGTTTAACAACCACCATGATAGTTAAATAAAATATATTCCTTTTGTTGTAGGGAAAATTTGGCTTTTCGCAAAACATATTAACCATATAGCCTCCACGAGCCAAATATGCATGTAGTGATAGCATTATTCTGTTCATTACTCTCTTGTGTTATATTGCCAGCATACTCCATGTGCTGACTCGTTTTCGGGATGCAACGTATCATGTTGCAGACTTTTCAGACGATGAGTAAGGAGCCTTAGGTCGTGGTCTTTCACTCAGTGATGTGTTGGAGTTGATGGACTCACTTTATCTCCCAAGCCGTCCGCTGTTATCGTATTAGATGGCCTTAAGCCATATTTATTATAATAAGTTCTCTTTTGAGACATTCCATGTAATAAGTGTGTGATTGCCACTCTGTTATAAATCCTTCAAGTATTGTGCGTGTCAGCATTACCGATCCAGGGATGACAACGATGCACGTAGATTGGGTATTTGAGGTCTGGTCGCTACAAGATGGTATCAGAGCACACGCTGACTATAGGACACGGCCACTAAGCTAAAGCCCTAGATCACTACTCTCTTCTCATTTCTGACTCCTCTCCATTTTCTACTCTTTAGGATGGTGGATGCAAGGATCAAGTTCACGCAACCGGATGAAGACACCCCTTTTGGACGCCACTTGAAGGAAGTCACTAGGTACCTGAACATTGGAATACCAAGCTTCACCGGGACTTACAATGCCACTTTACCAGAAGAGGAGCGCTGGATGATCCAAGTTCAAGTTCCAGGAAAGACATTCACGCCAGTCACTGAGCCCGTAGAGTTTTCCTTTGATGCACCAACCTGGAGCTTAGGAAAGAGTATGGCAGCTCACATTACCATGGGACGCATTGGAGAAGTTTACCACAATGATCTCAAGGACACAATCTATCAGATTTGTGGACGACGAGATGAGCAATGGGAGATGATCAGCACCAGGAAGGATAGATTGATTGCCTCTTTCATCCAGGAGTTAAACCAGCACATTCAACGCCAGGAGAACCAGATGTGCGCAGGCATGACAGATTTGAAGAAGGTGACGACAAGGATCACGGAGCTGGAGGAAGAACTCAAAGCTACACGTGAATATTATATGGAGGAAATCGTCGTATTAGTGCAGAAAAATGACGACCTGACAAGGAAGCTAGGAGTTTTCATGGGAGACCACGCGCCAGGAGGAGAAGATGACAGTTCCACTTGCCCGGAGAACTACATCATCATCGACGACACCGACTCGGACCCTGATGATAGCGATGATGACTATGTTGATGAAGCTGGAGCAGATATCATGGAGTCTTCGACCGAGCAATTTTTCTAGTCGACCACCATATCAGTAGTAGTATTCCACCATGTATATAGTATAGTCCAAGCACTTTTGTAACGATAGTTCTAGACCGATTCGATGCCCTTGTTTGATTTGATTGAGTGATATGTTTGTGTTTGTCTCATGTGCATATGGGTAGTGTTTCCCCCCTAGACCCCATTCTATTCTGTTTTCTCATCTCTTCTAAGCCCAGCAGATGCCTCCGAGACGCGACAATGGATTTGCTTTCCCACCGGAGCTCACTCAGTTGATCCAGCAGCAGAATGCATTGATGCAAATACTAGTCCAGAACCAGAACCATGGGAACAACAACAACAACCCACCACCAACACCACCAGTTGATCACTTAGCCCGTTTTCTTAGGCTGAATCCACCGGTGTTCTCCAATAGCACCGAGCCAATTGTTGCAGATGATTGGCTCCGCAAGATTGAAAGGGAGTTGACTACTGCAGGATGCACAGATGCTGAGAGACTGCGTTTTGCCGCACATCAGCTTGATGGACCCGCAACATCATGGTGGGAGAATTTCATAGTCACTTACCCTATTGACACTGTGACATGGGACCAGTTCCAGCAGGCTTTTTGCACTGCCCATGTATCAGCAAGAGCTATGGCCATGAAGAAGCGTGAGTTTTGCAACTTACGCCAAGGAGGGCGCACTGTTGGTCAGTATGTGGATGAATTTAGTAAGCTAGCACGTTATGCCCCAGATGACGTCGCTACAGATGCAGCTAAGAAGGAGAAGTTTCTGGAAGGACTGAATGATGAGCTGAGCATCAGTTGATGGTGGCAAATTTCAATAACTACCAGGAGTTGGTGGATAGAGCTCTCATGCTCGAAGGATGGACAAGGGAAGTATAATTCTGGAGCTCAGCAGAGACCCCGTTTCACCCCGAACTCGGGAGGACTTGTTCATAACCATGGAGGCCACACCCATAATGGAGGAAGTTCGCACAACCATAGTGGCTCCAAGAATGGTAATGGTAATGGAGGAAGTAGCGGACAGAACCGTTCCAACCCGGCAACACCCGCCAAGAAAGATCTAAGCCACATTACTTGCTACAAGTGCCAGAAGACCAGACATTACGTCAATGAATGTCCTGAAGCTAAAAATGGAAACGGCAATGGAAGCTCTGGGAAGAAGCCCAACCCTTTCAACAGGGGACAAGTGAACCACGTTAACGTGGAGGAGGTTGAAGCCCAGCCAGATGCAGTAATAGGTAAGTTTTTGGTTAAGTCCTTTACTGCAGTCATACTTTTCGATACTGGTGCATCGCATTCATACATATCAAGGGGATTTGTGGATAAGTATAAGTTGCCCACTAGAGTTCTTAAGACACCCATGCTAGTAACCTCACCCGGAGCTAAGTATATGGCAAGCAGTGGATGTTTTCAATTGCCATTAACCATAGGTAGTCATGTTTTCCCCTCTGACTTGATAATTTTGGAGTCGCAAGGTTTGGATGTGATACTGGGTATGGATTGGTTGTCGATGTATGGAGGAAACCTCGATTGCGCTAGTAAGACGATTTTGCTCACCACCCCAGAAGGAAGTAGAATCAAGTATGTATCCCGGCATGTGCCGAATAGGACTCGAGTAAATTCCTTATCATGAGTTGTACAGGAGGAAGTACCAGTGGTGAAGGATTTTCCGGATGTATTCCAGAAGAGTTTCCAGGCATGCCACTGGATAGAGACATTGAGTTTTTGATTGAGCTTTTGCCAGGCATAGGGAAAATATCTAAGAGACCATACAGAATGCTCGCAAAGGATTTGGAGGGAATTAAGAAGCAGATTAAGGAGTTACTGGATAAAGGTTATATACGCCCAAGTTCGTCACCTTGGGGATCCCCAGTACTTCTAGTGGAGAAGAAGGATGGTTGTTGATTATCGAGGATTGAATGAGGTGATGATCAAGATCAAGTACCCACTGCCGATGATCAATGATTTGTTTGACCAGCTGCAAGGAGCTAAGGTGTTTTCCAAGATCAATTTGCGATCAGGGTATCACCAGCTGAAGATTCGAGAGCAGGATATACCTAAGACAGCCTTTACCACAAGGTACGGGCTATATGAATATACCGTTATGTCATTTGGCCTGACTAACGCACCTGCTTATTTTATGAACATGATGAACAAGGTGTTTATGGAGTTTTTGGATAAGTTCGTCGTGGTGTTCATTGATGATATTTTGGTCTACTCAAAGAATGAAGAAGAACATAAGGAGCACTTGCGTTTGGTACTTGGGAAGCTCAGTGAACATCAGTTATACGCCAAGTTCAACAAGTGTGAGTTTTGGCTGAAGGAAGTTGGATTCCTTGGACATGTTATATCCGGAGAAGGAATAGCGGTAGACCCCACCAAGGTTGTCACTGTGACAAATTGGGAGTCACCCACGACAGTTGGAGAGATCCGGAGTTTTCTTGGACTCGCAGGATACTACCAGAGGTTCATTGAGGATTTCTCAAAGATTGAAAAGCCTATGACAGAGTTGTTGAAGAAGGACACCAAATTCAAATGGACTGAGGAATGTGAGGCCAGTTTTCAGGAGTTGAAGAGACGCTTGGTTACATCACCAGTGTTGATTCTGCCAGATCAATGCAAGGATTATGGAGTGTATTGTGACGCTTCTCGTCGAGGACTTGGAGCCGTACTTATGCAGGAGGGAAGAGTTGTTTCATATGCCTCACGACAGCTTAAACCCCATGAGTTAAATTATGCTACGCATGATTTGGAGTTAGCAACCGTAGTGCATGCATTGAAGACATGGAGACATTTTCTCATCGGAAACCATTGTGAGGTATACACGGATCACAAGAGTTTGAAGTATATCTTCACGCAGAAGGAGTTGAACCTCGGGCAGAGGAGATGGTTAGAACTCATTAAGGATTATGATATGATGTTGCATTATCATCCCGGAAAGGCTAACGTAGTAGCCGATGCATTGAGCCGCAAAAGTCATGTCAATACACTCATGACCGGAGAATTACCCAAGGAGTTGGCAGAAGACCTTCGCGAGCTATGTTTGGAGATAGTTCCAAGAGGCTATGTAGCAGCTTTGGAGATTCAATCTACTTTGATGGATAAGATCAGAGAAGCTGAGAAGACGGACAAGGAGATAGCCGAAATAAAGGAAAGAATGAGTAAAGGAAAGGCTAAAGGATTTCGTGAGGATGAGCACGATACCTTACGGTTTGAGGACCGCGTATATGTGCCAAATGATCAGGAGATCATGAAGTTGATTCTGCAAGAGGCCCATGATTCGGCATATTTGATTCACCCATGAAATACCAAGATGTATCTGGATTTGAAGGATAGTTTCTGGTGGACCGGAATGAAGGAGGATATTGCAGAGTATGTAGCAGTTTGTGATGTATGTCAGAGAGTGAAGGCATAGCATCAGAAGCCAGCAGGATTTCTACAACCATTGCCGATACCCGAATGGAAGTGGGATAAACTAGGCATGGATTTTATCACGGGATTACCCAGGACTCGTTCAGGCTATGACTCTATATGGGTTGTAGTCGATCGTTTGACGAAAGTAGCTCATTTCATCGGTGAAGACCACTTACACGGTGCTAAGTTGGCAAAGATATACATGACCAGGATCGTATGTCTGCATGGAGTTCCGAGGACCATTGTATCAGATAGAGGAACCCAGTTCACCTCAAAGTTTTGGAATCAGTTGCATGAAACTTTGGGAACCAGGCTAGAGTTCAGTACAACTTTTCACCCGCAGACAGATGGACAGACTGAAAGAGTCAATCAGATTCTGGAAGACATGTTGAGAGCTTGTGCATTAGATTATGGATCTAGTTGGGATGATAATTTGCCGTATGCAGAGTTCTCTTACAACAACAGTTATCAATCCAGTTCGAAGATGGCCCCTTTCGAAGCACTGTACGGAAGGAGGTGCAGAACACCATTGTTGTGGGACGAAGTTGGAGACCGACAGTTGTTTGGACCAGATTTGATTAAAGAGTCTGAAGAGAAGGTTAAGCTGATTCGTGATATACTCAAGGTAGCCCAGTCCAGGCAGAAGAGCTATGCGGATTCTAAACGCAAGGAAACAATTTACGAAGTTGGAGACAGAGTGTATCTTCGTGTATCTCCACTTCGAGGAGTGAAGCGCTTTGGAGTTAAGGGGAAATTAGCGCCACGTTTTGTGGGACCATACAAAGTTTTGGAACGTATGGGAGAAGTTGCTTACAAATTGGAATTGCCCGAAGGATTGTCAGGAGTTCACGATGTGTTCCACGTTTCTCAGTTGAAGAAGTGCCACGCAGAGATGGCTGATATTCCTCTGAGAGATATAATGCCGTTGGAAGCGATACAGTTGGATAGTGATTTGACCTATGAGGAGAAACTAGTCAAGATACTCGAGTTTGCTAGCCGAGTCACACCCAGCATGGTTATCAAGTTCTGCAAAGTTCAGTGGAGTCACCATACTGAAGATGAAGCCACCTGGAAACGAGAGGAAGACCTATGGAAAGATCACCCACACCTATTTTCTAGCCAACCCGAATCTCGAGGGCGAGATTCATCTTAAGGGGGGTAGGTTTGTAACATCCCAAATTTTCAATTTGGAATGTTATACATATCATATTTTTGTTGCATTTTGGTTTGATCCTAGAAATTCTACGCAACTCAAGGACCCACTGAGAGAGTTGGGGATTTCATTATTTTCATATTCGATTTTTTCTCGAATTTTGAAAAGAGGATCGTTTGATTTTAATTATTTTCCCTTTGAATATTTCTTTTATAAAAATAAAAAGAGAGAGGATAAAATGACTTCCTCAAAATAAAGAAACATTAGAGATTTAATATTAAAATCAAATAAGATTTTTATTCGGAGTTTTATCACTATTTTATTTGAATTAGGAAAAATATGCATTTTTAAAAATTGCATTTTAGGCCCAAATAAATGTTCACCTTGTCCGACCTATTTTTAGAGGACGGGGAAAATTTATTTCGGGATTTTTGGAGTCCGTTTAGTATTTTTTTAATTTCTTTTTCTGGACGTCGGAATTATTTAAAAAAAAGTCAAACCGACTCCGGACCGTACCCGAGCGGGACTCCGCCTAGGGGGCTTTATAAGCCGCCGCCGCCTCGAGGCCCAGCCCACTTGACCAACCCGCGCGACGCCAAACCTAACCTAGCCCGATCTTGGCAGCGCGCCATGCCGCCATCGCCGCCGCCACCGACGACACCACCCGCCGCCTCGCCGGAGCCGCCCGCCGCCGCCGCTGTCTCGCCGGACTTTCACCGGAGGTAGTCACCGTCGCTGCCTCGGTTTACGTAAGAAAACCGAACGGTTTTTTTCTAAACCTAGATGCGTTTTTTTAGATCTGGTTTGGTTTATTTTTTTGGTTTAGTTATTTAGGGACCGCCCGTTCGTACGTTTGTTTTAATGAACGGTTTTCACCATTTAGCCGCAGAGAGCGAACGTTCGTTCGTTAGCCTGTTCGTCAGTTTTTCTTTTTCACGGATTTTCCGCGATTATTTTTGATCGTGATTTTTGATCCGATTTTCGTTCTAGTATAAATTTTCACTTGTTTATCGGAATCAGGCCATTCAAGCGCCTAGAGTTTCGTCTCAAAGCCCTCTTTCTGTTTAACCAACTTGAACAAGATTTTGCTACTGTAAAATTTGACTTTATTCCAGATTAGTAAACGAAGCTTGTTTCTTTCGCCGTTTGAGTTTTGTTGCTTCGTTTGATTTGATTCTTTTTGCAAACCGGAGTTCTTAAGTTGAACTTTCTGGTTAGTTCTCTTATTTGAGTTTTACCCGTGCCCTTGCTTGATTGCTTATTGTATGCTTGTTTGTTTGCGATAGAGTACCCGTAGTGGGAAGCGTGCTACTACGAGTCCCTAGGTTTCGCGGATCATCAGCAAGGCAAGTAACACTTTGATCATACCTCTTTACTATCCAGTTTTATTGCATTAGATCAATCCTCAAACAATTGCATGGTTAGGATCTGAATTAAATTGTGGGTTTGGGAAGTAGATGAGGTAGTATCTATTCACCTGTTTATTATCAAACCTTTGGAAGTTACCTCTACATCGCTTATATTGCTATGCTATTGCTTGTAGACATGGATTGGGTTTGAGTGTATTCATGACAGATGTGAGTATTGTTAATTAATGGTTAACTTAAGGTGGCAACTTTAATACACATCTGGGTGGATTGAGGCACCTGGGGAATCCAGTGATTGCCTGTATTTTTTGGAAATCCCGGGGTACCGTGTGATTCTCGTATGGACTGCCACCCAGGCTCAAAGGGATCATGAGATTATTCATACTAGAAAGTTCCGTGTGCAGCCACATGCCATTATAGGCTCTGGCGTAGTTGAGTAAGTTGTGGGAAACCTTTCCATGATGGGCTAGCAGATGTAAGGGATTGTAGGTGTACCTGCCTATCTATCGGTTAAGGGGACCTCTTCAGAAAGACTGTGTCTCGGTCATCCGTTTCTCAAACATTATGTAGTGCGAGAAATCAAACGGAGGAGATCGAGTCTTGTGCGGAAAAGTGCACAAACCTCTGCAGAGTGTACAAACTAATCATGATTAGCCGTGTCCCCGGTTATGGACATCTTGAGTATCTGGTTCTTGGATTATCATGTGGATCTCATCACTCTTAATTAAAAAATTTGATTGGGTTATTAATTACCTTTTTAATTGGGATCGAGATGGGGTTTACCATTCTCAATGTTTAACAACCACCATGATAGTTAAATAAAATATATTCCTTTTTGTAGGGAAAAATTAGCTTTTCGCAAAACATATTAACCATACAGCCTCCACCAGCCAAATATGCATGTAGTGATAGCATTATTCTGTTCATTACTCTCTTGTGTTATATTGCCAGCATATTCCATGTGTTGACCCGTTTTCGGGCTGCAACGTATCATGTTGCAGACTTTTCAGACGACGAGTAAGGAGCCTTAGGTCGTGGTCTTTCACTCAGTGATGCCGTTGGAGTTGATGGACTCACTTTATCTTCCAAGCCTTCTGTTGCTATCGTATTAGATGACCTTAATCCATATTTATTGTAATAAGTTCTCTTTTGAGACATTCGATGTAATAAGTGTGAGATTGCCACTCTGTTATAAATCCTGCAAGTATTGTGCGTGTCAGCATTACCGAACCAGGGATGACACTGATGCACATAGATCGGACTGTTTGAGGTCTGGTCGCTACATTATTAGATGATGGGTTGCGAGAGTGGCATAAGCTTAAATCCTAGTTTATGCACTATTCCGTAAGGGACCGATTGGATCCAAAAGTTTATTGCTATGGTTAGAATTTATTCTTAATACTTTTCTCGTAGTTGCGGATGCTTGCGAGGGGGTTAATCGTAAGTAGGAGGTTTGTTCAAGTAAGAACAACACCTAAGCACCGGTCCACCCACATATCAAATTATCAAAGTAGCGAACACAAATCAAACTAACATGGTGAAAGTGACTAGATGAAATTCCCGTGTACCCTCAAGAACACTTTTCTTATCATAAGAGACCGTTTTTGGCATGTCTTTTGCCTCAAAAGGATTGGGCTACCTTGCTGTACTTTTTGTTACTATTATCGTTACTTGCTCGTTACAAATTATCTTGCTATCAAACTACTCGTTACTTATAATTTCAGTGCTTGCAGAGAATACCTTGCTGAAAACCACTTGTTATTTCCTTCTGCTCCTTGTTGGGTTCGACACTTACTTATCGGAAGGACTACCATTGATCCCATATACTTGCGGGTCATCACATGGCTGCCGGGATGTTGTTGGCGCTGTCCTTCTCCGATGCTCCTGCTCCCGTTTCGCCCACAGGGCTAGTGGTGACGACGCCGCCCACGCCGGCCATGTCCCCCGCGTCATCCATGTCCCCGTGCATCCCCATAGCCGCCATGTCTTCGGTTACTACGTGCGAAGGGGCCTTCGAGGTGGACGGGTGAGCTGCGGCACCGGACTTTTTCTTGGGCGCCAGGATAATGAAGCCGTTGATGGAGAAAATGACAATGAAGATGACGCACTGCTTATACTCTTAGGTTCGCGCAAGCGCTTCCCCCTACCTGGCATGCCAAAGATGTCATGGGAAAACACGGCCACCTATGGGGCCATCGGCCCCTTGTGGCTCGGTAGGGGGAAGAGCAGCACAACAACGATCACACGAGCAGTTTTTACCCAGGTTCGGGCCGCCGTGAGGTGCAAAACCCTACTCCTGCTTTGGTGGATTAATGAGAGGACCGTGTGGAGACGCAGCGCTCTTGCCCGGCAAGGTCGCCTTGGAAAGAGAGCAGCTACGTGCATATGAAAGTATGATACGTCTCAAACGTATCTATAATTTTTGATTGTTCCATGTTGTTATATTATCATTCTTGGATGTTTTATAACCATTTTATAGTCATTTTATATCATTTTTGGTACTAACCTATTGACATAGTGTCAAGTGCTAGTTGATGTTTTTTGCATGTTTTCTACATCGCAGGTAATCAATATCAAACGGAGTCCAAATGCAGCGAAACTTTTTATGGATTTTTTAAGGACCAAGAGACATCCAATGGGCCGGAGAAGCACCTGGGGGGTGCTCCGAGGGGAGCACAACCCACGAGGGCGCGCTTGGAGGCCCAGGCGTGTCCTGGTGGGTTGTGGCCACTGAAAGTGCAACTATCCCTAGGTAGTTTTGGCAATTCATAACAACATATAGCTCATTGAGCTCATGCTATTCCAAGATGAACATTTTAGGAAAGCTCAGTGAATGGCATGGCATGGATGATGAAAGTGGATCCCTCAAAATGCTAATGACAAAGGATTGGCTCAAGCTCAAAAGCTCAAGACTCTTCATTTTATATTTTAGTGATTCAAGATCACATTGAGTCTATAGGAAAAGCCAATACTATCAAGGAGGGATGAGGTGTTGCTTAACGAGCCTCTTGCTTCATGTGCTTAGTGATATGCTCCAAAAACCCTCGACTACTTTCTCACATCCACATATGACCTAAACCGAAAGCCAAAATCGGTCTCACCGATTCTTCTTATCCGGCGCCACCGATTTCATATGTCATAGCCACTGCCACAAACCCTAGGCAAATCGGTTCTACCGATAGGGATCTCGGTCTCACCGAGATGGGATTGTAATCTCTCTATTTCCTTTTCGTAACTTTTCGGTCTCACCGAAAGAGCGAATCGGTCCCACCGAGATTGCAATGTAAACTCTCTGTTTCCCTTTTGTAACATTTCGGTCTCACCGAAAAGAGCAAATCGGTCCCACCGAATTTACCTGACCAACTCTCTGGTTAGCTAATTACCAAAATCGGTCTCACCGAGTTTGTGTAATCGGTCTCACCGAGATTACGTTATGCCCTAACCCTAACCATATCAGTCCTACCGAGATGCATGTCAGTCCCACCGAAAACCCTAACGGTCACTAGGTTTATTAAAATCGGTCTGACCGAGTTTGTTGATTCGGTCCCACTGAGATTGGTAAATAGTGTGTAACGGTTGGATTTTGTGTGGAGGCTATATATACCCCTCCACCTCCTCTTCATTCGTGGAGAGAGACATCAGAACAAACCTACACTTCCAACTCACCATTTCTGAGAGAGAACCACCTACTCATGTGTTGAGGCCAAGATATTCCATTCCTACCATATGAATCTTGATCTCTAGCCTTCCCCAAGTTGCTTTCCACTCAAATCTTCTTTCCACCAGATTCAAATCCTATGAGAGAGAGTTGAGTGTTGGGAGACTATCATTTGAAGCACAAGAGCAAGGAGTTCATCATCAACACACCATTTGTTACTTCTTGAGAGTGGTGTCTCCTAGATTGGCTAGGTGTCACTTGGGAGCCTCAGACAAGATTGTGGAGTTGAACCAATTAGTTTGTAAGGTCAAGTAGATCGCCTACTTCGTGAAGATCTACCGCTAGTGAGGCAAGTCCTTCGTGGGCGACGGCCATGGTGGGATAGACAAGGTTTCTACTTCGTGGACCCTTCGTGGGTGGAGCCCTCCGTGGACTCGCGCAACCATTACCCTTCGTGGGTTGAAGTCTCCATCAACATGGAGGTACGATAGCACCACCTATCGGAACCACGCCAAAAACATCTGTGTCTCCAATTGCGTTTGAATCCTATTAACCCTTCCCTTTACTTTCTTGCAAGTTGCATGCTTCAATTTCTGCTGCCAATATACTCTTTGCATGCTTGCTTGAATTGTGTGATGATTGCTTGACTTGTCCTAAGATAGCTAAAATCTGCCAAACTCTAAAAGCGGGAAAAGGCTAAGTTTTAATTGGTCAAGTAGTCTAATCACCCCCCTCTAGACATACTTCAAGGTCCTACAAGTGGTATTAGAGCTTTGGTCTCCATTTTCTTTGATTTCCATAGCTTTTGGTGGTCATAGCCTTGGTTTCACAACCTAGGAGAGTATGGCGTCTAGCGAGGGAAATTATCACTGTAGAGGTCCTTACTTTGATGATACTAATTTTGCTAGTTGGAAGCATATGATGAAAATGCATATTCTCGGACATAACCCCGCCGTTTGGGCAATTATTTGTATCGGCTTGCAAGGTGAATTCTTTGATGGGAGAGAGCCGAACCGTGAAGCTAATGCGGAAGAATTGAATATGTTGCAATAAAACGCTCAAGCTTGTGATATCATCTTCAACGGATTGTGCCCCGAAGAATTCAACAAAATCAGCCGTCTTGAGAATGCAAAGGAAATTTGGGATACTTTGATTGATATGCATGAATGTACCGAATCCGTCAAGGAATCCAAGTTGGATGTGCTCCAAAGTTAGCTTGACAAGTTCAAAATGAAGGATGGTGAAGGTGTCAACAGAAATGTACTCTAGGCTTGCACTTATCACAAATGAAATTGTCGGCTTAGGGAGTGAAGAGATGGTGACAGATTCATCATCAAGAAGATCCTAAGAGCATTGGATGGAAAGTATGATACCGTGTGCACATTGATTCAAATGATGCCAAACTACAAAGATCTCAAGCCAAGGAAGTCATTGGAAGAATTGTTGCTCATGAGATGTCACTTAAAGATAAGGAGGAACTTCACAACAAGTCAAGTGGTTCTTACAAAGCCTCAAGTGAAGCCCCCACATCATCGAGTGAGAAACAAACCTTCAATGAAGAATTGAGCTTAATGGTGAAGAACTTCAACAAATTCTACAAGAGTAGAAGCAAAGAAAGAAGCTCCAAGTCAAGGTCTTACAATGAAAAAAGATCTTCTAGTCGAGAACAAAATTGCTACATATGTGGGAGACCGGACACTATTCCAATGAGTGTACGGCACCCTACAAAAGAAGAGAAGACTCTCCAAAAAGAAGAAGTAGAATAGAAGAATCACCACCAAGAGAGAGGAGGAGTAGAGATGATCGTTATGAACGAAGACCCTCACGGAGAAGCAAGGATTTGGAAAGGAAGGACAAGTCATCAAAGAGCTACACAAAACGAATACATCAAGCTCATGTTGGTGAATGGGTATCCGGCTCCGACTCCGACCATCACTCCGAGAGAAGCTATCACTCCGACTCTGAATATACTCAAGATGAAGGTGTTGCCGGTCTAGCACTTGTGTCAACCAACTCCTACGACATATTTGAATCACCAAATGAAGGAATTGGTAGATGCTTCATGGCCAAAGGTCCTAAGGTAACACACCGAGTATATTGATTTTGATGTTGATGAAGATGACTTGCTAGGTGATGATGATTTACTTGTTGACAACTCTAGTGATGAATACTATGATGAAACGTCAATTAATCATGCTAATCAAGATGAAACGTATGACAATGATAAGGAGAAAATTGAGCGTCACTAAAGAACTAAACACTCTTAAGTTAGCTCATGAAACTATCTTTGAAGATCATTGAGAACTTTTAAGGGCTCATGAGAAGTTACGCTTTGAAAAGCTCAATCTTGAGAAAGAGCATGAGTTCTTAAAAGCTATCAATGATGATCTCCGTAAGAAAATTTCTTCTTACATTGCCAAGCGTTTACTCTTATCTACTTACATGCCTCAAGTCAAGTCTAGTAACAAGAACAAGAAAGATTCTTCTTCTAGTAGTAAAAATAACAATGATAAATCCAATATTGTTGCTTCTAGTAGTTCTCTTGATTCCACTAATGATTCTCTTAGCCAAGTTACACTTGAGAAAGAAAATAGCTTATTGAAGGGAATTATAGAGAAAGGTGTATACAAGAGCCTTGTCGGGAGTAAGCAATTCGAGGAAATTGTACGCAAGCAAGGAAGGCACCGGAAGAATCAAGGTGTTGGTTTTGAACGAAAGTTCAATGCCAATGGAGTTGAGTGGGAAGAAGATCAATACCCCAAGACGAAGTTTGTTCCTCAACAAGAGAAGTATGATCCTACTTCCTTCAAGGGAACACAAGCACAAGATGATCTTCCACCACAAGACCACAAGGGCAAGGACAAGCTTCAAGAAGAGATTGATGCATTTGAAGAAGCACCTAAGGTCTCGGTCAAGTGGATTCCCAAGACTACGTCAAGTTCTACCTCATCAAGTACAACTACAACTCCAAGGATTCCCATCAAGATGATGTGGATCTAGAAGAAGAAGAACTAGAGAGTTCTTGAGGGTGACTCCGCCAACATATTTCACGCATATCATTATGGCAAGTACAAGTGCAATCAACTTCCATATCTTGCACTAGTTCAAGGATTCACAAACCCTCATGTTGGTAAGGCAAGGGACAAGGTAACCTAATGATTTCATGGACATCATTTTGTGTGTGCATCATTCTATGTCTATGGATATACTTGTTTGTTCCTTGTGGGACTAACCCATGTAGGTATTGAAAGTGCAACTTACTCCAAAGGATTGCTCCAAAAAGATATACATCAACATTGAGCATCCACATCTTCAACACCTACATGAAGTCATCATCGACAAAACCCAAGGTTAGTTCATCCCTCAAAGGGGGGATCTCACATCTAGGGGGAGCTTAACTCTAAGAATTGAGTCAAAGCAACTCTAATGATGTGAACACATAAATGCTTTATGTAAAAGTGGTAACCCCACTTGAGCTTAAACGATGAGTATGACCTATGATCAAATGTTCTCATTTGACTCCTATGTCAATATACTCATATATAGATGACCTAATCATCGCCAATTGCTTGATAGATGCTAGAATTGGTTGAGCATGCTTTGTCATATATTTCATTTTCCATCTTATTGTGTGAGCATGTTGGTTGCATACTTTATTCATTCGAGGACATCCACTTGTTGTTTTGTTTGATTGGCTTCTTTTTCTTTGGCCAAGTGGATGGACAATAATGCCTAAGAACCTTCTTTAGCTAACTATGCTTTTCTTGTCTCAAACTCTGTTCATGCTACATCACAAAATATGATCAAGTCAGATTCGAACCACTCTGTGTGAGGAGCACTCGGAGTCCCCGATTCTTCATAGACTTAAACTTCCAAAACTTCTTTGTGATTTTTGGTCTGACCGATTCCTCCATTTCGGTCTTACCGAGATCACTTAGTCGATCTAGGTTTTCAATCTCGGTGCAACCGATTTGAACTCTTCGGTCACACCGAGTTGCAATAACTATACACAGTTTTGCATCTCGGTGCCACCGAAGTTGTTCCACTTTCGGTCCACACCGGCTGTGGTCGGGCTATATATAGTCACGGGCAAAATTTGGAAATTTCTCCGAACCTCTCCGCCCGCTGAATAGCTCGCTTCTGCCTCCGTGGTCTCCGGATCGTCTCCTTGTCGCCACCGCCGTTGGTATTCGCCATGATCAACATAAATCAACCCCGCCCGTTGCCAGCCAGTAGCGAGTCTCCGTCGAACTAGGGTATGGACTCGATCACTGTGCTTTCCTCGTCCGATTCTCAGCACATTGTGTTCTTATTGATTCTTGCCACGATTGAAACACTCCTATCCAATCAATGCAATCCTTAGAATAGTTTTGATTTGAAAATTTAGGGTTAGGTTTCATGAAACCATCTCGGACCCATCGAGTTGAAAACTTCGGTCCCACCGATTTGGCTTATGCCATTGCACTAGTGAGACTCGGTCTGACCGAGAATTACTAATCGGTGAGACCGATTTTAGGACTTTGTGAAACCCTAGCAGTCTCGGTGCCACCGAACTATGTCTCGATCCAACCGAGTTCATCAGTTTAGGATCCAAAACTGCTTCGGTATCACCGAGTTTGAAAATCAGTTGATCTGAAATGCTTTCTGTGGAAAACTAAAACTGAATTTTTGAGTCATTCTTTTGCAAAAATCTCTGCATTTTGTGATGATCATCCACTCTACCTCATCTATAACTCTTCACAGGGTCAGCAGTCAGCATGTCAGACCAGAGTGACAGTCAGAACAGGTCAGAGGTACAGGTGAACATGAGTGAGGGCACTAGTCCCTCCAGCTCTTCAGATGAAGGCACCAGGAGCACCCCTAGCAATCTGCCTAAAGCTGCTAGCAGGCAAAGGAAGAAGAAAACCTCAGATTCTGAAGATGAGGATTATAGGGCAGAAGAGGATGAAGCAAAATCCAAGAAGGTTGTGCTCAAAAAGGAGTATGGCTCAGCACATAGCATAAAGCCTGGACTCAGTTAGAAGGTTCCTGCCAAGAGGACACCTATGCCAAAAGTCAGAGCATCAACTCAAATTCCTGAAAATCCTGATCCCAAAGAGCCGATTCTTCTTTGAAGGGAAGAAAAGGAAAGAAAGGGTCAAGAAGACCACAGTCAGAGTTATTGGGAAGCCTTCCATGATGGAAGAGGAAGAAGAGATTGCTGCACCAACACCAAAGGCACCCAAGCTTATGGGTGATGCTATAAGATCAGGGGCTGCCACATCTAAGCCCAAGGAAGCACCCAAAGCTGCCCCCAAGGCCAAGTCTGCACCAAAGAGGAATACCAGGAGTATTCCAGCTACTGAGAAGAACAAGGCCCCATTACCTGAGGTTGCTGAAGAAGAAGATGAAGGAGGACAAGTTTTGAGGAAGCTCAAGCCAAAGATACCAGACCACAATGATGCCCATCCTGTGGCTGAGGATATGAAGAGCAGAAGAGACAATGGGTTGAGACTATGGAGGATGACAGATCCATATGCCTCAAGGAGAAGAACAGCTATGGACTACAGGTTCCACACCAAGGAACAACAGGACTTTTATGAGACATTACATTGGATAAGAAGCCCATAGTGTGTGACATGAGGTGGGTCGACTGGACCTACATGAAGGAAAATGTAGAGCACTATCCTGGAGTGCAAGACAGCTTTGTTGCTGTTGGAGTTGTAGACTTTGTTGGGCAAAAGCTCACCAACTGGAACGATGAACTTATCATGCAGTTCTACTCCACAACACACTTTTATCCAGATGGCAGGATGGTGTGGATGTCTGAAGGTACAAGGTACCAGTCAACTATTGAGGAGTGGGCAAAGCTGATAAATGCCCCAAAGGAGAATGAAGATGACCTTGATGTATATGCAAAGAAGAAAATGGGACACAATACCATGACACACATGTACAAGGAGATCCCAGATGAAGCCCTAGAGACTTTCTCTTTTGGATCAGTCCACTTTCTTACATCGGGGCTGCCTACTATCAATACCATCTTAAGGCATACCCCATCGCCAAAGTCTGGTGACCACAACATGATCAGAGGGCATGCAATCAACATGTTGCATTTGTTTGATGTGCCACAGAAATTCAAAATCATGAGCCTTATGGTTGAAGAGGACTGCAGCTGATCAGAAAAGAAGTTGTAGATATGCCCCTCAGATCCAGGAGTTGATTAACTCAAAGATGGGCACAGACAAATATCTATTGGATAAGGAACATTTTCCAATTTATCCAGACTTTGAGGACAATGAGGTTGTCATGAATGAGAATGATCCATCGTCAGTTCAAGCACAAGAGAAGAAGGAGAAGGCAAGGAAGGAGAAAGCTGCCGGGATGCCAACTCGGAGGAGGCATCTAATTATTTCTTGAAGAACAAGCAGGAGCAGCTCGGATACTTAATAGCATCAACCAAGAGGATTGAGAAGGGATTGGCCACCCTCACCCAAAATCAGGAGAGCTTGGAGAGAATCATAGAACAAAAGTTCTATAACTTAGATGTGAAAGTAACTGAGATTCAGTCTGCAGTGGAGGAACTACAAGATGACATGCAGGAGAGGAAGGGCAAAACAACAACTGATGCATTTGCCAGAGTGCCTAGAGCCCAGAGGTCATCTGCTGTGCCAGTTCCTGACACAAGAGCAACTTCATCTGCACCAGCTACAACCTCAGTGCCACCAGCTCCAGCACCTACATCAGCTCCAGCTCCATCTACTTCAACTGAAGCTTTCGTCCTCGGCGTTATCCGGACTCCACCACCTGAAGATCAAGCCTGAGAGTCGATCTAGCACTATGCTTTTTCTATGAACTTTTTGGTAACTTGTTGCCAAAGGGGGAGAAAAATGTATAGATCATAGGCTTAGAGAGAGAGTGTTGCTTTTATTCTCTCTTGATTTGGTGGTTTTTCAAACTTGTTTGCTTTTGGTTGCTTGATATACTATGTTTGTGAAACATTGATGATCATGTGTTTGATCATAAGCTACACTTATGCATGTTTGATGATATTATCTTATCTATCCTATGTGATCATTCACTGTTCTTGGTGATGAGTGCATGTATTCATTCCGTATCATTTTGAGCGCCCCACCAAGATGTATGTGACATGGAAGAGTAACCCATGAGCCTAATTCCTTGTGCATTTGCAGTCCAAAGCAAATATAAATCTATGCACAAATTTAGGGGGAGCTCGTGCTTATCACATACTTCTCAAAGCGACGAAGTTTTTTAATCTTATTATCATTTGTCGAAGCTTTGATCTATATATTGTCATCAATTACCAAAAAGGGGGAGATTGAAAGTGCAACTATCCCTAGGTGGTTTTGGCAATTCATAACAACATATAGCTCATTGAGCTAATGCTATTCCAAGATGAACATTTCAGGAAAGCTCAATGAATGGCATGGCATGGATGATGAAAGTGGATCCATCAAAATGCTAATGACAAAGGATTGGCTCAAGCTCAAAAGCTCAAGACTCTTCATTTTATATTTTAGTGATTCAAGATCACATTGAGTCTTTAGGAAAAGCCAATACTATCAAGGAGGGATGAGGTGTTGCTTAATGAGCCTCTTGCTTCATGTGCTTAGTGATATGCTCCAAAAACCCTCGACTACTTTCTCACATCCACATATGACCTAAACCTAAAGCCAAAATTGGTCTCACTGATTCTTCCTATCCGGCGCCACCGATTTCATATGTCATAGCCACTGCCACAAACCCTAGGCAAATCGGTTCTACCGATAGGGATCTCGGTCTCACCGAGATGGGATTGTAATATCTCTGTTTCCTTTTCGTAACTTTTCGGTCTCACCGAAAGAGCGAATCGGTACCACCGAGATTGCAATGTAAACTCTTTGTTTCCCTTTTGTAACATTTCGGTCTCACCGAAAAGAGCATATCGGTCCCACCGAGTTTATCTGACCAACTCTCTAGTTAGCTAATTACCAAAATCGGTCTCACCGAGTTTGTGTAATCGGTCTCACCGAGATTACGTTATGCCCTAACCCTAACCATATCGGTCCTACCGAGATGCATGTCGATCCACCGAAAACCCTAATTGTCACTAAGTTTACTAAAATCGGTCTGACCGAGTTTGTTGATTCGGTCCCACCGAGATTGGTAAATTGTGTGTAACGGTTAGATTTTGTGTGGAGGCTATATATGCCCCTCTACCTCCTCTTCATTCGTGGAGAGAGACATCAGAACAAACCTACACTTCCAACTCACCATTTCTGAGAGAGAACCACCTACTCATGTGTTGAGGCCAAGATATTCCATTCCTACCATATGAATCTTGATCTCTAGCCTTCCCCAAGTTGCTTTCCACTCAAATCTTCTTTCCACCAGATTCAAATCCTATGAGAGAGAGTTGAGTGTTGGGGAGACTATCATTTGAAGCACAAGAGCAAGGAGTTACATGGCGACCCGACCGAATGGATCAAGTCTACGTGCTTTCGTGTCATCCCTGGATCGGTATGCTGACACACACAGTACTCGAAGGATTTATAACAGAGGTAAATCACATGTATAAAGTAGCGTAAATACTATTACCTCGATCCAAATATAGCGGAAGCAACAAGGTTGTGGATTCCCATCAACACCAACGGCAAAGTTGAGTATAGGAAATCGTAACCCTAACGTATCACTTACTCGTCGTCTGAAAAGTCTGCAACATGAAAAGTTGCAGCCAAAACGGGTCAGCACATGGAATATGCCGGCAATGTAACACATAGAGAGTAATGAAAGAATAAGCTATACTACATGCATATATGGCTGGTGGAAAGCTCTCACGATTACGCTTTTTTGAAAAGCCAATTTTTCCCTACATCAAAGGAATAATTTTATTTAACTATCATGGTGGTTGTTAAACATTGAGAATGGTTGACGCATCCTCAATCCCAATTAAAAGTACTCATTAAAACCCAATAGCTTTATTATTAGAAGTAACATGTTGAGATTCACATGATATTCAAGTACTAGATACTCAAGATCTGTCCATAACCGGGGACACGGCTAATCATGATTAGTTTTTTACACTCTGCAGAGGTTTGCGCACTTTTCCCCACAAGACTCGATCGCCTCCGCTTGGTTCTCGCACTACATGGTGTTTGAGAAACGGATGGTGAGACATAGTCTTTCAGAAGCGCTAGCACCTTACATGTGGGTAGACCGTACCAACCTACATCCCCTACATCAGCTAGCCTACCCGTAAGAGTTCGCACAACTTAGTCAACTACGCCAGAGCCCATAATTGGCTTGTGGCTGCACACGGAAGTTTCTAGTTTGAATAATCTTATGATCCCTTAGAGCACGGGTGGCGGTCCGAAGAAATACAGAGCAAGTCCTGATAGAAACCAGTGCCTCAATCCACCCAGATGTGTTTTTTTGTTGACACCTTAGATAAACCATTAATTAACAATCTATAATCTGTCTTTGATATTCACTCACCCAATCCACGTCTACTAGCATAGCATGGCATAATTAAGCAAACGTAGAAGTAACTCCCAAGGTTTCATAAGTAAAACTGGTAATAGGTACTACCTCAATCTACTTCCCATCCCACAATTTAATTAGGTCCTAAACATGCAAGTGTTTGAGGGTTGATCTAATGCATAAAAACTGGGTATGAGAAAAGTATGATCAAAGTGTTACTTGCCTGCAAAGTTGATGAAGATGATTCACACTCAAAACTCTTGATAGCTCTACTCGTCACACTCCGGTCAATCTATCGTAATCAAGCAATAGTAACCACACATAAGCAATCACTCAAAAGATAGGAAAAATCGAAGAAACAATTCAGAAAACGTCAAAACCAAATCAAATAACTCTTGCAGCATAAAACAATTTCTAACAGTACCAAAATTATGTGAATTTGGCCTTATCAGAAAGTTTAGGTCAAGAGCTTCGATTAGCAAAAAGAATCAACTAAATCAGAGTTACGAAACTCAAGTTATTATCAAACGAAGTTCAAATACAAATCTGTTTGAATTCAAATTTTAAAACTTTCAAAAATATGTTTGAGTTGTATTACTAGATAAAGGAGATCATAACGAAGAAGTGGGCGTTGGTTTCGTTGGATTCCGACTTACGAGTAAAAAGTTATGAACGTTTGAAGATTAGGGACTACGGATAGGTCCATGACGGGAATTAAAAATAAAAAGAAAAATCTATCGAGTTTAACGCCGCTAAACAAAACCGGAAAGAAAAACCGGCGAGAAAACCGATCTAGGGTTTGGAAAGGAAACCAAACGGAAAACCGATCTAGAAAAGCGGGCGGAAACCGATCTAGAAAGCGGAACGAAACCGATCTAGAAAACGGAACGGAAACCGATCTAGAAAACGGAACGAAACCGATCTAGAAAACGTGTGGGCCTTGGGCTAGTACCTCAAAGAGGCGAGGGATCCGGCGACGGTGTAGGGTGTGGCGGCGGCAAGTGGCGGCGGCGGCAAGTGGCGGCGGCGGCAAGTGGCGGCGGCGGCTATGTAGGGCGGGCGGCGATTAGGGCGGCGGCTGGCTATGGCGGCGGCGGCGGTGACTGTGTTGCTGCCGCAGAGAGGAGGAGGAGAGGAGAGTTGATTTGATGTGTTGGAGGGGGGGTGCTTGGGTATTTATATTGGGGAGGGGAGGGGTTTTGCTTGGGATAGGGGACAAGAAATAGATTAGGATTAGGAATCCTAGGAAATAGATCTAGGAATAGATACGGAATAAACGAAGTAGGAAAGGAGTCCTACTAGGACTTGGGAAAAGGAGAGGCTCCCTGGCTTGTGCGGCAAGACGTGGCCTTGTGCCTTGGCCGGCCGGCGGCTAGCGGCTTGGGCCTTTGGCTTTTTTTTTAATTTTTTTAAAAAAAATTTTTTAACAGAGACAATTAAAAATAATAAAACCAAATAAATAAATATATTACATAGGCATATAATATATCAAAATTTTCAGAAAAGAATTTCCTACAACATGAACATTATTCTAGCTTCAAATAAAATACACATAAATTCAAATAAAGCAAAGAGTGTTTCAGCTCTAATAGAATCCAATAAAATCATTTTTTTAAATACCAAAATGACTTCAAATTAATCTCTCCAGTTTTCTGATGTAGGGAATCATGTTACCCTATTTTCATATATTTTATTTTTGGAGAAAAATAATTTGAATGAAACTCAAATAACTCCAAATTGAAAAATAAATTCAAAGGAACTTTGAATTTAATTCTTTGAAAACTCCCAACTCATATTTCGTATAATTTGAAGAAGTCATTTTGTCTTCGCTTCGTGAAAATCATTGAGTTGCATAAAGTTTCAGAATTGGAAATATTTTTCAAATGAAATTCAAATATTTTCAACACCCCTTGTCATTTAAATAAATGGAAGAAGTCATGTCATCTTCTCTCCGTGGTTTTGTGATGAAAAGAATTTGAATTCTCAAGATCATAAAAGCAAAAAATGAAAGTTTGGGAAAGTCCTTTTATTCCCTCTCATTTAACTTTCAAAAAGTTTCGATTTCACTCACTTTCACCAATCAATCAAGCAATCAATCAAAACTATCTATTTGTTTATAACATTCCAAAATTTAGAATTTTGGGATGTTACAAACTTCACCCTTAAAATGAATCTCGTCCTCGAGATTCGGAGAGGCTAGCAAGAAATAGGTTAGGGTTTGGGGGTCTTCAAAGTCCACCGATCATCTCCGGGGTGTCGGGTGCTTCCACCCTTAGAAGCATTGTTACGGTTCCATCAAAACTCATATACTCCATCCTTATCACTGACAGTGTCGGTCTTCTCAGATATTAAGGATAATCCCTTCTCTGGGCTCTTCCGGTAGTGACATAACCTTTTCCTCAATTCCTTTGTCCTTTCATCTTGGTAAGGTTATCCCGAAACTGGGTCTTCATAGCTGACGGGTCTGGCGCCAATGCTAAACAACTATCGATATCTCATGGTGGTCAACAAATTATGGTTTCTCCTGCAGAAAACGGGTCTGGGTTGAACCTCACCGTATATCCTACGGTTGGCAACAACTGCCTTGTACAAGGGAAAAAATATCTATACCATTCTAAGGTTTAAACAAGGTTTTGATCGTCGTCTCTCTACTATAGGTAAGTCACTCAGATTTACCATCCCATATAGCAAAGCGAATAATAAGAGTAAGTCGGTATGGTGATCAATCCATCCCGCACCCAAATCATTACCTTGCACATGGTTTAGCGAATCTCGCATTCTGGCACTCGGTCATCCTCACGAGCATTGCAGAATTTCTCTTGTCGACGAACCAAGTCCGGAAAATCCATTGATTCTGCAAGCCAAACAAACATCTATCGTTCCTTAACAACTCTCGGGTTTTGCGTAAACTCCTATAGAATAAATGGAGTTGATAAAATCATAACTCTTCCAGGTTTCTCCTTCAGCAAGAGTGTGCTTGCTTCTTGGCAGGTCTGGGGCATGTGGGTTATGGCCCATCTCATCACTTGCAATCCTTGAACACATCCTCGGGGCAACTGATCGTTATCCCAACATCCAACTCCCTGGCATACTTAAATCCATCCAATTGTACTGTCTCTTTTCCTTATATTTGCACCAAACGGGGACATGATTACTCAGACTCTTTATGGAATTTCCATTGATCCATATTTCCAACATCATACCTCCTTTATATCCAATAACACTTCATCTCTTCATCCTCGTGGGATGTCCCACATACCGTGATAAAACTTATACTTATGAAATCCATACTCCACTTCGTGGAACCTCATTATCCTTTCCAGGGTCAAGCGTCCTTACAGGGGAATATTGGCCATCTCTGCATGACACTTCTTCAACTAGGAATCGTGAAACACATCATGAACTCCTGACAGTCCTTCGGGTGACTCCAACTTGTTGGTAACTTCTCCCATACGTTCCAACTCGGTATGGTCCTACAATCTCGGGGCTAACTTTCCTTTAACTCCAAATCGCTTAACTCCTCACAGAGGGGGCACACGAAGATATTCTTTGTTTCGGTTTTATCGACTACCTTCTTGCGTTATTGAGTATGCATAACTATTCTGCACTGGACTGAGCTACCTTCAGTCTCTCTCGAAGCAACTTAACATTCTCTTACAAATCCTTGATCACATTTGGTCCAAACAACTGACGGTCTCCAACTTCATCCCACATCAACGGTGTCTGGCTCCTTCTCCCATACAAAGCTTCAAAAGGGCCATCTTCAAACTGACTTGGTAACCTTTGTTGTATGAGAACTCAGCGTAAGGTAGATTATCATCACTACTAGATCCAAAATTTAGCGCACACGCTCTCAACATGTCCTCCGGTATTTGATTGACTCTCTTGATTTATCCATCATCTGCGGATGAAAGGTCATCTTGAACTCTAGCCTAGTATCCAAAGTGCAGTGCAGCTCCAAAACTTTGAGGTAAACTGTGTTCCTCTACGATGGTCCTCGGAACTCCATGCAGACATACGATCCTTTCTCAAATATATATCTTGGCCAACTTCGCACTTGTATAGGTGGTTTTCTCTGGGATAAAGCGAGCCACTTTGGTCAAGCGAGTCAACTACTACCCAGATAGAATCATATCCCAATCGGGTTCTGGGAAATCCGGAAATGAAATCATGCCAAGCTTATCCCACTTCCATTCGGGTATCGGCATAGGCTGTAGTAATCCTCTGGCTTCGATGCTCGCTTTTACTTTCTCGGCATACATCACTTACGACTACATACTCCGCAATATCCTTCTTCATACCAGTCCACCGTAAACACTCCTTCAAATCCAAATACATCTTGGTGTTTCGAGGCGAATCAAGTATGGTGAGTCATGAGCCTCCTGAAGTATTAACTTCCTGATCTTTGCATTATTGGGTATATGTACACTGTCCTCAAACCATAAGGTGTCGTGCTCATCCTTACGAAAACCTTTGGCCTTTACTTTTCTCATCCTCTGTTTTACCTCAACAATATCTTTGTCATCCTTCTAAGCTTCACGGATCTTTTCCAACAATGTAGACTGAACTTCCATTGCTGCAACAAAATCTTTGGGAACAATCTCCAACCGAAGTTCCCTGAAAATCCTCGGCTAACTCCTTTGGTAATCCTCCACTTATGAGGGTATTCATCCTTATTTTCTTTATGGTTGTGTCCTATTTCTCCACAAAGCTTGTATGCACAAGGTTTCTTCATATCCTTTCCATAAGGCTTCAACTTCTGGGACACAAACCGAGACTTTAGCAAAGTCAACTTAAATTCTTCCCAAGTGGTTACTCCTTGCAATCCATTGATGGTTTGGTACATCCTCCACCAAGTAGCAGCACCTCTTTCAAAGCCTTTGAAGAGCATGTGGGCCATATCCTTTCTCGACTATAGGGTTGTTCCCCATGTGATCCTCCATGTTACGAATCCATCGGTGCATCTCCAATTGACTCATTGGTCCAGAAAATACAAGCTCTTCTCCATTCATCCTCTATTGGGTCCATGTGTTTGGGGTGGGATAAGAGAGATCGAGAGGGATACACACAATACAAACAAAAGTTTTGAAAAGGCAGATTTTATTGTGGCTGTCGGAAAAACATCAAACAAATGACAGCTCACAATAAATGCATCTAACGTAAGTATGTAACAGGGTTTGGTCTTCTAAAGGTCAAATGAATCTTCAATGCCATCAAACTCTTCAAGTCTTGGTCAAGTCTCCAATGGCTTCTTCTGATCATGCTTGTCCTTCTCAAGTTCTTTTGCCAAATCATCTCTGTTGACGTGAAGTCTCTTGCGACGTCCTTTAATATTTCTGGAGTGGCATTCCAAACTTCTGATTTCAACCTCCTTGACATGGACCATGGTCCTACTATCCTTCAGTTCCTGACAAATCTTTGATGTCTCAAGGTTTTGCTCCTCAGCTTGTCTACTTTCAGCTACTGGATCCTGAGTTCTTCATGAAATACTTCCTTGTCAAAATTTAGCTTCTTGTGGGTCCATCTTAACTTCGATGTAACATTCCGATCCAATACACCTTGATCTCGGGTATTGATAACTTCCATGGTCCGTCAAATTCCATAAGCGTAACCTTCCTAGGTCATAAGGATCTGGAAATACTTTAGAGCCTTCAAAATCTCATAGTCTTCGGAGTCTTCAACAGTTGTAGTTTCCGTTTACATGGTAAAATCATCTTCATTCCAAATGGTCTTAGTTGTCCGATATCTTGTCTCCTTGGAGTGGTCTCATCAGTCAAATCTTCGAGTGGTCAAAAGGGAAAGGGGTATGGTCTCACTAAAAAGGAATATTTGAATAAGCTCAGAAGAGAAGAGAGGTAAAAGATCTTTTTGAAAATGAAGTTGTAGAGAAAAATATTTCCTATGGGCTTGCCATTTTCTAGGGTCACGTCCTACAGTCAACATGTGCTCTGATACCATCTTGTAGCGACCCGACCGAATGGATCAAGTCTTCGTGCTTTCGTGTCATCCTCGGATCGGTATCTTGACACACACAGTACTCGAAGGATTTATAACAGAGGTAAATCACATGTATAAAGTAGCGTAAATACTATTACCTCGATCCAAATATAGCGGAAGCAACAAGGTTGTGGATTCCCATCAACACCAACGGCAAAGTTGAGTATAGGAAATCGTAACCCTAACATATCACTTACTGTAAATGCGAAAAGTCTGCAACATGAAAAGTTGCAGCCAAAACGGGTCAAGACATGGAATATGCTGGCAATGTAACACATAGAGAGTAATGAAAGAATAAGCTATACTACATGCATATATGGCTGGTGGAAAGCTCTACGGTTATAGCTTTTATGTAAAAGCCAATTTTTCCCTACATCAAAGGAATAATTTTATTTAACTATCATGGTGGTTGTTAAACATTGAGAATGGTTGACAGCATCCTCAATCCCAATTAAAAGTACTCATTAAAACCCAATAGCTTTATTATTAGAAGTAACATGTTGAGATTCACATGATATTCAAGTACTAGATACTCAAGATCTGTCCATAACCGGGGACACGGCTAATCATGATTAGTTTTTTACACTCTGCAGAGGTTTGCACTTTTCCCCACAAGACTCGATCGCCTCCGCTTGGTTCTCGTGACTACATGGTGTTTGAGAAACGGATGATCGAGACATAGTCTTTCAGAAGCGCTAGCACCTTACATGTGGGTAGACCGTACCAACCTACATCCCCTACATCAGCTAGCCTACCCGTAAGAGTTCGCACAACTTAGTCAACTACGCCAGAGCCCATAATTGGCTTGTGGCTGCACACGGAAGTTTCTAGTTTGAATAATCTTATGATCCCTTAGAGCACTGGGTGGCGGTCCAAGAAATACTGAGCAAGTCCTGATAGAAACCAGGTGCCTCAATCCACCCAGATGTGTGTTTAGGTTGCCACCTTAGATAAACCATTAAATAACAATCTCACATCTGTCATGGATATTCACTCACCCAATCCACGTCTACTAGCATAGCATGGCATAATTAAGCAAACGTAGAAGTAACTCCCAAGGTTTCATAAGTAAACAGGTAATAGGTACTACCTCAATCTACTTCCCATCCCACAATTTAATTAGGTCCTAAACATGCAAGTGTTTGAGGTTGATCTAATGCATAAAAACTGGGTATGAGAAAAGTATGATCAAAGTGTTACTTGCACGCAAAGTTGATGAAGATGATTCACACTCAAAACTCTTGATAGCTCTACTCGTCACACTCCGTCAATCTATCGTAATCAAGCAATAGTAACCACACATAAGCAATCACTCAAAAGATAGGAAAATCGAAGAAACAATTCAGAAACGTCAAAACCAAATCAAATAACTCTTGCAGCATAAAACAATTTCTAACAGTACCAAAATTATGTGAATTTGGCCTTATCAGAAAGTTTAGGTCAAGAGCTTCGATTAGCAAAAAGAATCAACTAAATCAGAGTTCTGAAACTCAAGTTATTATCAAACGAAGTTCAAATACAAATCTGTTTGAATTCAAATTTTAAAACTTTCAAAAATATGTTTGAGTTGTATTACTAGATAAAGGAGATCATAACGAAGAAGTGGGCGTTGGTTTCGTTGGATTCCGACTTCTGAGTAAAAAGTTATGAACGTTTGAAGATTAGGGACTACGGATAGGTCCATGACGGGAATTAAAAATAAAAGAAAAATCTATCGAGCTTAACGCCGCTAAACAAAACCGGAAAGAAAAACCGGCGAGAAAACCGATCTAGGGTTTCGGAAAGGAAACCGAAACGGAAAACCGATCTAGAAAACGGAACGGAAACCGATCTAGAAAACGGAACGGAAACCGATCTAGAAAACGGAACGGAAACCGATCTAGAAAACGGAACGGAAACCGATCTAGAAAACGTGACGCGGCGCGGGGCTAGTACCTCAAAGAGGCGAGGGGATCCGGCGGCGACGGTGTAGGGTGGCGGCGGCGGCAAGTGGCGGCGGCGGCAAGTGGCGGCGGCGGCAAGTGGCGGCGGCGGCTATGTAGGGCGGCGGCGGCGACTAGGGCGGCGGCGCTGGCTATGGCGCGGCAAGGTGTTCTGTCTTGGCCGCAGAGGAGGAGGAGAGGAGAGGAGAGTTGATTTGATGTGTTGGAGGGGTGCTTGGGTATTTATATTGGGGAGGGAGGGTTTTGCTTGGGATAGGGGACAAGAAATAGTTTAGGATTAGGCATCCTAGGAAATAGATCTAGGAATAGATACGGAATAAACGAAGTAGGAAAGGAGTCCTACTAGGACTTGGGAAAAGGAGAGGCTCCCTGGCTTGTGCGTGCGCACGTGGCCTTGTGCCTTGGCCGGCCGGCGGCTAGCGGCTTGGGCCTTTGGCTTTTTTTTTAATTTTTTTAAAAAAAAATTTTTAACGGAGACAATTAAAAATAATAAAACCAAATAAATAAATATATTACATAGGCATATAATATATCAAAATTTTCAGAAAAGAATTTCCTACAACATGAACATTATTCTAGCTTCAAATAAAATACACATAAATTCAAATAAAGCAAAGAGTGTTTCAGCTCTAATAGAATCCAATAAAAATCATTTTTTTTAAATACCAAAATGACTTCAAATTAATCTCTCTCCAGTTTTCTGATGTAGGGAATCATGTTACCCTATTTTCATATATTTTATTTTTGGAGAAAAATAATTTGAATGAAACTCAAATAACTCCAAATTGAAAAATAAATTCAAAGGAACTTTGAATTTAATTCTTTGAAAACTCCAAACTCATATTTCGTATAATTTGAAGAAGTCATTTTGTCTTCGCTCGTGAAAATCATTGAGTTGCATAAAGTTTCAGAATTGGAAATATTTTTCAAATGAAATTCAAATATTTTCAACACCCCTTGTCATTTAAATAAATGGAAGAAGTCATGTCATCTTCTCTCCAGGGTTTTGTGATGAAAAGAATTTGAATTCCCGAAGATCATAAAAGCAAAAAAAATGAAAGTTTGGGAAAGTCCTTTTATTCCCTCTCATTTAACTTTCAAAAAGTTTCGATTTCACTCACTTTCAGTCAATCAATCAAGCAATCAATCAAAACTATCTATTTGTTTATAACATTCCAAAATTTAGAATTTTGGGATGTTACAAGTTCATCATCAACACACCATTTGTTACTTCTTGGAGAGTGGTGTCTCCTAGATTGGCTAGGTGTCACTTGGGAGCCTCCGACAAGATTGTGGAGTTGAACCAAGGAGTTTGTAAGGGCAAGGAGATCGCCTACTTCATGAAGATCTACCGCTAGTGAGGCAAGTCCTTCGTGGGCGACGGCCATGGTGGGATAGACAAGGTTTCTACTGTGGACCCTTCGTGGGTGGAGCCCTCCGTGGACTCGCAAGAACTGCTACCCTTCGTGGGTTGAAGTCTCCATCAACATGGAGGTACGATAGCACCACCTATCGGGACCACGCCAAAAACATCCGTGTCTCCAATTGCGTTTGAATCCTCTTAACCCTTCCCTTTACTTTCTTGCAAGTTGCATGCTTCAATTTCTGCTGCCAATATACTCTTTGCATGCTTGCTTGAATTGTGTGATGATTGCTTGACTTGTCCTAAGATAGCTAAAATCTGCCAAACTCTAAAACTGGGAAAAGGCTAAGTTTTTAATTGGTCAAGTAGTCTAATCACCCCCCCTCTAGACATACTTCAAGGTCCTACAAGTGGTATTAGAGCTTTGGTCTCCATTTGCTTCGATTTCCATAGCTTTTGGTGGTCATAGCCTTGGTTTCACAACCTAGGAGAGTATGGCGTCTAGCGAGGGAATTTATCACCGTAGAGGTCCTTACTTTGATGATACTAATTTTGCTAGTTGGAAGCATAAGATGAAAATGCATATTCTCGGACATAACCTCGCCGTTTGGGCAATTATTTGTATCGGTTTGCAAGGTGAATTCTTTGATGGGAGAGAGCCGAACCGTGAAGCTAATGCGGAAGAATTGAAGATGTTGCAATAAAACGCTCAAGCTTGTGATATCATCTTCAACGGATTGTGCCCCGAAGAATTCAACAAAATCAGCCGTTTTGAGAATGCAAAGGAAATTTGGGATACTTTGATTGATATGCATGAAGGTACCGAATCCGTCAAGGAATCCAAGTTGGATGTGCTCCAAAGTTAGCTTGACAAGTTCAAAATGAAGGATGGTGAAGGTGTCACTGAAATGTACTCTAGGCTTGCACTTATCACAAATGAAATTGCCGGCTTAGGGAGTGAAGAGATGACTGACAGATTCATCATCAAGAAGATCCTAAGAGCATCGGACGGAAAGTATGATACCGTGTGCACATTGATTCAAATGATGCCAAACTACAAAGATCTCAAGCCAACAGAAGTCATTGGAAGAATTGTTGCTCATGAGATGTCACTTAAGGATAAGGAGGAACTTCACAACAAGTCAAGTGGTTCTTACAAAGCCTCAAGTGAAGCCCCCACATCATCGAGTGAGAAACAAACCTTCAATGAAGAATTGAGCTTAATGGTGAAGAACTTCAACAAATTCTACAAGAGTAGAAGCAAAGAAAGAAGCTCCAAGTCAAGGTCTTACAATGAAAAAAGATCTTCTAGTCGAGAACAAAATTGCTACAATTGTGGGAGACCCGGACACTATTCCAATGAGTGTACGGCACCCTACAAAAGAAGAGAAGACTCTCCAAAAAGAAGAAGTAGAATAGAAGAATCACCACCAAGAGAGAGGAGGAGTAGAGATGATCGTTATGAACGAAGACCCTCACGGAGAAGCAAGGATTCGGAAAGGAAGGACAAGTCATCAAAGAGCTACACAAAATGAATACATCAAGCTCATGTTGGTGAATGGGTATCCGCCCGACTCCACCATCACTCCGAGAGAAGCTATCACTCCGACTCGAATATACTCAAGATGAAGGTGTTGCCGATCTAGCACTTGTGTCAACCAACTCCTACGACATATTTGAATCACCAAATGAAGGAATTGGTAGATGCTTCATGGCCAAAGGTCCTAAGGTAACACACCCGAGTATATTGATTTTGATGTTGATGAAGATGACTTGCTAGGTGATGATGATTTACTTGTTGACAACTCTAGTGATGAATACTATGATGAAACGTCAATTAATCATGCTAATCAAGATGAAACGTATGACAATGATAAGGAGAAAATTGAGCGTCACTAAAGAACTAAACACTCTTAAGTTAGCTCATGAAACTATCTTTGAAGATCATTGAGAACTTTTAAGGGCTCATGAGAAGTTACGCTTTGAAAAGCTCAATCTTGAGAAAGAGCATGAGTTCTTAAAAGCTATCAATGATGATCTCCGTAAGAAAATTTCTTCTTACATTGCCAAGCGTTTACTCTTATCTACTTACATGCCTCAAGTCAAGTCTAGTAACAAGAACAAGAAAGATTCTTCTTCTAGTAGTAAAAATAACAATGATAAATCCAATATTGTTGCTTCTAGTAGTTCTCTTGATTCCACTAATGATTCTCTTAGCCAAGTTACACTTGAGAAAGAAAATAGCTTATTGAAGGGAATTATAGAGAAAGGTGTATACAAGAGCCTTGTCGGGAGTAAGCAATTCGAGGAAATTGTACGCAAGCAAGGAAGGCACCGGAAGAATCAAGGTGTTGGTTGTGAACAAAAGTTCAATGCCAATGGAGTTGAGTGGGAAGAAGATCAATACCCCAAGACGAAGTTTGTTCCTCAACAAGAGAAGTATGATCCTACTTCCTTCAAGGGAACACAAGCACAAGATGATCTTCCACCACAAGACCACAAGGGCAAGGACAAGCTTCAAGAAGAGATTGATGCATTTGAAGAAGCACCTAAGGTCTCGGTCAAGTGGATTCCCAAGACTACGTCAAGTTCTACCTCATCAAGTACAACTAAAACTCCAAGGATTCCCATCAAGATGATGTGGATCCAGAAGAAGAAGAACTAGAGAGTTCTTGAGGGTGACTCCGCCAACATATTTCACTCATATCATTATGGCAAGGGCAAGTGCAATCAACTTCCATATCTTGCACTAGTTCAAGGAGTCACAAACCCTCATGTTGGTAAGGCAAGGGACAAGGTAACCTAATGATTTCATGGACATCATTTTGTGTGTGCATCACTCTATGTCTATGGATATACTTGTTTGTTCCTTGTGGGACTAACCCATGTAAGTATTGAAAGTGCAACTCACTCCAAAGGATTGCTCCAAAAAGATCTACATCAACATTGAGCATCCACATCTTCAACACCTACATGAAGTCATCATCGACAAAGCCCAAGGTTAGTTCATCCCTCTAAGAGGGGATCTCACATCTAGGGGGAGCTTAACTCTAAGAATTGAGTCAAAGCAACTCTAATGATGTGAACACATAAATGCTTTATGTAAAAGTGGTAACCCCACTTGAGCTTAAACGATGAGTATGACCTATGATCAAATGTTATCATTTGACTCCTATGTCAATATACTCATATATAGATGACCTAGTCATCGCCAATTGCTTGATAGATGCTAGAATTGGTTGAGCATGCTTTGTCACATATTTCATTTGCCATCTTATTGTGTGAGCATGTTGGTTGCACACTTTACTCATTCGAGGACATCCACGTGTTGTTTTGATTGATTGGCATCTTTTCCTTTGGCCAAGTGGATGGACAAGAATGCCTAAGAACCTTCTTTAACTAACTATGCTTTTCTCGTCTCAATCTCTGTTCATGCTACATCACAAAATTTGATCAAGTCAGATTCGAACCACTCTGTGTGAGGAGCACTCGGAGTCCCCGATTCGTCATAGACTTAAACTTCCAAAACTTCTTTGTGATTTTTGGTCTGACCGATTCCTCCATTTCGGTCTTACCGAGATCACTTAGTCGATCTAGGTTTTCAATCTCGGTGCAACCGATTTGAACTCTTCGGTCACACCGAGTTGCAATAACTGTATACAGTTTTGCATCTCGGTGCCACCGAGTTGTTCCACTCGGTCACACCGACAGGGTCGGGCTATATATAGTCACGGGCAAAAATTTGGAAATTTCTCCGAACCTATTCGCCCGCGCAATAGCTCGCTCTGCCTCCGTGGTCTCCGGATCGTCTCCTCGTCGCCAGCCGCCCCCTGTCGCTGGTATTCGCTGCCGTCAACAGAAATCAACCCCGCCGTTGCCGCCGTAGCAAGTCTCCGCCGAACTAGGGTATGGACTCGATCACTGTGCTTTCCTCGTCCGATTCTCAGCACATTGTGTTCTTATTGATTCTTGCCACGATTGAAACACTCCTATCCAATCAATGCAATCCTTAGAATAGTTTTGATTTGAAAATTTAGGGTTAGGTTTGCCGAAACCATCTCGGACCCACCGAGTTGAAAACTCGATCCCACCGATTTGGCTTATGCCATTGCACTAGTGAGACTCGGTCTGACCGAGAATTACTAATCGGTGAGACCGATTTTAGGACTTTGTGAAACCCTAGCAGTCTCGGTGCCACCGAACTATGACCCGATCCAACCGAGTTCATCAGTTTAGGTTCCAAAACTGCTTCGGTATCACCGAGTTTGAAAATCGGTTGATCCGAAATGCTTTCTGTGGAAAACTAAAACTGAATTTTTGAGTCATTCTTTTGCAAAAATCTCTGCATTTTGTGATGCTCATCCACTCTACCTCATCTATAACTCTTCATAGGGTCAAGAACAAGATGTCGCACTGTGAGTGACAAATGTAACAGGTCAGAGGAACAGGTGAACATGAGTGAGGGCACTAGTCCCTCCAGCTCTTCAGATGAAGCCACCAGGAGCACCCCAAGCAATCTGCCTTAAGCTGCCACAAGGCAAAGGAAGAAGAAAACCTTATATTCTGAAGATGAGGATTATAGGGCAGAAGAGGATGAAGCAACATCCAAGAAGGTTGTGCTCAAAAAGGAGTATGGCTCAGCACATAGCACAAAGCCTGGACTCAATAAGAAGGTTCCTGCCAAGAGGACACCTATGCCAAAAGTCAGAGCATCAACTCAAATTCCTGAAATGCCTGATCCTAAAGAGCCAGTTGCTGCTGAAGGGAAGAAAAGGAAAGAGAGGGTCAAGAAGACCACAGTCAGAGTTATTGGGAAGCCTTCCATGATGGAAGAGGAAGAAGAGATTGCTGCACCGGCACCAAAGGCACCCAAGCTTATGGGTGATGCTATAAGATCAGGGGCTGCCACATCTAAGCCCAAGGAAGCACCCAAAGCTGCCCCCAAGGCCAAGTCTGCACCAAAGAGGAATACCAGGAGTATTCCAACTACTGAGAAGAACAGGGCCTCATTGCCTGAGGTTGCTGAAGAAGAAGATGAAGAAGGACAAGTTTTGAGGAAGCTCAAGCCAAAGATACCAGACCACAATGATGCCCATCCTGTGGCTGAGGATATGAAGAGCAGAAGAGACAATGGGTTGAGACTATGGAGGATGACAGATCCATATGCCTCAAGGAGAAGAACAACTGTGGACTACAGGTTCCACACCAAGGAACAACAGGACTTTTATGAGACTGTTCTGCTGGATAAGAAGCCCATAGTGTGTGACATGAGGTGGGTCGACTGGACCTACATGAAGGAAAATGTAGAGCACTATCCTGGAGTGCAAGACAGTTTTGTTGTTGTTGGAGTTGCACACTTTGTTGGGCAAAAGCTCACCAACTGGAACGATGAACTTATCATGCAGTTCTACTCCACAGCACACTTTTATCCAGATGGCAGGATGGTGTGGATGTCTGAAGGTACAAGGTACCAGTCAACTGTTGAGGAGTGGGCAAAGCTGGTAAATGCCCCAAAGGAGAATGAAGATGACCTTGATGTATATGCAAAGAAGAAAATGGGACACAATACCATGACACACATGTACAAGGAGATCCCAGATGAAGCCCTAGAGACTTTCTCTTTTGGATCACCCACTTTCTTCTCGCTGTGGCTGCCTACTATCAATACCATCTTAAGGCATACCCTCGCCAAAGTCTGGTGACCACAACATGATGAGAGGGCATGCAATCAACATGTTGCATTTGTTTGATGTGCCACAGAAATTCAAAGTCATGAGCCTTATGGTTGAAACCATTAAGAGGACTGCATGATCGAGAAAAGAAGTTGTGGATATGCCCCTCGAGATCCGTGGAGTTGATTAACTCAAAGATGGGCACATGCAAATATCTATTGGATAAGGAACATTTTCCAATTTATCCAGACTTTGAGGACAATGAGGTTGTCATGAATGAGAATGATCCATCGTCAGTTCAAGCACAAGAGAAGAAGGAGAAGGCAAGGAAGGAGAAAGCTGCCAGGATGCCAACTCAGGAGGAGGCATCTAATTATTTCTTGAAGAACAAGCAGGAGCAGCTCGGATACTTAATAGCATCAACCCTGAGGATTGAGAAGGGATTGGCCACCCTCACCCAAAATCAGGAGAGCTTGGAGAGAATCATAGAACAAAAGTTCTATAACTTAGATGTGAAAGTAACTGAGATTCAGTCTGCAGTGGAGGAACTACAAGATGACATGCAGGAGAGGAAGGGCAAGACAACAACTGATGCATTTGCTAGAGTGCCTAGAGCCCAGAGGTCATCTGCTGTGCCAGTTTCTGACACAAGAGCAACTTCATCTGCACCAGCTACAGCCTCAGTGCCACCAGCTCCAGCACCTACATCAGCTCCAGCTCCATCTACTTCAACTGAAGCTTTCGTCCTCGGCGTTATCCGAACTCCACCACCTAAAGATCAAGCCTGAGAGTCAATCTAGCACTATGCATTTTCTATGAACTTTTTGGTAACTTGTTGCCAAAGGGGGAGAAAAATGTATAGATCATAGGCTTCGAGAGAGAGAGTGTTGCTTTTATTATCTCTTGATTTGGTGGTTTTTCAAACTTGTTTGCTTTTGGTTGCTTGATATACTATGTTTGTGAGACATTGATGATCATGTGTTTGATCATAAGCTACACTTATGCATGTTTGATGATATTATCTTATCTATCCTATGTGATCATTCACTGTTCTTGGTGATGAGTGCATGTATTCATTCCGTATCATTTTGAGCGCCCCACCAAGATGTATGTGACATGGAAGAGTAACCCATGAGCCTAATTCCTTGTGCATTTGCAGTCCAAAGCAAATATTAATCTATGCACAAATTTAGCGGGAGCTCTTGCTTATCACATACTTCTCAAAGCGACGAAGTTTTTTAATCTTATTATCATTTGTCGAAGCTTTGATCTATATGTTGTCATCAATTACCAAAAAGGGGGAGATTGAAAGTGCAACTATACCTAGGTGGTTTTGGCAATTCATAACAACATATAGCTCATTGAGCTAATGCTATTCCAAGATGAACATTTCAGGAAAGCTCAATGAATGGCATGGCATGGATGATGAAAGTGGATCCTCAAAATGCTAATGACAAAGGATTGGCTCAAGCTCAAAAGCTCAAGACTCTTCATTTTATATTTTAGTGATTCAAGATCACATTGAGTCTATAGGAAAAGCCAATACTATCAAGGAGGGATGAGGTGTTGCTTAATGAGCCTCTTGCTTCATGTGCTTAGTGATATGCTCCAAAAACCCTCGACTACTTTCTCACATCCACATATGACCTAAACCTAAAGCAGAAATCGGTCTCACCGATTCTTCCTATCCGGCGCCACCGATTTCATATGTCATAGCCACCGCCACAAACCCTAGGCAAATCGGTTCTACCGATAGGGATCTCGGTCTCACCGAGATGGGATTGTAATATCTCTGTTTCCTTTTCGTAACTTTCCGGTCTCACTGAAAGAGCGAATCGGTACCACCGAGATTGGAATGTAAACTCTCTGTTTCCCTTTTGTAACATTTCGGTCTCACCGAAAAGAGCAAATCGTTCCCACCGAGTTTACCTGACCAACTCTCTGGTTAGCTAATTACCAAAATCGGTCTCACCGAGTTTGTGTAATCGGTCTCACCAAGATTACGTTATGCCCTAACCCTAACCATATCGGTCCTACCAAGATGCATGTCAGTCCCACCGAAAACCCTAACGGTCACTAGGTTTACTAAAATCGGTCTGACCGAGTTTGTTGATTCGGTCCCACCGAGATTGGTAAATTGTGTGTAACAGTTAGATTTTGTGTGGAGGCTATATATGCCCCTCCACCTCCTCTTCATTCGTGGAGAGAGAAATCAGAACAAACCTACACTTCCTACTCACCATTTCTGAGAGAGAACCACCTACTCATGTGTTGAGGCCAAGATATTCCATTCCTACCATATGAATATTGATCTCTAGCCTTCCCCAAGTTGCTTTCCACTCAAATCTTCTTTCCACCAGATTCAAATCCTATGAGAGAGAGTTGAGTGTTGGGGAGACTATCATTTGAAGCACAAGAGCAAGGAGTTCATCATCAACACACCATTTGTTACTTCTTGGAGAGTGGTGTCTCCTAGATTGGCTAGGTGTCACTTGGGAGCCTCTGACAAGATTGTGGAGTTGAACCAAGGAGTTTGTAAGGGCAAGGAGATCGCCTACTTCGTGAAGATCTACCGCTAGTGAGGCAAGTCCTTCGTGGGCGACGACCATGGTGGGATAGACAAGGTTGCTACTTCATGGACCCTTCATGGGTGGAGCCCTCCGTGGGCTCGCGCAACCGTTACCCTTCGTGGGTTGAAGTCTCCATCAACGTGGAGGTATGATAGCACCACCTATCGGAACCACGCCAAAAACATCCATGTCTCCAATTGCGTTTGAATCCTCTTAACCCTTCCCTTTACTTTCTTGCAAGTTGCATGCTTTAATTTCCGCTGCCAATATACTCTTTGCATGCTTGCTTGAATTGTGTGATGATTGCTTGACTTGTCCTAAGATAGCTAAAATCTGCCAAACTCTAAAACTGGGAAAGGCTAAGTTTTTAATTGGTCAAGTAGTCTAATCACCCCCCCTCTAGACATACTTCAAGGTCCTACACCCACCTCGGGTGCCCCCCGGACCACCTTTTTGCTCTATAAATACCCCAATATTCCAGAAACCCTAGGGGAGTCGGTGAAAATCAATTCCAGCTGCCGCAGAGTCCAGAACCACCAAATCCAATCTAGACACCATCACGGAGGGGTTCACCACTTCCATTGGTGCCTCTCCGATGATGCGTGAGTAGTTCTTTGTAGACCTTTGGGTCCGTAGTTAGTAGCTAGATGGTTTCCTCTCTCTCATTTGATTCTCAATAAAATGGTCTCTTGGAGATCCATATGATGTAATTCTTTTGCGGTGTGTTTGTTGGGATCCGATGAACTTTGAGTTTATGATCAGATCTATCTCTCTTTATCCATGAAAGTTATTTGAGTTTCTTTGATCTCTTATATGCATGATTGCTTATAGCCTCGTATTTCTTCTCTGATATTTGGGTTTTGTTTGGCTAACTTGATCTATTTATCTTGCAATGGGAAGAGGTGCTTTGTAGTGGGTTTGATCTTACGGTGCTTGATCCTAGTGACAGAAGGGGAACCAACACGTATGTATCGTTGCTACTAAGGATAAAATGATGGGTTCTATTTCTACATAAATAGATCTTGTCTACATCATGTCATCGTTCTTATTGCATTACTCTACATGTATGTATCGTTGTTTGCCATTATTATCGTCATGGATAGTTCTTCCTCTATTGCGTGCACTCCCGAGAACGAAGTTCTCAACTTTAAACAAAGGGAAGGAGAAAATTTAAAAGATGCTTGGTATAGAATTTGGAATGTTCATAATAGATCTATCCGTAAGCAATCTACCGTTGTTCTTCTTCATTGTTTTTATGTGGGCATCACCACTTGGTATAGATTCGTCCTTGATACAATTAGCTGTGGAAATTTCTTGATGTGTCCCTCTCTTGATGCTTTTAATGCTATGGGAAATTTAGTAGGCCCACCACTTCCTATGATTAATGAAACCACTTTGACTCTCGAGCATGTCACGGAAAGATTAGATGCTATTGAAAATAAAATGCTTACTGAGGAGCATGTTCAAAACTTGGATAAAAATGCACAATTTTGCTACCAAGATTGGGGCCAAAGCGGGAGAAGTTTTTAAGTTATTAAAAGAAAAGGGGACCGTGATTCATGAAAGAATAGAAGAAAGCCCGTCTTGGATTGATAGAATGGAAGAAATTTTTAGTAATTTGAGCACGGCTTTTGCTTCCGCTAAAACTATTGAAAAAACTCCCGTAAAGATTGGCAAGACAACTCAAGTTACTAAGAACAAGGGTGCAACTTCTAGTAATAACAGTAAAGAGGATCTTAAGATGATTAGTATTCACCCAGGATTTTGTTGAAGTTATAAGAGATCCCTTTGGCAAGAATGAATTCTTTAATTTTGTTCCTAGGAGTATTGTCATTGAAAATCTTTATGCTAAATCTTTTAAGAATTCTAAGTGTTTGATTGAAGAGTTGGACAAAGATGACAAAAACCTAGATCCTTGCTTTATGCCTAGCTAAGGGTGTGAAACAATAGCGCTTGTTGGGAGGCAACCCAATGAATAAAATTTATTTTTGCTTTTTACTTCCTGTTTTTGAGTGTTAGAACAATTATACTACTATTATGATTGTGTTTTTTGTGTTTTAATTAGTGTTTGTGCCAAGTAAAGCATTTAGGATCTTCTTGGGTGATAGTTATTTGATCTTGCTGAAAAACAGAAACTTTTGCACTCACGAAAACAATTCTAATTTTAACCAGAGAGCGATAAAATACCAATTATTTTTACAGAAGATTAATATACAAATTGCTCAGGTCGTCCTAATTTTTCAGAGTTTTTGGAGTTACAGAAGTATTCAAAATATCCAGATTGCTACAGACTGTTCTGTTTTTGGACAGATTCTGTTTTCTTTGCGTTGTGTGCTTGTTTTGATGATTCTATGGTTTTCTTTGATGAGTTTATGCCATAGAAAAGTTGGAATAAAGTAGATATAATGCAATAATAAAATATGAATTGGTTTTCTACACTACTTATAGTAGTGATTTGTTTTCTTATACTAACGGATCTCACGAAGGCTTTGTTCAGTTTTGTGTGATTGAAGTTTTCAAGTTTTGGGTTATCTTATGATGGATGACGGAATAAGGACTAACAAGAGCCTAAGATTGGGGATGCCCATGGCATCCCCCGCTATTATCCAAAGAGAAGCAAGCAACTAAGCTTGGGGATGCCCCAAGTGGCATCCCCTCTTTCTTCTAACGACCATAGGTATTTTATTCGAAGCTATATTTTTACTCGTCACATACTATGTGTTTTGCTTGGAGCGTCATGTATGATATGAGTCATTGCTTGTTTTGGTTTGTGTTTTTAGTCTTGATCCCTTGCTGGACACACCTATATGAGAGAGCCAAAATTATTTCATGACTTGTTAGATTTGCTCTCTATGCTTCACTTACATTTTTATGAGGTATGGACTTGCTCTAGTGCTTCACTTATATCTTTTTGAGCATGGTGTGCTTTAGTATTTTTTTGAAGAAATGCTCTCTTGCTTCACTTAGATTTATTTGAGAGTTAGTAAAATTTTCAAGAAATTCTCTCTTCCTTCACTTAAATTAATTTGAGAGAAAGAAATATTATGCTCATGATCTTCACTTATATTTGTTTGAGCTTATCAAAAGCAACACATGAAAATTAGTTCCAAAGTGATAGATATCCAAGAAGGATATAATAAAAACTTTCATGAAGATCATTGGACAAAATAAACTTGATTCTTAGTAATAGTTTTGAGATATGATGATGTGATATGTGAGTCATGTTGATGAGTAATTATGCTTTAGTAAGAATATTGGTGTTAAGGTTTGTGATTCCCTATGCAAGCACGAAAGCAATAGTTATGCAATAAAATTATATCCTACTTGTGGTGCATTATTCGGTGTTAATTATGCTTAATGCTCGCTTATGAGATTATTCGTTTCTTGGTTGGTCGCTTCTCAATCTTATGCTAGCTTTCATTTTGCACTAAGTATGATCACTACTTGTGCATCCCAAACCCTTCAAACCAGTTTTGCCACATCAGTCCACTATATCTACCTATATGCGGTATTCTTTTGCCGTTCTAAGAAAATTTGTATGTGTCATCTCTAATATTAAAAATAAATTACTCTTTTGTGTGCTCGTACCGCTCCCTAGGCGGTGAGGGGTGGCTAATATTTTCCATGCTAGATGTATTATTCTCACGATGAGTGGTTATTCACTTGTCATTGCACGAGAGTAAGGCATAGGTATTATGGATTCCTAGTCCCGAAATGAAAAATGAATTTATTTTATGTTGTCAAATAATAAATTCCTTGGAAAGTGTTGGTATGGAAGGCACACGTGGATACGGTTAGCCATGGAAAGTGAAAGTAAGGTGGAAAAAGGAATAAACTTTAATTTCTGTTTGGGAACCGCCTATGATATACTCCCTCCATCCGGAAATACTTGTCATCAAAATGTATAAAAAGGGATGTATCTAGATGTATTTTAGTTCTAGATACACCCCTTTTTGTCCATTTTGATGACAAGTTTTTCTGGACGGAGGGAGTATCTAGCATGGAAAGTGTTGGGAACTCTAAGTAATTTTCGTTGTTGGGAAAAGTATGCCTCTCAAAATGTTTTTATCTCTCAATTTTCGCTTTGAGCTCTGGCACCTCTACAAATCCCTACTTCCCTCTGTGAAGGGCCTTTCTTTTACTTTATGCAATTTTTATTTTGAATTTGAGTCTCCATCTTTTCTAATAAAGCACCAACTAGGAGGCACTATCATCGTACTTGAGCATTGGGTGTACTTAATATGCGAGTGTGTTTCATGAATGGATCAATGCTTGAGCATGATGGGCTAGGGATAAATTATTTTAGCATTGATATTTTGAAAGACATGGTTGCTTGTTGGTTTGCCTGAGTATTTAAGTTATCATGTCAAAACTACACTATTGCTTTGAGCAATATAAAAGTCCAAATGTCCATGCTATAAAGAAAATAATATGAGATGACATGTTAGGCAGCATTCCACATCAAACATTCTGTTTTTATCATTTACCTACTCGAGGACGAGCAGGAATTAAGCTCGGGGATGCTGATAAGTCTCTAACGTGTCTATAATTTTTTATTGTTCCATGCAGTTATATTATCATTCTTGGATGTTTTATAATGATTTTATAGTCATTTTATATCATTTTTTGGTACTAACCTATTGACCAGTTGCTGTTTTTTTGCATGTTTTTTACATCACAGGTAATCAATATCAAACGGAGTCCAAACGCAGTGAAACTTTTTGTGGATTTATTTGGACCAGAAGACATCCAATGGGCCGGAGAAGCGCCTGGGGGGGGTGCTCCGAGGGGAGCACAACCCACCAGGGCGCGCCCTGGTGGGTTGTGCCCACCTCGGGTGCCCCCCGAACTGCCTCTTTGCTCTGTAAATACCCCAATATTCCAGAAACCCTAGGGGAGTCGACGAAAATCAATTCCAGCCACCGCAGAGTCCAGAACCACCAGATACAATCTAGACACCATCATGGAGGGGTTCACCACTTCCATTGGTGCCTCTCCGATGACGCGTGAGTAGTTCTTTGTAGACCTTCGGGTCCGTAGTTAGTAGCTAGATGGCTTCCTCTCTCTCGTTTGATTCTCAATACAATGGTCTCTTGGAGATCCATATGATGTAATTCTTTTGCAGTGTGTTTGTTGGGATCCGATGAACTTTGAGTTTATGATCAGATTTATCTATTTTTACCCATGAAAGTTATTTGAGTTTCTTTGATCTCTTATATGCATGATTGCTTATAGCCTCGTATTTCTTCTCCGATATTTGGGTTTTGTTTGGCTAACTTGATCTGTTTATCTTGCAATGGGAAGAGGTGCTTTGTAGTGGGTTCGATCTTACGGTGCTTGATCCCAGTGACAGAAGGGGAACTGACACGTATGTATCGTTGCTACTAAGGATAAAAAATGGGGTATATTTCTACATAAATAGATCTTGTCTACATCATGTCATTGTTCTTATTGCAATACTCTGTTTCTTCATGAACTTAATACACTAGATGCATGCTAGATAGCGGTCAATGTGTGGAGTAATAGTAGTAGATGCAGTCAGGAGTCGGTCTACTAATCTGACGATATGCCTATATAATGATCATTGTCTGGATATCATCATGATTATTTGAAGTTCTATCAATTTCCCAACAGTAATTCGTTTACCCACCGTTTGCTATTTTTCTCGAGAGAAGCCACTAGTGAAATCTACGGCCTCCGGGTCTCTTTCTCATATTATTTGCCTTTGCGATCTATTTTATTTGCTTTTATTTTCATATCTATTAAACCAAAACACAAAAATACCTTGCTGCAATTTATTTTATTTGCCGTTCGATCTATCAATATTTACAACTCTCTCATGGCCTTTTTCCCATTTCTAGCACCTTTACCCGAAAGGGATTGGCAAGCCCTTTAACACGTCGGGTTACGAGTATTTGTTATTTGTGCGCAGGTGCTGTTTACGTAGTGTTGCTTGGTTCTCCTACTGGTTTGATAACCTTGGTTTCATCACTGAGGGAAATACCTACCGTCGCTGTGCTGCATCATCCCTTCCTCTTTGGGGAAATATTGACGTAGCTTCAAGCCGCATGAGAGTACAAAGGTCTGAATCCTTTCTAAGGTTGCCATGGCCCTCCTTTTATAGTTCAAGGGGTCACCACAAAGGCAAATCAGTCATTGCATACTGATTAGATAGCAAACAGTGCTATCATACCTAACTCTGCAGACAGGAGAAGGTGCATTAAATGCACCACTTAGTGTCACATCGTGGCGTAGCCCGGGAAGCCTTGTCATGCCGTACGGCCACCTTTTCGCCTGCCTATGTAACACGTCCCTGGACGGGTGTCATTTGGAGGTGATTTCCCTTGGAAATGGCTGGCATGTGCCAGATAATAGCCAATTAATCACTTGGGGGCTCGATGATGACCCACAAGTATAGGGGATTGCAACAGTTTTCGAGGGTAGAGTATTCAACCCAAATATATTGATTCGACACAAGGGGAGCCAAAGAATATTCTCAAGTATTAGCAGATGAGTTCTCAATTCAACCACACCTGAAAGACTTAATATCTGCAGCAAAGTATTTAGTAGCAAAGTAGTATGGAAGTAGCGGTAACGGTGGCAACAGTAATGGTAGCAGTTTTGTAGTAATCGTAATAGTGGTAACGGAAAAGTAACAGAGCAAGGACCAATATGAGACGAACTCGTAGGAAGTGGATCAATGATGGATAATTATGTCAGATGTCATTCATGATGCAACAGTTATAACATAGGGTGACATAGAACTAGCTCCAATTCATCAATATAATGTAGGCATGTATTCCGAATATAGTCATGCGTGCTTATGGAAAAGAACTTGCATGACATATTTTGTCCTACCCTCCCATGGCAGCGGGGTCCTATTGGAAACTAAGGGATATTAAGGCCTTCTTTTAGTAGAGTACCGAACCAAAGCATTAGCACTTGGTGAATACATGAACTCCTCAAACTACGGTCATCACCAGGAATTGTCCTGGCTATTGTCACTCCGGGGTTGCCGGATCATAACACGTAGTAGGTGACTATAACTTGCAAGATAGGATCAAGAACACAAATATATTCATGAAAACATAATAGGTTCAGATCTGAAATCATGGCACTCAGGCCCTAGTGACAAGCATTAGGCATAGCAAAGTCATAGCAACATCAATCTTAGAACATAGTGGATACTAGGGATCAAACCCTAACAAAACTAACTCGGTTACATGGTAAATCTCATCCAACCCATCACCGTCCAGTAGGCCTATGATGTGATTACTCACGCACGGCGGTGAGCATCATGAAATTGGTGATGGAGTATGGTTGACGATGACGATGGCGACGATTTCCCCTCTCCGGAGCCCAAAACGGACTCCAGATCTGCCCTCCCGAGGAAGAACAGGGCTTGGCGGCGGCTCCGTGTCGTAAAACGCGATGAATCCTTGTCTCTAATTTTTTTCTCCCCGAACGTGAATATATGGAGTTGGAATTGAGGTCGGTGGAGATCTGTGGGGCCCACAAGGAGAGAGGGCACGCCCCCCCACCCTTGTGGAAAGGGTGGGCCCACTTCGGTTGATTCGTTCGCCAATATTTTTTATTTATTCCAAAAATGATCTCCGTAAAGTTTCAGGTCATTCCAAGAACTTTTATTTCTGCACAAAAATAACACCATGGCAATTCTACTGAAAACAGTGTCAGTCCGGGTTAGTTCCATTCAAATCATGCAAATTAGAGTCCAAAAGAAGGGCAAAAGCATTTGCAAAAGTAGATACAATGGAGACGTATCAACTCCCCTAAGCTTAACCCATTGCTTGTCCTCAAGCAATTCAGCTGACAAACTGAAAGTGATAAATAAAAACTTTTACGAACTCTGTTTGATCTTGTTGTTGCAAATATGTAAAGCCAGCATTCAAGTTTTCAACAAAGATTATGAACTAACCATATTCACAATAACATTTAGGTCTCACATTTACTCATACCAATGGCATAGTCAACTAGCAAGCAATAATAAAAAATCGCGAATGACAACATTTTCTCAAAACAATCATGATATGATATAACAAGATGGTATCTCGCTAGCCCTTTCTGAGACCGCAAAACATAAATCCAGAGCACCCCTGAAGATCAAGGACTGACTAGACATTGTAATTCACGGGAAAAGAGATCCAGTCACATTCATACTCAATATAAATTAATAACAATGCATACAAATGACAGTGGTGCTCTCTAACCGGTTACCAGCCATTTTCTCGTGAATGATGAGCAGAGTCCACTCATCGTGAGAATAACCCACCTAGCATGGAAGATATTGACATCCCTAGTTGCTACAAGAGTGATTCGAGCATACAAAGTAGACTATCATTTGGAGGTTTAGAGTTTGGCACATGCAAATTTACTTTGAACGGAAGGTAAATACCGCATATAGGTAGGTATGGTGGACTCATATGGAACAATTTTAGGTTTATGGAAGTGGATGCATAAGCAGTATTCCCGCTTAGTACAAGTGAAGGCTAGAAAAAGACTGGGAAGCGACCAACTAGAGAGCGACAACAGTCATAAACATGCATTGAGATGAACCAACATTGAGTGCAAGCATGAGTAGGATATAAATCACCAGGAACATAAATATCGTGGAGGCTATGTTGATTTTGTTTGAACTACATGCGTGATCATGTGCCAAGTCAAGCCACTCGAATCATTTAAAGGAGGATACCATCCTATCATACTACATCACAACCATTTTAAAAGCATGTTGGCACGCAAGGTAAACCTTTATAAACTCCTAGCTAATTAAGCATGGCATGATTAACTATAATCTCTAGTTGTCATTGCAAACATGTTTCATTCATAACAGGCTAAATTAGGAACGATGAACAAATCATATTTACAAAAACAAGATAGGTCGAGTTCATACCAGTTTTTCCTCATCACAATCATTTCATCATATATCGTCATTATTTGTCAGGACCCCGATCCTAAGTCACACCGATCTAGCATGTAACACATCATATCACTTTGTGGCCTCACACACGGTATTCCCACGGGTGCCACCTTACCTGGTCCGGGACCGTTTGCGCCTTTTGGCTCACGTATATGATAGTGTCGCTTGCATCCATATGACAAAGAACCCGGGCCGACATGACTAGTCGTGAATACAAAGTGGCACTAACTTACAGGGACAGGCATACATGACCCAGCGACGAACGTGTCGGTCATCAGCGAGTGAATCTGGGCTGTAGCAGCTGGGCTAACAGGACTCTGGAGAATCCGGGCTGTAGCAGGCTAACAGGACTCTGGTAGACACCACGTGACATTTCCCCGAAGGGACAGACACAGGAACAAAGAAGGACACATGTCGGCCAGCCTAAGTGTTCCGGAGCAGTAGCAAGCTACCATGGCTCAGTGGAAGCACTAGGAGACATTTCCCCATAAGAGAGGCTACCAAGAATAAACAACTAGGTTGTCAGATCCCACACATACGAAGCATTTCAATAACATACACACAATATGCTCGATATGTGCAAATACAACATGGCATCACAACATAACTCTATGACTCAAAGTATTTATTCATTAGGCTCCGAGGAGCCAAGTATTACAAACATGGGTCTCATGACCCAACATATGAAAGCATACAAGCAATAAGCACATGCGGAAGCTTAACTTGTCTGAGTACAGACAACTACAAATGAAAAAGGCTGAGAAGCCTGACTATCTACAAGACCCTGCCGAGGGTACAAGATCGTAGCTGAGGTAACAAGCTAAACGTCGAAGTCCACGCGGAACTACTAGTGAGACTGAAGTCTCTCTGCAAAAACATAAATTAAGCAAACGTGAGTACAAATGTACCCAGCAAGACTTACATCAGAACTAGCTACATATGCATCAAGATCAACAAAGGGGTGGTGGAGTTTAAGCTGCAGCAAGCCAGCTTTGACTCGATGGCTATCCCGAACTACATTGCAAGTTACTCTTTTGAGGTGGCGCATACGAGTCCACATATTCACCATATCAATACACCAATATGGATCCGCTCCCGTCTCCCCACGAGAAGGCCATCCATAGCAATCGACGCTTATCTTGCGATTTTAGAGTATCCACGCTCACTTGTCTATGAACTGCACAGCAACCCGAAGTCCTTACCGTGGATGCGGCTATTCGAATAGATGATGTTAACCATGCAGGGGTGTACTTCTTCACACACGCTCTCACCACTTACAACCATGTACACGTCGTGTATCTCGGCAACCTTCAAGCGGAAGCCTGGCGAGGGAGTCGGCCACGAGCTGACTAACCACACAAGTCTCTAGTCCAGGTTTATCGCCTATTCGGGTTCCATCCGCAAGTCGATCCGGTCGGGGTGTCGTTCACGGCCCCAAACGATGTGAGCAGGGTTCCCAAGCCCACCAAACGGGCGACGCTTGGTACACTATGCCACTGCACCTAGTCTGTCCCAAGCCCACCTGTACCGGGTGCCACTTGGTAGACTACTAGCACTACCTACAAATACCAGAAACTAGTTGCAACTCCTGGACAGAGATCAGGTTGATTAATAAGTCGAGAGAGCTTGGAGTGCCTGAAGCCCAATGTGTGGTAGTAGTTGTTCATGGATCACAAACATAGAACTCAGTTCCTGAGGACGGTTTTAGTGAGACAACCCACCATGTACTCCTACATGGCCTCTCACCGCTACCTTTACCAAATTGTGTTCACACACTTAGCTCTCAACACTAAGACATGTTCACCACATTCCAATTCATCCCTGATGAATCAGACCTGACTCAACTCTAAGCAGTAACAGGCATGAAAACAAGCATGAATGAGTAGGCACATCGGGCTTCAAACAACTCCTACTCATGCTAGTGGGTTTCATCTATTTACTGTGGCAATGACAGGTCATGCAAAGGAAAGGGGTTCAACTACCGCAACATGTAACATTTGAATCGTTGTTGTCCTAATGCAGTAAAAGAGAGCAGAAGTCAGAGAGTGGGATTGTATCAGAATGAACAAGGGGGTTTTGCTTGCCTCGCACTTCTGAAGATAGTATAGCTCTTCATCGGTGTCGTCGAACTCATCGTCGGAACATACGTCTACTGAGGGGGAACAACCACCGACTAGCAAAGAAGGAACACAATCAATGCAATGCAACAATATGATGCATGATCATGACATGGCAATATGTTGTGAGTTGAGATAATGCGGCTAGCAACGATTTAAATGGAGTTGGTTTGAACACTAGATTCAAATTCAAACTCCACATAAGGCATTTCAAATGCCATTATTTCAAATTGTCATATACAATAGCTTTAGGTTGCTCAAACATTCATGAAAATGCCATAATCAGATCGTTTGGATTTTTCTGATAATTTTTTCATGTATAACTTATTTCATTCTGAGCTACAGATTAATTTCTATGATTTTTTGAAGTTCAAATCATTTTCTGGATTTTTCTGGTTATTTAGAATTAAACAAAATCCAGTAAATGATTTACTGCATCAGCATGACGTCACGCTGATGTCAGCGGTCAATGGAGCGGCCTAGGTCAAACTGACCAGTGGGTCCCGTGTGTCAGTTACTAACTAAACTATATTGGTTTAATTAGTACTAATCCTAGATTAAACTAATTAGGTTTAAACCTGAACTAGGTTAATTAGCTGGGCTAGGCCCGCATGTCATTGACCCATGGGGAAGTCAAATGTGACGCCCTCGATTCAATCGTACACTAATCATACACGCAAATGTGTAGGATCAAGATCAAGGACTCACGGGAAGATATCACAACACAACTCTAGAAACAAAATAAAATAATACAAGCTTTATATTACAAGCCAGGGGCCTCGAGGGCTCGAAAACACAAGATTCAGCGGAAGCAAGAATATCTGAGTACAGACATGAGTTAGACAAGTTTGCCTTAAGAAGGCTAGCACAAAAGCAACATCGATCGAAAAGGCAAGGCCTCCTGCCTGGGAGCCTCCTAACTACTCCTGGTCGCCGCCGGTCTCCATGTAGTAGTAGGCATCGGCGGTGGCATGTGGCTCTGGGCTCGGCATCTGGTTGCATCAACTAGAAAGAAGAAGAAAGGGGAAAAGGGGAGCAAAGCAACCGTGAGTACTCATCCAAAGTACTCGCAAGCAAGGATCTACACTACATATGCAACATTATCAAAGAGAGGTCAGATATGTGGATCGGGCTGCAGAAATGCCGTAATAAGGGGAAGGCCTAGTCTTATCGAAGACTAGCATCTTCTCGAAACCACCATCTTGCAGCAAAGCAGGAGGGAGTAGAGTAGCATAATTTAAAGTAGTAGTAGTGTTATCAACCTCGCCGGAGGAGATCCTTTCTCGACTCCCTGCGAGAAAGATATCCCAGAGCCATACTATCCAGTTACCATCACCATCCAGTTCTCATCACCATCAAATTCTCATCACAAGTATCCAGTTCTAGTTGTATCGATCGGGATACAACTCCAAGTGTCCGTTACCATAGGACAGGCTATCGATAGATGTTTTCTTCCCTGCAGGGGTGCACCAACTTACCCACCACGCTCGATTAACTTCGGTCGGACACACTTTCCTTGGTCATGCGAGGCCTCGGCCAAACAATACGCCGCAACCCGACCTAGGCTTAATAGAGAGGCCAACACGTCGGACTAAACCTATGCCCCCAGGGGTCATGGGCCATCTCCCCGGGAACTCCTGCACGTTGCGAACGCGGTCGGTGAGCAGACCTAGCTACCTCCTTCAACAAGGCAGGTGCTTACACAGTCCAACCCGACGCGCGCCGCTCAGTCGCTGACGTCTATTAAGCTTCGACTGATGTATACAACGCAGAACGCCCATACTATGCCCACGTGATGGTTAGTGCTATCAGGCCAGAGGCCCTTCAGATCAAATATCCAAATCATAGTGGATTAGGAACGCGCGGTAACAAGCAGAGACTCACGAAATATGTGACCCCGTTGCCCCGTCTCGAGGACTTGCGGCAAGGGCAAGGAATGCCCGGCCACGCCTCGTAATTATCTCGCGGGTACCCTCCAGGTCAACCCGACTCCACATCACTCGCAATTAAGCTCGCGCGGGTCCCCCTCGTGGTCTAATTCGCCTTTCCAAGTAACAGTGGTAAAGTCCAAGTATCCATGTGTCCAAACATCAAGGAAAACCCGAGGAATCACCCCGATGAATTCCACTAGATGTAATCATCAAGGTGAACGTGAGAGGAATCACCCCCGAGGTTCACACTTGAGGGGTTGCACGACAGAGTCGTATCGGAAGTGGTTAAGGAGGAAATCACCCTCGATGACCACGACCGAATGACTACACTACTGTGGTTAACATCAGAAGTGCTGAAGAGGTCTCACCCTCGGTACTCGATAGTAACCCAGTAGTGTCGAACAACTAAGGGGAAAGTGATGTGCGGTGCCGGGCCTGGTCTTCAATCCCGTTGATTGGGTCTTCAATGATGAAGCAGGGGCAACAAGGACAAGGTGGGGGTCACTGATGGGTCACTAACCGACCTATACTAAGTAGTTTAGGATAAGCAGGTAGGTAACAATGAGCAAGTTACAAAAGCAGGTTATGCATCAGAATAGGAGCAAACAATAACAGTAGCAAAATCTAATGCAAGCATGAGAGAATGGAATGGGCGATATCGGGATGATCAAAGGGGGGGGCTTGCCTAGTTGCTCTGGCAAGGAGGGGTCGTCATCGACGTAGTCGATCACAGGGGCGTCATCGGTCTCGGGGTCTATCGGAGAGAAGAGGGGGAAGGAACAGTAAATACAGAGCAAACAATGCATCACAAGGCATAACATGGCAATACGCAGCACTAGGAGTGTACTAACGTAGGGCTACACGATAAGGTGAAGGGGGAATCCAACCGGGAATGTTTTCCCGGTTCCGGACCTGTGTCAGACAGATGACCGGAGAGGGAATGTTCCATGTTCAGATAGTTAGAGGCATCTGACAGGCAAACGGACCATGCATTCGGATTCGCCTCGTCGTTCTGAGCAACTTTCATGTAGAAAACATTTTCATCCGAGCTACGGTTTATTTTCTATGAATTTACAAAGATTAAATGATTTTCTAATATCCTGATTTTAATTTAATTCAAGAATATTAATAAACAGAAACTGCTAGGTGCACCCGGTGCATGCACCCAGAGTGGTCGACAGTGGGGTCAGCCATCCGCTGATCGAGACTTGACTGGTCCACGGTTGACTGCTCAAAGGAGGCCTGGGACCCTCATGTCATTGGCAAGAGGCAACTAAGGTGTTTATATAATTTATTTAACCTAATTAGACAGAGAGGGCCCACATGTCATAACCTACAGTTTAATCAAATTAGTTAACCGGGTGGGGCCCAATGTTAGTGGGTTAGAGGGAGATTAGTTTAGTGGGGTGGGGGTTAATTAGCCCCTAATCAAGCCAGGGGGGCCATTGGCAGTGGCCGAGCCGGCCACGGCAAGGCAAGGCAAGGCACGCCCGACCGCTCCAGAGGAGCGCCGGCGGCCAGCACGCAGAGCGCCGGGGAGGGGAGCAGACGCTGGCCCGGCGCCAGGCGGGGAGCACGAGAGGGAAGCCGCGACGCGCGAGGGAGTGGGGGAAACGGCGGGCGCGGAGGAACTGGGTGGGCTGCGGCCGCCGAAGCAACAATGGGGCGGAGGCGGGCTCGGGCGGCACCAGCGGCCGGTGGCGGGCACTGCTGCGAGCACGGCGGGGCGGAGCCGACGAGCAGCATGGCAAGGCCACGGGAGGCTACAAGGGTGTGTAGCCGAGTGCGTGCGGTGACGGCGGCAGCAACAGAGCTACGGCCGGAATACGGCGACTATTGCGACGCGATACGACTCAAATTCGAGGCAAACCTAGAGGGGAAAAGTGAGGCTTCTCACAGCGAACGTGTTGCGGGTCGAGGTAGTCGGAGAGGGATGAGGCCGAGCGAATCGACGGGAATTTGTGGCGGCACCCGAGGTCGAAGAAGTGACGATGGCGACGGCTTGGCGAAGCTCCTGCTCATGTTGGTTGGCGTGGATGTCAAGGATGTCGATGCGCATCTCCTGGACCAACACCGATGATGCGCGACGGCCGGTGGCTGTGGTAGTCTGCGACGGCGTGCGCTGGCTTCACTCTGTGGAGCTTCAGATCGAGAAAAGAGGAAAGTGGGGTGAGGGACAGAGAGCTAGGGTTCCAGGGGGTCGCGGAGATGCTCTTATCCGCCGGGGATACGACGAGGAGGCGTGGGATGGCCGCCCCATGGCTATCCGGCCATGGACGACGCCTCCCAAGGCCCACGGGTGCGTGGTGAGCAGCGAGGGATGACCGGGATGGGTTGGGCCTGCACAGTGTAATGCCTGGGCTTGATGAACAGAGGGGTGGGAGGCGACCGGGGAGGTGGGCTCTTTGGGTTGGGCCGCCCAGATGACTAAGGCCTGTGGGGTCGGGGGTTTTCTTTTTCTTTTACTTTTGCTCTTTTCTTTTACTGAAAAAGCATGGTAATATTTTGGCTGCAAAAAGGATTTTGTAAAATGTGGGACTTGGCCACATAATTACATTGCAATAGTTAGCACTGCCACAAAAAGGTTGTGAGGATTTTGAAATAGTTTGAACTTTTTATAAACTAAAAAGGCATTTAAACTATTGTTTTAGTCACTGCTTTAATTGCTTTAGGCCATTTAAACACCTTGCAAAAATGTTGGTTCACCACCAATATTAACAAATGAATATTTGCCACAAGATGAACATTTTAGATCTCCTGTCTGACAAATAAGAGTTTGTGACTTTAGATTGGATTTGAATTTGAATCAGTGATTTGGATCAAGTGAACATTAGCTACAGTAACAATGATGTCAAGGCATCATTAGAAGGGGATTACTGTAGCATGATTCTCGGGGTGTTACAAATCTCCTCCACTACAAGAAATCTCGTCCCGAGATTTAAGAGGTGGAGTAAGGGAGAAAGACTCAGGAAGGACGGAGTTCAACACAAGATAGGTACCTGGGGGCTATCTCAGTGAACGTGGCTTAGAGGCATCTCTCGAGTTGAAATCCAAGAAAGTCATCGAGAGCAAGGTAAGAAGGTGCAATAAGAAGCTTCAACTTGGTAGGCAATCATTCGTTGCCTGGAACAGAGGGTGAAAGGGGTCCAGAGCAATGGGAATAAGTATTGCGTCTGATACCAGAATAGATCGCCTCTCGGAAGGAGGCTCAGGATTTTCATATGAAGCCAAGTATGAGAAATAACCTTAGAAACAAGGGTGTGTACAGGAGAGTCAGGTTTCGATCTTGTGGAACTGTGGGTTATGGGCCCAACATGTGGGTTAAAAGCAGGAAGGCGCTAACATCTTGAATGGCCATGATAGCAAGGCAGGTCAGAGGATAGCATGTCAGTTATGTTGGCAACAAAGTTTGGTACCAAGGGCGTGGGACGAAGAGAACCATTTTCTTGCTCGTAAGACGAGGCGGACCAATAGGCAAAGTTCTCGTCCATCGGTGGTTACCGGAATGTCATCAATAACAATAATAGAGTCTTACTGATTGTGTTGTACACCGAGGTGTTTACATAAGCAGGGACATATTACTGCTTATATCATATAGATCACAAGAAAGATTAACAAAACAATGGAAAGGAAAAATGTGATTATCAAATTGAACACAAGTATTTGGAGTATATCCTTCACAAGAACAAAGGAGAGAAGGATATACAAGAAAGGGCAGCAAGTAGATAACCACTTTGGTAAAGGGGGCAAGGAAATTCATGACGTTACCCATACAACAGTGTTTGGATAGTTGATCAAGAAACATTTAGCATTGCGCCTGCAATGTTCTTAATGATGTTCAGAGTACCACAGCCATGCTTCGGGATAGCATTGACATGATCATCAGGTAAAGATCGAATCTTGGGAACACAAAGGATCCATCAGGAATTTCTAGAACAGCTCATGCAATTTTATCAGGGAAAAGAAGAGGAGGTGGCCGATGGGTTCAGCATCAACATGTCAAAAGGGACGTATTTCCAAAATTATATGAACAAGTTTGTGTTGGGAGGAAGGCAAGAATGTTGATGATAACACCAACCATCGAGGGGCAATGATGGTACTTCTCATCAGGAATTCGATTGATATCCTGAAAGAGCTCAGAATATTGATGATGATCACGACACCTTTGTTGAGAGGTTTCATGAAGAGGTAAACGATCGACGATGACATCAAGTCAAGGAATGATGAAGCGAAAGGTTATTGGATCCACGGGTGCGACACAAGCTCGAAATCAAGCTTGCTGTTTGAGGTGAAATGATAAGATGAGGAAGATCGACGTAAGCTTAGCCCATCGTCGGAAGTTGTGCTCCGGGAAGAAGGATCGGGCAGCATAGTTAAAATTAGCTCGATAATGATATAGCCTACCAGGCTAGGAATGATGTGATGGAGTATCATTCCAATGAGAATTCACAAGAGGTAGTGCAATGACACAATATCCTTGAGATAACAAGGGGCAATACTCGAGGTAGATCAAAAATAGAGGTTGGACAAATGAAATGATCTGCAGAAGACAAGTATTTTAGCTTGTCCGGGAAATGGAATTAAGGAGAAACTATGGTCTGAACCACGGTTATGAATGATGAAACCACCGATACAAGATGAACTTATAACAAGGGGTAATCATTTTTACGAGCAGCTTCCATGATAAGTTCTACATCGGGTCCATGGGCATGAACACAAAGGTTCAAGGTCGACTCCCTCTTCTTCAATGCATAACCTTTCATTCACTCCTCATTTTCGAAGAAATTGTAGTGCAAAAGATTTATCTGGCGAAGTACCAGAAGAGTAAGACTCACATCTCTTTTGAGTTCACACGGATTAGGGAAGGCATAGGTTCAACCCGTAGGGGTATCTTACGAACATATACCACTAGCTTCAGGATTAAAATATACCAGCTCGAAAGCAGAGCATGGTTGACCAAAGCAGATGATAGAATTTACCAAAGGTATTATGTGTCAAGGCAAAACTCACAAGTTTAATGAATATGAAGGACATTGTCGGATAATAATCCAACCAAGGATATGGCGGTCCATAAAAGATCTGATGTGAGTATCGATAATCACCCAGAAGAAGAAAGAATGCAAAGGCATCGGGTTATAGATATAACTGGATAACTTCAAAGCTTGAATACAAAGGAACTACAATTTTCAGATCTGAAGATCTGAAGCAGAGGCTCTGATCAAAAGTTAATTGAGTTGGATCGATACAGATCCACAATCAATCAAGGTTCGATTTGACAAGAACAAGCTCATGTTTGGAGTGACGTCTGAGCCGGAAGGATGAATGCTAGGATCTGACTGAGGATTACGAGCATTCGCGACATATTGGATCAAGGGGCTCGAAACGCTAGTGACAGAGGGTGTCAATGAAGATTACTAGAAATGTGGAATTAACCATAATGCAAGCAAAATAGAATTTCAACAACAATAGGCTGCTGAGGATTTTTGGAAGATTAGATAGTATTTCCAAGTATTTAGGAAAGCATATGAACAATCGGGGATGAACGAACCCGGTTAAGTGAATTATCCGCAGTGCAAAAGAAGCTGCAAAGCAGAAGGCACAAAGGATTCTCGAAACAACAGAGAGTACTAGGGGCATCTTGTAATAACAGGATCAACTCGGGATGAAGGTACAAGCGGCAAGGATATTATTCACAGGGATTATCGGTGGTTAGGAACTGCAAAGCAGTGGGCACAAGGTCTCGGGAAACATCAAGGAGTATCTGCGGAATCTTCTGACGAAGCAAGTTTATCATCTCAGTGAAGGGGCTCTCCGGAAGGAAGTGGTTACGAGATCCTAGAGTCAGAGTTAGTAAAAAGTTTAACCCGAATAGACGAGAGATCAGAGTCCCAGAGAATAGACGAGGAATAAAAGATCCTAATACCACCCAATGGCGACATGGGTCCGTAAGACACACATCCAAGTTAGTAAAAGTTTTGTAAAGACTAGACTCGATTTCGGCCAAGGAGATGGAAGGGGGCTACCTACAGGCAGTCGGCTCTGATACCAACTTGTGACGCCCTCGATTCAATCGTACACTAATCATACACGCAAATGTGTACGATCAAGATCAAGGACTCACGGGAAGATATCACAACACAACTCTAGACACAAAATAAAATAATACAAGCTTTATATTACAAGCCAGGGGCCTCGAGGGCTCGAAAACACAAGAGTCAGCGGAAGCAAGAATATCTGAGTACAGACATGAGTTAGACAAGTTTGCCTTAAGAAGGCTAGCACAAAAGCAACACCGATCGAAAAGGCAAGGCCTCCTGCCTGGGAGCCTCCTAACTACTCCTGGTCGTCAGCGATCTCCATGTAGTAGTAGGCATCGGCGGTGGCATCTGGCTCCTGGGCTCCGACATCTGGTTGCATCAACCAGAAAGAAGAAGAAAGGGGGAAAAGGGGGAGCAAAGCAACCGTGAGTACTCATCCAAAGTACTCGCAAGCAAGGATCTACACTACATATGCAACATTATCAAAGAGAGGCTGTATATGTGGACTGGGCTGCAGAAATGCCAGAATAGGGGGGAAGGCCTAGTCTTATCGAAGACTAGCATCTTCTGGAAACCACCATCTTGCAGCAAACAGGAGGGAGTAGAGTAGCATAATTTAAAGTAGTAGTAGTGTTATCAACCTCTGCCGGAGATCCTTTCTCGACTCCCCGCGAGAAAGATATCCCAGAGCCATACTATCTAGTTACCATCACCATCCAGTTCTCATGACCATCAAATTCTCATCACAAGTATCCAGTTCTAGTTGTATCGATCGGGATACAACTCCAAGTTTCCGTTACCGTAGGACAGGCTATCGATAGATGTTTTCTTCCCTGCAGGGGTGCACCAACTTACCCACCACGCTCGATAAACTCCGGCCGGACACACTTTCCTGGGTCATGCCCGGCCTCGGCCAAACAATACACCGCAACCCGACCTAGGCTTAATAGAGAGGCCAACACGTCGGACTAAACCTATGCCCCCAGGGGTCATGGGCCATCTCCCCGGGAACTCCTACACGTTGCGAACGCGCCCGGTGAGCAGACCTAGCTACCTCCTTCAACAAGGTAGGTGCTTACGCAGTCCAACCCGGCGCGCGCCGCTCAGTCGCTAACGTCTATTAAGCTTCGACTAATGTATACGATGCAGAACGCCCATACTATGCCCACGTGATGGTTAGTGCTATCAGGCCAGAGGCCCCTCGGATCAAATATCCAAATCGTAGTGGATTAGGAACGCGCGGTAACAAGCAGAGACTCACGAAAGATGTGACCCCGCTGCCCGTCTCGAGGACTTGCAGCAAGGGCTAGGAATGCCCGGCCATGCCTCATAATTATCTCATGGGTACCCTCCTGTGTCAACCCGACTCCACATCACTGCAATTAAGCTCGCTGGGTACCCCTCGTGGTCTAATTCGCCTTTCCAAGTAACATGGTAAAGTCCAAGTATCCGTGTGTCCAAACATCAAGGGGAAAACCCGAGGAATCACCCCCGATGAATTCCACTAGATGTAATCATCAAGGTGAACGTGAGAGGAATCACCCCCGAGGTTCACACTTGAGGGGTTGCACCACAGAGTCGTATTGTGTGAGTGCACCTAGTGCCCCTTAGTGATTTTGGTGTATTGAAGACTTATAGGTTAAGGGACTAATGTGTTTATGAGTGTACACAGGTCTATAAGTCTATGAGGAGTTTGATATTTACAGTGAAAGTCGACCCCTAAAAATGAAGTTCTTCGATCAAGACTTTGATATTCGAAGACTTTCTGAAGACTTTGAAAGTGAAGAAATTGGTGTGACCTTGAAGACTTGGTATTCATCTGAGGAACATGAAGCGTGAAGACTTTTGTTTTCGTAGTTTCATTTTTCTCTTTCTTGAGTCATAGGAAACACCGTACTATTAAAGGGGCTCGAGGAAATACTAAGGAAAAATTTCCATGTGATGCTCAACTCAAAATCCTACACCTACCAATCCCTTCGAGTGAAGCCTTTGGAAATCTCATACAGTTCAGTCAATTTCTTCAGTAACAGAGACAAAGTTCTTTTGTTCGTTGAGGAATTTGTTCTGACTGAGGAGTTAGGAATTCACCAGTGCGGATTGCCTACACAGTGAGGAACATGATAGCCCTGAGGAATTTGAGAGTCAAATTTCCAACCGTTCTTTGTCTGTCTTGGCCAGCTGTCCCAAAATATCTTATCCACCTAACGGTCATATCATTGAAGAGCATTTATGTCTTATCATGTCGGGCTGCTCCCTAGGCTATAAATAGCCGCCCCCTACAACCACTAGCTGGTTGGCTGCTCCGAGAGAAACTTGACACTTGTCATTTGAGAGCAACCCATCCTCCGAGGACTTTGAGCGAAAATCATCGAGTGAGGAAAAACCCAAAAACCAAACCCCTACAAACCCAAAGTGATTGAGCATCACTGAAGAGATTGATCCTGCATGGATCCGACACTTGTTACCTTTGAAGGTTGTGCTTCTTCCAGACGGTTAGGCGTCATGGTCTAGAGCATCCAAGAGGAATTGTGGATCGCCGAGTGACCAAGTCTGTGAAGGTTTGGAAGTCGCCTGAAGACTTACCACGAGTGATTGGACGAGGTCTGTGTGACCTTAGTTCAAGGAGAATACGGTGAGGACTTGGTGTCCCGAGCTGCGTGCTCGGCGACTGGGTGTCCGGACTGTGTCCTCGAGTTTAAATACTCGGCCGCTCCAACCAGACGTACAATCGAGACAGCAGCTTGAACTGGTCTACCAAATCATTGTCTTCACCAACCTAATCGGGTTCTATTTCCTCAACTCTTTCATTTCCTCATTATCGTGCTAAGTGTTCATTCATATCTGTGTTTGAAGACTTTGATCAAGACTTCCTCAATTTCCTCGGTTCAATTTCTTCGCCTATTTTTCTTCATCTTGTGCTATCCTCGTGTTTACGCTTTTCAGACTCTTTGTTTGTCTTCATTTCATCATGATGACCATGCCCGCATTCTCTTATGCTTACCGAGTACTTATTCCGCTGCAAGTAGTTCTTTTCTAAGGAATTTCCTCACCGCAAATTCCTCGGTGAAGAATTCATAAAATCGCCTATTCACCCCCTCTTGTCGATATAACGCACTTTCAATTGGTATCGAGCAAGGTACTCCCTTGTTACGTGATTTTGGTTTAACCACCGGAGTTTTAGTTATGTCGACCGCAGTATGATCAAGGTCTCAGCAGGGTATCCTACCTTTGATGGGACGGACTACCCCTCTTTGGAAGAACAAGATGCGAATGCATCTTGAGGCAATTGACAACGATCTACGGTATGTTGTGGAAAATGGTGTTCCCTCACCACACCTTCTCCGAATGCTGCCGATGTGAAGAGATTCAAGCAACTCGATTCTCAAGCGAAGAATATCATATGTGCCAATCTGAGCAAAGGACAATATGGAAGAGTGAGTGCTTTGGAAACTGCCAAGCTCATCTGGGACAGGCTGTCCAAAGTGAATCAAGGAGTCTCAACTCAGCGTGACTCTCGAGTTGATGTTCTTCGCAATCTCTTCAACTGCTTCAAAAGACTCGACAATGAAAATGTTCAACAAACCTTCGATCGCCTCACTGACATCTCAAATGAGCTTCAAGCGCTTGGTGCCACTGACATCACCGACCATGAGGTGGTGAAGAAATTGTTGAGATCGCTTGATTCCTCATTTGACACTCGCCACCGATGATACAAGAGCGCGGCCGACTACTAGTCACTTGATCCAAATTGATATTCTCGAGAGGCTAAATACTCATGAGTTCCAGCTTGCTGAAAATAGAGATCTCTATGGTTCTAGCTATGGAAAATCACGTGCCCTGAAGGCCAAGGCTGTGTCTGAATCTGATTGTGAAGACGCTGGTAGTAGCCTTGGAGATCCTGAAGAATTGAGCCAAGAGCTAGCACTGCTCGTGAAGAAATTCCAGAAGTTCTCAAGACGTGGTCGCTTTGGAAAATCCTCAAGGAGCAGTGTGATTCCTCATCCAGTGACTATAAGAGAAGACTATGCCACAAATGCAAGAAACCTGGTCACTACATTCAAGATTGTCCTCAGTGGGAAAAGGAATTAAAGAAGAAGAAATACAAGGATTACAGTTCTGATGATGCTAAGAAGAAGAAGAAATCATCGAAATCTTCATCATCAAAATCCTCAAAGCCCTCTTCTCACAAGAAAAGCAGCTCCAAGAAGGCTCGGGCATTCATTGGCAAGGAAATGGACTCTGAAGCTAAATCTGAGGAACATGAGGAAGAGGAGGCATCAGAAGAATCTGAGTCTGGTGTGGCGAGTCTAGCTCTTGCTACTGCTTTTGTCAGCAAGTCCATCTTCAACTCTGAAGAAAATGACCTCACCAACAAAGTTGATGAAGATAGTGATGACTACGCTCCCACCTATTGCTTCATGGGAAAGGGTGCCAAGGTACTCAAATATACCTCCTCACGAATCTAGTGAAAATGAATCTGATGAAGATCTAAAGCCCAGCTACTCAAAACTTGCTAAAATTGCTGTAAAACAACAAAGGGCTTTTGAAAAGGTTCAAAACATGCTAGATGAAAGGGATGATATGTTAGGTGAAGAAATGGATCGCACTAAAGCCCAGACTGAAAATCTTCAGAGACTTCAGTCTAGGTTTGACAGCCTTCAAGGTCATCATAACACTCTCTTGTCTGATCATGAGAAACTTTCTTATGAATTTCTTCAAAGAAAGCAAGATCTTGAGAAGCTAAGAGTGAGTTATGAAGATCTTTAGAAGGAGCGCGATTCATTACTTGCTCAACAAATCATCGCTTCTCAGGAAGAATTTGTTCCTCCATGCTTAAAGTGCATTGAACGTGAATCGCTAATTCTTCACCTGAATGTTCAAATGCTTCAACTGTTACAAATTCTTCACCTGCCTCTGCTATCACTAATTCCTCATCTCGAGGACATTGCTAGTATCACTAACGATGCAGGTTGAAGGAATTGTACATGACAGCATGTACAAAAGCCTCAAAGGGCATCAGACTCTTTGTGATGTGCTTAAAAGCAGATCCTCAACAGAACCCTAGGAAAGAGGGTATTGCCATTGAGAGGAAACTCAATGCTGATGGAACATATTGGAAGCCTGAGCAGTATCCCAAAACCTCAGGGGTTGCTGCAAAGGGACCTCCAGTTGATCCATCTAACTTATCGGGCATTACATGCGAATCTCCTCAGTCTTCTCGATGAGTCATTTGACTCAGCTATAAACCTGCTCAAAAATCAGAATGGTGAAGTATTTGCTAGATATGTTGGCACTAATCGCAGGAACGGTTCCCCTATGAAGAAAATCTAGGTTCCCAAGAAGTGCCTTGAAAGTCTTCAGTGAATGTCCTCATGACACCACCTTTGAAGAATAGGAACCCCAGATCAAACTCTTCATATGGACCAAATTCTTCATATGGATCCAAGTCCTCATACGGACCAAATTCCTCACGTGGATCAAATTCCTCAAAAGGATCAAAGTCCTCATATGATTATCATCGTGCTAACAACTCTGCTTCGCAGGTAGAGCTAAGGGCTATGAATATGTGCATTATTCTTCAAACCAATATGTTCATAAGTCCTCAAGAATTTCTCTGCTTATTCATATGCTTACCCTAACCCCTCTTATGTGAAACGAAATGGATTGGCCTCTATGCCACCATTTTCATTTGGTGCTCGCAGAGTGATGAACTCTTTGCCACCCCTTCAGATGTGGGTGGTGAAGAAAAAGAACTAACCTCTTCTCGCAGGTCAGGTCTCCGGATGTGCTTTAAACGTCTCAAGAATTTGCCGGGGCCCCGACAAAAATGCTCGAAAGGACGCAGCTAATCATGAAGAAATGAACTTTCATTTCACACGCCCTCTTACTACTTATCTGTTATACTGCTCGATGAAATTCATCTCGATGAACTTGATATCATATTCTTCACCGATGAAGTATATGAGATCGTAAGTTGCACTAATTCATCCGGCAGGATGATCAACCCAAAGCCAATGAGTGGGTCCTCGATAGTGGATGTACTAATCACATGACTGGTGACAAGAATCTATTGATGGATACTTCCTTATCACGGTCACATCTGAAGCATATCATCTTTGCTGACAAAGGCAAAAGTCAGGTATTGGGTCTTGGTAAGGTTGCGATCTCTAAGGACATACACATGGACAAAGTCATGCTTGTTGAGTCCTTAGGATACAACCTCATGTCGATCTCAATGCTTTGTGATCTTGATATGGTTGTTATCTTTGGCAAGTATCGTTGTGTTGTGATTATGGAAGCCGACAATTCCAAAGTCTTGAAGGCTTTAAGAGAGGAGACTTGTATATTGTTGATTTCTCTACAGACCACAACCAGCCGTGTGTCCACTTGCAAAAGCTTCGTATATTGGCTATGGCATCGGGCGACTTGGTCACGCAGGCATGAGGAATTTGCACACGCTTGCAAAGAAGAAGCATGTCATTGGCATTGAGAATGTCAAATTCCTCAAGGATCACTTATGTGGAGCCCGTGAAGCTGGAAAATGACCAAGGCCAAGCATCCAAATAAGACTATCATGACCACTACTCGTCCCTTCGAATTGCTTCACATGGACCTCTTTGGTCCTAATCATTACTCGCAGTCACTAATGATGCATCTCTATATGGCTTTGTTATTGTTGATGATTACTCTCGTTACACATGGGTACACATTGTTACTTACAAAAATGAAGTGTAGGAAGTCTTCAAACGATTTTCCTCGAGGGCTTCAACTAACTTTGGTGTGAAGATCAGACACATCAGGAGTGACAATGGAACTGAGTTCAAAAATTCTGGTCTTGATGCCTATCTTGATGAACTTGGTATTACTCATGAGTTATCTGCTCCCTATACTCCTCAAAGAAAATGGCGTCGTGGAGCGCAAGAATAGAACTCCTGTTGAGATGGCTTGCACTATGCTTGATGAATACAAAATGCCTAGTCGTTTTTGGATTGATGCAATTGATACCGCGTGCCACATGATCAACAGAGTGTATCTTCACAAATTCTTCAAGAAGACTGCCTATGAACTCCTCACTGACAAGAAACCCAATGTGAGTTATTTCAAAGTCTTCGATTGCTAAATGCTGGATTAGAGATCCTCATCACGCTTCTAAATTTGCACCGAAAGCACATGAAGGTTTTATGCTTGGTTACCGAAAGGACTCGCACACCTACAGAGTCTTCAACATCGCTCTTCACAAGATTGTTGATACTGTAGATGTGCGGTTCGATGAAACTGATGGCTCGCAAAGAGAGCACCTACCTTCTGTGTTAGATGAACCAACTCCTGAGGAATCTATCAAGTTCAAGGCAACTGAGGATGTCATTCCTACTGAAGAATCTGCTGAAGAATTCATTCAATTACGCGAAAAACGTCGAGCTGATGCACCTGAAGATAATGCTGAAGATAATGGTGCTGAGGAAAATGATCAAATTCCTCGATGACAACCAGCTCATCCTCGCGTTGCAAAAGAAGTTCAAGGTGACAAGATCATCGATGACATTGAAGCGCCAGGTCCTCTCACACGCTCAAAAGCTTCACATTTATCTAACTTTTGTGGGCACTATGCTTTTGTCTCTATCACAGAGCCCACTAAGGTAGATGAAGCATTTCGAGCCCGAGTGGATTCAGGCCATGCAAGAAGAATTACATCACCGAGCTCAACAATGTCCGGGAACCGTCAAATGTTCAGATCCTCGCAAGCATAATATCATTGGCACAAAGTGGATCTACCACAACAAGCAAGATGAAAATGGCCTTGTGGTGAGGAATAAGGCACGACTTGTAGCTCAAGGCTACACACGAGTTGAAGGAATTGATTTCGATGAAACTTTTGCACTGTTGCTAGACTTGAGGCTATTCAGATATTACTTGCTTATGCTAACCATCATAATATCACTTTATATCAAATGGATGTAAAAGTGCATTCCTCAATGGTAAGCTTGAGGAAGAAGTATATGTTGCTCAACCCTGTGTTTTGAAGATCCAAAGAATCCTCGACAAAGTCTTCAGACTCAACAAGGCCCTCTATGGTCTCAAACAGTTCTACCGGGCGTGGTATGATACATTGAAGGAATTCTTCGTGAAGAATGGCTTCACACCAGTTCACTCGAGCCTACTCTCATTACTTCATCAGATGATGGTGAACTGTTGGTGTGCCAATTATATGTTGATGAGATTATCTGTGGCTGTACGAACCAACGTTAGAGTGATGAATTTGCCTATATGATGAGTGAAGAATATCAACTGTCTATGATGGGAGAGTTGAAATTCTTCTTAGGTCTTCAAATTCACAAGAACACAATGGCATATTCATATCTCAGGAGAAATACCTCAAAGATGTCCTCAAGAAATTCGGCATGCAAGATTGCAAAGGTGTCAAAATTCCTATGCCCACAAATGGCCATCTATGCAATCGATGAAAATGGTATTGACTTCGATCACAAGGTATACCGCTCCATGATTGGTTCTCTATTGTACTTATGTGCATTAAGGCCGATATAATGCTTAGTGTTTGCATGTGTGCCCGATTTCAAGCTACACCAAGGAATCACACCATAAGGCTGTGAAGCATATTCTTCGATATCTAGCTCACACACCAACACTAGGATTATGGTACCCCAAGGGCTCTACTTTTGATCTCATTGGATATTCTGACTCTGAATATGCTGGTGATCGTGTGGACCGCAAGTCAACATCTGGTACTTGTCATTTCCTCGGACGATCTTTGGTCTGTTGGTCCTCGAAGAAACAGAACTGCGTATCACCGCTTCATCGCGAAGCTGAATACATTGCTGCCGGCTCTTGTTGTGCTCAATTGCTGTGGATGAAGCAAACTCTCAAGGACTACGACATCAGCGTGAAGAATGTGCCTCTCATCGTGACAATGAGAGTGCCATCAAGATTGCTCACAACCCGCTTCAGCACTCAAGACAAAGCACATTCAAATTCGTCATCATTTTCTTCGTGATCATGTGTTGAAGGGCGACATCTCCATCGAGCATGTGAAAACTGAAGAACAACTAGCCGATATCTTCACAAAGCCCTTGGATGAGAAGAGATTTAGCAAGTTGCGGTGTGAGCTAAATATCTTAGAATCTTTGAATGTTCTTTGAAAAGGACACACATCCTGACACTTATGCAAAATTGATGACTTAGATGTGCAACACATGAAGAAACGTTTTTCTTCAATCGATGAAGAATAACACTCTAAGTGTGAAGAAATTAATGAACAATTTGATTCTCAGAACCCTACGACAATTTTACGCGGTGTCTGAAATCATCATTCTTATACGGTGGGTCACGCCACCACCAAAGTTGAAAATCTTCAATTAGAGTTTTTCCTCAGTTTTTGAAATTCTTCAGTCTTTCAAATTCTTCAACTTTTCAAAATCTTCACTGTTTCCGTCATTTTTCTTCATTAGCTATGTATATATATGGGTTTATGTCCTCTACAGCATTCTCTTATTGCTATTTCTTCAATTCGCTTTTTACGCTAAGTGAATGTGATCGGACCCTTCCCCTCTATGCTATACTCAACCCAATCTATTCACAAATTCTTCATGTGCGTTCTATTTGAAACTCGCTCAAAATCTTCACTGTGGTCCTAGTCACCAAGAAATTGCGAACGGAACTTTAAAACTGATCTTATCCAAATTTTCGTTTTTGCCGCTCAAACCGTTCCGCATTCCACGATAGATGTATCTATTCACCCACGATCTAACACAATCTCCACTTCTCAGTACGTGGGTGACACATGTCAAGTGAATGAGAAGGTCAGGCACGCTCATCCCAAATCTTCGGCTAACAGTTTTTCACCGTGGCTATATATACCCCTCTCCCTTCCTCACTTCCTTTACTCCGCCGACCGCTCTCTCGCCGAGCTCCTCAAACCCTAGCGCCGCTACTCCATCGTCGCCGGTGAGGAAAAGCTTCCTTGCCTCGACCTCGTCGCCGTCGTACTCGCCTGAGATCATGGAAATCTTCACTCCGCCGCCGTAGCTGTCTTCCTCCGCCAAGTTAGGCGTGGAAGATCTAACCCGACGAACTTCCCATCTGTTCCTCTCGGTCGTGTTCTTCACTTCGGTAATTAAAAGTTACTTTTATTACTCGCTTTGATTCTCAAACCTACCGAAAATCTTCAAAGGTGTTTATTCTTCAAATCTTCACACATATGAACACCTCAAACAAAATATGCTCTTGATTCGCTTCTCTAAGCAATGATTTTCTTCAAGATTCCTCGGTTGTGTGGATCCTCGATCTATACAACTCGGAACCTAAGACAAAGATCGCTTAGTGAAATTCTTCAAGGCTCATCCGGTCAAATTCCTCAAACTAGTTCTTTTGAAAAACCTTCCGAGAACGCATATGACCTCTCCAAATTCCTCGCAACTATACTGCTCACGGTACTCATGTCCGCCGCTGAATCACTAGGTTCTCATCAACTTAACTCATTTGCAGCGTTCCTCGAAGAAAAGTTGCATACTTCTTCAGAGAATTCGTTTGTTCAAATTCCTCACCTGAAGAATATGGCACAAGGAAAGAAGCCACAGAAAGGAGGAAAGAGGCCTGAGGTCATGACTGCGTTTGAGATCCCTGAGGAAATATATGATGATTATTGCACACCTGATGAAGCCGAGTTCGGCAAAGAAAACAAAATCAGCGCAAGGTGCGCATTCAAAGGATTGAAAGGAGATGGGCAAGGTAATGGAGGGAGTACAGATATGTAACTCCAAAGTACATGAAGAAATTTCGCTCTCAATCCTCCATGCCCAAGAGCTCCATTGGCACCGGTCAAGAAGTCGACCCCACCAAAGATCAAGCGTGGTGAGGACTTTCCAAGAATGGACCAAGCGCCAAGCCAAATTGGCAAGACAAGCCAATGAGGCTGTGAGGAAATTTAATGAGGACTCACATCGCTGCTGCCATCGAGGCCTCTGTCAAGCCAAGAAAATCTATGGCAATGAAGCCCCACACAAGCCAAGTGCTTCACCAACAAGGCCCTCACGGCCAAGTTCTCACCGTGCCCTCACGGCCAATTCCTCATGCTGCCTCTGCTCCTCCCAAGTCCTCGGCTGCTCCTACAAAGTCCTCGGCAGCCCGACAAAGTCCTCAAGACTGTGGTATCCGGCCACGTACAAAGGACTGCAGGCATCTCCATTGCCTCTGGTGTTTGACAAGTTCCTCACCGCACCAAATTCTTCATCCGCCCGACTTCTGGAAGACTAAGGCCACAATGGACGAGGTCCTCGGCCAAGTCCCAAGAAGAAACAGGTCGCCTTCCAAGAGCCAATTGAAGATGATGAGGCTGATGATGATGAACTTGTGGAAATCATCGAGACCGCCAAGAAAGGGCCGCTAGAGCCAAAGGCACACTGTGTACCCTTTGTTGGATCCAAGAGCGATCCTAGACTACATTGATCTCTCGCACAAGGACCCAAACACTCCTATGCTCGACTTCAAGTTGACACCGGCCAAAGTCACATGTCGACTCATTTCATCCAAGAGGAGAAATGGAAATTTGATCTGACGAGAGATCAAGAAATCGTAGTACGTAAAGGAGAAAGCATTGAAGAAAAACGTTGTCAAGATGACAATCAAGAACTTATCAAGATGCAGTGACATCAAAGACCTCGGCGACAAATTTAACTCCTATTATGCTGATTGGCAAGGAGCCAAAGTCGATTTGTCAACCCGACGAAGAAGTTCACCAATGTTGCTGCCCTAACGCAACATGAAATTCCTCAGCTGGAGCCTCATTTCAGATCGAAGAACATGCCAACATCGCCGATGAAGTTCAAAGGTCGAAGACAATGCTAGTTCCAGGGCTGATGATCCCATTCCAGCCATTGAAGAAATTACCGTGGCATCCACTAGTGGTGCGCTCAAGAAATCGAACAAGTCGAGGCAATCGCATCGGCCATACCGAGGAAAATCAACCAGATTCCTCAGCTCCTCCTGCACCAACACCAACTCCAATTCTTCCATCTGCCTCTGATGTGAAGAAAACCAAGGCTGCAGAACAAGCTGTAGTGAAGAAACGGAAAGGATCAGCTGCATCAAATTCTTCGGCTGCGAAGAAAATGAAGCCAATGACCAGCTCCTTTGAACATCCTATTGATGCTGTTCCAATTTCCTTGATTCCATCAAAGGACCTTGTTCCTTTTAGTGAAGATTATGAGATCCCAAGCAGATCTGATGAAGAAGATCATTCTGCTGCTTCGTCAGAGCAGATTGATGAAGAAATTGAAGTGGAAGCAATCCCATCAACCCCAATCATTTCCTTGCCTATGCCTCAGTTCACAGCTGAAGAGGCCGGTGTTGAGGAAATTGAAGAATATGTGTATATTGGAAGCACAACGCCGGTGATGAACGATGACTTTTGGGAAAGTCAGCATCCAAATTCTCCACTCTTCACCCCAATTCAACAGATTCCTCAGTCCCCTGCTCCAACAGTTCTAATGGGCTAAACTCATCCCACTTCATCTGTCCATGAAGAAATTCCAGCCACTAGCGCTGATGAACTTCTGCTGTCGATCCTCGACTTCATTGTAGAGGAACAAGAAATTCCTCACCTGAAGAACCTGAGATTGCGATTCCAGAGGTCGTGATGCAACTCACAGACACTCCACTGCCAAAGCCGAAGAATCCCTTCTCAACAAAGCAAAAGTTCAAGGCTGAAGATTTCTTCAGCGAGCACGTATTCTTCACCGATTACAATCCATATGATTCTGCTCGCATAAGGAAGAGGCGTTTCTGGACTGCCAGTCAAGCCAATTTCTATTCCTCAGTGCTCTTCAACAAAGACAAAGTCTTCGATCATGCACATATTCCTCATGTGGACATGGAGTCTCTGTCAGGCTTCGAGCCAGTCCTCAGTGTTCTTCACGACGCAGGACTTCTGAATTTCTGCACTGACATCTGTGATTGGAATGAAGAACTCATTCCTCAATTCTATGCAACGCTACACATCAACGGAGACGCTGAAGACGTGAACTCATGGGTGTTAGACTGGATGTCTGAAAACACTCACTACAAGGCACCAAAGAATCGAATTGCTTCGTGCCCTACCACTCGATCCTCCCTTGATGGTGCTCGTTGTATCTACAATGAACCTGAGCTTTCAAATCACTATATGCAAGTGTTGATGAAGCCTTTGAAGCCGTGGCAGGCCCCAAGAACCAAATTCCTCGTCAAGGAATTACTGTATGTGCCTCGGACTGTCTATCGCATTCTGACGAAGACAATGAGTCCTATCAAAGGCCACGACTCAAATGATGAAGAAGTTGTTGGCATCATGAAGAATATGCTTTTCAATATCATTCATGGCGTTCCCGTCAACTTCCATGATTTCTTCATGAGGACTCTGGCGAATATTGTTATGTCACCTTTTGAGCTGAAGCCTTATGCGCCATGGATTATGAGGTTCATCAGGACAAGGTCTTCACTCAATTACAAGGCTGATACTCTGAACCACTACAGCTACTTGCCCCCGATTGAAGTCCTCAAACGGACATTTAACTTAGGCGATGACAAGGGCAAGGCAAGCTGCTGTGATCGATGAAGGCACTCATCCATTGGATGGACAGCCAAGCAAAGCTGCATCCTACTCCACCAATGATGACTACGCCACACATGACTCGCCAAGAAATACCTCGGCCAAGCAAAGTCCTCAAGCCACGGCACCTGTGGTGATGACTGATCGTGAGTTACTCCTCGCCTTCATCAGAAGGTTGATCGCAATCATAAATGGGTCAAGCGTCAGTTTGGTTCAATTCTTCACAACATGACCTCTACACACAATGCAATGAAGAAAAACCACTACTACATCCATGAAACCTTCAAACGCACCTGGGCTGTTCTTTCAAATGTCTACAGCACGGAAGAACTAACGACAATGGGTCTCAAGGAAGAATTTGACTGGTCTGCACCTCCTCCGAAGAAATACAAGAAGGTTAAAGTTCCTTCCTTGGTGGCCAGCTCCTATTCTTCATCACGAGACACTGATGAAAATGAAGACTTGGACGACACTGCGGCAGACCCTACTAGAACAACCGACCCCAACAACGCTGGCGCTCCTTCATCAACTTGAAATTCTTCAGGGGCGTTAGTCCTCAGTTTCGATCCTTTTGGTCATTCAATGACAAAGGTGGAGAAATTTGAGTTAGTCTTCAAGCGGGTCTACTATATGGGCAATTTTTGTTAAGTTACAACTCTCGTTCTTCCGAAACTTTTATTGGATCGAAGTTGTAATCTTAAACCCGATGGTGCTCTGATACTTTTGATGCACTGTGCTCAGATACTCTTGATGCGTTATTTTGCATGCTTGTTCCTCATTAATGTTATCGCACGCATGCTGAATTTCATCAAGCACCATATTTCATCATGCATTTCAAATTCTTCATATTATATGACAAATGCATGTATGAATTACAAGATATAGGGGGAGATCTCCATGATTTAACTCTTCAAATGTGCACTGCCTCAAAAGCAAATTCCTCATTATGCACATCTTCAGGGGGATTACTTCTATATCTTGCAATCAAATTCCTCAATATCAGTAGTTACTCTTCATATGTTTATCCCCGTTGAAAACTTAACCCATATTGTCATCAATCACCAAAAGGGGGAGATTGTAAGTGCATCTAGTGCCCCTTAGTGATTTTGGTGTATTGAAGACTTATAGGTTAAGGGACTAATGTGTTTATGAGTGTACACAGGTCTATAAGTCTATGAGGAGTTTGATATTTACGGTGAAAGTCGACCCTAAAAATGAAGTTCTTCGATGAAGACTTTGATATTCTCAAGACTTTCAAGACTTTGAAAGTGAAGAAATTGGTGTGACCTTGAAGACTTGGTATTCATCTCGAGGAACATGAAGCGTGAAGACTTTTGTTTTTGTAGTTTCGGTTTTCTCTTTCTTGAGTCATAGGAAACACCGCATCGTTAAAGGGGGTCGAGGAAATACTAAGGAAAAATTTCCATGTGATGCTCAACTCAAAATCCTACACCTACCAATCCCTTCGAGTGAAGCCTTTGAAATCTCATACTGATTCAGTCAATTTCTTCAAAGGATGTAGACGAAGTTCTTCTCGTCACGAGGAATTTGTTCCGACCGAGGAGTTAGGAATTTGCCAAGCGGGATTGCCTACACAAAGTGAGGAACATGATAGCCCCGAGGAATTTGAGAGTCAAATTTCGACGTTCTTTGTCTTGGCCACCTTTGTCCCAAAATATCTTATCCACCTAACAGTCATATCACCGAAGGGCATTTATGTCTTATCATGTCGGGCTGCTCCATAGGCTATAAATAGCCGCCTCTACAACCACTAGCTGGTTGGCTGCTCCGAGAGAAACTTGACACTTGTCATTTGAGAGCAACCCATCCTCTCGAGGACTTTGAGCGAAAATCATCGAGTGAGGAAAACCCAAAACCAAACCCCTACAAACCCAAAGTGATTGAGCATCATCAAGAGATTGATCCTGCGTGGATCCGACGCTTGTTACCTTTGAAGACTGTGCTTCTTCCAGACGGTTAGGCATCATGGTCTAGAGCATCCAAGAGGAATTGTGGATCGCCGAGTGACCAAGTCTGTGGAAGGTTTGGAAGTCGCTCAAGACTTACCACGAGTGATTGGACGAGATCATGTATGACCTTAGTTCAAGGAGAATACGGTGAGGACTTGGTGTCTGAGCTGCGTGCTCACGATCGGGTGTCCGGATCGTGTGTCCTCGAGTTTAAATACTCGGCCGCTCCAACTAGACGCATAACCGAGACAGCAGCTTGAACTGGTCTACCAAATCATTGTCTTCACCAACCTAATCGGTTCTATTTCCTCAACTCTTTCATTTCCTCACATCGTGCTAAGTGTTCGTTCATATCTGTGTTTGAAGACTTTGATCAAGACTTTCTCAATTTCCTCGGTTCAATTTCTTGATCTGTTTGTCTTCATCTTGTGCTATCCTGTGTTTACGCTTTTCTCAGACTCTTTGTTTGTCTTCATTTCATCATGATGACCATGCCCGCATTCTCTTATGCTTACTTAAAGTACTTATTCCATCGCAAGTAGTTCTTCACTAAGGAATTTTCTCACCGGCAAATTCCTCAGTGAAGAATTCATAAAAATCGCCTATTCACTCCCCCTCTAGTCGATATAACGCACTTTCATATCGGAAGTGGTTAAGGAGGAAATCACCCTCGATGACCACGATCGAATGACTACACTACAGGGTTAACATCAGAAGTGTTGAAGAGGTCTCACTCTCGGTACTCGATAGTAACCCAGTAGTGTCGAACAACTAAGGGGAAAGTGATGTCCGGTGTCGGGCTCGGTCTTCGATCCCGTTGATCGGGTCTTCAATGATGAAGCAGGGGCAACAAGGACAAGGTGGGGGTCACTGATGGGTCACTAACCAACCTATACTAAGCAGTTTAGGATAAGCAGGTAGGTAACAATGAGCAGGTTACAAAAGCAGGATATGCATCAGAATAGGAGCAAACAATAACAGTAGCAAAATCTAATGCAAGCATGAGAGAATGGAATGGGCGATATCGGGATGATCAAAGGGGGAGTGGGGCTTGCCTGGTTGCTCTGGCAAGGAGGGGTCGTCATCGGCGTTTAGTCGATCACGAGGCGCCATCGGTCTCGGGGTCTATCGGAGAGAAGAGGGGGAAGGAACAGTAAATACAGAGCAAATAATGCATCACAAGGCATAACATGGCAATACGCAGCACTAGGAGTGTACTAACATAGGGCTACACGATAAGGTGAAGGGGGGAATCCAACCGGGAACGTTTTCACGACAGATGACTGGAGAGGGAATGTTCCATGTTCAGATAGTTAGAGGCATCTGACAGGCAAACGGACCATGCATTCGGATTCGCCTCGTCGTTCTGAGCAACTTTCATGTAGAAAACATTTTCATCCGAGCTACGGTTTATTTTCTATGCATTTACAAATATTAAATGATTTTCTAATATCTTGATTTTAATTTAATTCAAGAATATTAATAAACAGAAACTGCTAGGTGCACCCGGTGCATGCACCCAGAGTGGCTGACAGGTGGGGTCCATCCATACCTTGATCGAGAGTTGACTGGTCCACGGTTGTTGGTCAAAGGAGGCCCCGGGACCCTCATGTCATTGGCAGAGGCAACTAATGTTGTTTATATAATTTATTTAACCTAATTAGACAGAGAGGGCCCACATGTCATAACCTACAGTTTAATCAAATTAGTTAACCGGGTGGGGCCCAATGTTAGTGGGTTAGAGGGAGATTAGTTTAGTGGGGTGGGGGTTAATTAGCCCCTAATCAAGCTGGGGCCATTGGCAAGTGGCCGAGCCGGCCACGGCAAGGCAAGGCAGACGCCTGACCGCCCAGGAGCGCCGGGCGGCCAAGACGCAGAGCGCCGGGAGGGGAGCAGGACGCTGCCCGGCGCCAGCGGGAGCACGAGAGGGAAGCCGGCGCACGCGCGAGGGAGTGGGGGAAACGGCGCGCTGGAGGAACTGGTGGGTTGCGGCAATCATGGCAACAGCGGGCGGAGGCGGGCTCCAGCGGGCGGCACTTAACGGCCGGTGGCGGATGCTGCGAGCACGGCGGGGCGGAGCCGACGAGCTGCATGGCAGGGCCACGGGAGGCTACAGGGGTGTGTAGCCGAGTGCGTGCGGTGACGGCGGCAGCAACAAAGCTACGGCCGGAATACAACGACTATTGCGACGTGATACGGCTCAAATTCGAGGCAAATCTAGAGGGTAAAAGTGAGGCTTCTCACAGCGAACGTGTTGCGGGTCGAGGTAGTCGGAGAGGGATGAGGCCGAGCGAATCGACGGGAATTTGTGGCGGCACCCGAGGTCGAAGAAGTGACGATGGCGACGGCTTGGCGAAGCTCCTGCTCGTGTGGGTTGGCGTGGATGTCAAGGATGTCGATGCGCATCTCCTGGACCAACACCGATGATGCGCGACGGCCGGTGGCTGTGGTAGTCTTTGACGGCGTGCACTGGCTTCGCTCGGTGGAGCTTCAGATCGAGAAAAGAGGAAAGTGGAGTGAGGGACAGAGAGCTAGGGTTCCAGGGGGTCGTGGAGATGCTCTTATCCGCCAGGGATACGACGAGGAGGCGTGGGATTGCCGCCCCGTGGCTATCCGGCCATGGACGACGCTCCTGCGTCCACGGGGTGCGTGGTGAGCAGCGCGAGGGGATGACCGGGGATGGGCTGGGCCTGCATGCAGTAATGCCTGGGCTTTATGAACAGCGGGGGGGGTGGCGACGGGGGGAGGTGGGCTGCTGGGTTGGGCCGCCCAGATGACTATGGCCCAGGGGGGTTTTTGTTTTTCTTTTACTTTTGCTCTTTTCTTTTTACAAAAAAAGCATGGTAATATTTTGGCTGCAAAAAGGATTTTGTAAAATGTGGGACTTGGCCACATAATTACATTGCAATAGTTAGCACTGCCACAAAAAGGTTGTGAGGATTTTGAAATAGTTTGAACTTTTTATAAAGTAAACAACCATTTAAACTATTGTTTTAGTCACTACTTTAATTGCTTTAGGCCATTTAAACACCTTGCAAAAATGCTGGTTCACCACCAATATTAACAAATGACTATTTGCCACAAGATGAACATTTTAGATCTCTGTCGGGGAGGCTGATCGTACCCGCGGACACCTATGGGGCCGGCGGACCGGGCCCCTTGTGGTTCGGAGGGGGGCGGAGATCGCACGAAGAGCGGATCGAGGCGAGGCACACGAGCAGTTTACCCAGCTTCGAGCTCTCGGAGAGATAAAACTCCTACCGCTGCTTGTCTCGATCTATTGTGTTCTTGCTAGGGAGCAACGAGAGCTACAAAACCTAGCGTGAGTCTATTCGGCCTCGAGTGGGTCGAATCAACCCAACGAGACGAACTCGGCGAACCGAACCGAACGGAACCTTGCGAACGCGAACCCCCTTCACGTTGCACTCGGGCCTCCTTTTATATGCTCAAGGGTCTCCGGCGGTGGCAACATAGACGGGGTACAAATGTAAAACAGGAGTTGGTACACCTACTTGAACAGTGTATAGTGCAAAATACCTAACTCGACGGCAAGGGACAAAAGCAATAAATGTTCATCATTGTCGCCCAAACAAAGGCAACAGAGAGGCCGTCAGTGCGCCTCCGCCGCCACGATGGTGAGCCTGCTGCCGCCGCTTATCGCTGCTCTCCGCTGGCTGCACTGACCCGCCGACACGCGCCCATGGAACGGTCCCATGGCGACACATCGCTGGGTGAGCTGGAGCGGAGATGGAGAGAGGTTGCATGTCGCGGCAAGCGCCTTGCCGCGGTCGAATCCTTGGCGCGCTCGGAGACTTATCGCGCTCCGAGCCTTCCCGGCAAGCTCCTTTTGCCGGGGCCTTGTCTTTTACGTGCCTGGAGCGGCCTTACCGACAAGCTCTTCTTGTCGGGGCCTCGTCTTCTCAATCAAATACTTTGTTCTTGAATGGCTCCAAAAGGAGCCACGAAGGATCTTGGCGGTGACGAGGCAAACCCTGCCGCGGGGTGTCAGAACCGTCTGCAGGTAGTGCACGGGGTACTAGGGTACCCTACTCTAGTACACCGACAGAGCCCCGGCCTGGGCTGCACACGGTGCCGAAGCGCTTGTCGGGCTAGGCCTGTAACTATGCACGGACACGCGGCCCTCGACCGCTGCCGCAACTTCGCCGGACCCACCATGATCCCCACTAACCGCACGTACCGGACGTGGCGTCGTGCGAGAGATCGTGGGCGCGGTCGTGGGGGGGTTCTTTATTGATATAAGCGGAACGTCCGCCCCCTCCTCCCCTTTATAAGCGGAGGAAACAGAGGCAGGCCGACCACCCCTGCCATTGCTGTCTTGTCAAGAAACCACCGCCGCTCCCCTCGTCTTCTCCGGTGCGAAGAGAGCAGCGACCTTCTTTCGCCGCAGAAGCACACTCACCGCCGTCGACCTCCTCCGCCCTCCTCGCCATGGCTCAAGGCCGATAAGGAGAAGGGCGTCAAGTCGGCCGAGGCGCAGCGGCTCATGGCGCTGCGCAAGGAGCGAGCCATCTTCCCCGCAGCTCGGGCGCACGGAGCTGCGGACGCCTTTCTACCTTTTTTCGGTCGACGGAGACCAGGCGCATCCGCCAAGCACGCAGGGTGCTCCCGCCTGGCCGCTGATCTGGCCCCAACAGGGTACCCTTTCTTCGCCATTTTCTTCTATTGCGGTCTTTGCCCGCCGTTTTCCGAGTTCTTTTGCGACATAATGAACACCTTTAGCCTCCGCCTCCTTGATTTCACCCCCAATGCCGTCTTGACCATGGCGGTTTTCGCACATTTGTGCGAAAACTTTGTCGGAGTCCACCCGAACGTGGCACTCTTCCGCCATTTCTTTGTTCCCCGCGTCGAGAGAGGAGAGCCACTTGCCGGGGGAATAGCCTGGGTCTCTAGGATCGGCAAGAAAGAGGCCTACCTAGAGGGGGAGTTCCGGAACAAGTGGGAGGAGTGGAGAGCCAACTGGTGCTGGGTCGTAGAGGATGACCCACAGCCCTTCACCGCCGTGCGCCAAACCCCAATTGCGCGCGGCAAGGATTGGAGTAACTTGGCACCGGAGGATGCGAGGCTGAAGATAGCTGTGACCCGAATTCTGCGCCTCAGGCTTGCCGGGTTAACTGTTGGCGCAGTTGGCGCAGACTTCATTCGCCGCCGCATCGACGCTTCCCTTGCAGAAAGGAGGAGGCCCGCTTGGGAGTTCCGTAATGCGGCGGACATCATGAGGCTGCGCCGGGCCTGAATTGGAACTTCACCGTCATGGAGCTGGACTCGGTGCTGCTCGAGCTGTTCAAGAACGACCCGAACATCCAGAGTGGTTCAGGTTGCCGTGGGGGTCGCCCCATTGTGCAACAACTTCGGCGCCGATCGCATCCGCGCCATGATGCCACTGTGCGACTCCCACGGGATCGTCCCGACCTGGCAGGAGCCCCCCGACGAGGTCGTGCAGCAATTCTTCGATGATTTGTAAGAAGTGCCGATCCGCGCCGACGAGCGGAAGAGGCTCACCCGCGACACCACCGAACAGGAGATGGCGAGGATCGCCACCAGGGTGGAGGAGGCGGCAGCAGCCGCTGCCGCTGGAGCCTTCGGGTTCACCGTGGAGGAGGCGGAGGCGGCGAGGCGGCAAGCCTCGCCGAGCGAGGGGAGGTCGCCGGCGAGGACGAGCTCGTCGGGACCGAGGCCGGGTCGAGTGGACCCGCCGAGGGCGCTTCTTCCCCACCGCCAAGCGACTTGCCGCCAGCGGAGCCCCCTGCTCCGCCGAGGAGGCGTCTACGCGGGGTTGGAGACGAGTCGGGGCGGCAGACCGGCCCGCAGCAGCAGCGCTGCTCGACGCGCTCCACCGCGGCAAGCGAGGTTGCCACGGGAGCGCCCCAAACCGCAGCGACAACTGGGGCGGAATCTTCTCAGGCCGCCGCCGACGCCTCCGCCAAGCGGCCAAGAGAGCCCACTCCCCCGCCTCATCGCACCGGAGGCGGGCCGGAGTTTGACTTCTCCTCGCTCAGCTCCGAGGAGGAAGGCGAAGAGTAAGCTCTTGAGACTTGTGCTTGTATTTCTTTAATTTTTATTGCTTTATCTTGAATCTGATTTGCTTCGTTCTGGACTCTTTCCTTTTCAGGACGCTGGCCCAGAGAGCGTCGAAGAGGGCCAAGATCCCGACGGTCGTTGTTGAGGACGATCCACCCGTGGCAACAGAGGACGCGTCTGAGACCACCTTGCCGGACCCGGCGACCCTTCCTCTGAGCAGCCCCCAGCACAGCCCCCAGAGTAAGGGTGCGGTTTTCTCCTTACTATTAGGTGTGCAGGGGTGCCCTTTCTTCGTTGATTTATGACTGTTTGTTTGCGTAGGAGCAGAGCAGCCTCATCAGGAGGGCTCGGAAGCCACCTCTGAGATCCTGCCCGCTGCCATTACGCCGCCAAGGGAGGAATCCCCGGCAAGGGAGCTCCCTCCGACAAGGGAGGCCACCCCGGCAAGGGAGGCCACTCCGGCAAGGGAGGCTACCCCGGCAAGGGACGGCGCCAGCGACCCTCCAGTGGTCGAGGCCATGGCTGCGGATCCTGCTGCGGAGTAACTCCCTTACGCCGAAAAATCTCCCTCGGGCTTGCTTTCTTTTGCTTCTCTTTTTTGAATATCTGCTTGACTGCTCTTTCTTCGTCTGACGCAGACCCGATGGAGGTCGAGGCCGCCGGCGAGGAGGAAACGTGCGGCAACACGGACGAGGCCGCCGTTGAAGAAGAAGAGGTCCTCGTCGTCGTGGAGGGAGAGGCCGTCGCCGACGAGCCTGTTGGCGAGGAGGCCACCGAGGCTGCCGACGCAGAGGCCGGCGAGGGGTCGGACGGTCGTACTGACGGCCCTGAGGCCGCAGGAGCGGCAAGCGCTACACCGACAGCCGACTCCCCCGCTGTCGCCACGGCACCAGGCTCCGAGGAGCCCCAGCCCGGTGCCTACCTGAAGGCCGGCGAAGGCGTCTTCATCAAGCTCCCCTGGGAGCCGAGCCTGTGGCGCCCGAGGGCGAGACCTTCGACGGTGAGCTACTCGGCCTCCGCTGGCCGACGCTGGTGGACGCGCCAAGCAGCAGCGGCGAGTCCGAGGAGGAGGAGCTGCTGAAGAGGCTGTTATCGCTCTACCGCGCGCGCCAGGCCAAGTTAGAGACCCGGGAAGCCCTTGTCGCGAGGGCGGGAGCGGACATGGAGAAGCGCGCCGAGGAGCTCCGGAGCGCCAACAAAGAAGCGCTCCGCGACGTGGCGGACGCGCGGGCGCAGCTCGCAGAAGAGCGCACGGCCTTCATCCTTGAGAAGGCCGAATCGATGAAGAGCAGCTGGCTGCCGAGAAGCTCGCCGCTGCAGAAAGCGAGCTGGGCGCAGCGGAAGGTCAATCTGGACAGCCACGAAGAGGACCTTGCTGCGTGAGGAGTCGCTTGGCGGGCGCCAGAAGCGGGCGACGCTGCCGCAACTGCCGAGGCCTCCAAGGAAGAGCTGAAGGCGAAGGTGGCACAGCTGGAGGCCACCCTCAAGAAGAGCGGTGAAGAGCTTGCCGTGCTCAAGCGTGAGCGCGAGAAGGACGCCTACACCCTTGGCGAGCTGCAGCCGCCTCGCCGACAGGCCAAGGAGCTCGACGCCGCCAAGGACTCCAAGGCGGATCTCGAGCTGAAATCGACCACTCGATGCAGACGTTGGATGGTGCCAGGAGCGGGAGGTGGGCTTGTTGGAGGCGATCAAGGCCAAGGAGGAGCTGCCGCTAATGCCGCCTCCGCCCGTAACACCTTGAGGGAGAGCGTGGAACATCGGACCAAGGTCTTGTGGACACCGCCGCCGACATCCACAACGAAATGATGGAGCTGGGATGGCGGACCTTGCATTCCTCCGACGAGCATCTCCAACCCAGCGCCAAGCTCAGCTTATTCTTCAAAGGCGTGGCGACGGGCCTCCAGCGTCTCCGAGAGGAGGTCCCGGCGGCTGGCCGAGGAATCACGCCAGGTCTGCGTGCGGGGCCCTCGAGAAGGTGTTGATGAAGGTGGCCTTCCGCAACCCGGCCTCAACCTTAACGGCGCCCTCGGATCCTTGCCGCGAAGCCAACGTGGAGGAGCTCAAAGCCCTTGTCGCACCCATTGTGGACAAGGTGAACAAGATCAAGCAGATTGAGGGCGACCGCGTGGACTAGGCCGCCAGCCTTATCTTTCCCTTGTCGCTGTTGATCATGTTTAGAAAACTTTGTTAGATCAGCGACAAGTTATTCTGTAATATATTCTATCTTAGGTGAATCGATCAATGCAACGTTATTTTCTCTACTTGATTTCTTCCTTTGTACGTTTCTGCCTTACGCATTTAGGGGACTTGTCGGTGCGAGCACTTTTGTCATGAAGCTGAAAAGCGGAACGTCAAGAGCTTCGGCAAGGTGCCGCCTCCGACAAGCAACCTTGTCGCGACTAGCCGCAGCTCACTTAAGTTGTTGAGCGGACTCGAAACAAAGTAAGGGCGACTAGGTGGCGAAGTTGGTTCCTCTGCGCATGTGTTTTCCATACAAAGTACTATCGTTCGAGGAAGATAACTTAAAAATTTAAAAATTGATTGCTCAAACTTTGGCAACTTAGCTTTTCTGTCTCTTGCTTCCCGATGAGGCGAAACTTCCTCGAGCGGTGCCTGGTCCATAGTATTATCTCCTCCTCCCCCCCTGGTTAACTTGTGCGCGAGGGGGGCTTCCCTTTCTTTGAGAAAAGAAAAAGAAGAGGAAATAACGTTATGGAGCCCAGCGGCTCGATTGTGCTTACCGGGTATGGTTGCTGCACAAAGTGTTAGCCAAAACATGCGATAAAATGATGAAAGCATGAACTTGACAAGCTGTGCGCAACACATGAGCTTTACTGATGCACGGGTCTGCGCCCGGCTTTGTCTGAAGGATTACATGCAACAGCGGCAAGACTTGTACAAAAGGTGGTTGCCGGAACGGATTCCGACAACCGCGCCCTATGAGTAAAACTTACGAAGATGCTCAATGTTCCAGGAGTTGCTCACCGGAATGCCATCTTCGGTCTCAAGGCGGACAGCGCCAGGCCTAGTGACTCGTTTCACCCGATAAGGGCCTTCCCACTTCAAGGCCAACTTGTTTGAATTCTTGGCGGACTGAACGCGCCAAGAACAAGGTCGCCTTCCTCGAGACTTCGGCACTAACCCTGCGGCTATGGTAGCGACGCAGGGCTTGTCGGAAGCGAGCGGCTCGCGACAAATGCGAAGACGATCCTCCTCGAGGAGCAGCGTCATCTTGTCGCAGCTGCTCTTGCTCAAGCTCATCATAAGCGAGTACTCGAGGCGATCCGTATAATGAAGTTCCGTGGGGAGAACTGTCTCGCTCCATAGACTAGAGCAAAGGGTGCACGCCAGTGGCTCGATTTGGCGCCGCCCCGATCGACCAAAGAACCACCGCAGCTCCTCGATCCAGTTTCTTCCGCACTTGTGCAGCTCGTCGAAAGTTACGGTCTTGAGCCGCGCAGCACTTCAGCGTTGCCCTCTTCGCTTGACCGTTGCTTCTCGAGTGAGCAATGTATAAAGCAGACCTTGGCGCCAAGGTCTTGGACGTATTGCATGAAGGTGCGACTTCGTGAATTGTGTGCCGTTGTCGGTGATGATCCCGTTAGGGATTCCAAACGGCAAACAATCGACCGAAGAACTTGACCGCCGACCGTGTCTGTCACCTTCCTCATCGCTTCCACTTCCGCCACTTTGTGAACTTGTCGATGGCGATGTACAAGTACTCAAAGCCCCCGACAGCTCGGGAAGGGGCCGAGGATGTCGATCCCCTGCATCAAAAATGGCCGTGATAAAGGGATTGTCCGGAGAGCTTTAATGGCCGGTGTATCTGTTTGGAATGGAACTGCACGCTTCACACTTGGTTACTTGTGCAGTTGCATCCTGGAGGATGTCGGCCGAAGAAACCTTGCCGGAAAGCTTTGCCGGCAAGTGCCCTTGCGCCAATGTGGTGACCACATGTGCCTCCATGTATCTCTCGCCAACAGCTTACATCCATCTTCCCCGGAATACACTTCAATTTCACACCGTTGAGTCTTCTTACATGCAAAGATGTGTCGACAAACTGGTACATACTTGACCGCCGGGCTACTCTTTCCGCTTCTTCCTACTCTTCGGAAGTTCTCCTGTCTGAAGGAAATGGACAATCCGCTGCCCATGCTTTGGAGCTTGCGGCTCGACAACAAGGACTAAAGGCACATCTGCTGCAAGGGAACATCAGCTTCCACGGCAAGAGCCTGCGGCCTGCCGAGTTAGATGCTCCCCGGCTGCTTGCCGGAACAAGACTTGTCGGGAGCGCCTCGCTTCAACGGAACAAACCTCGGGTCTGCCGGAGCAGCATCGCTCCTCAAAGACTGCTGGTGTTGATCTTGGGGACCTTTGCAACGACGGCCGGGAAGCTCTGCCGGAAAGTAGTCACCAGAGGCCAACTTCCTCTTCTTGCTCTGTCCAATGACGGTGTTACGGTTGGCTGAGTCAGCTTGAGCACGAAAATCCCTGGTTCCATTGTGTAACTTAAGCGCGGCGACTTTGACAGCCGTCGGCAATATCATTCTCGAGCTCTTGGAACATGTTCCATTTGCAGGCCGTCAAAGTGCTCTTCTAGCTTCCTCACTTCATCAACGTAGGCTTCCATCAACGGACTCGTAATCTTTGTTGACTTGGCGGACTGACGAGTTGCGAGTCACCCCGACAATAAGCTTCTTGATCCCAAGGTCCACGGGCGATCCCGAGACCGGCAAGCAAACCTTCATACTGCAGTATTGTTTGTCGCTTGCTCCTTGGGGAAGTGCATCCGACGACGATTTGAGGTGCTCTCCGGTGGGTGCGATAAGCAGCACGCCGCAAGACCGCGCCTTTGCAGCCGAGAAGGCACCATCAAAGTACACCAGCCACTCTTTTGTCGGGCTTCTTTGACGAGAATGCTCGCCTCCTAATCTCTTCATCCGGCGTTGGCGTCCCATTCTGCTATGAATTCTGCCAATGCTCGCTGGATAGTTGATGTGCTTTCAAACTTGAGACCAAAGCTTGACAGCTCCAAAGGCCCACTCGACAATCCTGCTGCCGCTTCGGATTCTGCAGTATCCTCTTCAGCGGAAAGCGAATGACAACTGTGATCTCATGTGCTTGGAAGTAATGGCTAACTTTCTCGAGGCTATGAGGAGGCCGAAAAGCAATTTTGCACACCGTAGTACCTTGACCTAGCCCCTCGCAGAAGGGAACCGACAAAGTAGACAGTGGCGCTGCACCATCCTTTTCGCATCTCGCTCACGGTTCCGCACGGACTCATCCTTGTCGGGACCAGAGCTTGTTGGCGAAGCCCCCGCTTGTCGCTGGATGTGTTTGCCGGTTGTCGGCTCGTCATCCGCCTCCCTCTCCGCCACTAACGCAGCACTAACCACTTGATTGGTTGCCGCTATATATAGCAGCAATTTCTCTTGTGGCCTAGGTGCGACAAGTGTTGGAGTGGAGGACAGTATCTCTTTAAGTCCTGCAGCGCAGCCTCCGCCGAGTCCATTTTATCGACCTGCCTTTTCAAAATTTTGAAAATGGCAGGCGCTCAGCAGAACCTAGAAATAAACCTGCCGAGAGCAGCCATGCAACCGGCAAGTCTTCGTGACATCCTTGACACGCTTTGGTGCTTCAATCTGCTCAATGGCCTTGATCTTGTCGGGATTAGCTTCAATCCTCACCGAGACACGAAGAACACGAGAAGCTTGCGGAAGGGACTCCAAACACGCACTTCTGGGGTTGAGCTTGGGGTTGATCTTGCGCAGATTTGCAAAGGTCTCGTCCAAATCTTGAACCAAAGTTGCTTTGTCCTTGCTCTTGACCACTATGTCATCCATGTAGGCTTCTACATTTCTATGCATTTGTGGCTCAAAAGCGTCATGGACTACCCTTGCAAACGTTGAACCAACATTCTTCAAACCGAAAGGCATCCGTATGAAACAGTATGTGCCACATGGTGTGATGAATGCGGTCTTCTCCTCATCTTCTTCAGCCATGATGATCTGATGGTATCCTGAGTAGGCATCAAGAAACGAAAGCAAATCACATCCAGCCGTGGAGTCAACAATCTGGTCAATGTGCGGCAAGGGAAATGGATCTTTGGGACAAGCTTTATTAACATCCGTGAAGTCAATACAAAGTCTCCATTTCCCATTTGCCTTGCGCACGACTACAGGATTGGCCAACCACGTAGGATGGAGCACTCCTCTGACAAGGCCTGCCGCGACCAGTCTCTCGATCTCTTCGGCTATGAATTCTTGGCGCTCCACTGCTTGCTTCGACTTTTTGCTTGACGGGCGCAAGATGAGGACAAACGGCCAGGCGGTGCTCAATCACTTTCCGGGAACACCGGGATATCGACGGTTGCCATGCAAACATCGCCGACATTCGCCCACAGGAAAGCAACGAGCGCCTTCCTATTTGGGGTCGAGAGAGGCAATCGATGGTGAAGGTACCACCAGCGCCGTCCTCCTTGGCTGGCACCTTCTTGGTCTTCGGCGGAGCCACCATCTTCTTGCACTTGCCGGTGGATCTCGATGGTGCGTCCTCGACGGTAGCGCAGCACTCTGAAGAGGTGCGCTTGCCGGAGTGAGCATCGAGCCCTTGCCGGACTTGGACTTGGTCTTCTTCCCCGGGAGCTTCAATGGAAAGTGTATGGCAACTGTCGCGGCTGCTGCATCCCGGAAGATCTTGTCGGCACGCATAAGGGCATCCTTCTTGTCGCCATGGACAGAGATGACGCTTATCGGGCCCGGCATCTTGAGTAGGTTGTAGGCGTAGTGAGAGGCCGCCATGAACTTGGCGAGTGCTGGACGGCCAAGTATCCCATTGTAGGGCAATGGGAAATCGGCAACGTCGAATGTAACCCTCTCATTCCTGAAGTTCAGCTCACGCCAAATGTGACCGCAACGTAATCTTCCCTTCGGCTTGCTCCTTCCCGGATTGATTCCTTGGAAGGTTCCGGTATCTTCGAGCTCGCTGTCAGGGATTTTAAGCTTCTGGGGCACCGCGGAGGAGATCAGATTCAAGCCGGCCCCGCCGTCAACTAACATTTTTGTGACCTTGAGGCAACATCGGCAAGCACCCGACCGCAGTTATGCGATCAGGGTGGTCCTCAATATCAAAAATGATAGGCGTGCTGGACCACTTGAGAGGCTTGCGTGACTCCATGGATGGTTCCGCTGCATTGACCTCCCGCATCCATTGCTTGAGTTGGCGGTGGGAGGTATGCAGGGAAGCACCTCCGTCAACGCAGAGAACCTCTGTGGCTTTCTGAAACTCCTGCTCGCCGTCGGCGCCGGGCGTCTTCCATATCTTCGCTGCCGTCATCATCTTCATCCTTGTCGCGCCGCTGGGAGGTCGATCTCTTGTCGCTGCTTGACCTTGCATGGCGTCCTCCCCGGCCGGATGTTTCTCGCTTGCTCCTCCAGCACCTTCTGGGCCTTCTCCTTGTCGCGCTGCTCGTACTCAGCTCTCTCATTGCTCGACAAGCTTGCTCGACCTTTTGCAGCTCGAGATCGTGGCCCTTGGTGCGGTGGATCTTGCAATACTGCTTGCCGGAGCTGTCCTGCTTGTCGGCGGCCGCCACCGACTGGTGGTTGGCGTCAGCGGCAACCTCCTTGCCGGAGCCACCAGCCTTGGCGTTCTTGTCGCCGCCTCCGTTGCTAGACTGCTCGACAGCTAGCACTTCTCTGGCTTTCTTCTTCCTGTTTTCCTGCCGCCGGCCCTTCTTTGCCGGGGCGGTGTCCTCACTGTCAGATCTTGCTTCTGCATTCTCTCCTGGGAGTCTCCTCCCTTCCTCAGCGCGTGCACACTTGTCGGCCAAGGCGTACAGCTCACTGACGTCCTTGACTTTGCACATCGCCATCTCCTCCCTCATCCCGTGGTTCCGCACATTCTGATGAAATGCGTTGATCACCGCGGCAGGGTGGACGTCTGGGATGTTGTAGTGTACGCGGCTGAATCTCTGGATGAACTTGCGTAGGGACTCTCCTTCCTTCTGGGCGAGCAAGTGGAGGTCACTCTCTTGGCCATGGGGTTTGTGGCCACCCGTGAAGGCGCCAACAAACTGATGGCACAGTTCTGCCCAAGAGGATATGGAGCTGTCCGACAAGTGCATGAGCCAAGATCTCGACGTTGGGCTTGAGCACGGCGGGAAGTAGTTGGCGAGGATCTTGTCGCCCCGCCCCCCGCAGCCTGCACCGCGATGGTGTAGATGCTAAGGAACTCCGACGGATGCGCCCCGCCATCATACTTCTCCGCACGTCTGGGTTTGAAGTTCTTTCCGGCTGGGCCATCGGACTTGCCGCAGCTCACGAGTGAACGCAGGGCAACCTACCGTCTGACAGGTCGCTGGTTCCTCCGGCGCGCTGCGCATGTCAATGAAGGCCCAGGCCCGCTTGTCGATCGACGTCGCGCTTCTCTTCGGAGCTCGATGCGAGTTCGAAAGGCCCTCTTGTTGTCGCTCATGAAGAACTTGGCGCTGATCGCGGCGAGCCCGCGGATCCGACGACGCAGTGGAGTCGCTGTCGAGGTGGATCCGTTGGGTCGGCGATCTCGGCCTTCTTGGCGGAGAGTACACGGTGGTTGCACCTCCGACAGTCTCCTCGCCACCGGCTCGTGCCTTGTCGTCTCGCCGCGGCAACGATGGCGTTGGTTGCCGTGGAGCGTCGCCGTTGGCAAAGCCGATGTGGCTCTGGATAGTGGCCCTCCACTCGTCGACCTTGTCGGCCGTAGGAGGGTAGTCGAGGAGCAGCTGGGCTCTCGCCAGCTTCGCTAGAGTAGTGGGTGGCATTGGAGAAGCGGTGCGAGGAGCAGACACGCCGGACTTCTAACTACGTTAGAAGGAGCAGCGCCCGTCCGGCGCACCGTATCTCACTCGTGCAAGACATGTTGGCGCCGCATGCTGGTCTTGAGGGTTTCGATTCAACGAACGTATGGCGTTAGAACGCCATTACGTTGTTGGTCTCGCGTCTCCTGAGATGGACCCGGGGGATGCGCGGACGCCGAGGTTTGCGGTGCCTTGTCCTTGGACTTGGCAACATCGCGAACACCTTCGTCGGTGCCCGTTCCTCCGCCAGCGTCTGCCCCACCACCCGTTTGCTACGGTGAGGGTGGGTACGACGCGGACGGCTCTGCTCACGCCAAGCCTTCTTCTTCGGTGGCATGTTGAGGAAGATGTTGATGACGCTGCTCGTGTGAACGCCGGATCAGATTCACACGGCCTCGACGCCACCTACCGGGCGCGCCAAAGATGTCGGGAGGCTGATCGCACCATGACACCTATGGGGCGGCGGACCGGGCCCCTTGTGGTTCGGAGGGGGCGGAGATCGCACGAAAGAGCGGATCGAGGCGAGGCACACGAGCAGTTTACCCAGCTTCGGAGCTCTCCGGAGAGATAAAACTCCTCTGCTGCTTGTCCGATCTATTGTGTTCTTGCTAGGGAGCAACGAGAGCTACAAAACCTAGCGTGAGTCTATTCGGCCTCGAGTGGGTCGAATCAACCCAACAAGACGAACTGGCGAACCGAACCGAGCGGAACCTTGCGAACATTTAACCCCCTTCACGTTGCACTCGGGCCTCCTTTTATATGCTCAAGGGTCTCCGGCTGTGGCAACATAGACGGGGTACAAATGTAAAAACAGGAGTTGGTACACCTACTTGAATAAAGGTATGCGGTGCAAAATACCTAACTCGACGGCAAGGGACAAAAGCAATAAATGCCCGTCATTGTCGCCCAAACAATGCAACAGAGGCCGTCAGTGCGCCTCCGCCGCCACGATGGTGAGCCTTTGTCGGCGCCGCTTATCGCTGCTCTCCGCTGGCTGCATACCGCCGACACGCCGCCCATGGAACGGTCCCATGGCGACACGCCGCTGGGTGAGCTGGAGCGGAGACGGAGAGAGGTTGCATGCCGGCAAGCGCCTTGCCGCTGTCGAATCCTTGTCGCGCCGGAGACTTGTCGGCGCTCGAGCCTTCCCGCAAGCTCCTTTTGCCGGGCCTTGTCTTCTGCGTGCTCGAGGCGGCCTTCCCGACAAGCTCTTCTTGTCGGGCCTCGCCTCTTCTCAATCAAATACTTTGTTCTTGAATGGCTCCAAAAGGAGCCACGAAGGATCTTGGCGGTGACGAGGCAAACCCTGCCGCTGGTGTCAGAATCGTCTGCTGCAGTGCACGGGTACTAGGGTACCCCTACTCTAGTACACCGACAATCTCCTGTCTGACAAATAAGAGTTTGTGACTTTAGATAGGATTTGAATTTGAAAATCAGTGATTTGGATCAAGTGAAGCTTAGCAACAGTAACAATGATGTCAAGGCATCATTAGAAGGGGATTACTGTAGCATGATTCTCGGGGTGTTACATCAAATAGGGTCAATCTGGGTCACACTCGCCGGAGTTGACTCGCGACTCATCGCCGGCAAGGCCAGAGACGGCGGAGGGGCTCGGGATTTGCCCATAGTCGACCAAATCAACTGTGCTTTGGTCCTATGTGTAGCTGGGGTTCGCGCGCGCCGAGCGGAGCCTTCAGCTCATGCCGGGGCGGACCCAAACGACGGCAGCGACGACGTAGGCGGCGGCCGGAGTCCGGGCGCACTCAAGAACGAGGTTACGGTGGCCATGGCATTGCGTGCTTGGCTCCCACGACACCTACGTAGCACGGCGAGCACCTGGGTGAACTCGGTTGGAGGCTACGGTGACCGTGGCCACGACGGCGAGGAGCTCAAGCGGCGGCGTGATTCGGTCATCGTCGAAACAATGGCTACGGCGACAAGCTGAGCACGGGAGCGAGGGGAGGAGGCGGAGGAGCTCACTGCGAGGCCGGCGGAGGTCTCAGCGGCTCGGGGAAGGTGCGGTGCAGGCGGAACGGCGGAGACGATCTCCGGCGATCCGAGGAGGAAGACGATTGCGGGGCGGCGTTGCAGATCTCCCGGTGAATGATGACCCACAAGTGTAGGGGATCTATCATAGTCCTTCCGATAAGTAAGAGTGTCGAATCAACGAGGAGCAGAAGGAAATGACAAGCGGTTTTCAGTAAGGTATTCTCTGCAAGCACTGAAATTATCGGTAACAGATAGTTTTGTGATGAGGTAATTTGTAACGGGTAACAAGTAACAAAAGTAAATAAGGTGCAGCAAGGTGGCCCAATCCTTTTTGTAGCAAAGGACAAGCCTGGACAAACTCTTATATGAAGGAAACCGCTCCCGAGGACACATGGGAATTATCGTCAAGCTAGTTTTGATCACGCTCATATGATTCGCGTTTGGTACTTTGATAATTTGATATGTGGGTGGACCGGTGCTTGGGTGCTGTTTTTCCTTGGACAAGCATCCCACTTATTATTAACCTCTAATGCAAGCATACGCAACTACAAAATAAGTATTAAGGTAAACCTAACCGTAGCATGAAACATATGGATCCAAATCAGCCCCTTACGAAGCAACGCATAAACTAGGGTTTAAGCTTACATCACTCTAGCAACCCATCATCTACTTATTACTTCCCAATGCCTTCCTCTAGGCCCAAATAATGGTGAAGTGTCATGTAGTTGACGTTCATATAACACCACTAGAGGAGAGACAACATACATCTCATCAAAATATCAAACGAATTCCAAATTCACATGACTACTTATAGCAAGACTTCTCCCATGTCCTCAGGAACAAATGTAACTACTCACAAATCATATTCATGTTCATAATCATAGGGGTATTAATATGCATAAAGGATCTGAACATATGATCTTTCACCAAATAAACCAACTAGCATCAACTACAAGGAGTAATCAACACTACTAGCAACCCGCAGGTACCAATCTGAGGCTTTGGGACAAAGATTGGATACAAGGGATGAACTAGGGTTTTAGAGGAGATGGTGCTGGTGAAGATGTTGATGGAGATTGATCCCCTCCCGATGAGAGGATCGTTGGTGATGACGATGGCAATGATCCCCCCCCCCCCCCGGAGGGAAGTTTCCCTGGCAGAACAGCTCTGCCGGAGCCCTAGATTGGTTCCGCCAAGGTTCCGCCTCGTGGTGGCGGAGTTTCTTCCCGAAAGCTTGCTTATGATTTTCTCCAGGGTAAAAGACCTCATATAGGAGAAGATGGGCACCGGAGGCCTGCCAGGGGGCCCACGAGGCAGGGGGCGCGCCCAGGGGGGTAGGATGCGCCCCCACCCTCGTGGATGGTGGGTGGCCCCCCTCTGGTACTTTCTTCGCTCAGTATTTTTTATTATTCCAAAAATGACTTCCGTGAAGTTTCAGGACTTTTGGAGCTATGCAGAATAGGTCTCTAATATTTGCTCCTTTTCCAGCCCAGAATTCCAGCTGTCGACATTCTCCCTCTTCATACAAACCTTGTAAAATAAGAGAGAATAGGCATAAGTATTGTGACATAATGTGTAATAACAGTCCATAATGCAATAAATATCGATATAAAAGCATGATGCAAAATGGACGTATCAGTGAAGCGTAGCTCGACGAGGAGGAAGAGGGCGTCGTGGCAGAGCTTCTTGGCGCGTCGGCGGGGCATGGGGTGGCCGGTGGCTGCGGTGGTGGTCGTCGGCGCACTACGAGGCGCCCGGCCATGGTGATGGAGGGAGAGGAAGAGAGCAGGGGAGGGCAGGAGCATGAGGGGAAGGACGAGGGGGTTCCAGGGGTTGCATGGCGTCCATAGCGACGTTCGGGAGGCGGTAAGCAAGCAGGAGGTTGATACGTCTCCAACATATCTATAATTTATGAAGTATTCGTGCTATTATATTATCAACCTTGGATGTTTTATATGCATTTATATGCTATTTTATATGGTTTTTGGGACTAACCTATTAACCTAGAGCCCAATGCCAGTTTCTGTTTTCTCCTTGTTTTAGAGTATTGCAGAAAAGGAAAACCAAATGGAGTCCAATTGACCTGAAACTTGACGGAGCTTATTTTTGGACGGAAGAAGGCCAAGGAGTCAAAGAGTTGGGCGGAAGAGTCCCGGGCTGCCCACGAGGGTGGGAGGGGCGCCTCCCTGCCTCGTGGACAGCCCGGAGACCCCCCTGACTTGTTCTCAACGCCAACACCTCTCATATATACCCAAACTTCCAGAAAGAAACCTAGACCGGAAGTTCCGCCGCCGCAAGCCTCTGTAGCCACGAGAAATCAATCTAGGCCCTCTCTGGCACCCTGCCGGAGGGGGCCATCATCACCGAAGGCCATGGAGGAGGATCCCGGAGGGGCCATCATCGCCATGAAGGCCAAGGACCAGAGGGAGAACCTCTCCCCATCAAGGGGGGAGGCCATGGAGGAGGAAGCACAAGGGGGAGAACATCTCCTCCTCTCTCTCGGTAGCGCCGGAGTGCCATCGGGAGGGGAATCATCGCCGTGGTGATCGTCTTCATCAACATCACCATCATCATCACAATTCTCATCTCTTTTACGCGGTCCACTCTCCCGCACCACGCTATAATCCCTACTTGAACATGGTGCTTTATGCCGCATATTATGATCCAATGATGTGTTGCCATCTTATGATGTTTTGAGTAGATATCATTTTCTTTGGGTTGACTGATGATCTAGATTGGTACGAGTTGTATGTTTTATTTTGGTGTTGTCCTATTGTGCCCTCCGTGTCGCGCAAGTGTGAGGGATTCCCGCTGTAGGGTGTTGCAATATGTTCATGATTCGCTTATAGTGGGTTGGTGAGTGACTGAAACACAAACCCGAGTAAGGGGGTTGTTGCGTATGGGAATAAAGAGGACTTGATGCTTTAATGCTATGGTTGGGTTTTACCTTAATGATCTTTAGTAGTTGGGGATGCTTGCTAGAGTTCCAATCATAAGTGCATATGATCCAAGAAGATAAAGTATGTTAGCTTATGCCTCTCCCTCATATGAAATTGCAATGACGACTATCGGTCTTGTTAACAATTGCTCAGGAAAATTCCGCACACCCATCCATCATTATTCCACACTCGCTATTTATAATATTTAGTAGTACATTCTAACTTTATGATAACAGCAACTACTTTTATATTTTAGCTCTCCGATATCATGCAAATTTATCCTCTTCATACCCACAACATAGTTTTATTTCTCGTTTCTAGTTGGAAGCAAACGTTCGTGTAATGAGAGTCGTGTCGATGGCAGATAGGGCTTGAGAGAATATTGATCTTACCTTTAGCTCCTTGTGGGTTCGACACTCCATACTTATCACTTCCACCTTTGGAAATTTCTACGATGATTCCCTACACTTGGGGATTATCAGAGGTGGCCGGCGTGTGCTAGGGCACGGCGGGCACACGCCCTGGTCCTCCTGGTGGGAGGTTGGTGGTGACTGGCAGAGGCCAGTGGGCTGGGCCTCTGCTGGGCTGCGGTGGGGCGCCAGGTAAGTCCTTCTCTCTCTCTACTTTTTCTATTTATTTATGTTTTCTATTTTCTGCGATGGGTTTTGATTTTATTTAAATACCAGATCATTTCATGAACTTCTGAAAATTATTCTGTGACCTTTTAAAAAGTATTCAAAGCCACTTACAAACTTTCAGAGTTATTTTATATTTAATGTATAACAAATAGAACTCCAATGCAAATAATTATTGAATTAACTCAAATGTCCAAAATAAATATTTATGAGCTGCTAAAAATATTGGTTTGAATTTTACCTCTGGCCAATATTTTCAGAGAGAAACATGAACATTTTCTTGGACCTATTTGAAGCAATTTTTGTCTTGGTCATTTTCACAAATGATCTCTGAGGCTTTCACATGTCCCCATTTCAAATTCATTGTAATTTAAACATGATGGACACATGACTAGCTAGTCTAGGTCATACCAGAACTAGGGATGTGACAACTCACCCCCACTAAACAAGAATCTCGTCCCGAGATTCTAGACGTGAGGCAAGAAGACAGACGGGACACGAAGCTAACACAATCTTCACGATCTAGGTTGCACTTCATAAGAACATTTATTCGATCATCATCTTTGTCTCAACATCTTGCTCCGAGAACTCCATCCAACATGACAACGAGAAGAAAGGAAAAACTCTAGAAGAATTGATCTTCTCGATGATCGAGCAACTGACGATCAACTCACGGAATCAGACATAGAACATCTCTCGAGTTGAGACACAAAACATACATCCAGAGGAATGGATTGAAATAGATGACGAAGGTTCACTTGGTGGGCAACAATTCCATGCTTGAAGAAGATGGTGCAGTAGTTTCAGAGTAGCGAGTAGATATATTGCCCTTAATATCACAGCGGGGCACCTTACGGAAGGTGACTGACAGAACTATTCCCTTAAGTGGCCAAAAGAATTAATTTTGACACAAGGATCATTGAAACTCTTCATACCAGGCTAAGTCAGTTCATAAATGATCATTTGAAGGAGTTCGAAGGAATGGCATGCTCAGTTTGGAAAAGAAACTAGAGTTATAGAGCAATTCGGCAAACGGGAGGCACATACCAATTGATACCGAGGATATAACCTAGTAACTGAGCGTGCTTTCAAGAACTCGAGCATTTCCATACTCATCAAGATCTTACCAACATCTGTGCCAAGGATCCTGGCAACACATCATACTACCATGATGAACAATCATGGAGAATGCAGATGCAAAGGAAGACAACACTTTCTCAGATTTCACCTTAGCGATGCCAAGGAAACAAAAACTGGATGATCAACCGAGAGACATTTGCTTCTAATGTTCTCCTTGATGTTCTAGGTACCACGATCATGCTCAAAGGCATTAACATGGCCATCAAGTATAGGTCGGACTTCGGGAGCACAAACATCCATAAGGAACAACTTCTAGAAAAAGTCGCATGAAATCCTCATGGGAAGTGACCAAACGGATTAATCAAGATACTACAATAACAGTGCTTCCAGCTAGGTGCGTCCACTTCACTGGAACCTATATCATAGTTCTTGGAAGAAGTTCCAACCATCATATCTGCCTGAGATTCAAATCCAGTTGGTAAGAGGATAATTCAGACAACGTCTGAAAAGGAAAGGTTGCAACACAAATCGACGAGATGATGTTGTGAGATTCTCAAGAAATGGACTATGGTAGTAAGCTCCAAAACATGAGCTGGTTCCGCTACACACATATGAATATGTTGTCCTAGACATGCATGACCACATAGTAGTCTTACAACAAAACACTACCGAGTTCTGGTTGGGAACCATCATCAAGGATATCGAAGTCCTTGCATAAGGCATGCTCTTAAGAAGGAACTTCTTCTCCTTGAACAAATCAATCAGTGGCTTGGTGTGCTAGGAATACATATAGAATGAAGGTTGCAAGTCTCCAGGCTAAAGAATACTTCGCACATATGCATGACTGACTTGAGATGATTCCAGAGGAAGCAAAATCTAACTTTCTCGAATTCACGGCGGCAACTTGCACCAAATGCACATGAACTTAGAGGAAGCCACTTCTTTCATCATGAATTATACTTCATGGGTTAACATGAAGATAAAGTTTAAGAAAATCTCCAACACTAGCTTTAATGTTCAACATGAATCATGGAGAGCATAAACATGTTGCCGATGGGCTTGACAACAATTCATCGAGGTTTCCATACAAATGAAATTCCACAATCATGGAAACAAGGTGATAGCCTTGGTCAGACCCAAAAGATATAATAGTGTATGCTCGAGGAAACAACCATGGTTAAGACAACATTACGAACATCGTTGGTTCTAATTTAATTTGATGATAGCCCATACTCAAATCAAGGATTGGATAGGACAATAGCGCCGAGAATTGATCACGAGGATCAATCGATGAAGATAACATCTCTCTCGAACACACATATACAAAGAGTTATCCCTTTGGAATGATCTAAGTCGGATAAAGCTTTTATCTTCCAACTCTCCAAGTTGTTGTTTAGCTTAACCAACTAGCTCAGGGGTATCCAACACAATTTCTTGGAGAAGGGGTGGTTTACAAGAAACCAACTTGATCACGAACTCAACATAACTGTCAAGGGACAACCTGGTAATACTTCCGAGAAGATATTCGGAAAATCACGAACCACCGATGTGTTATTGAGCTCCGGAGCAATCTTGCTTTCGAGGCAAGATGATGTGATCAAATACGAAAGGAATTGACACAATCCTAACTCTTTGATTGAAGAGTGCATGAAAAATATGGACTAGGTAGCACGATTAATCTTAGGATGATGATTCAATAACCAACATGCTAAGAATGAAATTTTTGTCCTTTAGCTACCAAGCAACACGGTTACTAGGAGTATTGATTTCATACATCATAGTTCACTTGTTGGCATTCCGGTTGCGACAACACGGGACCGAGGAATGAATAATGATCGCGAGAAGTATCACTGTACCAAGAATTCATAAGATGGTGTGCAATTCCCATGACGTTCTTGATATAAGATGGTAATACTCCAGGGTAGAACGGAACAAAAGCTGGATTGGCATTTTGATCTGCGGACTACGACTACTTTGACTCAATCCTCGATATGGATGAGATACTGGAGTTTGTTTCTCCTAGTCATTCTGAAATAGAACAATTTGAAAGACCACAAGAGTAATAAGGCATCGATGAACACGAATGCACACATACTCTTGACTATTGCTACCTCTTGAGCACTGCGTTGGTTTTCCCTTGAAGAGGAAAGGGTGATGCAGCACAGTAGCGTAAGTATTTCCCTCAGTTTTTGAGAACCAAGGTATCAATCCAGTAGGAGGCTACGCGCGAGTCCCTCGCACCTACACAAACAAATAAATCCTCGCAACCAACGCGATAAGGGGTTGTCAATCCCTACACGGTCACTTACGAGAGTGAGATCTGATAGATATGATAAGATAATATTTTTGGTATTTTTATGATAAAGATGCAAAGTAAAATAAAAGCAAAGGAAAATAACTAAGTATTGGAAGATTAATATGATGGAGAATAGACCCGGGGGCCATAGGTTTCACTAGTGGCTTCTCTCAAGAGCATAAGTATTCTACCATGGGTGAACAAATTACTGTTGAGCAATTGATAGAATTGAGCATAGTTATGAGAATATCTAGGTATGATCATGTATATAGGCATCACGTCCGAGACAAGTAGACCGACTCATGCATGCATCTACTTCTATTACTCCACACATCGACCGCTATCCAGCATGCATCTAGAGTATTAAGTTCATAAGAACATAGTAATGCCTTAAGCAAGATGACATGATGTAGATGGATAAATTCATGCAATATGATATAAACCCCATCTTGTTATCCTCGATGGCAACAATACAATACGTGCCTTGCTGCCCCTTCTGTCACTAGGAAAGGACACCGCAAGATTGAACCCAAAGCTAAGCACTTCTCCCATTGCAAGAAAGATCAATCTAGTAGGCCAAACCAAACTGATAATTCGAAGACTTGCAAAGATAACCAATCATACATAAAATAATTCAGAGAAGATTCAAATATTGTTCATAGATAAACTTGATCATAAACCCACAATTCATCGGTCTCAACAAACACACCGCAAAAAGAAGATTACATCGAATAGATCTCCACCAGAGAGGAGGAGAACATTGTATTGAGATCCAAAAAGAGAGAAGAAGCCATCTAGCTACTAACTATGGACCCGAAGGTCTTAGGTAAACTACTCACACTTCATCGGAGGGGCTATGTTGTTGATCTAGGAGCCCTCCATGATCGATGCCCCTTCCGTGAACTCCTAACAGGCCCCAAGATGGGATCTCGTGGGTACAGAAGGTTGCGGTGGTGGAATTAGGTTTTTGGCTCCGTATCTGATCGTTTGGGGGTACATAGGTATTATAGGAGGAAGGAGTACGTTGGTGGAGCAACAGGGGGGCCCACAAGGGTGGAGGGCGCGCCCTGGGGGGGTAAGCGCGCCCCCTACCTCGTGGCCTCCTGGTTTTTTTCTTTACGTAGGGTCCAAGTCTCATGGATCATGTTTGCTCCGAAAATCATGTTCCCGAAGGTTTCATTCCGTTTGGATTCCGTTTGATATCCTTTTTCTGTGAAACTCTGAAATAGGCAAAAAACAACAGTTCTAGGCTGGGCCTCCGGTTAATATGTTAGTCCCAAAAATAATATAAAAGTGAATAATAAAGCCCAATAATGTCCAAAACAAAAGATAATATAGCATGGAGCAATCAAAAATTATAGATACGTTGGAGACGTATCAAGCATCCCCAAGCTTAATTCACCTTTCGTCCTCGAGTAGGTAAATGATAAAAACAGAATTTTGGATGCGGAGTGCTACTTGGCATAATTTCAATGTAATTCTTCTTAATTGTGGTATGAATATTCAGATCCATAAGATTCAAGACAAAAGTTTAATATTGACATAAAAATAATAATACTTCAAGCATACTAACTAAGCAATCATGTCTTCTCAAAATAACATGGCCAAAGAAAGTTATCCCTACAAAATCATATAGTCTGGTTATGCTCTATCTTCACCACACAAAGTATTTAAATCATGCACAACCCCGATGACAAGCCAAGCAATGTTTCATACTTTTGACATTTTCAAACTTTTTCAATCTTCACGCAAGACATGAGCGTGAGCCATGGACATAGGACTATATGTGGAATAGAATGGTGGTTGTGGAGAAGACAAAAAGGAGGGAGAATACAGTCTCACATCAACTAGGCGTATCAACGGGCTATGGAGATGCCCATCAATAGATATCAATGTGAGTGAGTAGGGATTGCCATGCAACGGATGCACTAGAGCTATAAGTATATGAAAGCTCAACAAAGGAAACTAAGTGGGTGTGCATCCAACTCGCTTGCTCACGAAGACCTAGGGCATTTGAGGAAGCCCATCATTGGAATATACAAGCCAAGTTCTATAATGAAAAATTCCCACTAGTATATGAAAATGATATCATAGGAGACTCTCTATCATGAAGATCATGATGCTACTTTGAAGCACAAGTGTGGTAAAAGGATAGTAACATTGTCCCTTCTCTCTTTTTCTCTCATTTTTTTTTTATTTTTTGTCTGGAGTCTCATCCCGACTTGTGGGGGAATCATAGTCTCCATCATCCTTTCCTCACTTGGGACATTGCTCTAATAATGATGATCATCACACTTTTTATTTACTTACAACTCATGAATTACAACTCAATACTTAGAACAAAGTATGACTCTATATGAATGCCTCCAGCGGTGTACCGGGAAATGCAATGAATCAAGAGCGACATGTATGAAAGAATTATGAACGCTGGCTTTGCCACAAATACAATGTCAACTACATGATCATGCGAGGCAATATGACAATGATGGAGTATGTCATGATAAATGGAATGGTGGAAAGTTGCATGGCAATATATCTCGGAATGGCTATGGAAATGCCATGATAGGTAGGTATGGTGGCTGTTTTGAGGAAGGTATATGGTGGGTGTATGATACCGGCGAAAAGTGTGCGGTATTAGAGAGGCTAGCAATGGTGGAAGAAACAAGGGTGCGTATAATCCGTGGACTCAACATTAGTCATAAAGAAATCATATACTTATTGCAAAAATCTACAAGTTATCAAAGCAAAGTATTACGCGCATGCTCCTAGGGGGATAGATTGGTAGGAAAAGACCATCGCTCGTCCCCGACCGCCACTCATAAGGAAGACAATCAATAAATACATCATGCTCCGACTTCATCACATAACGGTTCACCATACGTGCATGCTACGGGAATCACAAACTTTAACACAAGTATTTCTTAAATCCACAACTACTCAACTAGCATGACTCTAATATCACCATCTTCATATCTCAAAACAATTATCAAGCATCAAACTTCTCATAGTATTCAACACACTCATAAGAATTTTTCTTTTACTAATCTCGTATGCCGAGCATATTAGAATTATTTAAGCAAATTACCATGCTATTTAAGACTCTCAAAATAATCTAAGTGAAGTATGAGAGATCAATAGTTTGTATAAAACAAATCCACAACCGTGCTCTAAAAGATATAAGTGAAGCACTAGAGCAAAACTATATAACTCAAAAGATATAAGTGAAGCACATAGAGTATTCTAATATTTTCCGAATCAAGTGTGACTCTCTCAAAAGGCGTGTACATCAAGGATGATTGTGGTATACTAAAAAGCAAATACTCAAATCATATAAGACGCTCCAAGCAAAACACATATCATGTGGTGAATAAAAATATAGCCCCAAGTAAAGTTGCCGATGGAAGTAGACGAAAGAGGGGATGCCTTCCGGGGCATCCCCAAGCTTCGGCGTTTTGGTGTCCTTGGATTATCTTGGGGGTTCCATGGGCATCCCCAAGCTTAGGCTCTTGCCACTCCTTGTTCCATAATCCATCAAATCTTTCACCCAAAACTTGAAAACTTCACAACACAAAACTCAGCAGAAAATCTCGTGAGCTCCATTAGCGAAAGAAAACAAAAGACCACTTCAAGGTACTATAATGAACTCATTCTTTATTTATATTGGTGTTAAACCTACTTTATTCCAACTTCTCTATGGTTTATAAACTATTTTACTAGCCATAGATTCATCAAAATAAGCAAACAACACACGAAAAACAGAATCTGTCAAAAACAGAACAGTCTGTAGTAATATGTAACTATCGCAAACTTCTGGAACTCAAAAAAATCAGAGAAAATAGGACGACCTATAAATTGTTTTTGTTGATCTGAAGCATTTGGAATCAATATTTTATCACGTTCTGGTGATTTTTAACAATTATTTTTGTGAACAGAAAGTTTCTGGAAATTTCTGCAAGATCAAATAACTATCATCCAAGAAGATCCTATAGGTTAAACTTGGCACAAACACTAATTAAAACATAAAAACACATCTAACCAGAGGCTAGAACAAAAATTTATTCATAAACATAAGAAAAAAGCAAAAAACTAAAAATAAAATTGGGTTGCCTCCCAACAAGCGCTATCGTTTAACGCCCCTAGCTAGGCATAAAATCAAGGATAGATCTAGGTATTGCCATATTTGGTAGGCAATCCATAAGTGGCTCTCATAATAGGTTCATATGGTAATTTTATTTTCTTCCTATGGAAGTATTCCATGTATTTCTTTAATGGAAATTGGAATCTAATATTCCCTTCCTTCATATCAATAATTGCACCAATCGTTCTAAGGAAAGGTCTACCAAGAATAATAGGACATGAAGGATTGCAATCTATATCAAGAACGATAAAATCTACGGGCACATAGTTCCTATTTGCAACAATAAGAACATCATTAATCATTCCCATCCGTTTCTTAATGGTGGAATCCGCAAGGTGCAAATTTAAAGAGCAATCATCAAAATCACAGAAACCTAACAAATCGCACAAAGTTTTGGGAATAGTGGAAACACTAGCACCCAAATCACACAAAGCATAGCATTCATGATCTTTAATCTTAATTTTAATAGTAGGTTCCCACTCATCATAAATTTTTCTAGGGATAGAAACTTCCAACTCAAGCTTTTCTTCATAAGATTGCATCAAAACATCAACGATATGTTTGGTAAAAGCTTTATTTTGACTATAAGCATGTGGAGAATTTAGCACGGATTGCAACAAGGAAATACAATCTATCAAAGAGCAATTATCATAATTAAATTCCTTGAAATCCAAAATAGTAGGTTTATTAACATCTAATTTTTTGATCTCTTCAATCCCACTTTTATCAATTTTAGCATCAAGATCTAAAAATTCCGAATTTTTGGAACGCCTTCTAGGTAAAGGTGGATCATATTCAGTCCCATTATTATCAAGATTAATATTGCAAAACAAAGATTTAATAGGGGACACATCAATAACTTTTAGATCTTCATCTTTATTTTTCATAGAGATTTGAAGAACACGCTTTTATAAAGCAATCTTTCTTAGCACGCATCCTAGAGTTCTTTCTTTGCACTCATCAATGGAAATTCTCATGGCTTTGAGAGATTCATTGATGTCATGCTTAGGAGGAATAGATCTAAGTCTCAAAGAATCAACATCAAGAGAAATTCTATCAACGTTCCTAGCCAATTCATCAACTTTAAGCAATTTTTCTTCAAGCAAAGCATTGAAATTCTTTTGCGAATTCATAAACTCTTTAACACTAGTCTCAAATTCAGAGGGCATCTTATTAAAATTTCCATAAGAATTGTTGTAGGAATTACCATAATTATTAGAGGAATTACTAGGATAAGGCCTAGGATTGAAGTTTCCTCTATATGCGTTGTTACCAAAATTATTCCTACCAACAAAATTCACATCCAAAGATTCATTATTATTCTCAATCAAAATAGGCAAAGGCATATCATTAGGATCATAAGAAACACTCTTACTAGAAAATGATTTCATAAGTTCATCCATCTTTCCACTCAAAACATTAATTTCTTCTATCGCATGCACTTTTTTAGTGGATCTTTCAGTGTGCCATTGAGAATAATTAGCCATAATATTATCTAGGAGTTTAGTAGCTTCTCCTAAAGTGATTTCCATAAAAGTGCCTCCATGCCGAATCTAAAAGATTTCTAGAAGCAAAATTCAATCCGGCATAAAATTTTTGTATAATCATCCACAAATTCAAACCATGAGTAGGGCAATTACGTATCATTAATTTAATCCTCTCCCAAGCTTGTGCAACATGTTAATGATCAAGATGCTTAAAATTCATAATATCGTTTCTAAGATAGATGATCTTAGCGGGAGGAAAATACTTTGAGATAAAAGCATCTTTGCACTTATTCCAAGAATCAATACTATTTTTAGGCAAAGACAAAAACCAAGCTTTAGCACGATCTCTAAGCTTAAAAAGGAAATAGCTTCAATTTAACAATATCATTGTCAACATCTTTCTTCTTTTTCATATCACACAAATCAACAAAGCTATTTAGATGAGTAGCGGCATCTTCACTAGGAAGGCCGGCGAATTGATCTTTCATGACAAGATTCAACAAAGCAGTATTGATTTCACAAGATTCAGTATCGGTGAGAGGAGCAATTGGAGTGCTAAGGAAATCATTATTGTTGGTATTGGTGAAGTCACACAATTTAGTATTGTCTTGAGCCATCGCGACAAACAAGCAATCCAACACACGAGCAAACAAAAAGCAAGCGAAAAAGAGGCGAACAGAACAAGAGAGGGCGAATAAAACGGCAAGGGTGAAGTGGGGGAGAGGGAAACAAGAGGCAAATGGCAAATAATGTAATGCGGGAGATAAGAGTTGTGATGGGTACTTGGTTTGATGACTTTTGCGTAGACCTCCCTGGCAACAGCGCCAGAAATCCTTCTTGCTACCTCTTGAGCACTGCGTTGGTTTTCCATTAAAGTATCAAGTCCTCTTTATTCCCATATGTAAACAACCTACTTACTCGGGTATATGCTTCTGTCACTCACGCCACCCACCATAAGCAAATCATGAACATATTGCAAACCCTACAACGGGGATCCCTCACGCTTGTGCGACACGGAGAGCACCATAGGACACAACACCAATAATAAAACATGCAACTAAAACCAATCACGATCATCAATTAACCCATAGGACAAAACGGATGTACTCAAACATCATAGGATAGCCATACATCATTGGGAAATAATATATAGCATTGAGCACCATGTTTAAGTAGAGATTACAATGGGTAAAAGAGGGTTTACACCGCTGCATAGAGGGGGGAAGAGTTGGTGATGATGGCGGTGAATTGTTGGTGAAGATTGCGGTGATGATGATGGCCCCCGGTGGCACTCCGGCGCCACCGGAAGCGAGGGGGGAGAGTGCTACCTCTTGAGCACTGCATTGGATTTCCTTGAAGAGGAAAGGGTGATGCAGCACAGTAGCGTAAGTATTTCCCTCAGTTTTTGAGAACCAAGGTATCAATCCAAAGAGTAGGCTACGCATGAGTCCCTCGTGACCGCACAATACAAATAAATCCTCGCAACCAACGCGATAAGGGGTTGTCAATCCCTTCACGGTCACTTACGAGAGTGAGATATGATAGATATGACAAGATAATATTTTTGGTATTTTTATGATAAAGATGCAAAGTAAAATAAAAGCAAAGGAAAATAACTAAGTATTGGAAGATTAATATGATGGAGAATAGACCCGGGGGCCATAGGTTTCACTAGTGGCTTCTCTCAAGAGCATAAGTATTCTACCGTGGGTGAACAAATTACTCTTGAGCAATTGATAGAACTGAGCATAGTTATGAGAATATCTAGGTATGATCATGTATATAGGCATCACGTCCGAGACAAGTAGACCGACTCCTGCCTGCATCTACTTCTATTACTCCACACATCGACCGCCATCCAGCATGCATCTAGAGTATTAAGTTCATAAGAACAGAGTAACGCCTTAAGCAAGATGACATGATGTAGTGGGATAAATTCATGCAATATGATATAAACCCCATCTTGTTATCCTCGATGGCAACAATACAATACGTGCCTTGCTGCCCTTATACATCACTAGGAAAGGACACCGCAAGATTGAACCCAAAGCTAAGCACTTCTCCCATTGCAAGAAATATCAATCTAGTAGGCCAAACCAAACTGATAATTCAAAGAGACTTGCAAAGATAACCAATCATACATAAAAGCATTCAGAGAAGATTCAAATATTGTTCGTAGATAAACTTGATCACAAACCCACAATTCATCGATCTCAACAAACACATCGCAAAAAGAAGATTACATCAAATAGATCTCCACGAGAGAGGGGGAGAACATTGTATTGAGATCCAAAAAGAGAGAAGAAGCCATGTAGCTACTAACTATGGACCCGAAGGTCTGAGGTAAACTACTCACACTTCATCGGAGGGGCTATGGTGTTGATGTAGAAGCCCTCCGTGATTGATGCCCCTTCCGGTGGAGCTCCGAAACAGGCCCCAAGATGGGATCTCGTGGGTACAGAAGGTTGCGGCGGTGGAATTAGGTTTTTGGCTCCGTATCTGATCGTTTGGGCGTACGTAGGTATATATAGGAGGAAGGAGTACGTCGGTGGAGCAACAGGGGGCCCACAAGGGTGGAGGGCGCGCCCTGGGGGGGTAGGCGCGCCCCCCTACCTCGTGGCCTCCTGGTTTGTTTCTTGACGTAGGGTCCAATCTCATGGATCATGTTCGCTCTGAAAATCACGTTCCCGAAGGTTTCATTCCGTTTGGACTCCGTTTGATATTCTTTTTCGGCGAAACTCTGAAATAGGCAAAAAAACAACAGTTCTAGGCTGGGCCTCCGGTTAATAGGTTAGTCCCAAAAATAATATAAAAGTGAATAATAAAGCCCAATAATGTCCAAAACAGTAGATAATATAGCATGGAGCAATCAAAAATTATAGATACGTTGGAGACGTATCAACTATCAATTGATAGACGAGGGTCAGAAAATAACTAAAGAGGGACAACTCAAAGGAACATACGATTTTATGAGTTGTGGGTGCATAGATTAGCATGTCGAATGAGTTCAACATATTTCTTCCGGATAACCCATGCAGAAAGGTAGAACTAGCAGATTCACAATATAACGGAGAACTCATCAAGAGCACTTTGGTTGTGATATTTTGGTTCAACAGAATTTCTGCCAAATGCAGTTCATGGTATTTGGAAGAAGGAAATACCACGAACCTCAAGGACTATCGCAAAGGTTACTAATATCCTAAAGGAACTAGCAAACACTATCAACATGAAGTAAGTAGGGTGAATCTCGGGTCCAAGAACCCAGGAATAGAATGCCTACAACTAAGTGGCATCTCGGGATGCTTTCGAGAATGACGGCAGAATCATCACACTGTGAACACGAAACACGGATGGATTACTAGGAAGTTCTCTAAGACACCTAGGTTCATAATAATAACTCCAACATATATACCAAGGCAATCAAGTACCTCAACTCACCGATTAGTGTGCCCAAAGGAACAACGGGAACGGGAAGAAGGGATTTGCAAATGCATCAGACTAATTAGAAACCTGGGATGACTCGGACAACATAATGGTTGTAAATGCTCAACATTATTTGAGACATCCTACAAAATGGTGCAATAACCACTCAACATCACAGTATCAAGGTTCTGAGACCAACTGGTAACACACATAAGTACTAGTAACTGAACTGAGGCTTGAATCCATCAATCCTATAAGTCTACAGATTAGTAACACGTGGTCCTGATAGAAATATGAGAAGCCTAGTTCTTAATCCCCATAGAAAAGAAGAGGATGACTTAGATTAGAAGGGCATAAGGTAAAGGAGTAAAAAGAACCTTATGTTCCCTTCCACAATCAATTCCCTTATATAACTAAAGCATTTCTATACTCAACTTCGACCAGTTTGGCTTGGTAAATGATGTCTACTGCGCAACCTTCTTCTTGTAGACGTTGTTGGGCCTGCAAGTGCACAGGTTTGTAGGACAGTAGCAAATTTCCCTCAAGTGGATGACCTAAGGTTTATCAATCCGTGGGAGGCATAGGATGAAGATGGTCTCTCTCAAGCAACCCTGCAACCAAATGACAAAGAGTCTCTTGTGTCCCCAACACACCCAATACAATGGTAAATTGTATAGGTGCACTAGTTCGGCGAATAGATGGTGATACAAGTGCAATATGGATGGTAGATAAAGGTTTTTGTAATCTGAAATAATAAAAACAGCAAGGTAACTCATGGTAAAAGTGAGCGTAAACGGTATTGCAATGATAGGAAACAAGGCCTAGGGTTCATACTTTCACTAGTGAAAGTTCTATCAACAATAAAAACATAGATAGATCATATAACAAGCCCTCAACATGCAACAAATATTCACTCCAAAGCCACTAATAGCGGAGAACAAATGTAGAGATTATGGTAGGGTACGAAACCACCTCAAAGTTATTCTTTCCAATCAATCCATTGGGCTATTCCTATAAGTGTCACAAACAGCCCTAGAGTTCGTACTAGAATAACACCTTAAGACACAAATCAATCAAAACCCTAATGTCACCTAGATACTCCATTGTCACCTCAAGTATCCGTGGGCATGATTATACGATATGCATCACACAATCTCAGTATCATCCAACCAACATAAAAGTACTTCAAAGAGTGTCCCAAAGTTTCTACTGGAGAGTCAAGAACGTGTGCCAACCCCTATGCATAGGTTCATGGGCGGAACCCGCAAGTTGGTCACCAAAACATACATCAAGTGGCACATGATATCCCATTGTCACCACAGATAAACACGGCAAGACATACATCAAGTGTTCTCATAAAAGACTCAATCCGATAAGATAACTTCAAAGGGGAAACTCAATTCATCACAAGAGAGTAGAGGGGGAGAAACATCATAAGATCCAACTACAATAGCAAAGCTCGGGATACATCAAGATCATGCCATAGAGGGAACACGAGAGAGAACACGAGAGAGAGAGAGAGAGAGAGAGAGAGAGAGATCAAACACATAGCTACTTGGTACATACCCTCAGCCCGAGGGTGAACTACTCCCTCCTCGTCATGGAGAGCGCTGGGATGATGAAGATGGCCACCGGTGATGGGTTCCCCCCTCCGTGGTGGCGGAACGGGCTCGAGAGGTTTTGGTGGCTACAGGAGGCTTGCGGCGGTGGAACTCCCGATCTATCTTCTGCTCGGAAGTTTTAGATGCGTGAGGTATATATGGGTGAAAGGAGTACGTCGGAGGAGCTACGGGGGCCCCACGAGGCAGGGGGCGCGCCCCGGGGGGGGGGGGGTGGTGGGCGCGCCTCCCACCCTCTGAGCACCTACCGTATCTTCTGACGTGGTGTCCAAGTCCATCAGGTGCGTTTCCTTCCAAAAATAACTTCTCCAGTTGATTTCGTTCCGTTTTGACTCCGTCTGATATTCCTTTTCCTCGAAACACTGAAATAGGCATAAAACAGCAAATCTGGGCATGGAGCAAATAGTATAAAAGTGGATAATAAAGCCCAATATTGCCTAAAACAGTAGATAAAGTAGCATGGAGCAATCAAAATTATAGATACGTTGGAGACGTATCAGGCATCCCCAAGCTTAATTCCTGCTCGTCCTCGAGTAGGTAAATGATAAAAAGATAATTTTTGATGCAGAGTGATACTTTGGCATAATTTCAATGTAAATCTTCTTAATCATGGTATGAATATTCAGATTCGAAAGATTCAAGACAAAAGTTCATATTGACATAAAAATAATAATACTTCAAGCATACTAATCAAAGTAATCATGTCTTCTCAAAATAGCATGGCAAAAGAAAGTTCATCCCTACAAAATCATATAGTTAGGCTATGCTTCATTTTCGTCACACAAAGATGTTCCCAACTTCACATGCCCCGATGACAAGCCAAGCAATTGTTTCATACTTAAATAATCTCAAACTTTTTCAACCTTCACGCAATACATGAGCGTGAGCCATGGATATAGCACTATGGGTGGAATAGAATATGATGATGGGGATTGTGTGGAGAAGACAAAAAGGAGAAAGTCTCACATTGACGAGGATAATCAACGGGCTATGGAGATGCCCATCAATTGATGTCAACATGAGGAGTAGGGATTGCCATGCAATGGATGCACTAGAGCTATGAATGCTCAACAAAAGAAAACTAGTGGGTGTGCATCCAACTTGCTTGCTCATGAAGACCTAGGGCATTTTGAGGAAGCCCGTCGTAGGAATATACAAGCCAAGTTCTATAATGAAAAATTCCCACTAGTATAAAAAAAACTTATGAGACTCACTATATGAAAAACATGGTGCTACTTTGAAGCACAATATATGAGACTCACTACATGAAGAACAAGGTGCTACTTTGAAGCGCAAGTGTGGAAAAAGAGATAGTAGCATTGCCATTTTTATTTATTTTCTTTTTTTGGGACTTTCATTTTTCTTTTTGGCCTTTCTCTTTTTTTTGGGCAATACTCTAATAATGATGATCATCACACTTCTATTGATTACAACATAAGGATTACAACTCGAAACTAGAACAAGGTATGACTCTATATGAATGCCTCCGTGTGTATCGGGATGGTGCAATGAATCAAGAGTGACATTTATGAAAAATAATGCATGGTGGCTTTGCCACAAATACGATGTCAACTACATGATCATGCAATGGCAATATGACAAAAGTAAAGTATGTCATGATGATGATGAACGAACGGTTGGAAAGTTGCATGGCAATATATCTCGGAATGGCTATGGAAATGCCATAATAGGTAGGTATGGTGGCTGTTTTGAGGAAGATATAAGGAGGTTTATGTGCGATAGAGCGTATCATATCACGGGGTTTGGATGCATCGTGAAGTTTGCACCAACTCTCAAGGTGAGAAAGGGCAATGCACGGCATCAAGAGGCTAGCAAAGGCGGAAAGGTAAAAGTGCGTATAATCCATGGACTCAATATTAGTCAAAATAACTCATATACTTATTTAAAAAATTTAGAAGTCATCAAAAATCAAGTACTACGCGCATGCTCCTAGGGGGATAGATTGGTAGGAAAAGACCATCGCTCGTCCCCGACCGCCACTCATAAGGATGCACAAGCCAGGTACACTTCATGTTTCAAATTTGTTACACAACTTTAACCATACGTGCATGCTACGGGACTTGCTAACTTCAACACAAGCATTCTTTGAATTCATAATCACCCAACTAGCACGATTTTAATATCACTACCTCCATATCTCAAAAAATTATCAAGCATCAATCTTTTCTTAGTATTCAACACACTCATAAGAATTCTTACAAATCTTGTATGCTTAGCATATTATGATTATTTAAGCAAATTACCATGCTATTTGAGACTCTCAAAATGATATAAGTGAAGCATGAGAGTTCATTGATTTCTACAAAATAAAACCACCGCCGTGCTCTAAAAGATATAAGTGAAGTACTAGAGCAAATGACAAACTACTCCGAAAGATATAAGTGAAGATCAATGAGTAGTCGAATAATTATGCAACTATGTGAAGACTCTCTAACATTTAGGAATTTCAGATCTTGATACTTTATTCAAACAGCAAGCAAAAAAAATGACAATGCAAGGATAGCACAACTCATGTGAAGAAGCAAAAACTTAGGCTCAACCGATACTAACCGATAGTTGTTGAAGAAGAAAGGTGGGATGCCTACCGGGGCATCCCCAGGCTTAGATGATTGAGACTTCTTGAAATATTATCTTGGGGTGCCTTGGGCATCCCCAAGCTTGAAATTTTGTGTCTCCTTAATTCCTCTCATATCATGGTTTCTCTTTTTATCAAAAGCTTCATTCACAACAAACTCAACAAGAACTCATGAGATAGGTTAGTATAAACCAATGCAAAACCTTATCATTTCCTACTGTAAAAAATCACTAAAATTATTATTCAACATTTCATACTAAATGCCTCTGCATATTTAATACTCCTATCCTTAAATAGAATCATTAAACAAGCAATCATATGCAAACAATGCAAACATAACAGCAATCTGCCAAAATAGTATAGTCTGTAAAGAATGCAAGAGTATCAATACTTCCCTAACTCCAAAAATTATAAAATAAAATTCCCACCTTAGTAAATTTATCATATCTCAATATGCAAAAATATTCAACATTATACCACTCTCTGACTTTTCTAGGGAATTTTTGCAACATTGGTAAACTTTCTGTTTTCAAACAGCAATATGTATACTAGCAAAATAAGCATGGCAAAGGCTATCCTTGACTTTTTTATTGAAACTAAAGATGCAAAACATTATTCTAACTAACAGAAAGTAAATACTAACAAAATAAAATGACGCTCCAAGCAAAACACATATCATGTGCTGAATAAAAATATAGCTCCAAGTAAAGTTACCGATGAACGAAGACGAAGGAGGGGATGCCTTCCGGGGCATCCCCAAGCTTAGGCTCTTGGTTGTCCTTGAATATTAACTTGGGGTGCATTGGGCATCCCCAAGCTTAGGCACTTGCCACTCCTTATTCCATAGTCCATCGAATCTTTACCCAAAACTTGAAAACTTCACAACACAAAACTTAACAGAAAACTCATGAGCTCCGTTAGCGAAAGTAAACAAAACACCACTTCAAGGTACTGTAATAAACTCATTCTTTATTTATATTGATGTTAAACCTACTGTATTCCAACTTCTCTATGGTTTATAAACTATTTTACTAGCCATAGTTTCATCAAAATAAGCAAACAACACAATGAAAACAGAATCTGTCAAAAACAGAACAGTCTGTAGTAATCTGTAACTAACGCAAACTTATGGAACTCCAAAAATTCTAAAATAAATTGGTGGACCTGAGGAATTTTTATATTAATCATCTGCAAAAAGAATCAACTAAATATCACTCTCCAGTAAAAAGTTTTAGCTAATCTCGTGAGCGATAAAGTTTCTGTTTTTTACAGCATGATCATAAAGACTTCACCCAAGTCTTCCCAAAGGTTCTACTTGGCACAAACACTAATTAAAACACAAAAAAACATCTCACCAGAGGCTAGATGGATTATTTATTCCTAAACAGAACCAAAAAGCAAGAAACTAAAATAAAATTGGGTTGCCTCCCAACAAGCGCTTATCGTTTAACGCCCCTAGCTAGGCATGATGATTTCAATGATGCTCACATAAAAGATAAGAATTGAAACATAAAGAGAGCACCATGAAGAATATGACTAGCACATTTAAGTCTAACCCACTTCCTATGCATAGGGATTTTGTGAGAAAACAACTTATGGGAACAATAATCAACTTGCATAGGAAGGTAAAACAAGCATAACTTCAAAACTTTAAGCACATAGAGAGGAAACTTGATAATATTGCAATTCCTACAAACAAATGTTCTTCCCTCATAATAATTTTCAGTAGAATCATGAATGAATTCAACAATATAACCAGCACCTAAAGCATTATTTTCATGATCTACAAGCATAGAAAATTTACTACTCTCCACATAAGAAAATCTATTATCATCAATAGTAGTGGCAGCACACTCACCAAAATGACTATCATGTGATTGAAAATTAAAATCAAGATGACAAGTTTCATGGTTATCATTATTCTTTAAATCATACGTGTCATCACAATAATCATCATAGATAGGAGGCATGCTTTCATCATAGTAAATTTGCTCATCAAAGCTTGGGGGACAAAAAATATCATCTTCATCAAACATAGCTTCCCCAATCTTGTGGCTTTGCATATCATTAGCATCATGGATATTCAAGGAATTCATACTATGTAGCGACCCGACCCGAATGGATCAAGTCTCTGTGCTTAAGTGTCATCCCTGGATCGGTATGCTGACACACACCATACTCGAGGATTTATAACAGAGGTAAATCACATGTATAAAGTAACGTAAATACTATTACCTCAATCCAAATAGCGGAAGTAACAAGGTTGTGGCTTCCCATCAACACCAACGGCAAAGTTGAGTGTAGAAATCGTAACCCTAACATATCTCTTACTCGTTGTAAGAAATCCTGCAACATGAGACGTTGCAGCCACAAAGGGTCAGTACATTGAATGTACCGGCAAATTCACACCATAGGATAATGATGAACAAAGGCTATCACTACATGCATATGTGGCTGGTGGAAAAGCTCTATGGTTATAAGGTTTTGCGTAAAGCCAATTTTTCCCTACTGCAAAGGAATAAATTTATTTAACTATCATGGTGGTTGTTAAACATTGAGAATGGTTGACAGCATTCTCAATCCCAATTAAAAATATCATCATTAACCCAACAAAATTATTTAAAGTAACATGGCGAGATTCATAGGAAAATCCAAGTACTAGATACTCAAGATGTCCATAACCGGGGACACGGCTAATCATGATTAGTTTATACACTCTCTGAGAGGTTTCATGACTTTTCCCCACAAGACTCGATCGCCTCCGTTGGATTTCTCGCACTACATGATGTTTGAGAAACGGATGACCGAGACACAGTCTTTCTGAAGCGCTAGCACCTTACGAAGGGTAGATCGGTACACCTACTTTCCCCTACATCTGCTAGTCTACCCTGTAAGAGTTCGCACGACTTAATCAACTATGCCAGAGCCCATAATGGCTTGTGGCTGCACACGGAAGTTTCTGGTTTGAATAATCTCATGATCCCTTTGAGCCTGGGTGGCGGTCCATAAAAAAATAGGCAAATCCAGTCTACCCAGGTGCCAAGATAGGCAAATCCTGGAATAGCCAGGTACCTCAATCCACCCAGATGTGTGTTTAAGTTGCCACCTTAGATAAACCATTAATTAATAATCTCACATCTATCATGGAAAATCACTCACCCAATCCACGTCTACTTGCATAGCATGGCAAAATAAGAAAACGTATAAGTAACTCCCAAAGGTTTGATAATAAAACAGGTAATATGTACTACCTCATCTACTTCCCATCCCACAATTTAATTAGATCCTAATCATGCAATGTTTGAGGATTTGATCTAATGCAATAAAATTGGGTAGTAGAAAAGGTATGATCAAAGTGTGAACTTGCCTGCAATGTTGATGAAGATGATTCGCACTCAAAACTCTTGATAGTTCTATTCATCACACTCCGGTCAATCTATCGTAAGCAAGCAATAGTAACCGCACATAAGCAATCACTCAAAAGATCAGAAAGAACGAAGAAGACGATTCAGAAAACATCAAAACCAAGCAAATAACTCTTGCAACATAGAACAATTTCTAATAGTACCAAAATTATGTGAATTTGGCCTTATCATAAGGTTTAGCTCAAGAGCTTCGATTTGCAAAAAGAATCAACTAAATCGGAGTTAGGAAACTCAAGTTATGATCAAACGGAGTTCAAATTCAAATCTGATATAATTCAAATTTTAATCTTTCAAAAACATGTTTGAGTTGGATTACTGGATAGAGGGGATCATAACTAAGAAATGGGCGTTGGTTTCGTCTAATTCCGACTATCGAGCAAAAAGTTATGCTCGTTTGAAAACTAGGGGCTAATCTGTAAAGAAAATCATCACAGATAGGTCCCTGACGTAAAAACAAACAGAAAAAGAAAAGACTAAAAAGTGAACGTTCGTTACCGATCGCTAACGAACAAAAATCATTCGCTAGATCTACCTAAACAGAGAACGTTCGTCACCTAAGCAAACTAAATAAAAAACAGGTTTTATTCAAAAACCGTATCATAAACGAAACCGGATCGGGGTTCGGTTTTTTACCGGTCCACGGCGGTTCGGTGAAGAAAAACCGACGGCGACGGTTGGCTCTAGCGGCGGCTCCGGCGAGGCGCGACGGCGGCTCCGGCGACTTGCGGGGTGGCGCGGGGCGGCGGTTCCACGCGGGCCGGGGCAAGCGGGCGGGCGGCAAGGGGAGAGGCGGCGGCGGCGTGGCACAGAACAACGGGCGGTGGCGACGGCAACCGATGGCGGTGGATCTGGGCGGCGCGCGAGGGAGGAGAAGTGGGGTCCGGACTCCAGATTTAAGGGGCGGGCAGACGTGGAGGAGGGGCGGGTAAGGCGGCGGTGGCGTAGCCGAGGCGGACTCGGCCAGGCGGCGGGCGGGGAGTCGCCCCGCCGGGACGAGGTGGTCGGGCGCTGGCCGGGCCGTGGCTGGCCTCGGGAGCCGGGCCGCCCAGCATGGAAAGGAGTTTTTTTTAAACAGACAAACAAAATAAATAGAAATATTATATAGGCATATAATATATCAAAATCTTCAGAAAAAGATTTTCTACGACTTGAACATTATTCTAGCTTCAAATAAAATCCACACAAATTCAGATAAATCAAACACTGCTGCTGCTCTAATAAAATCCAACGAAAATCATTTTAAAAATACCAAAATGAATTCAAATTTATTTCTCTCCAATTTTCTGATGTAGGGAATCATGTTACCCTAATTTCTGTATATTTTATTTTTGGAGAAAAATAATTCGAATAAAACTCCAATAACTCCAAATTGAAAATAAATTCAAAAGAACTTTGAATTTAATCCTTTGAAACTCCCAACTCATATTTCATATAATTTGAAGAAGTCATTTTATCTTCGCTCGTGAAAATCATTGAGTTGCATAAAGTTTCAGAATGGGAAATATTCTCAAATGAAATTCAAATATTTTCAACACCCTTGTCATTTAAATAAATGGAAGAAGTCATGTCATCTTCTCTCCGTGTTTTTGTGGTGAAAAGAATTTGAATTCACGGAGATCGAAAATGAAGAATGAAAGTTTGGGAAAGTCCTTTTATTCCCTCTCATTTAACTTTCAGAAGTTTCGAATTTCACTCAATCAATCACACAACAATCAAACAAACAATCAAATCTATCTATTTATTATAACATTCCAAAATTTAGAATTTTGAGATGTTACAAACCTACCACCCTTAAAATGAATCTCGTCCTCGAGATTCGGAGAGGCTAGCAAGAAATAGGTTAGGGTAGGGGGTCTTCTAAAATCCATCGATCGTCCCAGGGGTCTGGGGTGCTACCACCCTTAGAAGCATGGTTACTGTTCCATCAAAACTCAGATACTCCATCCTTATTGTTGACAGTGTCGGTCTTCTCACATCGTAAGGATAATTCCTTCTCTGGGCTCTTCCGGTAGCGGCATAACATTTTCCTCAATTCTTTTGTCCTTTCCTCTTGGTAAGGTTATCCCGAAACTGGGTCTTCATAGCTGATAGGTCTGGCGCCAATACAACTATCGATATCTCATTGTAGTCAACAATTTATGGTTTTGTCCTTGAAGAAATGGGTCTGGGTTGCACCTCACCGTATAACCTACGGTTGGCAACAACTGCCGTGTACAAGGGAAAAATACTTATACCATTCTAAGGTTTAAACAAGGTTTTGATCGTCGTCTCTCTACTATAGGTAAGTCACTCAGATTTACCATCCCATATAGCAAGGCGAATAATAAGAGTAAGTCAAGATGGTGATCAATCCATCCCGCACTCCAAATCATTACCTTGTACATGGTTTAGCGAATCTCGCATTCTAACACTCGGTCATCCTCACAAGCATTGCAGAATTTCTCTTGTCGACGAACCAAGTTCGGATAAATCCATTGATTCTCCAAGCCAAACAAACATCTATCATTCCTTCACAACTCTCAGGTTTTGTGTTACTCCTATAAAATCGTCGGTTGACAAAGGCATATCCTCTTCTTCCAGGATTTCTCCTTCAACAAGAGTGTGCTTGCTTCTCGGCAGGTCCTGGGGCCTGTGGGTTATGGCCCATCTCATCACTTGTAGTCCTTGAACTTATCATCGGGCCACTGATCATTATTCCAACTTCCAACTTCCAACTTCCTAGTGTTCTTAAATCCATCCAATTGTATTGTCTCCCTTCCTTCTATTGGCACCAAACTAGGACATGATTTCTCAGACTCATCATGGAATTTCCATTGATCCATATTTCCAACATCATACCTCCTTTATGTCCAATAGTAATTTATCTCTTCATCCTCGTGGGATGTCCCACATACCGAGATAAAAACCTATACTTAAGAAGTCCATACTCCACTTCGTGGAACATCATTATCCTTTCCAGGTCAAGCGTCCTTACAGGGGAATATTGGCCATCTCTGCATGGCACTTCTTCAACTAGGAAACGTGAAACACATTATGAACTCCTGACAGTCCTTCGGGTGACTCCAACTTGTTGGCCACTTCTCCCATACGCTCCAAAACTCGGTATGGTCCTACAAATCTCGGGGATAACTTTCCCTTAACTCCAAATCGTTGAACTCCTCGCAGAGGGACACACGAAGACATGCTCATCTCCAATTTCATAGACTACCTCCTTGCGTTTTAGTCCGCATAACTCTTCCGCCAGATCGGGCTACCTTGATTTATCTCGAATCAACTTAACATTCTCTTGACATCCTTGATCAAATTTGGTCCAAACAACGACGGTCTCCAACTTCATCCCACAACAACGGTGTCCGCTCCTTCTCCCATACAAAGCTTCAAAAGGGGCCATCTTCAAACTGGTGGGTAATCTGTTGTTGTATGAGAACTCCGCGTAAGGTAGATTATCACCACTACTAGATCCATAATCTAGCGCACACGCTCTCAACATGTCCTCCAGAATCTGATTGACTCTCTCGGTCTATCCATCTGTCTGCAGATGAAAGGTTGTACTGAACTCTAGCCTAGTACCCAAAGTGTGGCGTAGCTGATTCCAAAACTTTGAGGTAAAGCGTGTTCCTCTATCTGATACGATGGTCCTCGGAACTCCATGCAGACATACGATCCTGGTCATATATATCTTGGCCAACTTCACACTTGTATAGGTCGTTTTCACTGGGATAGAGTGAGCCACTTTGGTCAAGCGAATCAACTACTACCCAGATAGAGTCATATCCCGTTCGGGTTCTGGGAAATCCGGTAATGAAATCCATGCCAAGCTTATCCCCACTTCCATTCAGGTATCGGCATAGGCTATATTAATCCTGCTGGCTTCTGATGCTCTGCTTTTACTCTCTCTGGCATACATCACCTACGACTACATACTCCGCAATATCCTTCTTCATACCAGTCCACCAGAAATACTCCTTCAAATCCGAATACATCTTGGTGTTTCCAGGGCGAATCGAGTATGGTGAGTCATGAGCCTCTTGAAGTATTTACTTCCTGGCCTTTGCATTATTGGGAACATATACACGGTCCTCGAACCATAAGATGTCGTGCTCATTCTTACGAAAACCTTTGGCCTTTCCTTTGCTCATTTTCTTCTTTATCTCAGCAATCTCTTTGCCATCCTTTTGAGCTTCTCGAAGCTTTCCCACTAATGTTCACTGAACCTCTATTGCTGCAACAAACTTATGGGGACTATCTCCAAACGAAGCTCCCTGAGATCTTCGGCCAACTCATTTGGTAATTCTCCGCTTATGAGGGTATTCGTCCTTGTTTTCTTTATGGTTGTGTCCTATTTCTCCACAAAGCTTGCATGCACCAGGTTTCTCCATATCATTTCCATAAGGCTTCAACTTCTGGGACACAAGCCGAGATTTTAGCAGAGTCAACTTAAATTCTTTCCAAGTGGTTACTCCTTGCCATCCATTGATGGTTTGGTAGATCCTCTACCGGTAGTGGCACCTCTTTCAAAGCACTCAAGAGCATCTTTGGGTCATATCCTTTCCGGCTATAGGGTTATTCTCCATGTGATCCTCCATGTTCTGAATCCATCGGTCTGTCTCCAATTGACTCATTGGTCCAGACAATACAAGCTCATCTCCATTCATCTTCTATTGGGTCCAGGGGTTTTGGGGTGAGATAAGAGAGATAGAGAGGGATACACACAATGCAAACAATAGTTTTGAAAAAACAGATTTTATTGTGGCTGTCAGAAAAACAACAAACAAATGACAGCTCACAAACGTCGCATCTAACGTAGGTACAACGGGGTTTGGTCTTCTAATGGTCTATAGATCTCAATGTCATCAACTCTTCAAGTCTTGGTCATGTCCTTCTGATCATACTTGTCCTTCTCAAGTTCTTTTGCCGGATCATCTCTGTTGATGTGAAATTTCTCGTGACATCCTTTAATATTTCTGGAGTTGCGTTCCAAACTTCTGGGTTTCAACATCCTTGACATGAACCATGGTCCTATTGTCCTTCAGTTCCTGACGAATCTCCGGTATCTCGAGGTTTTGCTCCTCCAGCTTGGCTACTTTCAGCTTCTGGGTCCTGGGTTCTGCTTCCTTGTCAAATACGGCTTCCTACAGATCAACCCTAAACTTCTTGATGTAATACTCCAGATCCTGGTGATGCACCAGCTATGGTTAAAACTTCATCCTTTGCCGACGGATGCTCCATCAGCCTTCTACCATCCAATCCTTCCATGCATCTACATGCTTAACTCAGCCCGGTGATAATAGTATAAGCGGGCAATAACATCATAGATAACCGTGTTTATGCCCATGTTATTGCCATGAGCTATCATTCCATAATTGATATCTCCTGCCTTGGGGCTTTCTTGACAGAACTTTGAGTTTTTAACTCTCCATATTCCGGTCTTTCTCCGATACACCTTGATCTCAGGTATTTACAGCTTCCATAGTCTGCTAGGTTCCAGAAGGGTAGCCTTCCTAGGTCATACTAAATCTGGAAATTCTTCAGAGCCTTCAAAATCTCCTAGTCTTCGGAGTCTTCAACAGTTGTAGTTTCCATTTACACGGTAAAATCCTCTTCATTCCAAATGGTCTTAGTTGTCCGATATCTTATCTCCTTGGAGTGGTCTCATCGGTCAAATCTTCGAGTGGTCAAAAGGAAAAAGGGGTATGGTCTCACTAAAAGGGAATATTTGAATAAGCTCAGAAGAGAGGTAAAAGATCTTTTTGAACATGAAGTTGTTGAAAAAATCTTTCCGATGGGCTTGCTCGTTTGTAGGGTCACGTCCTACTGTCAACATGTGCTATGATACCATCTTTTAGCGACCCGACCGAATGGATCAAGTCTTCGTGCTTAAGTGTCATCCTCGGATCGGTATCTTTGACACACACAGTACTCGAGGATTTATAACAGAGGTAAATCACATGTATAAAGTAATGTAAATACTATTACCTCAATCCAAATAGCGGAAGTAACAAGGTTGTGGATTCCCATCAACACCAACGGCAAAGTTGAGTGTAGAAATCGTAACCCTAACGTATCTCTTACTCGTCGTAAGAAATCCTGCAACATGAGACGTTGCAGCCACAAAGGGTCAGTACATTGAATGTACTGGCAAATTCACACCATAGGATAATGATGAACAAAGGCTATCACTACATGCATATATGGCTGGTGGAAAAGCTCTATGGTTATAAGGTTTTGCGTAAAGCCAATTTTTCCATACTGCAAAGGAATAAATTTATTTAACTATCATGGTGGTTGTTAAACATTGAGAATGGTTGACAGCATTCTCAATCCCAATTAAAAATATCATCATTAACCCAACAAAATTATTTAAAGTAACATGATGAGATTCACAGGAAAATCCAAGTACTAGATACTCAAGATATCCATAACCGGGGACACGGCTAATCATGATTAGTTTATACACTCTGCAAGGGTTTGCGCACTTTTCCCCACAAGACTCGATCGCCTCCGTTGGATTTCTCGCACTACATGATGTTTGAGAAACGGATGACCGAGACACAGTCTTTCTGAAGCGCTAGCACCTTACGAAGGGTAGATCGGTACACCTACTTTCCCTACATCCGCTAGTCTACCCAAAGAAGAGTTCGCACGACTTAATCAACTATGTCAGAGCCCATAATGGCTTGTGGCTGCACACGGAAGTTTCTAGTTTGAATAATCTCGTGATCCCTTTGAGCCTGGGTGGCGGTCCATAAAAAAACAGGCAAATCCCGTCTACCCAGGTGCCTAGATAGGCAAATCCTGGAATAGCCAGGTACCTCAATCCACCCAGATGTGTGTTTAAGTTTCCACCTTAGATAAACCATTAATTAACAATCTCACATCTGTCATGGAAAATCACTCACCCAATCCAAGTCTACTTGCATAGCATGGCAAAATAAGCAAACGTAGAAGTAACTCCCAAAGGTTTGATAATAAAACAGGTAATAGGTACTACCTCATCTACTTCCCATCCCACAATTTAATTAGATCCTAATCATGCAATGTTTGAGGATTTGATCTAATGCAATAAAACTGGGTAGTAGAAAAGGTATGATCAAAGTGTGAACTTGCCTGCAATGTTGATGAAGATGATTTGCACTCAAAACTCTTGATAGTTCTATTCGTCACACTCCGGTCAATCTATCATAAGCAAGCAATAGTAACCACACATAAGCAATCACTCAAAAGATAAGAAAGAACGAAGAAGACGATTCAGAAAACATCAAAACCAAGCAAATAACTCTTGCAACATAGAACAATTTCTAACAGTACCAAAATTATGTGAATTTGGCCTTATTAGAAGGTTTAGCTCAAGAGCTTCGATTTGCAAAAAGAATCAACTAAATCGGAGTTACGAAACTCAAGTTATGATCAAACGGAGTTCAAATTCAAATCTGATCTAATTCAAATTTTAATCTTTCAAAAACATGTTTGAGTTGGATTACTGGATAGATGGGATCATAAGGAAGAAGTGGGCGTTGGTTTCGTCTAATTCCGACTATCGAGCAAAAAGTTATGCTCGTTTGAAAACTAGGGGCTAATCTGTAAAGAAAATCATCATAGATAGGTCCCTGATGTAAAAACAAACAGAAAAAGAAAAGACTAAAAAGTGAACGTTCGTTACCGAACGCTAACGAACGAAAATAGTTCGCTAGATCTACCTAAACAGAGAACGTTCGTTACCTAAGCAAACTAAATAAAAAAATGGGTTTTATTCAAAAACCTTATCTTAAACGAAACCGAATCGGGGTTCGGTTTTTTACCGGTCCACGACGGTTCGGTGAAGAAAAACCGACAGCGACGGTTGGCTCCAGCGACGGCGGCTCCGGCGACTTGCGGGGTGGCGCGGGGCGGCGGTTCCACGCGGCGTCGGGGCAAGGCGCGGGCGGCGCGAGGGGAGAGGCGGCGGCGGTGGCATTGCGTAACAGCGGCGGCGGCGGATCTGGCGAGGGCGGCGGCGCGAGGGGAAGAGAAGTGGGGTCCGGACTTCGGTATTTAAGGGGCGGCAAGACGTGGAGGAGGGAGCGGGTAAGGCGGCGGCGTGGCGTAGCCGAGGCGGACTCAAGGCGTGTCAAGCGGGAGTCGGCCTCGCCCGGACGAGGCGGCTGGGCGCTGGCCGGGCCGTGGCCTGCCTGGGAGCCGGGCCGCCCGCCAAGCGGAAAGGAGTTTTTTTTAAACAGACAAACAAAATAAAAACAAAATAAATAGAAATATTATATAGGCATATAATATATCAAAATCTTCAGAAAAAGATTTTGTACGACTTGAACATTATTCTAGCTTCAAATAAAATCAACACAAATTCAGATAAATCAAACACTGTTGCTGCTCTAATAAAATCCAACGAAAATCATTTTAAAAATACCAAAATGAATTCAAATTTATTTCTCTCCAATTTTCTGATGTAGGGAATCATGTTACCCTAATTTCTGTATATTTTGTTTTTGGAGAAAAATAATTTGAATAAAACTCCAATAACTCCAAATTGAAAATAAATTCAAAAGAACTTTGAATTTAATCGTTTGAAACTCCCAACTCATATTTCATATAATTTGAAGAAGTCATTTTATCTTCGCTCGTGAAAATCATTGAGTTGCACAAAGTTTCAGAATGGGAAATATTCTCAAATGAAATTCAAATATTTTCAACACCCCTTGTCATTTAAATAAATGGAAGAAGTCATGTCATCTTCTCTCCAGGTTTTTGTGGTGAAAAGAATTTGAATTCACGGAGATCGAAAATGAAGAATGAAAGTTTGGGAAAGTCCTTTTATTCCCTCTCATTTAACTTTCAGAAGTTTCGAATTTCACTCAATCAATCACACAACAATCAAACAAACAATCAAATCTATCTATTTATTATAACATTCCAAAATTTAGAATTTTGGGATGTTACATACTAACAACATTGCAATCATGCTCATCATTCATATATTTAGTGCCAAATATTTTAATGCATTCTTCTTCTAACACTCTGGCACAATTTTCCTTTCCATCATACTCACGAAAGATATTAAAAAGATGAAGCGTATGAGACAAACTCAATTCCATTTTTTTGTAATTTTATTTTATAAACTAGACTGGTGCTAAAACAAGAAACAAAAAGATTCGAATGCAAGATCTAAAGATATACCTTCACTTACCTAGCCTCCTCGGCAACGACGCCAGAAAAGAGCTTGATGTCTACTACACAACCTTCTTCTTGTAGACGTTGTTGGGCCTGCAAGTGCACAGGTTTGTAGGACAGTAGCAAATTTCCCTCAAGTGGATGACCTAAGGTTTATCAATCCGTGGGAGGCATAGGATGAAGATGGTCTCTCTCAAGCAACCACAGAACTAAATGACAAAGAGTCTCTTGTGTCCCCAACACACCCAATACAATGGTAATTGTATAGGTGCACTAGTTCGGCGAAGAGATGGTGATACAAGTGCAATATGGATGGTAGATAAAGGTTTTTGTAATCTGAAATAATAAAAACAGCAAGGTAACTAATGGTAAAAGTGAGCGTAAACGGTATTGCAATGACAGGAAACAAGGCCTAGGGTTCATACTTTCACTAGTGCAAGTTCTCTCAACAATAATAACATAGATAGATCATATAACAAGCCCTCAACATGCAACAAAGAGTCACCCCAAAGCCACTAATAGCGGAGAACAAACATAGAGATTCTGGTAGGGTATGAAACCACCTCAAAGTTATTCTTTCCAATCAATCCGTTGGGCTATTCCTATAAGTGTCACAAACAGCCCTAGAGTTCGTACTAGAATAACACCTTAAGACACAAATCAACCAAAACCCTAATGTCACCTAGATACTCCATTGTCACCTCAAGTATTTGTGGGCATGATTATACGATATGCATCACACAATCTCAGATTCATCCAACCAACATAAAAGTACTTCAAAGAGTACCCCAAAGTTTCTACCGGAGAGTCAAGAACGTGTGGCAACCCCTATGCATAGGTTCATGGGCGGAACCCGCAAGTTGGTCACCAAAACACACATCAAGTGGCACATGATATCCCATTGTCACCACAGATAAACACGGCAAAACATACATCAAGTGTTCTCATAAAAGACTCAATCCGATAAGATAACTTCAAAGGGAAACTCAATTCATCACAAGAGAGTAGAAAGGGAGAAACATCATAAGATCCAACTACAATAGCAAAGCTCGGGATACATCAAGATCGTGCCATAGAGGGAACACGAGAGAGAACACGAGAGAGAGAGATCAAACACATAGCTACTGGTACATACCCTCAGCACCGAAGGTGAACTACTCCCTCCTCGTCATGGAGAGCGTCGGGATGATGAAGATGGCCTCGGGTGATGGGTTCCCCCTCCGTGAGGTGCCTAACGGGCTCCGAGAGGTTTTGGTGGCTACTGAGGCTTACGGCGGCGGAACTCCTGATCTATCTTCTGTTCTGGAAGTTTTAGGGTACGTAGGTATATATGGGTGAAAGGAGTATGTCGGTGGAGCTACGGGGGACCCACGAGGCAGGGGGGCGCCCAGGGGGGTGGGCGCCCCCCACCCTCGTGAGCACCTCCCGTATCTTCTGACGTGGAGTCCAAGTCCATCAGGTGGGTTTCCTTCCAAAAATAACTTCTCCAGTTGATTTCGTTCCGTTTTGACTCCGTCTGATATTCCTTTTCCTGAAAACGCTGAAATAGGTATAAAACAGCAAATCTGGGCTGGGCCTCCGGTTAATAGGTTAGTCCCAAAACTAATATAAAAGTGGATAATAAAGCCCAATATTGCCTAAAACAGTAGATAAAGTAGCATGGAGCAATCAAAATTATAGATACGTTGGAGACGTATCGAGGCATCCCCAAGCTTAATTCACCTTTCGTCCTCGAGTAGGTAAATGATAAAAAGATAATTTTTGATGCAGAGTGATACTTTGGCATAATTTCAATGTAAATCTTCTTAATCATGGTATGAATATTCAGATCCGAAAGATTCAAGACAAAAGTTCATAGTGACATAAAAATAATAATACTTCAAGCATACTAATCAAAGTAATCATGTCTTCTCAAAAAAGCATGGCAAAAGAAAGTTCATCCCTACAAAATCATATAGTTAGGCTATGCTTCATTTTCGTCACACAAAGATGTTCCCAACTTCGTACCCTCGATGACAAGCCAAGCAATTGTTTCATACTTAAATAATCTCAAACTTTTTCAACCTTCACGCAATACATGAGCGTGAGCCATGGATATAGCACTATGGGTGGAATAGAATATGATGATGGGGATTGTGTCGAGAATACAAAAAGGAGAAAGTCTCACATTGACGAGGATAATAAACGGGCTATGGAGATGCCCATCAATTGATGTCAACATGAGGAGTAGGTATTGCCATGCAACGGATGCACTAGAGCTATGAATGCTCAACAAAAGAAAACTAGTGGGTGTGCATCCAACTTGCTTGCTCATGAAGACCTAGGGCATTTTGAGGAAGCCCGTCGTAGGAATATACAAGCCAAGTTCTATAATGAAAAATTCCCACTAGTATAAAAAGACAACTTCTGAGACTCACTATATGAAAAACATGGTGCTACTTTGAAGCACAATATATGAGACTCACTACATGAAGAACAAGGTGCTACTTTGAAGCACAAGTGTGGAAAAAGAGATAGTAACATTGCCCTTTTATTTATTTTCTTTTTTGGGCCTTTCATTTTCTTTTTGGCCTTTCTCTTTTTTGGGCAATACTCTAATAATGATGATCATCACACTTCTATTGATTACAACATAAGGATTACAACTCGAAACTAGAACAAGGTATGACTCTATATGAATGCCTCCGTGATGTACCGGGATGGTGCAATGAATCAAGAGTGACATGTATAAAAAATAATGCATGGTGGCTTTGCCACAAATACAATGTCAACTACATGATCATGCAATGGCAATATGACAAAAGTGAAGTATGTCATGATGATGATGAACGGAACGGTGGAAAGTTGCATGGCAATACATCTCGGAATGGCTATGGAAATGCCATAATAGGTAGGTATGGTGGCTGTTTTGAGGAAGATATAAGGAGGTTTATGTGCGATAGAGCGTATCATATCACGGGGTTTGGATGCATCGGCGAAGTTTGCACCAACTCTCAAGGTGAGAAAGGGCAATGCACTGCAATCAAGAGGCTAGCAAAGGCGGAAAGGTAAAAGTGCGTATAATCCATGGACTCAATATTAGTCAAAATAACTCATATACTTATTTAAAAATTTAGAAGTCATCAAAATCAAGTACTACGCGCATGCTCCTAGGGGATAGATTGGTAGGAAAAGACCATCGCTCGTCCCCGACCGCCACTCATAAGGATGCACAAGCCAGGTACACTTCATGTTTCAAATTTGTTACGCAACTTTAACCATACATGCATGCTACGGGACTTGCTAACTTCAACACAAGCATTCTTTGAATTCATAATCACCCAACTAGCATGACTTTAATATCACTACCTCCATATCTCAAAATAATTATCAAGCATCAATCTTTTCTTAGTATTCAACACACTCATAAGAATTCTTACAAATCTTGTATGCTTAGCATATTATGATTATTTAAGCAAATTACCATGATATTTGAGACTCTCAAAATTATATAAGTGAAGCATGAGAGTTCATTGATTTCTACAAAATAAAACCACCGCTGCGTTTCTAAAAGATATAAGTGAAGTACTAGAGCAAATGACAAACTACTTCGAAAGATATAAGTGAAGATCAATGAGTAGTCGAATAATTATGCAACTATGTGAAGACTCTCTAACATTTAAGAATTTCAGATCTTGATACTTTATTCAAACAGAAATAAAAACAAAATAAAATGACAATGCAAGGATAGCACAACTCATGTGAAGAAGCAAAAACTTAGGCTCAACCGATACTAACCGATAGTTGTTGAAGAAGAAAGGTGGGATGCCTATCGGCATCCCCAAGCTTAGATGCTTGAGACTTCTTGAAATATTATCTTGGGGTGCCTTGGGCATCCCCAAGCTTGAACTTTGTGTCTCCTTAATTCCTCTCATATCATGGTTTCTCTTTTATCAAAAGCTTCATTCACAACAAACTCAACAAGAACTCATGAGATAGGTTAGTATAAACCAATGCAAAACCTTATCATTTCCTACTGTAACAAATCACTAAAATTATTATTCAACATTTCATACTAAATGCCTCTGCATATTTAATATTCCTATCCTTAAATAGAATCATTAAACAAGCAATCATATGCAAACAATGCAAGTAAAACAGCAATCTGCCAAAACAGTACAGTCTGTAAAGAATGCAAGAGTATCAATGCTTCCCTAACTCCAAAAATTATGAACTAAAATTCCCACTGTAGTAAATTTACCAGAGCTCAATATGGAAAAAGATTCAACATTATAACACTCTCTGAATTTTCTAGGTAATTTTTGCAACATCGGTAAACTTTCTGTTTTCAAACAGCAATATGTATACTAGCAAAATAAGCATGGCAAAGGCTATCCTTGACTTTTTTATTGAAACTAAAGATGCAAAACATTATTCTAACTAACAGAAAGCAAATACTAACAAAAGAAAATGACGCTCCAAGCAAAACACATATCATGTGGTGAATAAAAATATAGCTCCAAGTAAAGTTACCGATGAACGAAGACGAAGGAGGGGATGCCTTCCGGGGCATCCCCAAGCTTAGGCTCTTGGTTGTCCTTGAATATTACCTTGGGGTGCCTTGGGCATCCCCAAGCTTAGGCTCTTTCCACTCCTTATTCCATAGCCCATCAAATCTTTACCCAAAACTTGAAAACTTCACAACACAAAACTTAACAGAAAACTCGTGAGCTCCGTTAGCGAAAGAAAACAAAACACCACTTCAAGGTACTGTAATGAACTCATTATTTATTTATATTGGTGTTAAACCTACTGTATTCCAACTTCTATATGGTTTATAAACTATTTTACTAGCCATAGATTCATCAAAATAAGCAAACAACACAATGAAAACAGAATCTGTCAAAAACAGAACTGTCTGTAGTAATCTGTAACTAAAGCAAACTTCTGGAACTCCAAAAATTCTAAAATAAATTGGTGGACCTGGGGAATTTGTCTAGTAATCATCTGCAAAAAGAATCAACTAAATAGCACTCTCCAGTAAAAAAAATTAGCTAATCTCGTGAGCGCTGAAGTTTCTGTTTTTTACAGCATGATCATAAAGACTTCACCCAAGTCTTCCCAAAGGTTCTACTTGGCACAAACACTATTAAAACACAAAACACATATAACCAGAGGCTATATGGATTATTTATTCCTAAACAGAACCAAAAAGCAAGAAACTAAAATAAAATTGGGTTGCCTCCCAACAAGTGCTATCGTTTAACGCCCCTAGCTAGGCATGATGATTTCAATGATGCTCACATAAAAGATAAGAATTGAAACATAAAGAGAGCATCATGAAGAATATGACTAGCACATTTAAGTCTAACCCACTTCCTATGCATAGGGATTTTGTGAGCAAACAACTTATGGGAACAATAATCAACTTGCATAGGAAGGTAAAACAAGCATAACTTCAAAACTTTAAGCACATAGAGAGGAAACTTGATATTATTGCAATTCCTACAAACATATGTTCCTCCCTCATAATAATTTTCAGTAGCATCATGAATGAATTCAACAATATAACCAGCACCTAAAGCATTCTTTTCATGATCTACAAGCATAGAAAATTTACTACTCTCCACATAAGCAAATCTATTCTCATCAATAGTAGTGGGAGCACACTCAACAAAATGACTATCATGTGATTGAAAATTAAGATCAAGATGACAAGTTTCATGGTTATCATTATTCTTTAAAGCATACGTGTCATCACAATAATCATAATAGATAGGAGGCATGCTTTCATCATAGTAAATTTGCTCATCAAAGCTTGGGGGACAAAAAATATCATTTTCATCAAACATAGCTTCCCCAAGCTTGTGGCTTTGCATATCATTAGCATCATGGATATTCAAGGAATTCATACTAACAACATTGCAATCATGCTCATCATTCATATATTTAGTGCCAAATATTTTAATGCATTCTTCTTCTAACACTTTGGCACAACTTTCCTTTCCATCATACTCATGAAAGATATTAAAAAGATGAAGCGTATGAGACAAACTCAATTCCATTTTTTTTGTAATTTTCTTTTATAAACTAGACTAGTGCTAAAACAAGAAACAAAAAGATTCGAATGCAAGATCTAAAGATATACCTTCACTTACCTAGCCTCCCCGGCAACGGCACTGTAAAAGAGCTTGATGTCTACTACACAACCTTCTTCTTGTAGATGTTGTTGGGCCTGCAAGTCTGCAGGTTTGTAGGACAGTAGCAAATTTCCCTCAAGTGGATGACCTAAGGTTTATCAATCTGGGAGGCGTGGGATGAAGATGGTATCTCTCAAGCAACCCTGCAACCAAATGACAAAGAGTCTCTTGTGTCCCCAACACACCCAATACAATGGTAAATTGTATAGGTGCACTAGTTCGGCGAAGAGATGGTGATACAAGTGCAATATGGATGGTAGATAAAGATTTTTGTAATCTGAAATAATAAAAACAGCAAGGTAACTAATGGTAAAAGTGAGCGTAAACGGTATTGCAATGATAGTAAACAAGGCCTAGGGTTCATACTTTCGCTAGTGCAAGTTCTCTCAACAATAATAACATAGATAGATCATATAACAAGCCCTCAACATGCAACAAAGAGTCACCCCAAAGCCACTAATAGCGGAGAACAAACGTAGAGATTATGGTAGGGTAAGAAACCACCTCAAAGTTATTCTTTCCAATCAATCCGTTGGGCTATTCCTATAAGTGTCACAAACAGCCTGAGAGTTCGTACTAGAATAACACCTTAAGGCACAAATCAACCAAAACCATAATGTCACCTAGATACTCCATTGTCACCTCAAGTATCCGTGGGCATGATTATACGATATGCATCACACAATCTCAGATTCATCCAACCAACATAAAAGTACTTCAAAGAGTGCCCCAAAGTTTCTACCAGAGAGTCAAGAACGTGTGCCAACCCCTATGCATAGGTTAATGGGCGGAACCCGCAAGTTGGTCACCAAAACATACATCAAGTGGCACATGATATCCCATTGTCACCACAGATAAACACGGCAAGACATACATCAAGTGTTCTCATAAAAGACTCAATCCGATAAGATAACTTCAAAGGGGAAACTCAATTCATCACAAGAGAGTGGAGGGGGAGAAACATCATAAGATCCAACTACAATAGCAAAGCTCGAGATACATCAAGATCGTGCCATAGAGGGTACACGAGAGAGAACACCAGAGAGAGAGAGAGATCAAACACATAGCTACTGGTACATACCCTCAGCCCCGAGGGTGAACTACTCCCTCCTCGTCATGGAGAGCGCCGGGATGATGAAGATGGCCACCGATGATGGGTTCCCCCTCCGGCAGGGTGCTGGAACGGTCTCCCGAGAGATTTTTGGTGGCTACAGAGTTTTGCAGCGGCGGAACTCCCGATCTATCTTCTGTTCCGGAAGTTTTAGGGTACGTAGGTATATATGGGTGAAAGGAGTACGTCGGTGGAGCTACGGGGGGCCCATGAGGCGTGGCGCGCTGGGGTGGGCGCCCCCACCCTCATGAGCACCTCCCGTATCTTCCGACGTGGGGTCCAAGTCCATCAGGTGGGTTTCCTTCCAAAATAACTTCTCCAGTTGATTTCGTTCGTTTGACTCCGTGCGATATTCCTTTTCCTCGAAACATCAAATAAGCATAAAACAAAGAATCTGGCTGGGCCTCCGGTTAATAGGTTAGTCCCAAAAATAATATAAAAGTGGATAATAAAGCCCAATATTGCCTAAAACAGTAGATAAAGTAGCATGGAGCAATCAAAAATTATAGATACGTTGGAGACGTATCAGTAATCCTACAGGCAGTCAGGCTCTGATACCAAAGCTGTTAGGACCCCGATCCTAAGTCACATCAATCTAGCATGTAACACATCATATCACTTTGTGGCCTCACGCACGGTATTCCCACGGGTGCGACCTTACCTGGTCTGGGACCGTTTGCGCCTTTTGGCTCACGTATATGATAGTGTCGCTAGCATCCATATGACAAAGAACACGGGCCGACATGACTAGTCGTGAATCCAAAGTGGCACTAACTTACAGGGACATGCATACATGACCCAGCGACGAACGTGTCAGTCATCAGCGAGTGAATCCGGGCTGTAGCAGCTGGGCTGACAGGACTCCGGAGAATCCTGGCTGTAGCAGGCTAACAGGACTACGGTAGACACCGCGTGACATTTCCCCGAAGGGACAGACACAGGAACGAAGAAGGACACATGCCGGCCAGCCTAAGTGTTCCGGAGCAGTAGCAAGCTACCATGGCCCAGTCGAAGCACTAGGAGACATTTCCCCATAAGAGAGGCTACCAAGAATAAACAACTAGGTTGTCGGATCCCACACATACCAAGCATTTCAATAACATACACACAATATGCTCGATATGTGCAAATACAACATTGCATCACAACATAACTCTATGACTCAAAGTATTTATTCATTAGGCTCCGAGGAGCCAAGTATTGCAAACATGGGTCTCATGACCCAACATACAGAGCATACAAGCAATAAGCACATGCGGAAGCTTAACTTGTCTGAGTACAAACAACTATAAATGAAAAAGGCTGAGAAGCCTAACTATCTACAAGACCCTGCCGAGGGTACAAGATCATAGCTGAGGTAACAAGCTAAACGTCGAAGTCCACGCGGAACTACTAGTGAGACTGAAGTCTCTCTGCAAAAACATAAATTAAGCAAACGTGAGTACAAATGTACCCAGCAAGACTTACATTAGAACTAGCTACATATGCATCAGTATAAACAATGGGGTGGTGGAGTTTAACTGCAGCAAGCCAGCTTTGCCTCGGTGGCTATCCTGAACTACGACTGCAAGTAACTCTTTGAGGTGGCGCACACGAGTCCACATATTCACCATATCAATACACTACTATGGATCTGCTCCCGTCTCCCTACGAGAAGGCCATCCATAGCACTCATGATTATCTTGCGCATTTTAGAGTATCCACTTTCACTTGTCTATGAACTGTACATGCAACCCAGAAGTCCTTTACCGCAGACGCGGCTATTCGAATGGATGATGTTAACCCTGCAGGGGTGTACTTCTTCACACATGCTCTCGCCACTTACCACCATGTACACATCGTGTATCTCGGCAACCTTCAAGCGGAAGCCTGGCGAGGGAGTCGGCCACGACCTGACTAACCACACAAGTCTCTAGTCCAGGTTTATCGCCTATTCGGGTTCCATCCGCAAGTCGATCCGGTCGGGGTGTCGTTCACGGCCCCAAACGATGTGAGCAGGGTTCCCAAGCCCACCAAACGGGCGACGCTTGGCACACCGTGCCACTGCACCTAGTCTGTCCCACGCCCACCTGTACCGGATGCCACTTGGTAGACTACTAGCACTACCTACAAACACCAGAAACTAGTTGCAACTCCTCGACAGAGATCAGGTTGATTAATAAGTTGAGAGAGCTTGGAGTGCCCGGAGCCCAATGTGTGGTAGTAGCTGTTCATATATCACAAACACAGAACTCAGTTCTTGAGGACGGTTTCAGTGAGACAACCCACCATGTACTCCTACATGGCCTCTCACCGCTACCTTTACCAAATCGTGTTCACACACTTAGCTCTCAACACTAAGACATGTTCACCACATTCCAATTCATCCCCGATGAATCAGACCTGACTCAACTCTAAGCAGTAGTAGGCATGACAACAAGCATGAATGAGTAGGCACATCAGGGCTCAAACAACTCCTACTCATGCTAGTGGGTTTCATCTATTTATTGTGGCAATGACAGGTCATGCAAAGGAAAGGGGTTCAACTACCGCAACATGTAACAGTTGAATCATTGTTGTCCTAATGCAGTAAAAGAGAGCAGAACCGAGAGAGTGGGATTGTATCAGAATGGACAAGGGGGTTTTATTTGCCTGGCACTTCTGAAGATAGTATAGCTCTTCATGGGTGTCATCGAACTCATCGTCGGAACATACGTCTACTGAGGAGGAACAACCACCGACTAGCAAAGAAGGAACACAATCAATGCAATGCAACAATATGATGCATGATCATGACATGGCAATATGCTGTGAGTTGAGCTAATGCGGCTAGCAACGATTTAAATGGAGTTGGTTTGAACACTAGATTCAAATTCAAACTCCACATAAGGCATTTCAAATGCCATTAATTCAAATTGTCATATACAGTAGCTTTAGGTTGCTCAAACATGCATGAAAATGCCATAATCAGATTCTTTGGATTTTTCTGATAATTTTTATATATAACTTATTTCATTCTGAGCTACAGATTATTTTCTATGATTTTTTGAACTTCAAATCATTATCTAGATTTTTCTGGTTATTGCTACCTCTTGAGCACTGCGTTGGTTTTCCCTTGAAGAGGAAAGGTGATACGTCTCCGTCGTATCTATAATTTTTGATTGTTCCATGCCAATATTATACAACTTTCATATACTTTTGGCAACTTTTTATATTATTTTTGGGACTAACATATTGATCCAATTGCGGTGCAGTTCTCGTCATTGCATGTTTTTTGTTTCGCAGAAAACCCATATCAAACGGGGTCCAAACGGGATAAAAACAGATGGAGATTTTTTTTGGAATATTTATGATTTTTGGGAAGAAGAATCAACGCGATACGATGCCTGAGGGGGCCACGAGGCAGGGGCGCGCCCCAGGGGGTCAGGCGCGCCCTGGACCCTCGTGGCCACCCCGTAAGGCAGTTGGAGCCCTTCTTTCACCGCAAGAAAGCTAATTTCTGGATAGAGACCATGTCCAAAATTCAGCACAATCGGAGTTACGGATCTCCGGTTATAAAAGAAACGGTGAAAGGCCAGATTTGAGAACACAGAAACAGAGAGAGACAGAGAGACAGATCCAATCTCAGAGGGGTTCTCGCCCCTCCCACACCATGGAGACTAAGAACCAGAGGGGGAACCCTTCTCCCACCTAGGGAGAAGGTCAAGGAAGAAGAAGGAGGGGACTCTCTCCCCCTCGCTTCTGGTGGCGCCGGAGTGCCACCGGGGGCCATCATCATCACCGCAATCTTCACCAACAACTTCACCGTCATCATCACCAACTCTTCCCCCCACTATGCAGCGGTGTAACCCCTCTTTTACCTACTGTAATCTCTACTTAAACATGGTGCTCAACGCTATATATTATTTCCCAATGATGTATGGCTACCCTATGATGTTTGAGTAGATCCCTTTTGTCCTATGGGTTAATTGATGATCATGATTGTTTTGAGTTGCATCTTTTATTATTGGTGCTGTCCTATGGTGCTCTCCGTGTCGCGCAAGCGTGAGGAATCCTTGTTGTAGGGTTTCCAATATGTTCATGATTTGCTTATGGTGGGTGGCGTGAGTGACAGAAGCATATACCCGAGTAAGTAGGTTGTTTGCGTATGGGAATAAAGAGGACTTGATACTTTAATGCTATGGTTGGGTTTTACCTTAATGATCTTTAGTAGTTGCAGATGCTTGCTAGAGTTCCAGTCATAAGTGCATATGATCCAAGTAGAGAAAGTATCTTAGCTTATGCCTCTCCCTCATATAAAATTGCAATAATGGTTACCGGTCTAGTTATCGATTGCCTAGGGACAAATAACTTTCTCATGACAAAAAGCTCTCTTCTAAAACTAATTTAGTTGTGTCTTTATCTAAACAGCCCCTACTTTTTATTTACGTGCTCTTTATATTCTTGAAACCTATCCAAAAACACCTACAAAGTACTTCTAGTTTCATACTTGTTCTAGGTAAAGCAAACGCCAAGCGTGCGTAGAGTTGAATCGGTGGTCGATAGAACTTGAGGGAATATTTGTTCTACCTTTAGCTCCTCGTTGGGTTCGACACTCTTACTTATCGAAAGAGGCTACAATTGATCCCCTATACTTGTGGGTTATCAAGACCTTTTTCTGGCGCCGTTGCCGGAGCAATAGCGTGGTGTGAATATTCTCGTGTGTGCTTGTTTGCTTTATCACTAATTAATTTTTATTTGATGTTCTTAGTTGTTTTCTATCTTTAGTTATGGGTAAACGCAAAATTCCAAAAGAATTAGTTGTACCTACTGCACCAATGGTTGAAGAACCACTCAAAATCTATCACACTCCTGAAGCTTTTTACTTGGATCATCTTCGATCCCTATGTGCACGTGCTGAAACCCCAACTAGCTTAGTTGAGGGCAAATCTTTAGATGAGCATGCTTGTTATGTGCGACACCGCTTATCTGAAAAAGGGAAACATTTACTGGATCAAATTCATCGTTTGCAATGCTCTGCTTGCAATTTATGTGAAATATATGAGTTACTTGTTGTTCTGAAAACCCTAAGAAACACCTTCCCTACCAATGTGAGTTTATCGATAATGGAATCGTACCCTCGTATGCTAAGGGTGTTTATAATTACTATGATGTTCGACAAATTGAAGAATTTGTTGCTTTTAAGGGTGCTTATGAAATTGCTTATTTGATTGAAACGTATGATGCTACTCTTTACAAATCTGAAAATTTTGCCATACTTGAATATTGTTATGATAATTATGCTTCTAATGCCTATGTTAAACCATATATTGAGGACTCCTCCGTCGTCCAAGAAGAGACTAATATTTTGCAGGAGTCTATGGAAGAAGAAATTGATGAAATTGTGAGCTCATTGGATGAAAAAGATGATGAGGAGGGCGAAGAACAAAAGGAGGAAGAGTGGATTAGCTACCCGTGCCCACCTTCTAATGAGAGTAACTTTTCAACTCATATATTGTTTAATTTCCTTTCGTGCTTACCGAAGGATGATTGCTATGATGATTGTTATGATCCCGTTGATTCTCTTGAAATATCCATTTTTTATGATGCTTGCTATGCTTGTGGCCAAGATGCCAATATGAATTATGCTTATGGAGATGAACTTGCTATAGTTCCTTATGTTAAACATGAAATTGTTGCTATTGCACCCACGCATGATAGTCCTACTATCTTTTTGAATTCTCCCTACTACACTATATCGGAGAAGTTTGTGCTTATTAAGGATTATATTGATGGGTTGCCTTTTACCGTTGCACATGATGATTGTAATGAATATAATATGCATGTGCTTGCTGCTCCTACTTGCAATTATTATGAGAGAGGAACTATATCTCCACCTCTCTATGTTTCCAACATGATAAAATTGCAAGAAGTTGTTTATACTATGCATTGGCCTTTACTTTGTGTGCATGAATTGTTCTTTTATGACATGCCGATACATAGGAAGAGAGTTAGACTTCGTTGTTGCATCATATATGTTACTTTGTGCTCCCTACTAAATTACAAATCATTGTTAATTAAAATTGGCTTTGATATACCTTGGGATCCGGGTGGATCCATTACTTGAGCACTATATGCCTAGCTTAATGGCTTTAAAGAAAGAGCTGCTAGCGAGACAACCCGGAAGTTTTAATTTATTTCTGTTGTGTGCTTTTATAAAGTTTAAAAACAAAAAAATAAAGAGGGTAACCTAAAACCTTTTCAAAAGGGAAAGTGAAAGTGAAAGAGACAAGCATTGTTGAAGTGGGGGAGCTCCTTGAACTTTGTTCATGCTCACGGAAAATTTGTGAATCTTAATTACATAAACTTTTCAAAAAAAATCCCCTTCTACAATTCCATTGTATTATAAAAAATAATGTGCCAAGGTTTGCCTTTAGGATGTTTACAATGCTTGTTGGTTTGTGTGGTGCAGGACAGAAACTTTAGCTGTAGTGCGCGATTTTACATTTTTTACTGAAACGTCAAACGGTTCTCATTACTTTTGCACTGTCTTTCTATACAAATTTTTTATTTTTCCAAATTTTGGCAGAATTGTTTGAGTACCAGAGGTATGATGAATGTTCAGATTATTACAGACTGTTCTGTTTAAGACAGATTCTGTTTTTGATGCATGGTTTGCTTGTTTTGATGAAACTATCAATTTCTATCAGTGGATTAAGCCATGGAAAAGTTATATTACAGTAGCTACAATGCAAAAACAAAATATGAATTGGTTTTAAACGGTACTTAGAGTAGTGATTTGCTTTATTATATTAACGGATCTTACCGAGCTTTCTGTTGAAGTTTTGTGTGGAAGAAGTGTTCAAAGATCGAGGAGGTCTCGATATGAGAAGAAGGAAGAGAGGCAAGAGCTCAAGCTTGGGGATTCCCAAGGCACCCCAAGTAAATATTCAAGGAGACTCAAGCATCTAAGCTTGGGGATGCCCCGGAAGGCATCCCCTCTTTCTTCAACAAGTATCGGTATGTTTTCGGATTCGTTTCGTTCATGCGACATGTGCAAGTCTTGGAGCGTCTACTACATTTAGTTTTCACTTTTATTTTATGCACCATGCTGGTATGAGATAGTCCTTGGTTGATTTATAGAATTCTCATTGCACTTCACTTATATCTTTTGAGTATGGCTTTATAGAATGCTTCATGTGCTTCACTTATATCATTTGAAGTTTGGATTGCCTGTTTCTCTTCACATAGAAAACCGCCATTTGTAGAATGCTCTTTTGCTTCACTTATATTTGTTAGAGTGTGGGCATATCTTTTGTAGAAAGAATTAAACTCTCTTGCTTCACTTATATCTATTTAGAGAGATGACAGGAATTGGTCATTCAGGTTAGTCATAAAATCCTACATAAAACTTGTAGACCACTGAATATGATATGTTTGATTCCTTGCAATAGTTTTGCGATATAAAGATGGTGATATTAGAGTCATTCTAGTGGGTAGTTGTGGATTGTAGAAATACTTGTGTTGAAGTTTGTGATTCCCGTAGCATGCATGTATGGTGAACCGTTATGTAACGAAGTTGGAGCATGAGGTATTTATTGATTGTCTTCCTTATGAGTGGCGGTCGGGGACGAGCGATGGTCTTTTCCTACCAATCTATCCCCATAGGGGCATGCTTAGTAGTACTTTGCTTCGAGGTCTAATAAACTTTTGCAATAAGTATATGAGTTCTTTATTACTAATGTGAGTCCATGGATTATACGTACTCTCACCCTTCCATCATTGCTAGCCTCTTCGGTACCGTGCATTGCCCTTTCTCACCTTGAGAGTTGGTGCAAACTTCGTCGGTGCATCCAAACCCCGTGAAACGATACGCTCTATCACACATAAACCTCCTTATATGTTCCTCAAAACATCCACCATACCTACCTATCATGGCATTTCCATAGCCATTCCGAGATATATTGCCATGCAACTTCCATCATCATCATATACATGACTTGAGCATTTATTGTCATATTGCTTTGCATGATCGTAAGATAGCTAGCATGATGTTTTCATGGCTTGTCCGTTTTTGATGTCATTGCTATGCTAGATCTTTGCACATCCCGTACACATCACGGAGGCATTCATATAGAGTCATATCTTTGTTCTAGTATCGAGTTGTAATATTGAGTTGTAAGTAAACAAAAGTGTGATGATCATCATTATTAGAGCATTGCCCCAAGAAAAAAAGAGAGGCCAAATAAGCCTAAATAAAAAAGGGGACCAAAGAAGCCCGCAAAAAAAGAAAAAAAAGAAGAAGAAAAGAAAAGGGGGCAATGTTACTATCCTTTTACCACACTAGTGCTTCAAAGTAGCACCATGTTCTTCATATAGAGAGTCTCTTGAGTTATCACTTTCATATACTAGTGGGAATTTTCATTATAGAACTTGGCTTGTATATTCCAACAATGGGCTTCCTCAAATGCCCTAGGTCTTCGTGAGCAAGCAAGTTGGATGCACACCCACTTAGTTTCTTTTGTTGAACTTTCGTACATTTATAGCTCTAGTGCATCCGTTGCATGGCAATCCCTACTCCTCACATTGACATCAATTGATGGGCATCTCCATAGCAAGTTGATTAGCCGCGTCGTTGTGAGACTTTCTCCTTTTTTGTCTTCTCACACAAACCCCCATCATCATATTCTATTCCACCCATAGTGCTATGTCCATGGCTTGCGCTCATGTATTGCGTGAGGGTTGAAAAGGCTGAAGCGCGTTAAAAAGTATGAACCAATTGCTCGGCTTGTCATCGGGGTTGTGCATGATTTAAATGCTTTATGTGGTGAAGATGGAGCATAGCCAGACTATATGATTTTGTAGGGATGAGCTTTATTTGGCTATGTTATTTTGATAAGACATAATTGATTGGTTAGTATGCTTGAAGTATTATTGTCTTAATGTCAAATTAGACTATTGCTTTGAATCACTCGTGTATTAATATTCCTGCCATGATTAGATTACATGATCAAGATTATACTAGGTAGCACTCCACATCAAAAATTATCTTTTTTATCATTTACCTACTCGAGGATGAGCAGGAATTAAGCTTGGGGATGCTGATACGTCTCCGTCGTATCTATAATTTTTTATTGTTCCATGCCAATATTATACAACTTTCATATAGTTTTGGCAACTTTTTATATTATTTTTGGGACTAACATATTAATCCAAAGGCGGTGCAAGGTTCATATACATTGCATGTTTTTGTTTCGAGAAAACCCATATCAAACGGAGTCCAAACGGGATAAAAGCGGCGGATATTTTTTGAAATATTTATGATTTTTGGGAAGAAGAATCAGCGAAAAAGATGCCCGAGGGGCCACGAGGCAGGCGCGCCCTAGGGGTCAGGTGCACCCTGGACCCTCGTGGCCACCCCGTAAGGCGGTTGGAGCCCTTCTTTCACCGCAAGAAAGCTAATTTCCGGATAGAGATCGTGTCCAAAATTCAGCCCAATCGGAGTTACGGATCTCCGGTTATAAAAGAAACGGTGAAAGGCCAGATCTGAGAACGCAGAAACAGAGAGAGACAGAGAGACAGATCCACTCTCGGAGGGGCGAGACCAAGAACCAGAGGGGAAACCCTTCTCCCACCTAGGGAGAAGGTCAAGGAAGAAGAAGAAGGAGGGGGGCTCTCTGATACGTCTCCAACGTATCTATAATTTTTGATTGCTCCATGCTATATCCACTTTTATATTACTTTTGGGACTAACCTATTAACCGGAGGCCCAGCCTAGAATTGTTGTTTTTTTTTGCCTATTTCAGAGTTTCGAAGAAAAGGAATATCAAATGGAGTCCAAACGGAATGAAACCTTCGGGAACGTGATTTTCTCACCGAAAATGATCCAAGAGACTTGGACCCTAAGTCAAGGAAGCTTTGAGGAGGGCACGAGGTGAGGCGCGCCTACCCCCCCCACCCCCCAGGCGCGCCCTCCACCCTCGTGGGCCCCCTGGTGCTCCACCTACGTACTTCTTCCTCCTATATATATACCTACGTACCCCCAAACAATCAGAACAGGAGCCAAAAACCTAATTCCACCGCCGCAACCTTCTGTACCCACGAGATCCCATCTTGGGGCCTGTTAGGAGCTCATGGGAGGGGGCATTCATCACGGAGGGCTTCTACATCATCGCCATAGCCCCTCCAATGAAGTGTGAGTAGTTTACCTCAGACCTTCAGGTCCATAGTTAGTAGCTAGATGGCTTCTTCTCTCTTTTTGGGTCTCAATACAATGTTATCCCCTCTCTTGTGGAGATCTATTCGATGTAATCTTCTTTTTGCGGTGTGTTTGTTGAGACCGATGAATTGTGGGTTTATGATCAAGTTTATCTATGAACAATATTTGAATCTTCTCTGAATTATTTTATGTGTGATTGGTTATCTTTGCAAGTCTCTTCGAATTATCAGTTTGGTTTGGCCTACTAGATTGGTTTTTCTTGCAATGGGAGAAGTGCTTAGCTTTGGGTTCAATCTTGAGGTGTCCTTTCGGTGTGATGTAGGGGCAGCAAGGCACGTATTGTATTGTTGCCATCGAGGATAACAAGATGGGGTTTTTATCATATTGCATGAATTTATCCCTCTACATCATGTCACCTTGCTTAAGGCGTTACTCTGTTTTCATGAACTTAATACTCTAGATACATGCTGGATAGCGGTTGATGAGTGGAGTAATAGTAGTAGATGCGGGCAAGAGTCGGTCTACTTGTCTCGGACGTGATGCCTATATACATGATCATACCTAGATATTCTCATAACTATGCTCAATTATGTCAATTGCTCAACAGTAATTCGTTCACCCACCGTAAAATACTTATGCTCTTGAGAGAAGCCACTAGTGAAATCTATGGCCCCCGGGTCTATCTTTATCATATTAATCTCCCAACACTTAGTTATTTCCTTTGCTTTTTTACTTTGCTTTTATCTTACTTTGCATCTTTATCATAAAAATACAAAAAAAATATCTTATCATATCTATCAGATCTCACTCTCGTAAGTGACCATGAAGGGATTGACAACCCCTTATCGCGCTGGTTGCGAGGATTTATTTGTATTGTGCAGGTGCGAGGGACTCGCGCGTAGCCTCCTACTGGATTGATACCTTGGTTCTCAAAAACTGAGGGAAATACTTATGCTACTGTGCTGCATCACCCTTTCCTCTTCAAGGAAATCCAACGCAGTGCTCAAGAGGTTGCAGGAAGATTTCTGGCATCGTTGCCGGGGAGGTCTACGCAAAGGTCAAGGAAGAAGAAGAAGGAGGGGGGCTCTCTGATACGTCTCCAACGTATCTATAATTTTTTATTGCTCCGTGCTATATTATCTACTGTTTTGGACAATATTGGGCTTTATTTCCACTTCTATATTATTTTTGGGCCTAACCTATTAACCGGAGGCCCAGCCCAAAATTGCTGTTTTTTTGCCTATTTCAGAGTTTCGAAGAAAAGGAATATCAAACGGAGTCCAAACGGAATGAAACCTTCGGGAACGTGATTTTCTCACCGAACATGATCCAGGAGACTTGGACCCTAAGTCATGGAAGCTTCAAGGAGGGCACGAGGTAGGGGGGCGCGCCCACCCCCCAGGGCGCGCCCTCCACCCTGGTGGCCCCCCTGTTGCTCCAGCGACGTACTTCTTCCTCCTATATATACCTACGTACCCCCAAACGATCAGTACAGGAGCCAAAAACCTAATTCCACCGCCGCAACCTTCTGTACCCACAAGATCCCATCTTGGGGCCTGTTCGGAGCTCACACGGAGGGCATTCATCACGGAGGGCTTCTACATCATTACCATAGCCCCTCCGATGAAGTGTGAGTAGTTTACCTCAGACCTTCGGGTCCATAGTTAGTAGCTAAATGGCTTCTTCTCTCTTCTTGGATCTCAATACAATGTTCTCCCCCTCTCTTGTGGAGATCTATTCGATGTAATCTTCTTTTTGTGGTGTGTTTGTTGAGACCGATGAATTGTGGATTTATGATCAAGTTTATCTATGAACAATATTTGAATCTTCTCTGAATTCTTTTATGTGTGATTGGTTATCTTTGCAAGTCTCTTCGAATTATTAGTTTGTTTTGGCCTACTAGATTGGTTTTTCTTGCAACGGGAGAAGTGCTTAGCTTTGGGTTCAATCTTGCGGTGTCCTTTCCCAGTGACAGTAGGGGCGGCAAGGCACGTATTGTATTGTTGCCATCGAAGATAACAAGATGGGGTTTTTATAATATTGCATGAATTTATCCCTCTACATCATGTCGCCTTGCTTAAGGCGTTAATCTGTTTTCATGAACTTAATACTCTAGATGCATGCTGGATAGCGGTCGATGAGTGGAGTAATAGTAGTAGATGGAGGCAGGAGTCGGTCTACTTGTCTCGGACGTGATGCCTATATACATGATCATACCTAGATATTCTCATAACTATGCTCAATTACACAATTGCTCAACAGTAATTCGTTCACCCACCGTAAAATACTTATGCTCTTGAGAGAAGCCACTAGTGAAATCTATGGCCCCCGGGTCTATCTTTATCATATTAATCTCCCAACACTTAGTTATTTCCTTTGCTTTTTTACTTTGCTTTTATTGTACTTTGCATCTTTATCATAAAAATAGCAAAAATATTATCTTATCATATCTATCAGATCTCACTCTCGTAAGTGACCGTGAAGGGATTGACAACCCCTTATCGCGTTGGTTGTGAGGATTTATTTGTATTGTGCAGGTGCGAGGGACTCACGCGTAGCCTCCTACTGGATTGATACCATGGTTCTCAAAAACTGAGGGAAATACTTACGCTACTGTGCTGCATCACCCTTTCCTCTTCAAGGAAATCCAACGCAGTGCTCAAGAGGTAGCACTCTCTCCCCCTCGCTTCCGGTGGCGCCGGAGTGCCACCGGGGGCCATCATCATCACCGCAATCTTCACCAACAACTTCACCGCCATCATCACCAACTCTTCCCCCCTCTATGCAGCGGTGTAACCCCTCTTTAACCGCTGTAATCTCTACTTAAACATGGTGCTCAACGCTATATATTATTTCCCAATGATGTATGGCTATCCTATGATGTTTGAGTAGATCCGTTTTGTCCTATGGGTTAATTGATGATCGTGATTGGTTTTAGTTGCATGTTTTATTATTGGTGATGTGTCCTATGGTGCTCTCCGTGTCATGCAAGCGTGAGGGATCCCCGTTGTAGGGTTTGCAATATGTTCATGATTTGCTTATGGTGGGTGGCGTGAGTGACAGAAGCATATACCCGAGTAAGTAGGTTGTTTACGTATGGGAATAAAGAGGACTTGATACTTTAGTGCTATGGTTGGGTTTTACCATAATGATCTTTAGTAGTTGCGAATGCTTGCTAGAGTTCCAATCATAAGTGCATATGATCCAAGTAGAGAAAGTATGTTAGGTTATGCCTCTCCCTCATATAAAATTGCAATAATTGTTACCGGTCTAGTTATCGATTACCTAGGGACAAATAATTTTCTCGTGACAAAAAGCTCTCTTCTAAAAATAATTTAGTTGTATCTTTATCTAAACATCCCCTACTTTTTATTTACGTGCTCTTTATATTCTTGCAAACCTATCCAAAAACACCTACAAAGTACTTCTAGTTTCATACTTGTTCTAGGTAAAGCGAACGTCAAGCGTGCGTAGAGTTGTATCGGTGGTCGATAGAACTTGCGGGAATATTTGTTCTACCTTTAGCTCCTCATTGGGTTCGAAACTCTTACTTATCGAAAGAGGCTACAATTGATCCCCTACAATCGAAAGAGGCTACAATTCATCGGATCTCGACAAACACACCGCAAAAGAAGATTACATCGAATAGATCTCCAAGAGAATTGAGGAGAACTTTGTATTGAGATACAAAGAGAGAGAAGAAGCCATCTAGGTAATAACTATGGACCCGAAGGTCTGAGGTAAACTACTCACACATCATCGGAGAGGCTATGGTGTTGATGTAGAAGCCCTCTGTGATCGACGCCCCCTCCGGCGGAGCACCAGAAAAGGCCCCAAGATGGGCTCTCATGGGTACAGAAGGTTGCAGCGGTGGAAATAGGGTTTTGGCTCATGTTCTGATGTTTCCAGGGTACGTAGGTATATATAGGAGGAAGAAGTAGGTCGGTGGAGCTACGAGGGGCCCATGAGGGTGGAGGGGGCGCCCAGGGGGGTAGGCGCGCCCCCTTCCTCGTGGCCTTCTCGTTGATTGCTTGACGTCCACTCCAAGTCCTCTGGATCACGTTTGTTCAAAAAATCATGTTCCCGAAGGTTTCATTCCGTTTGGACTCCGTTTGATATTCCTTTCCTTCGAAACACTGAAATAGGCAAAAAAACAGCAATTTGGGTTGGGCCTCCTGTTAATAGGTTAGTCCCAAAAATAATATAGAAGTGTATAATAAAGCCCATTAAACATCCAAAACAGAATATATAATAGCATGGAACAATCAAAAATTATAGATACGTTGGAGACGTATCAAGCATCCCCAAGCTTAATTCCTCCTCGTCCTCGAGTAGGTAAATGATAAAAACAGAATTTTTGATGTGGAATGCTTCCTAACATAATTCTCAATGTAATTTTCTTTATTGTGGCATGAATATTCAGATCCAAAAGATTCAAGATAAAAGTTTAATATTGACATAAAAATAATAATACTTCAAGCATACTAACAAAGCAATCATGTCTTCTCAAAATAACATGGCCAAAGAAAGTTATCCCTACAAAATCATATAGTCTGGCTATGCTCTATCTTCACCACACAAAATATTTAAATCATGCACAACCCCGATGACAAGCCAAGCAATTGTTTCTTACTTTTGATGTTCTCAAACTTTTTCAATCTTCATGCAATACATGAGCATGAGCCATGGATATAGCACTATAGGTGGAATAGAATGGTGGTTGTGGAGAAGACAGAAAGGAGAAGATAGTCTCACATCACATAGGCGTATCAACGGGCTATGGAGATGCACATTAATAGATATCAATGTGAGTGAGTAGGGATTGCCATGCAACGGATGCACTAGAGCTATAAGTGTATGAAAGCTCAACAAAAGAAACTAAGTGGATGTGCATCCAATTCGCTTGCTCACGAAGACCTAGGGCATTTTGAGGAAGCCCATCATTGGAATATACAAGCCAAGTTCTATAATGAAAAATTCCCACTAGTATATGAAAGTGACAACATAAGAGACTCTCTATCATGAAGATCATGGTGCTACTTTGAAGCACAAGTGTGGAAAAAGGATAGTAACATTGTCCCTTCTCTCTTTTTCTCTCTTTTTTTTGTTGTTGTTGGGCCTTCTCTTTTTTTTCTTTGGCCTCTTTTTTTTAGTCCGAAATCTCATCCCGACTTGTGGGGGAATCATATTCTCCATCATCCTTTCCTCATATGGGACAATGCTCTAATAATGATGATCATCACACTTTTATTACTTACAACTCAAGAATTACAACTCAATACTTAGAACAAAATATGACTCTATGTGAATGCCTCCGGCGGTGTACCGGGATATGCAATGAATCAAGAGTGACATGTATGAAAATCAAGGCGGCTTTGCCACAAATACGATGTCAACTACATGATCATGCAAAGCAATATGACAATGATGGAACGTGTCATAATAAACGGAGCGGTGGAAAGTTGCATGGCAATATATCTCGGAATGGCTATGGAAATGCCATGATAGGTAGGTATGGTGGCTTTTTTGAGGAAGGTATATGGTGGTGTATGATACCGGTGAAAGGTGCACGGTATTAGACAGGCTAGCAATGGTGGAAGGGTGAGAGTGCGTATAATCCATGGACTCAACGTTAGTCATAAGAACTCATATACTTGTTGCAAAAATCTATTAGTTATCAAAACAAAGTATTACGCGCATGCTCCTAGGGGGGTAGATTGGTAGGAAAAGACCATCGCTCGTCCCCGACCGCCACTCATAAGGAAGACAATCAATAAATAAATCATGCTCCGACTTCATCACATAACGGTTCACCATACGTGCATGCTACGGGAATCGCAAACTTTAACACAAGTATTTCTCAAATTCATAACCACTCAACTAGCATGACTCTAATATCACCATCTTCATATCTAAAAACAATTATCAAGTATGAAACTTCTCATAGTATTCAATGCACTTTTAAGAAAGTTTTTACTACACCTATCTTGGATGTTCATCACTTCTAGGACCAAAATTTCAACCATGCTGTTCTAAAGGACTCTCAAAATAATATAAGTGAAGCATGAGAGATCTATTATTTCTATAAACTAAAACCACCACCATGCTCTAAAAGATATAAGTGAAGCACTAGAGCAAAAACTATATAGCTCAAAAGATATAAGTGAAGCACATAGAGTATTCTAATAGATTCCGAATCATGTGTGTCTCTCTCAGAAGGTGTGTACAGCAAGGATGATTGTGTAAACTAAAAAGCAAAGACGCAAATCATACAAGACGCTCCAAGCAAAACACATATCATGTGGTGAATAAAAATATAGCCCCAAGTAAAGTTGCCGATGGGCATCCCCAAGCTTAGGCTCTTGCCACTCCTTGTTCCATAATCCATCAAATCTTTCACCCAAAACTTGAAAACTTCACAACACAAAACTCAGCAGAAAATCTTGTGAGCTCCGTTAGCGAAAGAAAACAAAACACCACTTCAAGGTACTGTAATGAACTCATTATTTATTTATATTGGTGTTAAACCTAATGTATTCCAACTTCTATATGGTTTATAAACTCTTTTACTAGCCATAGATTCATCAAATAAGCAAACAACACACGAAAAACAGAATCTGTCAAAAACAGAACAGTCTGTAGTAATCTGTACCTAACGCAAACTTCTGGAACTCAGAAAAATCTACCAAAATAGGAAGACCTACATAATTTGTTTATTGATCTAATGCAATTGGAACCAGTATTTTATCACGTTCTGGTGATTTTTAACAATTGTTTCCGTGAACAGAAAGTTTCTGGAATTTTCAGCAGGATCAAATAACTATCATCCAAGAAGATCCTATAGGTTTCACTTGGCACAAACACTAATTAAAACATGAAAACAAATCTAACCAGAGGCTAGATCAAATTTTTATTCCTAAATAGGAGCAAAAAGCAAAAAAAACTAAAATAAAATTGGGTTGCCTCCCAACAAGCGCTATCGTTTAACGCCCCTAGCTAGGCATAAAAGCAAGGATAGATCTAAGTGTTATCATCTTTGGCATGCAATTCTTCAATAGAACATTTGTATCCCTTAAGAGGTTCCTTATTTTCATTAATGATCAAACTCCTAGGCAAGAAATCAAGAAATTAATAGTAACAAAAGGTTCCTTAATGATAGCAAAAAGGTTGGGGTGAACACTTATTGATTTGAGCTCCGCAGTATTCTTACTAGAAGATTCACCCTTATTTTTAGGAACATACATAAATTTGGCGATTTTTGCAGTTGGAGAATTTGGAGTATTTCTTACGGAAGAAAAATCGGACCCTAGATTGGTAATAATCCCCTCAAGTTTATCGATTCTAGAGGAATCTTGGTCTATTCTTTCATTAACCATGGGTTCCTTTTCCTTAAGACTTTTCAATGTAACTCCTACCTTAGATCCATATTAGGTAATTTGATTGTGGATCTTTTTATCCAAATTCTCAATCAATTCCGTAGTGGCAACTTTATTTTCAATAATTTCAAGCCTTTGCATCACATGTTCCAAAGTTAACATAGTTCCATTAACCAAAAGAGGCGGCGAGCCAAATAAATCTATCATAGCATTATAAGAATCAAAAGTATGTCTACCCAAGAAATTCCCTCCGGTAATAGTATCAAGTATATATCTATACCAAGGAGTAACACCTACATAAAAGTTGCGAAGAAGAACGGAAGTAGATTGCTTCCTGCTAGATCTAATTTTGAGCATTGCAAATTCTATACCAAGCATCTTTTAGATTTTCTCCCTCCCTTTGTTTAAAATTAAGAACTTCATTCTCGGGAGACAAAGGAGTAGATAAAGGAGCCATAACGATGAAGCAAGCAAAAAAAAGGCGAACGGAAGAGAGGGCGAATAAAACGGCAGGGGGGAGTGGGGGAGAGGAAAACGAGAGGCAAACGGCAAATAATGTAATGCGAGGGATAAGAGTTTGTGATGGGTACTTGGTATTTCTTGACTTGTGCGTAGACTCCCCAAAGAACGGGCGCCGTAAATCCTTCTTGCTACCTCTTGAGCACTACGTTGGTTTTCCTTGAAGAGGAAAGGGTGATGCGATAAAGTAGCGTAAGTATTTCCCTCAGTTTTGAGAACCAAGGTATCAATCCAGTAGGAGACCACGCTCAAGTCCCACGCACCTACACAAACAAATAAGAACCTTGATACCAACGCGATAAAGGGGTTGTCAATCCCTTCATGGCCACTTGCAAAAGTGAGATCTGATAGAGATGATAAGATAATATTTTTGGTATTTTTATGATAAAGACTAAAAATAAAGAAAGCAAAATAAACGGTAATAGAAATAACGATAGATTAATAAGATAGAGAATAGACCCGGGGGACATAGGTTTCACTAGTGGCTTCTCACAAGAGCATAAGTATTACGGTGGGTGAATGAATTATTGTCGAGCAACTGATAGAATTGAGCATAGTTATGAGAATATCTAGGTATGATCATGTATATAGGCATCACGTCCGTGACAAGTAGACCGAATCCTCCCTGCATCTACTACTATTACTCCACACATCGACCGCTATCCAGCATGCATCTAGAGTATTAAGTTCATAAGAACGGAGTAATGCTTTAAGCAAGATGACATGATGTAGAGAGATAAACTCATGCAATACGATATAAACCCCATCTTTTTATCCTCGATGGCAACAATACAATACGTGTCGTTTCCCCATCATCCTTTGGGATCGAGCACCGCAAGATTGAACCCAAAGCTAAGCACTTCTCCCATTGCAAGAAAGATCAATCTAGTAGGCCAAACCAAACTGATAATTCGAAGAGACTTGCAAAGATAACCAATCATACATAAAAGAATTCAGAGGAGATTCAAATATTGTTCATAGATAATCTTGGTCATAAACCCACAATATCGGATCTCGACAAACACACTGCAAAAGAAGATTACATCGAATAGATCTCCAAGAGAATCGAGGAGAACTTTGTATTGAGATCCAAAGAGAGAGAAGAAGCCATCTAGCTAATTACTATGAACCCGAAGGTCTGAGGTAAACTACTCACACATCATCGGAGAGGCTATGGTGTTGATGTAGATGCCCTCCGTGATCGAGGCCCCCTCCGGCGAAGCACCGGAAAAGGCCCCAAGATGGGATCTCACAGGTACAGAAGGTTGAGGATGTAGAAATAGGGTTTTGGCTCCTGTTCTGATGTTCCCAGGGTACGTAGGTATATATAGGAGGAAGAAGTAGGTCGGCGGAGCTACGAGGGGCCCACGAGGGTGGAGGGCGTGCCCAGGGGGGTAGGCGCGCCCCCTGCCTCGTGGCCTCCTCGTTGATTGCTTGACGTCCACTCAAAGTCCTCTGGATCACATTTGTTCAGAAAATCACGTTCCCGAAGGTTTCATTCAGTTTGGACTCCGTTTGATATTCCTTTCCTTCGAAACACTGAAATAGGCAAAAAAAACAGCAATTTGGGTTGGGCCTCCGGTTAATTGGTTAGTCCCAAAAATAATATAAAAGTGTATAGTAAAGCCCATTAAACATCCAAAACAGAATATATAATAGCATGGAACAATCAAAAATTACAGATACGATGGAGACGTATCATGAGACAACCCACCATGTACTCCTACATGGCCTCTCACCGCTACCTTTACCAAATCGTGTTCACACACTTAGCTCTCAACAGTAAGACATGTTCACCACATTCCAATTCATCCCCGATGAATTAGACCTAACTCAACTCTAAGCAGTAGCAGGCATGACAATAAGCATGAATGAGTAGGCACATCAGGGCTCAAACAACTCCTACTCATGCTAGTGGGTTTCATCTATTTACTGTGGCAATGACAGGTCATGCAAAGGAAAGGGGTTCAAGTACCACAGCATGTAACAATTGAATCGTTGTTTCCCTAATGTAGTAAAAGAGAGCAGAACCAAGAGAGTGGGATTGTATCGGAATGAACAAGGGGGTTTTGCTTGCCTGGCACTTCTGAAGATAGTATAGCTCTTCACCGGTGTCATCGAACTCATCGTCGGAACATACATCTACTGAGGGGGAACAACCACCGACTAGCAAAGAAGGAACACAATCAATGCAATGCAACAATATGATGCATGATCACACTACAAAAAAATACACTTCCGTGATGATACGTGTTTGTCACAGTAGGTCGCGTTTTTTGTCATGCATGTACATCCATGATGATTTTATGACAGAATCAAGATAGTCATACATCTTTGTCGTCAGAGAAGTGTTCCATGACATTATCAAAATTATCATCACGGAAGTGTCCACTTCCATGACAATAAATCCCGCGTCACATAAGTGCTTTCGTCAAGGGTGACCAACATGTGGCAGCCACCGTAACGGAACGCCGTTAAGCTATCGGGTCGGGTTTTGGATCCGATAACCCGTTAACAGCCCGACCAATGGGGATTTTCCGTGTAAAATCATCATTGGTGGAGGAAACATGTGTCGGTTCATCGTTGGGACAGATGTCATCCACTCATTGGACGAAGGCGCCTATGATACGTCGACACGTGGCACGGCCCAACAGAGGCCCATTCCTGTGAAAAGGCCGGCCCGTTTGACTTGGTCAAAAGGTGGCGGGCCGGCCCATGGAAAGCCTGTTAACGGCATGTTCGCATATTGCCCATTTACAGCCCGCTAACCCAAGGCTCGTTACGCCCTATCCGAATTAGGCCCAGTAGCGTCATCTGGGCCACCCAATATGATTCCAGCCCGTTCTCACTTCTGGCCCATGTATGGCCCATGACGTCTTTTGGCCCATATGAGGCCCTATGTAACTCTTGGCCTATTAACGGCCCGTGGTGGCGGCCCGTAATGAACAGTGTATCACTTTACACCCGTTAACGACCCGTGGTGAAACTGGCCCGTAATGAACAATGTATCACTTTATACCCATTAACGACCCTTTATTCCCTTGGGCCGTTTCCAGCCCATGTTATCTTTCGGCCTTCTCGGAGCCCATTTATTCTTGGGCTCATTTCCAGCATTTGTTTACTTACGGCCCGTTACTGTCATTTTCTGCTTGTGGGCCAAATTCAGCCCGTGGTTACAGTCGGCCCATTTGTGGTCCGTTAATACGTTGGTTCGTTTCATAGCGTCATGAAATACGGCCTATTAACAATGGCCCGTTATGGTCGGCCCATGAACGGACGATTCCAACTCTAGCCCGTTTACGGCCATAATCTGACATATTCTTGGCCCATGTTATCATCTTGCCCGTATAAGGCCCATTGATGATCTGACCCGTAGAAGGCCCATTGTTTCTCTGACCCATAGAAGGCCCATTGTTTCTCTGACTGTAGAAGGCCCACTTGTTTCTCTGACCCGTGGGAGGCCCAATGTCACTCTGAAGAAATATTAGCCCATGGTTATTGTAGCCTAGTTTTAAAAATAGGTTATTGCAGCCACTAGCAAACCACGGAAAAGAACTGCAATGACTACATGCAAACAAATAAACAAGACAACAAGGAAATAAATAAGCAAGCAACTTACGCTAGGCTATCACGGCTATCACATATTACATCCACCGGGTATCAAAGTTCGCCACCAGTGCAAATAAACGCGCCGACAAAAGAATATACAAAACTGAGAGCACTTCAGAAGGAACTAGGCCTGGCAAGCTCGGGTTCCAAGTAGACCTCAGTTGTGTCAACGATAGATGCATCAACACTAGATTTAAGGCATGATGGTGCGCATGGCAGTCCTCTGACATCTTCATTGCATCTTTGACTTCAAGTCGAGGCTGAAATTTGAAGCAAGCCTTTCCGCTTTAAGTTGAGGCCGAAGAAGTCGAACTGATTGAGGCAATGATCGCACAAAGGTTGTCTCACACCTGCTGGTGAGTAGCTTCAACTCACTGTCTTCATCAAGACAGGACCTTGGGGTCATCTCGCTGTCCACAAGATGGTTTGGCTCACTATCTTCCCTAAAGTTTTACCTGGAGTAAGAGATACGACTTTGAAAGAGAAACAAGGAGACACGTAACAGGTTTCACAATTACATAAGCAAATAAATGGATCTATTCTGCATAAGGAACATGTTTTTACAACTATAATTTGATACTGGTAGTTGTTGCAAACATCCAATCAGATGTAAACAGCAAAGCAAACGGCAGCGGAGGAAATGATGCCTATCCAAATCTATACTAGAACAAAGTTTGAAGGCTTGAGAAGGATAAACTTACATTACATGTTAAAACGGGCTGGACAAAGCCCTTCTCCATGTTGATGGAAGGATAATTCAATAAATTCCCCAAATAAAATTCTTTATAAGCGTTGCCATTATTCTACATTTTGCAAAGAGTAAATATAGATCAAATAATATTGGAAGAAAGCAGAGGATAATGAAGCTCGAGTGCGGTGATGATACATAATAAAATAGCAATTAATTAAGTACAACGTTACAAGGCAAAAGGAGAGAGAGGTCTTGACAAGAGCAATGCAGAGCCCATTATTGTTTTGAGATCGTATGATCCTTTGAGCAAGGAGATTCATCTGAAATTAGTTTTCATACAAGAGACAAGGTAAGGCACAAGCAGAAATTTAGGAGTTCAAATTTTCAATTGATATCATAGAGCGATTGCTGACGGCTGGGCTCCCAGCGATTCTAATAGGGGTTTGGCCCTTTGGAGTAGGGAGTAAAGTGTGAATGCAGTTGGGCCTGTGTTTTCTGTGGCTCTTGATCTATCTGATTTAACAGTATCACTACCTTTTCCAAATACCTAGTTTGTACTCCTTGAGGATATGCACTCACCCTCTTCCTTTTGGACATCTATTACGAAAGAACAACATTTATTGGAAAAACATAGTGTGACGACACATGGAATAGGTACAGAAAATGGATAGGTATGGCATATAATCATATATGATGCTTAAACTAAGAAGATGGTGTAACAAAGTAGAAGTAATGCAAGAGGTCGGATGCAAAATATAAAGTGCGACCAATACAACTTTGCAAAGTTAGAGCAAGCACCTTGATGGGTGAATAAGATAGGCCATCCTCCACCATGCCAAGTTTGTTAGCCAGTGGATTGTTCCGCAATATTCCTCTTGTGCGCCCATTCTTCATATTCATTTTGATAATGTTGAATATCTGACATGCATGAAAACATAAAAACAAGTGAGATATTCTTTGTAATGCAGAAGTGATTCTAATCCAATACTGCCTCCCTGTAAACCCCTTTGTGCTATCTCTGCAATTCTTTTAAAAGATGCCATGCATCTTTGTAATTTGTTGTGTGCATTAATATAATGTGGCCTACTACTCAAAATATGAGAGCTCCAGTATGACGGCACTTCGCAGATGATAGCTTCAACATATAGTAAAGAAGAACAATTTGACTGACTTTGTGATTCAAAATATACTAAGGGAGAACAACTTCGACTGACGATCGACCGCAAGAGAAGAGTATCATCTTAAAGAAGAGCGAAGAGCAAGCAGATTGAAGATATTACAAGTCTTTCAATACAATGTCGGTTGGCCACCCATGATGAACAAGAGCACCTGAGAGAAATACTATTATTTCCGGTCTCTCCATATGTGGCTCACATGCATTTCGAAACTAAAGTAGGAACATTTAGCTCACAAATTAAACATCTCTCGGTTTACTAATATCAGCAATAATATCATATATGAATTTGTACAACTAAGCTTGTTTAGCTCGATGGGTGGAGCAGTGCTATTATGACACGAACCACGTAGCTGATTGTGGTCATCATAAAATGGGGAAAACATAAGCATGATGAGTACAGTGTGGACCGTGGCAGTTAGATGGCAGATCTAAAGCTGCAAACCGCGCAAAGGGTAGTTAGCAACCGATGTTTACTTTGAAATAACAACTAAGATTTGGTATGGACAAGAAAGTACGGTCAACAAGTGACAAAGAAATGGAATTATGTTGTCTCTCTATATGTCGCGACATGCATTTGGAAACTCAAGTGGGACCTTTAGCTAACCAATTAAATGTGTCGGTTAACTAATATCAATATCATATCACAATCATATTTGAACAACTAAGCTTTCGAATTCTGAATGTTGTGTTGTTTAGCTTGAAGGGTGGAGTAATGCTAGTACGATAGAAAGCACCTACGCAGATCATAGTAGAGTAGATAAAAGGGGAAAACCCTAAGCATCAAGAGAAAAATCAGGAAAGTGGAACTAGCTGGACCAGTGGGTGGCGCACATGCTTTTCGAAACGAATATAGGAACATTAGGTGACCAATTAAATGTTCTCTGTTTTAATGATATGAGCATCATATCAGATTCGTATTTCAACACATAAGCTTTGGGTTGAGGTCTTGAGGAGCAGTGCTAGCACGACACGAAGCACCTACGATGATGGTAGTGAATATAAAGGGGAAACCATAAGCTTTACGAGTATAGTGCCCGTGCCATGGCGGATCACGAAGATGCAAACGGACAAAGCTATTTCGCAACCAATGTTTGCTTTCAACTAGCCACTACGATTTGGTACGGACAAGAAAAGTACAGTAAACAAATTACGATCTATTTTCCGGGTGAGATCAATAACTTAAGCACATATGGAAGAGTACCACCTCTCTTGCACCGTGTAGGCCTATGCTGATACATTGAGGGTGCTGCGGGTGCGATGGCTGTCGGCGGGGAAGAAGTCTTTAGGCGGCAGACGGCGGGTCGGGGATATATCTGTTGTCGTGGACGAGGCGGTCGTAGGAGCGGCAGCGGCAAGGTGGACGACGGCGCCGATGAAGCGAGAGGAGGCGATGAAAGGATCTGGTCCAGCGCCGTGGATGAGAGGCGTCCATCTCTTGCGATGGGACGACGGGTAGGGGTAGCGGCTCCGGCAAGGTGGAGGATGGGGTGGCGGACGGAGGAGGAGGCTGGCGCATGATCACGGAGGTTGTCGTGCCGCCGACGGTGTATGAATGGGGAAGTGGAGGGGAGGGGGATCTGAAACTTTGGGACGCGCTTCTCTGAAATGGGGGAAAGTCACGAAGTTATCCCCCGTTTAAAATTTCTGCATCGCGTCGGTTGGGGATAGGACGGTAATCTCGCATCTCCCAAATATTTGCCGGTAACTATTTCGGGCGAGGAGAGGGTGTTTTACCGCCCATGGTTGGCGCCCACGGTGTATGAACGGGGCTGACAGGTAGGGCGGTTGTGTCATGTTTGATGGAAATTACACATCTGCCCCTATTTAAAATATTAGCCTACATCGATTTTGGACGAGGAGATTTGTTTTGCCGCCCACCGTGTATGAATGGGGAAATGGAGGAAGAGACACATGTCTTTCGAATGAGCTTGAATCAAATGTGTTTTGCCGCCCACGTTTGGCGCCCACCGTGTCTGAATGGGACCAGAGGCCGTTGTGTCATGTCTGATTGAAGTTACTAGTCTACCCCTATCGACAGCAGCGTAAATCCGGTCGATAAGGATGTCAAGTGTCAGGGGTAGACAGTAATTTCCATCTATAAACACTTGCCGGGCAGCCCACAAATTATAGTGGGTGTTTAGCAACCGTTCAAAACTTGGGAGAATTAGCATTCACGTTTGCCCTGGGACCTGGCAAACTAAATTCAAATCCAATTTGTATTCGAATACGAATATCAACAGATAATTGTACATTTTGTTATTTATTTCTTCCAAACCACAACAAAGATTTATTCCACCTTTATATATGATTATGATTTAGAAATGCCGTGATCTCTGAATTGATGGGTTGGTTACACTCGATTCAAACAGTTATTTCATCCAATACAATATGCTCACACGAAAAACAGTTCACCTTATGTCAATCATACAAGTACTGAGGATTACCTCGCCTAAAAAATTCAGATCATTACAACACATGGACAACATACGGGGTCTTGCAGCATAATCCATTCAGAGACATGACACAACATGCAAGTACAATAATCTAATGATAATTTCAACTGGTATCTAGAGAAGAACCGGGATTACCTTCGGCTTCAGATAGCAGAAACAGCAGGACCTCCTCCGTCTTCAAATGCAATATTCTTACTTCCTCCAATTCTTGGGTTGCTTGCATAATGCGTGCCGCTAATTCCGTAATTTCCAGCCTCAAGATAAAGATTACCTCATTCATGGCAGCCACACCATCTCTTTACGCTTCTAGTAGAGCCTCAAGCACTATAATATTTGTGCTTTCGAGACTGCTCTCGGCGGTGTTGCCTCTGAACTGCTACCATCTGGTAACATGGATGGCGCCTTTGCTTCCACAAATAGATTACGGGGTTGTACATTGTGTCCTAGTGTGAGCGGCATCTGAAAGGTTTCCATTGGACATAAGTAAGAGATAGTTATCGTATGATCCAGGCGAAGCTTACATGGTAAATGATGGACGAATTATTGCCGAGCATGGCAAACTATATTTAAATGGTTCAAAGCAGCATCAGCCGAAAAGAAATTAAAATGGTAAGATGAAACTAAGGATGTAAGTGGCAAATAAACAACATCCGCCATCCGCCAGTCCCATCTAGTTAGTTTTTGCTACCTCCCTAGTTCATTTTTCTCAAAAAACAAAAACTCTTTTGAACTATCATACCACTAGTGGATTTTAATCGGGATTAAGTGGGACCCAATTGACATCCCTAGTTGAAAGGGAGTGTACAACCGCTATATTTAAGTTGCCAAGGCATCTAAGCAGTTGAAATAATCTGAGAAAGCACTTAACAGTGTGGCTTCATACAAACTACGAAGACAGTCTTGTGATGAAGTTGAGAGGAAAAGTTAAGGACTCAAATGAAATAGGCATGCATTTCTTTACGATAGTACAACAGCCTTTAGCGACATATTGGCCAACTTCGGTATAAGCGTAACAACAAACAAGCATTGAATCAAGCAATACAAAGAAAGCGGAACAACTGAACTACTTGTAATTCGGTAGGATTACACGTTGAGGGCACAAGCCAAGAAAGCAGCCCACTCGCATTACATTTCACATGTACTAAAACACACTAGCTTACCATATGTTGTTGTGAAGCCTAGCTGTTGCTGCAATGTTCTTTGAAGATATCGTCAGCATCATGTGGTTGCAAATCTAGTTGTTGTAGTTTATTCTGCACCATCTATTTAGGTAAAATTAATTTTAATCGCATGCACTGGTCCGAATTGATCATCAATGGTTCATCTAAACTACTGAAAGAAGGGTGTGTGCATACACGACAATATATCTGCTTCCCTCTATTTTTATGCTTGTTCGAGGTGCGGCCCAAAAGAACAAATATTTTGCTTGATGGGGTTGGCAGCTCCATAATTAATAGAAGCATCAAATTAGTCATGCAACTTGGGAAGATCAAGAACACACAAACAAGTAATGAACAGAGGCTCGGAGCGGTGATGTAACAGCTAGCATCGTAAAATGTAGGGTAAAACAAACAAAAAGCAGCGGAACCACATGCTAGTTTGCTGATGTGTAATTAAGCATAGAGAACATTAAGCGGTCGATGGAACCAACAGCGGCATCGTAACAAAACTAAAGCATATTAACTATATGTGCACTTTGGTATGTAATTTAGCACATGTAACATGTTCCTTTGCGAAATATGGCCCTCTGAGTGCAAGCAGAATAACGCATCTCATGATAAATTGAATGATGCCCCGAAGAAATTCAAAGGTGCAGTGCTTATGCTAAGAAAGGGAGCGTAGGCACCGGCCGTTGGATAATAGTACATGATTCTCGGTGGCGTATGGGTATCGTTGTCATACTTGATAGCTAGCGATCGTCAATGGTGCCCGTGTTCTGGTTGAGTTTGGGCCGGCTGTCGCTGTTGCTGAAGCGGCTCCGGTTCTTGGGTTGCGGCGCTTGTCGACATACAAGAAAGCTCATCTATGGTAAGTGAATAGTTCCATAGTAAAGAAGAGAAAAACCGAAGGAGTACAAATTGAAATAACCTGATGAGGCTGTGGCGTCAGTAAAGCAGGGCCGGTGGAGTCAAATATGGCGTCCCTGGAGTGGGTCCGGTGCGATGGGCGAAGGCTTCCGGCGCGTTGTACAGTGCTTTCGGTGAGGCGGATTTGTTGCCGCGGATGAGGGCTTGTATGAAGGGCCAGTGAAGGGGCGGACGAGGGAGTCAGTGAAGGGCCTACATTGTGGTGGACGAAGGCGCCGGTTAAGCAGATCCGGTGCGGTGGACCATGATGAGGGTCAAGGAGATCTGGAGCGGTGGACAAGCCAGTCGCTGAAGCGGCTCCGATGAAGTGGTGAGTTGGCAGTTGGGGGTTCCAAGGTGCGGAAGGTAGATCCGGCGGGGTGTGAGGTCCACCGCTGCGGCAGAGGACTAGATTCGTGACTTGCCGTGGTTGGGGGTCGGGAGGGGCTACTGGGAAGAATGTTGGGGGCAAAGACGGAAAACAATGGAGTTACCAAAGCAGCCCTTTTCCGTTCATGTGGTAGGGGTAAAACAGGAATATCGCAGGGCTAAAATTTCGGGCGCGTGATATTTCGATGTGAGCGAGAAGTTTGAAAGCTTTTGGCACCTAAAATTATAAGTATTCTGCTCTCGTAGGGCCGACTATGATATCATGGCCAACAATTTGTTTGTTTTGCACGCAAAAAAATGTGCAAGTTTTGAAAATCAGTGTCTCCAACTCGAAACTTAGATTGTCCATTCAATTCAAATATGGATCATTGAGCTACTACAAGGAAATACCATCATACGGTCCAATTCAAATGAAATTCCAAATGTGTTTATCCTAAATATGATGACAAAAGCAAAAATGTGTATGTGTATGAATAAAGTGGATGATTATAAAGTTTGAACATGCCCGTATGTGTATATCTCTAGGTTTGATATATGAATTTGAAATCACGAAATCCCGGCTTAAAAATGTACCTCCGTTTGAATGAATTACAAAAGCTAATGATGGAGTCGAATTCCAAAATTCCAATCTTAGGTTTGTAATTCTGGTACATCAAGGTATATCACACATGTTCAAAAGTATCGTTATCCCATAGTACAAACTGTGAAACAAATTGATCAACCATGAGTGCACAATATCTCAATTACGCTAAAGTCCCTCAAATATAGACACCTCAGTGTTTATCTGAAGTCAACCCCCCCCCCCCCACCACCACCGCCACACACACACACACACATAGAGAAGTCGTCCTCTCCCCCAAACACCAACACACGAGCACATTAACACCCCTCTCTCTTATAAAGTCCGGACCCCAACATAGGTCTCTATCACTTTGTATCTCGGGCATGCACACATCTCTTCCCTCACTCTCTAGGTCTCCCGCTATCTCTCTTACCCAAGCACACACACTATGTAGAGTGTATATTTGCCATACACACAAAACGTCGCCCCAAACGTCAATCTCCCTAGTTATGTGGTTCTCGCGCACTCACCTCACACACCGCCCCCGCTGCAAACAAGCACACTTTGTCTCCTTGTGCACCACTCTCCTCTTTCTATCTCTCCCACATGCGGACCCGCCCCAGCTCCTTCCCTGTATACATATATGTCGTGATTCTTTGCATAGCTCCCTAATGTATAATCATTCTCGATTTCACACATTGTTCTCTACACCATCTATTCTAGATCTCTCATGAAGTTCCTATCACACACACGATGACTCGCTTCCCTTGCGTCTCCGTTCATAGGCCAATTTCGGACAACATCAACATTGTCTCCCTATCTATACGCCATTTATGGACACAAACGACCCTTCTCGCCCCCTCTCTTCCTCTCTCTCTCTCTCCGTCGCTAGCTCTCTCTTTCTCTCGCTCTCACACCCCTCTCCCACACACACACTCGATATCTCTTCCAAATAGTCTGCTCCCCCCGCCCGCACCCGTGCTATCTCGCTACTACACATGTCACACCATTCCCCTTTCCCTTATACTAGCTTTACATCATCAGTGGTCTCTCTACTCCACATACACTCTCTCCCTGTAACACACAAACGCGTGCACAAACACACACAGACACGCACAAACACCCATTTATCTGGATCCTCATCTCTCCCCATGTCCCGCATGTGTATCTCACACACTCACTCTCTAATTATGTATATGTGTCTCCACATTACACAACACAAAGCCCCATGTACATGTCTCTCTTTATCCTCCACACACATAGACACAAAGAATCTGTTATCATTGCCTCAGTCTCTAACATATCACACACGCACACTGTCTCTCTCTCTCGCAAACACGCTCAACAAGGGTTTCCCCGTGAATAACTTATCGTCTATTCATCAACTGTCATGGCAGTACGGCGAACACGAGACGTGAAAAAAAATCTACACGTGCTTAGACCACCTAGTATGACTACTAGGACTAGACCAAGCCAAAAAGCGCGCCGCCGTCACCCCCTCCTTGTCGGTGACGGGAAAATCTTTGTTTTACACAGTCGAGAAGTCATTGTGCTAAGGCCCCACATGCCGAGGCGTTGAATAGAATGTAGATGCTAGTTCTGAAGCAAGTATCGATAATACGCTTTTTATCTCCATACTTATATTTCTTCTCTTATAAAAACCGAGTTGGTGATGATGGTGCGTGTGCCATCTTGCAATATAGACCGTCCGATCTATATCGGCGGATGGAAATTAAACTAAAAGATACCCACACCCCTCTCCACATTTGCAGACAAGGCCTTCCCTCGTTCATCCTTATCTCCAACAAACCTCATTGTTGAGCAATTAAGAAAGGAAGCCTCTGGAACAAACTGGCCTGGTGGCCGCTACTGGCATCGTCAATCCCCATGCCTCCGCTCAGTCCGACCACCAACCACCCCCACACCCCACTCCTCTTCACCTTATCTCATATTACTCGAGATATCATTAGTTTTTACATATGGGATTACTCCCGCAAGGGTCAATCACAACAAGTGTTTTATAAAAAGATGCATATTGATGTTCCGTGCAATGCACGGATCTTGCTAGTACTCCTACACAAGACTAAGTTGGTGATGCTGGTGTGTCTGCCATCCGTCGTTTCTGACCATTAGATCTACATCTAAGATTGTGAGGTAAGTTGTTGCCTCTTCTCACCAACATCCCACTTGTCTACCAATTTGCATAAAAAAACCATAATTAGTATCTTAAAACCAACCACATCCCTCCCTGACCTCACCAAAACAGCCCAAGGAATATATTCTAATTGAAACATAATATATCTCTAGTGACATATGTATATCAAAATTAGGGTGTTTTGTACCAAGTTTGTGAATAAGTATTATTCTAATTATGATTCGTTGCAACGGACATGAACATTGCTAGTATTTCCAACCATGCATTTTTTCCTAGTATTCCATAGTTTCGAGTTTTCCATCAAGATATTAGTCACTTATGGTTGATATTTAGTTTCAATCATGTACACATATGCACTATGTAACAAGCCTTTCTTATTGGCTTCCAAAGCTTAACTTTCACTCCTACTTACAATATGTAGAGTATTTAACAAAAAACTACCACTTTCAACCAGCCCTAGGAAGAATCTATTGTACAAAAAATAGCAAAAACATACCCAAAATTTCTTAATCCACGCCAGAAACTACTACCTAGTACTCCTACCGATTAGGTTCGTTTAAACCTATTTATGACTGGGTTGGCCCACACGTCCGTGCTGACGAGGCAGCTTAAACCAACACATTTTGTTTGACCGTTGACACGAGGGAACCACATCTGACTTTCTATCCTGTTATTCCCCCTCAAATCATTATTTTTCCTGAACATTACTTCAAACAATACTGATGGGTGTTCGTCGGTGGCGCCGGTGATGAGCGACTTGGTCACCGCTCCGCCGGACGGGCCGGACGCCGCGCTAGCTTTCGCACGGGTTGGCAGGCTGGCCCGAGCGTGACCCACGAGCGAGCAAGCCGCTACCGCCTTCGCCGAGCCGGATGGCTGGCCTTAGCGCGACGCCAAGACGAGCAAGCCGTCGCTGCCGTGCCAATCTAGCTAGCAAACCTTGCAGACAAGCAAATGGATGGAGCTATCTTGGCTAGCTAGTGGTCGCGGCCGGACGGAGCTGGCATCCGGCTGCCGCAACATGGGCTCCGCACCGCCGACGGTTTTGACCCGCATATGGCGGTAGGCTGCGTCCCATGGCCGAGGATGACTAGGTGGACGGGCGGAGGTAGGAGGTCACTCGAGGATTTTTGTTAGTAAGAGCATGTACAATGGTTGATAAGGTAGTCCTATCTTAAGTCTGCCACGTATGCAAGTGGTAGTAGTTTCTTGGCATTTTAGTGGTTTCTTGCATTATTAGGGGTTTCTTGTAAGGAACAATGTATGTACTACTAGCGACAAAAGGCGATTCTAGGTTGCGTTGTACTCCAACGAGTACTACTAGTGGTCGCAGAAGTGTATACCTCGTTTTGTGTGTTTGATCCCAGCCGAACGCACGACGGCCTTTAAAAAAAATAGTACTACTACACTTCGGTGCGAGCCAATATTTTACATGGGTAGTTTGAGTTTTGAAGTCAAATGAACGTGCGGCCCCACAATCTGGATGCACTGGACAACCTAGCCACGTAAACGGGTTTTCCTTCCCAGCATCCCGTGGCTCGCGTGCTCGCCCTAGACGCACCTCGCTTGCAGCTTCCTCATCAGCTAGTAGCATATTTAAACTAGCGCCTCCCAATTAAGCCCGAGGAGCCGGAAAAGTTCAAGGGGCATTGGGAACTGTGCAATATGGCTCGCTTTGTAAAGTGCTCTTCTTCTACTCTGTAGGTTGTGGCGTTGCACGCATGGACTTCACTCCATTATCGGCTCTACTATAAAAGAAATTCCTCTTGACGTGTTTTTTTTTGAAACAGAGGCAAAAGCTTTGCTTCATCTCATTCATAAATAAGGAACTACTAACAAAGTTCGACGAGATCCATTACACCTCCACAAATGGAAGCGAAAAGCCTAGTCTCGATGTATCAAATAACTCAAATGTTACGCTTGATAAGGCATCGCTGATAAACAGGCTGCTAGTGTGTGCGTGAGAGGAGCGGCTGAGTAGGCCAACTACATGAAAGGAGCGGCTGAATAGAGCACCGAGAGTACCCACTAGGCCACTACGCAGGTGTACTTCCCCTGCATTGATAGTACAGCGATGGTTCTAGAGAACATTAGTACCCTCCACTTCCAACTGTAGCTCCTTGGCCTACGAGATTCAAGAGTTCAAAACCGTGCACTATACTAGTAGACTAGACTAGAAGTACAAGACATCGCACTACTAGTTGAGAAAAGTAGTACTAGTCTGCTTTCTGATGCAATCGCATTCTCCTCAAATCATATAATGTAAGACGTTTTTGACACTAGTTGGCGTGTAAAAAATGGCAAAACATACCCAAAATTTCTTAATCCACGCCAAAAACTACTACCTAGTGCCAAAAATTTCTTACTAGTGCTATTATTTACAGTATAATGCAATCCCATAACGTTCCATAATGCTAGTACTTAGTAGTAAATAATAGCCTCACCTCTTCGTTGAGGAACGATCTACAGTTGGAAGGGAAGAGGCCATGCGGTTACTACACTCTTATCTCCTCCTCGCCAGTTCCCCTCCCCCCGAAGAGAAGGCAGTTCATTGCTGCTCCCATGGATTCGCCAAGCGGTTCTCCTCCTCGTCGGGGCTGGGAGACCTTGGACGATGATCCTCTGGGAGAAATCGCATGCCGCTCCGACGTCCTCACCGCCACAAGACTTGGTGCTTCCTGCACCAACTTTTTCAAGACGCAGCTAAAACAGGCTTGGGAAAAGGCCATGCTTGTTGGTCTTCCATGCGTCCTCGTGGAGAAGGTTCTTCTATGGGACAATCTTTTGAAGAGTCCACCACTCCCTGGCCATGGTTGCACGTTGACTCCGCTAGAGTCGTCGACGTTGAGAGGTAGTCGGATTTTGTCCGATGAGCGGTCAAGATGGAGTTTGATCATGAAGTACTTAGTTATTCCATTTCCATCCCGTAATTTCTCCGCTGCCCACCGTCTTATATATAGGTCCGGGTCGGTGCCAACGAAGATTGGCTTGCATACCTCCGGCCGGATACCACCATCATTTTACACAACATCCACAGCAGTGCGGCCGTTCCGGTAGACCCCTTCTCCACCATTGGGATCGGCCTTCCGGACTGGCTGGGCTTGAATACGTATGATGATGCCTACATGAGATTGAAGAAGATAGAAATTATGGACCTGCCGACAAAGCAACGCGGCTACGACGATTACTATCTCATCGCGGTGTTCGACATATGGATTGCCATCAATGCAAGAGGCAGTAACAGCAGAGGCTGGCGCATGTTGGCGGCGGCAGATTTGTACCCCTACACGTTCGAAGACGACGTGCGCCATCTAGGCCGCATCTTCGCTGTGACAATCCAGGGGACTTGTTTCATCTGGTTGCCATCCTACGGTTCGGGAGATTACAAGCGGAATGCACAAACCATCATTTGCATCCCTAACGGTACTCCACTATTTTGCAGGGACCAGTCATCCCCCGATCAAAATAAGATCGTCGATCCTGGATGTGCATTTGCATCCGCGATTTGGTCTAACCTGGAACCTTGTAGCTGACTTTGGCATATTGGGATCAACTATCTTAGCGATGCGTTACCCATGGTACCACCGATGTGCAACATGGTCACACAATCTACCACGATCGGACCATCACCATCTACCCGGTATTCCATTTTAACCCTCTCGCCTTCTCTTTCATTGTTGTACTAGTAGTATACTTAGTAGTACTAGTAGGAGTACTTTTTACCTTGGAGGACGTGTATAGCTAGCTAGGCCCTTGAAGACTTGAACCCACTAGCTGCCACCATTTTTGTTTTTCCATGTCTTACTATCTCATCCATGTAGCCGAGAGTGGCTATATATAATAAGCCGGTTATTTTAATTCCTCTATACCGGAGTAGTACTATTTGCTGCACAGTATTGCTGACCGCCATATTGAGCACAACATTATTATGCATGGACCTTGACTATGTACGTCACCATGTGTCCAGATCTGGGATGCCGCGTGTACCAGATGAACGGCGCCGAGTTCGACCCCTGTGATGCTACGTGGGTGCCGAGGAACACTCTTGGAGAGTACTCGCTTTTCATCGGGGACAGCTACCCCATTGTGAAGCGGATGCCACCTTCCGTGCACGACACGGAAGGCCTGCTGTTCATGAAGCATGGTTGTGTCTTCGATGTGCACCACGGATGAATGACATCTTTGGGACACGATATCCCTGATTTATGCCGCTTCAACTTGGATGAGTCTCCATCGTGTGGAACCGGACTAGAAAGCTGCGACAATGATTCCCGTCGCCCACCGCTATGGATCGTGCCATCCATGAAGAACACCTGGGACTGGAACCTGGAGGAGGACATGTAGCCCATCTATAACGTGTAAGTGGAGTATGGTAATTGTGAACGGTAGTGTTGTGAATATATGTAGACTAGTCATGCACAAAATTATCACATGAATTGAAGATGAACTTGTGTGGCATACTGGCATTTGTCCTTTAGAATTTATTACTAGTAAATGTGTTATGTGTACGTGCAACTTGTGTGGTTGTTGCACGGGCTCCAACACGCTCCTTGAGAAAAAAAGGTGGCACAGCTTTGGATATACGTGATGTGGCGGCATCATACAGTAGCATTGTTCGCTACAGTTGTAGTACACTCGTACTAGGACGACAACTCCTATAAAACCTTGCGCTTGGATCTTTGCCTCTTCAGGAGGTTCAACAGTTCGTACTCGTGTGAACCTTGCACCTGGCTCTTCGCCTCTTCGGAAGGTCCAACAATGATGATACTACAGTACAATATGCTTCTGGCAATATGCGAGGGCGAGGGCGAGGGCGAGGGAGAGGGAGAGGGAGAGGGCGTTCTAGTCAAAACCCTCTCCTCGTCCTGCGAACCATCGCGCGCATGGGCGAGGGAGAGGCGTAGTAAGCAAGCTTCTCCTCGTTCAGCGAGTTGACGGGACACATCAAAGCAGTACTAGTACTAGTAGTAGTCCATACTGCGTCCTTTCTGATTAATATGGCTTAATTTGAAACGAGAAAATACACCATGGCGGTCAATGTATGTAACAATACGCTTTACGGTCACTATATATAGTTTTGCGTCAATTATACGATCACTAGCTCATCGTAGAGCACCGTATTGCACCCTACTGACCGGCCACATAGTCGACGTGGCACTTTGTTGACTGGTTAAATTGTCACCTGGTTTCTGGGTCCCACACAGCCGGTTGGTAGAGCAAAGAAACCAGTTAAAAAACTTTATGCAAAGCGCCGACACGAGTCCAACCCTTGCGCCCGAACCGCCTCGGCTGTGTATGTGAGTGCATGCACGTGTCCTCCTCGGTCTTCCAACAAAGAGTGTACATCGTCTATAAAACAAAGAGTGTAGTAGTATATGATGTACATCTACACTTCCAATGCATTTAGCCTTTAATCTAAATCGATATTGATTGACTAATGCACCAACTTGTGCTGTAGGTATAGGCTACATGTCTATCAATTAAAGCATGCAACAGCCTTCATTTAATCTTCTTATCTCAATGGTCGCATGCACACATAAGTCTGCTACTTTTGGGCGTTAATTATACCCTGGTCAATGTGTAAATCTCTAAATGTACAGTCTTTCACGGACGTAGGGAGTAGGTTGAGCACTTGAGCGTGAGCGTGTGTGTTGCGTCGTGTGCTGTGCGCCGCATGGGTGCGTGAGTGTTGCGTGCGTACATGTGGAGTACGTGTGAGTGTTGCATGTTGCATGCATGCATGCATGCATGGGGCTTACTCCCTCCCATTGACATGTTCATATTTCAAGCTTCCTCTGTTCCCTCCATATGGTGATACTCCCTCTGTTCCCAAATAGTATAAGTAAAAGCCTCCCTCTGTTCCCAAATACGGAGTATTTGTCTTTCTAGATTTCAACAAGTGACTAGGTACGGAGCAAAATGAGTGAAGTGAGCATAGAGGCATAGGGATATCAGAGAAAGGAAGTCCTCGCGATTCATTATTCCCCATCCCGGTCGAGAGAACTATTCAACTAGTCTTTGCGGTGAAGTGAAAATACACGCCGCAATGTATGGGACACGTAATTAATAAGCTGAACCAGCATGTTGGTGTTACTAAATCAGCCTTACCCAAAGATCGCCATCATGTTTGCCAAGAGAGCACGCTCAAGAATACGCCACGCACCTCATCCTCCATTAACTGACATATGGTCCCTCTTGTGGTAGACCCACATGTCATCGGTGTAACTATTTACACTCCGAAGGACGGTGCCTATATCCTGGTAGTAGTACTAGTAGAATTGAGATTTAATGCACTTTCTTCCCCTTCTTCCACTCTTCTTCCTCCTCTCTTCTTCTTCCTCCTCTCTTCCCCATCGTTGGCCGCACACCATTTACCCCCACTCACTGCTCGCCCGCCCGCGCCATCTTCCTTGGTAGCTCACGCGTACCATATCACCCCGCTCCTTTGCTTTCGGCCACACGAGGAGAAGCTTCTTCGCCCGCCAATCCACTTCCCGGCTCGCAGCACCGAAAACCCCAATGACAGAACCGACCGACACGCAGAGCCATGATTGGAATTCCTCCCATTGTTCTCTTGGAGCAGATCTGTAGTCGTATGGACCTACTCAAGACCGTCATTCGCCGCCGCAAGCTCGGTGTCTTTGTACCGTCTACTGCTCAGAACCGCCGGGCTCTTTTCAAGACACCCTGCTTGTCGATGCCCGATCCTCGCAGGTGGCCCGGACACCGACTTGACGATCCTACGGAGGTTGCCGTGGTGCCCCTCGACATGCTACCACTACCCGTCCACATGTCCTTCATGCGCGGCCACTACTGGGCGGGCATGAAGGCCAACTGGATCGTCCTCATCCACCACACCGGTAGTCCGTGGTGTCTCTTGGATATCTACACCCAGCGAGAGATCACCCTTCCATCGTTGGATACCGCTGCCATCGAGCCTCGCGGCCCGCCGGACACTCTTGCCTACTACGCACGAGACACGTCAAGCTTTTGGCTCGACCTCTGTTTGCAGAAAGTTGTAATCTGCGAAGTGCCCACACCATCAGAAGACTACATGGATTACAAGCTCATTGCCTTGTTCAACATGGGTTTAGTCTATCTCGAATCCGGCCGCCATACATGGTTATGGCTCATCATCAATCTGTTGAGGCAACACTTACATCGATGCTATAGTGCACGATGGCATCGTTTACGCGTGATCGACGCACGATTGGCTGCCTATCTTTGGTGGAATCTATCATCGTGTAATTGTTCTATCTCATCTCAACTTTACCTTATGAATAATGCATTGCTGTTCATTTGTTACAAATTTAGAATGCATAGCATGTCTATAACCACATCATTTCTATATGTTCCTCTTATTTCATAGATTTTTATGAACACACTTGTTATTGTTATAGTTTTTTTTTCGTAAAGGGGGGTCTACCCGGCCTCTGCATCAGAGCGATGCATACGGCCAATTGTTAGAGTTGATATGAGAAAAATTGGCATCTAATGATTGTTAGAATACATATTATGAGCATAACATCATGATTGCTATATGTTACTCTCGTTTACAAGATTTTTATAACAAGCATGTTATTGCTTAGAGTTGATATGAGAATAGTAGTAATAAGTGCTATGGTAGAATATGAGTAGGCGCTGTCATAGTTGTTTTCCTCTCATTGTTACATGATGTTTGAACCATGACATGTTGCTAGAATATGAAAGCCATTGGCTTATTTTTTTAACTTGGGGTATGATTATGACCACGACATTGCAATTCTCTGTCTATGATATGTGTCACTGTTATAATAATCTTAATTCCACACATACTCTGAACATCATTGTTTATTTTCTCATTTTGGTCTCCAATTTGAATTGTTGCAGCAGACGCAAATGCGTTGGCCTTCATGATTCCAGGATCTGGAAACATACCAGCCGATGGGTGCTGGTTTATCGCTCGTTCAGCTGATGGCGGTCATTTGATGCTCATTCACACGTACCAAATTGACCAAACCATGACATCAAACCACATGCAGTACAATGCATGGGGCGTTCGTGACATTGATGGGTATGGCTGCTTTGTGTTCGAGAAAGATCCCAGCTCCGTTGGGCCAGGCGTATTCAACTGGAGGCGGGTTTACAGCCTCGGCAACCACTCATTGTTCCTCGGGCTCAATTATCTGGTCATCCAACCAATCATCAATCATATCACCGGCGATGATTACTGTGCTATGCAACTTCCATTCGCGAGGGGGGCTGTGTTTACACATCATACCATGGGTTTCATGAATCACCATATCTAGAGATTCGTCGACACAGCTTGTTGCGGATAATCTTCGATGTGTGAAAGGCATCAAGCTTCCATGCGATGGATGGCTTTGCAAACCCGACATGCGGCGATGTGTTTCATGCCAATAGCAAATATGCACAACTTGATTCGTGCTGATATCTAGACCGAGCCATGTATTCTGCTGCTATAGCACGACCCTCTTTTGTTGGATATTATGTACTGTTGTTAGTTTGAAGCACTCCTCTGGTTTGAAGGATAGATACCTTCACGGGATCAAGTGCATCCTAACTCCCTGTTTAGGATGTACCGATAATGATGATGGAGATGCTTTGTGCGAAGCCATATATATATATATATATATATATATATATATATATATATATATATATATCGATTAGGCTTCAAGTGCGCATTTGTTAGTTAAACCTATGTATAAATTGTGACACTAAATATGACTAGTAAGTAGTACGGTAGCAGTACTAGTATACGTCGGTCAAATTATTCATCATGTCCACACATTGAATTGACGTGACAACACGCTGCGCGTGAGGTGACACAAGAATCCCGGCAGCGTGTTCGTGTATTCTGGACTTCAGATTTCGAGTACCACTTATCTGTCGAAACCTTTCATCATTCACTTAAAACAGTCGATTGATCATACATTGAGTACCATATAACTAGAATTACCGATGCAAGTAGAAGAAGGATTGGCCGGTGCTGCCGGCTGGCGTAAAGTTTGATCCCACGGATCAGGAGCTGATCGAGCACCTTGAGGCCAAAGTGAGTCTTGACAAAGACGAGATTTCAGTCTCTCATCGATTTGTTCATACCAACCATCGACAGCGAAAGCACGGCATATGCTACACCCAACCCGAGAAACTTCCGTGTAAGACACCGATCGGCCGTCTACTTGCACAAACATATTCCTTTCTTTATAGCTCTATTTTTCTTTTTAGACGCAGACACTGGTGAAGCAATTACAATTTGACAGTTAATAAAAAGTGAAACAAGTGACTGCAACATGCCAAAGATGTTATGAAAATGCCAACTAGGTACACTAAAACCTGTATTCCACAATACTGCAGGTATCACACTCAGTGGCCTAAGGAAACATTTCTTCCAGCGCAATTCCAGGCCGTTCAAAAGGGACACGTGGACGCGTTGCAAGATACAGTCGGAGTGCGGCATGCACGCGATGTGGCACAAGACCGGCAATACCTTGCCGGTGATGGTCAACGGCCGGCAGACGGGCAGCAAAAAAGGTTCTGGTGTTGCACACCAACAAGAACTTCGACCAGTAGAGGACTAACTTGGTGATGCACCAGTACCACCTCGGGGACCTGGAGCAAGAGAAGGAGCGGGAGCTGGTCCTCTGCAAGATTTTCTACCAGACGAACACTAGGGCTAGGAGTAAAAAGATTATAAGTTAGTTTGGTATTGGTAGTTGTACTACGTTGTCGTCGGCAAGTTGGTATTGTTGTTAACGATCTTTTGGTATGAACTTGCATTTGCTTCCAACCATCATGCCAAGGGTCGACGTGGATATAAAGTTGAATCATTTGTTTTGAAACGAATTCTCAGGCACCTGATTTTTATTTGATGGGTAGCATAAGCACCCGCCGCTCGAATTCCCAGTTCTGCAGTTTTTTCGAAACAAGTGCATGCACTTATTATCACGATAAAAAACAATATCCGTGCTGCATCCCGCTTATCGATGCGTGCTTGCAGAATTCTCTCGTTTATTGAGCATGTATATTGTTTTTTCAGTCGAGCAAGTTTCAATCGGGCTGTAGATTGCCCAGGTTGGTTTTGTTTTTAATGCAGACCCAGCCCATGATGACAACGGGGACAAAGATCCAGCAGGTATCTCATCGGCCTCGCCCGCCAACGTTAGTTATATTTTGTCTTACAACATCCGCATGCAGTTTTTTTCTTGAATCAAACACACAGCCCAGTTCTATTTTCCTCTTGAAACGCATGTCCTACATCCGCTTTTCTAATCTCTACCTATATTTTTACTAGTTCATATACACATATCATTATATTGAAAACACATAAAATTCCCTTTTCATATTTACATCCTTATTTTTGTTGTTTTTCCCACCCAAGGTGTTTTTTTTTACCATTGGTTTTCCCTTAAACCAACTCAATTGTCCCACGTCTTATTTGCTTACAAAAACAAAACGATTTTCTTGGCAAATCAATAAGTTCTTAAAAAATGTTTATCATTTCGGGATTACAACAGTTTGGACTCCATCGAAATATGCAAAATAAGGTTGAACTTTTTGACCGTGGTCCTGGGCAGAAAATGGGTTGTAATAAATTACTTAAGAATTAGCAAATTGGCTGCAAATTATAAAAAATAGCAAATGGGCTGCAAATTATAAAAAATAGCGAATGGGCTTTATGTTGTCTCGCCATGATTTGGAGGTCGACTTGTGGGCCTACACAAGGTTTCTTAAAAATAAACTTAGTCAACAATCGACTCTACCAGTCGGACCGTTAGATGTCAATGTAACGGCAATCGTGTTTTCTTCGCCTACGATCTTCACCTTGACCGCCCAAACCCGGTAGAGGAACACTTTGTTCCGCCTCTGTGGCGGCAGTCTTTGCCGGGCAGGCCTCACGGCCCCATCATACTCGCATCCTCGGCACATCTATCCCTCTACTCACCCACACCTCCTGTTATTTTTTCGTGACGGCCGGCGAACGATCAACCTCGTACTCTCCACGGCGTGGGCAGCCATCTGTCGTGTCTTCGTGGCTCCGTGTCGTTCCCTTCAGAGGCCTCGCCGTCGTCCACCGCCTGGTGCTCTCGGCGGCGTGGTCAACGATGTCCATCCAACGGCCGTAGTGCTTCTTCAACCTCTGGTCTTCTTGCCCTACCGCCCAAAGCAGCGGCCGGTCGTGATGCTCTGCCTCCTCCGTGGCCAGGTTGCCGCCGGAGGCCTCACCGTCCCCCATACTACTCCCACCGCCGTGCCATCCCTCCACTCACCCACTCCCCTGTTATTTTGCGGCGACGCAGCCTCACACCGTGATCAAACCGGTGAACTCTCATACTCCTCTCCGCGTGGGCATCCATCGCCGGCGTCTTCCCGGCTCCGCATCGTCCCCTTCCTAGGCCTCACCGCCGCCCACCGCCTCGGTGCTCTCGCGCTTGGCGTGGTCAATGTGGTCAATGACCGACTTCCATTGGAAGAGTATCAGACGTGGAGAGGCCGACAATTTGGGTCCACGGCAGCCGCAAGGAAGTGCCTCCTTATTACGCGCAAAATAATTATTCCTCCACCTGACAGCAGGGACCCACCGGATGGGCCACCAGTATTTCGTGAAAAAAACGTTTCCCCCCTGACTGTTGTGACCCACCGGACGGGCCACCATATTTCGCGAAAAAAAAATGTTTGCCCCTGACTGCTGGGACCCACCGGACGGCCCATCGTATTTCATTAAAAAAACGTCCCCCCCCCCCCCGCTGTCAGCTCGGACCCACCGGAAGTGCCTCCTTATTACACACAGAAAAATGAATACTCCCCCTGCTAGCTGGAACCCACCATGGTGGGAGGCTGACTTGTGGGCCTACTAAGTTGACGGGGACTGAGGGCTTTGTCAACTTAGTCAATATGAACGATTCTAGCTCCAAAGTGACCGTGACGATGTCCATCCAACGCCGCCGTGCTTCTTCAATCTCTGCTCTTCCCGCTCTAGCTCAAACAAGCGCCAAGGGACTGCTCGCTCCTCCTTCCAGCGGCATTTGTCTTTGCCAGCAGCCTCACCGCCCACCGTACTCCCATTGCTGGCCTAGCCATCCCTCTACTCACCCACACTGCTGTTATTCTCGGGCGAGGGCAGATGAACGATAAACCCTCAGACAACAGTCGTACTCCCCTCCGCGTGGGAAACAACTACCGAGCCTTCCCTGCCTCCGTGTCGTTCCCTTCCTAGGCCTCGCCATCGTCCACCGCCCTGGTGCTCTCGGCGCGGCATGGTGAACATGGTCAAGGAACGGCTTCCATCGGACGTGGATCAGACGTGGAGAGGCCGATACCGGGTCCACGGCCGCAGCAAGGAAGTGCCTCCTTATTACGCGCAAAATAATTATTCCTCCACCTGACATCTGGGACCCACCGAAAGGGCCTCTGTATTTCGTGAAAAAAACGTGCCCCCGCTGACATGTCGGACCCACCAGCTATGTTCGCACGCAAGGAAGTGCCTCCTTATTACGCACAACAAATGAATACTCCCCCTGCCAGCTGGAACCCAGCATAGTGGGAGGCTGACTTGTGGGCCTACCAAGTTGACGGGGACGGAGGGCTTTGTCAACTTAGTCAATATGAACGATTCTAGCTCATGTTACCGTACGATGTTCATCCAACGGTCGTAGTGCTTCTTCAACCTCTGGTCTTCTTGCTCCAAATTACCAAACCAGCGCCGGTTGTGCCGCGTGCTCCTGCCTCCCGTGGCCGGCTGTGATGCCGCGGAGGCCTCAACGCCCCCTACTACTCCCACCGCTGGCCAGGCCATCCCTCTACTCACCCACACCCCCTGTTATTCTGCGGTGACAGCAGTCTCACACCGCAGCCGAACCAGTGAACCGTCGTCCCCTCTTCGCGTGGGCATCCACTGTTGCGTCTTCCCCGGCTCCGAGTCATCCCCTTCCAAGGCCTCACCATCGTCCACCGCCCTGGTGCTCTCGGCGCGGTGTGGTCAACGTGGTCAAGGAACGACTTCCATCGGACGTGGATCAGACGTGGAGAGGCCGATACCGGGTCCACGGCCGTAGCAAGGAAGTGCCTCCTTATTACACGCAAAATAATGATTACTCGACCTGACAGCGGGAACCCACCGGACGGGCCACCGTATTTCATAAAAAAAACATTTCCCCCTGACTGCTGGGACCCACCAGCTACATCTTCCCACGCAAGGAAGTGCGTCCGGGCAAAAAAAACGATTCGCCCCTCTGACTGCTGGGACCCACCAGCTACATTTTCGCACGCAAGGAAGTGCCTGACAGTCGGGACCCACCTGGTTGAAGCGTACGTAGCGTTGTCATTCTACTCGCGAACGTGTACGTACATACTGGTCATTGTAGAGGCGTGCATGTGTCGTAGTAGAGGCGCGCACGTGTCATAGTAGAGGCGCGCATGTGTCGTAGTAGAGGCGCGCACGTAGCATGTACACGTACGTACAGCGGCCAGGGTGCAAGAAAGAAAATACGGCCACGTACGTACATACGGATAGGGTCTCGAACGCCTACTCGCGCATACGTACGGCGAGGGCTCGTGTACATGGCTGGGTCGGAACGGAGAAACAGCGTCGTCGTCGAGTTCATGGGGAGACAACGGAATGCGTCGTGTTCATGGGAGGCAACGGAAAGCGTCGTGTTCATCGGGAGGCAACGGAACGCGTGGGAGCCAACCGGCTTGGACGGAACAGGCGATGGAAATGAGGCCTGGCGTACCGCAGAACGGAGGAAACGGCCTTGTGTTCGACTTGCCACGTTCAAAATGGGGTCCTGTTGATCGGGAGGGGTCAGGCGTACCGCAAAATGGAGGAAACAGACCTCCTACGATCGAAACGGGGGTCCTATTGATCGGGAGGGGTGTGGTGTACCGCAAAACGGAGGAAACGAACCTCCCACGGTCGAAACGGGGGTCCTGTTGATCGGGAGGGGTGTGGCGTACCGCAAAACGGACAAAACAGACTTGTGTTGGAGCGCTACGGTCAAACGGGGTCCTGTTCATCGGGAGGGTGTGGCGTACCGCAAAACGGGATCCACGGATACCGATCATCCACCGTCGACCTCCTCCGGCCTCCACGGGCTCCTGTTCATCCAGCCTCCACCGCGCGCTACTCCACCGGCTCTTGTTCAACCACCCTCCACCGTCTCTGTTCATCCAGCCCTCCACACCACGGGTCCTGTTCAACCACCCCTCCACGGGCACCCCTCCACACCCATCTGTTCATCCATCCATCCTCCACACCACGCCGGTCCTGTTCATCCAGAGGCAACGCCACCGCCATCGCTCATCCAACCCCCCGCAACGCCACTCGCTCATCCCAGAGGCGGCATGGATCGGCTTCGGTTAGCAAGATGCAAGGAATCGCCGATCGGGTTCGATTAAAAGCCATCGATCGATCACTCGGGTTCGATAGCAGCGTAACTGCGGTCTGTCGCTCGGGTTCGATTAGAGCCCAACGCCTCGCCCGGGTTGATTAGAGCCAACGCCTCACACACCGCAGCAGCGTCGTGTACGAGAAAGCAGCAGCGTCGCTCGGCCCCGACCTCCCACCGTGGCAGGGAACTCCCGAAATTTTCCTCCCCTCGCTTCTACCACGGTTTTTTCCGTCATGGACGGCCCAAAGAATGTCATGCAGCTGCGTCTCCGGCCCGCCTGTGACGAAAAGCCCATTTTACATCATGATTTTTTGTCATAGAAGTAGGAGCCCACCACATCTATGATGATACCGGGTTTTGTCACAATTATCGTCATAGAAGTGTCATATGTATGACAGAAATTTTTTTGTTCGGCCCAAAATGTCACGGATGTGTCTTTTTTTGTAGTGTCATGACATGGCAATATGCTGTGAGTTGAGCTAATGCGGCTAGCAACGATTTAAATGGAGTTGGTTTGAACACTAGATTCAAATTCAAACTCCACATAAGGCATTTCAAATGCCATTAATTCAAATTGTCATATACAGTAGCTTTAGGTTGCTCAAACATGCATGAAAATGCCATAATCAGATTCTTTGGATTTTTCTAATAATTTTTCATATATAACTTATTTCATTCTGAGCTACAGATTAGTTTCTATGATTGTTTGAAGTTCAAATCATTTTCTGGATTTTTTCTGCTTATTTAGAATTAAACAAAATCCAGTAAATGATTTACTGCATCAGCATGACATCACGCTAACGTCAGCGGTCAACGGAGCAGCCCAGGTCAAACTAACCAATGGGTCCCGCGTGTCAGTTACTAACTAAACTATCCCGGTTTAATTAGTACTAATCCTAGATTAAACTAATTAGGTTTAAACCTGAACTAGGTTAATTAGCGAGCTGGGACCGCATGTCGTTGACCCATGGGGAAGTCAAACAGGGTCAACCCGGGTCAAACTCGCCGGAGTTGTCCCGCGGCTCGTCGCCGGCAAGGCCAGAGACGGCGGAGGGGCTTGGGATTTTCCCGGAGTCGACCAAATCGACTGCGGTTTGGTCCTATGTGTAGCTGGGGTTCGCGCGCGTGGAGTGGAGCCTTCAGCTCACACCGGGGCGGACCCAAACGACGGCGGTGACGATGTAGGCGGCGGCCGGAGTTCGGGTGCACTTGGGAACGAGGTTACGGTGGCCGTGGCATTGCGTGCTTGGCTCCGACGACACCTACGCAGCACGACGAGCATGTGGGTGAACTCGGTTGGAGGCTACGGTGACCGTGGCCACGGCAGCGAGGAGCTCTGGCGGCAGTGTGATTCGTTCATCGTCGGAACGACGGCTACGGCGACAAGCTGAGCACGGGAGCGAGGGGAGGAGGCGGAGTAGCTCACTGCGAGGCCGGCGGAGGTCTCAGCGGCTCGGGGAAGGTGCGGTGCAGGCGGAACGGCAGAGACGATCTCCGGCGATTCGAGGAGGAAGACTATTGCGGGGCAGCGATGCAGATCTCCCGGTGAAGCGTAGCTCGACGAGGAGGAAGAGGGCGTCGTGGCGGAGCTTCTTAGCACATCGGCAGGGCATGGGGTGGCAGGTGGCTGCGGTGGTGGTCGTCGGCGCGCTGCAAGGCGCCCGGCCATGGTGATGGAGGGAGAGGAAGAGAGCAGGGGAGGGCAGGAGCACGAGGGGAAGGACGAGGGGGTTCCAGGGGTTGCGTGGCGTCGATAGCGACGTTCCGGAGGCGGTAAGCAAGCAGGAGGTGGCTGGCATGTGCCAGGGCGCGGCGGGCACACGCCCTGGTCCTCCTGGCGGGAGGTTGGTGGTGACTGGCAGAAGCCAGTGGGCTAGGCCTCTGCTGGGCTGCGATGGGGCGCCAGGTAAGTCCTTCTCTCTCTCTCTAGTTTTTCTATTTATTTATGTTTTCTATTTTCTGCAATGGGTTTTGATTTTATTTAAATACCAGATCATTTCATAAACTTCTGAAAATTATTATGTGACCTTTTAAAAAGTATTCAAAGCCACTTACAAACTTTCAGAGTTATTGGAGTTATATTTAATGTATAACAAATATAACTCCAATGCAAATAATTATAGAATTAACTCAAATGTCCAAAATAAATATTTATGAGCTCCTAAAGATATTGGTTTGAATTTTACCTATGGCCAATGTTTTCAGAGAGAAACATGAACATTTTCTTGGACCTATTTGAAGCAATTTTTATCTTGGTCATTTTCACAAATGATCTCTGAGGCTTTCACATGTACCCATTTCAAATTCATTGAAATTTAAACATGATGCACACATGACTAGCTAGTCTAGGTCATACCAGAACTAGGGATGTGACATTATTGTCTTTCACTTGCACGACCGAACGGTGTGGACAATAATAATAGTGCACGTGCATTGGACTAAGCTGGAATCTGCAAACATTTATTCAACGGGGAAGACAAGGTAATATGGGCTCTTTGTTAGATCAACAATAATACATATGAGAGCCACTCAACTTTTTTTCCATCATGGTCTTCTCCTCTCGACCCCAAAGGAAAGAAAATAAATTTAAAGAAACACACTGAAATATTTTTGGAGTTTTTATTTTTCTAAAGAAGGTAAAACAAGAACGAGAAAAACTATTTACACGGGAAGACTCCCAACAAGCAAAAGAAGAACGAGAGATCTTTTTGGGTTTTCTTTTAATACTACAACTAAGCATGCAAAGAAAGTAAACTAACTACAACTATTTTTTTTGGTTTTTCTTAAGGTTTTTCAAACACACAAGAAGAAAGCGCGAAAAAGAAATAAACTAACATGGATGTTACAATGAAAAAGTATGAACACCGACAACTGAAATGAGTGTGTGAACATGAATGTAATGTCGGTAAGAAATACATACTCCCCCAAGCTTAGGCTTTTGGCCTAAGTTGGTCTAAGGCCACCACTGGCCCGGATGATATCTGAAATCATAGTTGGGGTCATATTATGCTGCGGCAGCTACCGCTTGGCAAGCTGCCTCCTGGAGGTGAGCGGCCTCCGCTGCTCTCTCATATTCATTTGCCTTTGCTCTAGTTATAAAATATCTCCCATTTACCTGAAAGTTAAAGATGGCAGGAGCAGGAAGGGTAATATGGATGGCACACCGTCTATCAAAGATTAATTGGTACTGTTGGAACTGACTGTTCCTCTCAAGAAACTAGTAGCGTACCATAGCATTATAATCAAGAGAAGCAGGTAGCAACTCTATGTCATTCCCTCTAATGGGTACACCAAGATAATTAGCTAAATGAGTTGCATAAATACCACCAAATAAATCTCCCTCTTTAGCATTAAGATGTAATCGCCTCGCAATAATGGCCCCCAAGTTATGTCGCTTATCACCTAACACCGCACACTTGAGGACACTAAGATCTGGAACGCAAAGGTGGCAATGCTCATGCTTACCATTAATGCATCTACCTATAAAGAGAGCAAAATAATGTATGGCAGGAAAGTGAATGCTCCCTATGGTGACTTGTGTGATATTTCTAGTTTCTCCCATGGGGATGCTAGCAAGGAAATCATTGTATTCAGATTTGTGCGGCTCACTAAGAATACCCCATTGTGGAATTTTGCATACATCACTAAAATCTTCTAAGTCCATGGTATAAGATTTATCATAGAGATCAAACAGGACAGTATGAGTATTGCGCTTAGATGAAAACTCAAACCTCCGCACAAAGGAATCGGTGAGGTGATAGTATTGTCGGCACTTGTCTGACAAGAAGTCCTGAAGGCCGGCATTTTGTACGTATGCATAAAACTCATCCTTAAAACCTGCATGAACCATAAATTCATCCAACGGCCATTCACAAGGCTGCACTTGAGCTTCCCTTGGTGGTTCAAGGTTCGACTCACATATCGTGAGCCTCGGTGCTTGCTTCCTGAAGAACCACCTTGGTACATTCTCCTAGACATTTTTCTTCCTTTGAAAATTTCTGAAATTTTTAGTGACTCAAAATAAAAGTGAACCAATGTCAACAAAATTGATAGCAACTACTCCCACAAGTGCCTAGAGGTTACATCATGCATCAAAACTACTTTGGACCATATAAATTTGACATGCAAACTCAAGAATAAGGTCACCACAACAGCAAAAAATTGCAATAAATAAAGCACTAGAACAAAAACTAATTGGACCATTGGAGAAGTCACATACCGAAGAACAATCTCCCAAAGCAGTTTTGTGAATGGAGCTTTGAGCAAGGAGATCGAAAATGGCAGCAAAATGAGCAAGAACACGAGTTTGAGCTGTGGGATGATTTTTTCCGGAGGAAGACGAAGTGGATGGGTGCTGGAATAAGTGGAGGGGACCCACATGGGGCCCACAAGGTTGGGGGCACGCCTAGGGGGTAGGGCGCACCCTCCACCCTTGTGGCCCACTGGTGAGGCCCCCTGGTGTGTGTTCAGTGCCAGAAATTCTCAAATATTCTATAAAAATTATACTAAATTTTCAGGAAATTCGGAGAACTTTTATTTTCGGGACAGTTTTTTATTGCACGGATAATTCAGAAAACAGACGGAAAATACTATGTTTTCTTTATTTATTCTAAAAAATGGAAAGTAAAAGATGGGTACAGATTGTTGTGCCTTCTAAATTCATCCATCTCATGCCCATCAAAAGGAATCCATTAACAAGGTTGATCAAGTCTTATTAACAAACTTCTTCTGAATGACATGCAACTGGAGAATTTTTTAATAACACTAGGTTGCCTCAACGGGGATATGCATGTCCCCAACAATAAGAATATCATATTTGTTTTTGACAGTAGGAAGAGGGAATTCAAAACCTCCAATAGTAATAGTTGAAAATTTTCCAAAAGAATAGATACTATGAACTTGAGGTTGTTTCTTGGAAAGTGTACCGTATGCTCATTACCATTAACATGAAAAGTGACATTGCCTTTGTTGCAATCAATAACAGCCCCTGCAGTATTCAAAAGGGTCTACCAAGGATGATCGACATACTGTCGTCCTCGGAATATCAAGAATAACAAAGTCCGTTAAGATAGTAATGTTTGCAACCACAACAGGCACATCCTCACAAATACCGATGGGTATAGCAGTTGATTTATCAGCCATTTGCAAAGAGATTTCAGTAGGTGCCAACTTATTCAATTAAAGTCTATGATACAAAGAGAAAGGCATAACACTAACACCGGCTTCAAGATCACATAAAGCAGTTTTAACATAGTTTCTTTTAATGGAGCATGGTATAGTTGGTACTCCTAGATCTCCAAGTTTCTTTGGTAATCCACCCTTAAAAGTATAATTAGCACACATGGTGGAAATTTCAGCTTCAGGTATCTTTCTTTTATTAGTAACAATATATTTCATATACTTAGCATAAGGAGACATTTTAAGCATATCAGTCAAACGCATACGCAAAAAGATAGGTCTAATCATTTCAGCAAAGCACTCAAAATCCTCATCATCCTTTTTCTTGGATGTCTTAGGAGGAAGGGGCATGGGTTTCTGAACCCATGGTTCTCTTTCTTTACCATGTTTCCTAGCAACGAAGTCATCATAATGTTGATTCTTTGATTGTGGGTTATCAAGATCAAAAGCAGGTTCAATCTCTACATCATTATCATTACTAGGTTGAGCATGAACATGAACATCATTTTTAACATTATCACTAGGTTCATGTTCATCACCAGATTGTGTCTCGGCATCAGAAATAGAAATATCATTGGGATTCTCAGGTGTATCTATAGCAGGTTCACTAGCATGCAAAGTCCTATCAGTTTTCTTTTTCTTTTTATTAGAAGGACTAGGTGCATCAGTATTAGTTCTATGAGAATCTTGCTCAATTCTCTTAGGATGGCCCTCAGGATACAAAGGTTCCTGGGTCATTTTACCACCTCTAGTCATAACCCTAACAACATTATCATTCTTCTTACTATTTAACTCATTAAGCAATCATCATGTGCCTTAAGTACTTGTTCTACTTGAGTTGTGACCATGGAAGCATGTTTACTAATAAGCTTAAGATCATTAACAATTCTACTTATATAGTCACCCAAGTGGTCAAGCATGTAAGCATTACGTTTTGATTGTCTACTAACATAAGCATTGAAATTTTCTTGTTTAACAATAAAATTATCAAACTCATCCAAGCATTGACTAGGAGACTTATTATGAGGAATATCACCTTTATCAAATCTATGGAGAGAGTTTACCTCTACTACCTGTGTCAGGTTATCAATACCATGTATTTCTTCTATAGGCGGTAAATTCTTAACATCTTCAGCTTTGATACATTTTTCTTTCATAGATTTCTTTGCCTCTTGCATATCTTCAGGACTGAGAAATAGAATACCCCTTTTCTTAGGAGTTGGCTTAGGAGTTGGTTTAGGAAGTGTCCAATCATTATCATTACTCAATATATTATTCAATAGCAATTCAGCTTGCTCAACAGTTCTTTCCCTGAAAACACAACCATCACAACTATCCAGGTGGTCTCTGGAAGCATCGGTTAGTCCATTATAAAAGATATCCAGTATTTCATTTTTCTTGAGAGGATGATTAGGCAAAGCATTAAGTAATTAAGAAGCCTCCCCCAAGCTTGTGGGAGACTCTCTTCTTCAATTTGCACAAAGTTAAATATTTCCCTTAGTGTAGGTTGTTTCTTATGAGCAGGAAAATATTTTTGAGAGAAGTAGTATATCATATCCTGGGGACTCCGCACGCAACCAGGAGCAAGAGAATTAAACCATAACTTAGCATCACCCTTTAATGAGAAAGGAAAAAATTTGAGAATATAGTAATAGCGAATTTTTTCCTTGTGAGCAAATAGGGTGGCTATATCATTCAATTTAGTAAGATGTGCCACAACAGTTTCATATTCATAACCATAGAAAGGATCGGATTCTACCAAAGTAATTAACTCAGGATCGACAGAGAATTCATAATCCTTATCAGTAACAAAGATAGGTGAAGTAGCAAACATAGGGTCATATTGCATTCTACCATTCAAAGACTTTCCTTTCAGCTTAGCTAGCAGTTTCTTAAGATCGTCTCTATCATTACAAGAAAAAAAGTCTCTAGAGGTTTCCTCATCCATAATATAACCCTCAGGTACAACAGGCAATTCATATCTAGGGGGAGAATCATAATCTTCAGTTTCAATAATATCATCAGTTTCAGTAATTTCATTCTCTCTAACCCTAGAAAGTTGTTCATCAAGGAATTCACCAAGTGGCACAGCATTATCAAGCAGAGAATTAGTTTCATCATAAGCATCATGCATAGCAGAAGTGGCATCATCAATAACATGCGACATATCGGAATCAATAGCAGGTGTAGGGTTCGCAAGTTTACTTAAAACGGAAGGTGAATCAAGTACAGAGCTAGATGGCAGTTCCTTACCTCCCCTCGTAGTTGAGGGAAAAATCTTGTTTCTTTGATCTTTAAAATTCCTCATAGTGATCAACAAATATAAATCCCAAGTGACTCAGAGAATAGAGCTATGCTCCCCGGCAACGGCTCCAGAAAAATGTCTTGATAACCCACAAGTATAGTGGATCGCAACAGTTTTTGAGGGTAGAGTATTCAACCCAAATTTATTGATTCGGCACAAGGGGGGCCAAAGAATATTCTCAAGTATTAGCAGCTGAGTTGTCAATTCAACCACACCTGAAAGACTTAATATCTGCAGCAAACTATTTAGTAGCAAAGTAGTACGGAAGTAGCAGTAACAGTGGCAAAAGCAACAACAACAGTTTTGTAGTAATCGTAACAGTGGTAACGGAAAAGTAACGGAGCAAGGGTCAATATGAGACGAACTCGTAGGAAATGGATCAATGATGGATAATTATGTCAGATGACATTCATCATGCAACAGTTATAACATAGGGTGACATAGAACTATCTCCAATTCATCAATATAATGTAGGCATGTATTCCGCATATAGTCATACGTGCTTATGGAAAAGAACTTGCATGACATCTGTTGTCTACCCTCCCGTGGTAGCGGGGTCCTATTGGAAACTAAGGGATACTAAGGCCTCCTTTTAATATAGTACCGGACCAAAGCATTAGCACTTAGTGAATACATGAACTCCTCAAACTACGGTCATCACCGGGAAGTGTCCCGACTATTGCCACTTCGGGGTTGCGGATCATAACACGTAGTAGGTGACTATAACTTGCAAGATAGGATCAAGAACACAAATATATTCATGTAAACATAATAGGTTCATATCTGAAATCATGGCACTCGGGCCCTAGTGACAAGCATTAGGCATAGCAAAGTCATAGCAACATCAATCTTAGAACATAGTGGATACTAGGGATCAAACCCTAACAAAACTAACTCGGTTACATGGTAAATCTCATCCAACCCATCACCGTCCAGCAGGCCTATGATGTGATTACTCACGCACGGCGGTGAGCATCATGAAATTGGTGATGGAGGATGGTTCATGATGACGATGGCGACGATTTCCCCTCTCTGGAGCCCAAAACGAACTACAGATCTGCCCTCCCGAGGAAGAACAGGGCTTGGCGGCGGCTCCGTATCGTAAAACACGATGAACCCTTCTCTCTGATTTTTTTCTCCCAAACATGAATATATGGAGTTGGAGTTGAGGCGGTGGAGATCTGTGGGGCCCACAAGGATAGAGGGCACACCCCAGGGGGGTGGGCGCGCGCCCCACCCTTGTGGACAGGGTGTGGGGCCCCTTCGGTTGATTCTTTTGCCAATATTTCTTATTTATTCCAAAATTATCTTCGTAAAGTTTCAGGTCATTCCGAGAACTTCTATTTCTGCACAAAAATAACACCATGGCAATTCTACTGAAAACAGCGTCAGTCCGGGTTAATTCCATTCAAATCATGCAAATTAGAGTCCAAAACAAGGGCAAAAGAGTTTGGAAAAGTAGATACGATGGAGACATGTCACTCGACACCGCATCGATAGATGACTTGTGTTGCTGTGAGGTGGAGCGATGGAGCCTTGACAGGGTATTCCGCCCTCGGCGTCCCCGGCAAGCTTGTCGGGGCAGTCCTGAGACTTGTCTTCGGGGAAACCTCGACCTCGCCAGGCTCGCTTGCTCAGCAAGGGAGGTTTTTCCTTAGTGATATCTTGCTCCTTCAGCTTGACTTGGTCTTCTTGATCCGCCCTTTGGTTTCTCAAAGGGCTATCTCTCCGGCTCGGTCATGTCTTGGATGTTGCAACTTTGCTCCTGAGCGTGTGTATAGTCCGGGCAACACACGCCTGGGGTTTGCTGCACCGACAGAGTATGGCAGTACAGACCCACCAGGTCCACTCCCGAACGCAAGCAAGTGCCTCTTTACTACTCAGATGCACCCCTAGATTTTTTACTCTAATCCACCCTGCTGATATCTGGGACCCATATCATTGTTAATGTATAGTCAATTAATGACAGAATTGCACAACGTATAGTCTATTAATGACATAATTGCACAACTCATTATTTTTTGAGGATTTGTTTAGACAAAGCAGGGCATAAACTGGGTTGCGTGGTCTCTGTGGCCCGTCTATCAACATGACTAGCCCAGCAGTTTTTTGCTTTGGGAAAATAGGTAGCCCACCATTTCTTTTTGAAGAATACCCAACCTGGGCCTATTTGTTTTCTCCGACTTACTGGGCTGCAAATCTTTCAAGACGAGGAGGGATGCATTCCTTCCTGACCAGAAGTGGGCACCAAATATTAAAAGTAATATGAAATGGGCTGCAAATTCCAAAAAATATAGATATAGCAAATGGGCAATTAGTTTCGTTTTTGGTTTTTGTTCTTCACTGATATTTTATGCTTCATTGGATTTTAACATAACATAGTATTAATTTATTTTTAAATTATTTTTAGTATCGCTCTAATTTTGGGATTAAAAATATTTCGTACCCCGGCAAAAATATGTGAATTTTTTAAAATTTTGCATATTTTTAGTTCAAAATTTTAACCCTGTACTGACCAGAAAATGGGCAACAATTCTAAAAATGGAAAATGGGCTGCAATAAATTCCATATGAATTAGCAACTGGGCTGTAAAAATATTCGAAAATGGGCTGTAAACGCCACAGATTTTGAGGTTGACTTGTTTACGCAAGGCTTTGTCAAGTTATAGTCAACACATGATTCTAACAGCAGTGACTGTTGGATGTCCATCCAACGGCCGACGTGCTTCTTCAATCTCTGATCTTCTTGCTACAGCCGCCTAAACCAGCGCCAGCGGGACTGCCTGCTCCCTCCTCTTATGGCCGGTTGTGATGCCTCGTAGGCTTCACCGGCCCACCCTACTCCCTTCGCTGGCCTGGCCATCCCTCTACCTACCCGCACCTCCTGTTATTCTCCAGCGATGGCAGCCTCACGCCTCAGCCGAACCAGTCAACCGTCATACTCCCCTCAGCATGGGCATCCACTGATGTGTCTTCTTCGGCTTCGGGTCGTTCCATTCCTAGGCCTCACCGTCGTCCATCGCGTTGGTGCTCTGGGCGCGCCGTGCCCAACGTGGTCAACATTCAATAAACGACAGCCATCGAAATAGGGATGTACGTGGAGAGGCTGACAATAGAGACCCCCATGGTCCATGGCGGCACGCAAGCAACTACCTCCTTATTACACGAAAGAAGATTCCTCCCCCTGACATCTGGGGCCAACCAGCTATATCTTCGCACGAAAGGAATTGCCTCATTATTACGCAAAAAAACGATTCCTCCCCATGACAACTGGGACTCACCGGATTTGGAGGCTGACCTATGGGCTACTAAGTTGACGCGTATGGAGGGCTTTGTCAACTTAGTCAAAAAACAATTCTAGCAGCAGTAACCGTTGGATGTTAATCGAACGGCCCTGCTGCTTCTTCAATCTCTGATCTTCTTGCACCAGCCGCCCAAACCAGCACCGATGGGACCTTCTGCTCCTGCCTCCAATGGATGGCTATGCTGCCGCGCAGGCCTCACGGCCCCACCCTACTCCCATCGCTAGCTAGGCCTTCCCTCTACTCACCCGCACCCCCTGTTATTCTCCAGCGACAGCAGCCTCAAACCGTAGCCGAACCAGTCAACCTTCGTACTCCCCTCCACATGGGCATTGCTACCTCTTGAGCATGCATTGGTTTTCCCTTGAAGAGGAAAGGGTGATGCAACAAAGTAGCGTAAGTATTTACCTCAGTTTTTGAGAACCAAGGTATCAATCCAGTAGGAGGCCACACGCAAGTCCCTCGTACCTACACAAACAAATAAGAACCTTGCAACCAACGCGATAAAGGGGTTGTCAATCCCTTCACGACAACTTGCAAAAGTGAGATCTGATAGAGATGATAAGATAATATTTTTGGTATTTTTATGATAAAGATTGAAAGTAAAGATTGCAAAATAAACGGCGACAGAAATAGCTAGTTGACGGGAGATTAATATAGTGGAAAATAGACCCGGGGGCCATAGGTTTCACTAGTGGCTTCTCTCAAGATAGCATAAGTATTACGGTGGGTGAACAAATTACTGTCGAGAAATTGATAGAATTGAGCATAGTTATGAGAATATCTAGGCATGATCATGTATATAGGCATCACGTCCGCAACAAGTAGACCGAAACGATTCTGCACCTACTACTATTACTCCACACATCGACCGCTATCCAGCATGCATCTAGAATATTAAGTTCATAAGAACAGAGTAACACGTTAGGCAAGATGACATGATGTAGAGGGATAAACTCAAGTAATATGATATAAACCCCATCTTTTTATCCTCGATGGCAACAATACAATACATGTCGTTTCCCCGTCACATCACTTTGGGATCGAGCACCGCATGATTGAACCCAAAGCTAAGCACTTCTCCCATTGCAAGAAAGATCAATCTAGTAGGCCAAACCAAACTGATAATTGAAGAGACTTGCAAAGATAACCAATCATACATAAAAGAATTCAGAGGAGATTCAAATATTGTTCATAGATAATCTTGATCATAAACCCACAATTCATCGGATCTCGACAAACACACCGCAAAAAGAGTTGCATCAAATAGATCTCCAAGAAGATCAAGGAGAACTTTGTATTGAGATCCAAAGAGAGAGCAGAAGCCATGTAGCTAATAACTATGGACCCGAAGGTCTGAGGTAAACTACTCACACATCATCGAAGAGGCTATGGTGTTGATGTAGAGGCCCTCCGTGATCGATGCCCCCTCCGACGGAGCGCCGGAAAAGGCCCCAAGATGGGATCTCACAGGTACAGAAGGTTGTGGCGGTGGAAATAGGGTTTCGTGGTGCTCCTGGATGTTTTCGGGTACGTAGATATATATAGGAGGAAGAAGTGGGTCGGTGGAGCTGCAAGGGGCCCACGAGGGTGGGGGGCGCGCCCAGGGGGGCAGGTGCGCCTCCCTGCCTCGTGGCATCCTCATTTCTTTCTTGACGTCCACTCCAAGTCATCTGGATCACGTTTGTTCCAAAATAACTCTCCCAAAGGTTTCATTCCGTTTGGACTCCGTTTGATATTCCTTTTCTATGAAACACTGAAATAGGCAAAAAACAACAATTTGCACAGGGCCTTGGATTAGTAGGTTAGTCCCAAAAATAATATAAAAGTGCTTCCTAAAGCCCATTAAACATCCAAAATAGATAATATAATAGCATGGAACAATCAAAAATTATAGATACGTTGGAGACATATCAAGCATCCCCAAGCTTAATTCCTACTCGTCCTCAAGTAGGTAAATGATAAAAACAGAATTTTTGTTCTGGAATGCTACCTAGCATAATTCTCAATGTAATTTTCATTATTGTGGCATGAATGTTCAGATCCGAAAGATTCAAGATAAATTTTTAATACTGACATAAAAATAATAATACTTCAAGTATACTAACAAAGCAATCATGTCTTCTCAAAATAACATGGCCAAAGAAAGTTATCCCTACAAAATCATATAGTCTGGCTATGCTCTATCTTCACCACATAAAGTATTTAAATCATGCACAACCCTGATGACAAGCCAAGCAATTGTTTCATACTTTTGATGTTCTCAAACTTTTTCAATCTTCACGCAATACATGAGCGTGAGCCATGGACATAGCACTATAGGTGGAATAGAATGGTGGTTGTGGAGAAGACAAAAAGGAGAAGATAGCCTCACATCAATTAGGCGTATCAACGGGCTATGGAGATGCCCATTAATAGATATCAATGTGAGCGAGTAGGGATTGCCATGCAACGGATGCACTAGAGCTATAAGTGTATGAAAGCTCAACAAAAAACTAAGTGGGTGTGCATCCAACTCGCTTGCTCACGAAGACCTAGGGCATTTTTGAAGGAAATATGCCCTAGAGGCAATAATAATGTTATTATTCATTTCCTTATATCATGATAAATGTTTATTATTCATGCTAGAATTGTATTAACCGGAAACATAATACATGTGTGAATACATAAACCTACAGAGTGTCACTAGTATGCCTCTACTTGACTAGCTCGTTAATCAAAAGATGGTTATGTTTCCTAACCATGAACAAGGAGTTGTTATTTGATTAACGGGATCACATCATTGGTTGAATGATCTGATTGACATGACCCATTCCATTAGCATAGCACCTGATCGTATAGTTTGTTGCTAGTGCCTTTCTTCATGACTTATACATGTTCCTATGACTATGAGATTATGCAACTCCTGCTTGCACGAGGAACACTTTGGGTGCTACCAAACGTCACAACGTAATCGGGTGATTATAAAGGTACATTACAGGTGTCTCCGAAGGTACATGTTGGGTTGGCATATTTCGAGATTAGGATTTGTCACTCCGATTGTCGGAGAGGTATCTCTGGGCCCTCTCGGTAATGCACATCACATAAGCCTTGCAAGCATTGCAACTAATGTGTTAGTTGTGAGATGATGTATTACGAACGAGTAAAGAGACTTGCCGGTAACGAGATTGAACTAGGTATTGGATACCGACGATCGAATCTCGGGCAAGTAACATACCGATGACAAAGGGAACAACGTATGTTGTTATGCGCGGTCTGACCGATAAAGATCTTCGTAGAATATGTAGGAGCCAATATGGGCATCCAGGTCCCGCTTATTGGTTATTGACCGGAGAGGTGTCTCGGTCATGTCTACATAGTTCTCGAACCCGTAGGGTCCGCACGCTTAACGCTTCGATGACAGTTACTATGAGTTTTTATGATGTTTCTGTACGAAGGTTGTTCGAGTCCGGATGAGATCACGGACGTGACGAGGAGTCTCGAAATGGTCGAGACATAAAGATTCATATATTGGAAGTCTATGTTTGGACATCGGAAGTGTTCCGGTGAAATTGGGAATTTTACCAAGTACCGGGAGGTTACGGAACCCCGGAATGCTAATGGGCCAACATGGGCCTTAGTGGAAAGGAGAAAAGGGGCCCAAGTGCTGGTCGCACCTTTCCCCTTCCCTAGTCCTATTAGGACTAGGAGAAGGAGCCTCTCTCTCTCTTCCTTCCCACTTGGGGAAACCTAGTTGGACTAGGATTGGGGGAATCCTACTCCTAGTAGGAGTAGGAAACCCCGGTGCGCCTCCTCTCTCGGCCGCCAGCCCCTCCCTTCCCTCCTTTATATACAGGGCAGGGGCACCCCATGACACACAAGTTGATCCTTGAGATCTTTCCTTAGCCGTGCGGTGCCCCTTCCACCAAATTACACCTCGATTATACCGTTCACGGAGCTTAGGCGAAGCTTCTGCGTCGGTGGAACATCATCATCGCCACCACGCCGTCGTCGATTTAAACTCTCCTCAACACTCGGCTGGATCGGAGTTCGAGGGACGTCATCGAGCTGAACGTGTGCAGAACTCGGAGGTGCCGTACGTTCGGTACTTGGATCGGTTGGATCGGGAAGAAGTACGACTACTTCCTCTACGTTGCGTCAACGCTTCCGCTGTGGGTCTACGAGGGTACGTAGACAACACTCTCATCTCGTTGCTATGCATCACCATGATCTTGCGTGATCGTAGGAAAATTTTTGAAATTACTACGTTTCCCAACAATGGCATCCGAGCCTAGGTTTTTATGGTTTGATGATATGCACGAGTAGAACACAAGTGAGTTGTGGACGATACAAGTCATACTGCCTACCAAAGCATGTCATACTTTGGTTCAGCGGTATTGTTGGATGACGATCCAGACCAACCTTACGCTGCTCTTACGCGAGACCGGTTCCTCGACGTGCTTTGCACATAGATGGCTTGTGGAAGACTGTCTCTCCAACTTTAGTTGAACCGAGTGTGGCTACGCCCGGTCCTTGAGAAGGTTAAAACGGAGTCTATTTGACGAAGTATCATTGTGGTTTTGATGCGTAGGTGAGATTGGTTCTTGCTTAAGCCCGTAGCAGCCACGTAAAATTTGCAACAACAAAGTAGAGGACGTCTAACTTGTTTTTGCAGGGCATGTTGTGATGTGATATGGTCTAGACATGATGCTGAATTTTATTGTATGAGATGATCATGTTTTGTAACCGGTTATCGGCAATCGGCAGAGCCATATGGTTGTCGCTTATTGTATGCAATGCAATCGCTCATAATGCTTTACTTTATCACTAAGCGGTAGCGATAGTCGAGAAGCATAAGTTTGGCGAGACGACAACGATGCTACGATAGAGATCAAGGTGTCGGCCGGTGACGATGGTGATCATGACGGTGCTTCGAGATGGAGATCACAAGCACAAGATGATGATGGCCATATCATATCACTTATATTGATTGCATGTGATGTTAATCCTTTATGCATCTTATCTTGCTTTGATTGACGGTAGCATTATAAGATGATCCCTTACTAAATTATCAAGAAGTGTTCTCCCCGAGTATGCACCGCTATGAAAGTTCTTCGTCTTTGAGACACCACGTGATGATCGGGTGTGATAGGCTCTACGCTCAAATACAACGGGTGTAAAACAGTTGCACACGCAGAATACTCAGGTTATACTTGACGAGCTTTGCATATAAGATATGACCTCGTAACACGGAGACCGAAAGGTCGAGCGTGAATCATATAGTAGATATGATCAACATATTGATGTTCACCATTGAAACTACTCCCTCTCACGTGATGATCGGTCATGGTGTAGTTGATATGGATCACGCAATCACTTAGAGAATTGGAGGATATTTTTCTAAGTGGGAGTTCTTAAGTAATATGATTAATTGAACTTTAATTTATCATGAACTTAGTCCTGGTAGTATTAGCATATCTATGTTGTAGATCAATAGCTCGCGTTATTGCTTCCTTATTTTGATATGTTCCTAGAGAATATTGTGTTGAAAAAATGTTAATAGCAATGATGCGGATTGGATCCGTGATCTGAGGTTTATCCTTATTGCTGCACAGAAGAATTACGTCCTTGATGCACCGCTAGGTGACGGACCTATTGCAGGAGCAGATGCAGACGTTATGAACGTTTTTGCTAGCTCAATATGATGACTACTTAATAGTTTAGTGCACCATGCTTAACGGCTTAGAATCGGGACTTCAAAGACGTTTTGAACGTCATGGACCATATGAGATGTTCCAGGAGTTGAAGTTAATATTTCAAGCAAATACCCGAGTTGAGAGATATGAAGTCTCCAACAAGTTCTATAGCTAAAAGATGGAGGAGAATCGCTCAACTAGTGAGCATGTTCTCAGATTGTCTGGGTACTTCAATCGCTTGAATCAAGTGGGAGTTAATCTTCCAGATAAGATAGTGATTGACAGAATTCTCTAGTCACCATCACTAAGTTACTAGAACTTCGTGATGAACTATAGTATGCAAGGGATGACGAAAACGATTCCCGAGCTCTTCGTGATGTTGAAATCAACGAAGGTAGAAATCAAGAAAGAGCATCAAGTGTTGATGATTGACAAGACCACTAGTCTCAAAGAAAAGGGCAAAGGGAAGAAGGGGAACTTCAAGAAGAACGGCAAGCAAGTTGCTGCTCGAGTGAAGAAGCCCAAGTCTGGACCTAAGCCTGAGACTTTATGCTTTTGCTGCAATGGTACTGGTCACTAGAAGCGGAACTACCCCAAGTATTTGGCGGATAAGAAGGTTGGCAAAGTGAAGTAAGGTATATTTGATATACTGATTATTGATGTGTATTTGACTAGTGTTCGTAGCAACCACTCGTTATTTGATTCTTGTTCTGTTTCTAATAGTAGTAAATTGAAACGTGAGTTGAAGTATGAACAGAAACTAGTTGTAGGTGAAGTGACGATGAGTTTTGGAAGTATTTCCAAGATTGATATGATCATCATCACACACTCCTATATTTTCTAGATTAGTGTGGAACCTAAATAAGTGTTATTTGGTGTTGAGCATAAATATGATTTGATCATGTTTATTGCAATACGGTTATTCATTTAAGTAAGAGAATAAATTGTTGTTCTGTTTACATGAATAAAACCTTATATGGTTACACACCCAATGAAAATGGTTTATTGGATCTCGATCATAGTGATACACATATTCATAATATTGAAACCAAAAGATGCAAAGTTAATAATGATAGTGCAACTTAGATGTAGTAATCGCCGTTTAGGTCATATTGGTGTAAAGCGCATGAAGGAAACTCCATGTCGATGGACTTTTGGAATCACTTGATTATGAATCATTTGATGCTTGCGAACCGTGCCTTTTGGGCAAGATGACTAAAACTCCGTTCTCGGAACAATGGAACAAGCTACCGACTTATTGGAAATAATACATACCGATGTATGCGATTCAATGAGTGTTGATGCTCGTGGCAAGTATCATTATTTTCTGACCTTCACAGATGATTTGAGCAGATATGCATATATCTTCTTGATGAAACATAAGTCCGAAATAGTTGAAAAGTTCAAAGAATTTCAGAGTGAAGTGGAAAATCATCGTAACAAGAAAATAAAGTTTCGCGATCTAATCGTGGAGATAAATATTTGAGTTCTGAAGTTTGGTCTTCAATTAAAACAAAGTGGAATAGTTTCACAGCTCACGCCACCGGAACACCACAACGTTATGGTGTGTCCGAACGTCAGAACTGCATTTACTTTATTTTGATATTGTGCGATCAATGATGTCTCTTACTGATTTACCAATATCGTTTTGGGGTTATGCATTAGAGACAGCTGCATTCACGTTTAAAAGGGCACCATCTAAATCCGTTGAGACGACACCATATGAACTATGGTTTAACAGTAAACCTAAGCTGTCGTTTCTTAAAGTTTGGAGTTGTGATGCTTATGTGAAAAAGTTTTCACCTGATAAGCTCTAACCCAAATCGGAGAAGTGCGTCTTCATAGAATACCCAAAAGGTATCTATTGGGTACACCTTCTATCACAGATCCGAAGGCAAGTTTTTCGTTGCTAAGATGGATCCTTTCTAGAGAAGAAAATTTCTCTCGAAAGAAGTGAGTGGGAGGAAAGTAGAACTTGATGAGGTAATTGTACCTTCTCCCTTATTGGAAAGTAGTTCATCACAGAAATCAGTTCCAGTGATTCCTACACCAATTAGTGAGGAAGTTAATGATGATGATCATGAAACTTCAGATCAAGTTGCTACCAAACCTCGTAGGTCTTCTAGAGTAAGATCCGCACCAGTGTGGTACGGTAATCATGTTCTGGAAGTCATGTTACTAGACCATGATGAACCTACGAACTATGAGGAAGCGATGATGAGCCCAGATTCCGCGAAATGGCTAGAGGCCATGAAATCTGAGATGGGATCCATGTATGAGAACAAAGTGTGGACTTTGATGGAGTTGCCCGATGATCGGCAAAGCCATATTATATAAATGGATCTTCAAGAGGAAGACAAATGCTGATAGTAGTATTACTATCTACAAAGCTCGACTTGTCGCAGAAAGGTTTTCGACAAGTTCAAGGTGTTGACTACAATGAGATTTTCTCAACTGTAGCGATGCTTAAAGTCTGTCCAAATCATGTTAGCAATTGCCACATTTTATGAAATCTGGCAAATGGATGTCAAAACTACATTCTTTAAATGGTTTTATTAAAGAAGAGTTGTATATGATGCAACCAGAAGGTTTTGTCAATCCTAAAGGAGCTAACAAAATGTGCAAGCTCCAAGAATCCGTCTATGGATTTGGTGCAAGCATCTCGGAGTTGGAATAAACGCTTTGATAGTGTGATCAAAGCATATGGTTTTATGCAGATTTTTGGAAAAGTCTGTATTTACAAGAAAGTGAGTGGGAGCACTACAGCATTTCTGATAAGTATATGTGAATGACATATTATTGATCGGAAATAATGTAGAATTATTCTGCAAAGCATAAAGGAGTATTTGAAAGGAGTTTTTCAAAGAAGGACCTCGGTGAAGCTGCGTACAAATTGAGCATCAAGATCTATTAAGATAGACCAAAACGCTTGATGAGTTTTTTCAATAAGAACATACCTTGTCAAGTTTTTGTAGTAGTTGATAATGGATCAGTCAAAGAAAAGTTCTTGCCTGTGTTGCAAAGGTGTGAAATTGAGTAAGACTCAAATCCCGACCACAATGAGAAAATAGAAAAGAGAATGAAAGTCATTCCCTATGCCTCACCATAGGTTCTATAAAGTATGCTAGGCTATGTACTGCAGACCTATTGTATACCTTGCTCTGATTTTTGCAAGGGAGTACAATAGTGATCTAGGAGTAGATCACTGGACAGCGGTCAAAATTATCCTTAGTGGAATAAGGATATGTTTCTCGATTATGGAAGTGACAAAAGGTTTGTCGTAAAGGTTACGTCGATGCAAGTTTTGACACCGATCTGGATGACTCTAAGTCTCGATCTAGATACATATTGAAAGTGGGAGCACTTAGCTAGAGTAGCTCCGTGCAGAGCATTGTAGACATAGAATATTTGCAAAATACATACGGCTGAATGTGATGGAGACCCGTTGACTAAGCATCTCTCACGAGCAAAACATGATCATCCCTTAGTACTCTTTGGGTGTTAATCACATAACGATGTGAACTAGATTATTGACTCTAGTAAACCCTTTGGGTGTTGGTCACATGACGATGTGAACTATGGGTGTTAATTACATACAGATGTGAATATTAGTGTTGAATCACATGATGATGTGAACTAGATTATTGACTCTAGTGCAAGTGGGAGACTGAAGGAAATATGCCCTAGAGGCAATAATAATGTTATTATTCATTTCCTTATATCATGATAAATGTTTATTATTCATGCTAGAATTGTATTAACCGGAAACATAATACATGTGTGAATACATAAACCTACAGAGTGTCACTAGTATGCCTCTACTTGACTAGCTCGTTAATCAAAAGATGGTTATGTTTCCTAACCATGAACAAGGAGTTGTTATTTGATTAACGGGATCACATCATTGGTTGAATGATCTGATTGACATGACCCATTCCATTAGCATAGCACCTGATCGTATAGTTTGTTGCTAGTGCCTTTCTTCATGACTTATACATGTTCCTATGACTATGAGATTATGCAACTCCCGTTTGCACGAGGAACACTTTGGGTGCTACCAAACGTCACAACAATCGGGTGATTATAAAGGTACATTACAGGTGTCTCCGAAGGTACATGTTGGGTTGGCATATTTCGAGATTAGGATTTGTCACTCCGATTGCCTGGAGAGGTATCTCTGGCCCTCTCGGTAATGCACATCACATAAGCCTTGCAAGCATTGCAACTAATGTGTTAGTTGTGAGATGATGTATTACGAAACGAGTAAAGAGACTTGCGGTAACGAGATTGAACTAGGTATTGGATACCGACGATCGAATCTCGGGCAAGTAACATACCGATGACAAAGGGAACAACGTATGTTGTTATGCGGTCCGACCGATAAAGATCTTCAGAGAATATGTAGGAGCCAATATGGGCATCCAGGTCCCGCTATTGGTTATTGACCGGAGAGGTGTCTCGGTCATGTCTACATAGTTCTCGAACCCGTAGGGTCCGCACGCTTAACGCTTCGATGGCCGGTTACTATGAGTTTTTATGATGTTTCTGTACATCAAGGTTGTTCGAGTCCCGGATGAGATCACGGACGTGACGAGGAGTCTCGAAATGGTCGAGACATAAAGATTCATATATTGGAAGTCTATGTTTGGACATCGGAAGTGTTCCGGTGAAATTGGGAATTTTACCAAGCACCGGAGGTTACCGGAACCCCAGGAATGCTAATGGGCCAACATGGGCCTTAGTGGAAAGGGAGAAAAGGGGCCCAAGTGCTGGCCGCACCTTTCCCCTTCCCTAGTCCTATTAGGACTAGGAGAAGGAGCGCCCCCTCTCTCTCCCTTCCCACTTGGGGAAACCTAGTTGGACTAGGATTGGGGGAATCCTACTCCTAGTAGGAGTAGGAAACCCTGGTGCGCCTCCTCTCTCGGCCGCCAGCCCTCCCCTTCCCTCCTTTATATACAGGGCAGGGGCACCCCATGACACACAAGTTGATCCTTGAGATCTTTCCTTAGCCGTGCGGTGCCCCTTCCACCAAATTACACCTCGATTATACTGAATTCACGGAGCTTAGGCGAAGCTTCTGCGTCGGTGGAACATCATCATCGTCACCACGCCGTCGTCTTGTGAAACTCTCCCTCAACACTCGGCTGGATCGGAGTTCGAGGGACGCCATCGAGCTGAACGATGTGCAGAACTTCGGAGGTGCCGTGACGCTCGGTACTTGGATCGGTTGGATCGTGAAGAAGCACGACTACTTCCTCTACGTTGCGCCAACGCTTCCGTTGCTGGTCTACGAGGGTACGTAGACAACACTCTCATCTCGTTGCTATGCATCACCATGATCTTGCGTGATCGTAGGAAAATTTTTGAAATTACTACGTTTCCCAACAATTTTGAGGAAGCCCATCATTGGAATATACAAGCCAAGTTCTGTAATGTAAAATTCCCACTAGTATATGAAAGTGACAACATAGGGGACTATCTATTATGAAGATCATGGTGCTACTTTGAATCACAAGTGTGGTAAAAGGATAGTAGCATTGTCCCTTCTCTCTTTTTCTCTCTTTTTTTCTTTTTTTTTGTTTGGGCCTTTTTATGGCCTCTTTTCTTTCTCTTTTTTTTATTTAGTCCGGAGTCTCATACCGACTTGTGGGGGAATCATAGTCTCCATCATCCTTTCCTCACATGGGATAATGCTCTAATAATGATGATGATCACACTTATATTTACTTACAACTCAAAAATTACAACTCAATACTTAGAACAAAATATGACTCTATGTGAATACCTCTGGCGGGGTACCGGGATATGCAATGAATCAAGAGTGACATGCATGAATGAATTATGAATGGTGGCTTTGCCACAAATACGATGTCAACTACATGATCATGAAAAGCAATATGACAATGATGAAGCGTGTCATAACAAACGTAACGGTGGTAAGTTGCATGGCAATGTATCTCGGAATGGCTATGGAAATGCCATAATAGGTAGGTATGGTGGCTGTTTTGAGGAAGGTATATGGTGGGTGTATGATACCGGCGAAAGGTGCGCGGTATTAGAGAGACTAGCAATGGTGGAAGGGTGAGAGTGCGTATAATCCATGGACTCAACATTAGTCATAAAGAACTCACATACTTATTGCAAAAATCTATTAGTCATCGAAACAAAGTACTACGCGCATGCTCCTAGGGGGATAGATTGGTAGGAAAATACCATCACTCGTCCCCGACCGCCACTCATAAGGAATACAATCAATAAATAAATCATGCTCCGACTTCATCACATAACATTTCACCATATGTGCATGCTATGGGAATCACAAACTTTAACACAAGTATTTCTCAAATCCACAACTACTCAACTAGCATGACTCTAATATCACCATCTTCATATCTCAAAACAATTATCAAGTACCAAACTTCTCATAATATTCAATGCACTTTTTGTATGATAGTTTTTACTATACCTATCTTGGATGCTCATCACTTTAGGACTAAAATTTTAACCAAAGCAAATTACCATGCTGTTCTAAAAGAATCTCAAAATAATATAAGTGAAGAATGAGAGATCAATAATTTATATAAAATAAAACCACCGCCGTGCTCTAAAAGATATAAGTGAAGTACTAGAGCAAAATTTTCTAGCTCAAAAGATATAAGTGAAGCACATAGAGTATTCTAATAAATTTCGAATCATGTGTGTCTCTCCCAAAAGGTGTTTACAGCAAGGATGATTGTGGTGAACTAAAAATAAAAGACTCAAATCATAAAAGACGCTTCAAGCAAAACACATATCATGTGGTGAATAAAAATATAGCTCCAAGTAAAGTTACCGATGGACGAAGACGAAAGAGGGGATGCCTTCCGGGGCATCCCCAAGCTTAGGCTTTTGGTTGTCCTTGGATCTTACCTTGGGGTGCCTTGGGAATCCCCAAGCTTAGGCTCTTGCCACTCCTTGTTCCATAATCCATCAAATCTTTACCCAAAAACTTGAAAACTTTACAACACAAAACTCAACAGAAAATCTCATGAGCTCAGTTAGCGAAAGAAAACAAACAACCACTTTAAGGTACTGTAATGAACTCATTATTTATTTGTATTGGTGTTAAACCTACTGTATTCCAACTTCTCTATGGTTCATAACCTCCGATACTAGCCATAGATTCATCAAAATAAGCAAACAACACACGAAAAACAGAATCTGTAAAAATGTAATCATTGTAGTAATCTGTATCTAACGCAAACTTATGTAACTCAGAAACATATACCAAAATAGGAAGTCCTAGATAATTTATTTATTGATCTAGTGCAATTGGAATCAGTATTTTATCACGTAATGGTGATTTTTTTAAAAAAAATTCGTGAACAGAAAGTTTCTGACTTTTTCAGCAACATCTAATAATTACTATCCAAGAAGATCCTATAGGTTTAACTTGGCACAAACACTAATTAAAACATAAAACCACATCTAAGCAGAGGCTAGATCAAAGATTTATTACTAAACAGAATCAAAAAGCAAGAAACAAAAATAAAATTGGGTTGCCTCCCAACAAGCGCTATCGTTTAACGCCCCTAGCTAGGCATAAATGCAAGGATAGATCTAGGTATTATCTTCTTTGGTATGCAATCCATAAGTGGCTCTCATAATAGATTCATAAGGTAATTTTATATTTTTCTAGGAAAGTGTTCAATGCCTTTGCTTAACGAAAATTGGAATCTAATATCTCCTTCTTTCATATCAATAATTGTACCGATCGTTCTAAGGAAAGGTCTACCAAGAATAATAGGACATGTAGGATTGCAATCTATACCAAGAAGTACGGGCACATAATTCCTACTTGCAACAATAAGAACATCATTAATTATTCCCATAAGTTTCTTAATGGTGGAATCCGCAAGGTGCAAGTTTAAAGAACAATCATCAAATTCACGGAAACCTAACACATCACACAAAGTTTTTGGAATCGTGGAAACACTAGCACCCAAATCACATAAAGCATAGCATTCATGATCTTTAATTTTAATTTTAATAGTAGGTTCCCACTCATCATAAAGTTTTCTAGGGATAGAAACTTCCAATTCAAGCTTTTCTTCATAGGATTGCATTAAAGCATCAACGACATGTTTAGTAAAAGCTTTATTTTGACTATAAGCATGAGGAGAATTTATACGGATTGCAACAAGGAAATACAATCTATTAAAGAACAATTATCATAATCAAATTCCTTGAAATCCAAAATAGTGGGTTCATTGCTATGTAAAGTTTTGACCTCTTCAATCCCACTTTTACCAATTTTTGTATCAAGATCTAAAAACTCCGAATCATTGGGACGCCTTTTAACTAAAGTTGACTCATCTCCAGTCCCATCATTATCAAGATTCAGATTGCAAAACAAAGATTTAATAGGAGACCCATCAATCACTTTTAGATCTTCATCCGTATTATCATGAAAACTAGAAGAACACGCTTTCACAAAGAAATCCTTTTTAGCACGCATCCTAGCGGTTCTTTCTTTGCACTCATTAATGGAAATTCTCATGGCTTTGAGAGACTCATTAATATCATGCTTAGGTGGAATAGATCTAAGTTTCAAAGAGTCAACATCAAGAGAAATTCTATCCACGTTCCTAGCCAACTCATCAATCTTAGGCAATTTTTCTTCAAGTAAAGCATTGAAATTCTTTTGAGAGATCATAAATTCTTTAACATTAGTCTCAAAATCAGAGGCATCTTATTAAAATTTCCATAAGAGTTTTTGTAGGAATTACCATAATTATTAGAGGAATTACTAGGAAAGTTTCCTCTATAAGCGTTGTTACCAAAATCGTTCCTACCAACAAAATTCACATCCATAGATTCATTATTATACTCAATCAAAGTAGACAAAGGCATATCATTGGGATCAGAAGAAACACTCTTATTAGCAAACAGTTTCATAAGTTCATCCATCTTTCCACTCAAAACATTAATCTCTTCAATTGCATGCACCTTTTTACTAGTAGATCTTTCAGTGTGCCATTGAGAATAATTAACCATAATATTATCTAGGAGTTTAGTAGCTTCTCCTAAAGTGATTTCCATAAAATTGCCTCCCGCGTTCGAATCTAGAAGATTTCTAGAAGCAAAATTCAATCCGGCATAATTTTTTTGTATAATCATCCATAAATTCAAGCCATGTGTAGGGCAGTTACGTATCATTAATTTCATCCTCTCCCAAGATTGTGCAACATGTTCATGATCAAGTTGCTTAAAATTCATAATATCGTTTCTAAGACAGATGATCTTAGCGGGAGGAAAATACTTAGAGATAAAAGCATCTTTGCACTTATTCCATGAATCAATACTATTTTTAGGCAGATATGAAAACCAAGTTTTAGCACGATCCCTAAGTGAAAAAGGAAATAGTTTCAATTTAACAATATCATTATCCACATCTTCCTTCTTTTGCATATCACACAAATCAACAAAGCTGTTTAGATGAGTAGCGGCATCTTCACTAGGAAGGCCGACGAATTGATCTTTCATGACAAGATTCAACAAGGCAGCATTGATTTCACAAGATTCAGCATCGGTAATAGGTGCAATCAGAGTACTAAGAAAATCATTGTTGTTGGTATTGGAAAAGTCACACATTTAGTATTATCTTGAGCCATCGTGACAAGCAACCAATCCAACACACAAACACACAAGAGGCAAGTGAAAAAGAGGCGAACAAAAAGAGAGGGCGAACAAAACAGCAAGGGTGAAGTGGGGGAGAGGAAAATGAGAGTCAAATGGCAAATAATGTAATGTGAGGGATAAGAGTTTGTGATGGGTACTTGGTATGTCTTGACTTGTGCGTAGACTCCCCGGCAACGGCGCCAGAAATGGCTCGTTGTCGGGAGATCAAATCTTGACTTGTCTTGGTGTAAGCCTCCCCGGCAACGGCGCCAGAAATCCTTCTTGCTACCTCTTGAGCATGCGTTGGTTTTCCCTTGAAGAGAAAAGGGTGATGCAGCAAAGTAGCGTAAGTATTTCCCTCAGTTTTTGAGAACCAAGGTATCAATCCAGTAGGAGGCCACACACAAGTCCCTCGTACCTACACAAACAAATAAGAACCTTGCAACCAACGCGATAGAGGGGTTGTCAATCCCTTCACGGCCACTTGCAAAAGTAAGATCTGATAGAGATGATAAGATAATATTTTTGGTATTTTTATGATAAAGATTAAAAGTAAAGATTGCAAAATAAACGGCGACAGAAATAGCTAGTTGACGGGAGATTAATATAGTGGAAAATAGACCCGGGGGCCATAGGTTTCACTAGTGGCTTCTCTCAAGATAGCATAAGTATTACGGCGGGTGAACAAATTACTGTCGAGAAATTGATAGAATTGAGCATAGTTATGAGAATATCTAGGCATGATCATGTATATAGGCATCACGTCCGCGACAAGTAGACCGAAACGATTATGCATCTACTACTATTACTCCACACATCGACCGCTATCCAGCATGCATCTAGATTATTAAGTTCATAAGAACAGAGTAACGCATTAGTCAAGATGACATGATGTGGAGGGATAAACTCTAGCAATATGATATAAACCCAATCTTTTTATCCTCGATGGAAACAATACAATACGTGTCGTTTCCTCTACTGTCACTGGGATCGAGCACTGCATGATTGAACCCAAAGCTAAGCACTTCTCCCATTGTAAGAAAGATCAATCTAGTAGGCCAAACCAAACTGATAATTCGAAGATACTTGCAAAGATAACCAATCATACATAAAAGAATTCAGAGGAGATTCAAATATTGTTCATAGATAATCTTGATCATAAACCCACAATTCATCGGATCTCGACAAACACACCGCAAAAAGATTTACATCAAATAGATCTCCAAGAAGATCGAGGAGAACTTTGTATTGAGATCCAAAGAGAGAGAAGAAGCCATGTAGCTAATAACTATGGACCCGAAGGTCTGAGGTAAACTACTCACACATCATCTAAGAGGCTATGGTGTTGATGTAGAAGCCCTCCATGATCGATGCCCCCTCCGGCGGAGCGCCGGAAAAGGCCCCAAGATGGGATCTCACGGCATGAAGGTTCCAAGAAGTGGAAATAGGGTTTCGTGGTGCTCCTAGATGTTTTTGGGGTACGTAGATATATATAGGAGGAAGAAGTAGGTCGGTGGAGCTGCGAGGGGCCCACGAGGGTGGGGGCGCGCCCAGGGGGCAGGCGCCTCCCTGCCTCGTGGGCTCCTCATTTCTTTCTTGACGTCCACTCCAAGTCCTCTGGATCACGTTTGTTCCAAAAATAACTCTCCCGAAGGTTTCATTCCGTTTGGACTCCGCTTGATATTCTTTTATGCGAAACACTGAAATAGGCAAAAAAACAACAATTTGCATTGGGCCTTGGATTAGTAGGTTAGTCCCAAAAATAATATAAAAGTGCTTAGTAAAGCCCATTAAACATCCAAAACAGATAATATAATAGCATGGAACAATCAAAAATTATACGTTGGAGACGTATCAGGCATCCACTGCTGTGTATTCCCCGGCTCCAGGTCGTTCCCTTCATAGGTCGCGTTGTCATCCACCACCTTGGTGCTCACGGATGGGACGGCGTTGTCAATGCAGTCAACGAACGATGGCCATCAGAAGATGACTGTAGGTGGAGAGGCTGACAGCTGGGTCCATGGCCGCACGCAAGGAAGTGTCTCCTTATTACGTGCAAAATAATGATTCCTCCACCTGACAGCTCGGACCACTGGAAGGGCCTCTGTATTTCGTGAAAAAAAAGTTCCCCCCTCACAGCTGGGACCCACCCACTTTATCTTCGCACGCAAGGAAGTGCCTCCCTATTACGTGCAAAAGAAAGTTGATGACCCCTGACAGCTGGGACCCACCAGGTCGAAGCATACGTAGTGTTATCTATGTGGTCGCGAACGTGTATGTACATAGCGGTTGATCGGTCTCTTGCAGCGATGAACCGTGGCCGAGTAAGGAGAGACATGTGTCCTAGTAGAGCCGCCGATGTAGCATGTCACACAATTCCGTCTATATCGTGTACACGCATGTACAGAAATGCTGCAAGAACGTAAATACAGTTACATACGTACATACTGGCGGGGTCTCGAATTCATGCAACGATGGCATACTGTTCATCGGCAGCCAACCGGCTGGGTCGGAATGGAGGAAACAGTGTAGTGTTCATCAGGAGGCAACCGACTGGGTTGGAATGCGTCATGTTCAATGGGAGCCAGCCGCAGAACAGAGGAAATGACCTTATGTTCGACCGCCTATGGTCGAAACAAGATCCTGTTCATCGGGAGGGGTGTGGCATACTGTAAAATGGAGGAATCAGACTTCTCTCCAACCGCCTATGGTCGAAATGTGGTCCTATTGATCGGAGGGGTGTGGCATACCGCAAAACGGGACTCCACGGGCTATTGTTCATCCACCGTCTACTGCCTCGCTCCAGCCTCCACGGGATACTGTTCATCCACCGTTGACTTCCTCCAGCCTCCACCGACTACTGTTCATCCAGCCTCCACGGGGTCCTATTCATCCACCCCCAACCGGCTGGGGGTGCGGTGGCCTCCTCGGGGTCTTGTTCATCCAGCGGCAACTGCCTATACTACCATGGGGTCCTGTTCATCCAGCCCCCACCGGGAACTGTTTATCCACAGCCAACCAACCGGCTCGAACCACCACGTCTCAACTCGCTCTATGTATCGCGCACGCGGTAGCAATGGTCACTGTTCATTGAGAGGCGACCCAACACCGGCTGGCTATGTCTTGCACAGGGGCTCGATCGGCTTCAAAGAAGGCAAAGAACGATATATCGCTTCGGGTTCGATTAGCGGCGTGAAGGAATCGCTTCGAGTTCAGCCAGCAGGGAAGGAATCACTCAGGTTCAGATTACAGCCAAGGGATTGATTGCTCGGGGTTCAGTAACATAGCTACTACAATCTCTCGGGTTCAGTAAGTGAATGCCTCCCTCGTGTTCAGTTACGGCCAATGCCTCGCACACACGCGCGCCTATGTACGAGAGAAACGTGCAAACCACATTGCATCGCTTGGCCCCGAGCACCCACCGTAGCCGGGAACTCCTCCAAATTTTCCTCGCCCTCACTTCTACCACAATTTTTTCCGTCATGGACGGCCCAAAGAATGTCATGTAGGTGCGTCTCCGGCCCGCCCAGGATGAAAAGCCCAATTTATGTCATGATTTTTTGTCACGGAAGTAGGAGCCCACCACATCTGTGATGGTATGTGTTTTTGTCACAATTATCATCATAGAAGTGTCATAACAATGACAGAAAAAGTTATCATTCTGGCCATAATGTCACGGATGTGTCTTTTTTTGTAGTGATGGTTTGATCATCATGAGAAAGCCGAGCATAAAATTTTTGTAAGATAATTTCTTTTGGGAGATCATGATTGGAGCATGTGTACATCATGTACTTAAGCCTCCCCCAAGTTGAGCGATGCTTTCTCCTTCACGAGGCCAGAAATTATATATATAATTCCGATCACGATGAATCAGATGTGTAGGATAAAACTTTTGATGAAATTCCAATTTCAATGAATTCCAATCCCACGTTCCAATATCATCACATAGCCTATATACCATGTCAATGCCTTTCCCTTCAAAGATAAAGGGAAAACCTTCTTCTTAACTTCATCTCTAGGTAAACCTACAAGCTTAAATAATCCACAAACTTCATCCACATAGATTAGGTGCATATCAGGATGTAGTGTTCCATCTCCTGCATAAGGACCAGCTAGCGCTTTCTCTATCATACCCGTGAAGGAATCTCATAGTAAATATTTTCAATAGGTGCAGTAGGTTGAAGAGAAACTCTTTGTGCTTCCATTCGACGTGAAGATACCCCGAACAAACCCCTCAAAGGATTGTTTTCCATAGTAGCAAGTAACAGTAAATTTCAGCACATAAATGTTTCCTTACCAAAAGCGCTTTACTTCCCGGCAACGGTGCCAGAAAAGAGCCTTGATGACCCACAAGTATAGGGGATCAATCATATTCCTTTTGATAAGTAAGTGTGTCGAACCCAATGAGGAGCAGAAGGAAATGACAAGCAATTTTCAGCAAGGTATTTTCTACAAGCACTGGAATTATTTGTAACGAGTAGTTTGATAGCAAGATAATTTGTAACAAGTGACAAGTAGCAATAGTAACTAAAGTGCAGCAAGGTAGCCCAATCCTTTTTGTTTCAAAGGATAGGAAGGAACAATCTCTTATAATAAGCTAAGCGTTCTTGAGGACACACCGGAATTTCATCTAGTCACTTTCATCATGTTTGTTTGATTCGCGTTTGCTACTTTGATAATTTGATATGTGGATGGACCGGTGCTTGGGTTATGTTCTTACTTGAACAAGCCTCCAACTTATGATTAACCCCTCTTGCAAGCATCTGCAACTAAGAGAAGAATTAAGATAAATCTAACCATAGCATGAAACATATGGATTCAAATCAGCCCCTTACGGAATAGCGCATAAACTAGGGTTTAAGCTTTTGTCACTCTAGCAACCCATTATCTAAGTACTACTCCACAATGCATTCCCTTAGGCCCAAAGGTGGTGAAGTGTCATGTAGTCGACGTTCACATAACACCATTAAGGGAATCAACAACATACATATCATCAACATATCGAATGAACACCAAATTCACATGATTACTTATGACAAGACTTCTCTCATGTCCTCAAGAACAAAAGTGACTACTCACACATCATATTCATGTCCAAGATCAGAGGGGTATTGAATAACATAATGGATCTGAACATATAATCTTCCACCAAATAAACCAACTAGCAACAAGTACAAGATGCAATCAACACTACTAGCAACCCACTGGTACCAATCTGAGGTTTTGATACAAAGACTGAATACAAGAGATGAACTAGGGTTTGACATGATATGGTGCTGGTGAAGATGTTGATGAAGATTGGTCCTCCCATGATGAGAGGGTTGTTGGTGATGACGATGGCTTTGATTTCCCCCTCCCGGAGGGAAGTATCCTCGGCGGAATCGCTCCGCCGGAGAGCAAAAGTGCTCCCACCCAAGTTCCTCCTCGAGACGACGGCGCTTCGTCCCGATAGTCCTCTATTTATTTTTTTCTGGGGCAAATGGACTTATATACCAGAAGATGGGCACCGAGGGCTGGCCAGGAGCCCCACAAGCCACCAAGGTGCGCCCTGGGGGGTGGGCATGCCTCGGTGCCTCGTGGGCACCTAGGTGGCCCCCTCTGGTACTTATTTTCTCTAATATTTTTTACTTATTCAAAATAAATCTCCGTGAAATTTCAGTTCATTTGGAGATATGCAGAATAGGTATCTCTGACATAGCTTTTTCGGGTCCAGAATTCTAGCTGCCGGCAATCTCTCTCTTCATGTAAATCTTGCATATTAAGAGAGAAAAGGCATTAGAATTACTCCACAAAGTGTTATGTTGATTAAAACACTATAAATAGCAGTAGGAAAACATGATGCAAAATGGACATATCAGACAGCACCACGGCCGGGTTCTTGCGAGGCCCGTCGCAGTTCAGCGAAACCAACCCCCATTGGTCAAACTACGGCATGCCCGCGATGAACTTGTGCCTGTTCGTAAAGCGGTACACCGAGTATATGTCCTTTGGGAGGTTATCCACATCTTTGGGGAACAAGACCCTCACAATCTCATGCAGCTCCAATGTCTCATGGTTTTCCTTGGCCGTGATCCGGTCCTCGGCAGGGAGCTCTCCCACACCGTGCGTGAGCGTGCTTGGAGGGGAGCGATGCACCGGCGCAGGAAATCCTTCTCCACTACCGTCCTCGTCACTTTGGCGGCCTTCACCTCCGCCATCCTCTTCATGAGCGGCCTCAACCTCATGTCGATGATCTCATAGTGCTCCCACCTGGGACCCTTCTCGGCAGCCGCGGTTGGGATCTACAGGAGAGGGTTGAACAGCTTGGCGTCCACATAGACCCAGCTTGACCTGTAGCCCTCAACCTTCTTCAAAATCTTCATGTCGATAATGTTGTCGGCCATCTTGCCGTTAAGACGGAACGAGGCACACCCTGAGCGCTGGCGGCCCGCGGTGATCCGCATGCTGTAGAAGTTCCTGAAGAGCGCCACTGACGCCAGCACTCCAAGGAAGCCCTCACAAAGGTAGGCGAAGATGGCGAGGAGGAGAACGAAGTTGGGCTACAGGTGCAGGAGATGAATCCCATAATGGCTAAGGATGGCGTAGAGGAAGTCAGAGAAGGGCGGCACCAGGCCTGCAAATATGGAGTGGAAGAGGATGAGATTATCGATTCCTCCATCTCCTCCAGCGGCAGCCAAGATGGCCAGATGCGCGTGCCCCCCCATTCGTTATGAGCACCGGCCACCATCGGGCGCGCCATGGCCAAACCCTGCTCGTCCTGGATGGAGGACCTCATCAGCGCCGGCTCCACCGGCCCCTTGCCCTTCGCAGCGGTGGACTTCTTGGCCGCTTTGGGAGCCATGGTGATGGGGGAAATATGAAGCAGATTGGGCGCAGGAGGAAGAAGGAGCAGAGGAGCAGTGCACAAGGAGGCGATGCGTGCGAGAAGGCAATGATGGCACCGGTGCCCCGCGCGAGCAGTTTTATGGTAGAGCCGTAGTTACTGAGACGTTGTGGGGAAGTGGTGGTGTCCCCGTCCCGTTGTGCTGCCATGTGTCCCTGCCTGGGCCCAACAGTCTTAGGCCCCGCGTCGTTTCGTTCCTCAACAGGCAGAACACGCGCGTCGCGGGCCTGGGGGCTACTGTCGACCCAGTGGGAACCAGGGTACCACAATCCATCTACTACGATCCAGGAAGGCCCCCTTGGCCCAACTCAGGTGGTTGCCCACCAGCGGGTGCCGCGAAGCCAGCAGCCCTGTGAGGGGCTTCCCGTCGAAGGACTTCATCAAGACCACCACCACATTGAGTGGCCTCGTGAGGCCCCCCTCGAGAGGCGCCATTCTGCGAGGCCTCCAGAGGGGTCCGCGCAGCGCGGGTCGCATGCCGATCACATGGGTGACGTCGTCGTGGCAAGCGCCAGCCTATGCGGCTGAGGTAGTTTCCCCTTTCATGCTAAGGGAGCAGTTGCGCCTACCTTCCCCCAAAGCAAGTCCCAAAGCCTTCCGCTTTGGTGAAAGAAGACCAAGACAGTGGTGTGGCAGGACGGAGGTCATCATCGAGCCCCCTATGCATCATGGATAACACTTTAGCAGGCGAAGACCGCCTTTGGTAAGGATAAGCACCAGCGCCTGTCCCCTTTCAAAATTGACGCCCTTCGGTAGCCCTTTCCCGCTCATATTTTCGAGGAAGAGGCCCAGGGCACCTATAAAAGGGGGAGTGTGGCCACTGTACCAGATGATCAACTCTTTGCACCATTGAAGACCCCAAGAGCTCTAGCTCATCTTGTATCTCTAAGAGCACTGTCCACAAGAAATTCCACCAAGCAGGAGTAGGGTTTTACACTGCACGGTCGCCCGAACCTGAGTATCTCGCTCTGTTTTTGACTTGCCTAGCTTGAAGCCTCGTAGACGTGAACCAAGCCCCCAGAGCTCGAACCTTGGTTTTGAAGGATTTCCTGTGGCTCAAGATCAATCCCCCGACAGTGAACACAGTAAAAAATGACCCACGATGGATCTAATGTTCAACACATCTACAATGTTACATCCGATAGTGCAAACGCAGATGATCTTCAGGAGGCGGGTACTCTAGCATCCTTTAAAGGCGTAATTCTTCGGACCGACAAAACCCTTGGGCTGCATCATATACACGTCCTTGATTAAATTTTTAGCCGCAACGACGGAAGGAATGACGACAGAGGTGCCAATGGCCTTGAGGGCATGCCTACGAGGTCACCGCCCAATACCACTTTTAGTTTACTTTATTAGGTTTAGTTTGAATTTCCTTGGTTTAGTTAAACTTTGTTAAATTTTGTATTTTTTATAAATATATATTAAAATTCAACAAATATAATCCTGTGTACATGAATTTCATCTGCCTTTTTGAATTGTGTGTTTAAACTTGCACGCGCGTTTGGTGCACCGAGTTGGACAACCGTATATCCGCTGTCCACAGACATAGTTTGTCCGTTTTGGTCACTTTGGAGTTTCCTTAAGAGCATCAGAGCCGCTATATCCTCCCGGCCTGCAAATCAACCGCCGATATATGGTCCGGGCCGAAAAACACCCCGAACAGGTAACGTATATCCGGACGTCCTGCAATTTTTTTACGGCGAGCTCTAAAAATCGCCCTTCGGCTGTCAAATCTTGTGTTTCCCCCTCCTTCTTTGTGGTTTCGTCTATCCCACACTCATTTTGGCGGGAGGGAAATTTCCGTGCGCGCCCGCCATTCCGCCGGCGCCCTTCCCCAAATCTCTGACAAATCTTGCATCCTCCGGCCACCTCGCACCATGGAGAGCTTCGTCCGTCCTCGAATGCATCTCCTCCACCAAGAATCAAGATCGGGGGCGCCTTTTCTTGTCGTGGGCAGCTGCAGCCGTCGTCGCCATGGATCCAGCTGGGAGCTTTGATGGGTGCCGCATTGTGGGCAGATCCGGCGGCTCCGGGCACGATTGAGCAGCCGTCGTCTGCAGCTGCGAGGGGAAGTAGGGGGAGAAACAATGATGGAGGATAAGGGGGTTACACTTTTGGCTGATGGTGGGGGAGAAGGGGTTGTGACTGCTCTGCACCGGATTTGATTCCGATGAAAGGTAAGATTTGCTGCTTTTCTACCATTTTTCAAATCGGCCGATGGGCGGATTTTGATGTAGTCCTGAATTCATTTTTGTAGATGGATGATACTTGGAGTTCGTCCTCGTCGTTGGAGTCAGATGATTCCGACATAGAGGAGATGCTTTTTGACGATGATGTCGAGCACCTCCTCTTGTTGCACCTCACCGACAAATTTGAAGTTGGCAAGAAGAAGAAGCGTCACGGATTGATGCTCGGCTAGCCTTGCATTCCACGCAACCAAGCTCTCGATAAGAAGTTGCTCATGAAAGACTACTTGTTGAGGTACCGACCTATCCGGCTCATCTCTTCATACGCGTTATCCAATGTGTAGGCATCTTTTTATTCACATTGTGGAAGCTTGCGAGCAAAATTGTCGGTTCTTCACTCATCGGTGAAATGTCGCTGGGTTGCTAGGATTTAGTGCATATAAAAAAAATACCGGCGACAATGCAAGTGATAGAATATGTCATTCCGGCCAATTACACCAATGAGTATCTTCGTATTGGAGAAGATACCACGATCAAATGTGTGCGGGTGTTTACAAAGACATTGATCCAGGTATTTAGTCCCGAGTACCTTCGAGCTCCCTATGAAGAGGACACAAAAATAGTAATGGTGATGAACGAAGAAAGAGGATGGTCGAGCATTCTTGGTAGTGTGGATTGCATGCATTGAAACTGGAAGAACTATCCAAAGGCTTGGGTCGGGCAGTACACCGGCCATCAACGCAAACCAATTATTGTGCTCGAAGTTATGGCTTCGCATGACTTGTGGATTTAGCATTGCTTCTTTGGATTGCCGGGGGTATCTCAATGATACCAATGTATTGCATAGGTCACATCTTTTTATGCAGCTAGCTAGTGGAAATGCTCTGGCTTGCAACTACATGGTCAATGGACATGATATACCATGGGGTATTATCTTGCCGACGGTATTTATCCTTTGTAGGCAACATTTGTGAAGACAATTAGTAAGCCGGTATGCAATAAACAAACTATTTTTGCCCAAGCACAAGAAGCATGCCGAAAAGATATTGAGAAGGCATTTCGTGTGTTGCAAGCTCAGTTTGCCATTGTTCGAGGTCCTGCTCGCTTCTGAGATAAGAAATCCCTCTCAAATATCATGACTGCATATGTAATTCTACATAATATGATTATCAAGGATTAGAGGGATTTAATCTTGGAGTTTTTCTATGACAACATTGGTAGCCATGTCAAGCCTACCAGAAACCTAGATGAGATCAATGCATTTCTTTAGACCTACCGGCAGATTGAAGACCGTAACAAACACCAACAGGTTCGCAGTGATCTCATTGATCATGAGTGGCAAGTGAATGAGCAATAGACTCCCATTTTATTGGTTTGATCTATTTGATTTCATGTGTGATTTGAACATTTATTTTAATTCCGGACAATTTGTTACTGTAACAATTTCGAACCATTTGTTATTTAGATTTGAACATTTGTTGTATTCGAGATAATTACTGAATTGTATGATGTTAAAACATTTATGTTTCATACGCATTATTTTTTATTTAAGTTTATATTGCCTAAATTAATGATTTATGGTACTCCCTTCGTTTTTATTTACTCTGCATATTAGCTTTGGTCAAAGCCAAACTTTGTAAACTTTGACAAAGTTTATAGACAAAAATATTAACATATATAATAACAAATCAATATCATTAGATTCATTATTGAATATACTTTCACATCATATATATTTGTTACTGTAAATGTTCATATTTTTTCTATAAACTTGGTCAAACTTTATGAAGTTTGACTTCATTTAAATCTAATATGCAGACTAAATAAAAACGGAGGGAGTATGGATTTGCAGTGTCGCGCGATGTCCGTCGGAAGAGATGTCTCATATCTTGTACCTAAAAATTTAGGGTACATATTTGCGGCATCTGTTCTGTCCAATGCACCGCGGTACAAATTTGGGAGCCGTAAATGGTTTTTGCGGGTCTATATAGATGCGCTAAGAGCATCTCTAGCAGACCCCTTAATACCGCGACCCTTATAACCGGGATAAGGCCGAGAAAAGCGCGTTTCAAGGGCCGAAAGTGGTTGCGGCCGAACAGATCCCACAAACCAGAGCGGTATAAGAGAATATCTTTGCGGGGTCTGTTCGGCGCGCTGCTACTTCCGCCCCTTAAAACATTTGGTTTTCATCATTTCTCCACATATATGTCATATAGCAAATAATATATATACTAAAATATAAATATTGCTACCACAATTGATCCACACGGTTTATTCTTCTTCCTCTCCTCGAGTTCCTTCACGGCGAGAATGCCACCACTATTTGCTACCGATAGCTTTCAAGCAGCGTATCTATGTCTGAATCGTCGGACGAGGAGGAATCCTCAAGCAAAAATTCCACGGCCGAGCTCAAATCCATCTACAAAACCGCAAGCAAATAGATGAATCAGGCGGCGACTCTGTGGTGACGGACAGGGAGCAAGCAAATACTCACCGGCGGACGGGCGGGGGGGGGGGGGGGGGGGCGACTCGGTGGCGGCGCGTTCCCGCCGGGAGTGGTCGATACGGCGCGGCGGCTACTCGGTGGGGGCGCGTCGGTGGGGGAGGCGACAGATCCGGGGCTACGACGCGTCGGTAGCAACTTGCCGCCGCCATGGACGAAATATGTGGCAGCGGGGCGGCGGCGACGGTGGCAGCCGAGAGAGAAGGGAGGGAGAAGAAAGCGTGCGTGAAATGTCGCCACGCCAACCGTTTTTGCCCGATATATGGCATGCTCGAGTCGAGCCGCGAAACTAGGACTTCTCGGGTTAGGGGGGATTTTTCCGCGCCCCTCAAATCTAACATTATTAAGAAGTTGATCCCCACTACTACCTATTCTCTCACCATGCACAATGTCCACATCAACAATCAACATGCAACCATCCACCTCTTTCCACCTAAGCAGTCTAGCCAAATCATCTATTCCATCGTGTGATTTAGTTTTTCTTTTCATCTTCCTTCTGTAACCGATGAGAAATCTTAAGAGCCATCGATTCGTTAAACTACTAGCAGGAGAACCCACCAGGCCACCACAGGCTGCCCACACGGGCGTTTCTCTCCTGACAACCTATCGCTCCCTTGCATTCAATGTTGACCGGGCTATTCCTCTTCTCGGTGTGGTTCCTGCGCCCATGGTCACATGGTCCTCCTTAGTTGCCGATCATATTTCGTGGTGCCATTGTAGGGAGCCGACCTCATGGATCGGATGCGGTGGTGGATCCAGCTCTACAGTCGATTGACCGAATCCTCTGCTATGGAGTGGATGCGACGGCCGGCAGGACCTCTGTTTGATGAGACAACCTAGAGGGGCCACCTCGCGTGCTTCCCATCGACGGCCATGAGGAGATAGAGCATAAGATGTGGCGAGGTTTGGGGCAGGCGCGAGGCACGCGTGAGGAACTCCGCAGCCCATCGTCCTTGGAAGACTGTCGCAGACTCCGGCCACGACGAGCCCGCACGCCTAACCTGGATGAGCTCAGTCGGTCCACAAATTCACGCCCAGTTTCCTCGGTGAGTTCGGCCGCCACATCTCTTTGGGGCTTCATCTATGATGGCGGCCTCCGACCCGCCCTTGCCCCACAACATCTCGCCGTCAAGTACCTCGACCTCTATAGCGACGACATCCAGGGGCCACAAGTGGCTGGTACGTCATTGTTCTTTGCTGCCACAGAGAGTCCACTCACCAAGCTACGCTTAGTTGGTTCGTTCATTGATTCCGTGATTACTGTGATTCATTTTTTGTTTGGTCGAACAGGCGAATGTGGTGTATCTAGGGATGCTGAGACCCCACACTTGCCGCAATGGTAGCAATTCTCTTCGAAAGATGAGCTCCTTCGTGTGAGTAGGAAGTCCTGCTCCTGATTTTGGTTTGCGGCAAGAGCGACAAACTTCTGAGAGTACGACGACAGGTTCTGTACTCCGTTCTTCAGGATTTGTTTTTCCCTTCAGTATTTCCTTCTTATGTCATCAAGGATTAAAAAGGTCAAATTAAGCGTACAGAACCGATCGAAGTCAGCACTATCGTGCCTTCGGTTCCAGCCGTAACTCATCGACTGATTGAGCCAAAAGGGATCCTAGCGCAGAGCTTCGTGTCTCCAGTGCTTCTTGGTACGTCCTACACCCGTTCCTCATCTCCCCCACTTAGATTTTCATTATGTCTTTTAATAAACATCAATGCTAACAACAGCAGTTATTAACAAGTTAGGTATATTTTCCCATTGTCTCCCTCCCACCTCTTGATCCGAAACAGCTCCCCACCACCATTGAATCCCTCTGCAGAAACTGATCTACAAATTTATAGTTTCAGCTTCAGGTTCATTCATCTCTTTAAAATGAGCCACGAGAAGGAGGAACCACCAAAGTTAGGGACTCATGTATATCACCCATGCCACATGTTTCATTTCTCACTAGACTGAGCATGCAGGACAGTGTTAACAACACATGAAAGAATCTCATGAACTACTCTGCCTTCTTCTAGAATTAGGTGCGAGGTTGCTTCAATCATTAATTAGTGATCACTAGGTTGATCAACTTCGATTGTAGTCAAGAAGAGTACTCTCAATTCAAGATGATCCAAATACATGAATCTGCATGAATAAAAACATGTCTTTTGGATAGTTTAGATTTGATTCTTTATTATCAATTTATTATTCATGTTTAAGCAAAAAATTATTAACCATGTCGAGAAGGCCACACGACACTACAATGTATTCGTTATTTTGTAAAAATTCAAGTACCTATATGTATGATCCACATACATAAACATGAGTAAAATTACACTCCCTCCATTTTAAACTAAAACCACTACACTTATTTTGGAACAGAGAAAGTAAATCTTAGAGACTATGTACACATTGTTTGGATGTTGGCTCCACCACAGCTACAGTTCATATGTGACGAGAATGTAGAGATCTATTATTCTTTAATTTTATTCTTGAAAAAATTAATACTATAAATTTCCGCAGCAACGCGCGGGGTATTATCTAGTTTTTTACGATTTCAGGGCGAATAAGGAGTCTGGTTGGGATTTTTTTCTAGTGAAACCGTAAAGTGATGGTTATTTTTCTGCTAGAGAGGTAAACCTGGGCAAACATCGGGCCGGGCCGGGTTTCGGGCCGGCTTATAAAAGCCCGACCTTCATTTCTCAAGCCCGAACCCGGCCCGAAGCCCGAAATACTCCATATTTTCAAGCCCGAGCCCGACCTAAAATCAAGCCCGAAGCCCGAAAGCCCGGCCCAAATGCTGTTTTTTAGTACGCGCATGTGCAAGCCTGAAGCCCGAAAGCCCGGCCCGAAATACGAAAAAATTGAAGCCCGAGCCTGGCCCGAACTATCTTTCAGGCTGCAAAACAAAGCCCGAGCCCTGCCCGGGCCGGGCCGGGTCGTCGGGCCGGGCTGCCCATGCCCGGGTTTATAGGGCGTGTTTGGTTTCCTGGGTGCATCCAGCCTGCATTGCATGAAGGAGCTTGGTTGAGGCTGGCCTGGTTGAGCTGATGCAAGTAAGAGTTGAGATGTGTGTTTGGTGTACTTGCATGATATGGGCCATGCTTGTCTCAGATGTTGTTTGGTAGGCTGCATGAGGCCAAACAATATGATAGATGTGGAATTTGATTCTAGATGCTTGTACATGCATGTAAGATAATTATAAGATTATTTTGACGACATGCACTCCAACTCAGATATCTTTGCTGATTGAAGTAAAAACATGATAAAACATGATAAGAAATCATAATATTCTGAATCTATAAATTTCGTATGAAGATCCTTTCAATCAAAGAGGCGGCTAAACAGGGGAAGGAAACAAATGAAAATCCATGTACTTCTATGTGTATTCCATTGTTAGCATTCATGAGATCTTATATTTAGCATACAGACACGGAACAGCTAGCCCTCCAAAGACACTTCTTTTACTGTCCATCTATTCTAGCTAATCTCTTGATCCCAACATCACAAATACAAAACAAAACTAGCTTGTCTCTTGCTTGTTCTTCTTCTAGCTAGATGATCTCTTGTTCTTCTTCCTCCTGATCAAATCAAAAGGAAAAAAATATGCATAAATTATTGGTGAAGTTAACAGAACAAATAAGCAGAATGATCTCTAATCCATAAGCAGCCCTCACAGCCAGATTAGGCATGTACAAGGCCAGCGGCCAAACCAAGAAGGACATCGAGCTGCTCAAGCACATGGTCCAGATGATCTATCACGGCCAGGCCTTCCTCGTCAGTAAGGGCACAACGCAGATCCCTTGCTTGCTCACATCACATGCGTGGATCGAGCAGCGACAGCTCTCACAACCAGACAGCGAGCGTCATGAGCACCCTACCGGCGGCGCTGCACAAGACGATACGCGCCGAGTCCGTGCTTGCTCTCACGGTCGATCTGGCCAGGCGAGGTGGGCGACGGCGTCAGGTGTCGCCAAAAGCTTGGGACTAAGGGAGAGGCGAGCTTGGGACGGAGGAGGGAGAGAGAAGGAGAGTCAGACCTTGCCACCGGTGAGGAGATGCGTGGCGGCGGGAGATGCGGCGGCGGACAATGAGATCCAAACGCATCGCACAAGAATAGAGTGGCAGCGAGATGGGAAATGCGACGACTTTGCATCGCCAGTGCAGGCGCGGGCCTGGCTCGCGGAAACGGTCGATCCCTGCGTTTCCGCTCAGCCTGGCTGAGAGCCCGCTTTTGCATCAGTCGGGCCTGGTCCAATGAGACGTGCAGTCTATCAAACGTGGAGAAACTTGCATGGCGGGTGCGATGCAGGTGCAAGCCAAGAAACCAAACACGCCCATAGAGAAGGGTGTGAATCGGCGTGAAGGGTTTCCAGGGTTCGATCTCTTTCCCCTCGCCCTTCCTGGCCCCGACAGCCCCGCTAGGATTCTCCCCGCACCCGATCGCCTCTCCCCATCTCGACTAGAGCATAGCCGCGCCGCTGACCTGGGACAGGGAGGGGGAGCACCACCGGCCACCGTAGCGACCTGCCCGCAGGGATCTGGCGCCGGCGTAAGTTGTCATCTCGCCCTCACGGTTCTTGCATCGCGCAGCCAGGGGCCACCCCCTGGCGGTCCTGCCCTGCTCGGCGACGACTGCCCGCGCGGCCGTGCCGTGCGGCCGTGCCGTGCGGCCGTGCCGTTGTGTTGCCGGCCGACTATCCTGCGTCTCCTCTCCCCAAGGCTCCAGCACTCCTTCGCTGACCACCCTGCCTGCCGGGTTGCCGGACAGAATTTTATTGAGGCCAGCCACATCACACACAGCACGCAGGTAAACTAATATCTTCCCCAAATTCCCCATTTAATGAGCAATAGCCTTACTTTGTTTAGTTCCTTATTACATCTAGTGATAAGTAGTATCCTGATCTCAACAATTGATGCTTATTTAGTTATTTTAGTTCTCCTTGTTTTTGTTGTAATTGTAGAACAGACTAGAGAGTGACTATTTGTGTAGAACTGTGTGAGGACCGATGAACCCTAGAGGGGATCGATCGCACGGAAGGGGAATTGGATGTGAGGAGAGGAGCAGAGTAGGTGACGTAGACGAAAGGGGATGAGAGGATTCCAGACTTATCTCATTTCATGCCTGATTCGGTGTCCACGCACACACACACGCGGCCCAAACTGTCCACGGGCTCAAGCCCACATCAATACAGCCTACTCATACTCTCCTCTCCTCCTACTTGTCCACCGATACATTGGTACCAGGTGTGACATTTGCCCCTCCTTGAGCGAGAGCCTCGTCTTCCCAGGAAGGTGCCGTTGGGTAGCGGGGCCGCAGCACGTTGTATTCCTCCCAAGTTGCAGACTCTGGAGATAGTGATGACCATTGCACGCGCACCTGCACAGTGGAGCTGCTCCCTTTCTTGACCAACTGACGATCCAGGATGGCGATGGGTTGTGTGGAGCAGCGGTGAGGTCCGGGGCGCATGGTAGCTCGGAGAAGACTGGTGAGTAATCCGGCCTGAAGGGCTTCAGCTGGGAAACATGAAAGACAGGGTGGATGGGACTGTCGTCTGGCAGCTGGAGCTTGTACGCCATGGCACCGATGCGTTGCAGAATGGTGTAGGCGCCGATGAATTTGTAGGCGAGCTTGGGACAAGGGCGGTTGACCACCGTTGACTGAACGTAAGGTTGCAGCTTGAGCAGTACTTCTTCCCCTTCCACGAATGATCACTTTGTCGTGTTCTTGTGTGCTTTGTGCTTGCACCTGTTCTGAGCGCGAGCCTGTTAGTGTGTCGCCCAATCCAGATCCTCGCCCGCTTCCTCCAGCAAGTTGGTGGCGAGTGTTGGCAGACCACCAGAATTGGGCTCCTTGCCGTACATCGCTTCGAAGGGAGAAATGTTCAGCGAAGAATGGTAAGTTGTATTGTACCAAAACTTCGTTGTCGGCAGCACTCGGGCCATTGCTTGGGTGTGTCGTGGATGGCACAACACAAGTACATCTTGAGACACTGGTTCATGCGCTCGCTTTGGCCATCCGTCTACGGGTGGTACACCGTTGAATAGTTGACCTTGGTGCCGGCGGTGTCAAGGAGGCGCACCATATGTTGCTGGTGTAGATCCGGTCGCGATCAGGGACGTTGGAGTGTGGAACACCGTGCAGCTTGATAATTTTGTCCAAAAAGGTGTTGCGACTGTGGCAGCCGTGAAGGGGTGACGCAGAGGCACAAAGTGTGCATATTTGGTGAACCGGTCCATGACGACCATGATGACCTCGTAGCCCTCAAACGCCTGCAGTCCCCCAATGAAGTCCATCGTGAGGTCATGCCATGGCTCAGTGGGCACGGGAAGGGGTTGGAGCAGCCCGTGCGTCTTGGTGTGTTTGTGCTTGGCGTGCTTGCAGTGTGCAAGCACTGGGAACGAAATCCTCCACGACTTGCTTGAGGCCATGCCAGGAGAAGTGTGTTCTTCACGCACTGGTATGTCGCCGTCACGCCAGAGTGGCCACCAACAGCGCTTGCGTGGATGGTGTTGACCGGCTTGGTTTGGAGGGCCGTGTTGTCGCCAATCCATAGCTTGTCATGGAAGCGGATGACGCCCTGGCATACCTCCTATCCGTGCTTGCGTGGATGGTGTTGACCGGCTTGGTTTGGAGGGCCGTGTTGTCGCCAATCCATAGCTTGTCATGGAAGCGGATGACGCCCTGGCATACCTCCTATCCGTGCTCGTCGGTGCTGTAGATGGCCAGGCGTTGCAGCGGGTCTTGCGCATTGGTGTCAGTCTCGTACGAGTTGGCGGCCTCCTAAAGCCATTGGGGTTGACAGATCGACAAGGCATCGAGAGAGGAGGTGTCCAACACCCGGGAGCGTGTTCGCCGCGCCATTGTCGACGCTGCGCAGGTACTTGAAGGAAAATTGGAGCCCTACGAGCTTGGACATCGCCTTGCGCTGCAGCTTCGTGTCAAGCTGCTGCTCGCCCAGACTGCACAAGCTCTTGTGGTCCATGACGATGACAAATGGAGCTCGCTGGAAGTAGGTGCACCATTTGTTGATTGCCATGATCACCGTGAGGAATTCCTTCTCATAGATGGAGAGGCGCTGATTTCGCACTCCCAGTGCCTTGTTGAGATAAGCAATTGGGTGGCCGTCCCGCACCAGTACTGCCCCCACACTGGTGTCGCAAGCATCCCCTTCGATGGAGAAGGGACGCCAGAAACCCGGGAGGGCGAGTACCGGCGTGTTCACCATGGCATCCTTGAGCAGCTCGAATGCAGCTTGAGCTTGTTCGGTCCAAGCAAATCCTTTCTTGCTGAGGAGCTATGTAAGTAGCTTGGCAATGATTCCGTAGCAGGGGATGAATTTTCGATAGTACCCCGTGAGCCCGAGGAATCCGCGCAATTGTGTGGCATTTGTTGGGGTAGGCCACGCTCGCATTGCACTTGTTTTTCTCGTGTCTATTGCCACGCCCTGCTTGGAGATCATGTGTCCCAGGTATTCGTTGCGAGGCTGGGCGAAGGAACCCTTCAACTCCTTGGCATATAGTTGATGTTGGCGCAGAATTGCGAAGACGGTGCGCAGGTGTTCCAGATGATCCTGTAGGGATTGACTAAAAACAAAGATGTCATCTGGTGCTGGTTTGGGCACGGCGATGGCGTGCGGCGTGGATACGGCCGGTAGGTGCCGGTGTTGTTGTAGGAGGCCGACCTGGTGTTGGTGATGTATATGGCAGTGGGTGTGGCCGTCCTGCAGGCGCTAGTCGTAGACGGGGATGCTGGTGTTCAAGCTCCTCTTCTTGAATGCATGCAAAAACTGTTGCATGAGTGATGCTTGTTGGTGCCTGAATGTGCATGGCCGCGCGCATTTCGTCCTTGAGGCCCAACAGGAATTGAGTGACAAAGAATCTGGGATTGAGGGTGGCATCGAGAGCCAACAAATTGTACATGTAAACCTTGAATTGTTGTCTGTCCTCAACCACACTGCCTGTCTGTCGGAGCTGCAGGAGGTTGTGCATCATGGATTCGAATTCCTCAGGTCCGAATTCCTCTAGCGCACGCCCGAACATCTCCTAATCCAGCACTAGATGTTGCTGACGAAATGCCCGTAGCTAGGGCGCGGCGTGGCCCTCCACATAGAGCGCCCCGGTAGCCACCCAGTAGAGCTCACAAGTACGCCAAGCAACGGCCGAGCCAGACGGGCGGGCACTCGCCATCGAAGTGGAGAAAATTGTGCTTCGACGGCTTAGTGAAGGAATCATCTCGTGGTTGAAGCAGGTGGGACGCACTCCGGTGTTATAGGCGGTTGCTCTGGCCTGGATAGGAGGGGTGGGCCGTCATTGGTAAGTCGGGCGAACTGTAGGTTGCCGGTGAATGCTTGCGGAATTGGCAGCACGCTCGTAGGTGGAGCCGTGCATGGATCCGGCGGTGGTGGTGTGAGCGCTAGTTGGTGGGGCCCTTCCTTGTTCGTCGGGGTGCGGAGCATGGTCTCCCGTGGGTTGTTGATTTTTGCTCCGGAGGGAACCGACGAGGCCGATGCTCGCGCCAGATGGTGTGGGCGCTACGCACGGACTCATAGAGCGCCCGCTGCTCTTCGACGAAGCCCGGATCGTCCCCAGCCATAGTGGCGACGGCCTACATGCTCGCCTGCTTGTCAAAGATCGGGCTCTCCACGAGCAGGTGCTGCTCGAGGAGCTGTAGATTGTACCGTTACTCCTGTAGCATCCGAAACGCGGAGAGCGGGGGCGCTGCCTGCTCCGACCGCTCGTCCTCCGCCATGTCTGCGTTGTACTGCGCCTGTGCGAAGGCGAAGCCCGCAACCTGGGCGGGAGGGGGGGGGGGCTCTGGCTCATTGTCGGACACCTCCTCCATCGTCCGGTCCTCCAAGCTCTCCTCCGGCAAGCTCGAAGGCAAACCGGCCTCTATGCGTTCCACGCGCCAGGCCTGCCAGTCGTGGACGATGTCCGTGATCTCGTGCCGGCGGCGTGGCGAGAGACGCTTCCACCACGCTTTGCCGCTCGCAATCATAGCGTGTACGCTGGCGATCGTGAACGGAAGATGTTTTTCTCCACCCAAATTTCTAAAGGTGGTGTAGTGGCAGCTGTCTCTACGACTGGCCTCCAAGAGTAAAATGGCTCTTAATCTACTTCAGTGTTTTTTGATTGCATGTCCCTCACCTCCACCCCAACCCCATCAAATATTTATCATGGCTCTTCCACTAATACTGGGCCCACCCCTGCTGGTGGGGAGAACCTATCTTCACTCATCACTGCAACCACTTGCAAGGTGTGGGTAATTTACTCCAAGGTGCAAACATTGGACCTCAAGCTCCATTTCTCTCCCTGCTACCCCAGAAAGTTTACCATACTAAATTGCATACAAGTCCTTTATAAGTTTGCAAAGGGAACATGTAGTTCTTTGAAAATTACTTTCGGAGCTACCTTACGGCCAGGGAGGATACCCACCTTCCAAAGTAAAACTATTTATCAGATAATCATTTTTCATCGGATCGATACTCCCTTGTGAATATAAGACTTTTTAGGTCACTACTTTAGTGATCTAAAACATCTTATATTAGTTGAAGCCCTCCATCCCAATAATGTATGAGGCATATTTTGACTGCCAAAATTCAAGCTTTCACCGTAAAATTCAACCTTGGAACTGAGAAGATATATCTATACGCACTACTGTATGTACACAGCTCATAGGCTCCTATTTTGGGTGGGCCGTGTGTATCGCCATGGCCCAGAGCTGTGGGTTCGGCAAGTGCTGATGGGTTGAAGTCTATCATCATTTGCACTAGCAGCAAGGTGCAGACATACAGTGGCGGAGCTTCATGGGGGCCGTTGCCCCCCCCCCCCCCACTCCAGGAAAACTCTTAAGTGTACCCTTAATATTATTAGGTTTGAATATCAAAGATTTCTCAGAGTTCATGATACATATGCTTCTCATGCAGGAGCTGGCCCTATGTCATGGCAAAAGGTATTCAGCCTTGTCAAGGTCCAGTGGTGATACATATGCTTCTCATGGAGGAGCTGGCCCTATGTCATGGCAAAATGTATTCAGCCTTGTCGTGGTGATACATATGCTTCTGCATGCACAAGAGCCGGCCCTATGCCATGGCAAAAGGTGAAGGACTTCTCTTCTCATGTTACTATTCAGAGCATGGTAAGCATGGCATCAAACTCTTCCTAGAGGTTTGCCAACTGTATGCAGGTGGTGGCGAAGGGGATCACTTTGTTTCTTGTGGTAGTGACCACTCATCACCTTCGTCTCATGTGGACGAAGAGACAGTCGTCAAAGCTTATTTGAGATGGGCCCTAGGCTGTCGCACTTCTTGCCTGCTGCTTGGTTCGCCCATGCTGGTGACCTGCAATGTAATATGCCCTTTTATGCCATATACCCGCTGAATCCATCCATGATGTTTGCCCATTCTTGTCAAAAGAACAAGAGATGTAATAATACTCCATTATCTGAGCCCACTATGCTATTGCTATGTGATGTGATTATCTTTGATGCCTTATTCAGTCATGTTTGCTCCCCTGGCTTTCAATCTTGTCTTGCTCACTTTTGGCAAAAGAACAAATAACTTTACTCAAAACACAACAATCATTACAGGCACAATGCTTATCTTTGATGCCTTATTCAGTCATGTTTGCTCCCCTGGCTTTCAATCTTGTCTTGCTCACTTTTGGCAAAAGAACAAATAACTTTACTCAAAACACAACAATCATTACAGGCACAATGCTTTGGATCAAAGATCCAAGAAACTACAGAGCAACTCCTAAAACCAAGAATTATGATGAAATCTCTTTCATACACTCTCCATGGTAATATTTTTTTGTAAATGAAATTCTTCCAAGACTTCAACAAAGACACCGCAATTAGACCCGAGTAACAACATTGCCACCTGTACACTTGCACTAACTTGACTATCCATTACCCCCCCCCCCCCCTTCTCCCATATTTTTCTCTTGAGCACTAGAAGGGCACAGAAGAACTTAGTTACCGCAATTAAACTGGAGTAACAACATTGCCACTCGTGCTTGATTATTCATCCAAACTACAAGATGGGAATTCGTGAGCGATAAATGGACTTGGGCAGGGGATGATGCCCTTAGAACCGCATGCTGTTGAATCGCCTCTATATTGTACTTTTCTCAAGTGTTAAGTTACATTGTACTTTTGGAAGAATCTACTGAACAAAATCTTCTTGAGTCCAAATCTGTTACATCGCCTCCAATAAGAGTTTACTTAAGTCCCTATACAAATAGTTGAATTAGGTCACCATTTTGTACGTGCTCTTGCGTGGAAGAGCATCTTTTAAACTACCCATTGGCCATTGCCATCACATATAATATTTTGGGCACTATTATCAAAATAAATTAATCGACACATATGCACTATTGCTCTCCATGTGGTGGTTTCAACGAGATTCCTACCCCAACACAGGGAGCACATGCATGCATGAATCTCTCACATCATGCTGAAATCATCACATTAAGTGCAAAATATGAATTTTCAAAATGAACTATCTTCCACCAACATCATTTTTCTTTTTCTTTTTTTGCTTTTTCTTTGTGATGGGCATGCTGTAAGTGATTCTACTTACTGAAACCGGTAATATGAAGTCCACAACAACAAAAAATAGCAGGTTGAATTTCTGCATGTGTATGATTCTGCTTGTCGTTCTTTTTGTTGTTTTTTTTTTGCGGATTCTTTTTGTTGTTTTTATCCTGTTGTATCGAGATATGAACCAGCTGCTGCATATGAGAGGAGCTGGTCTAGGAATGAAATGTCCACATGATAAATAGAACAGCTCGGTGAAGAAAATGTGAACTCATATGTTCTATATGAATATTGTTATGACAAATTCTAAGAAATCAAGTAGGGATCCTCTACTTTAGTGTGCCATCTTATTTCCGCTAACTGCGGCCTCAAAGCAAAATTGTTTTTTTTTCACTCTCTCGATCTTTCTCTTCTTTTGGCGAAGTTCCGAAAAGTGGCCTAGTATAGTGCCTGAAATGTTAGTGCAACTATATGATTATGAGCAATATATACACTATTTGAATGACTCAAGTCCATGATGGATTTTCTTCTTAACTGTTAGGATCAATGTCATTAATATGCAACACGTTTTATTGCTGATAGAAGAAGTCATATTTGTATCTTAGAGAAGCTTGTACTATTGTTTCTATTGTGAGTTCGCACATTAAAATGCATTGAGAAATAACATAAACAACAAGCATGAAAACTAGCCTCTTGAAATTATTGCTCATTGGTTCTTTCTATTAAGATCAGATATTTTGTTCACTAATTTAACATGATTTTGCAGGTATTGTATATTCTCCAAGAATGATGAACGAGGAAGGAGTATACCGTGCAGACTAGTAGTCCAGGGACAGGTGAGCTAGGTTGACTATTTTTTCTTAAATGCTACTCCCCCTGTTTTTAAATATAAATCTTTATAGAGATTTCACTATGGACCATATACGGATGTATATAGATGCATTTTAGAGTGTAGATTCACTCATGTTGCTTTGTATGTAGTCTATAGTGAAATCTCTATAAAGATTTATATTTAGGAACAGAGGGAGTATATGATTTCCATATGCATATATGGGTGTTTGCTTCTGAGAACCCTCTTCGTACTATTTCGACTAACAAGCTACAGAAACACACAATGGCCGCCGAAAAAGTGATTAGACAAACCCTGTCCTCAATACACTTCCTAACACCATGAAACACCCGCATATTAGTGAGGAAGTGTTAAATCCAATTACTAAAAATTGGAAGCTTGGTTCAAACTGAATCTTGATTTCTTTTTCATGATTTTGTAACCTTCTGAGGACATGCTGTGCGTTATTAGCAACTTGTGAAGGCGTACTGGTTTTCCCTTGATTCCTATTTTCTAACCAGCATGATTCCTTTAGTACAACAAATATTTATATATTTTCACAAATCTGCTTACTTGTCAATTTCTTTGTTTTATCAGTCATTCCACCAATTCAAGTGTATTAAAACGATGACACTACCAAAATTTATGGGAAAAATCACTCCCTCAAATTGCTTAGTTGAACTTAGAGTTTGATGTTTTAGCAGTCCGTTTGACTTATTGATGTACTTGCATGTAGATTTTCTATAGAGCTGGTGAGCCAGGACATATACTAGAGAGAAGTGTACGGGCAGGTGAGCTCAACCTCCTCCCATTTGCTAAAAAATATATATTTTTTAACATTTGTATTAAGGCCACAAAAGCACAAGTTGTACGACTAAATTAGTTGGCACTAGATATGCTGAGAATAATGAAATAAAAAAATATTAAAAATGAGAACGTCATATACACTTCTCACCTCCCAAAAGTAAAGGTTTTATTAGCATACTTGTTAAAAGGAATCGTCTTTTATAGGATAAAATACTAATTTGAATTTGTTACTATGTTCAAAAGGAGTCGTCTTTGATTCGTTTTACATGATGGATATAAAAGTTTATCAGACGGTACCCAAATTTAGTGTTTTGGTTCATCTAACATGATTTATCTACAGGGCTATATTTCATAAAGGTTGTGAACCGGCCAGGGTGCAAGTGGTACACAAATGTATAGAGGTGAGCAACACCACAACGTATATGTAGTTTATCATAGTAGAATTCGTGTATGAATAGTCATAGTTTTGTGGTTTCAAATTTTCATACTATAAAAATGCATACAACTTCTAGAGTTTCACAATTACATAAAATAAAACTATTTAATTAGTAAGAAAATACAAATTATTTTGATTAAACTGAAAAACAATGTCGCCTAATAAGTGACAAATGATAGCGCTTGATGTCTTACTTAAGAAATCAGAGGTCTCTTACAGCATCGTACTAACCAGCTTTAAAGTTTAATGAATCTGGTCCATCGCTCAGATGTTTCCGTTGCATATTGGAACCCATTGCTTTCCTAGCTTTATGAGTGCCTCGGCTTAGTATGATTCCAGCTCAAAAAAAGAAAAGGCTTGGTATGATTCGCACATCGATTAGGGGCGGCAAATCCTAAGAATATGTACGCTAGTCTTATCTTAATCCTGCCACATAATCTGGAAATAGCAAAAACAAAACGATGTACGATGGGTTGTCTCTTCATTTTATCTCTATTGACTAGATATTTTTAAAAATACGGTGAGAGATCTTTCGTTAAGAGATCATCTCTTAATTAAAAGAAGGCAAAGTCTTTCTTTTTCCTCCACCGCAACATGACATTGCTAAGATAAAACAATTGTATATGCCTTAATATTGTCAAATAGTGCTTTACCAGTAGCTGGAGCTCACGTGAGACTAATACTGCCGACTGTTTTTCAGTTTTGGAAACCTTCTAGAAGGTTCTCCTATTTTTTAGCCGTTTTTCTCTATGTTTTTATTTTCTGTTTCCCTGGCCAGTTTCCTATTTGGTTTAGTTTTCTTTTTATTTTTCAATTTCCATTTTGTTTTTTATTTTCCATTTCTTTTTTCAATCCGTGAACATTTTTCAAATCCATGCACTTTTTTCAAATATGTAAACCTTTAAAAAAATGTGTGGTCACATTTTTCAAATCTGTGAACGTTTTTAAAAATCCATGACCACTTTTAAAAAACATGTGAACATTTTCTAATTAAAAACCTTTTTAAAAATTTGCAACTGTTTTCGAATTCACGGACATTTTTATACAGAGAAGTGCATATTACACTCCTCAACTCTAGCCCTAGTCTAATAGACCACCCACCTCCCAAACTTCAATACCGTCTAGTTTACACCCCCAACTCTCAAAACCAGGCGGAATTCAACCCTCTCCTCCCGTTGACCGGTTTTGACCTGTTGATGGGTTAACAGTAATTCAAAAGAAATAAAAATAAAATAAAAAATAGTTTATTCATTGGGTGAACAATAAATTTCAAAAAATGTTCAAAATAAAAATAAAAATTCAAAAAATAATTTTAATTTTTTGTTCAAATGAACAGTAATCGAAAAAATAAAACAAAATAAAATTTCTGAATTATTTTTGCATGGACGATGTTTGAGTGTGTGATGTTTGTTCCAATTTTTAGCTTATTCAAACATTTAAGTAGCTCTCAGCAAAAAAAAAACAAATGTGACGTCTGTGTAACTGTTCGTGTATTGTTCGGGCCGATTTTTTTTGTTGAGATGTCACTCAAATGTCCAAACAAGCTGAAAATTGGCACGCGGACATCACACACTAAAAAATCGTCCATGCAAAAACAATTCGGATATTTTTGAAAAAAATTAGTATTTTTTTGAATTTACTATTCACCCGGTAAAATAATCAAAATTGTTTGTTGAATTTTATTTCCAACTTTTTTCTGAACTTACTGTTCACTTGTTGAATTTTTTTGTTTAGTTACTATTCACCCAGTCAACAGGTCAAAACCGGTCAACGGGGTGGGGAGGGTTGAAATCTGGCCGGTTTTGAGAGTTGGGGGGGGGGGGGTGTATATTAGACTAGGGCTAGAGTTGAGGGGTATAATATGTATTTCTCTTTTTTTTATAATTCACCAACATTTTTGAATTTGCGTTTTTATAATTTGTGCACATTTAAATTTTTAAAAGCGAGCTTTTCTCCAATGAACAACAGACAAGTTGTAGAAAAATACGAGCGAAACAAATACAAAGCAAGAGAGCAAGCGAGAGTCAAGAGAGATTTAACGGGCCAGGCCCATGTAGGAGACAACCTGGCCGTTGGTTCGACAAACTGGTGCGTTAAGCGCCGAGCAAATGAGCCGCTGACCTGAGATTGTAGGTTGTTTTGTCGGTTTTGGCCTTCTAGTATATTCCTAGGTTTTCCTGGGTAGTTTTCCTGACCTTCTAGTATAATTCCAAATAGTGCATTTTCCTTCCTTTTTTTCATAATATGTGAACTTTATTTATATTCACAAATTTTCAAATTAAGTAAACTTAAACTTATGAATCATTTTTAAATCTGTGAAAATTTTCCAAACCACATTTTGGAATCTGTTGGGGATGTAACTACTGAATATAAACCGCCTTGAAGGGGCCGGTTTGCCCTCGGCCATAATTGGGGCCCACGAAGACTCAGAAGGTGGCGATTGCTGTAGAGCTTAGAGGCCCGGAGCCCAGGGGCGAATTAGGGCCCATAATGGTAAAACCGTCATAACCTTGTAACTTGTGTTGTAAGATAAGAGAGAAGAAACCGAGCCGGACACTTGTATGAGCCGGCCTCGGGACTTTGTAGACCGGTCGGACGTCAACCCGTGTATATAAGGAGACGACCCGGTGGCGGTTTGAGGACAGACAACAACAATTCGAGGCTTAGGCGAAGCTATTGCTCCCTAGTCGCCGAAATCACATCAATCCCATCACAAACTAGACGTAGGCTTTTACCTTCATCGAAGGGGTTGAACTAGTATAAACTCTCGTGTCTTTGCGTCCGCTTTAACCCTCTAAGTTAACCCGCACGATGGCCCCGCGACTAAGTCCTTTCATGAGGACATCCGCCGTGACAATTCCACGACGGTTGGCGCCCACCGTGGGGCTATCGCACGATGGTTTGATGATCTTAGAGGGCAAGTTCGAAGGACTCGAAGGCTATCTTGTGGGCGGATGACCAAGAGTCGTCGCGGCAAGCTCTACATCGACGATCTTTGGGGCCCCGAGGTCGGCTCGATTGAGTCTGGTACCGGGTCCCTTTGGTAGCATACACGTGTTCATCGGCAAGATCGGTGAGCCAGGCTCGAGCCGGACATCTGCACCGACCTCGTCGAGACGGCTCGTGGCGAAACTCGCTCGCTAAACCGGTTGTCAAGCGATGCTTTCGTGGGAGTCATCCACGGAAGAAACTACGAGGACGGATCGGCATCGTGGCGAAACCGTTGTCTACTCGGATGACGAGTCATCGACCGGAGAAATGAATCTCTGTACCGGTGCCAAGATGGCGGATTGGGGGCTGTTCCGACGGTAATGATTCCGGACCTTTGATCTCGCCCAACCGGGTTGGAATATTCATGGCGGTACACAAGCGACGCTTCACTCCTCAACCGCCCGCGACAACGGTCGCCGGTTCGACAATGGCCGGTGGCGGTAGCGGCAGAGGCCTGTCGCCCGCCGCTCAAGTTTTATCGTAACTATTTGATGTGTTGGCTGTGCTCATGGCGAGGCTAACCCGGCGGATCAAGATCTCGCATAACGCAGAGATTGCAAAGGTGAAGGAGCAAATCACTCGGGCTAAAGCGGATCTGGCAGCTCTGCACGCTAGGATGGTGGCGAGCGGGCCGCTTTGGATGCGGAGGCTTATAGGCTCATCTTTGGATCGAGAATCGTCGCATGAAGTCATGAAAAGAAAGTACAGATCCCGTTTGCCCTCGGTTTTCGAGGGAAGAGACCTCTTCAACACCCTGTGAGCAGGGACCCGGTAATCCGCCGCCCGATGGTGAACCGGGCGGAAGCACTGGACGGTAGCGCCGGTTCGACCTCGTGTGATAGATCTACCTCGCCATCATCATGCGTGGCGCCTCAAGCCGTGCAAACACCTCCAGTCACTACTCCAACCCGATGGATAACCTTGTTGCGGGCGGCGCGGTTGGAGGCGATTCAATCGAAGGCGATTCACCACAGCGGTGGAAACACGCCGGTCAAAGAGCTCCTTAGGACGGCTCGTCCAACAGAAGCGTATTCAAACGGCCGCGATCGGATCCACTCCACCCCCGCCCGAGCCGGAGCTATAGCGAGCATGCAGATGAACCGGCCGTGTCAAGTAATGCGGTATGTGCACCCCAAGGCAACAACACGGCGGGTGGTTTCGAAAACGCTCAAGAGGTGGTGGACCGGGCGAGTAACGCGTGGGGGCGAGTTAGCAAAGACAAAGATCAAGATTATCGGCTTGCGCCCGGTTCGACCGACTATCTTTGAGCACGGAGTTACATCTAGCTCTTTGGGGTGCCTTGCCTCGTCCCGCTTACGCAATATACGCTTGCCCAAAGATTTCAAGGGGCCACGCAAGGTGCCCAATTATACCGCCGATCTGGCTCCAGAAGCATGGATAGAAAGCTATGAGATGGCCATGGAGATGCTGGATATGGATGAAGCTGCATGTGCAAAATATTTTACCATGATGCTTAAGGCACGGCCTGTACTTGGTTGAAAAACTTGCCACCCAATTCCATCAGTTCATGGACCCAGTTGCGGACCCGGTTCATTCAGAATTTCAAAGACACCTGTAAGCAGCACATGTCTGTGGTGGACTTGGCGGCTTGTGTCCAGCCGAGGAGAATCCACAACCCATTGGGTGCGCGCGTTTGAAGTTCTACATTCTTCGAGACCGGATCAACACCGATTACGTAATCTTAACCCTAGAGGGCAACCGCCGGTTCGAGCCTTTAAAATTGAAGCTGGGTAGCATGAAGCGTTTTGCAATGACATGGGCACTCTCATGGGCGTTTTAGTGAAGTATGCTGATTACGATAGTACCAAGGATCCCGAGTCCGAGGAGGATGAAACAGGAAGGGAAAGCAGAACAGCAACTCCAGAGGCCAACAACATCACTCGGCGGTAATGGAGGAAACAAGCGTAAGGCAAATGGTAACATGGGCTTTGTAGCCAACACCAACGCGCAGGACAGGGGCCAACGGCGCAAGGGTAAACATCCGAACCGAGGTGGTGCGCCTAATCACAATCCGGACTGGTTGAATTATCTGTTGAATCAACCCTGTCCGAAGCATGGGACGAAGGAGGCGCCAGCAAACCACCTCTGGAAGGATTGTTACATTATGCAGGAGTTCAAAAGTTCCAACGCTTTCCGGTATGATCAAGGCCCCGGGTGGCGGTTCAGGTTCCGGCCCGGGTTACGGTGGAGGAAATTTCGGTCCAGAGTTTAATGGTAATCCGGTAGGCGTAACAATCGTAACAATCAGACAATCAGAATCGAAAGGACATGCGGTGCCCCCATGTGTGGTTTTGGTAATTGATGACATTCTCTATGGACTAATGGTTGCCTTGAGTTTATTTGAAGGTTTTGTCCATAGGCTTTTCTTGGAGTACATGTGTTGGTTTCAAGGAGAATTTTGTGTCGACCAAGGTGCTATTCAAGGAATTATCCAAAGATTGGTCATGTGAGTGTTGAGCTTATTGCAAGCATGTCTTGAAGAATAAGATTGTGTGATCATTCATGTCCACCTTCAAGACATCATCCAAATGAAGAGAGTTGGAAAGATTCAACACACAAAGCGTACAAGATGTCTGAGAGGGATCAAGTGATCCCATGGTATGGTAAGCATTGTCCATTACGCTTTGTGTACTAACCCATGGTCTTCGTGAGAGTTCTTTGTGGGGTTAGGTTGCGGTGTGCAAGTTCAAGTAATGCATCACGAAGAGATCAAGTGCTTGAAGCTTGCCGTCCATTGTGGTGACAATGGACTTGTGAAGATAATGGAAGAGAGGCTCACCCACAGAGAGTATGGGGAGCAATCAACTAGTCTTCATCCCGCCAATGCAATCAAGAAAGGTGGTCCAACTTGAGGAGTCAAGATCGTCATCATCTAGCTCAAGTGGACCATGTGCAAGGCAAAGGTTTGCCCTTGATAGGTTTTCTATTTTACCGGTCTCATGGTAGTCGTGGAAGACCGGGTTATAGGATCGCTTGCCGTACTATCAAGGGGGCTCTCGATGAGTTGCTTGATCGTATCGTTCGTAGAGAGCTCAAACCATTGCATCCTTGCATCATCTTTTTTGGTTCTTGTTTGGTTCTTATCCTTGTAAGATTTGGAGCTTATGGTCATTTTTATGACAAGCTCGAGTTCATCGAAAACGGAGTTCTCTGCATCTTCTATGATGTTTTCGATGTTGGAGGGTATGCCGATTCTTCTCGGTTGAAGGTTTCACTCCGTTGTTTGCTAAGCATACCTCCCCTGCCTCTTCTTTCTATAACCAGTTGCTGTTTTGATGCTACTCGTTGTCTTGTTTCACACAAGCTTGAGTTTGCTCAATTCGGAGCTCATTTGCAGAAGTTATGGCAGTTCCGGTTTCGCCCTGTGCCAGCGGTAGTACCGTGACCTACAGCGGTAGTACCGCCGAAGCCCCCAAGCGGTAGTACCGCTCCACAGAGCGGTAGTACCGCTCCCAGCGGTAGTACCGCTCGCGGGCTTCGACTATACTACCTCAGTAGTACCGCGCCTACTACCGCCTCGATTCGAGACGATGTTTTCTCGTGTCGGGTTTTGCGGCACTAGTTGCAGCGATAGAGGAGCAGTAGTACCGCTCGAGCGGTAGTACCGCTCTACTCCATGATAGTACGGCTGTGTGGCCGATGGCTTTGCCTCTCTCTTTAAGCGGTAGTACCGCTAGGTAGGGAAGCGGTAGTACCGCCCTCGGTAGTACCGCCCTTCCTTAGCGGGTAGTACCGCTCTGTCTGAGGCTGTTCGGTGGGGTAACGGTTGGATTTTCCCCTCCTATAAAAGGGGTCTTCTTCCCCATTGAACCTTATCCTTTGAGCTCGTGTTCTTCCCCATTGTTGACCTTCTTCGAGCTTGCTAACTCTCAATCCCTCCAATGATTCTTGCTAGTTCTTGAGGGAAAAGATAGAGTAGATCTAGATCCACGTTTACACCAATCACATACTCCTCTAAGTGAGGGGAAACCCTAGGAACTAGAACTTGGAGTTCTAGGTGATCTCCTACATGTTCTTCATATCATTTTTTCCCTAGCATTAGTTGCTTTGGTGGGATTTGAGAGAGAAGGACTTGGGCACTCCGTGTGCCCTTGCCATTGCATTTGGTGCATCGGTTTGAGTTCTCCACGGTGATACGTGGAAGTTACAAGTTGAGAAGCTTATTACTCTTGGGTGCTTGGTGCCCTTGAGCTTGTTCCTCTTGGGTGCTTGGGCGCCCTAGGCGGTTGGTGGTGTTCGGAGCTCAATCATTGTGGTGTAAAGCTCGCAAGCAGCGTCGGGGTCTCCAATTAGGTTGTGGAGATCGCTTGAGCAAATTGACGGGTACCGGTGACCGCCCCCAAGGGTTGCCAAAGTGTACTGGTTCGGTGACCGCCCCCAAGGGTTGCCATTTGTACGGGTTCGGTGACCGCCCTCAAGGGTCCCTTAGTGGAATCACGGCATCTTGCATTGTGCGAGGGCGTGAGGAGATTACGGTGGCCCTAGTGGCTTCTTGGGAGCATTGTGCCTCCACACCGCTCCAAACGGAGATTAGCATCCGCATAAGGGTGTGAACTTGGGATACATCGTCTCCGCGTGCCTCGGTTATCTCTTACCCGAGCCCCTTTACTTATGCACTTTACTTTGTGATAGCCATATTGTTCTTTGTCATATATCTTGCTATCACATAGTTGCTTATCTTGCTTAGCATAAGTTATTGGTGCACATAGGTGAGCCTAGTTGTTGTAGGTTTTGTGCTTGACAAATTAACCGCTAGGTTTATTCCGCATTTGTTCAAGCCTAAACCGTAATTATTTTAAAGCGCCTATTCACCCCCCCCCCCTCTAGGCGACATCCTCGATCTTTCAAGAACAACCAAGGTGGTTACAATCAGCAGCAGCAGCAGTCGGGTTATCAAAGCAATCCGAAGCAGTTGAATGGTGGACAGTATCACGTCTTCACCACTAGCTTGGACAAGCGAGACCGGAAACTTTAGAAGCGGGCAGTCAACATTGTTGAACCGGCCGTGTCGCATTACCTTTGGTCGAGCAGCCTATTGTGTGGAGTAGAGAGGATCATCCTCCCGGGTTGACAATCCGGGTCAGCTAGCCCTAGTGGTGGCGCCTCGGTGGGAGGATACAAGTTCACCAAGGTGCTTATGGACGGAGGGAGCAGCATCAACATCCTCGTATTATGAGACCTTCCGTCGTATGGGGTTAACGGATAAACATCTCAAGCCGTCCAATACAGTGTTTCATGGTGTGGTGCCTGGCAAGTCAGCATATCCGGTTGGTAAAATAGCTCTGGAGGTGGCCTTTGGGGATGAACATGACTCCAGATCAGAAACATTGACATTTGAAGTGGTGAAAATTCAAAGCCCTTACCACGCCTGCTTTGGGCGGCCGGCTTATGCCAAGTTTATGGCGCGACCTTGTTATGTCTATTTGCGACTAAAATGCCGGGTCACAAAGGGACGATAACGGTTCATGGGAGCCGCAAGATCGCTTTAGAGTGTGAGGAAGGTGATGCGGCTTACGCATAAAGTCGGTTTGTGCCACCGAAGAGCTAAAGTACTATAAAGACAATGTTGATCCGGCGGATATGACCCGTTGAAGAAGCCAACTACAGAGCACGATCCGGATCTGAAGTTTAAATCGGCGGTGAGACTAAACTTGTTGACTTTGTGCCCGTGATTTGTCCAAGCAGTTCATCATCGGTGCTAACTTGGATCCTAAATAGGAAAGCGGCTCATCGAAGTTCATCCGTGAGAATCGGGACATTTTGCATGGAAGCCTTCCGACATGCGGGTGTACCGAGGGAACTCGCTGAGCACACTCTTAATGTTGATCCCAAGTACAAACCCGGTAAGCAGTTCCTTCACGGTTTAACGAGGAAAGGCATAAGGCCATTGGAGAGGAGGTTGCTGTGCTCTTAGCGGCGAGTTTTATCGTTGAAGTTTTCCATCCAGAGTGGCTTGCTAATCCGGTCTTTGGTCCTTAAGAAAAACGGCACTTGGCGCATGTGTGTGGATTACAGATCTTAACAAGGCTTGTCCAAGAGATCCTTTTGCCCCCCGCATTGACGGATTATTGATGCTACGGCGGGTTGTGAGCGTTTGAGCTTTTTGGATGCATATTCTGGATATCATCAGATCAAAATGGCGGTTAAGGACCAGGAGAAGACAGCGTTTAGCACTCCCTTTGGAGCCTTCTGCTATGTGTCTATGCCTTTTGGGCTCAAGAGCGCCCAAGCAACTTTTCAGCGTTGCGTACATAATTGCTTGCATGAGCAGATCGGCCGTAACGTACATGCTTATGTGGATGATATTGTGGTTAAGTCAAGGAAGAAGGAAACACTGATTGAGGATTTGAAAGAAACCTTTGACAACTTGCGGGTGTACAAGATGATGCTTAACCCGGCCAAATGTGTTTTCGGTGTTCCGTCAGGAAAGTTATTGGGTTTCCTTGTGTCCAACAGGGGGATTGAAGATAATCCGGAGAAGATTACAGCTATCACCTCCTGGCTAAGCCAAAGTGTATCAATGATGTCCAGCGATTGGCGGGCGGATTGCCGCTGAGCGGTTTATCGGCCGCCTCGGAGAAGGCCATTCCTTTGTACCAGAATCTTTGAAGAAGACAGATCGGTTTATGTCCGAGTCTGGCGATGAAGCGTTGGAGGACTTGAAGCGACAATTGGCCAACCCGCTTTGTACTCGCCGCTCCCATTGACAAAGAGCCGCTTACGCTATATGTTCTTGCTAATGCCAGGCGATTAAGCGTAGCCATTGTGGTAGAGCGGAATGAGGCAGGAAGGAGCATCCGGTTCAACGTCCGGTTTATTATATCGGCGAGGTGCTTATTGAGTCCAAGCAGAGATATCCGCATTGGCGAAGCTGGTGTATGGAGTTTTTATGGCGTCGGAAGCTGAAGCAGTATTTTCAAGGGCATCCCATCACTGGTCAATTCAGCTCCCTTAGGTGATATCATATAGAACCGGAGGCGTGGCCGGATTGCTAAGTGGGCGATAGAGCTTGGGCATGACGGTTTAAAGTATATGCCTCGGACGGCGGTAAAATCGTGCACTTGTGGATTTCATTAATGATTGGACGGAGTTACAAGCGCTGAAGAAAAGCGGATCATACTTATTGGACCATTCACTTTGTGGGTCCAGCGGTGGAAGGCTCGAATTTGGAGTCGTGTTAACTTCCCCACGAGGTGACAAGTTTTGTTACGTTCTCCGCTTCTTGTTCCCTTGTACTAACAATGCGGTGAGTATGAGGCCTTGCTCCATGGTCTTCGGATGGCTAAGGAGATGAATCTAAGCCGGGTTAAGTGCTTCGGTGACTTCGGACTTGGTGGCCCAACAGTGTCGGCACTTGGGATTCCAAAGACCCACTCATGGCCGCATATCGTCGGGAGGTGGATGTTGTTGCGTGTCATTTCAAAGGCTATCAGGTGGACCATGTGGATCGACGGAAGAAAGCGGCGGACGCTTTAAGCGGTTGGGCTCTCAACGCATAAACCGGTCCCGCCTAATGTCTTCCTTGACGTCTTGCACAACCCGTCAGTCAAGCTCCCGATGAAGCAGATTTGGCTATTCACGATCCGGAGGCTCTGTTGGTGGCAGCCCTGCATGTCATTCCGGATTGGACGCTCCCTTATTTGGCGTACATGAGCCGGGGCGAGTTACCAGAAGATGAGATATTGGCCCGACAGATAGTTCGGCGGTCTAAGTCTATGACCATTGTTAATGGCGAGTTGCATCATTGCAGTGTGTCAGGGGCGTTTCAACGCTGTGTGTCCCCTGAGGAAGGCTGTGAAATATTGCGTGAGATCCACGAAGGGGATCTGTGGTCACCACGCGGTTCAAAATCCTTGGTGGCTAAGGCGTTCGCCATGGTTTTTATTGGTTGACTGCCCATGCTGATGCGGAAGATCTGGTCAGGCGATGTGATGGTTGCCAGAAGTTTTCTAGACGTGCTCATATACCGGCCCAAGAATTGAGGATGATTATGGTTGGACCTTTCAAAAGGTCCAAGGACAAGAAGACCCACCTGTTGGTGGCGGTTGACAAATTTACAAAGTGGGTAGAGGCAGAACCTGTTAGCAAGTGTGATGCGGCCACGGCGGTTGATTCATCAAAAAGGTGATTTTCGGTTTGGTTTTCCACAGTATCATTACAGATAATGGTACCAATTTGTCCAAAGGTTCCATGAAGGAGTTCTGCGAACGTGAGCACATCCGGCTTGACGTTTCTTGATAGCTCACCCACGGTCCAATGGTCAGCGGAAAGAGCCAATCAAGAGATCTTGAGAGGCATCAAGCCCCGGCTTATGGTCCCTCTGCAGAGGACGCCGGCTTGTTGGGTAGAAGAGCTACCGTCTGTGTTATGGAGTATAAATACTACCCCTAACAGATCCATTGGATACACACCGTTCTTTATGGTCTATGGAGCGGAGGCGGTTCTCCTCAGCGATGTCCGTCATGAATCGCCTCGTGTGGCAGCCTATGTTGAGGCAGATAACGAGGCAGCACGGCAGGACGCTTTGGATCGACTGGATGAAGAACGAGATATGGCGGCTGCTCGCTCGACGATTTACCAGCAGGATCTTCGTCGGTATCACGATCGGGTCGTAACCGTAACCTTTCAAGAAGGAGACTTGGTGCTTGGCTCATTCAAGACCCGACAGATATGCACAAGCTATCCCCACCTTGGGAAGGGCCTTTTGTGGTCAGCAAGAATGCACTGTGGTCATACTATCGATTGATGTTCGAGAGCATAACGACTCACGCACGTCGAAGAGGAGACCAACAGCCGTGGAACATAGCTCATCTTGACCTTATTATACCGAGCCATCGGCTCTCCTTATGTACATATTATGACAATGTATATACTATGAATAAAAGCAATAAACCGGAGCCTCAGCTAAAGCGGGGTATCCGTTCTGTAAAAATCCGGCTTGGGTACATGGAGTTGTTGTCTTAAAACGGCCTCCGGTTTATCCCTTGAACTTGCTCGTCAGAAGCTTTTAGATGTCACTTGGGGGATTGGTCGTATCCGAACCAATGCCACACCTCTTGATGGGCGAAAGCCACCAGATCACTTGGGGACATGGTCAAGTCTGAACCAGTCACGCCTCTTGATCGGCCTAAGGCCATAGAGTCACTTGGGGCTTGGTCGAACCCGAACCATTGCCACGCCACTTGATCGGCATAATGTCACGGTTTCAGTTGGGGACTGGCTGACTTGAACCGTAGCTACACCTTATGGGGAGCTTGGTCGTGTCCGACCATGGTAATACCATCCGATCGGCTCAAGAAAGCCTCTTTACGCAAATTGTTATTTGATTCTTTGTTGCGTTTTTAAACCGATAACATTTTTTCAAACCGGTTCAGCCAGCCAATTGACGGCTTTCGGTTTAATTTAATCCGGAAATAACTTTTCCGGTTTGATTTTTCCTGTTAACATCCCATTATGGAGTAACAGGGGGCTTAACATGACCCGGCATGGTTTACATGGTAAACCGGCATTATAAACACAGGAGCAACCATGGTAAACTGGCATTATAAACACAGGAGCTATTTTCTCCCTTAATGGTAATGGTTTATACAACCTCCGCTTCCAGGTTGGCTAAGCCAACTTCATGCCCGACGCTGGCAGGTATTTTTGTATCACAAAATTTTGATCATATACCTCAATATTTCCTTACATATACATATGAGCGTCACAAAATTTGGTGGCGACACAAGCCGCCGTGGCAGTTTAATTTGTGATTGCAGGCAATATAAATTGAAGGTTTCGATTATTCAATCAAAAGTATCAGCACCTCTGCGCGAAGGTTGCAGACTGAAGGCATAAAGGCATATTCAAAAAAAAAAAGCTGGCTATTCTATTACAAGGCCTTCCGAGGCCCAACATTTCGAATGGCGTTATGACTAGCAGCTTATGATGCATCAACCGGCTTGACGGATTAAGCTTCCTCGCCGGGTTGACGTGAAGAAGATGGGTCGTCTGGCGTCGGTTCAACTTCTTCCTCTTCATCACCCAGTGGCGGAAGTCATTGGTAGACCCGATCAATCCGGTTTAAAGCTTGAAAGATGCCTCTTCACTTATAAGCTCACCGGATCAACGTCGAGGGCATAAGTGTGCTTACGGATTGAAGGAACAAGGTTACGCTTACGGAATGACAAATTCCACCCGCTGTTGTTTGCATCATAGAAAGAGCGGTAAACCGCCAGGTTGGCTTCACGCCGATTGACTCGCCAGAGGACGCATCTCCTTTGTTATTCGTTTGAGGGCGTCATTATCAAAACCGCCCGTTTTCTTGAGCTGGGAAGCCCTTGGCTATGTCAGCCGGATCAAGGTCCGCTATCCATGCCTTGGCGCGAGTTAGAGCCAATAAAGTGCCAGCCCGGGCCGCGGATCGTTTCAACTCTTCAAGTTGTGCCGGAATCATGGATAGCCGGTCCAGCGTATCTTTGATCAAGGACGGAGCTGTGTTATCATACGACGTAAGCGCATATGACTTCGGCTGGGTGCGGTATACTGCTGCTCAATCAGCGTGTATACAACCTTAAGCTTCTTCCGCATATCGAGCCCAGATGAGCAATACGCTTCCCTATATACCGGTTTAAGACAGCTCGAGTTAAACTGGCGGAAATATCAAACGGAATAGTAATCAATGAAAAATCTCTTACCAAAGATCGCAGAGGTCATGGCATTAATTTGGCGCTTTAGTCCGGTGAGCTCTTTTCACCGGTTTAAGAGCCGCTTCAAAGATCTTCCGCCTGCTTTTAGCAAACCAGCCTTCTCGGTGTCCCGGTTGGCTGCTCGGTTTATACCACTCCTTGAGCTGCTCCATAGTGGTCAAGGCAGTTTTCAATTCATCCTTGGCCTTGGTGGCTTCGCTTGTTGAGTCTTCGAGATTGGCACGAAGGTCCTTGAGCTGTACGGTTTCTTTGGTATATCTCACTCGATAAAAAATGGATCATGTTAGTTGTTTCATTATGAAGTCCCAAGCTCAATATGGTATTCAACTTGGCACTTGGGGGCTAATGGCTAATTGATCTCATCTTGCTATGGTGATACATGTTAAGTCCCGGTTTAAACTATGCTAAGTTGAACCGACCCTTGGGGGCTACAACACTGAAGTTTGAGACGTATGAGTTTTATATTAAGTCCCGGTTTAACTATGCTCAGTTGAACCGGCCCTTAGGGGCTACTACACAACAAAAGTACAAGAGAGGCATAACTCCTTACCTCATAGCGTTCCTTCATACGATTCACGGACCGGCTTCAAGTCACGACTTGTGTAGAGTCGGTTCAGGAAGCCGGAGTGAAGTTCTTGGGCAGAGAAGTTATCATAAGCTGACAGATCAGTTTTTCCCTTCTCTTTACTCATGGCAGTAGACTCTTCCTTTGGCGCTGTGTTTTGATAAAGCGACCGGATTGCCAGGGGCGGTATAGGCGGTGCCCGTCACTATGACATCATCTTTGGCTGGGCTGGCCGGATTGGCATTCTTCCTTGGGCTTGGTGTTTGCATACCCAGGCTCGGCGTTTAAAGAATGCTACTGTTCATTGCGGGACTCGGTGGAAGCAGGATGTGAGGTTTCCACTTGGGCATCCGGTTCAACCTCTGGCGGATTAGCATTGTCGTCTTGGTTCAACCCGTGAACTGTTTTTGCAACTTCGTGCTTTTTGCCATGGTGCTCTGGAGTCTTCTCCGGATCGGCATCCTGATGAGGGTCAAGGGTTTTCGCCTTCTTACTTAAGCGAGCCTTGGTGCTGCAATATTCAGAGTTAGGCGTGATGAACCGACAAATGCGAAGAAAACAAAAAGAGCATTATGCTTACCCCGCAAAGAACTTTAAGAGGAGGCGGTTGAGTGGTTGATGAACCGCCAAATGAGTTGGAAGAGGCACGATAATTTGGATCGAGACGGATTGAGAGGACATCGGAAGAAACCTTTCAAAGGATAACGCTTTAGGAGAACAAATCACCTACGGGCGACGCTTCCGGGTTGGGGTGTCGAGATAAACCGGACGATGTGATTTGTCGACCGCGGGTCGTCTGGCGCTCGTCGACTCTTTGTGTCTTCAAAGAAAGGTTCGGATTCAAATGAGCACGGGTGAGATTTTTTCACTTTCCGGACCAGTGCGGCGAATTCTTTTAAGCGGCACAAGATCGATTCGGAAGAAAGAAGGATTACCTCAACAGGATCGGCATGATCGGCTTGACATCATCCCGGGAATTGAAACTGTCAATAGGATGAAGGATAAAAGGGACAAAGTAAATCAAGCTTTACCTCGGCTGAATCTTCTTCTTCCGGCGGATCGAAGACTTCGGCGGTTTTCCTCTTACCGGCTTTCTTGGTGGTCTTGGACTTTACACGAGGAACCCGGGCGGTTTGGTTCGTTTCGGAAGGAGCTGTTAGCCCGAGAAGTAACAAGGATTAATATATATCAATAAGGCATTAATATCGGAAGAAGCGATGAGCGGAGCCTTACATGAGCGGTTTGTTGGAAACACAGAATGGGGCCAACCGGTTTGGCTGCAGACGGAGATCGGCTCATCGAGCATCTTCTTCCTTGTCTCGGTGACTTCAAGCTCGATTATTGGTAGCTCGTGACGTCTTTGAGGGTCTTCGACGCTACCGGTGTATTCGCAGCATCAATCCGGGCGGCGGCTTAATGGCAAGATGCCCCAAGAAACTAACATCGAACAAGGTCAATACCGGTTAAGCCATTGGCCATTAGAGCCCGGAGTTTGATAATTTGAGGCGCAAAATTCTTCCGCTCACGGCGGTCAAGCGTAAAGGCAATGGGTGATGGTTGCTAAGCGGTGAGGGCGGTAGCCCGACAAGGGGTTCTCGCCGTTAGGAGCGGTATTCGCAATAGAACCAGTTTGGTTCCAATCTTCGGATGGCTACGGTATTTTGCGTGAGGAAAGTCTACTTCCTTCCTTTTCTGGATTGAAACGCCACCCAGTTCCGTGTTAGGACCATCAGAAAACTCCGTACGGCGGTTTAAATGAAAGAAATCCCGGAACAGCTCCACAGATGGTTCTTATTGAAGATAGACTTCACAGAAAACTTGGAAATTGCATATATTGGACACAGAGTTCGGACCAATATCTTGTGGATGGAGTTGGAAACTTGCGAGGACATCCGGAAGAATTTTGATCCGGGCGGGCTGAATCCCAGTCTAAGTCTTTGCATAAATACAATTACTTCTCCTTCTTGAGGTTCAGGAGGGCATTCGGCATCCGGAACACGCCAATGGAGGACAGTTTTGGAGGCTAAAGCGCCGGTGGTGACATACCCATTGAGTTGCGTCTCAGTGATCTTGGACCGAACCCAATTGCAAGCTGAGAATTGTTTGGCCATTCCGGAAGAAGAAACTGCGAAAGGAAAAGTAAAGAACGGTTCAACGTTAACGGTTCAGACATATTATACAATGCTAAACCGGCAATTTGGCGATCGGTTCCAATTTCGGTTTAGCGAGGACTAATGGAGTATGGCGGATTAGCTATCAAAAATTAAAAATTAAACCGCCCTTAGGAGGAAGAGACAGAATCGGAAAATCTGCTAAGTGTGGATGTAAACAGGTTTCACATATGAAGGGAGTTAATTTGGATCTACGAAGATTGATGAGAAAAATTTCTGCGACCCATGCAAGCCTTATAAAGGGCGGGGAAGTTCGTATGCGTTCTAACAAGAGGGTGCGAACAAAAGAAAGATGTGCAAAGTGCTAAATCAAGGCGGAGCAGCATTACTACAGGATATATGCTACGGTTGGATTAAAAAGCCATGGCAGAAAGGTGTATGAAGAGACTAGGGATGAACACCTATGAACGACGATATGAACAGGAGCCTCAAGATGCAGATCTAGGGCATGAGGAGGAGCCTTACCCGATGCACGTAACGGAGGAGCGCCGAGAGTCTCTGGTACAACCAGTTTGATGCAATGCCTTGCAATCGACGCTGAGTTCGGAGGTCGGAGGCAACCACGGAGCTTCAGAGCTGGAGCGTCATGAGGAAGAAGAAGCGGAAGGAGGAAGAAGAGAAAGGGCCTTCCGGTCTATTTATAATGAGACGGAGTAATTAACGGTAGCGAGAATGGAGGAGTCGAAAGCGGCAGATGGCGCAATGATCGCCTCGATTTCCGGGATAATATTAAATGAAGGGAATCTTCTTGTTTGGGCTTCTTTAATAAAGATGACGCGTCAAGATGCTCGCTGTTCTTTGTGGTCGGAGGATGACGTCCACGGCGGTTTAAGCGAGATGGCGGTTTACGAAATATGAAGGAAGATATTCAGAGTTTCCTAAGATGTTGAAGATTAACATGAACATGTTCAAGTCAATCTGGGGCCTAATGTTGGGGATGTAACTATCGAATATAAACCGCCTGAAGGGGCGGTTGCCCTCGACCATAATTGGGGCCCACGAAGACTCGGAAGGTGGCGATTCTTTGTAGAGCTTAGAGGCCCGGAGCCCGTGGGCTAATTAGGTCCAATAATGGTAATACCGCCTTACATTGTAACTTGTGTTGTAAGATAAGAGATAGAAGTGACCGAGCGGACACTTATATGAGCCGGCCTCGGGACTCAGAGACCGCCGGACGTCAACCCGTGTATATAAGGGGACGACCCGGCGGTTTGAGGACGCATAACAACAATTCGAGGCTTAGGCGAAGCTATTTCTCCCTAGTCGCCGAAATCACATCAATCCCATCACAAACTAGACGTAGGCTTTTACCTTCATCGAAGGGGCTGAACTAGTATAAACTCTCGTGTCTTTGCGTCCGCTTTAACCCCTCTAAGTTAACCCGTACGATGGCCCCGCGACTAAGTCCTTTCATGAGGACATCTGCCGTGACAATTCCATGACAGAATCCACAAACTTCTTTCAAATCCACAAACTTCTTTTAGAATCCATAATCGCTTCTTTCCAAATCAGCTAACATTTCTCTCCTTCATGAACATTTTTTAAAATTGACGAACAATTTTCAAATTCACGTTCGTTTTTTCAAATTCCTGAAAATTGAATTTACACACTTAAAAAAGGAGGACATCTCTCGAAAGCCACCTCCCGAACACAAGTCGCCATCTTCATCCACATATTGTTTGCATCATCTCCTTCCTCCCAAGGACCCTCCTTAGTAACCTCTCCTTGGAAGCCTGAGCTGCCTCCTCCTTGAGCTCCATCACTTCATTCTAGCGACTTTGGCACGCTTCTCGCTGGACATGAATACGAAAGTGGAAGTCAGCCACCACAAGCTTATGTTGAGAGACAACACTCTCCAGGCATCACTTAACAATCTGGGCAAGCACATTGTCTTCTCTTCTTGAGAGGACAAAATCAATCTAGCTAACCACTACTAAAAAGCACCGGCTAGGATTCTCTCTTTCTAAAGAGGGTGTTAGCAACGATCATGTCATAGGCTAAGCGAAGCTTAAGACATCCTCTCCTTCATTCCTGCTATCATAACCAAAGCCCTCATGCACCCCTTCAAAACCTGTGTTAGATGTACCCACATGGCCATTGAGGTCTCCTCCTATGAAGAGCTTCTCGCCAATAGGTACATTCCTAACCATGTTCTCCAGGCCTTCCCAGAACTCCTTCTTGGTGTTCTCAAAACCAAGTCCATAATGACCAACTTGACCAGGATACCCCGGCCCCGTTGCCTTTTGACGTCTACCACTCCATACTTGAGGCTCTTGTTGATCAAGATGCCTACTCCTTTCATTCATAGTTGTCCCCGTGTACAACAATTTGAAGTCGGTACCCTCCACCTCCTTCACCTTTTGTCCATTCCATTTAGTATCTTGGACGCATAGGATATCAACACCTCTCCTCACTGTTGTATCAACCAACTCCTGTAGCTTACCCGTCAGCGACCCAATGTTCCAGCTACCTATGTGAATCCTACTAGGCTGGGCTAGCTTCCTTACCGTTCACACTCGTCGAGACAAATGCGAAGACCCTTGCTCATTTTTCAGTACATCCGAACGTTGATGTAGCGCGCCACTAAGGACGTGACGACCCGATCCTCACTCCCATCGTATCCACATCAAGATTCAGCGGGCGACCAAGGGGGTGACGACCTGATCCTTGTCCATTTAACACCACACCCGAGTTCCAATATGTCATGTTGCTAAGAGGGTTACGCCCCAATGGTGTTCTTCTAGGTTTCATCTCCATAAGAGTGGTTGAGTTTTGACGTTAGCTCACCAACTCTATCACAACCCTCCTCCTTTACCCGGGCTTGGGACCAACTATGTTGAGACCAGATAAGCAGAGTTGGTCGGGTCCCAATCATTCATAGATTCAAATTTGGCTTGGCTAGTTTTTTTGGCCTCAACCTCCAAACCTCGGTTTGAGCCGACACGATATGAGTCGAACCTAGTCTCCAACTCAAACAAAGCACATATTAGAGCTCCTTGATACCAACATTCTCCCCCACCTCCTAACCGGCCCAACCCTGATGTCTGTCCCCTCTCGATCCCTCCACCACTTAGGCATAGGCACGTTCCCGTGCACTAGAGACCGTAGGGGCTACCGCGCCGGTGTCGGAGAAGACGACATGTACCGACTATTGCCCCCACTTCTCTCCCCTGAGGAGTTTGTCCCAGATTATGCAGAACTATTGGGTGTATTTTGGCTAAAAACTTGTCCTAGGTTATGTTGAATTATTTGGTGTATTCAACTAGAAAAACTTGTCCTAGGTTATGTTGACTATTTGTAATCTCGCTCTATGCATGTGTGTTCTACATGAATGTAGTGCAACACTTGACCAAAATAGTTGATTAAGATGGACTTGCATACACACAATATTCAAACTTGGATTTTTATTCTGCCACAAATGGCTTTTGTAAATGTGCTGAAGATTTCCCAGAATGATGAGAGAAATAACTCCAACTGGTTGAACTTTTTCCAGATTTCTTTGCAAACTTGAATTTTTAAACAAAACTTGGCCGGATCTTACAAAACCGCCTAAACTTTAAAACGGATGAGGAAAATGGGCTCTAAATTTCCCAAAATTATGAGAGAAAATAACTCCAACCACTGGAATTTTTTCGGACTTTTTAGGACTTTAAAATTTTAAACCAAATTGGGTGTATCTTACAAAAAATTGTCCAACAATTAGAACAGCTAGGAAACATGGGTGAAACTTACGGATTTTTTCCTGATTTATTTGAAAACTTTGACATTTTGAAACAAATTTGGCTGAATCTTGCAACTATATTCCAAACTCTAAAACAGATTGCCAAAGGGCTAAAACGTTTCCAGATTGATTATTGAATATGTATTGAATTAAATGAAATTTTCCAGACCATTTTGAATAATTATTTTTTGAATGAAATTTGGTTGAATCTCAAACTGTCCCAGCCTTTTAAAACGGCTAAGCAAAACGGGCTGCAAATTTGCCACATTTATCATTGGAGATGCATAGAATTACTGGATTTTTTTTAAGGATTTTGCATAACCAAAATTGGCCAATCTTATGAAAATTTTACAGATTTAAAAGCGACTAGGCAAAATAGGCCGAAACATTCCCGAATTTATCATTAAAGATGTATTGAGTTACAGGAATTTTTTTCCGATTATTTTGAAAACTTTGAATGTTTGAAACAAGTTTGGCCGAGTCTTACCAAAAACTGTATAAACTTTAACCAGTTGGGAAAAATGGCTTAATCTGTATAAACAAGTTTGGCCGAGTCTTACAGAAGAACTATATAGATTTAAAAAAAATCAGTCAAATTGGCTTAATCTTAGAAGAACTATATAGATTTTTTTTATAAAATATTTCATTTTTTTGTGACTCCCGGGACCCACGTGTCATGTTTATCACTAAGTGGCCAATTAGAGCAGTTGTGTGCTTTTTTGTTACTATACTTAGTCGTAGACTGGTGGGTATTAGTTAAAATCCCCTATACTTGTAGTTTTGTATTACCTTAGTCCTAAATGTTGTGTATTTATTCAGTTTCTTTGAATATTTAATTGTGTTTGAATGTTATAACATTTTCTATAGGTTCGAGAGGTCCATCCAGGGGCGAAATTCGACAAGGGAGACGCCGTCAAGTACCTCCTCCAGCAGCTCACCAACAAACATAGCTGGGACAACTCTCGGATCTTACCAATCTATATTGGTGATGATAAGACCGATGAAGACGCTTTTAAGGTAAAAAACTTCAGAACATCATCTGAACAGTGAAACCTAATGGATTTATAGCTTCATTTAGAAGGAAAAAATAATCTACTTTGTTGCATTTAGGTGCTTTCTGAGGAAGGTGGATTTGGGATCCGTGTCTGCAAGTGGCGCAAGAGGACTGCAGCTGAGTACTCTTTAAAGAACCCCAGTGAGGTAATGAATCTAGGCTCACGGGTATGCATGTAATCTTTTTGGCTGTATCCAACAAATTGAATGCTAAATAATTTTAATTGTTCTCAGGTGAAAGAGTTCCTAGAGAAGCTGGTGCGCTGGAGGAGAGAACAGGACCAAGTTTGAATTCCTTGGAAGTTGCAGCAGCCCATTTGGAGCGGTGCAAATAAGTGAACGCCCAATTTTAGCGAAAGCGAACATAGGATGAAAGAAATAAAACCAAAACATTGCTGAAGCTGGTGATGGAGAAGTTGACTACTTATGTGTTTTCTGTAGTAAGTACATACCTGGTGATGGAGTGACTATTTTTTCAAATCCTGCAACCAAATTGGAATGGGGCGTTACAAAGCGCCGTGGTCAGCAGCACCGTTGGCAGGGGGGGCATTCGGAGTACTGGATTGCTTCATGCGAAGAGAGCAGGGGCGCACCTGACCGCCTTTTTTTTGGAGTAGGACGTCGCACAAGGGTGGTCAGAGGAGACCGGATGTGGGAAAGCGGGAGAGGACTTCGCCGGAGGGATCGACGGAGTTTTTAGGGGAAGGTAGAGAAACGCCGGATGGGGAGGGGGCGCCGCCGCTGCTCTCTTTGTTCTGTGCTCGAGTACGAGTCAACGAGGCGAACCGGTGAAAAAAACGTAGGAATGGCCGAGAGCTAATGGGCCGTCCAGAGGAAACGATCAGCGTTGCGGGCCGATTTCCAATCTAGGGGCTGTTGGGTTCGATCCGTTTGGAAGTAATTTTCCTGGAGTATCTTTTATTATTTTCCTCTCCTCCCTCTGTCTCCGTGCCAAGCGGTCAGCGGCGTCCCTCTTCCTCCCGAGCGACACGGCGACACGCTCTGCCCGGTCCGCCGCAAGTTGGACTCCTCCGCCGCCGCAACGCCCACCTCTCTCCGACGCACCGCATCAGATTGAGGTAGGGCTCGCCCTCCCTCGGTTTCTCCGTCGGCCGTCGCCCTCCCTTCGCGGGTGGATGCGCGCGCCTCCACTGCCCCTGCCCAACCTAGGGTTAAGAGTAGCCTGTTATTGCGTATTGACTGTTATTTCGTCCTCTCATTATCTCATGTATTACCTACCGACCCAATTGGCCTTAGCAGCTAGGGTTGAGTATCCATTGACTCCTCCAGCTCTCGCATTACAATTGGTTATTAAATTGGAGTGCCGTGCTTGTCATCATTGGGAGTTGGCAGGGTGGCACCCAGCAAGTAGAAGCAAGTTATTTGTAACAAAAAAGGTCTGAAGAAAATGATTGTGCTACATTGGTGGCAGTAGTATCACATGCTTAGTTAACAGATTGATGACCTAGAGCTAGAGCTAGGGAAGAGCGAACCTCAGATCTGATTGAGCTGCTAGTTATTTCTCCTTTTTTGTATCTGATTGATGACCGAGAGGGCAGAGCACCGTATTTCTTTAGGATAGGACTACTCAAATTGTTGGCCCATTTACTTGCTTATCGGATGAATTTTGAGTTAAGGGTACCCCCCCCCCCCCCCCCAACCCCAAGCCTCACATCAAGTCTGCCTCTGCATGACTGCATCAATTTGGGGTTTCCTTCATCAACCTTGATGCTGATTTTTCTGCAGCACTAATTATGCCCTGTTTGCACCTTGCATTGCATCTGTCATATCAGCCACACCTGAAACTGCATCTTGATCACATGTCCCAGCCTCGCCCACAGCTGCAACAAACATCCTCAACCACTTGCATATACTATCTCTTGCTAAATTATTCTGCTTTTTATGAGCTGAAATCACTGTATCAGGAGTGAATATCAGATAAAGCACTTTCAAATGAGCATAGGAGATGGATCCAAAGTTGGATACTGGATCCATCTTAAATAGTTGTTAGAAGTATCTGTCACGTGTCCAGATTGCAAATGTTGTACAGTATAGCACATTCAATTGCCATGTATTGAGATATCAAATTGTCTTATAGAAAAAGTACTTTCTAACAACAAAGTCACAGGATGCTAATTTAGAAACTGCCGGTCATGACAAGTTACACCATTTGTGTTTGGACGGTAGTTTGAGACAGTAAGAGCTCAACTACCAATTCATTGTTTGAGTGAAATTACCAATTGGTTGGCCCAGTTGAGTCATACCATTTCTCTTTGAAGGGTTCTTTATTGTTTTTCCTGTACCAATTATTGGTTTTTCAAAAAACTCTGTTTAAACTTTTACCTTTCTCGGTTCGAAAAATTGTACCTAATATTGGATCTGAATATAAATAGGGCCAGCTGACCTCTCAGACATGTCTGGACGTGAGGTTCGTGAGTACACTAACCTCAGCGACCCTAAAGGTTAGTGATTTCATCATTCTCCAGTTCTAGTGTGGACAAGCGGTTCTTCTCCTTTTTGGTTTATTGGACATTTTTTAAATCAAATAATCACCTCTGGGGTTATGCATATGCAGATAGGAAGTATGGGAAGGGGAAGGACAAGATCGACGATGAGGATGTCACCTTCCAACGCATGGTAGCAAAGGTTAACATGAATGCTCTTGCAAAAATAATTCTGATTAAATTGTGAATAAATTGAGTTATAATTACTTAGTAGCACTGTCCTGGTAGGTATCTTATTTTTAGGAAATTAGTTTAGCTGCCAAAATGTAAGTTACATTATTGAATCTTATATTCGAATATTGGATAGTTTTGATATTTGAAATGAGGGTCATTGAAAGAAAGAGGTCTGTTTTTGAGTTTTGACACGGTATTGTGATTGGTACAGATCTAGATAAGTACACAAGGCCTTTGATATGTTTGTATCAATGAGCTTAAAAATTCAGGGAATTTACTTTGGATTGTGAGAAGTCATTCAATGTGATCAGGAAAAAGATTAAGGCTGTGTTAGGTTTAGGTAGCATACATTATCTGCTCTGATCAGTGTTGTGTTCGGAACAGTATTTAACTTGCTGGCAGTTGTGGGCTTATGGCCATGAGATTACTCACTCTTCTTGAAAAATTGACCCCATTACTCAGTGTGCCTCCAATAGGCATTGATTTACGATGTTCTGATAACATGCCCTGACAGGGATTTTGGCTTTCTACTGGGCGGTTGATGCCAACAGATGCAGGATGTTGCTGGTGAGCGGGGAGGCTACCTTCATGGGCGAGGAGGTATTTCATGCTTCTTTAATGAAGAATTCACGCTGGTTCCTTGTTAACCTTGTTTACTCCGCTGTTGTTCAGCATTGGACAGTGATGATTTGCTTTACCTTAAAGAGCAAATGGAGGCTGAGGAAGATGCAGAGCGTCTCCTTCGTCGTACAGAAAAGCGGGCATTTGCTGCCTTTAAGATATCCTCTCTTGCATGATACATTATAGCATCTCCCACACATTTTTACAAGATAGTCTTTAGTACGTATAATCCAATCGTTCTTGATATGCATCATGCTATTTTCCACATATCTGTTACTTGATTTTCTTGTCATTGGTCACGCAGTTGCAGCACAATATTCACATGCCTAGGGGTAGTTTCGCATCTTATCGCAGCTTGCAGCGTTCCACATTTCGATAACTCTGTCAGTTTGTTTGTTTGATTTCTTTAACTCTAGCATTACCAAGCAGCAGTTCTAGCTGATTCTGCACCTCCTATTCCCGCGGCTCTTCGTGTCGAGCCTAGACCCAAAAGTGATATAAGGTAAGCCGTGTGCGACAAAGACTCTGTTTCCATCAATGATACTTTTGCCTTCTGATTTGGCACATACCTTGTTATGGGCAGGCAACGTGATCTCTTGAAGAAGATTGTCGAGATCAAACCAAAGCGAGCAAAAGTCAGCAGCCCTCGACAAACAGCAGAGGGCGATAGACCTAAGCAGGAACAAGAAGATTCTGTGAGGAAAATGTCTACGCCTGAAGGTGAAAATGAACCGTCTCAAGGGGCAGTCAGCTTTGTGCAACCTCTGTCAAAACCGGGTGATCCAGCGGAGGCCAAGTCGCAGAATGCAGCTGTAAGCTTACTTGGTTTAGCGTATGAGAGTTCGGACGAGGAATAGTCGGTGGCGTGGAGAAATTGTTGTAGACTCCGTGGTGAAGTTTTTCTGTTCTCTTGCTAGACTGTGTTGTATCATCAGAAGGATAAAGAACTTATGCCGGCACTGATTAGGTGTCACTGCTGGAAATCAAGCCTGAGTTACGGGTAGACTATATTCTTGCAGCACTATATATGCGATTGCTAATGCTAATGTATAGAAGTAAATGAAATCTCAAACAGTAGAAAAACTAAATTTACTAGCTCCTTTATTTAAGAAAAAAATATTCACCATAGCAAATGGTATCAGGTTGAAGAGGCTTTATAAACTCGTTATCTACTTGAATGGTCAGGAACATTTGGATTCACTAAACTCAGTGCTTTTATCTCCATTACTGTACTATACTACTAATATACAGTTTATACCACATGCCCATACTAATAATACTAATAAAAGCATGAGTCCTGAAACTAATCAAACTTGTGCAGGTGTATTTGTTAGCGTGTCACATTAATTGATACTATGGAGAAGATTTCTACTAAAGACTTGAATCTAATTTTTAGTTTCAGAATTTATCTTGGTACTCCGTTCACTATTATAAGATGTTCTAACTTTTTTCTAAATTGGATGTATGTAGACACGTTTTTGTGTGTTTGTTTACTCATTTCACTCTGTATCTAGTCCATATTGAAATATCCAAAACATCTTACAATAGTGAACGGAGGGAGTATTTCTTATTTCTAGAATACTTTATCATGTTTCATTTGCCCCACCTCTTGCATTTGCTCCCCACTGGTTTTTTATGAACTGGCATAGTTAACATATTTTCCTTTTTGCATAGAGCAATCACATCCGTATAGAAATGGAACTCATCGACCTTGGGTCTAGAAAGGATATGGAGAGAGTCAGGTGGCCCATCAAAGTTAGTTGCAAGAAAGGTCATTCTACCCTATATTGTAGGTCAAGTGAGCTTTGCCATAGCCTATATTTTCCCCACATTAATAAGAATTGGGTTTTGCCCTATAAGAGGGGCACTTACGATAAAAAGGAGGAGCCTAGGGCTTCGCTTGCAATGGTACAGAGGGGGTTTAAGCACACTAGGTGAAATGGCCCGTTGAGTCATATCTTCCTCTCTAGTCACTTTGTGTTAGGCATGCAGGCGGACGGCCCCGGGAAGCATGCGACCGTCCGCCTGCATGCGAGCGTTCGCAACCATCAATTTTGCATTAGCGCGGTTATTAAAGTAGCAGTGATTAGCTTAGTTTTCACTTCAATTGGTAGCTCATATCCACATGACATGCCAAGAACGATGATGTTATTTTAGTTCTGAGTGGCATAATCATCAAAGTGTGAGTTTTCACTTTCATTCGTGCATATTACTGGGTAAGATAGAAGCATGCCAATGAAAAAGCTTTTAAGGTGCCTCTAGGGCTCTAGGTGATTGAAAAGATGTTCTTCGCTTGTGGACATGTAAAATTGAGATATGTATAATATTGGGCCTAAATATTTGGTTCATCAAGGTCATCACACTCCGGAGTTCTCCATCGATATCATTTTTGTTTATTTGTGCTTAAATCAAGCTACAATCACTCGAGAGAATGTAGGGTTTTCAAGATGAATACTTTGTTCATTTGTGCCTAAATCAAACTGCAATCACTCGAGAGAATGCAGGGTTTTCAAGATGAATAAGCTGGTGCGACCGAAGATAATTTTTCTCATGTGAGAGGGCTTCCCCAAGGATCCATTATCACCTCTATTGTTTGCAATCGCCATGGATGTGCTAACCTCCTTCATTATCAAGGCTGAAAAGGTGGATGTCCTCAGTTCATTGCAGGAGTCTCACCGCTGCAGATAATGTCTACTTACGTTGATGACGATTGTTATTCGTCAAGCCATTTGTGCAAGACTTGTGCTTTGTCAGGGAGGTATTTAGTGCTCTCGGGGAGGCCTCGGGATTACAAATAAACTATGCAAAATCCTTTGCTATTATGATTAGGAATACAGACGAGGAGAGGGACAATGTGGCAGCTGCTTTGCCTTGGAGAATTGCTAGCTTTGCAAATATCTTGGGCTTCAATTGGCACTTGGCCAACTTTACTAAAGATGAATGGCAGTTGATTATTGGCAAGATAATCAAGCAGCTTCTGGGGTGGCAGAAAGGCTTGAGGTGGGAGGCTTATCTTGGTTAAGTTAGTCATCTATGCTTTTGCTACGCATCACCTGTTGGTCTCGGATGCCCCCAAGTGGGCACTAGAGGCTGTAGATAAAAGTCGTAGAGCATTCTTCTTGGAGGGATTCGAGGAAACCCATGGAGGTTAGTGCCTCGTCGGTTGGCAGAATGTTTGCATGCCTAAGTGCTTCGGCGGATTGGAAGTACTTGATTTATAGAAGCAGGCGGTGGCGCTTAGGTTCCGTTGGGAGTGGTTGCGGCATATAGATCCCTCTAAGCCTTGGCAAGGTCTGTCGATGGTACCTGACCTGATGGATTTGAATCGATGGGTGACAGACATTGCTGGAGGTCTGTCTACGGCTGGTCTGGTGCAATATGTGCACCTTTGGGAAGCGATTGTCGTGGTTTAGTTTCAGCATAACTCCGACAATGAGGCAATCTAGAATTGGAGCAAGGCCTTAATATACACGTGACACGTTATCATCTACCTATCGAATATTGTGAGAAGGAGCTCTTAGATTCTCATGCACAAAGGCTCCGCGGAAAAGTTGGGCCCTCTTAATTGCAAGTTTTTTCTATGGTTAGCCCCTGTAATATCGCATATGGACGTCAGATCGGGATTTGAGGAGGGGGCTGGTGGATGAATGTTACCTATATATGATCAAGATGAAGACACTATTGACTATATTTGATGCAGTACATCTTTTCTAGGCAGGTATGTCATCCATGTCTTCATGAATTGCAGGTGCTGCTTCAGGTGGCCATCTCTACTCCAGGTGGACAACATTGATTCTTGTTGGACCAAGTCCAGGACCCTATTGCCAAAAGCCAAACGTGGGGTTTTCATTCTCTTTATGCTTGTTTGCCGGAGTTTGTGGAAACAACATAATGTTAGCCAACTTAGAGATGTGAAAGAGACTAGTATGCAGATCATTGCTGAATTTCATCTTTGGGGCATGGCTAGGGTACCGAAGTAGCAGCGTCGTGTGAGTAGTTTGCTTTGTACTTGGAGTAGAGTGTGTGTATTTTGTTTTCATTAGACAACAACTTCTTGTAAACCATCTTATTCCTTTCTCTACAAAGATATGATATGCAATTTGCAGACTCTACAATTTTTTTTTAAATCTGGATATTAAAAGTTGATATAACGACATTACCACAATTTTGCTTCTGATCTATAGCTTGGTGGGAGTTGGAACCTAGCAATCATCATGTCACATCCCTCCATCAAATCGTCCTATGTCGGTTATTTATTTTGGTGGGATATATATATATATATATATATATATATATATATATATTGTTTGAAAAATGTAAATACAGAAGAAATAAATAAATATTTTCATATCTCTTTGCGGCTTCATCCCTTCTCCCATCTTCAAATCGAACTGAAACGCAAACCCTAAACCGACGCGCGATGGAGGGAGACTATCACCAGAGCGGCCGCAGGCGCGCCCCCGACACCCGCGACCGCGCCATGTGTGGCGCGTCCTCCGACCCCGTCTCTTCCAGCCACGAGGCCTGCTTGACCGAGCACCCCCGGTTCTTCTCCGCCGGCATGTTGCACAGGCAGGGGATCGCCGAACGGGACAGGGAGTACGAGCTTACGATGGCCGCGCGCTCCCGTCTGGCGTCTGTTGTTGTTACAGATCCGGGCGCGGGGCTGTCCCCAGGGTTTCTCGAGCGCGGCAAGGTTGCGGTCAAGATGATGGCTGCGATGGGGCACAAGCTCGGCATGGGCCTCGGCAAGGACGCGGAAGGGATCCGCATTCCGCCGGAGTGCCCCTGGCGCCCTCTTAGAGCCGGGCTCGGCAGCATCCAGGAGCCCCGGGCCTCCTATGCTACGGACGACATGCCGTATCCATGATGCGTCCGTCTCTGCTACCGAGAACTTGCCAAATGCATGATGTGATATTTGAATTAGTAGTTTTAGATGACTTCTTTTATTTTCATGTGTGTATGCTTTGAAGATGCTCAACTAGTATCTCCAAGGGCACAAACAGTGCTGTCAATTCTGCGGTTTATCAGTTCATGTTATTATTAGTAATTTGGGAAACTTATGAATGTTCTGCCGTCATTTATCAGTTGATATTGCTAATGATCAGTAATTTGTGAAATGTTGCATGTTATGCTGCCGTATATCAGTTGCTATTGCCATCTATCTATGATTTGGAAAGAATTGCTTGTTCTGTGGGTTAAAACTGCTGCAACATGTTTGCTGAAGGGCATAATTTACTGGAATTATGTTTTCGAAAAGTAAATGGAAGAAAAAAGGGAAGAAATATGCAAGTATGTTCGAGGTAGTCTTCCCTTCTCTTTCTACTTGTGATATTGTATACATGCTTTTGTTCTTCTGTAAATAAATGTGCACTCATTTATAGTGATGATGGTGTGTGTTACATAGAAGTGATGAACGTGTATGGACTTGGTCCCAATGGTGGTTTCCTCACCTCAGCCTGTTGTTAACCAGATTCTAGGGCCTGCTAGCTGGTTCAGATGCGCGTCTTGGACAAAAACATTTATGTGGACGTAGAAAGAATTGAAAGGTTAGAGAGGCTCTGAGAGACAATGCTTGGATTTTCAAAATCAAGCACAATGTCCATCCAGCACATTACCGAATTCTTCACGCCATGGATGCTCCTCCATGAGGTACAACTTGACGAGCACGCCCAAGATGACATCGTTTGGAAGCACACGTCTAGTGGACACTACTCTCTGTTTCCATGTACAAGGCCCAATTTATTGGGAAGATTCTTCCTCCAATGGAGCAGGCCGTATGGAAAGTTTGGGCGCCGCCAAAGTCAAGTTTTTTCTCGTGGTTGGCAGTTCAAGATCGTATCTGCCGATATACTTGCCAAATGAGGATGGCCCAATTGTGACCTTTGGCCACTTTCCAAGGGGGTGCAAAAATCCGGCAACCTATTCTTCATCTCTAGCGCAGTTGGTTATTGACAAGCTCCAACTCGTGAGCATTCACACTTCTAGGTGGCATCTTGAGCATAATGTTGCGGTTTGGTGGACCAACCGCTCTAGCATTGATGTCCCCAACACGAAAGTTATGACCTCCCTCACCATGCTTGTGTATTTTGGACCGAGAGAAGTGCTCGGGTCTTCTGAAATAAGGGCCCCGCCCCCCTACGATCTTGCTTAACATGGTCATCGACGAAATGAAGCTTTGGGCCACCCCGGGTGCCAAGAAACTAGGGTCGTTATTATTGGGAGAATAATCTCGGTATGTGTGTTATTTGGTCATGCAACTCAAACACTATTCTCTATTAATTAATATATGAGGCAAATCTTTTGCCTTGGTTAAAAAAAAATTGTGGACGTTGGTTCAAGCGGCCCTCCATCAGCCCAGTTGATGAGTTGTGGCTAGCGTTGCCGCTCTAGGTCGAGATCGTGAGAAGAGCACCGCCGCTTAAGGTCGAGGTCAGGGGAGGCCGAACACATTCATGATGAGGGGAAGATATTGGCAACTGGCAAGCCTCTGCGTCCTAGTCTAACTCGCCCTCCCACACTCTATGCTCAGGTCGAGTAAGCGAACCCATCGAAAACAGAGTGGTGCACTTAAGATGGGGAGATACAATACCTACAAAAGATGGAGCAAGTGTCGTTGACTCCATCCATCATCGTGATATGTTTTATCTTGCTGATATTTAGAGGCTGATTCTAGAAGATCAACGATCTGGGTGGCTTGACTCCGACGTGACCTGCTCCGGCACGTTGTTCCCTTGCGATCTCTCTCCGTCACTCTCTGCGACGATGATAGTAGAGGCGCACCGCCCTAGGCCGAGATTGGGGTGGGTTGAGTGAGGGGAGTGGGTGGCGCTCGAACGTGGACATGGTGTAGAATCAAGGCCATTTGCGCGGGATCGAGCTTTAATCCATATCAGTGAAAGAGAGGCCTCTGGTTTAGTCCCGGGTATAGCGGCGCAAGCCCAGGAGCTGCCCATGCCGGAGCAAACAATGCATCTAACGGTGGGAAGTTTCTAAAAAAAATCTAATGGTCGGAATAGTTGAAACATGGGAGCAATTTAGAGGGTACTCCTATAAGGAAAACCTTGCAAGCGCTTTTGGGGGTGCTCGAGCGCCCCATGTGGTGCGCCACGATGCTGGCACGTGTCACAGGCGGGCGCACCCTCGAGAATACGATCTGTTTTCACACACATTTGGGGGGGGGGGGGGGTTGGATTTTGCGTAGTTTTCCTTAGGTTTTCGTGATTTTTTTCTTACTCTCGTGAAGCACACCATGCGAAAAGGCACAATTGTGTTTCATGATGAAGATCACTGTAATTTTTGTCACACACAACTGTGCTTTCCTGAAAGTAAAAATCACATGTGTGCTCTACCAGAAAGCACAGTTGTGCTTTGGGGTGAAGCACATCTGCACAATTGTCTTTTCGAAAGGTGAAAAATCATAGTTGTGCTTCTCAAAAAATGAAAAGCACAGCTATGTTTTCGGCGAAACACATATGTACTTTTGGGAATCATAGTTGTGCTTTTTGAAAAGTGAAAACGTAGTTGTGCTTTCTGAAAAGTGAAAAGCACATATATGCTTTTTAAAAAAAGTGAAAAACAGTGCTTTCGGGTTTTCATTTTTTGGTGTTGTTTTTGTTTTCTTACGTCTGATTTTTTTTGGTTTCCTTTTTTCCTCGGTATTCATGTTTTCTTTGGGGCAACAGTTTGTTCAAACTTGTTAACATGAGATCCAGTCTTCAAAGTTTCGACACAAGAAACTCAATGATAAAAATGGTTCGTGATTTGGACGCACAATTAAAGATATAAAACGTTTTGAGAAAGGGGCCTACTAAGTGTCAGCCGGCAGATCTTTTTAATAGATCTGTCGCCTCGCGGGCCATCAGATCTGATCAATCTATTGGTTGGATGTCTTCTTCAGCTTTGCAATACAGACCTTGTTGTAGAAAATTTGCAATATAGGTTGCGTTGCGGAATTTTTTTGCAACATAAGTTGTGTTGTGTTTTTTTAACAACATTGGTTGTGTTGCGAGAATTTTATGCAACATAGGTTGTGTTGCGGGATTTTTCTTTTGACTTCACTTTTTTTCTACAATAAGGATAGTGTCGTGGAAGAACTTTTGCAACATAGATAATATTGCAGAAAATATAGAGATAAGAGACGGAGAGAAGAACGCGATGTTTCTAGACTGTTAGAAGGGAGAGAGAGGGGTTTGGTGGAATAGTCTGATTGTATTGCTTGAGCCTCGTGGGCACTATATATATATATATATATATATATATATATATATATATATATATATATATATATATATATATATATATATATATATATATATATATATATATATATATATATAGGGATTGACTATTCTTCACCCACCTCTATTTTGATATCTATGCACCGTAATTTTACGTTTCGTACATTTTATTATATTTTATACATAAAAAGAGAACGTAAGAAAACCTATAATCGTCGTAATATTTTTTATGTTATGTAAAATTATAAACGTAAAAATATAGTGTAAACTGTACATAAAATACAATTTTTGACCTATATTTTTTTTGTTATGCCAAATTTTATGCAGTAAATCAATATGGATGTAACCATTTGTATTTCAAATGTAATTTATTTATGAAATGATTGTAAGATTACCTCGGATGAAGAATAACTTATTCTGCACACTTTGGGTGATGAATAGTAACATTATATATATATATATATATATATATATATATATATATATATATATATATATATATAGGGTGGGTCTATTATGATAACACCCCTTAAGAGTCTTATTCTGCACATCAATTTCTTATTCTGCTAACACCACCACAGCGACCCGTAGCTACAGACTAATCCAACGAAAGATCCCACCTTATCTTCTCCTCACCCACCTAAATCTGCCGTCGCACCACCACCTTCCCCCGAGCCGCCGCACCAGACCCACCCCCGCGCCGCTGAGCAGCCACCTTCCGCCGCGCCGCCCACTTGCCTCCCCGCGCCGCCGTGGTGGGCCGCCAACCTCTCCCACGCGCGCCGCATCACCGCCCTCCCGCGCGGCCACCACCACACACCTACCCCGCACCGCCGTGACGCCCCTCCCCCGCGGCCACCACCGCACCCCTCCTGGCACCGGATCCGATGGGATCCGCACTGCCCCGCTCCTCTCGGTGGACAGCGGCGGAGGGCGGCGGCTCCTGGACAGCAACGACGACGGCGACCTCCACCAGTCCCCGGCTCCAACTTCCCCGTCCCTGTTGCTTCATCTCGACGGGCGCGCTGCACACCTCTGGTGTGGCCTCCCCCTGATGCGCCCTCTCCTGCCTCCCGGCGCCTCCCGGCCAGATCCATCCTCGTCCCGGCCGGATCCGCCTTGCCCCTCGGTGGACACGACAGGCCACACGCATTCTTCCCCCTTCCATTATCTCAACCCCGGCGCCACCGTCGGAGAACCGGCTCCTCTTCCTACCTTACGCTCGGCCGTAAGGAGGGCAGCAGCAGCCAGGATCGAGCTCCTCCTCCCTCGACGCGGGGCCGCGTCCTGACGAGCGCCCTTTCATGCGACTTGTCTGCACGACGGTGCACGCGCAGGGCCACCTTCGCCCGCACCGCCGCCCCACCGGCTCGTTCCCCCGCGCCGCCGCGGCACCATCACCCCGATGCGCCTCCGCCTCTCCCATGCCCAGACCCGCATCTCCCCGGTAGCCGTCGCCCCTGCTTCGCCCCCTTCTTACGGTGGAGAAGGGTAGCGAATGAGCCAAACGATCGAGGAGGCGGGAAGGCGCCTGAGGAAGGCTCGCCGCAGGGCATCTGGTGGTCGGGGTGAGCCATGGCGACCACCTGTCTCGATGCGGTGTTGCGTGCCGTGGTGGCCGGGCGATGAGTGGGGTATGGAGAATCTGCCGTGATGCGAGAAGCGAAGGAGCTTCAGACCGTCGTCCTTGTTCATCGGAAGCTTCGTGGATCGGATCCAGGCGGCTCGGTGCCCAGCGGGAGGAGGTGTGCTCCCGTGCCCTTCCAATCGCTGGTTGGTAGCCATGCAGTTCGAAAGCTTTTTTCAGATTTGGCCATTGATGTGCGATTCGCGATGTGAGGAGTGCATCACGGCGGGCGGCATGAAGCTTCGGTTGCTCGGGCATGCAACTCGGCCAGTTGTTCGTGTAGTACGCTGGATGCATTTTTCAAGTATTTTTGTTTGTTGCAGTTTATCTCACGGTATAAAAATCGGTTTGTTTTCATGCTGATTTCGGTGTTTGTCCCTCGGCAACGACAATTTTCCGTTGTGGTAGCCTCCCTCTCCTCTCGTTCTAGCCACGCCTCCTGGCGGCGAAATTCGGCCTTGACGCGCGACCACAACATCTCCGGCATGGATGACTCCTTCGGGCATGTGGTTTGTTTGCAATCGGCACGTGGTTCGTTTTGTGACATCTGGCGTGCCATTGCGGTGCATCTGGACCCCTCGGCGATTACTGGCGTGCCCTCGTCTTTGTTCAAATACGGGCATCCGCAATTTGTTTTGGCTTCGATGTTCTCTGATTTCGTACCCTTGTGCCGAGTGCAGCTCATTTACTTTTTAGGCTCTAAGCCGTAGTTGGATGTTTGGAAACGGGACGGCCCAAACCTCACTTACTTGGTTTTTCCCCTTGCTTGTTTGTGTCTATTGTAAAGTCCTCTGCTTGTTTGTGACGGGTTCATTCAACTGTATAATGTCGTTCTTTTTATTGCCGTTCTTTTTTGTTTTGCAAATTTCTATGGACTAGAAATTGTAACTTGTTGCACTTTCATGCAGCTCACTGTGAAAAAACATTGAAATCCGATGATGGAGTTCACTAGGACCAATGTAGTGTATTAAGAAACAAAAAATTAACACTTCTAAAAAACCTTGTCCTAGAAGTTCACTCAGGGTCAAGGTGACGCAATTCGTTTAGGAAAAAAGAATAGTGATACACTCCTTAAATAGAAAAGTTGTGAGAAAATGAATCTATGCGTTTACTAGTTTTGAGCCCTTGAGGCGAGCATAAGAGAAAACATGTAAGAAACACTTAAAATGGTGGGAAACCCAATGCAGTTCATTTAGAGAAGCACATAATAATGCTAGATCCCTGGTATAACGGGGTTCACTTTTGAGGGTGATGCCGGTCACTTGCACCCAACTTGAAGTGCGAAAAAATGTTTGAAAAACTGGAAAAAGAGTATTGCGATTCATCATTGGATAAAAAATGTTGCCGTTCGCTTGCCCTCGTCTCTGCGGTCCACTCGTTTATAAAAAAAATGTTAGAAAAAACAACAAAAACTCATGAGGTTCACTTTCGGTAGTGCCGCGATTCACTTCTCGATGGTGTTGTCATTCACCTACGCCCGACGTGAAGTGCAAATGAAGTCCGCTATGGTTTGCTATTGAGGTTCATTTTACTAATTTTTGCAGGAAAAGATGAAATGATGCAGCTCTATTGGATGCCCCATTACTCAATTTTGTTGTTGTTGAAAAGTGCACTTCATTAGTTCATTGTAAAAACTGCAGCTCAGTACCGTGATTTGGCTGGTGGAGAGTGCAGATTTTGTATGCTATAAAACTCCTATGTTGTCCACTTGGTAAACACAAAACAAAAAAGATCTCAAAATGAAGCTCGCTTCTATATTAGATGTAGTTCACTCACTCAGTCCCCGTGGTCCACTCGCTTGGTCAATGCGCGTAAAAAATTAATAAGTACGGAAAAAAGACAACAAAAAATCATCAGGTTCACTTTTGGTAGTGTTGTGGTTCACTTTCGGGAGTGTTGCGGTCCACTTTCGTTCAAATAAAAGTTGAAAAAAAGACAACAAAAACTTGTGCAAGAAAGTTTATGTCCGACAAAAATAAATTATGAAGTTCACTTGACTGTCTGTTGCAGTGCGGTTTTCAGTTTGAAGCAGTGCGTTCTTTTGTGTGACGACGATTTTGGTGTCGCGAAAAAACAGAGTGTCCGATTTTCGCTAATTTTAAAACTGCTCTTAAACCGTAAAGAACTAGAGAGTGTGTTCTACATAAAAAAGTTCCGTCTTGTCGATATCTTTCCAACGGCATATCATTTAAATCATTTCGACAAGCGGTTTGTAAAAATTTCGTAAAAAACGGCCGCTGCCATTCGTCGTCCGCCGCACGATTTTCAAAATTAACTTAAAACCGTAAGTAATTTCAAAAATATTTCAACATATGAAAGTTGCGTATCGTTCGTAGCTTTCCAACGGTGTATCACACGCCCCGTTTCGACAAACGGTTCAAAAAATGGAGCGAAAACAGTACCGAAAATTCGAATTTTTTTGAAAAATAGAATTCCGTGATGTAGTAATTTGAACCTGCTCTTAAACTGTAAGGAATTAGAGAAACATTTATATATGAAAAAGATGCGCCTCGACGATATCTATCCAACGGCGTATCGTTTGCTTCATTCCGACGAGCGGTTTAGAAGAAATCGCGAAAAACGCTTCATGCCACTCGTCATGGGCCGCACCATTTTCAAAACTGCTCTTAAACCGTGTGAAATCTCGAAAAGTGTTCAACATGTCGAAGTTGCGCCTAATCCATAGCTTTTCAATGGTATATTACACGCCTCATTCCGATAAATGATTAAAAAATTAGAGCGAATACAATACCGAAAAAAATAACATGTGCAATTTTTTTCGACGAGAAGTTCACTCGTGTGAGTACTGCAGCACACTTGGTTCAAAGAATGACGTGCACTTGCGTTCAGCGTGCAGTGCGGAAGTGGTGTGCAGAATAGTTATTCTGCTAATATTAACAGAATAGACCGTATATATACATACATATATATATATATATATATATATATATATATATATATATATATATATAGGGAAATCCATCCTACCACCCGGTGGTAGTTACCCCACATGTCTCATATACTACCATGTGGTACTATATATAATATTTTATTATTTTAAATATGTTCATATACTATATCTAAGATATTTCAAAGCAAGTTAAATGAAAAAATTGCATATGAGCCCATAGTTTGTGTTATATTTGTAAAATACGTACATATTTGTACGTAAGAAAAAGCATACTCAAAAAATGGTACATACTACCTAAAAATTAGTATATATACTACATAATCATTGTTATATACTAAATACTACACGTACATACTCTCGGCCAACAGATACTACATACAACATACAAAGCGCAAGTGGTGGTAACTACCACTGCTTGTAGGAAACATTTGTATATATATATATATATATATATATATATATATATATATATATATATATATATATATATATATATATATATACTCAACTGGTATATACACTTTTCAAGTATCTAAATATAACATATCTCATACATTTTTTTCATGGTAAATATATAATATACGCTATGGTGGTAGGATGGATTTTCCTATATATATATATATATATATATATATATATATATATATATATATATATATATATATAGGAAAAATTCATCATACCACCGGTGGTAGTTACCCCATATGTCTCATATACTACCATGTGGTACTATATATACTACTTTATCATTTTAAATATATTCGTATACTATATTTAAGATATTTCAATGCAAGTTATATGAAAAAATTACATATGAACCCATAGTTTTTGTTATATTTGTGAAATACGTACATATTTGTACATAAACGAGAGCATATTCAAACATGGTATATACTACCTAAAAATTAGTATATATACTACCTAATCATTGTTATATAGTACATACTACACGTACATACTCTCAATTTTGACAGATACTACATACAACATACAAAACACAAGTGGTGGTAACTACCACTGCTTGTAGGAAACATTTGTCATATATATGAGTACAATGGTCTACTTGAAGTACAAGACAAGTCAGAACAAATCCTAGTCTATCTCGTCTTTCCTAATAATCACAATACTCAACATTGCCCCGCAGTCACAACAGTAGCAACACAGACGGTGAGACTAGAGAAGAATCCGAAGGCAAGCCGAGGGACACAACCCCCATAGTCGTAACGGTCGATGCATCACGGAGTCGTGGCTGGAGTGAAAACCGACAAGGTTACTCAAGCAAGGCGATAGCCCTTTGTGCCGTTTGTCGATGTAGCCGAGAGCGTATGGTGGTGTAGCTGTGGTCGAGGTAGCCGTGCGAAGAATGCTGTGGTTGATGTCGATTCGGGGGTAGCTGGTGTCGAGGAAGTCGCCGTGGAGCCGCGGGCGCAAAGAGGCACCGAGTTAGTCATGGGCGCAGTGGTGTCTAAGTAGTGGTGCGCCGAGGAGAAGATGTTGTTGACGACGCGTCGCGCCGGGGTTGCCAAGCCCGGGGACATATCGTAGACAAAGGCACATACCAGTGTTGCCAGCACCGGGCATGTGTAGACGGACGAAGACGAAGTTGACGAAGCGCCGCACCAGGCTTGCCAGGCCCGGGGACACGTCGTGGACGAAGACACGCTTCAGTGTTGCCAGCACCGGGCATGCGTAGACTGGGACCTGCACGAGTTGTACGCCATGTCGAAGAAGTCGGAGAAGCCAGCAGAGAAGGACTCGACGACAGTTGCAGCGCTAATAACCGCGGGGCCGATGTCGCCTGCGGTTGTCGGAGTAGACGAAGTGGTCGGGGTAGATGACGGCGACGCTGGCGATGGGCTAGTGCTGGACGAAGACGAAGGGGTTGGACGGGCAATGGCGGCGGCTACGGGGGTAGTCGTGGTGGCGGCCGAAGAAGAGCAGCTGCGGCGGCCTGACGGCAGCGGCGGCTACGATAGGATCGCAGCGGCGATGCTCGAAGGAGGCGAAGAACCCGACAGTGTGACGAAGACCGGCGCGGACGGTGGCATTCCCGCACCAAGGGAGACGACGCGGCGCATACCACGGGAGGTCGACGCGCGTGATGGTGAAGTGGACCGCGGGCCGCGATGCTATGGCCCGAAGGGGCGACACAGTGGCGGCGGGCAGGTCAGGGCGACGCCGGGAAGACCTCGGGGCGGCGGCTGGGACCGCGGGCCGTGCTACCTCTTGAGCATGCGTTGGTTTTTCCTTGAAGAGGAAAGGGTGATGCAGCAAAGTAGCGTAAGTATTTCCCTCAGTTTTTGAGAACTAAGGTATCAATCCAGTAGGAGGCCACATGCAAGTCCCTCGTACCTACACAAACAAATAAGAATCTTGCAACCAACGCGATAAAGGGGTTGTCAATCCCTTCACGGCCACTTGCAAAAGTGAGATCTTATAGAGATGATTAGATAATATTTTTGGTATTTTTATGATAAAGACTAAAGTAAAGATTGCAAAATAAACGCCGACAGAAATATCTAGTTGACGGAAGATTAATATGATGGAAAACAGACCCGGGGGCCATAGGTTTCACTAGTGGCTTCTCTCAAGATAGCATAAGTATTATGGTGGGTGAACAAATTACTGTCGAGCAATTGATAGAAAAGTGCATAATTATGAGAATATCTAGGCATGATCATGTATATAGGCATCACGTTAGCGACAAGTAGATCGAAACGATTACGCATCTACTACTATTACTCCACACATCGACCGCTATCCAAAGATGCATCTAGAGTATTAAGTTCATAAGAACAGAGTAACGCATTAGGCAAGATGACATGACATAGAGGGATAAACTCAAGAAATATGATATAAACCCCATCTTTTTATCCTCGATGGCAACAATACAATACGTGTCGTTTCCCTCATCCTTGGGATCGAGCAACGCATAAGATTGAACCCAAAGCTAAGCACTTCTCCCATTGCAAGAAAGATCAATCTAGTAGGCCAAACCAAACTGATAATTGGAAGAGACTTGCAAAGATAACAAATCATACATAAAAGAATTAAGAGGAGATTCAAATATTGTTCATAGATAATCTTGATCATAAACCCACAATTCATTGGATCTCGACAAACACACTGCAAAAAGAGTTACATCGAATGGATCTCCAAGAAGATCGAGGAGAACTTTGTATTGAGATCCAAAGAGGGAGAAGAAGCCATCTAGCTAATAACTATGAACCCGAAGGTTTGAGGTAAACTACTCACACATCATCGAAGAGGCTATGGTGTTGATGTAGAAGCCCTCCGTGATCGATTCCCCCTCCGGCGGAGCGTCGAAAAAGGCCCCAAGATGGGATCTCACGGGTACATAAGGTTGCGGCGGTGGAAATAAGGTTTCGTGGTGCTCCTGGATGGTTTCGGGGTATATGGGTATATATAGGAGGAAGAAGTAGGTCGGTGGAGCTGTGAGGGGCCCACGAGGGTGGGGGCGCGCCTCCCTGCTGTCGGTGAGAACGACACCTATGGGATCACTGGGATCCCTTCTACGGTCAGCGGGCGCGGGGTCGTGAGAAGAGCAGGTTTAGGAGCCAGCACACGGGTCGTTTACCCAGGTTCGGGCCGCGAGGATGCGTAAAACCCTAGTCCTGCATTGGTGGATGTATTGAGTGTTCTTGAGCTTTTGAACTAGCTACAGTGGTTGTGTAGTTCCAAAAAGCCGAATCCCTCTCCTGGTCGCCTCGGGCCTACTTTTATAGGAAAAAGGGGTTGCAACAGTGGCACACTGGAGGTGGAAAGGCCTACAGTGCGCGAGCCTATCACACGGCATTATGGGACAAAGTGCATTAAATGCGCTACTTAGGTGTCCATTAGCTTTATCGGGGACGGGAACGAGGCCCGTCCCGTCCGTCGCTGCTCCGCCTCGCTTCGACACGCGCCCAGGCTAGCAATGCGTGCAGCGCCATGTAGGCAGGCAGGCAGCTGAGGTGGCGCGGTGATAGGGCCTTCACGAAGATCTGCATGCCACCACGCAGGTGCTTGCTGAGTTGGCCTGGAAGCTGCATGTTGCCACGCAGGTGCCTGCCCAGCTGGTCGGGCTGGCAGCTGCATGCGAACGACGGCGGAGTCTTGGTTGGTGTGGGCCTGGCTGTGGCCCCGCTGACGCCCTCGACAAGGGGCTTGCCGGGGGGCCCGGCAAGGGCCTTACTGTGGTGTTGCAGTCGTCCCCGGCAAGGCGCTTGCCGGGGGTCCTGTGGATTCCCTCGGCCTGGATCCCGCCGAGGGTCGCCGTCTTCTGGACCTTATTTGATCTCACATGTTTAGGATCTTGACAAAGATCTGCATGCCACCTCAGAGGCGCCTCCCGAACCCTGGGGTCCAACGTAGTTGGTTGGGTCGGAACCCGTGGGCTCAAGGCTTCTCAAGTTACTTAATGCTTTGCCTGATCATCCTCTTAAGAAACCCGAAATATTTGATATCTTTTATAATGGACTAACTGATGCTTCCAGAGATTACCTGGATAGTTGTGCTGGTTCTCTTTTCAGGGAAAGAGCACCGGATGAAGCTGAAATTTTATTAAATAATATGTTGACAAATGAAAATAATTGGGCACCTCCTGAGCCAACTCCCGAGCCAATTACTGAGCCTATTCCTAAACCAACTCCGAAGAAGAGAGGTGTTCTATTTCTCGATCCAAGATATGCAAGAGGCAAAGAAATCTATGAAAGAAAAAGGTATTAAAGCTGAAGATGTTAAGAATTTACCACCTATTGAAGAAATACATGGTCTTAATTCACACTTTGTTGAAGAAGTATATGATCTCAATTACTTATTCTTGAAGAACCTCCAGATATCCCGACCACGGGTAGTAAAGGTAAATTCTCTCTATAGATATGATAAAACTGAAGTCCCTCCTACTAAAATTGCTAGTCGATTGCTTGGATGAGTTTGATGACTTTATGTTTAAGCAAGATGACTTTAATGCTTATTTTGGTAGACAATTAAAACATAATACCTTTATGATTAAACGCTTGAGTGATTATATGGCTAATATTAGAGGTGAACTTAAACTTGTTAGCAAACATGCTTCTATAGTTACCACTCAAGTAGAACAAGTACTTAAAGCTCAAAAAGAAATGCTTAATGAAATGAATAGTAAGAAAATGATTATGCCGTTAGAGTGGCTACTAGAACTGGTAGAATGACTCAGGAACCTTTGTATCACGAAGGCCACCCTAAGAGAATCGAGCAAGATTCTCGGAGAAATAATATTGATATGCCTAGTTCTTCTAAGAGGAAGAAAAGAAAAATGATAGAACTGTGCAAACTTCTAGTGAACCTATTCTTTGAACCACACGATAATCTAAATGATATCTCTATGTCCGATGTCAAACACAATCTGGTAATGAATATGAACCTAGTAAAAATGTTAATGATGATGTTCATGATGATTCTCAACCTAGTAATGATAATGATGTAGAAGTTGAACCTCTTTGTTGATCTTGATAACCCACAATCAAAGAATCAACGTTATGATAAAAGAGACTTCATTGCTAGGAAACATGGTAAAGAAAGAGAACCATGGGTTCAGAAACCCATGCCTTTTCCTCCCAAATCATCCAAGAAAAAGGATGATGAGGATTTTGAGCGCCTTGCTGAAATGATTAGACCTATCTTTTTGCGTATGCGATTAACTGATGTGCTCAAAACAAATCCTTATGCTAAATATATGAAAGATATTGTTACAAATAAGAGAAAGATACCGGAAGCTGAAATTTCCACCATGCTTGCTAATTATACTTTTAAGGGTGGAACACCAAAGAAACTTGGAGATCCAGGAGTACCTACTATACCATGCTCCATTAAAAGAAATTATGTTAAAACTGCTTTATGTGATCTTGGAGCCGGTGTTAGTGTTATGCCTCTCTCTTTATATCGTAGACTTGACTTGAATAAGTTGACACCTACTGAAATATCTTTGCAAATGGTTGATAAATCAACTGCTATAATTGTCGGTATTTGTGAGGATGTGCTGTTGTGGTTGCAAAGCGTTACTATTCTAACGGACTTTGTTATTCTTGATATTCCCGAGGATGATAGTATGTCTATTATTCTTGGAAGACCTTTCCTTAATACTGCAGGGGCTGTTATTGATTGCAACAAAGGCAATGCCACTTTTCATGTTAATGGTAATGAGCACATGGTACACTTTCCGAGGAAACAACTTCAAGTTTATAGTATCAACTCTATTGGAAAAATTCCATCGATTATATTTGGAGGTTTTGAATTTCCTCTCCCTTCTGTCAAGAAGAAATATGATATACTTATTATTGGGGATGTCCATATCCCCGTTGAGGTAACATAGTGTTATTCAAAAGTTCTCCGGTTTCATGTTAATCGGAATGAGTTTGTTAACAAGACTTGATCAACCTTGTTAGTGGATTCCTTTTGATGAGCATGAGATGGATGAAACTAGAAGCACAACCTTCTGTACCCTCTTTATATTCACTGTTATTTAGTAAAAATAAAGTAAAATAGTATTTTTCTGTCTGTCTCCCGACTTATCCGTGCAATATAAAAATATCCCAAAAATAAAAGTCCTCAGAATGCCATGCCAATTTAATATGATTTTTTCGGGAATATTTGAGGATTTTTAGTGCAAAAATTACCGCAGGCTGTCACACGGCCACGAGGGTTGAGGGCGCGCCTTACCCCACAGGTGCGCCTCACCTCGTGGGCCCACGGTGGCCCTCCTCCACTTATCCCTGCACCCATCTTCTTCCTCTGTCTCACACAAACCCGTAAAACCAACTCAAGCTCGTGTTCCAAAGAACTTTTGCTGCGATTTTCGATCTCCTTGCTCAAAGCACCTCTCGCAAAACTGCTTGGGGAGATTGTTTCTTGGTATGTGACTCCTCCATTGGTCCAATTAGTTTTTGTTTTAGTGCTTTATTCATTGCAAATTTGTGCTGCATAGGTGACCATGTTCTTGAGCTTGCATGTCAAATTTATATGGTTCCAAGTAGTTCTAATGCTTGATATATGCTCTAGGCACTTGTATGAGTAGTTGCTATCAGTTTTATTGAAGTTGGTTCACTTTTATTTGAAGTTACTAAAAATTTCAGATTGTTTCAGAAATAATGAAGAGACTTTTGAGGGGCTCGTCGAGCCGAAGTTCTAAGGAGAAACAAAAGGAAGAAGAACAGAAGCCCAAATTTAATTTGCCTCGTATCGCGGAGGTTCGGCCGTGTGAATGGCCTTCCGATGACTTCTTGAGGAGAGCCGGGATTTATGAGGATTTCTATCTATTAATTGAGAACGCCGGCCTCACCAACTTCCTCCGCGACCAACGTCATCAGTATCTCTTACTCACAAATACTTTTGTGCAGAACTTCTACTTTTTCCCTAAGAAATCACCTCCAGCAGTAGAGTTCCATTTATAAGACGTTGTTAAGGAGATGACATTAGTTGAATTTTGCGAGGTTTACAAAATACCTTTTGAGGGCACCTTAGATGAACCACACCGTAATGAAGTGGAAGCTTTTATTAACACTATCACTCTGGGAGAAACCAGAAAGGTTTCTGATGCAAGAATTACTAGCATACATTTTCCTGTTTTGTGCTACTTTGCCTTATTTGGTAGTCGTTGCTTGATTGGTCGCGGGAACTGTGGGAACCTTAGCATTCCTTATATCATTATTTTGTTCCATGGTTTATACCGCAATAACTCTATTATTATGGGTGGAATTGTTGCTAGACGGTTAAGTCTGAACCGCACTAAGGGCCCCATCTTTGGGGGCATTTATGCTTCACGCCTAGCTGAATATTTTGAAATACCTATTAGGCATGAGGAGAAAGAAGAAACAGCGCTGCCCCGCGCTTATTTAGATTATAAGAGTATGGTAGGGCATGATTTTGTTGTTAAGAGTCGCGAAGGAGAGCTTAAATATAAATTGTACTTTGATAAACATCACCCTGAGACTATTACTTTGCCTGCTCCCTCTTTGTTTAAATTGTCTACAGGTTCTTACATTGTTCCGTGGGCGGCTGTTCAAGCCTATCGGAATCCTGCACCAGCCTCTAACCGGAGCCACAAGATGAGCCTCCACGAATGTCTATTTATTCTTGGGATCTGAGGCGGTTGCCACCAGTGGCAATCGAGTCCTCTTCATCACATTATGATCCTAACTATTCTCAAGGCCACAAGATGACCCCAGCTACACTTACGGGTATCAGCCAGGCTATCCCTGGCAATAGACCAACTTAGGCCAAAAGCCTAAGCTTGGGGGAGTACGTATTTCCCACCGACATTACATTTATGTTCACACACACTCATTGCTAGATGTCGGTGCTCATACTCTTTCACTGTAATATCCATGCTAGTTTATTTTCTTTCTTCTTGTGTGTTTGATAAACCTTAAGAAAAAACAAAAAAATAGTTAGTCTACTTTCCTTGCTTGTAGTAGAATTAAAAGAAAACCCAAAAATATTTCCGTCCTTCTTTTGCTTGTTGGGAGCTTTTCCGTGTAAATAGTTTTTATTTCTTTTCCTTTCTTTGGGGGTCGAGAAGACTATATTGAAAATGCTTAGTGGCTCTTATATGCATTATTGTTTATCTAACTTAGAGCCCATATTACTTGTCTTCTCTCTTGAGTTGAATGCTTGCAGATTCCAGCTTAGTCCAATGCACGTGCACTCTTATTATTATACACACCGCTCGGTCGTGCAAGTGAAAGGCAATAATGATGATATATGATGGACTTATTGGGATGAGAAAAGCTGGTATGAACTCGACCTCTCTTGTTTTTGTAAATATGATGATTCATCGTTCCTGATTCAGCTATTATGAAGTAAACATATTTGCAATGACATTTAGAGATTATAGTTGCTTGTGCCATGCTTGATTAGCTATGAGTTATAATGGTTTACCTTGCATGCAAACATGCTATTGAGATGATTATGATGTGGTATGATAGGATGGTATCCTCCTTTGAATGAATTGAGTGACTCGACTTGGCACATGTTCACGCATGTAGTTGAATCAAATCAACATAGCCTTCATGATATTTATGTTCATGGTGGATTATATCCTACTCATGCTTATATTCGGTGTAAATTAATTTTAATGCATGTTTACGTCTGTTGTCGCTCTCTCAGTTGGTCGCTTCCCAGTCTTTTGCTAGCCTTCACCTGTACTAAGCGGGAATACTGCTTGTGCATCCAAACTCCTTAAAACCCAAAGTTGTTCCATATGAGTCCACCATACCTTCCTATATGCGGTATCTACCTGCCGTTCCAAGTAAATTTGTATGTGCCAAACTCCAAACCTTCAAATAAAAATTCTATTTTGTATGCTCGAGCAGCTCATGTGCAACTAGGGCTGCCTATATCTTCCATGCTAGGTGGGTTATTCTCAAGAGGAGTGGACTCCGCTCCTCATTCACGAGAAAGGGCCAGTAAGGATGCCCGTCCCAATGACCCAAAAGATCAAAGAAAATCAAAATAATTAAACAAAACTCCCCTTGGGACCCGTTGAATGTTGGAGGCACTTTCGTTGTTTCGAGCAAGCCATGGATTGATGCTTGTGGAGGAAGGGAGTATAAACCTTTACCATTCTGTTTGGGAACTGCCTATAATACATGTAGTATGGAAGATACAGACCATCTCATAGTATTAGCGTTGACGGTGAAAGTATGCCGCTCAAAATATAATTTATCTCTATTTCAAAATCGAGCTCGCACCTCTACAAATCCCTGCTTCCCTCTCTGCGAAGGGCCTATCTATTTACTTTTATGTTGAGTCATCACCCTTCTTATTAAAAAAGCACCCGCTGGAGAGCACACTGTCCTTTGCATTCATTATAATTGGTTTATTTTGGGTATGACTTGACTGGATCTCTTTTACCATGAATTACAAAGTTTAGTCAGTCCTTGATCTTTAAAGGTGCTCTGCATTTATGTTTTGCGGTCTCAGAAAGGGCTAGCGAGATACCATTTCGTTATATCATGTTATGATTATTTTGAGAAAGTGTTGTCATCCGAGTTTTATTATTATGGCTCGCTAGCTGATTATATTATTGATATGAGTAATTGTGAGACCTACGTGTTATTGTGAGACCTACGTGTTATTTTGAGAAAGTGTTGTCATCCGAGTTTTATTATTATGGCTCGCTAGCTGATTATATTATTGAAATGAGTAATTGTGAGACCTACGTGTTATTGTGAGTATGGTTAGTTCATAATAATTGCTGAAACTTGAATGCTGGCTTTTCATGTTTACAACAACAAGAGCAAACAGAGTTTGTAAAAGTTTTTCTTTTTCTCTTTCAGTTTGTCAACTGAATTGCTTGAGGACAAGCAAGGGTTTAAGCTTGGGGAGTTGACACGTCTCCGTCGTATCTACTTTTCCAAACACTTTTGCCCTTGTTTTGGACTCTAACTTATATGATTTGAATGGAACTAACCCGGACCGACGCTTTGTTTTCAAGAATTGCCATGATGTTGTTTTCTGTGCAGAAAACAAAAGTTCTCGGAAAGACCTGAAACTCCACGGAATATCTTATAATAAATAATAAAAATCCTCGCCAAAGATGAAGACCAGGGGGCCCACACCCTGTCCACGAGGGTGGGGGGCGCGCCCCTCCCCCCTGGGCGCGCCCCCCTACCTCGTGGGCCCCCTGGATGCCCTCCGACGCCAACTCCAACTCCATATATTGTTGGAAATATGCCCTAGAGGCAATAATAAAAGCATTATTATTATATTTCCTTATTCATGATAATTGTCTTTATTCGTGCTATAATTGTGTTAACCGGAAATCGTAATACATGTGTGAATAACAGACAACAACATGTCCCTAGTGAGCCTCTAGTTGACTAGCTCGTTGATCGACAGATAGTCATGGTTTCACGACTATGGACATTGGATGTCATCGATAACGGGATCACATCATTAGGAGAATGATGTGATGGACAAGACCCAATCCTAAACATAGCATAAGATCGCATAGTTCGTTTGCTAGAGTTTTCCAATGTCAAGTATCCTTTCCTTAGACCATGAGATCGTGTAACTCCCGGATACCGTGGGAGTGCTTTGGGTGTGCCAAAGCGTCACAACGTAATCGGGTGACTATAAAGGTATGCTACGGGTATCTCACGAAAGTGTCTGTTGGGTTGACATGGATCGAGATCGGATTTGTCACTCCGCTTGACGGAGAGGTATCACCGGGCCCTCTCGGTAATGCATCATCACAATGAGCTCAATGAGATCGAAGTGTTTGATCACGGGATCATGCATTACGGTAACGAGAAAAGTGACTTGCGATGCGAGATTGAACGAGGTATTGGTATACCGACGATCGAATCTCGGGCAAGTAAAATACCGATTGACAAAGGGAATCGTATCACGGGATTAATTGAATCCTTGACATCGTGGTTCATCCGATGAGATCATCGTGGAACATGTGGGAGCCAACATGGGTATCCAGATCCCGCTGTTGGTTATTGCCCGAGCCGTCTCGGTCATATGCGCTTGTCTCCCGAACCCGTAGGGTCTACACACTTAAGGTCTTGATGAACGCTAGGGTTATAGGAATATGTATGTGCAGTAACCCGAATGTTGTTCGAGTCCGGATGAGATCCGGACGTCACGAGGAGCTCCGGAATGGTCCGGAGGTAAAGAATTATATATAGGAAGTGCTGTTTCGCCATCGGGACAAGTTTCGGTGATATCGGTATTGTCTGGGACCACCGGAGGAGGTCGAGGTCCACCAAGTGGGGCCACCAGCCCTGTGGGGCCACATGGGCCCTAGGTGGTGCGCCCTAGGCCCACATGGGCCAAGGGAACCAGCCCCAAAGGGGCCCATGCGCCTAGGGGTGGAAAAAGGGAAGAGTCCATGAAGGGAAGGCACCTCCTAGGTGCCTTGGGGAGGTGGACACCTCCCCCTCTTGGCCGCACCCCTCCCTTGGAGGAGGGGGCAAGGCTGCGCCCTCCCCTCCTTGGCACCTATATAAAGGGGGGGAGGGAGGGGCAGCAGTACCTTTGCCACTGGGCGCCTCCCTCTCCCTCTCCAACACATCCTCCTCCTCCATAGTGCACGGCCGAAGCCTCGCCGAGAATCTTGCAAGTTCCACCATCACCACGTCGTCTGCTGCTGGAGCCATCTTCCTCAACCTCTCCTTCACCTTGCTGGATCAAGAAGAAGGAGGCGTTACGCTGACCGCACGTGTGTTGAACAGCGGAGGTGCCGTCCGTTCGGCACTAGATCATCGGTGAATTGGATCGCGGCAAATCGACTACCTCATCCACGTTCACTCCGACGCTTCCGTTCACGATCTACAAAGTGGTATGTAGATGCTAACCAATCTGAATACTCGTTGCTAGATGAACTCATAGATGGATCTTGGTGAAACCGTAGGAAAAATTTTAATTTTCGCAACGTTCCCCAACAGTGGCATCATGAGCTAGGTCTATGCGTAGTTCTTCTTCTTGTGAGTAGAACACAATTTGTTGTGGGCGTAGATGTTGTCAATTCTTCTTGCCGTTACTAGTCAATCTTGATTCAGCGGTATTGTGGGATGAAGCGGCCCGGACCAACCTTACACGTACGCTTACGTGAGACCGGTTCCACCGACTAACATGCACTAGTTGCATAAGGTGGCTGGCGGGTGTCTGTCTCTCCTATTTTAGTTGGATCGGATTCGATGAACAGGGTCCTTATGAAGGGTAAATAGAGATTGACAAATCACGTTGTGGTTTGAACGTAGGTAAGAAAGCGTTCTTGCTAGAACCCTAATTCAGCCACGTAAAATTTGCAACAACAATTAGAGGACGTCTAACTTGTTTTTGCAAAGCAAGTGCTTTGTGATATGATATGGCCAGAAGTTGTGATGAATGATGAATGATCTATATGTGATGTATGAGATGTTCATGCTATTGTAATAGGAATCACGACTTGCATGTCGATGAGTATGACAACCGGCAGGAGCCATAGGAGTTGTCTTTATTTTTGTATGACCTGCGTGTCATTGAAGAACGCCATGTAAACTACTTTACTTTATTGCTAAACACGTTAGTCATAGAAGTAGAAGTAGTCGTTGGCGTGACAACTTCATGAAGACACGATGATGGAGATCATGATGATGGAGATCATGGTGTCATGCCGGTGACAAGATGATCATGGAGCCCCGAAGATGAAGATCAAAGGAGCTATATGATATTGGCCATATCATGTCACTACTTTATAATTGCATGTGATGTTTATTATGTTTTATGCATCTTGTTTACTTAGAACGACGGTAGTAAATAAGATGATCCCTCATAATAATTTCAAGAAGTGTTCACCCTAACTGTGCGCCGTTGCTAAGGTTAAATCGTTCGAAGCACCACGTGATGATCGGGTGTGATAGGTCCTTACGTTCGCATACAACGGGTGTAAGACAGATTTACACACGCATAAAACACTTAGGTTGACTTGACGAGCCTAGCATGTACAGACATGGCCTCGGAACACGAGAAGACCGAAAGGTCGAGCATGAGTCGTATAGAAGATACGATCAACATGAAGATGTTCACCGATGTTGACTAGTCCGTCTCACGTGATGATCGGACACGGCCTAGTTGACTCGGATCATGTAATACTTAGATGACTAGTAGAGGGATGTCTATCTAAGTGGGAGTTCATTAAATTTGATTAAATGAACTTTATTATCATGAACTTAGTCTAAATATTTACAATATGTCTTGTAGATCAAATGGCCAACGTAGTCCTCAACTTCAACGCGTTCCTAGAGAAAACCAAGCTGAAAGGCGATGGTAGCAACTATACGGACTGGGTCCGGAACACGAGGATTATCCTCATAGCTGCCAAGAAAGATTATGTCCTAAGAGCACCGCTGGGTGACGCACCTATTCTCCCTGCAGAACAAGGCGTTATGAACGCTTGGCGATCCGCTGCGATGATTACTCCCTCGTTGATGCGGCATGCTTTCTGACTTAGAGCCGGGACTCCAAAAAGCGTTTTGAGAGACATGGAGCATATGAGATGTTCAAGAGCTGAAAATGGTTTTCCAAGCTCATGCCCGGTCGAGAGATATGAAGTCTCCGATAAATTCTTTAGCTGTAAGATGGAGGAAAATGGCTCTGTCGGTGAACACATACTCAAAATGTCTGGGTTGCACAACCGCTTGACTCAATCGGAAGTTAATCTCCGGATGAAGCGGTCATTGTGATGTAATCCTCGATCGCTTCCACCTAGCTACAAGAGCTTTGTGATGAACTACAATATGCAGGGGATGGTAAAGACCATTCTGAAGTATATGCTATGCTGAAATCAGCAGAGGTAGAAATCAAGAAGGAGCATCAAGTGTTGATGGTGAATAAAACCACTAAGTTCAAGAAGGGCAAGGGTAAAAGAACTTCAAGAAGGACGGCAAGGAAGTTGCCGCGCCCGGTAAGCAAGTTTCCGGGAAGAAGCCAAAGAATGGACCCAAGCCCGAAACTGAGTGCTTTTATTGCAAGGGAAGTGGTCACTAGAAGCGGAACTGCCCCAAATACTTAGCGGACAAGAAGGCCGGCAAAACCAAAGGTATATGTGATATACATGTAATTGATGTGTACCTTACTAGTACTCGTAGTAGCTCTTGGGTATTTGATACCGGTGCAGTTGCTCATATTTGTAAATCAAAGCAGGAGCTGCGGAATAAACGAAGACTGGCGAAGGACGAGGTGACGATGCGTGTCGGGAATGGTTCCAAGGTCGATGTGATCGCCGTCACTGCTTGCCTCTGCATTTACCTACGGGATTAGTTTTAAACCTCAATAATTGTTATTTAGTGCCAAGTTTGAGCATGAACATTGTATCTGGATCTCGTTTAATTCGAGATGGCTACTCATTTAAATCCGAGAATAATGGTTGTTCTATTTATATGAGAGATATGTTTTATGGTCATACTCCGATGGTTAATGGTTTATTCTTAATGAATCTCGTACGTGATGATACACATATTCATAGTGTGAATACCAAAAGAGTTAGAGTTGATAACAATAGTCTCACATATTTGTGGCACTGCCGCCTTGGTCACATAGGTGTCAAACGCATGAAGAAGCTCCATGCAGATGGACTTTTAGAGTCTCTTGATTATGAATCATTTGACACGCACGAACCATGCCTCATGGGTAAAATGACCAAGACTCCATTCTCAGGGAACAATGGAGCGAGCAACCAACTTATTGGAAATCATACATACCGATGTGTGCGGTCCAATGAGTGTTGAGGCTCATGTGGCTATCGTTATGTTCTCACCCTCACCGATGACTTGAGTAGATATGGGTATGTCTACTTAATGAAACACAAGTCTGAGACCTTTGAAAAGTTCAAGGAATTTCAGAGTGAGGTTGAAAATCAACGTGATAGAAAGATCAAGTTTCTACGATCGGATCGTGGAGGAGAATACTTGAGTCACGAATTTGGCACACACTTAAGAAAATGTGGAATAGTTTCACAACTCACGCCCGCTGGAACACCTCAGCGTAATGGTGTGTCCGAACGTCGTGTCGCACTCTATTAGATATGGTGCGATCTATGATGTCTCTTACCGATTTACCGCTATCTTTTTGGGGCTATGCTTTAGAGACTACCGCATTCACTTTAAATAGGGCTCCGTCGAAATCCGTTGAGACGACACCGTATGAATTATGGTTTGGGAAGAAACCTAAGCTGTCGTTTCTAAAAGTTTGGGGATGCGATGCTTATGTCAAGAAACTTCAACCCGAGAAGCTCGAACCCAAGTCGGAAAAATGCGTCTTCATAGGATACCCGAAAGAAACTGTTGGGTATACCTTCTACCTCGATCCGAAGGCAAGATCTTTGTTGCCAAGAATGGATTCTTTCTGGAGAAAGAGTTTCTCTCGAAAGAAGTAAGTGGGAGGAAAGTAGAACTTGATGAAGTGTTACCTCTTGAATCGGAAAATGGCGAAACTCAAGAAATCGTTCCTGAGGTGCCTGCACCAACTAGAGAGGAAATTAATGATGATGATCAAGATGCTTCGATCAAGCTCCTACTGAAATTCGAAGGTCCACAAGGACACGTTCCGCACTGCAGTGAATGCGGGAACCCTGTCTTGGAAATCATGTTGTTAGACAACGGTGAACCTTGAACTATGAGGAAGCAATGGCGGGCCCGGATTCCGACAAATGGCTGGAAGCCATGAAATCCGAGATAGGATCCATGTATGAAAATGAAGTATGGACTTTGGTGACTTGCCCGTTGAACGGCGAGCCATAGAAAATAAATGGATCTTTAAGAAGAAGGCATGACGCGGATGGTAATGTGACCATCTATAAAGCTCGGCTTGTCGCTAAGGGTTATCGACAAGTTCAAGGGGTTGACTACGATGAGACTTTCTCACGGTAGCGAAGCTGAAGTCCGTCCGAATCATGTTAGCAATTGCCGCATACTATGATTATGAGATATGGCAAATGGACGTCAAAGCGGCATTCCTTAATGGTTTCCTTAAGGAAGAATTGTATATGATGCAGCCGGAAGGTTTTGTCGATCCTAAGAATGTCGACAAGGTGTGCAAGCTCCAACGCCGATTTATGGGCTGGTGCAAGCATCTCGGAGTTGGAACATTCGCTTTGATGAGATGATCAAAGCGTTTGGGTTTACAGACTTATGGAGAAGCTTTGTGTTTACAAGAAAGTGAGTGGGAGCTCTGTAGCATTTCTCATATTATATGTAGGCGACATACTTTTGATGGGAAATGATATAGAACTCTTGGACAACATTAAGGCCTATTTGAATAAAAGTTTTTCAATGAAGGACCTTGGAGAAGCTGCTTATATATTAGGCATCAAGATCTATAGAGATAGATCGAGACGCCTCATAGGTCTTTCACAAAGCACATACCTTGATAAGATATTGAAGAAGTTCAATATGGATCAATCTAAGAAGGGTTCTTACCTGTTACAAGGTGTGAAATTGAGCTCAGCTCAATGTCCCACCACGAGAAGATATAGAAGAGATGAGTGTCATCCCCTATGCCTCAGCCATAGGTTCTATTATGTATGCCATCTTTGTGTACCAGACCTGATGTAAACCTTGCCGTAAGTTTGGTAGGAAGGTACCAAAGTAATCCCGGCAAGGAACACTGGACAGCGGTCAAGAATATCCTGAAGTACACGAAAAGGACTAAGGAAATGTTTCTCGTTTATGGAGGTGACGAAGAGCTCGTCGTAAAGGTTACGTCGACGCTTAGCTTCGACACAGATCTGGATGACTCTAAGTCACAAACCGGATACGTGTATATTTTGAATGGTGGGGCGATGGCTAGTGCGATTTGCAAGCAAAGCGTCGTGGCAGGATCTACATGTGAAGCGGAGTACATGGCAGCCTCGGAGGCTGACACATGAAGCAATTTGGGTGAAGGAGTTCATCACCGACCTCGAGTCATACCCAATGCGTCGGGGCCAATGAAGCTCTTCTGTGACAACACCGGAGCTATTGCACTTGCAAAGGAGCCCAGGTTTCACAAGAAGACTAGGCACATCAAGCGTCGCTTCAACTCCATTCGTGAAAATGTTCAAGATGGAGACATAGAAATTTGTAAAGTGCACACGGATCCGAATGTCGCAGATCCGTTGACTAAACTCTCTCCCTAAGGCAAAACATGATCAGCACCGAGAACTCTATGGGTGTTCGATTCATCCTGGCAATAACTAGATTATTGACTCTAGTGCAAGTGGGAGACTGTTGGAAATATGCCCTAGAGGCAATAATAAAAGCATTATTATTATATTTCCTTATTCATGATAATTGTCTTTATTCGTGCTATAATTGTGTTAACCGGAAATCGTAATACATGTGTGAATAACAGACAACAACATGTCCCTAGTGAGCCTCTAGTTGACTAGCTCGTTGATCGACAGATAGTCATGGTTTCGACTATGGACATTGGATGTCATCGATAACGGGATCACATCATTAGGAGAATGATGTGATGGACAAGACCCAATCCTAAACATAGCATAAGATCGCATAGTTCGTTTGCTAGAGTTTTCCAATGTCAAGTATCCTTTCCTTAGACCATGAGATCGTGTAACTCCCGGATACCGTAGGAGTGCTTTGGGTGTGCCAAACGTCACAACGTAACTGGGTGACTATAAAGGTATGCTACGGGTATCTCACGAAAGTGTACATTGGGTTGACATGGATCGAGATGGGATTTGTCACTCCGCTTGACGGAGAGGTATCACCGGGCCCTCTCGGTAATGCATCATCACAATGAGCTCAATGAGATCGAAGTGTTTGATCACGGGATCATGCATTACGGTAACGAGAAAAGTGACTTGCGGTAACGAGATTGAACGAGGTATTGGTATACCGACGATCGAATCTCGGGCAAGTAAAATACCGATTGACAAAGGGAATCGTATCACGGGATTAATTGAATCCTTGACATCGTGGTTCATCCGATGAGATCATCGTGGAACATGTGGGAGCCAACATGGGTATCCAGATCCCGCTGTTGGTTATTGCCCGAGAGCCGCCTCGGTCATGTTCCGCTTGTCTCCCGAACCCGTAGGGTCTACACACTTAAGGTTCTTGAACGCTTAGGGTTATAGGAATATGTATGTGCAGTAACCCGAATGTTGTTGAGTCCGGATGAGATCCGGACGTCACGAGGAGCTCCGGAATGGTACGGAGGTAAAGAATTATATATAGGAAGTGCTGTTTGACCATCGGGACAAGTTTCGGTGATATCGGTATTGTCTGGGACCACCGGAGGGTCCTGGGTCCACCAAGTGGGGCCACCAGCCCTGAGGGGCCACATGGGCCCTAGGTGGTGCGCCTAGGCCCACATGGGCCAAGGGGAACCAGCCCCAAGGGGCCCATGCGCCTAGGGTGGAAAAAGGGAAGAGTCCATGAAGGGGAAGGCACCTCCTAGGTGCCTTGGGGAGGGTGGACACCTCCCCCCCTCTTGGCCGCACCCCTCCCTTGGAGGAGGGGGCAAGGCTGCGCCCTCCCCCCCTCCTTGGCACCTATATAAAGGGGGGAGGGGAGGGGGGCAGCAGTACCTTTGCCCTGGACGCCTCCCTCTCCCTCTCCAACACATCCTCCTCCTCCATAGTGCACGGCGAAGCCCTGCCGAGAATCTTGCAAGTTCCACCATCACCACGCCGTCGTCGCTGCTGGAGCCATCTTCCTCAACCTCTCCTTCACCTTGCTGGATCAAGAAGAAGGAGACGTTACGCTGACCGCACGTGTGTTGAACGCGGAGGTGCCGTCCGTTCGGCACTAGATCATCGGTGAATTGGATCGCGGCAAGTACGACTACCTCATCCACGTTCACTCCGACGCCTTCCGCTTGCGATCTACAAAGTGGTATGTAGATGCTAACCAATCTGAATACTCGTTGCTAGATGAACTCATAGATGGATCTTGGTGAAACCGTAGGAAAAATTTTAATTTTACGCAACGCGTTCCCCAACATATATTGGCTTTCGGGAGAAAAAATCAGAGAAAGTTTCATCGCGTTTTACGACACGGAGCCGCCGCCAAGCCCTAATCTCTCTCGGGAGGGCTGATCTGGAGTCCGTTCGGGGCTCCGGAGAGGGGGATTCGTCGCCGTCGTCATCATCAACCATCCTCCATCACCAATTTCATGATGCTCACCGCCGTGCGTGAGTAATTCCACCGTAGGCTTGCTGGATGGTGATGGGTTGGATGCGATTTATCATGTAATCGAGTTAGTTTTGTTAGGGTTTGATCCCTAGTATCCACTATGTTCTGAGATTGATGTTGCTATGACTTTGCTATGCTTAATGCTTGTCACTAGAGCCCGAGTGCCATGATTTCAGATCTGAACCTATTATGTTTTCATGAATATATGTGTGTTCTTGATCCTATCTTGCAAGTCTATAGTCACCTACTATGTGTTATGATCCGCAACCTCAGTGACAATAATCGGGAGCACTCCCGGTGATGACCATAATTTGAGGAGTTCATGTATTCACTATGTGCTAATGCTTTGTTCCGGTTCTCTATTAAAAGGAGGCCTTAATATCTCTTAGTTTCCAATAGGACCCCACTGCCACGGGAGGGTAGGACAAAAGATGTCATGCAAGTTCTTTTCCATAAGCACGTATGACTATTTACGAAATAAATGCCTACATTACATTGATGAACTGGAGCTAGTTCTGTGTCACCCTATGTTATAACTGTTACATGATGTACCACATCCGGCATAATTATCCATCACTGATCCGGTGCCTACGAGTTTTCCATATACTGGTTTACGCTTATTTACTTTTCCGTTGCTATTGTTACAATCAATACAAAATACCAAAAACATTACTTTTGCTGTCTTTACTTTTGTTACCGTTACCACCACTATCATATTACTTTGCTACTAAACACTTTGCTGCGGATATTAAGTTTCCAGGTGTGGTTGAATTGACAACTCAGCTGCTAATACTTGAGAATATTCTTTGGCTCCCCTTGTGTCGAATCGACAAATTTGGGTTGAATACTCTACCCTCGAAAACTGTTGCGATCCCCTATACTTCTGGGTTATCACACGCATGCGTCACGTCATAGTAAAGAGGCGGCTCGCGCCTTTCCCATAAAAAGAGGGAGGCGTGGAGGCATGGCTCATTCTTGAGTGGACACGGTCGTGATCTTCAAGGCGCCCGCCCACGATCCTGAGGCGAGGCAGTCGCCTCACCCGTCCCCTCGATTCTGCTCGCTCGTCACGCGTCCTCCATGCAGGTGGTAGGCGGTGGGGGCGGGAAACCGGGCCGTCGCTGATTGGGGCAGCGGGTCGGTCCTGATTCCCTAGCTTCCGACGGCTGGATTGGCTGAATGGGGCGGCCGAGCCTCGACCCCGCCCCTTTATAAGGAGGGGGAGTGGGATGTCATTTGACATTCTCTCTGCATCCATCCTCTTCCTCCTTCACTCCTTTCTTTCACCCGCCATGGCGAGAGGGGGTGCTGGGCCTTCGACGGTGGCGGCGAGGTCACCGGCCGACGCGTTCCCCTCTCAGAGCCAGCGGCGGAGCCGGGCCACTGAGAGGAAGGGGAGGGGGCGAGGCCGAGGTCGCCGCGGCGGTCGGGGGAGAGGGGGGCGAGGCGGCGCGGTGGCCGTGCCCCCGCCAGCGATGCCTCCCGCGATGGAGGGCCACGTCGGGGACCGGCCCCGCGAGTTCTTCATCAGGCTGCGCCGGCCACCGCGTCGTCGTCTCCGCCTCCCCACCCCATTTGCTCGGGAGATGGAGCTCGATCCGCCTCAGACCCTCAGGCTGCACATGAGGGGCTGCGGGAACGGCGACACGCGGGTCGACGTCGAGTTCCCCGCTCCTCGCATCATGTACCTCTGTCGCGGATGGAAGACGTTTGCTCGCATCCACAACCTGACAGCGGGACCCGTCCTCTATTTCAAGTTAATGGAGGGCGGTCTGCTCTCCGTCAAGGTCTTTAGAGATCTTGGAACTCGTCTAAAGTGCTGCGTGGAGAGCTCCTCCGACGATGAAGATTCCTCCTCGAGCGGGAGTGACGAGGAGGACAGCGACAATGACGACGAGGGAGTCGAGTGGCGGGATGCCGACCCCGACTCCGACTGACCGCGCTGCTCCTCCCTCGGCCATGCGCCCTGCCGAGGGCCATCCTTGCCAAGCTCTCCATCGGGGCGCTCCCGTCGTCTCCTTGGGTGGCTGGCGTAGGAGGGCCGGAGAAGGCGAAGAAGGCGGTGGCGGCCGTCAAGTTGGAGTACGCGGGCACCGACGCCTTCATCGCGTATTGCCGGCCCGTTGCCTCGTCTTCCAGCTCCTTTCCCAGCACCAAGATGTTCTCTTGGTGCCTTCTGCTCCTCGTACCTTGCCTAGGCGCTCTTTTTGCCCTCCTGCTGCCTTGTTCCACCTTATGAGGAGAGGGACAAGAAAGTGATTACGAGCACCTTATCACTTTTTAGTTTGTAAGCCTGCGAGCACTTGTTAATTTTAAGACTTGTAATCCCCTTGCTCATGTTTTTAATTCCGTATGAACTGTACATGTATGGGATGTTTTTAATGAAAAAGGGTGCTTGCCGGGTTCTTTGTGCGTGAGCGAGGCCCATGCCAAGGATGAATCCTTGTTATCCTTAAGATAAACATTGTCGCCCGGCAACAGGCCTTGCCGTCTCCCCACTTCAGTCGACCATTCTCACGCTCTTGGCGGAGGCAGGGGCGAAGTAGAGTTAGGCCCCTCGTCCATTTCCTCGCCACCGCAACTACGACCAAATTCCGACCCAGGAGATAGCCCTTTGGCACAGGAAAAGGGGAGCATGGTGGTTTAAGAATATAAACGAGGTTTCACATGTCCCAGTTCTACACGGAAACGCATAACAGGGGCATGGAAGACTTATCTGAATCCGCAGCCCCCGGCAACCTTGGCTTGCCATGGTTGGATCCTTGTATCTTCAGCCCCCGGCAGTCTTGGCCTGCCGGGGCCGGAGTGCCTGTTCGTTCTCTTTTTCCCAAACGGCTCAGCAGAAGTGTCCACGTGCCCTGCAAACCAAAGAGAACAGAAAGACGCACACTCGACCTCTAGGCTAGGGGTTAGTCGCTGCTAAGCACTATCAACCCTAACCGAGGGGGAGACTTAACCTAGCATGCATGCTATAACTTAGGGCGCCAGCGCTTCGTTTATTTATGCTCAGGGTCTGCGCCTGGCTTTGTACAGAGGGTTACATGCCTTGTCGGCAAGGCTTGTACAAAAGGTGGTTTGTCGGGAGGCCTGGCAACCGCGCCTTATGGGTAAAACTTGTGAAGATGTTTGATGTTCCAGGAATTGCTCACTGGGACAACATCTTCAGTCTCTAGGCGGACTGTGCCGGGCTGGTGACTCGTATTACCTGATAAGGGCCTTCCCACTTTGGCATCAACTTGTTGGAATTCTTGGCCGACGGAACGCGCCGAAGAACAAGGTCGCCTTCCTCAAAGCTTCGGGCATGAACCTTGCGGCTATGGTAGCGACGCAAGGCTTGCTGGTAGCATGCTGCTCTCACAGCCGCCCGAAGACGATCTTCCTCAAGGAGCGTTGCGTCATCTTGCCGCAATTGCTCTTGCTCAAGCTCGTCATAAGCGAGCACTCGAGGTGACCCATATATGAGTTCCGTGGGGAGAAATGCTTCTGCCCCATATACTAGGGCAAAGGGTGTCTGGCCGGTGGCTCGATTTGGCGTCGTCCTGATCGACCAGAGAACCGCCGACAACTCATCAATCCAGCGCCTTCCGCTCTTGTGCAGCCTGCCAAAAGTCTTCGTTCTCAGGCCTCGCAACACTTCAGCATTTGCCCTCTCCGCCTGGCCGTTGCTCCAGGGGTGTGCCACGGAAGCAAAACAGACCTTGCTGCCGAGGTCTTGGATGTATTGCATGAAGGTGTGGCTTGTGAACCGCGTGCCGTTGTCGGTGATGACTCTGTTTGGTACACCAAAACGGCAGACTAGCCCCTTGAAGAACTTGACGGCTGACTGTGTTGTAACCTTCCTCACTACCTCCACCTCCGGCCACTTTGTGAACTTGTCGATTGCAACGTACAAGTACTCAAAGCCCCCGACAGCGCGAGGGAAAGGGCCCACTATGTCGAGCCCCCAGATCGAAAACGGCCAGGAGAGAGGGTTTGTTTGAAGGGCTTGAGCTGGTTGATGAAGCTTCTTCGAATGGAACTGGCACGCTTCACACCTGGTTACTAGTGCCGTCGCATCCTGGAGGGTGGTGGGCTAGAAGAAGCCTTGCCGGAATGCCTTGCCGACAAGGGCCCTCGACCCTATGTGGGAGCCACATATGCCTACATGTATCTCTGCCAACAGCTCCAGTCCTTCCTCCCGTGGGATGCACTTCAATTTCACACCGTTCGGTCTCTTTCTGTACAGGACGTCATCGACGAACTGGTACAAGGCGAACCGACGAGCTACCTTTTCCGCTTCCTGCTCCTCAGGAAGTTCCCCTGTCTGGAGGAAACAACCGGTATGCTGTGCCCATGCCAGAGCCCGGGGCTCGACGACAAGGACCAAAGGCATCTCTTCTTCCATGGGGGCGGCCGTCTCTACGGCCAGGGCTTGGCGCCCTGTCGGAGCCAGCTGCCCCTCGGCAGGCTCAGAATCCGCGGCAACACCCTTTCCGGCGGCCCCTGGGGGCTCAGCGGGAAAGTACTTGTCGGGGCCTGATTTCCTTCGCTTGTTCGGTTCCGCTGATGGTTCGACGGATGGTTGAGTTAACCGAAGCAGGAAGGTACCTGGTTCCACAGGTAGCTTGAATGCAGCACACTTTGACAGGTAATCAACGATGTTGTTCTCCGCTCGGGGAACATGCTCCGCTTGTATACCGTCGAAGCGCTCCTCCAGCTTCCTCACCTCATCTATGTAGGCCTCCATCAACGGGGTCTGATAATCTTTGTTGACTTGTCTGACAACAAGCTGTGAATCACCCCTGACGATGAGCTTCTTAACCCCGAGGTCTGCCGCGATCCTGAGACCGGCAAGCAGCCCCTCATACCCAACAGTGTTGTTTGTGGACATCTCCCTGGGAAAGTGCATATGGATCACATACTTGAGGTGCTCTCTGGTGGGTGTGACGAGTAGCACACCAGCACCAGCGCCTTGCAGCGAGAAAGCCCCGTCAAAGTACATGACCCAGTTGTGACTTGCTTCCTTGCCGGGGAGAGTGGTCTCCTGGATTTCTTCGTTAGGCGTTGAGGTCCACTCTGCAATGAACTCCGTTAGGACTCTGCTCTGGATTGTTGAAGTACTTTCAAACTTCAACCCAAAGCTTGATAACTCCAAGGCCCACTACACAATTCTTCCGGCTGCGTCCAGGTTGTGCAGTATCCGTTGCAACGGGAGGCGGGTGATGACAGTGATCTTGTGGGCTTGGAAGTAATGACGCAGCTTCCTCGAGGCCATAAGGAGGCCGAAGAGCAATTTCTGCACACCGGAGTACCTTGACCTAGCCCCCTGCAAGAGGGAGCTGACAAAGTAAACCGTGTGCTGCATCATCTTCTTCTTCAGACCATGCGCACTTGGCTACGCTGGTTCTGCCCCGATGGCGTCAGACTCTGCCGGGGCCTTGCCTTGCCGGCACCAGGCCCTGCCGGGGGAATCTCTGACTTGCCATCCGCCGGTCCTGCCGTTGCCACTGCCTCTTCGCCGTCCTCCCTCTGCGCCACTAGTGCGGCGCTGACCACTTGATTCGTTGCCTCCAGATACAGCAACAACGACTCTTGTGGTTTAGGCACAACCAGTATTGGCATAGAGGAAAGGTATTTCTTCAGATCCTGCAACGCTGCCTCGGCCTCTGGGGTACACTCCATTGGGCCTTCCTTCTTCAAGATTTTGAAAAATGGAAGGGCACGCTCAGCGGACTTGGAGATGAATCTGCTCATGGCGGCAACGCAGCCAGTGAGCCGGCGCACATCCTTGATCCGCCTGGGTGCCTCAATCTGCTCAATAGCCTTGATCTTGTCCGGGTTTACCTTGATCCCGCGCTGCGACACAAAGAACCCGAGAAGTTTTCCAGACGGAACGCCAAAGACACACTTCTCAGGGTTCAGCTTGAGGTTGATCTTGCATAGGTTGGCAAACGTCTCTTCTAAATCATGTACAAGGGTCACCTTGTCCTTGGTTTTGACCACTATGTCATCCATATAAGCTTCCATATGTCTATGTAGCTGGGGCTCAAAACCAATCTGGACCGCCCTTGCAAATGTCGAGCCAGCACTCTTCAACCCGAAAGGCATCCGTAAAAAGCAATACGTACCACATGGGGTGATAAATGTTGTCTTCTCTTCATCTTCTCTTGTCATGAAGATCTGGTGGTAGCCCGAGTAGGCGTCGAGGAATGACAACAGATCACACCCGGCCGTGGAGTCAACAATCTGGTCGATGCGCGGCAACGGGAAGGGGTCCTTAGGACAAGCCTTATTGATATCTGTGTAGTCAATACACAACCTCCACTTCCCATTTGGCTTGCGCACCACCACCGGATTGGCCAACCACGTCGGATGGAGCACTCCTCTCACCAAACCTGTCGCTTCCAATTTCCTGATCTCCTCTGTGATGAACTCGTGTCGTTCCAAAGCTTGCTTCCTGACCTTCTGCTTGACGGGTCGTGCATGGGGACAGACAGCAAGGTGGTGCTCAATCACTTCCCTGGGAACGTCGGGGATGTCGGATGCTTGCCACGCAAACACATCGACATCCGCCCATAGGAAAGTGACGAGTGCGCTTTCCTATTTGCTGTCGAGGGCGGAGCTTATGGTGAAAGCCCCTTCGGTGCCATCCTCCTTGATGGACACCCTCTTGGTCTCTGGTGGTGCAGCTCTGGATTTCTTGCTCTTGCTGGTGGAACTCTCGGGCACGTCCTCAATGGTAGGACAACACTCCAAAGAGGTGCGCTTGCCGGAGTGGGTGCGAGAGGTCTTGCCGGTCTTCTTCCTCCCTCGTGGGGCTTCAACGGCAGGAGCAAGTGGCTTGGCGGCAGCTGCTGCAACTGCTTCTCGATAGAGTTGGTCAACACAGATCAACGCATCCTACTTGTCGGAGGGGACGGTGATGATGGTCATCGGCCCAGGCATCTTCAGCCTATTGTAGGCGTAGTGCGACACCGCCATGAACTTGGCTAGTGCCGGGCGGCCGAGGATCCCGTTGTAGGGCAAGGGGATCTCGGCTGCATCAAAGACGATCCTCTCCGTATTGTAGTTCAACTCACCTCCAAACGTCACGGGCAATGTGACTTTCCCCTTCGGCTGGCTGCCTGGCTCCTTCCCGGGTTGACCCCTTGAAACGTACTCGTTTCCTCGAGGTCTCCATCAGGAATTTGTAGCCTTTTGATCACGACGGGCGAGACCAAGTTCAGGCCGGCCCCACCGTCAACCAGCATCTTGTTCACCTTGAGGTTGCGTATCGTTGGCGAGACCAACAACGGCAAACACCCGACCATAGTTGTGCGGTCAGGGTGGTCCTCGGTGTCAAAGATGAGGGGCGTGCTGGACCACTTCAGTGGCTTCTGAGCGTCGAACGATGGCTCTGCTGCTGTAATATCACGCGCCCACTTCTTGAGCTGGCGGTGAGAAGTGTGCAGCGAGGCGCCACCATCGACGCACATGGCCTCCGTAGCCTTCTGAAACTCTTGCTCGTCGGACTCGTCGTCCTCGTCATGATCATCGTCTTCCTACTTCTTGTCGCGGCCCCGAGCGGGCCTCTCTTGCTGGTTATCCTTGCCGCGGCGACCTCCTTGCCCACCACGCTTCTTGTCGGATCCTTCGGCACCATCCTGACCCTTCTCCTTGTCCCGCCTCTCATACTCGGCCTTTTGCTTTTCGGCAAGCAGCTCGACCTGTCGGCAGTTCTGGAGGTCGTGGCCTTTGGTGCGGTGGATCTTGCAATACTGCTTGTCGGAGCCTCCCGGCTTGTCGGCGGCCGCCAAGGCCCGGCAGGCGGCACACCCGGCAATCTCCTTGCCGGGGTCGTCTGCCTTGGTCTTCTTGGCGGCGCTGGTGTCGTCGGATCCCTCGACGGCAAGCACGACCTAGCCCTTGCGTTTCCTGTTGCGACGCCGGCCCTTCTTCGTTGGGGCGGCGGTGTCTTCATCAGTAGAGTCGGTTTCCATGCCAGCGTCCTCGCCGGGGTACTTCCTTCCCTCTTCAGCCTGGGTGCACCTATCGGCCAGAACATAAAGTTCGGCCACGTCCTTAACCTTGTTCATCGCCAGCTCCTCACGCATCTTGCGATTGTGCACGTTCCGATGGAACGCGCTAATCACGGCGGCGGGGTCAACATCGGGGATGTTGTACTGCACCCGGCTGAACCTCTGTATGTACTTGCGCAGGGTTTCCCCTTCCTTCTGGGGGATGATATGCAAATCATTGGCCTGGCCATGAGCTTGGTGGCCTCCAGTGAAGGCACCAACAAACTCATGGCATAGATCCGACCAAGAAGAAATGGAATCCGCCGGCAAGTGCATCAACCAAGACATGAAGTTGGGCTTCAACGCCAATGGGAAGTAATTGGCGAGCACCTTGTTGTCGCGAGCTCCAGCAGCTTGCATCGCGATGGTGTAGATGTTGAGGAACTCCGACGGATGGGTCTTGCCGTTGTACTTCTCGCCTACGTCGGGCTTGGACGTGCGGTGGGGTGGCCACTGGAACTCCCGCAGCTCACGGGCAAAGGCTGGGCAACCCACCTCATAAGGTAGGCCGCCGGAGCTCCCCGGTGTCGGGTGGTCCATAGTGGGCCTCGCCCGCTTATCCGACTGGTGGCGTGTATCGCACCGACGCTCGATGGTGGTTCGAGCGTCTTCATGGGCTCGCTCCCGAAGAACTTGGCGTTGATCGCGGTGGGTCCATGGGTTGGACGACGCTATGGAAATGTTATCACCAGCATCGTCACGACGGACCAGCACCGTCGGCAGCTAGCGCGGGGGAGGAGAGTGCATTGTGGCTGTAGCTCCCCCGGTCCTTCCACCGCTGGCGTGTGGTGGCTCGACGGAGCGCCGACCTAAGGGCCTTGCCGGCCATGGCTCGTCTTTGTTCGCGACGACGACGAGGCTCCGGATGGTGGCTCTCCACTCGTCGAGCTTCTCCGCAGCAGGAGGGAAGTCGAGGAGCAGCTGCGCGCGCGCCAAAGCTTCTGCTGGCATGGGTGGTGGCGAAAGCTGCATGGACCGTGGCGCGCTTCGACTTCTAACCACGTTAAAAGGAGCTCTATCACGGTCCAACGGCTGCGTGCCATTGTCGCCAGCACTTCGGCGGGCATGCTGGCCTCCTTCGTCCCGCAGATGATGCACATGGCTCTTCCCACGGCGGTGCCCAGTGTCACCGGCGTGGTGACGCTGCTCGTCGCACACACCATGGGAAGAGCACGCTGTGGGCGCCGGGGTGGGCCTCCTGGAGGTCATCGCGCCGCCCGTGGGAGGCACGGTGGCGTCCCCGGAGGGCCCCGCGCCGCCTGCGGGGGGCCCAGCTCCGTCTCTGGATTTTGTGGCGTGCGGCCCGCCGTCTTGCGCACGAACGACGCCGCTCGCCGGGCTCTGACTTCCAGAGTGATGTTGGTGCTCGCGGGTCGCGCCTTGGGTCCCGTCCGTGATCGGCCCGCTGCTCGCCCTCACCGGTACGGGCCGTCTGGCTCCCGACGAACCGATCGCCATAGCCACCTTCTTCTTGGGAGCCATGGCGACGAAGAACCGCTAGGCTAACTGCTAGACCAGATTCTCACAACCGCCCCCTACCTGGCGTGCCAAAGATGTCGGTGAGAACGACACCTATGGGATCATTGGGATCCCTTCTACGGTCGGCAGGCGCGGGGTCGTGAGAAGAGCAGGTTTAGGAGCCAGCACAAGGGTCGTTTACCTAGGTTCGGGCTGCGAGGATGCGTAAAATCCTAGTCCTGCTTTGGTGGATGTATTGAGTGTTCTTGAGCTTTTTAACTAGCTATGGTGGCTGTGTAGTTCCAAAAATCCGAATCCCTCTCCTGGTCGCCTCGGGCCTGCTTTTATAGGAAAAAGGGGTTGCCACAGTGGCACACAAGAGGTGGAAAGGCCTACCGTGCGCGAGCCTATCACACGGCATTACGGGATAAAGTGCATTAAATGCGCTACTTATGTGTCCATTAGCTTTATCGGGGACGGGAACGAGGCCCATCCCGTCCGTCGCCGCTCCGCCTCGCTTCAACACGCGCCCAAACCAGTGATGCATGCAACGCCATGTAGGCAGGCAGGCAGCTGAGGTGGCACGGTGGTAGGGCCTTCACGAAGAACTGCATGCCACCATGCTTGCTGAGTTGGCTTGGAAGCTGCATGTTGCCACGCAGGTGCACCAGACTGGTTGGGCTGGTTGCATGCTAACGGGCGGCGGAGTCTTGGTTGGTGTGGGCATGGTTGTGGCCCCGCTGACGCCCTCGGCAAGGGGCTTGCCGGCGGGCCTGATACGTCCATTTTGCATCATGCTTTTATATCGATATTTATTGCATTATGGGCTGATATTACATGTTATGTCACAATACTTATGCCTATTCTCTCTTATTTTACAAGGTTTACATAAGGAGGGAGAATGCTGCACTGGAATTGGGTGGAAAAGGAGCAAATATTAGAGACCTATTCTGCACAACTCCAAGGGTCCTGAAAATCCACGAAAGTTATTTTTGGAAATAATAAAAAATATTGAGCGGAAGAAGTACGTCAGAGGGGGCTCCACCTGGCCACGAGGGTGGGGGCACGCCCTACCCCCTAGGTGCGCCCCCTTGCCTCGTGGGCCCCCTGTTGGCCCTCCGGTGGCCATCTTCTGCTATATGAAGTCTTTCGTCCGAAGAAAAATCATAAGAAAGCTTTCGGGACGAGACTCCGCCGCCACGAGGCGGAACCTTAGCGGAACCAATCTAGGGCTCCGGCAGAGCTGTTCTGCCGGGGACACTTCCCTCCGGGAGGGGGAAATCATCGCCATCGTCATCACCAACGCTCCTCTCATCGGGAGAGGGTAATCTCCATCAACATCTTCACCAGCACCATCTCCTCTCAAACCCTAGTTCATCTCTTGTATCCAATTCTTGTCTCTAAGTCTGGGATTGGTACGTGTAGGTTGCTAGTAGTGTTGATTACTCCTTGTAGTGATGCTAGTTGGTTTATTTGGTGGAAGATCATATGTTCAGATCCTTTATTCATATTAATACCCCTCTGATTATGAACATGAATATGATTTGTGAGTAGTTACGTTTGTTCCTGAGGACATGGGAGAAGTCTTGCTATTAGTAGTCATGTGAATTTGGTATTCGTTTGATATTTTGATGAGATGTATGTTGTCTATCCTCTAATGGTGTTATGTGAACGTCGACTACATAACACTTCACTGTTATTTGGGCCTAGAGGAAGGCATTGGGAAGTAATAAGTAGATGATGGGTTGCTAGAGTGACAGAAGCTTAAACCCTAGTTTATGTGTTGCTTCGTAAGGGGCTGTTTTGGATCCATATGTTTCATGCTATGGTTAGGTTTACCTTAATACTTTTGTTGTAGTTGCGGATGCTTGCAATAGAGGTTATTCATTAGTGGGATGCTTGTCCAAGTAAGGACAACACCCAAGCACCGGTGCACCCACATATCAAATTATCAAAGTACCGAACGCGAATCATATGAACGTGATGAAAACTAGCTTGACAATAATTCCCATGTGTCCTTGGGAGCGCTTTTCTCTATATAAGAGTTTGTCCAGGCTTGTCCTTTGCTACAAAAAGGATTGGGCCACTTTGCTGCACTTTATTTACTTTTGTTACTTGTTGCTCATTACAAATTATCCTATCACAAAACTACCTGTTACCTATTATTTCAGTGCTTGCAGAGAATACCTTGCTGAAAACCGCTTATCATTTCCTTCTGCTCCTCGTTGCGTTCGACACTCTTACTTATCGAAAGGACTATGATATATCCCCTATACTTGTGGGTCATCAGGGCCCGGCAAGGGCCTTGCCGTGGCATTGCAGTCGTCCCCGGCAAGGCGCTTGCCGGGGGTCCTGTGTATTCCCTCGGCCGGGATCCCGCCAAGGGTCACCGTCTTCTGGAACTTATCTGATCTCACATGTTTAGGATCTTGACAAAGATCTGCATGCCACCTCAGAGGCACCTCCCGAGCCCTGGGGTCCAACGTAGTTGGTTGGGTCGGAACCCGTGGGCTCAAGGGTGGCTCGCTCTGCTGGTGTTGGGCAAGTCGCCCCGGCAAGGCTCTTGCCGGGGCCGCGCAGGCCGCCCCGACAAGGGTCCTGCCGGGGGCACCTTGTCCCCTTTTCTCTTTGTGTTTCTGGTCTTGGCGTTGCCTTGTTTGTCTTGTGCCTTCGGCTCCTCTCTTCTGCCCTGCTTAGTGTGGTCGTGGGCGCGGCTCCGACTGTTTGTGCACAAGTAAAGGGGTAAAAAGGAGCGCCCCTACTTTTGTACACCGACACCTACCTCGTGGCCTCCTCGATTGTTTCTTGACGTCCACTCCAAGTCCTCTAGATCACGTTTGTTCCAAAAACCACTCTCCCGAAGTTTTCATTCCGTTTGGCTTCCGTTTGATATTCCTTTTCTGCGAAACACTGAAATAGGCAAAAAAATAGCAATTTGCACTGGGCCTTGGGTTAGTAGGTTACTCCCAAAAATAATATAAAAGTGTATAATAAAGCCCATTAAACATCCAAAACAGATCATATAATAGCATGGAAAAATCAATATAGATACGTTGGAGACGTATCAAGCATCCCCAAGCGTAATTCCTGCTCGTCCTCGAGTAGGTAAATGATAAAAACAGAATTTTTTATGTGGAATGCTACCTAACATAATTTTCTAAGTAATTCTCTTTATTGTGGCATGAATGTTCACATCCAAAAGATTCAAGATTAAAGATTAATATTGACATAAAAATAATAATACTTCAAGCATACTAACTAAGCAATCATGTCTTCTCAAAATAACATGGCCAAAGAAAGTTCATCCCTACAAAATCATATAGTTTGGTCATGCTCCATTTTCGTCACACAAGAATGCTCTAATCATGCACAACCCCGATGACAAGCCAATCAATTGTTTCATACTTTAGTAATCTCAAACGTTTTTCAACTTTCACGCAATACATGAGCGTGAGCCATGGATATAGCACTATGGGTGGAATAGAATATAATGATGGCAGTTATGTGGAGAAGACAAAAAAAGGAGAACGTCTCACATTGACGCGGCTAATCAACGGGCTAGGGAGATGCCCATTAATTGATGTCAATGCAAGGAGTAGGGATTTCCATGCAACGGATGCACTAGAGCTATAAATATATGAAAGCTCAACAAAAGAAACTAAGTAGGTGTGCATCCAACTTGCTTGCTCACGAAGACCTAGGGCATTTGAGGAAGCCCATTGTTGGAATATACAAGCCAAGTTCTATAATAAAAAATTCCCACTAGTATATGGAAGTGACAAAACAAGAGACTCTCTATCATAAAGATCATGGTGCTACTTTGAAGCACAAGTGTGGAAAAAGGATGGTAGCATTTTCCTTTTCTATTTATTTTTTTATTTTTTTATTTTTTTCTTCTTTTTTTGGGCCTTTCCCCCTTTTTTTATTTGGCCTCTCTCTTTTTTTAATTTGGGACAATGCTCTATTAATGATGATCATCACACTTCTATTTATTTACAACTCAATGATTACAACTCGATACTAGAACAAAATATGACTCTATATGAATGCCTCCGTGAATGTGCGGGATGGGCAATGAATCAAGAGTGACATGTATGAAATAATATGCATGGTGGCTTTGCCACAAATACGATGTCAACTACATGATCATGCAAGGCAATATGACAATGATGAAGCGCCTCATAATAAACTGAACGGTGGAAAGTTGCACGGCAATATATCTCGGAATGGCTATGGAAATGCCATAATAGGTAGGCATGGTGGCTGTTTTGAGGAAGATATAAGGAGTTTTATGTGTGATAGAGCATATCATATCACGGGGTTTGGATGCACCGGTGAAGTTTGCACCAACTCTCAAGGTGAGAAAGGGCAATGCACGATACCGAAGAGGCTAGCAATGATGGAAAGGTGAGAGTGTGTATAATCCATGGACTCAACATTAGTCATAAACAACTCACATACTTATTGCAAAAATCTACAAGTCATCAAAAACCAAGCACTACGTGCATGCTCCTAGGGGGATAGATTGGTAGGAAAAGACCATCGCTCGTCCCCGACCGCCACTCATAAGGATGACAATCAAAGAACACCTCATGTTTCAAATTTGTTACACAACGTTTACCATACGTGCATGCTACGGGACTTGCAAACTTCAACACAAGTATTTCTCAAATTCACAACTACTCAACTAGCACAACTTTAATATCACTATCTCCATATCTCAAAATAATCATCAAGTATCAAACTTCTCTTAGTATTCAGTGCACTTATATGAAAGTCTTTATTATATCCATCTTGGATGCATATCATATAAGGACTAATTTTATAGCCAAAGCAAATTACCATGCTGTTCTAAAATACTCTCAAAATAATATAAGTTAAGCATGAGAGATCAATAATTTCTATAAAATAAAACCACCACCGTGGTCTAAAAGATATAAGTGAAGCACTACAACAAAATTGTTTAGCTCAAAAGATATAAGTGAAGCACATAGAGTATTGTAATAAATTCCGATTAATGTGTGTCTCTCCCAAAATGTGTGTACAACAAGGATGATTGTGGTGAACTTAAAAGCAAAGACTCAAATCATACAAGACGCTCCAAGCAAAACTCATATCATGTGGTGAATAAAAATATAGCTCCAAGTAAAGTTACCGATGGACGAAGACGAAAGAGGGGATGCCTTCTGGGGCATCCCCAAGCTTAGGCTTTTGGTTGTCCTTGGATTTTACCTTGGGGTGCCTTGGGCATCCACAAGATTAGGCTCTTGCCACTCCTTGTTCCATAATCCATCAAATCTTTACCCAAAACTTGAAAACTTCACAACACAAAACTTAACAGAAAATCTCATGAGCTCCGTTAGCGAAAGAAAACAAAGCACCACTTCAAGGTACTATAATGAACTCATTATTTATTTATATTGGTGTTAAACCTACTGTATTCCAACTTCTCTATGGTTCATAACCTCCGATACTAGCCATAGATTCATCAAAATAAGCAAACAACCCACGAAAAATAGAATCTGTCAAAAACAGAACAGTCTGTAGTAATCTGTATCAAACGCATACTTCTGGAACTCCAAAAATTCTGAAATAAATTTCTGGACGTGAGGAATTTATCTATTAATCATATGCAAAAAGAATCAACTAAATAGCACTCTCCAGTAAAAGTTGTAGCTAATCTCGTGAGCGCTAAAGTTTCTGTTTTTTTACAGCAAGATCAAAAAGACTTCACCCAAGTCTCCCCAAAGGTTCTACTTGGCACAAACACTAATTAAAACATAAAACATATCTAACCAGAGGCTAGATCAAATATTTATTACTAAACAGAATCAAAAAGCAAAAAAACAAAAATAAAATTGGGTTGCCTCCCAACAAGCGCCATCGTTTAACGCCCCTAGCTGGGCATAAAGGAGAGGATAGATCTAGGTATTACCATAATAATGGTAAGGTAAATCACGAAAACTCATCTCATATTCCCTACGTTCAGCAGCAAGTTTTCTTTGTGGCAAGCAAAAGTAATCAAAAGGGCTAAATTTAATGGGACAAAAGTCCCCAAGATCAAGCTTGGGAGGTATCGGTTCCTCCTTTGGCCCCTTATATTGCACAACCAATTCATCATTATAAGCATTCTTTTGGCAATAAGTCACGCGCCTTTGTGCAAGAGAAAAACCTAACCCGTTGTTTTGAATAGCAAAGTCATCATTGAGTTCAAAAATTCTATCAACTAGAACATCGGTAGGAACTTTCTTTCTAAGGTTTTCATTGTAAGCAACATGATCTAAAGATCGTAAACGCATTAAGTCTTCTTGATTAAAAATGATAGCTTCTATGGGAGGACGACCAGCGTCCACCCTATAATCTTAAAAATTTCATTGGCCTCTTTCATTATAAATCTGAACTCATGTGCCAAAAAGATAGTAGCCGCTCACTTAACAAAAGAATGCTCGATATTGGAAAACTCTAGAAAAATCCTTTGTATGCAAGGATGTGCTACTTCTTAAGCACTGCGTTGGTTTTCCCTTGAAGAGGAAAGGGTGATGCAGCAAAGTAGCGTAAGTATTTCCCTCGGTTTTTGAGAACCAAGGTATCAATCCAGTAGGAGGCCACGCACGAGTCCCTCGCACCTACACAAACAAATAAATCCTCGCAACCAACGCAATAAAGGGGTTGTCAATACCTTCAAGGTCACTTACGAGAGTGAGATCTGATAGATATGATAAGATAATATTTTTGGTATGTTTATGATAAAGATGCAAAGTAAAATAAAAGGCAATAAAAATAACTAAGTGTTGGAAGATTAATATGATGGAAAATAGACCCGGGGGCCATAGGTTTCACTACTGGCTTCTCTCAAGAGCATAAGTATTACGGTGGGTGAACAAATTACTGTTGAGCAATTGACATAATTGAGCATAGTTATGAGAATATCTAGGTATGATCATGTATATATGCATCACGTCCGAGACAAGTAGACCGACTCCTGCCTGCATCTACTACTATTACTCCACATATCGACCGCTATCCAGCATGCATCTAGAGTATTAAGTTCATAAGAACAGAGTAATGCTTTAAGCAAGATGACATGATGTAGAGGGATAAACTCATGCAATATGGTATAAACCCCATCTTGTTATCCTCGATGGCAACAATACAATACGTGCCTTGCTGCCCCTACTGTCACTGGGAAAGGACACCGCAAGATTGAACCCAAAGCTAAGCACTTCTCCCATTGCAAGAAAGATCAATCTAGTAGGCCAAATCAAACTAATAATTCGAAGAGACTTGCAAAGATAACCAATCATACATAAAATAATTCAGAGAAGAATCAAATATTTTTTTCATAGATAAACTTGATCATAAACCCACAATTCATCGGTCTCAACAAACACACTGCAAAAGAAGATTATATCGAATAGATCTCCACGAGAGAGGGGGAGAACATTGTATTGAGATCAAAAAAGAGAGAAGAAGCCATCTAGCTAATAACTATGGACCCAAAGGTCTGAAGTAAACTACTCACACATCATCGGAAAGGCTATGGTGTTGATGTAGAAGCCCTCCATGATCGATGCCCCCTCCGGTGGAGCTCCGGAACAGGCCCCAAGATGGGATCTCACGGGTACAGAAGGTTGCAGTGGTGGAATTAGGTTTTTGGCTCTGTATCTGGTAGTTTGGGGGTACGTAGGTATATATATGAGGAAGAAGTACGTCGGTGGAGCAACGTGGGCCCCACGAGGGTGGAGGGCGCGCCCTGGGGAGGTAGGCACGCCCCCTACCTCGTGCCTTCCTGATTGCTTTCTTGACGTAGGGTCCAAGTCCTTTGGATTACGTTCGTTCCGAAAATCACGTTCCCGAAGGTTTCATTCCGTTTGGACTCCGTTTGATATTCTTTTTCTGCGAAACTCTGAAATAGGCAAAAACAGCAATTCGAAATTTGGGCCTCCAGTTAATAGGTTAGTCCCAAAAATAATATAAAAGTGTATAATAAAGCCCAATAATGTCCAAAACAGAATATAATATAGCATGGAACAATAAAAAATTATAGATACGTTGGAGACGTATCAGGATGCATATGGATAAATTTTCTTTCAAGTTCAACTACGAGCAAGGATATAGCATCCACAAGACTACTAGTCCTATGGAGAATAGACCCACCCATAGAGGGCAGGGCATCGGCACAAGTAAAGAAATCTTGAATATCTCCTTTCCCAATAATATTACCGCTACCAATCCAAAACTTTTTAGTGTGTAAAATAGTAGGATCTTCAAGAGAATCATCAAAAACATCAAACTTTTCCATATTATTATCCTTATCAACGATAACCTCCCCAGTTTCAGACATGACGGCAACACAGAGAACGAACACACAAGAAGCAAGCGAAAAAGAGGCGAACGGAAAGAGAGGGCGAATAAAACGACAAGGGTGAAGTGGAGGAGAGGAAAACGAGAGGCAAATGGCAAATAGTATAATGCGAGGGATAAGAGTTTGTGATGGGTACTTGGTATGTCTTGACTTGTGCGTAGACTCCCCGGCAACGACGCCAGAAATCCTTCTTGCTACCTCTTGAGCATGCGTTGGTTTTCCCTTGAAGAGGAAAGGGTGATGCAGCAAACTAGCGTAAGTATTTCCCTCAGTTTTTGAGAACCAAGGTATCAATCCAGTAGGAGGCCACACGCAAGTCCCTCGTACCTACACAAACAAATAAGAACCTTGCAACCAACGCGATAAAGTGGTTGTCAATTCTTTCACAGCCACTTGCAAAAGTGAGATCTGATAGAGATGATAAGATAATATTTTTGGTATTTTTATGATAAAGACTAAAAGTAAATATTGCAAAATAAACGATGACATAAATAGCTAGTTGGCGGAAGATTAATATGATGGAAAATAGACCCGGGGGCCATAGGTTTCACTAGTGGCTTCTCTCAAGATAGCATAAGTATTACGGTGGGTGAACAAATTACTGTCGAGAAATTGATAGAAAAGTGCATAATTATGAGAATATCTATGCATGATCATGTATATAGGCATCACGTCTACGACAAGTAGACCGAAACGATTCTGCATCTACTACTATTACTCCACACATCGACCGCTATCCAGCATGCATCTAGAGTATTAAGTTCATAAGAACAGAGTAACACATTAGGCAAGATGACATGATGTAGAGGGATAAACTCAAGCAACATGATATAAACCCCATCTTTTTATCCTCGATGGCAACAATACAATACGTTACATTTCCCCTGCTGTCACTGGGATCGAGCAACGCAAGATTGAACCCAGAGCTAAGCACTTCTCCCATTGCAAGAAAGATCAATCTAGTAGGCCAAACCAAACTGATAATTGGAAGAGACTTGCAAAGATAACAAATCATAGATAAAAGAATTCAGAGGAGATTCCAGTATTGGTCATAGATAATCTTGATCATAAACCCACAATTCAGTGGATCTCAACAAACACACCGCAAAAAGAGTTACATCGAATAGATCTCCAAGAAGATCGAGGAGAACTTTGTATTGAGATCCAAATAGAGAGAAAAAGCCATCTAGCTGATAACTATGGACCCGAAGGTCTGAGGTAAACTACTCACACATCATCGGAGAGGCTATGGTGTTGATGTAGAAGCCCTCCGTGATCGATTCCCCCTTCGACGGAGCGTCGGAAAAGGCGCCAAGATGGGATCTCACGGGTACAGAAGGTTGCGATGGTGGAAATAGTGTTTCGTGGTGCTCCTGGATAGTTTCGGGGTATATGGGTATATATAGGAGGAAGAAGTAGGTCGGTGGAGCTGCGAGGGGCCACGAGGGTGGGGGCGCACTTAGGGGGCAGGCTCGGCTCCCTGTCTCGTGGCCTCCTCGATTGTTTCTTGACGTCCACTCCAAGTCCTCTGGATCACGTTTGTTCCAAAAGTCACTCTCGCGAAGGTTTCATTCCGCTTGGATTCCGTTTGATATTCCTTTTCTGCGAAACACTGAAATAGACAAAAAACAACAATTTGCATTGGGCCTTGGGTTAGTAGGTTAGTCCGAAAAATAATATAAAAGTATATAATAAAGCCCATTAAACATCAAAAACAGATAATATAATATTATGGAATAATAAAAAATTATAGATACGTTGGAGTTGTATCAGGCCGTGGCGCTGCGGCCTGAAGGGGCGACGCAACGGCGACACTCAAGTCGGTGCAGCCTCGGGGACGGCCTCGGGCGGCGGCTGAGACCGCGTGCCAGGCTCACTACGGCCCGATGGGGCGACGCAGCGGCAGCGCGAGGGTCAGTGCTGCCACGGAGATGGCCTGAAACAAACGTACTCAAGGCGGTGGTAGACCGCGGGCCGCGGCACTACGGCCCAAAGGGGCGACGCAGCGGCAGCACGCGGGTCGATGCAGCTGCGGGAAGAACCATGGGGCGGTGGCGCTGCGGCCCGATGGGGCGACACAGCGGCAGCCCGATGCTCGATCGATGGAGAGGCGCGCTGAACTCGGGGACGATCTTCGCGGGGCCTGCGAATGCGCACGCAACCGACGTGCCAGGTCGGTCGCGTTGCGTAGCTGAGGCGGATCGCGGCGGCGGGCGGGTGATCAATCCGATTGCGCGCGAGGTCGGGGACGCTGCTCGGTGGAGGCGGGGTGGCGACGGAGTCCGAGATGAAGCCGGTGACGGCGGGCGGCAGGACGGCTATGATTGGTTGCCTCATGGCGCGAGGCCGCCGGGTCGGGATGATGCAGGAGTCCCGGTCGGAGCAGGGCGGTGACGGTCGGCGTAGATCGACGGGCGGGCCGGCGCGCGAACGGTGGCGGGGAAGGGCCGCCGATGACGCTGGGCCGCCGGGTCGGAGCGACCGGTGGGCAGACGCGCGAACGACGCGCGACGCCGCCGGGTCGGGGTGACCGGCTGGCTGACGCGCGGACGACGGGCGAGGCCACCGGGTCGATGAAGAAGCCGCCCGATCGCGTCGGTGTTGGAGTAGAGGCATACGGGGTCGACGGCAGCGGTGGACGACGCAAACCGATCAAGATTAGATCGGAAAATCAAAAAGAAAAACGCCGATCAAAACGACCGGCAAGAGAGTGATAAATCCGGAGCAAGAGCTCGGGAAAAGGACTCTAGGGCAGCCGGCCAACACGGCCAGCGGACGAACCCTAGGTACGCTGCGCGCGGCCCAGTCCGCAGTCATGGAGGCTGACCGCCCGGCGGCACGCATAAATCTTGATAGCGGCGGCGGCTAGGGTTTAGGATCGATTTGCGATAGATACCATGTTAGAAGGGAGAGAGAGGTTTGATTGAATAGTTTGATTGTATTGCTTGAGCCTCGTGGGCATATATATTAATACAATGATCTATTTGAAATACAAGACAAGCCAGAACAAATCCTAGCACTACTAGGTAAATGGCTATAGATAGGATTGACACTAATGGCGCACCAGGGATGTAGTGCACCACTACTATATACTAATGGCGCACTAGTTGGTGATGCGCCATTAGTGTGGAAGACACTAATGGCGCACCAGAAAAACGGTGCGCCACTAGTAATAAAGTTTTTTTTTGATTTTTACATACATACTAATGGCGCATCCGACCGAAGTGGGCCAATACGAGTTGTAACAAGTAAAGGCGCACTAGATGCATAAAGGCGCTATTAGTATATTTTTTTTCAAATTACTAATGGCGCACCTGCAGTGCGCCATTAGTAATTGCATATACTAATGGCGCATTTGCTGGTGGTGCTCCATTAGTAACCTGGGACCCCAACAAGATATTTTGCACAGCCACACCTACCCACTCACTTTCCCCACTTCATTCCCTCCACCTCCTTCTCCAAACTTTCGGCTGCCTCCTCCTCCTCACCTCATTTGCACCATAGATTCATCAAAATTAAGTGGTGAAATTACCTTTTTTGATAGGTAAGTAAGGGGAAAGCTATCTTCATGTTGTAGATCTACTTTTTTTCTCCCTAGCTCGCTCCAACAACGTGCACAGGCACTTTTTGTGGCCTAGCTAGATCTATGTATGTTTGTGATGTTGCATATGTTTGTGGTGTTGCATATATGTTTGTGTTTGCAGGTACCGGTATTTGAAATGCGATAGTTGCCAATATTTTGCCGGAATGTTGATTCATTTCCGTTTGGCGAGAATTTTGGCACTATGCATTCTTTTTGGTCCTATTTTAGGGAAGGTCATGCCAAATTTTTCTTGGTTCTAAAATATCGCTTTTGCTCTACCCTGCAGCGACCATGGTCCGCATACGATGACCGAAGGCATCATGAATAGGTTTTTGAGCTCCGCGAAGGCCGAGATGCTTCAAAAGAACGAGACGGAGATAAGATGTCCGTGTCGAAGATGCAAGCTGAAGAGCCTTATTGCGGACCCGGATTCCGGGCAGGTGCGGGACCACCTACTGTTGTGTGGTTTCATGGATGGCTATAGGTGGCAAGGTGATGAAGATGACTATGAAGTCGTTCATGGGGTCCGGGCAAAAAATGAGGAAGGGCAACAAGACAACCACCGCGGCGAGGGCGGGCGAGAAGACGAAGAATCTCCAGGACATGATCACGGCGGAGATGTCGTACATGATGATTAGGAAGATCAAGACAAAGGGCATGATCATGAAGATGAAGATGCCGGAGCAGACGACGATGGAGGCTGGGTGCAGGACCCGCATATTCAAGAGTTGCTTCTCAAGCAGACGGATAACGCAAGAGCTGCCGCCCGAGAGAAAGCCAATCTGGATCAATCGGAGTTAGACGCGGTTACTCCATTGTATGAAGGATGCAGGCCCGAGGATACCCGCCTGAAAGTAACGCTCATGGCTCTGGAGATGAAGGTAAAACACAAAATGACCGACCCATGCTTCGACGAGAACATGTCATTCTGGCACGAACGTCTTCCCAAGGGGAACAAGTGCCCGACCAGTTTCGATGAGGCGAAGAAAATTGTGTGTCCTCTGGATTTACCGCACGTGAAATACCATGTGTGCATGAACAATTGCATCATTTATCGGGACGAGCACGCAGAGTCTACCATATGTCCGGTGTCTTGGCGTCACTTTCGATACAAGAAGAGGAAGAAAGCTCCTCGAAAATCGGTGTGGTACTTTCCGATCACTCCTCTGCAGCGGTATTTCGCGGACCCTAAGGTAGCAAAGCTCCTGCGTTGGCACGCGGATAGGGAGGAGAAGAAGCGGGAAGATGACGGAAATGATCCGGAGATAAATAAAAAAGACAAGATGCTGAGTCACCCTAAGGATGCGAGCCAGTGGCAAGCGTTGAACTTCGAACATCCAGAATTTGGGAAGGATCGAAGGAACATCGTGCTGGGCGCGAGCACCAATGGAGTCAATCCGTTTGGCAGCCAGAGAAGCACACATAGCACCTGGCCTGTGTTTGTGTGGATGTACAACCTTCCCCCTGGTTGTGCATGAAGAGGAAGTACATTCACATGAGTATGCTAATTGAAGGGCCAAAACAACCAGGGAACAACATCAATGCAGACCGGGCTCTTTGAAGGAGGATCTAGACACGCTGTGGAAAACACCAGCCAATACGTGGGGACGCCGCAGAGAAATAATATTTCCCTATGAGAGCCGCTTGCTCACGACGGTGCACGACTATCTCGGTTACGGATATCTCGCGGGGCAGGTAGTCCACGGATTTTCTGAATGCGTAAGGTGCATGGATGACACAACGTATCACCAGCTAGATAGAGATCACGGGTCTTCGAAAACCGTGTTCATGGGACATCGAAGGTGGCTTCGCGATGATGACCCGTGGAGGAAACGCAAGGATCTGTTCGATGGTGAAACCAAACCCAAAACGCCTGCACGAGGATCGGCGAGGAAATAGACGAGCTGTTGAAAAATTGGAAAGACTGCCTTGCCGGAAAGAAGCAAAAGGCGCCAGAGCCGGAAAGAAGCGAAGGCGCCAGAGCCGGGCCGCTGAAGGTATGGAAAACGAGGTCTGCTTTTACGGGACTTGCCGTACTGGAAGATCCACCGTGTGCCTCACAGCCTTTATGTCATGCATATCATGAAGAACGTGTGCGAGAGTCTGCTTGGTACCCTGCTCAACATGCCAGAGAGGCCCAAAGATGGGCCGAAAGCAAGGGCAGACTTGAAATCAATGGGGATCAGGCAGGAGCTTCACGCTAATGATGATGATGATGATGATGATGATGATGATGAGGCGAAGCAGGACACGAAGAAGTCGTCGCAAAGGCAAAAGGCCAAGAAGACCAGAAATGACTACCCTCCGCGTGCTTCACTCTAAGTCGAGGAGGAGATCGAGCAGTTTTTCACCTGCCTCCTAGGAGTAAAACTTCCTTATGGTTACGCTGGGAAGATAAGCAGATACCTAGACCCAATGGGCGAAGTTCAGCGGGATGAAGTCTCACGATCACACGCGGCCGATGACGCAGATACTTCCAGTTGCAATCCGTGGGATCATGGACGCGCACGTCCGTGAAACGCTATTTGGCCTATGCAACTTTTTCAACGTCATCTCTCGGAAGTCGATTGGCGTGAGGCAACTCAGAAGGCTACAGGAAGAGAACGTGGTGATACTATGTGAGCTTGAGATGTACTTCCCGCCCGCATTCTTTGACGTTATGGTGCATCTGCTGGTCCATATCGTGGAGGATATCATCCAACTCGGGCCGACGTTCCTGCACAGCATGATGCCATTCAAAAGGATGAATGGTGTCATCAAAGGATACGTTCGCAACATGTCACGTCCAAAGGTAAGTATAGCCAGGGGCTTTCTGACCGAAGAGTGCATCTCCTACTGCACGAATTATCTAGGCATCGAGAACCCCGTTGGTCTGCCCGTCAACAGCACCTCGGCAGGCTCATTGGATGGGGTCACCGTGAGGGTCGCCACAAATGCATGTCGACTTCGAGGGTCGACTCGCCGACTTTGAAAGAGAAAACCTAGTCGCGCTACAACACATAGACGTGGTCGATCCTTGGGTGGTAGAGCACAAAACCTTTATTGGGAAGACGTACAATGACCGAGGCCAACAGTGGACGGACAGAGATATAATCAAAGAGCACAACTCATGTTTCACGCGTTGGTTCAAGCAGAAGCTTCTGTCATTACCCGTTTACATGAGGATTCTTCCGCGGAAGAACAACTCATATTCGCCTTGTCACAGGCGCCGAGCACAACCTCGATGACCTATGAGGCGTCACGATATCAACGGCTACACATTCTACACCGAGAACAAGGACATGAAGAGCGATGGTTATCGTAACTCCGGTAACGATGGAATCCTACACCGCAACGACAAGGACAGATACTACGGAAGGACCGAGGAGATCTGGGAGCTGAGCTATCTTTGGAGAGAAGGTCCCAATGTTCCGTGGTCGAGATGGGCCAAGAGCGTCCTAAAAGAAGACCAGTATTTCACCACCATGGTTATACCCGAAGCCAAATCAAGACCAGGCGCATAAGCGTCACCGAAAAATGAGCCATGGGTATTGGCTTCCCAAGTGGACCAATGCTTCTTCATTACCGACCCGCCAAAGCCCGGTCGTGTTGTCGTGAGGAGAGGCAAAAGTAAGATCATCAAGGGATGGAGTAGCCAATGAGCAAGACTTCGACAAGTACGGGCGAATCAAGATCGAACATGACGACGACGATGAAGTAACGCACACACCACAAGAAGAAGCAGGACCACCCTACCTAAAGGACGTCTGCTCCACGGAAGAACTCCATTTGCGAAAAAGAAGGGCAAGAAGATTGTGAGCAGATAGCTAGCTAAGATCGATTGTATTTAAATCATAGTCTTCATTTCTCGGGCACTTTTGATATCATGAATATTTTTAAATTTCATGGGCACTTTTTGAATTCATGAATATTTTTCAAATTTGATGATATTTTTCATATTCAATATGAAAAATATTGAATATTCATGAGGACACTCGATCTTGATCCTCCCTCTCGATAGCTATCCGATCCTCGCCAGATCCCCTCGCCGAGCACCCCCCGCACCCTCCCCCGCTCCACCGCCGCCGAGCACCCCCCGCACCCTCCCCCGCTCCACCGCCGCCGCCGACACCCCGCACCCTCCCCCACTTTTTGATGATATTTTCAAATAACAAATTTGATGATATTTTCAATTAACAAAAATTGATGATATTTTCAAAAAAAAATTGATGATATTTGATGATATCTTCTGTTCTAGTCCTCATGAAAATAACAAATTTGATAAAAAACAAATTATTAGATGCAAAAAGAAATAATGATTTTTTTTACTAATGGCGCACCCTAGGTGGGTGCGCCATTGCTGTTAGAAAAAAAAGTTACTAATGGCGCACCAGAGGTGGGTGCACCTTGCTATAAGAAAAAAAACTACTAATGGCGCACCAGAGGGTGGTGCGCCATTTCTATAGTGTGTACCCCTTCGCGATCCCCCTTCCCTCTCCCCTCGCCAGTTCCCTCTCCCTCGATCCACCGCGCGCTCCTTCCCTCGTCCCTCCCTCCACTGCGCGCTGCCCCGACTCCACTACATGGCCGCCCACGCCCCGCCGCCTCCCTCTCCCTTCCTCCTCGAGCCCGCGACCTCCTGGGACGGGCGGCGCGAGCCTCCCAGCCTCCTCGACGGACGGGCTCCTCGACGGACGGACCAGACGGGCGGCTAGCCTCGACGGACGTGGCGGCGGAGCCTCCCAGCGATCACTGCTCATCGGCAGCCAGTTAGTCTCTGTCCCTCCCTCCCTCTCTCCCCCCCTCATCCCCATGCCCCCACGGGGCAGCGACCTAGGGTTAGGAGCAGGAGCTCGCCGCCGCCGCCCCGTCGTGCCACTGCTGCTGCTTCTTGATCGGTTTTATTATTTGGAGAATGCGCGTTAGGTTCTTGTTTGTCAGTTAAATTCAGTCACCATTCTGAATTTTGACAGTACTCTAGAAACTGCTTCAAAATTAGTCCACACAAACAAGTGCATTTTAATTGTAAAATGACAAATGCCTAACATGTTCAGTAAACTGTCTGATTGTAGTGCTCAAACAGACAAATGAGTTGTAAATGCCTAACTTGTTCAGTAAACATGTTCAGTAAATGCCTAACATGACAAATGCCTACAAATGCCTAACATTTTAATTGTAAATGCCTATTGCAGATCTTGTGAGAATTGTAGTGCTCAAAGTATGCGATTTAAGAATCAGCTAGCAGATTTTGGTTAGTTGTAGCAGGAGAGTGCCTGCTGATTAGTGTTTAGCATGGAAATTGTGGTCTCAAATGGAAGTTGCCACTTGCTACATACACTGTGTTTGATTATTGCCAATGTTCCTTATTTTGATGATTCAGAGCTAAACTCTATCACTATGTTGCAAGGTTACCGTGTCGGAACTTGTAGTCTTCTGAATACCTACAATACCTAGGCTGTTGTTGTTAGTTCACTTATATTCTGTTCCCAGTAGCTACCTGCATTTGTTGGGACCTAAGCTCCATTTGCATTCGTGGTCATATTTTTTCTGAACACTTGATTTGTGTTTCCCTTGGTCCATAAAAAGGTTTTGTTGAATTACTGTGCCGTGAACATAGCAGATCCACCATGGAACTCATTCATATATCTGCTGTGTGTTATTATTCGTCAGTTTTTGTTCTGAAAAAGCTGTGAGTTTTGAGGTGAAGTAGCACGGAACAAAAGTTTGATGTGTTCCAAGTTGAATGACACCATCTCCATGTGTATGCAGTAAGCTGGATGATTAAACTAGCTCATGCTCAAGTTGAATGACACCATCTCCATGTGTATATGATATTGATATGAAAGATGGTGCAAATAAAAATCTCCCAAGTAGGGAGTGTTTTGAGCTCTTTCTTTTTCATTTCCTACTATCCTTATCCTAAGTATCTTAAATTGTTATGATGTGTGTAACAGGATTATATCTTGGATTTGCTAGTGGACTTTGGGAGTTTCTTAGCCAGCTTGGTGACTCCATATTTTCACTATTTCAGCAAGTCTTTTGTAAGCATTAAACTTTCAGCACTACATTTTTATCTTATGTGTACATCTGTTTGCTTCCTAAAATAGGAATGAGCCTCCTTTCCTATATATGTGTATGATGATCCTCCTTTCCTACAGTAGTATAGCACTTGCAGTAGTATGGCACTTGCAGTAGTATGGCACTTGCAGTAGTGGTGCCTACGCAAGAATCTGATTCAGATTTGAATTGTTTCAGAAATTGGTATGACCAAAGATGCTATTGTATATAAATGGGCTCTTTGTAGAACTGTTCTTCATCTTTACTGCATGTTGTATAGAAATATGCTGAATTTTCTGCTCTGATTGTTGCTCAAAGAAATTTAGCAAAAAAAGGGGTCCGTGGAGACGCCGCTGCTGCTTGAGGCCCTTGAGAGGCCCTTGAGTTTGCCGGAATGTCGATTAACTTCCGTTCCGGCAAATTCGGGTACTCCATATGTCCTATTTTCAGCAAAGGTCATGCTGAAATTTTCCATGAATTTTAGCATGACTTTGCTAAAAATCGGACATATGGGGTACTTGCTACTAATGCATGGGCCGGGGTATCTTAGTACTTAATTAAGTAGGGGTACAATTGGCCTTTCAGTATAGCCTGTTATCATGCATGTTTTATGATCTGTTGTAAGGGTACTAATTGGTCTCTTCTGCTGCTTATCAGAGATGGCGGGAAGCAGCCACCGCCGCTCAGCGACTTGATCTGAGTTGGATGCTTCCAGTTCTTCAAGATCATACTTGGGACTTCAAGATCATCCATGACGCAGTATATAAAATGAGAGATCTCCCTTCACCCATCTCATTATGATATCTCATTGTTTGCTACATCACCCATTGTCCCAAACTGCAGAGGCTGCCCCGACAGTTTTATGAAAATCTTGATGGGTGAAGATCCGCCAAATAATGTGAAGTTGCGGCTGTGTCGGCAGCTGGTTTCGCAGCGATGGGATGTGGAGTTGGTGATCAAGGAGGGCCACATGTACTTGTCTCGTGGGTGGGAGAAGTTCTACCGTGCCTACGACCTGCGGCTGGGGTACTTCCTTCTCTTCAGGTACGATGACGACGCCAACATGCTCATCGTGAAGGTGTTCAACGCGACTATGTGTGCATGCGCTACGCTGACGATGATGATGCCGGTACGTTCTGCCTCTACTTATTCCTCTACATTTGGCTTTGTCTCACATCGATTTTTAACTGTCATAGTTGCATTTGGAGAGGTAATGGGAGCAAAGAATGACATCAAGCATACAAGAAAAGCAGCAACAACTATGGTTGTAGCGAAAACAGCAGCGATTCTGGCTATAGCGAAAGCAGCAGCGATTCTGGCAGCAGCATAGACAACAAGAAGGATGATCCGGACTGGAGTGCGGGAGAAGAGGAGCAGAGTGGGGATGAGGAGCTGCAGGATAATGATGGGCATCAGGCTGAGGATGACCTAGCGCTGGTGGTGGCTGACCAAGGGCAAGAGATGGTGGTGGCTGACCATGGGCAGGAGAGGATGGTGGTGGCTGACCATGGGCAAGAGATGGAGGTGGCTGAGGATGACCTAGCGATGGTCGTGCCCGTCCCGCCTTGTCGGTGTACTAGAGTAGGGGTACCCTAGTATCCCGAACTTGTGCACGGGAAGTTGCAGCCCTCCGCGGCAAGGCTTACCGGGTGACCGCCAAGGTCCTCCGTGGTTCCTTTGGAGCCATTCAAGAACAAAGTATTCAAGCCAAGGAGACAAGGCCCCGGCAAGAGGAGCTTGTCGGGAAGGGCACCCCAGGCACTTACAAGACAAGGCCCCGGCAAGAGGAGCTTGCCGGGAAGGCCCGGTGAGCGACAAGCTTCCGGGCGCGACAAGACAACAACCGCGGCAAGACGCTTGCCGCGGCAGACCACCTCTCTATACCTACGCTCCAGCACATCCACTAACGTGTCGCCCTGGGACCTTTCTAGGCGCGCGTGGCGAGAGGCTGTGCAGCCAGCGGCGCGAGGTGGCAAGCGGCGCTGACAAGATTGCCATCATGGCAAGCGGTGGCGCCCCTGACGGTCCCTGTTTGCACTGTTAGGGCGACATAGACGGGCATTTAATGCCTTTGTCCCCTGCCGTCAGGGTTAGGTATGATACATTGTACCTTTGCAAGTAGGTGTACCAACCACTACTTTTCCATTTGTACCCTTGTCTACGTTGCCACCTGTCGGAGACCCCTTGAGCATATAAAAGGAGGCCCATGCGCAACGTAGAGAGGGTCGGTCGGTTCCTCCCACGCTCAGTCTCGTGAGCAGCTCGTGTGTACTGTAGCACTCAGCGCTCCTGAGCAAGAACGCAATACACCTAGACATGCAGCAGTAGGAGTGTTATCTCTCCGGAGAGCTCCGAAGCTGGGTAAACCTCTCGCGTGCTTCGCCTCGATCTACTCTTCGTGCGACCTCCGCTCCCCGTTGAACCGAAAGGGGCTCGGTCCGCCGGTCCCATAGGTGTTCGTGGGCCAGATCAGCCTGCCCCGACACGCCTGAAGGTGGCCTCGCGATGGTGGTGGTTCCTGACAATGACCACGCACCGGTGGTGGCGCCGGCGATTCCACAGCTGGGCAACATGACCACGCCAATTGTCGTAGAAGACTACATCCCACTGCCTCCACTGCCTCCACCGCCTCGCCGCTCTTGGCGATCAAATGAGGAAGGAGAAGAAGAACAATGAGAACTAAACTATGTCAGGTATGTCAGATCTCCAAAATGATATATATATATATATACTTAGTTACCTATGTTATCTCTAATATGCTCAGTTTCCTATAGGTTAGCTTCATTTTACCTAAGTTGGCTCTAATATGCTAAATTAGAGCTTATTATATGCTTAGTTTCCTATAGGTTAGCTCCAAAATAACTTATGTTAGCACAAAATGATCAAGTTTACATAATAAGCTTATAGTCTTCTTCTTATTCTTCTTCTTTTCCAAAATGACATAGGTTAGCTTCATTTTACCTAAGTTGGCTCTAATATGCTAACTTAGAGCTTATATGCTTAGTTTCCTATAGGTTAGCTCCAAAATAACTTATGTTAGCACAAAATGATCAAGTTTACATAATAAGCTTATAGTCTTCTTCTTATTCTTCTTCTTTTCCAAAATGACATAGGTTAGCTTCATTTTACCTAAGTTGGCTCCAGAATTCTTCTTATTCTTCTTCTAGTGTTCTTCTTCTTCTAGTATTCTTCTAGTCTTCTTCTTCTAACTTCTTGTTTATCATTTTGCAGATTTGATTTAATTCACGGAAGCTTGCATGGATGGAGTGCTTCTTTTCCATTTGTGTTTTTATTTTGTATCAATGTAAAACTTTTGTGAATTGATGGATAACGGTGTTGGATGAACAATGTGAAACTTTTGTAATATGTAGCGATGGAACTATGTGTTGGCTATGTATGTATATATGATGGAACTTGTGTGTTGGCTATGATTGTTATATGGATGCTTGTTGTATATATATGTGTTGGATATCTCATATGTGAAATAGTGACACGAGATTAAGAAAAACAAAAAAAATTAAAAACTTGTTACTAATGGCGCACTACCATGTGGTGCGCCATTAGTATCTTGATTACTAGTAGCGCCTTTGTGGGCAAAACTAATGGCGCACTACGTGGTGCGCCATTAGTATATTAGATACTAATGGCGCACCAGTGGTGCGCCATTAGTAAAAAATACTAGTGGCGTGATACTAATGGCGCACCTGTGGTGCGCCATTAGTAGGCAAAACAGGTGCGCCATTAGTAGGCCTTTTCCTAGTAGTGTAGTCTATGTGAAAAATCCGGAGCAAGAGCTCGGGAAAAGGACTCTAGGGCAGCCGGCCAACACGGCCGGCGGACGAACCCTAGGTACGGGCGGCGCGGCCCCCGGTTGCGGTCATGGAGGCCGACCGCCCCGGGTGCGGCACGCAAGTGCGGTAGCGGCGGCGGCTAGGGTTTAGGATCGATTTGCGATAGATACCATGTTAGAAGGGAGAGAGAGGTTTGATTGAATAGTTTGATTGTATTGCTTGAGCCTCGTGGGCATATATATTAATACAATGATCTATTTGAAATATAAGACAAGCTAGAATAAATCCTAGTCTATTTCGTCTTTCCTGATAATTACGATACTCAACATAGACAAAGAAATAAGTTTCGTGTTTTCTTAAGTGGGGGCGTTGAGGGCACGTGACGCTAAAAGAGTGGCGCGGATTGTATGCTGAACGTTTCCTTTGACAAAACGAATCTACTAAAAAACATAAAACTACGAAGTTTTGTCTAGAAAATAAATACAGACGAAAAGTAAACATACGCTGCCATCTCTTCACGGTTTCCTCCCCTCTCCCGTCTCTCTACTGAACTGAAACTCAAACCCTAAATCGACCCGCGATGGAGGGAGACTACCAGCAGAGCGGCGGCAAGCGCACCACCGAGGCGCGCGACCACGCCATCTGCGGCTCGTCCTCCGATCCCGCCGCTTCCCGCCGCATGGCCTACTTGACCGAGCCCGCCACGTTCGTCTCCGCCGGCATGGGCCACGGGCAGGGGATCGCCGAACGGGTCAGGTCCATGAGCTTGATATGGCCGGGCGCCGCCGTCAGCCTCTGTTGTGATTACAGAATCCGGCGCAGAGGCTGCCCCTGTGGTACTGGAGCACAACAAGGCTGGGGCCAAGATGATGGCTGCCATGGGGTACAAGGTCGGCATGGGCCTCGGCAAGTACCGGGATGGGATCCGCATGCCACTGTCGCTGGAGCGCCCTCGTAGAGCCGAGCTCGGCAGCATCCAGGACCCCATGCCCTCCTCTGCTAGAGACAACCTGCCAAATCCATGATGCAAATCCCTTCGTCCCATAATATAAGCACTAGTGTCAAAAACACACTTATATTATGGGACAGAGGGAGTAGTATATACTTTCGGACGTGTTTTATTTTCATGTGCATAGCTCTGAAAATGCTCAACTAGCATCTCCAAGGGGACAAATAGTGATGTGAGTTATGCGGTTTATCAGTTCATTGGTAAATTACCCAAAAAGACTTTCGCCTTGCTTTATATATAAAACAAACTACCACGGTTTATCAGTTCATTGGTAAATTTGGAAAACTTAAGAATGTTCTGCTGTCGTTTATCAGTTGCTGTTACCGATTATCAGTAATTTGTGAAACTTTGCATGTTACGCTGTCGTTTATCAGTTGCTGCTATTTATGTGTGATTCGGAAAGAATTGCTTGTTCTGTGGGTTAAAACTGCTGCCACCTGTTTGCTCAAAGGCATAATTCCCTGGATTTTGTTCTCCAAACTTTCTATATTTTCAAGTGTAGGCATGTCAACAATGGCACAAATCACGGTTCGTCTACGGACAACATCTTCAACACGGATCCTCAAACCGCCCGCAATCGTCTAGACCGTTCGGTCCGGGCGCATTTTGTCCTCCAACACATTACCCCATCGGTCTGCAGACCGGTCCGGACATCCGTTTTCCTTCATGCAAACCAGGGGCTTTGTGGGCGTCCAAACTGCTGCCACATATGACGTCTACCACCCTGCTTCCATTCAAAACTCTCTCCACGCGAAGCGGTTGCCGTGCATTCATGCCGGTCAGCATCGCTCTAGAGCGCGCGTGACTCCACGACATTGATGCTGGTCAGAGTGAGGCGACCTAACGAGCTGGTGGCGCTGCTTCAATGTCGATACAATGACCAATAAGCCCGCGTCGGTCGATGCGCGCATTGAAGTCGGCTTTCCATGGCTTCCCGTCTCTTTGCCTGCCTGGCCATGCATATTTAAGTAGGGTTGCGACATCGTCCACACCGCACCACTCTTCTTCCTCTCCCCTCAAAGCTAGGGAATGTCTGCTACAGTGGTGGAAACAGACACCCTCCTATTGAAGCACGCGGTCGAAGGAAATAATCAGAACCGCTCGGTCAACGATGTCATATTTAAAGAGATAAAGATCTTTGCTCATCTGAACTTTACTCGTTTTTGCATTGTTCATTGCCTTAGAGATTGTAATAAGCTGAGTACTTGTGTGATAAAGTTGCTTGAGACACAATATAGTTCACACACAAGTTATCAACTGCCACTATTGTTTCACAAAATGAACACATAAAATGACATGAGAGGTCTCATCATAGGTGATTAGGTGGTGCAGAGCTCTGTACACAGTTAAGGTGGAAATTTTCATAGAATGGAGCCTAGGGCTTTCTATGATGTAGTGTGGAGCTGGAGGTGAAGCTGAGGCCAGCCACACATTCGATGATATTGCTAAATGTGTGTGTGAGATAGATGCACACCTTTGCTACAGAAAACATGTTGTACAATGCTTTGCTTAATTTACACATAGCAATTTCTTTTACATAAGTGTCAAATGATCCATCCAAATATACACATCCAATTAACAAGTTATATCGGAAATCGACTAGAGGGGGTGAATAGGGGATTTTAAAAGTTTCTCAAATTCTCAAAGAAGCACAACATAAATTATCTCTAAGGGAGAAACTAGATAGGAATATAACTGCAAAAGTAAATGACTTAGAGAAATAACAATGTAACTATACAAAGATAAATCTAATAGGACAGGTGGTAGAAGACAACTATGCAGAGATAAAACTACACAAACGAGCATACATGCATACAAAGAGATAAATCTAAAGTGACCATGGCGAACAACACGAAGGTAAATACATACAGTTGTTTCAGAGAACTGGTCATAAAGAAAGAAGTCGAGGGATAATTTCTTCGCAAACAGAGGAAACTTGTAGAAATTAGTGCGAGTAAGAAACCATGTTGCTCGATGGCGACAAAGGATTTGTTCACCCATCTAGCTCACACTTCTGGCTAAGTGTTATGTCTGGTTGGACGAGTTTGTGAACACATGGGGAAATCTCTCTCTGCTCTATTCTCCTTGACGCAAATTCCCTTAGAATCCAGTCATTAATCTTAGTAGATCTTCGAGGTGATCTCTAGACCTTCACAAACTTGTTCTTGGGGATCCACAATACTCTTGATCACTTTGAATTGACACCTAACCATCTAGTGGATGAACAGTCCACAAGAGTAATAGGCACAAACTAAACTTCAATCTAGTTCATCGTGATGCTCAATCACTTAACACATTATAGGCTCTGGGATTTTCCTCTCTAGTATTCTGTCAATTCTCTCAGAGGATTTGTTGCTCAGACAAAGTCTTGTAAATCAAATGGAGCAGCTAACCGTCTCGGGTTGGGATGCGGGGTATTTAGGGTGGGAGCGATCCAGAGGTATGAAATGACCAATAAGGGTACTGACCACTCATGGACAACCTACATGTGTCATAACACTTAGATTTCAAACTCAAACCTTGACTTTCTTGAGGAACAAGTCAAGTCTGACTCAACTGCAAGTGCATCTTTCTTGGAGTCCTGAAGAACATCGTCTCAGACTTAGAGAACAATCACTCTACACGAAGATATTTCTCTTGTCTTCACTCGAAGAAATAGGTTTTGGGTTGAGCATGCATTGAAGACCTAAATCTCAACGGTCACTTGTACCCACCTTAATAGTACAGTTTGCCCTGTGACTAAAATAGAGAAAAATGAAACTAGAAAAGAACGACGGTCTTCACGCCCGCTTCATTTTTCTCACTTCAACAAATTGTTCCTCGAACAACATATCAAAACTATTACTTGCCAACACAATGTTTATGGGCCATCTTCCACACAATATGCAATCATCTCTTAACTCGCCAGGGATCTACCTCCTGTTTATACCCACAAGCACATTAGTCCCTTAATTGTTTTGTCCAACAGTATCCAAAACTTTCAAGGGGCACTAAATGCACGTACAAAAACTTTATGTGTTATCCCATGGCAACAAACGAGCATTCAACTAGTATATATTATTCGGCAGCTCGACTTTGTTGTTGTTTTGCAACTTATGGAAGGAATATGAGAACTTGGTTTAATATCTCTACAAGGATCATATTAGTGTATCTGCAATCATCAACCTAAAAATGGAAAAAGGTTTGCTTGAAGAGCCCCACACCCTACCCTCATTCAACTCAATCCTTGAACACGACATATCCAAGGGCTTAACGGGGCACCTATAATGTCGCCCAAGCCCGCTACCTGGAGGAAGGGGTCTAGGCACCATATCAGTTTTCCCTAGAATCCCTACTAGAGCATAAGGCAGACTTCATGTGCAAAGAAGTGGAGACGAGACACCAACTAGGGGTCAAGGCCCCTTCAACCAAAATCTTCGAGTATTCTGCTCTTGCAATCAACTCTTTAGTTTTGCATTCTCCCCATACTCTCGACTTTTTCCACCCGGTACTACCAGATTTGAGGAGTGAGTTAGCCCTGTTGAGTGAACCCTGCTTCCTATAACATCAAAAAATTCTTCTTGATACCATCGAGCTATGTTTCCTTTAAGACCATCTTTGCTATCCCAGGCACCTCCGAGCCCTTCTCGGTGTTACATCTGTATGAAATTCTCAATATAGATTGGACTGTAATAACCAGCAATCGTGTGCTAGATTGCAAAAACCACCACACCCCCTCGTGCCGCACGAAACCCATCCCTTCTCCCGATTTTCTGGGCCATCTCGACCCCCCCTCACGAACCCCTCCCTTCTCCCGATTTTCTGGGCCACCCGGATCCCCCCGTTGGGGGCGGGCCCGTCCCGATTCTGCACACACACACACACACACACACACACACACACACACACACACACACTTGCAGTTTAAAAAAAGCGAAAAATGCAATTGGAGGGGAATCAAACCCTCAACCTACAACAATTAATTTAGCAACAACAACCGCCTAGGCTATGCCACGTTATTGATTTCTTTCAAGTTGCACACTACTTGCACATTCCTGAGATAAGATTGAATGAAAATAAAAATTCAAACCGACATGCTCACTTGTCCGGGATTTGGAACTTTTTTCTGGACGTTTTACACCGGTTCAGATGGTTCACAAACTCGGGCGTCCCCTCCCTTCCTTTTTTAGATGCAAATCACCACAGTGTTTGTACTTAAGTTATCTGATATGAGGTTCGTATATTATCGTACTATCTACATAGTAGTTGTCGAGTATGTATTTCAACAATTTTTTCCCTCTTGTGGTATGTAAGTTACCACGTATGTGGTATGCTAGTTACCATGGTATTTCCACATAAGTTACCGGGGTTATATTTTTTAATAAAATTTTATCCTCTTGGTCAAAAGTTATCGCAGTGTTTGTGCGTAAGTTTTCGGGTATGTAGTTCGTATATTACCGTGTTATTTTCACATAAGTTATCGAGGTTATGTATTTTAAAAAACATTTCTCTATTGGTCAAAGTTAACATGGTGTCTGTACATAAATTATCGAGTATGCGGGTCGTATATTATCATGCTATTTTCACATGAGTTAACGGTGGTATGTTTCTGACACCTTTTTCCCTACTTAGTCAAAGTTATCGCAATGTTTGTATGTAAGTTATGGGGTATGCGTTTTGTATATTATCGTGCTATTTTCACATAAAGTTATCGGGGGTTATGTATTTCAACAATCTTTTCCCCTTTGATTGTAGTCACCGAGGTATTTGTATGTAAGTTATCGGATATGCGGTTTGTAAATTGCCGTGTTATTTTCACATAATATAAGTTGTTGGGGCATGTTTTTCAACAAGTTTTTTTCCCACTCATAAAAAATCGATAATTTTTCCTTTGGTCAAACTCACCACGGTGTTTGTATGTAAGTTATTGAGTATGAGGTCCATATATTATCGTGCTATTTTCACATAAGTTATCGGGGTATATTTTTCAACAAATTTTTTCCTTTGGTCAAAGTTACCACGGTGTTTGTACGCAAGTTATCGGGTATGTTGTTCATATATTACCGTATTATTTTCATATAATGAAAGCATCGATATAGTTGACTAGAGGGGGGGGGGGGTGAATAGGCAACTAACAATTTTTAGCTTTTCTTTACTAATTTAAACTTTGCATCAAAGTAGGTTGTCTAGATATGCAACTAGGTGAGCAACCTATATGATGCAACAACAACAAGCACACAAGCAAGCAAGAGATGCAACACAATATAAGCTTGCACAAGTAAATGTACGAGATAACCAAGAGTGGAGCGGTGAAGACGAGGGCGTGTTCAAGTTCCTTCCTTTTGAGGGGAGAATGCGTCTCCGTTGGAGCGGTGTGGAGGCACAATGCTCCCCAAGAAGCCACTAGGGCCACCGTATTCTCCTCACGCCCTCACACAATGCGAGATGTCGTGATTCCACTATTGGTGCTCTTGGAGGCGGCGACCGGACCTTTACGAACAAGGTTGGGGCTCTCCCCACAACCGAATTGGAGGCTCCCAATGAAACCACGGAGCTTCACCACAATGGAATATGGCTCCGAGGTGACCTCAATCGTCTAGGGTGCTCAAACACCCAACACTACTAGGAAAAACCTTATACACAGAATGTTACCAGTAGCGCTTGTTAAAATGAGGCGCTACTGCTACTTAGCAAGAGCGCGTCCCGCCGTAACCGCGTATCACTATCGCTTAGCGATGGCCGGGCAGAACATAACACGCTACTACTATAATTGCCACACCATTCCCGACGTGCTAGGTATAGTAGTAGCGCCCTTCTACGAACAACGCTACTTCTATGGATTTTAGCAGCAGCGCGTTTTGCCTCTCCTCTGCTTCCTCCCCCAATTCTCCTCTACTATTCCTCGTCGCCTCCGCCTCGCCGTCGTCTCCCCCGACCCCGCCTTGCCGTCGTCTCCCCCGACCCCGCGTTGCCGCCGTATCCCCCGACCCCGCCTCGCCGTCGTCTCCCCCGACCCCGCCTTGCCGCCGTCTCCCCCGACCCCGCCTCACCGCCGTCTCCCCCGACCCCGCCACGCCCCGCCTCGGTGCCCCCGGCTCCCCGACCCCATCTCTCTCCCGCCCTCTGTAAGCACTCTCCCCTTGATCCCTCTTCTGCTTAGTATGAACCCTAGCTATTTAGTGCTAGTTAGTATGAACCCTAGGCTATTTTTCGTGCTAGTTAGTTAATTACTTATATGGTAATTAGGGCAGTAGTTCCTAGGTACTAATTAGTTAGTAAGAACTAGGTACTAATTAGGTACTAGTATATTTTTATTTATAGTAAGTTTATTTTTAGTAAGAACTAGTTGAATTAATAGAACTAGTTCGTAAGAACTTGTTGCTATTTTTTTAGTTAAAGCAATTTTTCTCGCATCGACGTGGATGATGCCTATCCCGCATCCTCGTCGTCGAGTCGGCGCAGGACGACACCTGCTTGACCAGATGGGCCATGTCCGGGACTGGGCTCCGCTGGGTGGTACTGGGAGGCGCTACCTACCGGGGGGCGCAGGTTGGTGAGGAGCCAGCCTGTCGTTGACCCAAACCTTCTTTGGTGGCGGTCGCGTGGGCCAGTGACGGTCCAGAGGCTCGAGGACTCCACGGAGGTGGTGCGTCACCATGTCGATGAGGAGGACGCGACGTCCGTCGCTACTTGTTTGTGTTGGAGCACAGGTTCTCCAATACTGGCAGGTCCTCGAGGATCTCACCGGAGCTATGATCCCGTGATGGTTCCTTCTCTGTGGATGTCCTTTGCCAGCGCCGATACCGTCGTGTGCTAGGGTTTTAGTTGTATTAGTGATGTTATATGTATGACACTATTTGGGATGTATTAGTGATAATATTCGATGATGTACTGGACGCATGAGATGATTCACTTTTGCTTATTGACTGCATGCTAATTTGAGTCCTATAAGATATTTTGAAATGTATATCTTGTGTTTCTCAATATCCAAGTGGCCGGTCATGTTTGCAGGTTACACCTCCGAGTGGCCTATGTTTTGCCGGAGTGTTGATTCATTTCCGTTCCGGCAAATTTCAGGCGCTCGATATGTCCTATTTTAGCAAAGGCCATGCCGGTTTTTTCCGTGAATTTTGGCATGACTTGTGCCAGAATATGTAGGAAATATCGAGTGCCCGGATTTGTATGTTGAGTATCCTAGTAGTTGTCTTCGATCGATTTTGAATTAATGTTTTAACTATGAACATAGGAAATGTCTGATGACGAAAAGGATTTCGGTATTTGCAAATACTGCGAAGACGAGCGGCTGTCTTGACGGAATCTTCCTAGATGATGATAGGCGCTTGACATCAAGCTGGACGAGAACTTGAAGTGGATCTGATGAAGTCACAACGACAAGTCTTTTTTCGTAATTAAGCATGACATCTGCTTCATTTGCTTCAACTTATTTTTTACTATTCTACTAGCGTATCCCCTGCCATGCAAGAGTTTCTGTATTGGATAAGATAGGTTTCAGTCATACTAGGGAGGTAAAGAAAGTTTACTTGAAGACTGAGCATGGTTATATTTTCCATGCAAAATTATACAATTCAGACGACTACACCTATTTTGGATGCAAAACATGGCGAGCACTATGCAAGACTTATGCATTTGAGCCTGATATGGTTATCACCTTTGATATTCGTCCAGGAAGATGATATTGAAGGTAATACCGACATCACGGGTCGATGTCTGACGCCTCGATTATACCATTATGTAAGTTTCTCAACCATATTTATGTCTTTGATATTGTTTATTCAAAAATAGTTGACAACTAATTTGTATTGTCAGCCTATTTCGGTGCAAGAAAACATGTCCAACGCTTGGTAGACATGACCTACTACTGTCCTGGGGCTGAACTCAACTGCGAGGAGCTAAGTCATTATGTTTCATGGCTTGCGGATCTTAATACTGTTAAGACAAATTTGCTTCCTGCATTTAGAAATGTTAGTACTGAAAGCGTGCGACCAATAGTGTTCGTAATGAACTACGGTCACATCTATTTAGGAAGGATGGTAAGATTTTTACTATTTGTCCTCAGTGCATCTTTTCCATACATTATTTTTGAAGCTAAACTTCATTGCTAAGTATGTTACCATACGATGTTCTTCAACAGGACTCCGATGAATGTTGTGCCTTATGGGATCGAGACTGAAGGTACCATGAGTATTATTAGCTTACGGCCAAGATATCCTATAGATTACTTTAGTGCATTCAAGATTAGCGACCGATGCTTAATAGTGCAAGACTGGACCAAATATGTGATGGGGGAGCGCAGAGAAGTACTAGGGGGCAACAAACAGATGCGCTACCCACGATTAGGAGACAGGTTCATCTGCATGCTCCAACTTGATAAAGGAGGAGAGCTACACATGTTTTTTGTTATTTTACCTATGAGAGAGCAGCAGGAGTGATTAGCTAGCTAGAAATGAGTTTGAGGATGATGATGTGCTACACTATTACTATGATGATAAAATAGGTAGTGTTGGTGGTAATGACTATGATGATTATTATTAGCTAGTGTTAGTGGTGATTAAATAAATACTGTTGGTGGTAATGACTATGATGATGATTAAATAGCTTGTCTTTGGCGGATTAGATTCAAGTGGAGGCAACATGTGGTGCACATCGAAAGTACTATTAGTCCAAACTAGATCAAGTTTGGATTAGTAGTATACTTTTGACATGCACCACATATTGCCTCCACTTGAACCTAATCCACCTTCATTTGACACACTGTTATGGACATAATGATGTAAACCTCATAACTGGTATTGTACCAATATTTGTACAATGGCACAGAAATACACTAAAAATAAAAAAATAAAAAAAGAATACTAGTAGCGATGGAGAGAAAACACGCTGCCAGTAGTTACATTAGCAGTAGCGTGGGAGTGAACAATCGCTGCAGCTATTTGTCCAAGCGATGGTATTAATGCGGCGCTTGCAGCATTCTTTGCTAAGCAATAGCTGTAGCACCTTATTAGTAGCGCGCCTACCCGCGCTACTAGTGAGCACAAAACCAGCGCTACTGCTAGGGTTTTCCCTAGTAGTGCAAGAGTAACAAGACCGCAAGGGATTAGTGGGGGGAAACAAATTTCTCTTGGTGGAAGTGTAGATCTGGACCTTCTCAACCAATCCCCAAAGAATCAACAAGTTTGATTGGCTAGGGAGAGAGATCGGGCGAAAATGAGCTTTGGAGCAGCAATGGAGCTTGGGGGAAAAGAGGTGAGTCAATTTGGAGAAGAAGACCTCCTTTTATAAGGAGGGAGACAATCCAACCGTTAGCCCCGCTCAGCCCCGCACAGAGCGGTACTACCGCTGGGGGCAGCGGTACTACCACTGTGGCCAGATTTACTACCGCTCCCCCTCATGGTACTGCCGCGCAGACAGAAGAAAGCAAGAAGAAGAGCAGGACCTGGACCCAGGGCGGTACTAGCAGTGGAGGTAAGGGTGGTACTACCGCTTACGAGCGGTACTACCGCCTCTACTATCGCTGCCAGTGCCGCAAAGCCCGACACGAGAGGCGACACCCTCGAGTCGAGGCGGTAGGAGTGCGGAGCCGCATCGGTACTACGGCTGAGAGCTCTAGGCGATACTACCGCTGTGGAGCGGTACTGCCGCCTGTAGCTCTCGAGCGGTACTACTGCTGTGGTCCGCGGTACTACCGCTGGGACCAGATCTCACAGAGAAGGCAACAAAGGAGCCTCCATCGAAGCGGGAAGGCTCAGAGGGTGCAAAGGGGATGTGTACGTGTTGATTCCACCCTAGCCTAACCAATGCGGACCCCCTCTTGATATTACGGTGACTCCTACGACACAAGTCCACCAAAACATAATCGAAAGAGCTACACCGTCTTTGCTTCAAACTCCGAGGGGAGGGAATCGTCTCGTGCCAAAGGATGAATCTCTGAAATACTCAACGCACAAGATTAGTCCGCAAAGACGTTGTCATCAATCACCAAAACTACTTAGAGATAGACATGCCTTAACAATCTCCCCCTTTTTGGTGGATTGATGACAACACGGGATTTGCACAAAAGGTAAGACAAGAAAGTAAATGAATCCCAAAACTACAAAATATAGACGGAGCTCCCCCCTGAATGTGTGCACCTAATTAGAGGTGTCTAAGGAAAGCAAAGCACATACATTAGGATCAATACTCCCCCTATATTTTATAGTCTTATAGCATTAGCAACAGGTAATGGAACATATAGAGCTTTGATGCATATGAGTAGGAGTGAGCAGGGAATATGACTGGATAAGCATGCAACTCACAAACTACCAAGGTACTTGACAAACTAGATAATAAAAGGATAAGGTAGCATATGTCTCACACCATATGATAGGGTACCGGGTCTCACAAACATAAACCAAACAAGCGCCAAAGACGAGAAAAGAGTTTGCGAGAAATACAGGCAAGGCAAACACGCCACACAAACACACGCTCGCAACTCGACAACGACAAATCCCTAGGCTCTCTCCCCCTTTGGCATCGAGACACCAAAAAGGTAAAGAGCGCTGCTACAGCTCCAGGTGATAGTAAACTGAGGGTCACCATCATCACATCCCAGCGGGATCGTTTGCACTGCCATCATCAGTAGGAAACTGCTCGGTGTCTGAACCGGTCCACGAGCAGTGCTGCTGAACCCATTCCTCCTCATCAGTGATCTTTCCCTCAGAGCCGCTGGCAATAGTGGCACCCAACTGGCGCATGAGCTCCTTGTGACGGCTCCTGGCCTTCTTCTCAGAAACATGAGCCATATACTATCCATGAGACTCCATGCAAAAGAGTTTCTTCATCTTGCGCTTGATCTTCTTCGCCCATGAGGGCTCCACTCCAGAGGGCTCATAATCCGCATCATCGTCAGCATCAGCCTCAACCTCGATCTCCATGTCAGCAGCTCCAGATGGAATCCCAGACCCAGAAGCCGGGGTGCCCCAGTTCTCATTCTTCCGCAGACGCTTGATCTCATGGGGGATCAACTCACCAGTCTCCAGCACAACATTAGGATACACGCGATCCCAAGCCTTCTCAATGAGTAACATGATAAACGGACCATAGATAGGGCACTTGCGCTGAGAGATGGCGGAGACGAGTTCAGACCACATGACATGAGAGATATCCAATGTTTCTCCAGTGTTTTCTTCCTTCTCATGCTGGCAGAAAAGAAGCATGTCTACGAGAAAGGAGTGAACCATATCCAAGTTCCCAATGCGAGGTAAGAGAGTCTCTCGGAAGATGCGATGAAGAATGTCCAGATAGGCAGGCAGCTCATAGGTCTCCTTCTGAGTCACGGGGTGAATCTTCAAAGTACAGTATGGCCAGAGAGATTGCTTGTGAGTGGACGTTGCATTGCGATGAGGGCAGAATCCAACTGGGTTCTCAAGTCCGTGATCTTCAACACCAAGTAACTACATGAAGGCCTTCCACTTGACGGAAAGCAGCCTCCCATTTGTCATCTAAGTCAGAGTCCTTTCCTCATCAGTTCCGAGATGGACCATGGCATAAAACTGAGCCACCAAGTCTGCATCAAAATCCTTGTTGAATTGCATGATCCTGCGGATGTTCAACTGAGAGCACATCTGTAGGGCATCGCCAAAGTAAGCAAGATCCTTCTCCATAAAGTCAATGTCGATGGTGCGAACATCAACATAGAGATTCTTCTTCGATTTGATCACATCAAAGTAGATGGCATACTGAAAACGGTTCCAAAACGAGCGGTTGACCAAAGTGGGTTCTGTTGGGGAACGTAGTAATTTCAAAAAAATTCCTACGCACACACAGGATCATGGTGATGCATAGCAACGAGAGGGGAGAGTGTTGTCCACGTACCCTCGTAGACCGAAAGTGGAAGCATTAAAACAACGCGGTTGATGTAGTCGTACGTCTTCACGATCCGACCGATCCAAGTACCGAACGGACGGCACCTCCGAGTTCAGCGCACGTTCAGCTTGATGATGTCCCTCGAACTCCGATCCAGCCGAGCTATGAGGGAGAGTTCCATCAGCACGACGGCGTGGTGACGGTAATGATGATGCTACCGACGCAGGGCTTCTCCTAAGCACCGCTACGATATGATCGAGGTGGAATATGGTGGAGGGGGCACCGCACACGGCTAAGAGATCAAGAGATCAATTGTTGTGTCTAGAGGTGCCCCCATGCCTCCGTATATAAAGGACCAGGGGGAGGCGGCGGCCGGCCAGGAGGAGGGCGTGCCAGGGAGGAGTCCTACTCCCACCGGGAGTAGGACTCCCTAGTAGGAGGGGGAAAGGAAGGGAAGGAGAGAGGGGAAGGAAAGGGGGCGCCGCCACCCCTCCTTGTCCAATTCGGACTAGAGGGGGAGGAGGCACGCGGCCAGCCCTAGCCGCCCCTCCTCTTCTCCACGAAGGCCCATCTTGGCCCATTAAACTCCCCGGGGGGTTCCGGTAACCACCCCGGTACTCCGGTATGTGTCCAAAACTCCCCGAAACCATTCCGGTGTCCGAACATAGTTGTCCAATATATCAATCTTTATGTCTCGACCCTTTCGAGACTCCTCGTCATGTCTGTGATCATATCCGGGACTCCGAACTATCTTTGGTACATCAAAACACAAAACTCATAATACCGATCGTCGTCTAACTTTAAGCGTGCGGACCCTACGGGTTCGAGAACTATGTATACATGACCGAGACATGTCTCCGGTCAATAACCAATAGCGGAACCTTTATGCTCATATTGGCTCCTACATATTCTACGAAGATCTTTATCGGTCAAACCGCATAACAACATACGTTGTTCCCTTTGTCATCGGTATGTTACTTGCCCGAGATTCGATCGTCGGTATCTCAATACCTGGTTCAATCTCGTTACCGGCAAGTCTCTTTACTCATTCCATAATACATCATCTCGCAACTAACTCGTTAGTCACAATGCTTGCAAGGCTTATAGTGATGTGCATTACCGAGAGGGCCCAAAGATACCTCTCCGACAATCGGAGTGAAAAATCCTAATCTCGAAATACGCCAACCCAACAAGTACCTTCGGAGACACCTGTAGAGCACCTTTATAATCACCCGATTCACGTTGTGGACGTTTGGTAGCACACAAAGTGTTCCTCCAAGAACGGGAGTTGCATAATCTCATAGTCATAGGAGCATGTATAAGTCATGAAGAAAGCAATATCAACATACTAAATGATCAAGTGCTAAGCTAACGGAATGGGTCAAGTAAATCACATCATTCTCCTAATAATGTGATCCTGTTAATCAAATGACAACTCATGTCCATGGCTAGGAAACTTAACCATCTTCGATCAACGAGCTAGTCAAGTAGAGGCATACTAGCGACACTATGTTTGTCTATGTATTCACACATGTATTATGTTTCCGATTAATACAATTCTAGCATGAATAATAAACATTTATCATGATATGAGGAAATAAATAATAACTTTATTATTGCCTCTAGGGCATATTTCCTTCAGTCTCCCACTTGCACTAGAGTCAATAATCTAGATTACATAGTAATGATTCTAACACCCATGGAGTTTAGGTGTTGATCATGTTTTGCTCGTGGAAGAGGCTTAGTCAACGGGTCTACAACATTCAGATACGTATGTATCTTGCAAATCTCTATGTCTCCCACCTGGACTTGGTCCCGGATGGAATTGAAGTGTCTCTTGATGTGCTTGGTCCTCTTGTGAATTCTGGATTCCTTTGCCAAGGCAATTGCACCAGTATTGTCACAAAAGATTTTCATTGGACCAGATGCACTAGGTATGACACCTAGATCAGATATGAACTCCTTCATCCAGACTCCTTCATTTGCTGCTTCTGAAGCAGCTATGTACTTCGCTTCACATGTAGATCCCGCCACGACGCTTTGTTTAGAACTGCACCAACTGACAGCTCCACCGTTCAATGTAAACACGTATCCGATTTGCGATTTAGAATCGTCCGGATCAGTGTCAAAGCTTGCATCGACGTAACCATTTACGACTAGCTCTTTGTCACCTCCATAAACGAGAAACATATGCTTAGTCCTTTTTAGGTATTTCAGGATGTTCTTGACCGCTGTCCAGTGATCCACTCCTGGATTACTTTGGTACCTCCCTGCTAGGCTAATATCAAGACACACATCAGGTCTGGTACACAACATTGCATACATGATAGAGCCTATGGCTGAAGCATAGGGAACATCTTTCATTTTCTCTCTATCTTCTGCAGTGGTCGGGCATTGAATCTGACTCAACTTCACACCTTGTAACACAGGCAATAACCCTTTCTTTGCTTGATCCATTTTGAACTTCTTCAAAACTTTGTCAAGGTATGTGCTTTGTGAAAGTCCTATCAAGCATCTTGATCTATATCTATAGATCTTGATGCCTAATATGTAAGCAGCTTCACCGAGGTCTTTCATTGAAAAACTTTTTTTCAAGTATCCTTTTATGCTATCCAGAAATTATATATCATTTCTAATCAGTAATATGTCATCCACATATAATATCAGAAATGCTACAGAGCTCCCACTCACTTTCTTGTAAATACAGGCTTCTCCAAAAGTCTGTATAAAACCATATGCTTTGATCACACTATCAAAACATTTATTCCAACTCCGAGAGGCTTGCACCAGTCCATAAATGGATCGATGGAGCTTGCACACTTTGTTAGCTCCCATTGGATCGACAAAACTTCGGGTTGCATCATATACAACTCCTGTTCCAGAAATCCATTCAGGAATGCAGTTTTGACATCCATTTGCCAAATTTCATAATCATAAAATTCAGCAATTGCTAACATGATTCGGACAGACTTAAGCATCGCTACGGGTGAGAAAGTCTCATCGTAGTCAATCCCTTGAACTTGTCAAAAACCTTTTGCAACAAGTTGAGTTTTATAGACAGTGACATTACTGTCAGCGTCAATTTTCTTCTTGAAGATCCATTTATTCTCAATGGCTTGCCGATCATCGGGAAAGTCAACCAAAGTCCACACTTTGTTCTCATACATGGATCCCATCTCAGATTTCATGGCCTCAAGCCATTTTGCGGAATCTGGGCTCACTATCGCTTCTTCATAGTTCGTAGGTTCACCTTGGTCAAGTTACATGACCTCCAGAATAGGATTACCGTACCACTCTGGTGCGGATCTTACTCTGGTTGACCTACGAGGTTCAGAAGTAACTTGATCTGAAGTTTCATGATTGATATCATTAGCTTCCTCACTAATTGGTGTAGGTGTCACAGGAACCGGTTTCTGTGATGAACTACTTTCCAATAAGGGAGCAGGTACAGTTATCTCATCAAGTTCTACTTTCCTCCCACTCACTTCTTTCGAGAGAAACTCCTTCTCTAGAAAGGATCCATTCTTGGCAACGAATGTCTTGCCTTAGGATCTGTGATAGAAGGTGTACCCAACAGTTTCCTTTGGGTATCCTATGAAGACACATTTCTCCGATTTGGGTTCGAGCTTATCAGGTTGAAGCTTTTTCACATAAGCATCGCAGCCCCAGACTTTAAGAAACGACAACTTTGGTTTCTTGCCAAGCCACAGTTCATAAGACGTCGTCTCAACGGATTTCGATGGTGCCCTATTGAACATGAATGCAGTCGTCTCTAAAGCATAACCCCAAAACGATAGCGGTAAATCAGTAAGAGACATCATAGATCACACCATATCAAGTAAAATACAATTACGACGTTCAGACACAACTTTACGCTGTGGTGTTCCGAGTGGCGTGAGTTGTGAAACTATTCCACATTGTTTCAAATGTAGACCAAACTCGTAACTCAAATATTCTCCTCCACGATCAGATCGTAGAAACTTTATTTTCTTGTTACGATGATTTTCCACTTCACTCTAAAATTCTTTGAACTTTTCAAATGTTTCAGACTTATGTTTTATTAAGTAGATATACCCATGTCTCCTCAAATCATCTGCGAAGGTGAGAAAATAACGATACCCGCCGCGAGCCTCAACATTCATTGGACCACATACATCAGTTTGTATGATCTCCAACAAATCAGTTGCTCGCTCCATAGTTCCGGAGAACGACGTTTTAGTCATCTTGCCCATGAGGCATGGTTTGCAAGCACCAATTGATTCATAATCAAGTGATTCCAAATGTCCATCAGTATGGAGCTTCTTCATGCGCTTTACACCAATATGACCCAAACGGCAGTGCCACAAATAAGTTGCACTATCATTATCAACTCTGCATCTTTTGGCTTCAACATTATGAATATGTGTATCACTACTATCGAGATTCAACAAAAATAGACCACTCTTCAAGGGTGCATGACCATAAAAGATATTAGTCATATAAATACAACAACCATTATTCTCAGATTTAAATGAATAACCGTCTCGCATCAAACAAGATCCAGATATAATGTTCATGCTCAACACTGGCACCAAATAACAATTATTCAGGTCTAAAACTAATCACGAAGTTGGATGTAGAGGTAGCGTACCGATGGCGATCACATCGACTTTGGAACCATTTCCCACGCGCATCGTCACCTCGTCCTTAGCCAGTCTTCGCTTAATTCATAGTCCCTGTTTCGAGTTGCAAATATTAGCAACAGAATCAAATACCTAGGTGCTACTGCGAGCTCTAGTAAGGTACACATCAATAACATGTATATCACATATACCTTTGTTCACCTTGCCATCCTTCTTATCCGCCAAATACTTGGGGCAGTTCCGCTTCCAGTGTCCAGTCTGCTTGCAGTAGAAGCACTCGGTCTCAGGTTTAGGTCCAAACTTGGGTTTCTTCTCTTGAGCAGCAACTTGTTTCCCGTTCTTCTTGAAGTTCCCCTTCTTCTTCCCTTTGCCTTTTTTCTTGAAACTGGTGGTCTTGTTGACCATCAACACTTGATGCTCATTTTTTATTTCTACTTCCGCAGCCTTTAGCATTGCGAAGAGCTCGGGAGTTGTCTTATCATATTATAGTTCATCATGAAGCTCTTGTAGCTTGGTGGCAGTGATTGAAGAATTCCATCAATGACACTATCATCCGGAAGATTAACTCCCAGTTGAATCAAGTGATTGTTATACCCAGACATTTTGAGTATATGTTCCTTGTGAACTATTCTCCTCCATCTTGCAGCTGTAGAACTTATTGGAGACTTCATATCTCTCAATCCGGGCATTTGCTTGAAATATTAACTTCAACTTCTGCAACATCTCATATGCTTCATGACGTTCAAAACGTCGTTGAAGTCCCGGTTCTAAGCCTAAAGCATAGCACACTGAACTATTGAGTAGTCATCAGCTTTGCTCTGCCAGACGTTCTTAACGTCGTCAGTTGCATCTGCAGCAGGCCTGGCACCCAGCGGTGCTTCCGGGACGTAATACTTAAGAACTCCCACTTAAGAACTCCCACTTAGATAGACATCCCTCTAATCATCTAAGTGATTACGTGATCCAAATCAACTAAACCATGTCCGATCATCACGTGAGATGGAGTAGTTTTCAATGGTGAACATCACTATGTTGATCATATCCACTATATGATTCACGCTTGACCTTTCGGTCTCAGTGTTCCGAGGCCATATCTGCATATGCTAGGCTCGTCAAGTTTAACCCGAGTATTTCGCGTGTGCAAAAGTGGCTTGCACCCGTTGTAGATGAACGTAGAGCTTATCACACCCGATCATCACGTGGTGTCTCGGCACGACAAACTTTGGCAATGGTGCATACTCAAGGAGAACACTTTTATCTTGAAATTTAGTGAGAGATCATCTTATAATGCTACCATCAATCAAAGCAAAATAAGATGCATAAAGGATAAACATCACATGCAATCAATATAAGTGATATGATATGGCCATCATCATCTTGTGCTTGTGATCTCCATCTCCGAAGCACCGTCATGATCAACATCGTCACCGGCGCGACACCTTGATCTCCATCATAGCATCATTGTCGTCTCGCCAACTATTTCTTCTACGACTATCGCTACCGCTTAGTGATAAAGTAAAGCATTATAGGCCGATTGCATTGCATACAATAAAGCGACAACCATATGGCTCCTGCCAGTTGCCAATAACTCGGTTACAAAACATGATCATCTCATACAATAAAATATAGCATCATGCCTTGACCATATCACATCACAACATGCCCTGCAAAAACAAGTTAGACGTCCTCTACTTTGTTGTTGCAAGTTTTACGTGGCTGCTACGGGCTGAGCAAGAACCATTATTACCTACGCATCAAAACCAGAACGATAGTTCGTCAAGTTAGTGTTGTTTTAACCTTCTCAAGGACCGGGCCTAGCCACACTCGGTTCAACTAAAGTTGGAGAAACTGACACCCGCCAGCCACCTGTGTGCAAAGCACGTCGGTAGAACCAGTCTCGCGTAAGCGTCTGGCGTAATGTCGGTCCAGGCCGCTTCATCCAACAATACCGCCGAACGAAGTATGACATGTCGGTAAGCAGTATGACTTGTATCGCCCACAACTCACTTGTGTTCTACTCGTGCATATAACATCTACGCATAAAACCAGGCTCGGATGCCACTGTTGGGGAACGTAGTAATTTCAAAAAAATTCCTACACACACATAGGATCATGGTGATGCATAGCAACGAGAGGGGAGAGTGTTGTCCATGTACCCTCGTAGACCGAAAGCGGAAGTGTTAGAACAACACGGTTGATGTAGTCGTACTTCTTCACGATCCGACCGATCCAAGTACCGAACGCACGGCACCTCCGAGTTTAGCACACGTTCAGCTCGATGACGTCCCTCGACCTCCGATCCAGCCGAGCTTTGAGGGAGAGTTCCGTCAGCACGACGGCGTAGTGACGGTGATGATGATGCTACCGACGCGGGGCTTCGCCTAAGCACCGCTACGATATGATCGAGGTGGAATATGGTGGAGGGGGGCACCGCACACGGCTAAGAGATCAAGAGATCAATTGTTGTGTCCAGAGGTGCCCCCATGGCCCCGTATATAAAGGACCAGGGGGAGGGGCGGCCGGCCAGGAGGAGGGCGCGCCAGGGAGGAGTTCTACTCCCACCGGGAGTAGGACTCCCTCTTTTCCTAGTTGGATTAGGAGGGGGAAGGGAAGGGAAGGAGAGAGGGGGAAGGAAAGGGGGCACCGCCCCCCTCCTTGTCCAATTCGGACTAGAGGGGGAGGGGGCGCGCGACCAGTCCTAGACGCCCCTCCTCTTCTCCACTAAGGCCCATCTTGGCCCATTAAACTCCCCGGGGGGTTCCGGTAACCCCCCGGTACTCCGGTATGTGTCCGAAACTCTTTCCGATGTCCGGACATAGTCGTCCAATATATCGATCTCTATGTCTCAACCATTTCGAGACTCCTCGTCATGTCCGTGATCATATCTGGGACTCCGAACTATCTTCGGTACATCAAAACACAAAACTCATAATACCGATCGTCATCTAACTTTAAGCGTGTGGACCCTACGGGTTCGAGAACTATGTAGACATGACCGAGACACGTCTGCGGTCAATAACCAATAGCGGAACCTGGATGCTCATATTGGCTCCTACATATTCTATGAAGATCTTTATCGGTCAAACCGCATAACAACATATGTTGTTCCCTTTGTCATCGGTATGTTACTTGCCCGAGATTCGATCGTCGGTATCTCAATACCTAGTTCAATATCGTTACCGGCAAGTCTCTCTTTACTCGTTGCATAATACATCATCTCGCAACTAACTCATTAGTCACAATGCTTGCAAAGCTTATAGTTATGTGCATTGCCGAGAGGGCCCAGAGACACCTCTCCGACAATCGGAGTGACAAATCCTAATCTCGATATACGCCAACCCAACAAGTACCTTCGGGGACACCTGTAGAGCACCTTTATAATCACCCAGTTACGTTGTGACGTTTGGTAGCACACAAAGTGTTCCTTCGTAAACGGGAGTTGCATAATCTCATAGTCATAGGAACATGTATAAGTCATGAAGAAAGCAATAGCAACATACTAAACGATCAAGTGCTAAGCTAACGGAATGGGTCAATTCAATCACATCATTCTCCTAATAATGTGATCCCGTTAATCAAATGACAACTCATGTCCATGGCTAGGAAACTTAACCATCTTCGATTAACGAGCTAGTCAAGTAGAGGCATACTAGTGACACTATGTTTGTCTATGTATTCACACATATATTATGTTTCCGGTTAATACAATTCTAGCATGAATAATAAACATTTATCATGATATGAGGAAATAAATAATAACTTCATTATTGCCTCTAGGGCATATTTCCTTCAGGTTCTTGATCTTCCGCACAAGGGTTGCGCCGACGCCTTTCCTAGAATTCCTTGGCATTCATCTCTGTCACAGTTTTGCTCCTAGGTTTTGGCCTGTGGGCAATAGTCTTCTTGTGCTGAGAAGGAGGAGGAACACTTGAGGAAGCAACCACAGTCTCAGAGGTACGATAGCGCTTTGAAGTTGAACGCCCGGGGTTGACACGCCGGACATGCTGCTTAGAGGGACCATCATCTGGAATCAAACACACGGACAGAAGAGACAACACGAAAGAAAGAGCATAAGCCACCAAACAAAACAACATGGATCAAAAATTGGCAGGAATATGATGGAAGTGGGCACCCAACGGTAGTACTATGATCAGTAAGCGGCAGTACCGCCATAGCGGTAGTACCGCTCCAAGGGGGCGGTAGTACTGCTCGAGACGGGGAAACGACGGTTCCCTACTGCCGTGGTCATATCCGGCACTACCGGTATGCCAAATTCAAAAATACTCCTACCAAATATCAATCCAAAAAGTCTAGTCGCCTTCTCCAACCTACTCAAGCCTTGATTTAGCCAAAAATCTAGAGATGCAACAACTATTGCCCCTAAAACACTAGATCTGAAATCTAGTCAAGAAGAGAAAGGGAACGGGGGAAATACCGGACGGGGTGGGGATCGACTCCACAGAAGGGAATGGAGAGGGACGGCCCGGAGACGGCGGCCCACCGGAGCCCTCCCGCGGCGAGTCGGTGTTGGGGAGATGAAGAGGAATGAGTGGGTTGTGAGAATGGGTATGGGGGAGAAGAGACCTCCCCCTGGCCCGACATAACCCCCTGGTCCCGCCCCGCAGCAGTAGTACCGCTCTGGGGTGGGCGGTAGTACAGCTTGTCAACACAAGCGGTAGTACTGCGCACCACCAGCGGTATTACCGCCCAGCAAAGACTCCAAAGACCGGACACAAAAAGGCTAAGCTCAAAAAGAAAGGAAAAACAAATGGCAAGAGGAGGGAACAAACAGAAAGCAACGGGAACACTAGCGAGAGGACAAGAAACACACACCTCTTCAAGAGAGGGCGGTGGCCGAGGCCACCTATGTTTGAGTCAAGAGGTATGGCGTCGCGAAGATTTTAACCTTGGGACCATGACCAAAACTCGTCTTTGAAGCACAAGTACCATAAAAATGGCTAATGTGAAAGACTTGATCAATTTATGCATAATGGGGGGAGGGAGAGTTCGTTGAGAGAACAACACTCCCCCTATGTCCATGCCTACACCTAAACAAGGCATCACGTAGAGTATGGTGGGGTGTGCAAAGGTTCAAGCCACATTTCTCGAATCAATTATATTTAGCTCATGCCTTAACTCGCGAAATCTTGCTTCATCCAAGGGCTTCGTGAAGATATCTGCAAGGTTATCATGGGTGTTGACATAGTTGAGCTCGATCTCCCCTCGCCTAATGTGATCCCGGATGAAATGATACCAGATCTCAATATGCTTTGTCTTGAAGTGTTCCACCGGGTTGAGAGAAATCTTGATGGCACTTTCATTGTCACACCAAAGAGGCACTTCATCACAAATTACACCATAATCCTTTAAAGTTTTCCTCATCCAAAGAAGTTGTGCACAACAACTACCGGCGGCCACATTTTCTGCTTCGGTTGAAGAGAGAGACACACAACTTTGCTTCTTAGAAGACCAACTCACCATTGGCACCCTCCGGATGTGGACTTCCTATCCACTTTGTCTCCCGCCCAATCAGAGTCCGAATAGCCTACAAGATCGAAGTTTGCTCCTCTCGGGTACCATAAGCCAAAGTTTGGTGTATGAGCCCAATATCGAAAGATTCGCTTGACCGCCACAAAGTGGCTTTCCTTAGGTGCCGCTTGAAACCGTGCACAAATTCCCACACTCAACATGATATCCGGTCTAGATGCACAAAGGTAAAGCAAGGAGCCAATCATGGAAATATACCTTTTGATCCACCGCTTTACCATTGGGATCTATGTCAAGTTGGCATTTGACGGGCATTGCAGTGGAAGCCGGCTTGACATCACTTAGCTTGAATCTCTTGAGCATGTCTTGAGTGTATTTGGCTTGGTTGATGAAGGTTCCTTCTCTTCTTTGCTTGACTTCGAACCCGAGAAAGAACTTCAATTCTCCCATTGAGGACATCTTGAACTTTGAGGTCATGAGAGCAACAAATTCCTCAATGAAAGCTTTGTTAGGGGAACCAAAAATAATATCATCAACATATAGCTGGAACATAAACAACTCCCCTTTGACCTTCTTAGTAAAAAGAGTGGGATCTATTTTCCCAATTTCAAACCCACAATCTTGTAGAACTCGGCAAGGTGGTCATACCTCACACGTGGGGCTTGTTTAAGGCCATAGAGTGCCTTATCGAGTTGGTACACATGCTCGGGGAAATAGGGATCCTCGAACTCGGGGGGTTGTTTGACATACACCAACTCATTAATAGGACCATTAAGAAAAGCACTCTTCACATCCATTTGTTGCAACTTAAAGTTATGATGAGAAGCATAAGCAATCAACATGCGAATGGATTCAAGGTGAGTAACGGGAGCAAAGGTTTCACCGTAGTCGATACCTTAGACTTGGGAGTAGCCTTGTGCTACCAATCGAGCCTTGTTGTAAATGATAATACCATGAGCATCTTGCTTGTTTTTGAATATCCACTTGGTTCCAATGACATTGTGGTTCCCCGATGGCCTAGGCACCAATCTCCACACCTTGTTGTGCTCGAAGTTGTTGAGTTCTTCATGCATGGCATTAAGCCAATCCAAATCTTTGAGCGCCTCATATACCTTTTGGGGTTCAACACAAGAGACAAACACGTGATGTTCACAATAGTTTGCCAATTGTCTATGAGTGCTTACCCCCTTTGTCATGAGATGGCCCTTGGTAGAGAGCTTGGATGCAGTCTTGGCGGCACGACGCTCCAATTCCTCCTCAGGAGTGAGTTGAGAAGCGGTTACTTGATCATCTTGAGCGTCGTCTTGAGCTTGTTCTTGATCTTGAGCTTGCTCTTGATCTTGAACTTGCTCGGAGGAGAGAACTTGACCTTGGGCATCACTTGGTGGTTCAACACCATCTTGAGGTTGATCTTGCCCTTGGTCTTGTTCATGAGGTTGAGGGCCTTCACTTTGTTCTTCGGAAGCGTGTGGGTCTTGGTTGGTGATGGTTCCACTTGAGTGGAACATTGTCCTTCTCCTTTGGCCACAAGGGGTTCCTCAATGGGTAGGATAAAACCAACATCCATTCTTCTTATGGCTTGGGGAGGAATTTCATCACCTACATCACAAGTACCACTTCGTTCCAATTGGGAGCCGTTATTCTCATCAAACTCCATGTTACACTTCTCCTCAATAAGTCCCGTGGACTTATTGAGGACACGGTAAGCATGAGAGTTTGTAGCATAACCAACAAATATGCCCTCATAAGCTCTAGCCTCAAATTTGGAGAAACGAACACCTTTCTTGAGAATGAAACACTTACACCCGAACACCCGGAAGTAATTTAGGTTGGGCTTGTTACCGGTGACTATCTCATAAGGAGTCTTGTTCAAGCCTTTGCGGAGATAGAGCCGATTGGATGCATGACACGCGGTGTTGATGGCTTCGGCCCAAAAGTTGTATGGAGACTTGAACTCCGCCATCATGGTTCTTGCCGGATTCATCAACATCCAGTTCTTCCTCTTTGCTACACCATTTAGTTGAGGGGTGTAAGGTGCGGAATATTGATGCTTGATCCCCTCATCACTAAGAAACTCATCCAAGGTGTATTTCTTGAACACGGTGTCGTTGTCACTTCTTACCATCAAGATCTTTGCATTGTGTTGGTGTTGGGCTTCATTTGCAAAGTCAATGCCGGTTTGTTGGGTCTCACTCTTCCTCTTGAATAAGTACACCGAAGTGTATCTTGATAATCATCCACAATCACCAAGCAATACTTTCTACCTACAAGACTATCAAAGGATGGAGGCCCGAAGAGATCCAAGTGAAGGAGCTCCAAAGGCCTCTTCGCAGTAAATGATAGTCGTGGGAGGGTGAGCCTTCTCATGTAGCTTTCCTTCGATACAAGCACTGCAAGCATGATCTTTAGCAAAAATAACATTTGTTAGTCCACGAACATGGTCCCCCTTGAGAAGACTTTGCAAAGATCTCATATTGACATGGGCTAAACGGCGGTGCCAAAGCCATCCCACATCAACTTTAGCCATTAGGCATGTCGCGGTCTTAGTGGGTCGCTCCGAGAAGTTAATCACATAGAGACCGTTCTCGACATGCCCAACAAAGGCTACTTTAAGAGTCTTGCTCCATAAGAGGGCCACAATATCAATATCAAAGAAAGTGGCAAAGCCCATGAGTGCAAGTTGACGAACGGACAGTAAATTGTATGCAAGGGAATCAACAAGCATGACTTTCTCGATCGTGAGATCATGAGAAATGACAACCTTGCCAAGTCCCAATACCTTAGAGGACGAGGCATCACCCCACTCGACATTGGTGGGCATAGATGGAATCATGTGTACGTCCACCACCAAGTCCTTGCTTCCGATCATATGATTTGTGGCTCCACTATCGAGCAACCATGATCCCCCACCGGAAGCAAACACCTACAAGAGATCAATGCTTGGTTTTAGGTACCCATTTTGTAATGGGTCCTTTGATGTTAGTAACAAGGGTCTTAGGAACCCAAATAGACCACTCAATGTACTCATAAGGAGAACCAACAAATTTAGCATAAACATGTCCATCACTAGCACGACATAGCACATAAGAAGGGTTAAAGTCGCCGGCTTTGTTGGAAGGGGTGGCATTGCCCTTCTTGACACCGCCACCCTTCACATTGTTCTTCTTCTCCTTAGAAGCACCCTCTCCCTCCTTCACAAAAGTTTGCTTGAGAGGAGGAGGTCATTTGGCGTTGTCATTCTTCTTCTTGTTCTTGGACTTGGGTGCAACCCCAATTCCTTCCTTGGCCACAACTTCCTTTTGATTGCTCAAAAGGTCGTTGAGGTTCTTCTCACCTTGTATGCATGATACGTCTCCAATGTATCTATAATTTATGAAGTATTCATGTTATTATATTATCTATTTTGGATGTTTATGGGCTTTACTAAACACTTTTATATTATTTTTGGGACTAACCTATTAACTGGAGGCCCAGCCCAAATTGCTCTTTTCTTGCCTATTTCAGTGTTTCAAAGAAAAGGAATATCAAACGGAGTTCAAACGGAATGAAACCTTCGAGAGAGTTATTTTTGGAACGGAAGCAATCCAGGAGACTTGGAGTAGATGTCAGGGAAGCTTCGAGGAAGCCACGAGGCAGGGAGGCGCGCCCCCACCCTCATGGCCCCCTCGTGGCCCCACTGACCGACTTCTTTCGCCTATATATGTCCATATGCCCTAAAAACATCGAGGGGCAGGATAGATCGGGAGTTCCGCCGCCGCAAGCCTCTGTAGCCACCAAAAACCAATCGGGACCCTGTTCTGGCACCCTGCCGGAGGGGGGATCCATCACCGGTGGCCATCTTCATCAACTCGGCGCTCTCCATGACGAGGAGGGAGTAGTTGACCCTCGGGGCCGAGGGTATGTACCAGTAGCTATGTGTTTGATCTCTCTCTCTCATGTTCTTGAGGTGATACGATCTTGATGTATCGCGAGCTTTGCTATTATAGTTGGATCTTATGATGTTTCTCCCCCTCTACTCTCTTATAATGGATTGAGTTTTCCCTTTGAAGTTATCTTATTGGATGGAGTCTTTAAGGATTTGAGAACACTTGATGTATGTCTTGCATGTGCTTATCTGTGGTGACAATGGGATATCACGTGATCTACTTGATGTATGTTTTGGTGATCAACTTGCGGGTTCCGTGACCTTGTTAACTTATGCATAGGGGTTGGCACACGTTTTCGTCTTGACTCTCCGGTAGAAACTTTGGGGCACTCTTTGAAGTTCTATGTGTTGTTTGAATAGATCAATATGAGACTGTTTGATGCATATAATCATACCCACGGATACTTGAGGTGACAGTGGAGTATCTAGGTGACATTAGGGTTTTGGTTGATTTGTGTCTTAAGGTGTTATTCTAGTATGAACTCTATGATAGATCGATCCAAAAGAATAACTTTGAGGTGGTTTCGTACCCTACAATAATCTCTTCGTTTGTTCTCCGCTATTAGTGACTTTGGGGTGACTCTTTGTTGCATGTTGAGGGACATTTATATGATCCAATTATGTTATTATTGTTGAGAGAACTTGCACTAGTGAAAGTATGAACCCTAGGCCTTGTTTCCTAGCATTGCAATACCGTTTATGCTCACTTTTATCATTAGTTACCTTGCTGTTTTTATAATTTCAGATTACAAATACCTATATCTACCATCCATATTGCACTTGTATCACCATCTCTTTGCCGAACTAGTGCACCTATACAATTTACTGTTGTATTGGGTGTGTTGGGGACACAAGAGACTCTTTGTTATTTGGTTGCAGGGTTGCTTGAGAGAGACCATCTTCATCCTACGCCTCCCACGGATTGATAAACCTTAGGTCACCCACTTGAGGGAAATTTTCTACTGTCCTACAAACCTCTGCATTTGGAGGCCCAACAACGTCTACAAGAAGAAGGTTGTGTAGTAGACATCAAGCAGTTTCTGGCGCCGTTGCCGGGGATGTGAGTGCTTGAAGGTATATCTTTAGATCTAGCAATCGAATCTTTTAGTTTCTTGTTTTATCACTAGTTTAGTTTATAAAAGAAAACTACAAAAATTGGAATTGAGGGTACCTCATATGCTTCATCTTTTTAATACCTTTCATGAAAATAAGGATTCCGATAATTGCGCTCAATTGCTAGAGGAAGAATGCATTAGAATGTTCGACACTAAATCTTTGAATTATGAGCATGATTGCAATGTTATTAGTATGAACTCTTTGAATATCCATAGTACTAACGATGATTGCCCTAGTCATGATGAAAATGTCTCTTATAAGCATGTCAACTTTTGTGGAGTGCATAGAGTTTGAAAGTACACACCAAATAGGGAAGATATATTTTGCAAGAGGCATAAGTATTTAGAAACTAAATGGTTGCAAGAGAGGCTAGATGTTTGTGCTGAAAATTTTAAAATTTCTTCGCCGTGCTTGTGAACTTTGCAATGAACATGGTCATTTAAATCTCCAATGCAAATTGTTTCATGATCGTATCGTGTCCAAAAATTGTGATGATTTGATTTCCCTTGCACATCATACTGAACTTAGTTTGCTTTTGGGTTATGAAGAAATGAAATGTATAACTAAGCATATTCCAGAATATAACCTTGAGAAATTCCTCGATATTGATCTAGAAGAATTTTTTATGTATTGCACGGTGAATTGCATTGAAAATCCTTATATTGCCAATTACATAAAGACAAGAAAACAAATGGAAGATGAAGAAAATACTAATGAAAGGGAAGAGACTTCCCAATTTCCTCCTATTATTTCTTATGATGAATCAGGTAACGAGGAGGAGCCTTCTATCCAACCAATCTCATCAATAAGGAGCTCAAAAAAGAGGGTTAAACCCACACATGATGTGAAGAAGAAAAAGGAAAGACGGAGGAGCAAAGGTAGAAAGGCATCCCTCCCAAATGATGTTGCTCCTATTACGAGAGTTACATACCCAAAACCACCACATTATGGGCTAGGGTAACAGATCGGTACCACATTTGAGGCAGGGCACACAAAACCACCAACAATGGGGCTAATCTGTAACGCGGAGCACTGACGCTGCGTTTTAGCCCAGAAAATAGTGAATTCGACAGGTGGGTCCCGCCTGTCGGGCTGATGTGGTGCGTGTTGACGGACGCCGTTAGACGGCGAGAGATGGCCGTTTCAGCGCGCCCGTTTAAGTGGCCCGCACCGGTCGGTGTTCGAACCAGACCAGCCAGTTCATCACTCTTGCTCTCCTCTCTCTCGACCCCGACCACCACCGGCACCGCCACTGTCAACTCGCCGCCTTTCGCTGCTCCGCCATGGTTTCTTGGAGCGACCAGTTCTCGAGCTCTTATTCAGACGACGAAGAAGTCACTAGCCAGGTATGCGTGTCTGCCTCTCGCCTCCCCCATGGATTAGGGTTCATCCCGCTAGGGTTAGGGTTCATCATTTGGGGATTTTTTTACCAGGTCATTGATTTGTGCAATTTGTGTGCTGGTTAGCTTCCTAGGACTATCTCTTGCTATGAATGGAGTGGCATTGCTCACGATCTATCGTCTCGTTGTCTGCATCAAGAACCTTGCGTCAGGCTTGTTGCATTTGAATCTGTGGACACAGGTAGAAGTTTTCTTGCGTGTGCTGAGGAGAAGGTATGTTGGTTAGTAGTGTAAGTAGATTAGCTTAGTTAGTTTATGATCCATTCACTTGTCAGTACTCCAATTTTGTGTATCAAAGATTTGTTCCTGGATAGATGTTGCTTCAGTACTCCAATCTTCTGTTGCTTCAGTTGATGTAATAGTTGTTGCCCATAATCTATGCATACAATCTTATAGATGGAAAAAATTATATATGCTGTTATAATTGTTTCTGCCCAGAATTTGTGCATACAATTTTGAGAATATATCTATTAATTAATGATGTAATATTTGATTTAGGCACCAATTGATGCATAGAATATAATTCAGTGGATAGAACTAAACTAAAATTCAGTGGATATAACTGAACTACAATTCAGTGGATAGAATTAAACTAAATTTCAGTGGATAGAACAAAAACTATAGATTGTGCACATTTGGGTGGAAAGAACTAAACTACAATTTCATACGGTATTATATAATTTGTGCACATTTCATACAATTTCTTATTGAGAACATATTTGTTTAATTGTAGGCAGAACTAAAGTGCAACTATCTCGAGTGGATAGACCCAGAGTGGTCAGTGGCTATGCAGTTCACCCTCACTGAATTGTGGAGCATGTATGACAAAGATATCAAGGACAGGCTGAAAGAAAATGTTGAGCTTGCTGAAAGAAATTTCAAACTAGTTGGAGAAAAGAGGAAGATGGAGGAAGATCTGAGGTTTTTCAAACTGGTCTTTGCTAAATTTGTTGCTGACAAGGAGGATGCTATCACAGAGTTGGGCAATGCTAGGTTGGCTCTAAGTGATCTCAAAGAGGAGATGGAGAAGAAGAAGCTGGCAGACCATGGTTGTACCAATCTTCATTAGGTACTTAGGGAAAAGGCAGAGAAAGAGAGGGACCAGCTAGTGGTAGAGACAGACTAAGTTGTGACAGAGAGGGACCAACTGAAACAAGAGAAGAAAAAACTGGAGTACATGATTGCAGATCTGCTCAAACAGAAACATGGGTACAAGGACAAGATCAAGAAGTTGAAGGAGACATGTGATGATTTTTAAGTATGTATTGTGGTGTGGATTAGGGTAGCACTGCAGTTGATATGAATGTGCTCTTATGCACTTAATAAGTTGTAATGCTTTATGTATCTTTATGTCCAAGACTTGTGTTGTGTACTCTGAAGACTTGTGTTGTGTACTCCCAAGAACTAATGCCCAAATTATTATCATTGCATCTTTGGATCAATGTCCTACTTATTAATGTATTTTGTTTGTATCAAATGAAATGCTTGTAGTTGTTTTGCCATAATATATGCACAAAACATATATTATAAATGTTTGTGGTTGTTTTGCCATAATATTTGCAGATAACATATATTCTAAATGTTTGTGGTTGTTTTGCCATAATATTTGCACAAAACATATATTCTAAATGTTTGTGGTTGTTTTGCCATGATCTGTTACCATTTACTTTGCACAGAACATATTTTGCACAGATCTTTTTTGCTCAAAATTTATTTTGCACACAACATATATTTGCACAGAACATATATTTGCACAGAATTTTAATAGCAGGAGATAAACATAGATAACTTCAAAGTGCCATACATAGGTTCATAATGCCATACATAGGTTTTAACAAACATAGGTTCTGAGTGCCATACATAGGTTCATAATGTCATAAATAAAGTGATGTAATGCCTGATTTAGCACACATGCACTTGCATACAGACTTCAAATTTGAGCATTTAGTAGTTCCCACTGGCATAGAAGTACCCCTCCATCCTCTTGCTCATGTACTTTGTCCTCTTTGGCCTACTGCCTTCAGGCTGGCTAGTAGAAGCTTCTGCAGAACTTCTTGGAGGCTTAAACCTTTTTGCACCCCTTCCAGCAGCAGTGGAAGATCTTGCACCTCTCCCAGTAGTAGGAGAAGAACTAGCACCCCTTCCAGGAGTAGTAGAATACCTTGCTCCTCTTCCAGCAGCAGCAGATGAACTAGCACCCCTTCCAGCAGCAGGAGATGAGGCTGCACCCCTTCCAGCAGCACCAGTAGTCTTTGCACCTCTTGCAGCAGCAGGAGAGGAGTTTGTAGTAGATGATGGTGGTGCACCCCTAACACTTCCAGTAGCTGATGAAGCTGCAGAATGGTGCCATTCAGGTATAGTCCTGTTTTCTTGTAATTAAAAAATTAAACAACTTTATAATGATCAGTCAATAGAAATGAACACTCAAGTAATTTCAAAATGAAAATACCATGTGCTTGTTCCTCCTGATTTGCAGATCAGGCCTCAATGGCTTTGGACAACTTGTGTACTTGTGTCCTTGCAGCTTGCAGTTCCCACATGTTATAGTAGCCATCCTAGATGTATGCTTTGCTTGAGGTGGCTCAAACTTTCCTTTTTTTCCCTTTCTCTTCTGCTGGCCCCTTCTTGTCTTGTTTGAATTGTGGTGGTTCAATGTCAGGTGTTGGAGTTTTCACCCAGCTATCTGGACCAGGAACAGGGTAAATTACTGGCTTATATGCCTCCAAGTACATAGATTTCTTGAAAAACACATTGATATGATCCTCTGGCAGCTGTTTAGACCTATAGATGGCAGAACAAGCATGGTTGCAAGGAACTCCAGTGATTTCCCATTTCTTGCACCCACATATTTGTAGGTTTGTGTCAATACCATAGGTCTTGTCTCCACTAGTGACCTGGAAAAGTCCTTGGCCAGCTATTAGTGCTTTGAAATCCCTTGCATACTTCTTGTTCACCTCCAACATCTCTGCATAGGTTGGTGCAATCTCCCATCTAGCACATTTTCCACCCTCTCTCTTCTGGTGGAACCTCACTAGAAACTTGTCCTTGATCCCATTGATCATTGTGACAATTGGCTTGTTCCTTACATCTAGAATGTACTTATTAAAAACTTCACTTAAGTTATTCACCACCAAATCAGTTTTGCAATTAGTGTCCATTGCATGCTTAGACCAAGCTTTACGAGGAATTCTTGACATCCACTCCCAAGCAGCAGTGCACTCAGCCTTCATGCTTTCCATAGCCAAATTAAAGTCACTAGTCGCCAACCCGTGCATTCGCACGGGCGTGATTATAATTAGTATAATGGTAGCATTCAAGAAATTAAAGGGAACCACAAACATAAATCACCATACATATGAACTATAATAATGGAATGTTGGTCAAAACTACATCCACATTTCATTAATTGGTTAAACAATCGCGAGAAAGAAAAAGTCTATTTCTTTTGTTCCAAATATATATATATGTATATATATATATATAGAGAGAGAGAGAGAGTAATAAGTGATAATCTTTGCACCATACATCCCACACTTCAAATTTGCATGGAACCAAGTCACATAGAGATCCTCCATGATTTAATGGATATGGAGCCCCAAGAGGCAATAGTACAAATAACAAATAGAAGAAAGGGCATGAAAAAACATCTCTATATACCATTAAGATTAGATTACATTATTACCACCATAGGATCTACCCAAATTTGGTACACTCAGGAGCAATATAAATTAAAAGAAGATAATGTGTAGGTCTACATTAAATGCAGGTGAAAACAGGATAGAGGATAGTGTCCTTGGCCTTTGGTGTTATAAAGAAACACACAAAAAGTTTATTTTTAATCCCTTTGACCTACTCCCTCCTATTATATTGTGGGACGGAGGGAGCACTACAAAAAAAAGACACATCCGTGACATTTTGGGCCGAACGAAATTTTTTTGTGGCATACATATGACACTTCTATGACGATAATGTGACAAAACCCGGTATCATCATAGATGTGGTGGGCTCCTACTTCTATGACAAAAAGTCATGACAGAAAATGGGCTTTTCGTCACAGGCGGGCGGAGATGCAGCTGCATGACATTCTTTGGGCCGTCCATGACGGAAAAAACCGTGGTAGAAGCGAGGGGGAGGAAAATTTCGGGGAGTTCCCGGTTACGGTGGGAGGTCGAGGGCCGAGCGATGCACGTTTCTCTCGTACACGTACGCGCGTGTGTGCGAGGCGTTGGCTCTAACTGAACCCGAGCGAGGCGTTGGGTTCTAACTGAACCCGAGTGATTGCACTGCAGGCTATGCGTTACTGAACCCGAGCGATCGATCGATGGTTGTTAACTGAACCCGACCGAGCGATTGCTTCGCTACTGCTGCTAACTGAAGCCGATCGATGCTGCCTCTTGGATGAACAGTGAGTGTTGCGGGGGGGTTTCGATGACCAGTGAGTGCTGGCGTTGCCTCTGGATGAACAGGACCCCGTGGTGTGGTGGAGGGCTGGATGAACAGTATAGACGGTGGAGGGGTGCCCGTGGAGGGGTGGTTGAACAGGACCCCGTGGTGTGGAGGGCTGGATGAACAGTAGACGGTGGAGGGCTGGTTGAACAGTAGCCGGTGGACTAGCGCGCGGTGGAGGCTGGATGAACAGGAGCCCGTGGAGGTTGGAGGAGGTCGACGGTAGCCCGTGGAGACTGGAGGAGGTCGATGGTGGAGATGAACAATATCCCGTGGAGTCCCATTTTGCGGTACGCCACACCCCTCCCGATGAACAGGACCCCCGTTACGACCGTAGGAGGTCCGTTTCATCCGTTTTGCGGTACGCCACACCCCTCCCGATCAACAGGACCCCCGTTTCGACCGTAGGAGGTCCGTTTAAATCCGTTTTGATGGCACGCCACACCCCTCCCAATCAACAGGACCCCCGTTTTGACCGTAGGAGGTCTGTTTCCTCCGTTTTGCGGTACGCCACACCCCTCCCGATCAACAGGACCCTCGTTTCGACCGTAGGAGGTCCATTTCCTCCCTTTTGCGGTACGCCACACCCCTCCTGATCAACAGGACCCCGTTTCAAACGTGGGCGGTCGAACACAAGGCCGTTTCCTCCGTTGTGCGGTACGCTAGGCCTCGTTTCCATCGCCTGTTCCGTCCAAGCCGGTTGGCTCCCACGCGTACCGTTGCCTCCCGATGAACAAGACGCATTCCGTTGCCTCCCCATGAACACGACGCATTCCGTTGCCTCCCCATGAACACGAAGACGACGCTGTTTCTCCGTTCCGACCCAGCCATGTACACGAGCCCTCGCCCGTGCGTATCGCGGCGTGGGCGTTCGAGACCCCGCCCGTATGTACACATACGTGGCCGTATTCCTTTCTTGCACCACGGCGTATGACGTGCGTGTACATGCTACGTGCGGCGCCTCTACTATGACACGTCGCGGCGCCTCTATATCGACCATATATATGCATTACACGTTCGCGACCAGAATGACAACGCTACGTACGCTTCGACCAGGTGGTCCCGACTGTCAGGCACTTCCTTGCCTACGAAGATGTAGCTGGTGGGTCCCAGCAGTCAGGAGAGTGAATCGTTTGTTTGTTTTTTTTTCAGACGCACTTCCTTGTGTGCGAAGATGTAGCTGGTGCGTCCCAGTAGTCAGGGGGGAAACATTTTTTTCACGAAATACGGTGGCCCGTCCGGTGGGTCCCTGCTGTCAGGTGGAGGAATAATTATTTTGCGCGTAATAAGGAGGCACTTCCTTGCGGCCGCTGTGGACCCGGTGTCGACCTCTCCACGCACAGTACTCTTCCGATGGAAGTCAGTCGTTGACCACATTGACCACGCCGCGCCAAGAGCACCACGGCGGTGGACGACGGCGAGGCCTAGGAAGGGGACGACGCGGAGCCGGGGAAGACGCAGCAGTGGATGCCCACGCGAAGAGGAGTACGAGGGTGAGGCTGCCGTCGCCGCAGAATAACAGGGGGTGTGGGTGAGTAGAGGGATGGCACAGCGGTGGTGGGAGTAGGGGGCGGTGAGGCCTCCGCGGCATCACAGCCGGCCACGGGAGGCAGGAGCATGCAGCACGACCGGCGCTGCTTTGGGCGGCTGGAGCACGAAGACCAGAGGTTGAAGAAGCACTACGGCCGTTGGATGAACATCATACGGTCACTGGAGCTAGAATCAATCATATTGACTAAGTTGAAAAAGCCCTCCGTCCCCGTAAACTTAGTAGGCCCACAAGTCAGCCTCCCACCAAGGTGAGTCCTAGCTAGCAGGGGGAGTATTCATTTTTTTTGTGCGTAATAAGGAGGCATTTCCGGTGGGTCCGAGCTGACAATGGGGAACGTTTTTTCGCGAAATCTGAGACCCTTCCGGTGGGTCCCGGCTATCGGTGGAGGAATCATTATTTTGCGTAATAAGGAGGCATTTTCTGTGTGGGCCCCTCTTGTCGACCTCTTCCGATGGCTGTTGTTTGTTGACCATGTTGACCTCGCCACGCCGAGAGGACAAACGCTGTGGACGAGGGCGAGGCCAGGAAGAGAACCACCCGAGCCGAAGCCACCGCAGCGGATGCGCGACGCCGAGGGAGGAGAACGAGCGCCGATCGGGTCGGCGGGTGAGGCCGACGTCGCCGGAAAATAACAGGATGTGTGGGTGGTTAGAGGGATGGCTGGCGGCAAAGACCCAGCCACGGGAGGAGGGAGCGAGCAGTCCGTCGGCGCTGGTTTGGGCGGCCGGAGCGGGAAGATCGAGATTGAAGAAGACGGCGGCCGTTGGATGGACATCCAACGATTCTTCTTGTGTGTTGACTAAGTTGACAAAGCCTTGCGTCTGCGTCAAAAAAATTAGGACAGCGTCATCGTCAACCTAGTATGCCCAGAAGTCAGACTCCAAATCTGTGAAAAACAGCATACAGCCCATTAGCCATTATCTTCAATAATTTACAACCCATTTGCTAATTCTTAAGGATATTTGAAGCCCATATTCTTTTTATTAGCATTACAGACCATATATTCTGGGCACTGCTAAAAATTCAACGAAATTTTGCATATTTCGAGTCACGTTAGAAATAATTTTCAAAAAATTATATCAAAATAAAATTCAGAAAACAATTCTCCGCAAAAAAAAAAAGAATCAAATTTAGGATCTTAACTAGCAAGATGCTCGTTCGTTGCACGGAACATGAAGATGCATTTGTATGAGTAGTTTATCTTGTGGGAGAAAAGATGATATTTTAATGTAATTGCCAGTTGGCTTTGGTTTTTATAAGAGTAGAGAGTAGAAATCACGAAAATGGTATTTTAATGCAATTGCGGTTGGCTTTGGTTTAAAATTTACAGCCCATTTCTTACAACTTATAGCTAGAGAAATCCTGAAAAAATGATATTTTAATGCAATTGCGGTTGGCTTTTGTTTAAAATTTACAGCCCATTTCTTACAACTTATAGCCCGTTTTACTGGGAAGCCCATTTCTTACTACTTACATCCCTCCTCGTCTTGAAAGACTTGCAGCCCAGCAGGGCTGAGAAAAGCAAGTAGGCCTCGGATTTGGTATTCTCCAAAAAAAAAGAACTGGCTAGCCAATTTCAGAAAGAAAAAATATATCAACTGGGCTCGTCATGTGCTTAATAAAAGCGTGGCGTGTGCTAGGCAGACCATGACCCCGCTGCAATGTGATTGAGCTCCGTCTCTGGCCCGAAAAACAAGCTGGCGAGCTGCTGGGTCCCCGGTGTTATCCGCTTGTTGTGTAATTTTCTCGTTTATTGACTACATTGACAATGGCGTGGAACCTAGTTGTCAAACAATTAGGAGGAAGTATTTTTTGGCTTGTAATAATGAGGCACACCTTGCGAAATGCAATGACCCTGGTGGGTCCCTACTGTCAGCCTCCTCCACGTACAGCCATCTCCTGATTCCTCTTGGTTGTTGACCATGTTGACAACTCAGACGGCGGCGGGCACAGCGAGCTAACCAAGGCAGAGAACGACGGCAAGGCCTCGGAAGGGAATGAACAGCAGCCATGGAAGATGCGACAGTGTAGTGGCAGGCGGAGGGGAGTACGAGGGCAGCAACATGCAAGTCAAGCATACAAATGGTACAAAAAGCCCAAGGATTAATTGTTCATCAAATTTTAGACAAAACCCAGATTGAACATGACGGTAACATCTAACCCAACCACTCTTTTTGCAGTCACAAACAAATGGATCGGTTCGATCCATAAAATCAACGATTCTGTGCAAAAAATTTATTTCAGGATGTCTACAACTTATTGTAAATATAAGCCGATCACCTTTAGAAGCCCATTTGTCCACCTGAAACTTCTTTTTTTGCTGTTCAACATGTTCGTCCGTGAGAATTCTCTTGCTGTAAAAATTAAGCCTCATGGACAATAGTAACCTCGCGTTCAACAGGAAGAATGTGACAAAGCTTACATTTGCACAGTTGGATGCATATCGTCCCATCGTTATCGTCCTCAAATGAATGTCATGAGAACTGAGAAAATCCTTGTGCTTATTACGCCAATGATTGGTTATATGTTTTTCTCCATGTGGTTCTCCCTAAGTAGACATGAAGATTGAAAACAGTTAAGGTCTGAAAAAAGAGTATGTCGAAAGAACGACAACTGAACAGTTAATTATAGTACAATATATACAGGCTTTCAATGTGCATGAAATCATCACCTCTATGTATAAATTCTCCAATAATTATGTCCAGATCAAAACTATACATTCTGATATATATATATGATCTTGACAGAATCCAGCAGCATTGATAAGCTATCAATGGATGAACTCTTCATTGAGCATATAACATAATATTAGTACCCAAAGTGTACTCCAAGTGATATAAAACTTATGCGCACAAATGAAAAATGCAGCATATGATTACAAATGTGTAGATGAAAATATACGGTACCTGAAAAAGTGAGGAGCCAAACACCAACTCCTTGTGATTATTAAACGGGTCATGAATTACACCCAAGGTCTCGGTTTGGTGGCGAGAGGCGGCGATTATTTACGAAGGTGTATAACAACTATGAAGGAGCAACCTTTCAAGTGAAGGGCATCTTCGATGATGAGCTGTTGTCCTTTAAAGCAAATTCCAATGCTTTTAAGGAGGCGACTTTATTTGGAGACAAGCGATACCAATTTCTATTCCCAAAACAATCAGCAAAGCGCTCGAGGCGAGGCTGGAGTGGATGATGTTATGCTTGATGAGGCCTCCGACGGATAAACCACCACAAGCGAAAGTTTTTTAGCGGTGGGAGTCGAAGCATTTGTACGGATCGTCTGGTAGATGGCACCGGGCGAAGGTGGCGGTGTGGAGAGAGGAGGAAAACCGCGAGATGGACAACGGTGGTGTGGGCATGAATTCTTGGTATGTTCGTGGTATGAAACTTTCGTGGTAATGGTAGAACTCAAACTGCTGGAGTTCTCCGAATTCGAGGATGTCGATAGCGTCCACCTTGCCGGGTATGGACAGCAGGTAGCTTGTCGGGATGCAGAGGCATTGAACGGGGCCCTACTGGTGAGAAGACACGATGGCTCTGATGAGATTAAATTCAGGAAGGACAGATATCTGACGACAGTCGAGATTGAGGGGCGCGGTGCGCCATAGAGGGCGCCACCGAGTTGAGATGACTTGTGTGCGGCAGCAATCCTTGGTGGGGAGAAGCGAGATGATCTCCTCAAGGATGACGCCCAAGAGATCGCTGATGCGGTCCACCGGAGATTCTACCGGTTCCTCAGATCCGGGTGGATGGGGGGGGGGGGCTCGCCGCTTCTCCCTGCGCTACCGGGTGCAGGATCTACAACCGGCGTCGCCGCTGGCGGGAGCCTCATCTTCTTGGCATTGGGGCCAGCCGACTCCATTTTCCTTGTGGGCGTCGCTCTGAGCTCACGGGTTCGAGCAGAGTAGCCAGAGACAAGCCTAGTGGCAGTGCGAGTGGGGAAGAAGGAGGGCTGGGGATTTCTGTAGGAGTGGAAGAAGAGGAGCAAGCCTTTTCTGTACGAGTGAGGAAGAAGGTGAGCGGGGTTTTCTCGATGAGTGAGGAAGATTGGGGAGTGGGGGGAATTGGGTGGGGAGACGGAAGCAGGAGAGCGAGTTGTTCGTGTTTATAAGGCCCGCTGCACTAACTACTCGCTTTTTTCCCAAGAACTGCTCTCTTCTTTTGCGTTGCTGCATTGGAGCTGTCGCATGGGCTTGGCTGACTGGCCATGCATGCAGGATGCATGTGCCCGCCGGCCACTGCATGCGCTTGGTTTGTTACTAGGCCTATTTAATAGGGTGGTTATGGAGTAAATTAAGGAGATTTATTTTCTCTTTGTGCATCCGCCAAATTAGAGGATGCGGTACTGGATGCACACACTCACATTAAACTAACATTCAGAAGAACAAAAGTTCAGCATGTCTATGCATCTCAATGATTCACCATACTATAACCAATATACAAAGTTGTGAGAAGGTGCAGAAATAAAGAAAATCGGTCGATGCTTCTCTGAGCAAAGGGCCTCCCTGCGCACGCATTAATTTCCAGGGCATGCTTGTTTCTTCTCAATGTTGCGAGCACTTTGAGCATGTTGGCAACTCCACATTAGCTACCTGCCTCATCTTGCAATTGATCTTTGACACATGTGCTGCAAACACATGAGGCAATAGAGATGACTCAACATGGGTCCATATTGTGCTGTTCCCCTTATATCATATTCATTGTCCTGAATCTGAAAAGATAGGAAAACAATAGCTATACTTAAACGGTGTTGCGAAACAGTAGCACATATCAATAGCTCGGCATGACAAAACACGATCATCTGGACGAAGGGGATAATGACCTGCCTGAGGAAGATTACATATAATTTCATAAGTCCTTGGTTGATTTCCACCTTCGGCTGCCTTTGCTTGTTTGCTCCTCCACACATGACAGGATCGTTCCACTTTGCATTCAGCAAGTCAACGTACGAATAAGCTAATTTCATCTTGCGGTGGTCATTGTACCTAGTTACGAATGTAGGAATACCTGGAGCACCATGAGGCTAGCTGACAGCAGGTAGATGCAGCCATATAAATTTTGTGCGGTGCTACCAAAATTGAGCTTTGTATCCCTTCCCGTTATGAGAATTCTTCTTGAAGTTGGTAGAATGTGACGGCTTGTTCTTTGCATCAAACATGCCTTTCCCTTGAGATTTGTTCTTGTTGTTTTGGGGCTGGTTGGGCTGGAAGTTCTTCTCGTGTACCATGTGGGCACTAGAAGCTCCCTCAGCGACCCGATCACGTGTGTCTTTTGCTCTCGCCTTCTCCTCAAAATCAAGAGTGCTAATGAGATCCAAAACAGAAAACTCATGTCTCTTGTTTTTCAGAGAAGTAGCAAAATCGCTCTACGAAGGTGGAAGCTTGGCAATGATGGTCCCAGCAACAAATTTTTCCGGCAACACACACTTAAAGTACTCAAGTTCCTTAGAGAGTGACTGTATCTCATGAGTCTGCTGAACAACAGAGAACTCATCAGTCATCTTGTAGTCACAGAATTGCTCCATAACGTGCAACTTCGTTGCTGCCACCGAGGGCCCAAACGTGGCCTCAAGCGCAGCCCACATGTCTTTGCCGCTGTCAAACGACATATATGAATCCACAATGGAATCGTCAAGAACACTCAGCAGGGCAGATTTGAAGAGGGTATCCATGTTCTGAAAAGCTTCCAGCTGTGTAGGATTAAGATCACCCTCAGGCTTACCCTTAGTGGCGTCATAGCAGTACATGATCTGAAACCAATATACTGCTCTTGTGCGCCACCTTTTATATTGCACCCCCTTAAAAGTAGGCGGCTTCAAAAATGCAGCAAAACCACTCAGAGTAAATTGCCTGTGATCAGGTTTTTGGATTGGATTGTTGAATATATGAGCAATTTAGTATGAGATATAATCTGAAACAACAGTAAATAGATCATGACGACAATTGCAAACATCAAAGTAATGATGCGGACTAAACCAGGAGGACAGAATCACATACTGTACAGCCGGAGCAGAACCGATGTGGTTGATGTTGTCACTCATGTTGTTGATGAAGAGGTTACCGAGGTCGGGGAAGAAGGTTGTCTTTGAGGAAGTCGTCATTGGCAGCGATCCACGAGTGTGCTCCCCAAAACCTGATCGCCCCTCTCCGTCTGAGGATCACGAAAGGCGGGGTTCGAAGGACTGATGTCCCTTCTCGCGGTGCACGCCGGAAGGAGGGCTGGAGAAGAATTGCGTGGCGGTGCTAAGATCTGGAACGGTGCGAAACCATATGATATAGCGGCGGCTAGGGTAGAGCATGTCAGGTCGGTCATGCGAGTATAATAGTAGGCCTTTGGCCCCCAAACCCCACGTCCAAGTCAATAACAGCTAAAAAAAAGTCAATAATAGCTCCACTAAGGTTTGTCTCAAAAAACGGAGTAATTAAGGCGTCCATTAGTCCCTTTAGTATAAATAAAATATCATTAATAATGGCCCCACCTTTTGTATCACAAAGTATGTTGGAGTACAACCGGCTACACGTTTACAATCGCTTCTCTTCTCTCTCCTCTTCTCTCTCCTTCAACTAAGCACAAATACTATATTTAAATCCTTATAGCCTTCTTATGTCATCTAATTGTAGTACTTGCTCTAAAGTTACTATCCATTGTGTTGTCTGAAATGCCCGGCGTGCGTGACGGTGCCCTCGGTCATGTGCCCGCTTCAACGACGGAAGAAGTAAGAGTTCGCGTCATACGACTTGCCATCAATGTGGAGCGGCGGGCTCATTGCCGCCCGGGCAGGAAGCCTTGAGGGAGGGAGGGTTTTGTTGGGCCAAGAAGGTGAGAAGCCAACTTGGGATCGGTCAGACGGGGAAATATCATGTACTCCCATACTGCATATGACACTAGTCTAGTATGTTACTACTCCCTCCTTTCCGGTTTATAGAGATGTTTAGAGTAACATAGTAATATGTTACATTACAAGTTACTCCCCACTATGACCAGCCTTGGCCTCTCGGTGCTCCACCATGTATAGGTGCTAAGCCTGCCACGTAGGCATAAAATATGATGTGGCACCAATAAACTAAGCACCTATGCATTGAAGACTTGAGTTATTAAGCCATTTAATGCACTTAGCACCTCATCTAAAGAGCATTAATAGTATAGCCAGCTTCTGGCTATAAGCGAGTGCCATGTCATCTACAGCCCATCTTATAGTCAACATGTACAATAGTAGATCAAAAGAGTGTACTACTACTTTTTTGTTCTGTGGCCCACCTTTCATTCTCACAAAGTGCCTAGGAGCATGTGCTAGAGCTGGCTCTTCACGAAGAGCCCGCTTACCTTCTCTCTCCTCTTCTCTTTCCTCCAACCTAGCAGAAATATACTATAGTTTATTCCTTATAGCCCGCCGACTCAGCTCTATTGTACTTGCTCTAAGCACATCTAAGCACTTACTAGCACCCCCTTGACCGTGGACCTTGACGGTGTACGTCACCTTGTGTCTCATAATTTTCCTCGTCATCATCTGAGTCCTAGAAGATCTCACCCACATCATCATTAGCATGCAGTCGCCTTGATAGACAACGTGCGCGGAAGGAGTAGAGGCAACTGGGGACGCACCACCACCACGTCGTGGGCACTCCATATGTGCTGGTGTGCGTGCAACATGCGTGTTTTTCCATCGGTGCTAGCTCTAAGGCCGAGGCTGCGGTCGTCCTCGTCTCCAACTAGTAGTTGAGCAACGACGGCAAAGAGGTGCTGCAAGAGATGCGTATCGCCCGTTCGCGGCGAAGCCGCCGTAGCAACCGAGCTGGACGTCGCCGCGGATGGCGCACGCCTCCGTGCAGCCGAGTGTGTGCGCATGCATGTGTTATTCACGTGCATTCTGCGGCCGAGCGTGTGTGCATGCATGTCTTGTGTACGTGCGTTGTGTGCTCCATCTTTGTCAGGCGTATGTGCATGAGTTGGATCGGATGGAGTTAGTGTGTTGGCTTGTGTACATGCGTGGCTGCATGCGTCATGTACATGCGTGGCTTGTTGCGTGGTTATCAATAATTCAATATAAACTACTCCCTCCGTTCCTAAATATAAGTCTTTCTAGCCATTTCAAATAGACTACAACATACGGATGTATGTAGACATATTTTAGAGTGTAGATTCACTCATTTTGTTTCGTATGTAGTCCCTTATTGAAATATCTAAAAAGACTTATATTTGGGAACAGAGGGAGTATAAAACATCTTCAACTTAGCATCCTGATGTACCGTTTCTAGTGGTTAGCGAAAAGTTCATGTTCTTTTAGTTGTTTATAGGTGGGCGGCGGCAAAAAGCAGGGGAAACGCACAAGGTTCCTTGGAGACGGCTCCACCGCGAGGTTCCTTGCTCCTCCTCGGTCGTCGGGAATCTATGCTCTTCAACTTTTTTCTTTTACGTGAGCTTTGTTCATCTTTTTCCCAACAAGCGAGACATCTAGCATCAAGGTGCACGTGTCATGCAAGAAAATGGAGATAATCAGATAAGCAGTGCGTAAGTGAGTCGTGCGGGGAGCGGGGAAACCCTTTTCGTAAGTGAGTCGTGCGCACTCGATGGCACCTACGCAATATTTTTTCTCCTCGATGGCACGTGAATAGTGCACATACTCAACGACGGAGCACGGGATGGTAGCAATGACATGGTCAGCCCTTTTTTGGAGAGAGTGCGTACTACTAGTAAATAACTTTGATGTGTCCCGTCAACTCGCAGAACAACGTGAAGCTTGATTACGCCATCTCCCTCGCCAACGCAGCGTGCGGTGGCTCGCATGACCTGAGGAGAAACTTTTGCTTACAAGCGGTGGACGTGCAGCAGTTCATTTGGTGTCAGATTGCCAGAAGCACTACTGTAGAACCATCGACTTCTGGAAGAGGCGAAGAGCCAAGCGCAAGGTCACCTACTAACCTTAGGCTAGGCGTAGTGGGAGTAACATAAGTAGTGTTACCTCCTTTTTTTATTCTAGAAACAACCACACACGAATATCAAGGTGCTGGTTACGTAGAACAAATTTCCTGCGATCGTGCTCAGCCCTCCTCTATCTCTCTTCTCAGCCCGGCCCGGACGTGCGGAGCCCATCGTCTGTTTGCTCACATGCGGCCCCACATGTTAGTGAAAATGCAAGAGGACCCACTGAACCTGGACATCTTTTACCTCGACGTGCTGGTGATGAAAAACAAATCCAATAAAGATCTTCGGTGGCCTCTTTTGAAGTTACTCAAGAGTAGTAAGATTCTATTTACAGTTTAACCCAAGATGCACATCTCATGGCTTCAACTACCACTCTATTTTCTTTCATGACACGACACGGATCTTTGGATGTCCCATGTGTCGGCAAAAGGAGGAAGAACCCGACCAAATCTTCGGTTGTGCTCTCGGATTAGACTAGTTGTGCTAACTTAAAATTTTTATTGTGTACTCCCTCCGTTCCAAAATACTTCACTTCCATTTGTCCAAAAATGGATGTACCTATATACTAAAACATGTCTAGATACATATATATTTTGACAAATAGAAGGCATGTATTGTGCAACGAAGGGAGTAGAATGGATGCAAGTTTTTGTATTGCGAAGAAGAGTACATCCATATATTGATAGAGCATTGGAGTTGGCCTTACAAGTGGGACCGCAGTTGAGGAAACCGACTATCGGCAAACCACCACCTCGCCCGCCGCGCGATTGCTGAGTTAGAGAAACGATGAGGTTGAAGAGATTGCTCTAGCACGGACTCCAAGAAATAAGGTGTCAAATGGAAATCGTGCTGGTGGCGTGTGCCGTACTCCTGGACGTGAATGCTTGTTCTGGCCCATGCCACCCTACTACTCCTACTACTTACTATGTAGTACTAGTATCGAGGATTCAAGGTGTTGGTTACGTAGTACAATATGGCTCTGATAAAAACACCCGCATACGACGCGAAGCATGTGAAGCTAGTACAAACAGTGTACTACTTCCTCCGTTCCTAAATATAAGTCTTTGTAGAGATTTCACTAGGTGGGCTACATACAGAGCAAAGTGAATGAATCTACACTTAATATGCATCTATATACATCCGTATATGGTTCATAGTGAAATCTCTACAAAGACTTACATTTAGGAACGAAGGGAGTACTATTGTTGATAGGCCTCATCCGATAACCTATTGCAATGCATGTACAATTATGGAGGAGGGAGAGGAAGAGCGTGCGACAGCAGTTCCAAATCGAGAGGGAAAGGCAAAGAGCCGGTGGACGGTTGCCAGTTTGCCACAGTTCACGAAGGGGTGCCCCGGCCTACACGTCGGTTCGGAAATACTCCTACTACTCGCCGTCGTCTTACTGATATGTTGGAACGGGACCACATGTCAACGAAACGTGGTGTGTAATTTCTCGTGCAAAATGCGATCTGGCCGCGTTGGCCCGAGGTGCCGCATTAGTTTTTTTTTAAGTTTGCCGCATTAGTTATCAACCTTTATTTTTTTAACATGCAATCTGAATGGATAGCTCCTATGGTCATCACACGTGAGCGGATATAGTGATGGTTGATTCGAGAGCAACTTATTACCGTGGGAATATGGGAGTACCGGTGATTCAAGGAACATAGAAATGATGGTTGCTTCGTCCAGAGCAACTTCTTGTGGCGAAGGTGGGGCTCTGTGATTTATTTGCCTTCGGTAGTCATTACTACTGTGATTACAGCGACCGGGTGAATCTTTCCACTGAAGTTGTGTTGTGCACTCAATATTGCTGCATGGCGGGTGGAGCAGGATGAAGGATGTCCAACATGTCGGTGAAACAAAGTTGAATTGTTTACGGCATTGCTATCAATCCTTCAGGATTTGTTTATATGTACGCATAATTTTGATGAAATTGTACTTGTGATGCTATGAAGGTTTCAACCGGTTCCGCAGGAAAAAAAGGTTTCAACTTGGGATACATGTGTCTTGCCTGGAGATTATCTCGTTACAACATTCCATCAAATACAAATGAAACTACCATGGCTAATGCATCTCAATGGTTCACAGATCAGCGCCAATATTCACATCTGGCTGAAGACAAAGTTGTGAGAAGGTGTACAAATAAAGAAAAAATATATAATTGATCGATGTTGTTCCTAGCCATGGCTCCATTTCCTTGGCACAGTGTTCATTGCTTGGCAGCTAGTTTCACCCAGCTCTGGAGCCAAAAAAAGGTGTATGAAGGACACCACAATCCGATCATCTTGTGCAGCTCCACTAAAATCGAGCGGACCATGCCTGTTTGCAAACATATCCAGTTAGTGTGATTACAATAATAGTGGAACTAGATGATGAAACATAACACACATAAATAGAAGCCGATCACCTCTACGATCTCTCTTTAGGACTAACTTCTTGTTGGAGAAAGATTAGGCACGGAGTTGGATGAGGAGGATAGCAAAACCAATCTCCATATCCCAGTCCCACAGAAATGTAAAAACGTTGCCCGTGTGACATTTTGGCGGAACTGCACAAAACACTCTTCAGAAAAGTGATTTGTGCAGTTCACCAAAAGGTCGCAATAGCAACGAGGTGAAAATGGATAGCCATGTTTGCAAAAGGAGGTCGAAAGGAAACAATTACCGCCCAATAACACGAGTTGAAGACACATACACCAACAAAAAAGAAGCATGTTCCATGTAAAAAGGGAAAGATAGCACATGGTGGTTTATCAAAAATGGTTTGAGGACGAGATTGCAAGATGGAAAGTACGCCGGCCGAGATACGATTTAAGCAAACAACTAAAGAAGATCCACATGCAGCAACATGGGAAGATGGGCAGTGGATCAAGGCTGGAGGAAGCTGTACCTGAGGTTTGTCGGGATGTTACTAGGAGTGTGCCGGCGGCCGGGATCTGCCCATACTGCGGCAGCGAGCAAGTGGCGAAGGCCCTACCACGTCGGAGCTTGGTCAGAGAGAACGACGGGTACCGCAGATCGGGACGAGCTACCTCAACGCCGTCGAACGGAGAGACGATGCACATCCTCCCTTTCCTCCGGCGGACGGGATGCGGCCGGATCACTGACCAACGCTGAGAGAGAGAGGCCACGACGGCCTTGTGTGAGATGGTGTGATGAGAGACAAACCCATTTTTCCATTTTCCCCACGGCAATTGTTTTATATTCTAGGCGTGGTACCCAACCCTCCTTCGAGTAAACAACCGCTACACGCGTCAAATTATCACGTGGTCTGCCTTTTTGTACAGAAACGAACTCCACCGTGTACCTGCGCGGGTGTGGCCGGGAACGAGACGTGAGTACGTGCGTCATGCGTGCACTTCTTCTTTAGGTGCAGGTATGTACGTGGGTGGGTGTGAGAGAGATGGTTTGTGCAAAACAGAGGCAATGTGTTGATGATATCTCAATCAGAAAAACGTAACATATGCAATGTGTGTGAAACGGAGTCATGGACGTGAGATATCGATAGAATTGAAAACAAGGATGAAGTGTGTGGCTGCGTGATCGATAAAGAGTGCCATCGAATTTGTGTTTGCCCACGTCAAAGATACATGGCAGCTGGCCTACTGGAATTTGAGAGGGCATAGGTGCAGTTCTTCTCCATGGCATGGATACCTACCTACAATGTTCGATTATCGGTGTGTGTGTGGGGGGGGGGGGGGTAGAGACCGGTCGACTAGTATATGTGTGGGGAAGGAGAGAGACCTAGCTATGTATTGAGGGAGATCGATCGACATCCATGGATATGTGTAGCAGAGGAATAAGGTTGGGGAAAAGACAAAGGTAGAGCGTCGGAGGGTTGGTGGTGGAGTGGCGTCTCACAAATGGTGGGAGAGGCCTGCTAGACAAATGGAGGGTATGAGTGCAATATCAATAAGAGAGGGCGGGGGATGTCTGCCTGTCTATGCACGTGCATGTGAGAGACGGGTCGGGAGGTATTCAAGGATGATGAGGGGAGAAGATATGGTTGTGGTAAGCATGCGTAACTACATAGGAAGATCAACCGTCGTGTGTCCGAGAAAAGGATAAACATAACTAGCGAGGTAAGTGTATCGGTGCTTGGTAAAAACGAATTATAGTCGACCTGGCTATATGTAGGGAGATGAGTTCATATACACGCCTGCATGTGTTAGAAGCAAATAAGGTCCGGAGAGGTAGACATGGGGAGAGGGTGTGGCTAGGAGGTGGTGCGAGAGGCCTACCATGTCGAGGGGGGAGGAGTGTGCGAGCATGTGATTAATGAAAAGAGGGGCGGGAGTGTGCACCTACGTGGAATCGTATTGGACATATGGGAGCATGGACGGTGAGAAGAGAAGAGGGGAAGTATATATGTGTTTGTTGTAGGCACACTTGGCTAGAGAGGTATCGACCGGTGTGTGCCAAAAAGAAGGAGCCGGGGGCCTACACACACCGCTGGTGGACGACCTAAAGAGAAATAATGAACGTGTGTGATGGAGGGAACGCTAAGGGTGTGTGAGGGGGGCGGGCGTGTGCATGCACGATAGAAAGTTAGCGCTAGCTTAGCTACAAATAGAAAAGGATCGTGAAGGTGTAAAAGACGAACAAAGATCATAATTCATTATAAAAAAAGTGGATACGGATACTTGAAGAAGATATCATAATGTACAACATTGATTATAACTTGGGATAATGTGTGCCTTTTGCAACTTAGGTCTAAATACTTGTCATAATGTAGGGGGCGGGGCACTATACTTTGTGTGATAAACACGGTGTACGTATGGAACATGGTTCAGATTATGAATATATAGTTAGTACATCAAATGTACTATTATTTGGAATCAACATCAAGTGTATTCAAAAAATACAATTCGAGTTCATGTAGTACACATAGTTCATATCTATCTCTATAGCAATCATGTGGTGTGTTATTAAGGTAATACACAAATGATGGTTGAAGCTGTCAACACTCATGATTGTAGATTCTTATTGAAATAAAGAAATGAATTCAAATTTAGTTCGAATTGCAGCGGTAGTATATACATTTGGAATGCACTAAAATGTTGGTATGAGTAGGTTACATGCATTATACAGCAAGCGAAAAAATTTAATCGGACATAACATGGATTCATACTCCTCCTTCCATCTATATAGGGCGTAATGAGATTTTTAAGACCGCCTTTGACTATTGACAAGATTAATAGTACATGACATGCACAATGTGAAAATTATATCATCGAAAGAACCTTTCACAGACGAAGTTAACGGTGTGATTTGTGTAAGTTGCATGTCATATATCATTGCTCTAATATTTGGTCAAAGTTAGCATCGAAAAACGCATTAGGCCCTATATAGATGGAAGGAGGGAGTAGCTTTGAATAGCATTTGTATAGTAAAACGGGCAAGACTCTCTCTTTGTGTGGTGTGAATAGTTTTATTTTTGTTTTCTTTTTGGTTGAGGGAAGTGCGAATTGATTTGGTACATTACAAGTACAATATTACTACATGTTAGGCTTGTCCCTAAAATTCAACTCGCGTCTTGTTATATCCCGAAAATTCAGATATCGTGCTCCCAAAACTGGTGCCTTCACAACCCGCGCCTTGCTATCCCGAAATTACAACTCGCGCGAAAAATCCCTCCAGCTGCCAAATCCCGACACGCGAAATCCCCCTTCTAACCCTGAGCCAAAAGGGCCGCTAGTTCAAATTGATGGGGGGTACTTTTGTAACACACCCTACATTTTGGACAAGCGCGTCCCTAAGTCATGCTTCACCCCCTCCCATCGCCCCCTTTTCGCCATTCGAAATCCCAGGCCGCCATAACATCTCCGCTCCAGCCGCGAAACCCCACCCTCCTTCGTCCGCCATGTCACCGCTGCCCAGCCGGAGCCTCTTCCCCGACGACGTCGTCCACCGCAACAGCTCTACATCCCTCGTCCACCTCCCGGGATGAGGATCCGTCGTCCATCTTGCCGTCCCGCCGGTTCAGCCGCCCCGTCCTCCACCTCCAAGGAGCTGCTCCGATGATCGCCTCGTCTATCGCGGCTGCTCCATCCCCACATCGCCGCCTTAACCTGCTCCACTGGAACCGCAGCATCCTCACCGACTTCTCGGACGAAGACGAGGCCTACTCGGCGCCACCAAAGAGGTTGTACACTCATTGCATCACACCTTCTCCTTAAATCAACCTCCCGGCACCGACGGTGCTCCATCCCGCACCCCCATGGAGCGGCTACCTTGAAGCCAGCGCCGCGGGCGACATCTCCATGGCGGCTCTCCCCAACTGCGAGGCCCCTTCGGCGGCGGCGTCCATACAAGCCGGATCTGCTGCTGCTGCTCCAGCTCTTGCTCGATCGCTCGCTCGCCCAGCTGCTGCTGCTCTCCCCCTCGCTCGTGCTGCTGCTCTGCTCCGATTAAGCCACACTTGATCATTGAATCGACTTTTGGGTCGATCGATTTTCAGGGGTTGGGGGCTCGCCGGAGTTAAGGAAGAACCACCTGCAGCAGGGACGGGGGCTCGCCGGAGAGGTACCCCACTATCTATCATAGGGTTCAGGGTGGGGGGGGGGGGCGGGGGGCCTAGAGATGCTATTAGAATCCCACTTGAGATTGACGATGTGTGTCTTGTCTTGCTTCAGCCTTGGCGTCTTCTGGCTCACCGGAGCTGCTCCAACGATAGAACGATCCATCACAACAGTAGCAGTGCCTCGGACGCCGCTCTCTGATTCCTCAGATCTTCCTCCACACCTCCGACAGCCACCTCTGCCTCAATCGCTTCAAATGACCAACCCAATGATGCTGAGGTCGACACGGCTACGGCAAAGAGGTTGTACACTTTTTGCATCACTTATTACTATACATTCACGTCGATCCATTAGGGCTATTTTGGTTCAACGGAAAAACATAGCAATAGGGAATTTTCTAATGGCACTCTACTATTCAATTATTCATGCATTTTGTTGAAAGGAATGAAGCAAAACATCCACCTGGACCTACTTTTCAAAATCCTATGCATGAAAACAAGACCAAGTGCATTAGTCCCAGAATAACATTCTAACTGTACACGCCTTCATATGGTTTCACTTTATTTTGGCCATGTTTCTTTGCATTCCTCTGCTTTTCCAATTCCTGTAAACCAAACACCCAAGTTGACAGAAATCCTGTGTTATGTTTACCATGTGCATTTTCCTATCCTATTCCGGTGTTTTTCCTATCTCTGCATTTTAAGAATCATGCAAGCCAAATGAGCCCTTACAGAATTACTTCAATTACAGGTACGTGTCGAAGGGAACTTTGTGTGGTTTGTCCTGCTCCTGCCGCGACGTCGTCCACCTCACCTGAGCTGATCCAACGATGTAAGCATCCACCAAACCAGAAATCAGGACTCTGACCGTCCTTTCGCCGCCTCAGATCTCCTTCCCCGCCACGGCACCCACCGCAACGGCATCACCATCATCGACTCAGCAGATGAACCCGAGGAGTACACGGGTCCACCGGAGAGGTCGCACTCTTTTGTTTCGCTTATGTTATGCATTGCTTAAACTTACACGCTACTTTATCGTCTGTTCAGCTCTTGGACTCCCAAGTCAGGTCCAAATTAATGTTCAAATTTGAGTTCTAAATTAGTTGTGGGGCACATATCGAGGCAGCAATGAATAGTATGTATGTCTAATATCTGGTTCACCTAGGGTATGCCTATGTTGTTCATCTTGGGTGGGAAACAAATAGTAAAGCAATCATCATCTGTCTTTTTATTAGTTTAAAGCAATCATCAGCCTGCTATCATTAGTTTAAAGCATCCATCCACTAGTTGTTACCATCACTCTAAATTTCTGCATGCTCTCCTTACATAATGTCACCATATTTTTTCGTCTGCATGTCAGATATTGTACACAGTCATGCTGAACATGTAAAGAAAAAGAGAAGAGTTTTGCGCGGCAATACAATGTCATGCAGACATTGCTCCATGGTGGGTTCAATGGCAAACCCTCCCCACCCCTCTCAGATTGTAATCCAGAGGAAGATATACATTCTAAGGCGGAAAGAGGCGCTGACCACTCCTATTTACCCCAAGGTGTTTGCTCTACCTTGGCATGATGATGTTAGTCATATCATGCATATGTTGGCTTGCGATTGCCTACTTTTGACATCATAAATGTCATCTGCTTAGTTTAGACATGTTACGTAATGCCACATGTTTAGTTTCTATATCATATATGGGAATTATGCAGTCTCATGTCTTTTAGCCAGCCATAATATATGTGAAATGTGCAATGCCATCCTGTTTAACCAGGCATCATATATTTGAATGATATCTTGCCCATCCTTTTCTTCATTACATTTCCATTTGTCGATAATGTTTGTACATTAAACTACTCTTCCTGCGAATCAGCCATTTGGGTGGGAGATGGAAAAATCTGGAGTGAAAACAAGGCCTTCAAAGCGAGCAGTGCTACTGTCAAAGCAGATCTCTTGTTGGGTCCGGATAGCTCCTCGAGAGATGGATTGAGACAGATGACCAGTCCTATTCCCCCACCGAGGTGTATGCTCTATCTTGCTTGCAGTTATACTGCTCATATCATGCATACAGTGTCTTGCATTGCATAGTTTAGACATCATATACAAAATATTCAACACCATGTTCTTAGTTCAGACATCACATCGAATGCCCTCTGTTTAGCATATAAATCACATATGTGAATCAAATGATGCGATCCTGATTAATTAGATAACATGTAGGTGAATTACGTCATGCGATCCTGTTTAGTTATTCATCATATCTTTGAATTATGTTATGTTATGCTATCGAGTTTAGATAGACATCATATATGTGAAATTATGTCATGCTATCCGTTTTAGTTAAACAATATACATGTCAACTATTTCATGCCCTCTTTTTTCCACACTATCTATTGCATCTGTCTCTCATGCAATGTCTGTACATTCAACTATGTTTCCTGTTTATCAGCCATTTGAATTGGAGCGGGTGATGCAAGTATCTAGCGGACTAAAAACACGGTCTTCAAATAAAAGCAGTTACTACCTCTTGGTGGAGATAGCACCCGGTTGTACATGCACAAGAACCAGCCCTACCACACATAACCCAAACTCTCGCAGATTGTACCCCTACTACGATGGATGGAGAACCAGCTTCACCCAATCTAACCCCAACCCCACCGATAGTAACCCAGTTCCTGTTGACACGGCACCATCTCCACCACAGAGCTCCCAAACAAGAGCAGTTAGTAAGGCAACTCCGGTGCCCAAAGGGCCAAGTACTATCACGGCGAACCCCAACTCCACGGTTAGTACGCCTATTCACGTGGAGGAAGCACAACCAGCTAGTCGTAGTTTAGCATCTATCGCATTTGATGTTGTTAAATCTTATGTGCGTATCTTCCCATCTTGGAAATATTATCACGAAGATGAAGGAAAATGCAGTTGCAGGTGTTTGTCCAGGAGTTATGTGTAAGTAATGTTATTCATGGCAATTACTTTGCTTCGTCCCATACATCCTACCTCCATGATGGTTATAATACAACAAATTTTCCCATTTTTCTCTATAGAGAAGGACCGATTTGGAAACTTCGGGATGAGGTAACCTGTGCTAATACCTCTGCTATCTTCAAGAATGCTTGGTGGCGATGTCGTAATTACCTAAAGAAAACGTACTTCACCGGCAAAGAAACTCATCAAATTCCCTTACGTTCTCACGAGACACATTTACTAGGCGATGGTAGGAACGCCTTGTTACATCTTGGTCCCGAACCAAGAATGTGGTAAGGTCTTGAGCTCATTTTCTATTTTTAAGTATTATATTCTTGTGTCTTACTGTACTCTGTTCATGTAGAACAAGTGCCTAAACCTCAAGAACAAGCTGTTACGATTTAAGATTCCATTGCTATCATAGTTTAAAAAGCGCTAGGCTTAATTGTGTGTTTTGCCACCGCCTTGCGCTTCTTGACCAAAGCGCATGCTTATGTGCGATTATGCATAGATTAAGCGTAGTTATGCTAATGCGTTTTGCCAACACCTAGAGCCTAGGCGGCTTAAGCGCCGCTTAGGCGCCGCTTTTTTAACTATGATTGCTTTGCTCTTGTATCACTTGTATTCTTGATACAAATTTATTTTTAAATTGAAGGATCCAATCGAAACTCCAATGGCACAGCAGGTATGTTCACGCATGTTTCTTTATGAGTTTGCTCTTATCAATAGCTCTTTTGATTTCAATTTCAATTGTGTATATGATTGACTTTCATATCATGCACATTACTAGCATCACAATGAGCCAATAGTGTTGTTGTACATGTAGACCCGTGGTACCCATCTGAAATCTTGTTGTGCCGTGTAGTTTCCCACACTTTGTATTCTTTCACTGCTGCTTTGTCTTCAACTGATATGATTTGAACCGTGTCTCTATTTTGATTTGGCAAGACAGTGCAGTGACCATAGGACATACATATATTTGTTTGTTTGATGCTTTTATTATGTACTAGTACTTGGCAATAGAAGACTTGGTAGTTTAATCCTGTCCACCTTACTAATGAACCGGTTCACCGAAATGAGTTTCATATACTAGTACATGCTAAACTTGTTATGTGTCCGCTTGTTTCTTATTTTAGAATCTTGTGAGAATATTGAGGAAGTGTGCCTTATTAAGCAATGGTAAAGGAAGTGATGCGAGATAAGGTTCGGGATAGTGACACATCCTTGTTGGTCTCCAAAAAGCTGATAAAACAGCTAAGGAAGACTATCTTGAAGACGGTGAGACAACCCCAAAGTCCTGTCTTGGTTTAGTGTTCGAGATTCTTGGCCACTATTGCTTGCACAAGCCATTCAAACTCCTTTATGCGAATCAGTTCGGTTTCTTGAGTCTCAACTACAAGCTGAAAGACATCGATCGGTTTGTCTTTGCGACAAGAAGCGGAAGGGCTGCGGAAGTCCTGGAGCATTCGGATGCATACTTTACGGTGCAACGACAAGCGTTGGAGGATTTTAGCGCCAAACAGGACAAAGCTAATCAGCTTGCTAAGCCTATTGCGACATGGTGGATACCCAGGATAACGTTTCTTGAGCTCTTCCGAAGTTGTTTGATTATGCTCTTGTTTCTTTGCCAGCGTTTATTTGCACTGGTGGCCAATTTTGACAACCAGTGTATGTAATATGCTGCTTTGTTCCTATATTTGCACTGGTGGCGAACTTTGATGCCCAGTGGATGTAATATGTGTAATAGCGGTAATAGGCTAGCGTTAATTGCTTGCTTATTTATTTCCTTATTGTCTTGTTTAGTTGTTTGCTTGTAGTCACTGTAGTTCTTTTTCTGTGTTTTTCTAGTGGCCATAATAGCCTATTTTTGGTAACTAGGCCAAAATAATCGTGGCAACACGCAATTTGTTGTAACCATGGGCCTCCTGCAGGCCGTATGATCCATGGGCCTTCGTCCGGCCGTAGGATCCATTGGCATTCTATACGGGCCGTGGGATCCATCGGCCTTCTATACGGGCCTTAGGGTCCATGGGCGTTCTACGGGCCATAGGGTCCATGGCCCTTCTACGGGCAGTACGATCCATGGGCCTTCTACGGGCCGTACTATCCATGGGCCTCATACAGGCCGTAGGATCCATGGGCCTTCTATGGGGCGTATCATCATTTCGCCAATCATGGGCCGTACTATTCGTGGACCATAACGGCCGTTAATAGGCCGTATTTGATAACTCTATGAAAACAGCCCAACATGTTTTTTTACATGAAAACGGCCCAACGTATTAACGGTCCGCAAATGGGCCGACTGTAACGACGTGCTGAATTTGGCCCACAAGCAGAAAATGACAAGAACGGGCCGTATGTAATCGAATGCTGCAAATGAGCCCAAGAATCAATGGGCCCTGAGAAGGCCGAAAGATAACTTGGGCTAGAAACGGCACAATGGAATAACGGGCCGTTAATGGGTATAAAGTGATACACTGTTCATTACGGGCCAGTTTCACCACGGGCCGTTAATGGGCCAAGAGTTACAAAGGTCCTCATATGGGCCGAAAGAAGTCATGGGCCACACATGGGTCGGAAGTTAAAACGGGCTGAATCATATGGGACGGCCCAGGTGACGCTACTGGGCCTAATTCGGATAGGGTGTAACGGGCCCTGGGTTAGTGGGCTGTAAATGGGCTATATGCGAACAGGCCGTTAACAGGCTTTCCGTGGGCCGGGCCGCCACCTTTTGACCAAGTCAAACGGGCCGGCCTTTTCATAGGAATGGGCCTCTGTTGGGCTGTGCCACGTGTCGCCGTATCATAGGCGACTTCGGTCCAATGAATGGATGACATCTGTCCCAACAGTGAGCCGACACGTGTTTCCTCCAGCCAATGATGATTTTGCACGTGGAAAATCCCCATTGGTCAATGCTATTAACGGGTTATCGGAGCCAAAACCCGACCCGATAGCTTAACAGAGTTCCGTTACGGGGGATGCCACATGTCGGTCACCCTTGACGAAAGCACTTCTGTGACGCGCGATTTATCGTAATGGAAGTGGACACTTCCGTGATGATAATTTTGGTAATGTCATGGAACACTTGTACGACAACACAGGTATGACTATCTTGATTCTGTCATAAATTTGTCATGGATGTACATGCATGACGAAAAACGCGACCTACTGTGACAAACACGTATCATCACAAAAGTGTATTTTTTTTGTAGTGGAGTACCATTCAGTCATAATCAAAAGCTAAAAGCAAGCTTGATCTATGCCAGAATAACTCCTAATTAGCACATACTTAAAACAGAATAAAAGTTACAGCTAATTTCTTGAAATTTATGCATAAAAATCATGGATCGATAAATGAAAATATGTCAAAAGATGCCCTACTATATTCACAAAGAAGCTAATCCCCACACACACTGGAATATAATTAGTCAAAAAAATCTCAACAGTGTTGTGAATTTTATATTTTTGCTCTACAGTAGCATTAAGATTATCTCATGTGTTAAAAATTGTCCCAAACTTGATCAATTATCATAGAAAAGAGAAAATCTTATATCTAGTTAGAAAAATCATACTCTCCTGATTTGTGAAAATCGAAAGCAAAATAACTTAGATATTTTCTAATAATGCGTATTACATATTTCACATATGAATGCATGCAAGATATAAAAGTAATCACTGCCAAATACAAATTATTTCTGTAACATCAGTTCGGAGACAAAAGTTCTGCATTTTTTAGTAGGCCATCAGTACACTGATGAATATGCCTGCATGTAACTTTAATATAAAAATGCATGCCCATGCTACAATCAACTGAAAACACACCATAAATCATATAATTAATAAGTAGCACAAAAATCAACTTAATTATCTGCCAAAGAGGTTAGTGATGAAACGCAATACAATGAATCAAATGGCAAGCCTGTACTTGATGATGTCTCAGTTATCCTTCTTGCATTCTTTCACAGACTGCTAATTTGTGTAACATCAGTCCAGAGACAAAAGCTCAATAATTCTTTTAGTAGGCCGTCAGTACACTGATGAATACACATGCAATTAACTTTAATATAAAAAGGCATGCCCATGCTACAATCAACTAAAAATACACCATAAATCATATAATTAATTAGTAGCACAAAAATTAACTTAATTATCTGCCAAAGTGGTCAGTGATGAAAAGCAATACAATGTACCAAATGGCAAGCTTGTACTTGACGATGTCTCAGCTATCCATCTTGCATTCTTTCACAGAGTGCTAATTATAATAAAGGCCATCAAGTTTTGCTGATTACTGATTGTACGCATGAGCTTGCATTCATTACACTGAAAGAAGTAAAATTGGTTAGAATACAATAATATCAAACTCGTACGCAATCATCTCCCCAATTATTCATGCTTCATTGCTTAAAACAGCAAGGGCCACAAGCTTGAACTGACCTGATGACTGTTTGAGCATAGCAGCTTACAATAGTTTGAGTCCCTGAAATAAAGAAGATTTGGAATAATCAAAATAATGCTTTCAATATATATGTCCTATGCATTCTATTGAACTGGCCAAAAATTCCAGCTGTAGACGGACTGGGTGCATTATACGATCTCGCCACTCGCCAGTGATTTGGCTGGAGGAAGTAAGCACGTTCAGGATGTATGTATGATGATAGATCTCATCATAGGCTAGCTAGCTAGCTAGCTTATTGATGGATTCTTTGTGGAGACACGCATGGAAAGTTTGTACAAAGATCGATCTAATCACATGCGGCTCATATATAGTTTGCTAAGTGCATTTGCCGGCCAACTAAAAATCCATCCACCTGCCAGCTTGGAGTACTTGCGCTTGCGCATCTCCTCGTGAGTCCGTTGTGGCCAAAATTATCGGTGAAAATATACTTGCTGAGCATCCGTAGTCGGAACCTGCATCAACGTTAGGCACAAACAAAGTCCAGCGCTCGCATTAGGCAACAACATCGTGTTGGGATCTGCCGCGAACATTGCTTGACCGGCCAGGCCATGGGCCCATGGTCGGAAGCACCATCGCTTCCTTCTCAGAACGCTTGCCGATTTCAATGATGAGAATTGGATGGTTAGGAGAATTTGAGAGGACATCGGAGATTGGACGTGAGGAAGAAAAATAAATCAGGAGACAATGGGTCATGGCTAGGTTACAGTTAAATCTCATAATGATATACTTCACATATATCATAACTGTTATAATTTGAAAAAATCGATGAATTTTACTTTTTTTAGTCAACATGATAATGTTAAAACATTGTATTAAAATAATAATTCGGTAGATCGGAGACGTTATAAGTTGGACCGACAAAATCATTGGTTTTTATTTATTTTTTATTTGTCTGTGATTAATTAATAGATAAATAGAAGAGAGACATACATGAGAGTTTGAAAGGCACACGTGAGAGAGAGAGAGATGCGTGGGATTGAGCTAGTAAAAAAGCTAGGACGTCGATAACTGCCACACGTGTGGCAGGAAAGGAGACGCACCACACGTCTCTAATGCAAATAGATTACCACGTCATCGTATGCATGCCTGCGAGAATCTCTTTGGATTTTCAGTTTTTAAAATGTTTTATCTCTTAAATGAAAAATCCGATTGAAGATCCGTTTTCACCATTAAATCCCTCGCGACGAGATCTTCAAAAGTAGATCTCATATCGATATATTTCGATGATTTTTTTTGTTAAAAGTAGCCATGTCTATTGCACATGAATTGCCATGATATGTTTCAACTATTTTCTTTTACATATAAAATTAGATTTTAACATATTATAAAACAGAGAATTAAGAAACTAGACTTGCCATGCACCATAAACTAAAATTGCCATGATACATGCACTTAAAATTGCCATGGTTCAATAAAAAAAATCATTGTCAAAGTACTGGAATTTCCATCATCAAAAATCTAAAATTGCCATGATCTACAAACTAAAATTTCCACATGGCAACTTTAGTTTAAGCACTATGGCAACTATAGTGAAAACATCATGGCAACTTCTGGGCAAAAAAAAAATTTCGTCAAAACATATCAACATGGGGTGTAGTTTTGAAGATCTCGTTGAGACGGATTTAATGGTGAAAACAGATTTTTAGTTCGCTTTTTTATTTAGAAGATAAAACATTTTAAGCCGAAAACCAAAAAGATTTCTGGTGATGTCATCTATTCATACGTGGCAAAATGAATGGTGATGGAGGCGTGTGGGCGATCTGCAAACGCCCACACGTGTAGGCGTTAGTTTTTCCGAAAAGCTATACCTGGGAGATCCTTTTTTTACGGGAGAATGCTTATAGAGAGGTGAGAGATGGAAGTGATCTCAAATCGAATTTTTTATGGAGGATTTCAAGAGACAATCTACACCGTAATAATTCGGCCCCACCAGATTAACGGCTCATAAATTCTAGTTAATGTGGGAATTTTTAGGGAGTGCCTAATTAGTATAGGTATAGATGTTCAGTGTAAGCATAGGCAGCTGCATCCATGCATCTCTTCAAATCCTCTCCTCCAAATCCTGCTCTTTGGAAGTTTGCATAGATGTGCCTCAGACAGTACCTATGATGGCAGTTTGGGAATACTGTTGTCACTGCATTGAGTAGAACCTGCATGAAAGTGAATTGAAATGATTTTAAATGATTTTAAATGATTTTATATGATTGTAAATGATTTAAAATGATATAAAATCATTTAAAATCACTAAACATGATGGTTTCCCTTTGATGACCAACTAGTCTTGATTGGTCACCCTAGGCTACCAAAGTGTCGGCAAGAAGCGTTACGACTCGACACCTACCAACTAGTCTTGATGGCATCACTTTGATGATGCCTATGTTTCTTGATCCAACATGGGTCACCCTAGGCTATCTAGACCTAAGTGTCGACAAGAAGCGTTACGACTCGACACCTGCCAACTAGTCTTGATGGCATCACTTTGATGATGCCTATGTTTCTTGATCCAACATGGGTCACCCTAGGCTATCTAGACCTAAGTGTCGACAAGAAGCGTTACGACTCGACACATAACTAAACTAAATGAACAACTAAATGAACAAGTAAATGAACTAAATGAACAACTAAATAAACAAGAAAATGAACTAACCTTCTGTCTATTAGACATGAATGTGTACTTTCCAAATTTGCCCTCTTCACTTCCTCCTAGAGTATACTTGAGTTGTGTCAAGAACCAGGACCAGTTCACTGTATCTTCAACTCCAACCACTCCAAATGCAATGGGGTACATATTGTTGTTTGCATCCCTTCCAGTAGCTGCTAGTATCTGTGCACCACTTGTCAATTTGATGAAGCAGCCATCTAGACCTATGAATGGCCTACATCCATTCAAGAAGCCCTCACAACATGCATTCAAACTGAAAAATAGACCATGGAACCTTGGTCCAGCAGTAGGATTTTCTCTGGTTTTGCCACTAACAGTAGTGACAATGCACCTAGATCCAGGATTTGTAAGCTTCACAGTCTCCAAATAGTCTCTCAGCCTCTTATATTGCTTCTTGTGATGACCAAGCACAATCTCCTTTGCTTTCTTCTTAGCCCTCCATGCCATCATCCTAGGAATCTCAGGCCCAAATTGCCTCTTTGCCTTGTCAACAATAGCAGGTCTGATAGTTTCAAGCATTTTATTGCCAAGCCACCTTGAACTAATCCTAGTTTTCTCAGACTGGGAGGGACATGTGTGCTACAACATCATCTCTTAATGCAGAAAGTGGGCTCATTTCTTATCTGTGCTGCTACCATGTAGAACTGACAACCATCTCCATCACAGCAAACTATTATCCTATCACTGCAGTTTCTGTGATATTTGTATCTTCTAATTAAGTTGTTTAACATGCAAATTGACAAGGGCCTCTCTGAATTGGTAAACATCTTTGAAACAGAGCTTCAGCTGGAATTTTTGTTCTGGATGCATCCTGTCCTCATCATACCAGACCCTAGGTGGTCTTTTCTTAGCTATACTCCTTCTGCCAGAGCTGATAACAAAGGACATTGGTTCATTGCCATCATCATCTACTTCAAAGCCTGTATCTTCCTCTTCTGAAGATGGAAACAAATCAGGATTAATGGTTGGCCCAGCACTTGAGTGGGACCTACTTGTAGGACCTAGCCTCTTTGCCTTCTTCTTAACAGGCTCAGGAACTAGGATCTCTTGGGCCTCCTCATCATCTTCTTCCTGGTCCATGTCATATATATCTTTAGGATCTGTGTCCCCCTCACAGTGTGTACTAGCCATGTATTCAGCTCTCTTCCTCTTTATGTCAGCAATCGTTTCATCTAGCTCATGTTCCTATTTCCTCCTCTTTGCACTCTGTTCTTCCACATACTGCACTGAATCTGAGTCATCTTCTTCTTCTCCTGTAGCTAAGAGGTCCACATCAACTACAAATTCTTCATCACTGCTTGAACCTTCATCGTCATCTGTGTCCATGCCTATAGGAATTTCTTCCTCACTAACTGCATTGTCCTCCTCATCTGAATCAAACTGACAATCAGCATAATTGACACTTACTTCAGTGTTAAGTTGTGTCCCAAGATGTAACTGACAGTTAGGAGGAACTGATATGAGTGGCAAAAAATTTATACTTTCCTGTGTCCCAAGATGTAACTGTAAGTTAGGAGGAACTGATTTGAGTGGCAAAAAATTTATACTTTCCTGTGTCCCAAGATGTAACATACAGTTAGGAGGAACTGATTTGTGCACAACACCTAATTCAGCAACAGCAAAGACAACGGGTGGCTCTGCATCTATTTGCTGCGCATCTTGATCTTCTCCAATTGGTGGTTCAATAACTACCTTTCCCTTTATAACTGTCAGTGACAATGTCTGGGTGCTCTCAAATTCTCTCAGCATGCGAACTACTTCAATGTTGCCTTTAATGACACAAACACCAAGCAACCCTATATCTTCCTCTTTCAAGTAGCAAAGACTGTCATCCTTACAGTATCCATTGGTGACCATTACATTGACCAAACTACCATAAGTGATTTCTCTTTCGGACATCTTAACAACATCATACTTCTTCCCAGGAAACTGGAAATAGATTGACCATAAATCTTCAGGCCTAAAATAGACATACAAATGAATATTAACAAGTCAATTGTATCAACATAACTGACCATTATATCTGACCATTACAATGCACTATTCAAAAAATTTAGAACCATCAAATTAGTACTAACATTACTAGCATAGACAAATGAATATCTTCAGGCCTAATATAGCTCACCATTACAATGCAGTGTAAGCAAAATTACCAAGTCAATTATAGTAACATGACAATAACATAAATGAACACTACAGTGTGATTTTCTCCAAAAATTTAGAACCCTACAGTACTACTAACATAACTGAACCCTGACTGAAGATGTGATATTCGATAAATATTCAGGACTACAATCACTTCTAAATGACTAACAAATCAATATTTAGAACTAGAATCTTTGTACAATGTATAAAACAGATCCAGCAGTATGGAAAGATTGAAAGAAGAGATTTTGAAAGGTTCAGATTACCTAGCTGAATATGGGGCGAACAGGAGCACATCCTCGGGACCAATCTGCGAAGCTGCTTCCTCGGTACCAAGCTCCGGCGACAGGCCCACCGCCGCGGCCGACTCTGGATCTAGGTCGCATCCGCCATCGGTGTGGGGGCCGATGACTCCGCATTGCGAGCGCAACCGCTTCTGCCCTGAAGTAGTACCACCGCCCTCGCCGCTGAGTGCACTGTCGCCACTTCCGTCGACTCTGTGTGCGCCGTCGCTGCCGGAGCTGGTCACCATTGGAGCGGAGCGGGGAAGGACTGAATCAAGGGGTGGACTGAATCAACGATGGGAACGACTTGACCTAGTAGACGGGTGCGCCAAAATGACCGTCTCTCGCCGTGTAATGGCGTCCATCAACACGCGCCACGTCAGCCTGACAGGCGGGACCCACCTGTCGGATTCGCTGTTTTCTGGGCTAAAACGAAGAATCAGTTCTCCGTGTTATAGATTAGCCCCATTGTTGGTGGTTTTTTGTGAACTGCCTCAAATGTGGTACCGATCTGTTACCCTAGCCCATAATATGGTGGTTTTGAGTAAATAACTCCTATTGCTCATTGTGATGAGGATAATTGCTATACTATTGGTGCTATCCATACTATTAATGATGAGAGTGATTATGCTTATGGTATGAAAAGGCCCAAGCTTGGGGATGCTATGTTTGATGAGAATGACATGTTTGAGAATATATTTTCTGCAATTAATGTTTGTCCCAAGCTTGGGGATGCTATGTTTAATGAAGACGTGTCAACTTTAGGAAGTAATGATCCCACTATTTTGGAGGGTGTTGAATCTCATTGTGATAATTATAAAAGTGGATTTGTAGAGGTCATGACTTTATTTAGTGATGAATCCACTATTTCGTAAGAGGTTTCAATTGATTATGATGAGAACAAGGTTGCTACTTATGATGATTATTGTGATGAAACTTATGCTATAAAAAGTAGTGATGATTATATTTATAAAACTTGTCATGATTACGATTACCCTTTTTCTGAACATTACTCTTTTAATGTGGAAACAATTTACAGCATTCGAGTTTCTTATGATACTCTCACTATTCCGAATGAGAAGAAAATTGCTTATGTGGAGAGTAATAAAAATTCTATGCTATTGGATCATGAAAATAATGCTTTATGTGATGGTTATATCATTGAATTCATTCATGATGCTACTGAAAATTATTATGAGGGAGGAATATATGCTTGTAAGAATTTCAATAATATCAAGTTTCCTCTCTATGTGCTTAAAGTTTTGAAGTTATGCTTGTTTTGCCTTCCTTTGCTAGTTGATTATTGTTCCCATAAGTTGTTTCTCACAAAATCCCTATGCATAGGAAGTGGGTTAGACTTAAATGTGCTAGTCATATTCTTCATGATGCTCTCTTTATGTTTCAATTCTCATCTTTTATGTGAGCATCATTGAAACCATCATGCCTAGCTAGGGGCGTTAAACGATAGCGCTTGTTGGGAGGCAACCCAATTTTATTTTTGTTCCTTGATTTTTGCCCCTGTTTAGCAATAAATAATTCATATAGCTGATGTTTAGATGTGTTTTCATGTTTTAATTAGTGTTTGTGCCAAGTAAAACCTTTGGGAAGACTTGGGTGAAGTCTTTATGATCTTGCTGTAAAAAACACAAACTTTAGGGCTCACGAGATTAGCTACAACTCTTTACTGGAGAGTGATATTTAGTTGATTATTTTTGAAGATGATTAATAGACAAATACCTCAGGTCCACCAATTTATTTCAGAATTTTTGGAGTTACAGAAGTATTCGTTTGATACAGATTACTACAGACTGTTCTGTTTTTGACAGATTCTGTTTTCTATGTGTTGTTTGCTTATTTTGATGAATCGATGAGTAGTGTCGGAGGGTATGAACCATAGAGAAGTTGGAATAAAGTAGATATTACACCAATATGAATTTATAATGAGTTCAAAACAGTACCTAAGTGGTGGTTTTATTTTCATATACTAACGGAGCTTACGAGTTTTGTGTTGAGTTTTGTGTTGTGAAGTTTTCAAGTTTTGGGTAAAGATTTGATGGACTATGGAATAAGGAGTGGCAAGAGCCTAAGCTTGGGGATGCCCAAGGCACCCCAAGGTAATATTCAAGGACAGCCAAGAGCCTAAGCTTCGGGATGCCCCGGAAAGCATCCCCTCTTTCCTCTTCGTTCATCGGTAACTTTACTTGGAGTTATATTTTTATTCACCACATGATATGTGTTTTGCTTTGAGTGTCAATTTATTTTGATAGGATTTTCTTGCTATTATTTAGAACAATTTTTTGCAACTTTTATTTCAATAAAAGTGGCATTGATAGCCTTTACTATGCTTATCTTACAAGTCTACATGTTGCTGTTTGAAAACAGAAGGTTTACCGCTGTTGCACAAATTCCCTAGAAAAGTCAGAATGTGATAAAATGTTGAAACCTTTTGCATAATAAGCTCTGATAAATTTACTACAGTGTTAATTTTTTTTCATAATTTTTGGATCTAGGGAAGTATGGATCTTGCTGCATTCTTTACAGAATGTCCTGTTTAGGAAGATTGCTGTTATGTTTGCATTGTTTGCATATGTTTGCTTCTTTAATGATTCTATTTGAGGATAGGACTATTAAATATGCAGAGGCATTTTGTATGCAATGTTGAATAATAATTTTAGTGATTTTCTACAGTATAGTATGATAAGGTTTTTGCATTGGTTTATACTAACTTATCTCACGAGTCCTTGTTGAGTTTTGTGTGGATGAAGCTTTTGAGATTTAGGGAGACCGTGATATGATAGGAATTAAGGAGACACAAAAGCTCAAGCTTGGGGATGTCCAAGGAATCCCAAGATAATATTTCAAGAAGTCTCAAGCGCCTAAGCTTGGGGATGCCCCAGTTGGCATCCCACCTTTCTTCTTCAACAACTATCGGTTAGTATCGGTTGATCCTAAGTTTTTGCTTCTTCACGTGATGTTTGCTATTCTAAGAATGTCATTTATTTTGTTTTTCTTGCTAATTAAATAAAATGTCAAGATCTAAAATTCTTAAATGAGAGAGAGTCTTTACATAGCTACATAATTATTTAACTACTCATTGATCTTCACTTATACCTTTTTGGAGTAGTTTGTCATTTACTCGTGTGCTTCACTTATATCTTAGGAGTAAATAGTTGAATGAGCGAATATCGTAAATCTGAAATAATATATGTTTCATATACTTATCCCATGGGGAGTAATGACTTCACATATAAGAAGTAGAGGTGGTAAATTTATTGGAGGTTAGCAAACATTGTATTGGTCACTTGAACAATTCATGAAAGAATACTGAGGGAAGAGAGACTTCACATATAAATATACTATCTTGGACATCTTTTGTAATTGTGAGCACTCATTAAAATATAACATGCTAAAAGGTTGATGTTGGACAAGGAAGACAACGTAATGGGTTATGTTTTCTTATATCTGAAATAAAGTATATTGTCATGGATCATCCAACATGTTGAGCTTGCCTTTCCCCCTCATGCTAGCCAAACTCTTTGCACCAAGTAGATATACTACTTGTGCTTCCAAACATCCCTTAAACCAGTATTGCCATGAGAGTCCACCATACATACCTATGGATTGAGTAAGATCCTTCAAGTAAGTTGTCATCGATGCATGCAATAAAAAGTGCTCTCTAAATATGTATGATCTATTGGTGTGGAGAAAATAAGCTTTAGACGATCTTGTGATGTGGAAGCAATAAAAGCGACGGACTGCATAATAAAGGTCCCTATCACAAGTGGCAATATAAAGTGACGTTCTCTCGAATTAAGATTTTGTGCATCCAACTATAAAAGCGTATGACAACCTCTGCTTCCCTCTGCGAAGGGCCTATCTTTTATTCTTGTCTTATACCTTATGCAAGAGTCATGGTGATCTTCTCTGTTCCTTTTTAAATTTTATTCTTTGGCAAGCACATTGTGTTGGAAAGATCCTGATATATATATATCCAATTGGATGCAAGGCATCATGAACTATTATTGTTGACATTACCCTTGAGGTAAAAGGTTGGGAGGCGAATCTATAAGCCCCTATCTTTCTCCGTGTCCGATTAAAACTTTGAACCCATAAATATCACGTGAGTGTGAGCAATTGTGAAAGACTAAATGATAGTTGAGTATGTCAATTTTGCTGAATCAAAGCTCTGACATAGACCCTTCCTGAAAATAAGATGAATTGTAATTGTTTGATGACTAATAACACGGTTTGTTAGTTTTCAAGAAAGTTTATGATCTATACTTTAACATGCGAATAGCTTGTTACTTGATCATGAGAAGTCCTATGAGTTGAGCTACTGTTATGATATATAATGATGCTAGAAAAGGTGATTGAAATTATCATTGATCAAACTTGTGCACTGCTAGCATTCACACTTCATAAATTCTTTCTTTTATCATTTACCTACTCGAGGACGAGCAGGAATTAAGCTTGGGGATGCTGATACGTCTCCAACGTATCTATAATTTATGAAGTATTCATGCTATTATATTATCTGTTTTGGATGTTTTTGGGCTTTACTAAACACTTTTATATTATTTTTGGGACTAATCTATTAACCGGAGGCCTAGCCCAAATTGCTGTTTTCTTGCCTATTTCAGTTTTTCGAAGAAAAGGAATATCAAATGGAGTCCAAACGGAATGAAACCTTCGGGAGAGTTATTTTTGGAACGGAAGCAATCCAGGAGACTTGGAGTAGATGTTAGGGAAGCTTCGAGGAAGCCACGAGGCAGGGAGGCACGCCCTACCCCCTGGGTGCGCCCCCACCCTCATGGGCCCCTCGTGGCTCCCCTGACCGACTTCTTTCACCTATATATGTCCATATACCCTAAAAACATCAAGGGGCAGAATAGATCGGGAGTTCCGCCACTGCAAGCCTCTGTAGCCACCAAAAACCAATCGGGACCCTGTTCCGGCACCCTGCCGGAGGGGGGATCCATCACCATTGGCCATCTTCATCATCCCCGCACTCTCCATGACGAGGAGGGAGTAGTTGACCCTCGGGGCTTAGGGTATGTACCAGTAGCTATGTGTTTGATCTCTCTCTCTCTCTCTCTCTCTCTCTCTCTCTCTCTCTCTCGTGTTCTTGAGGTGATACGATCTTGATTTATCGCGAGCTTTGCTATTATAGTTGGATCTTATGATGTTGCTCCCCCTCTACTCTCTTGTATGGATTGAGTTTTCCCTTTCAAGTTATCTTATCGGATGGAGTCTTTAAGGATTTGAGAACACTTGATGTATGTCTTGCATGTGCTTGTCGGGGAGGCTGATCGGACCCACGAACACCTATGGGACCGGCGGACCGAGTCCCTTTTGGTTCGGAGGGGGGCGGAGATCGCACGAAGAGCGAATCGAGGCGAAGCACACGAGCAGTTTTACCCAGCTTCGGAGCTCTCCGGAGAGATAATACTCCTACTGCTGCTTGTATGGTTTGTATTGTGTTCTTGCTAGGGAGCGCTGAGAGCTACAGTATACTCCAGCTGCTAACGAGACCTAGCGTGAGAGTGTTCGAACCCCCCCTCTACGTTGCGCATGGGCCTCCTTTTATATGCACAAAGGGGCTCCGACAGGTGGCAACGTAGATGGGGGTACAAATGGAAAAACAGTAGTTGGTACACCTACTTGAACAGTGTACAGTGTACTCTACCTAACCCTGACGGCAAGGGACAAAAGCATTAAATGCCCGTCCCTGTCGCCTAAACAGTGCAACAGGGACCGTCAGGAGCGCCAACGTTCGCCACGATGGCAAGCTTGTCAGCGCCGCTTATCGCTGCTCCCCGCTGGCTGCACAGCCTCTTGACACGCGCGCATGGAATGGTCCCATGGCGACACGTTGGTGGCTGAGCTGGAGCGGAGAGGAAGAGAGGTTACTGCCGCGGCAAGTGCCTTGCCGCTGCTGAATCCTTGTCGCGTCCGGAGGCTTGTCGCTCTCGAGCCTTCCCGCAAGCTCCTCTTGCCGGGTCTTGTCTTCTGCGTGCCTTGAGTGGCCTTCCGGCAAGCTCCTCTTGCCGGGCCTTATCTTCTTGGTTAAATACTTTGTTCTTGAATGGCTCCAAAGGAACCACGGAGGATCTTGGCGGTGACCAGGCAAGCCTTGCCGCTGGTGTCAGAATCTGCCCGTGCACGAAGTTCGGGATACTAGGGTACCCCTACTCTAGTACACCGGCAGAGCCCCAGACTGGGCCATACACGGTGCCAAGCGGCTGTTGGGCCAGGCCCAAAAGCATACGGTCACACACGGCCTTGATCACGCCGTAACTTGCTTCGGACCCACCACGTCCCCCACGAACAGCAAGACGTCGAACATGGCGTCGTGGGAGAGATCGTGGGGTTTCTTTATTAGGAAAAGCGAACGTCCGCCCCTCTCCCTCCTTATAAACAGGGGAAACAGGGCAGGTCACCCACCTCGCCATTGCTGTCTCGTCTCGAAAACCACCACCGCTCCCCCCTTCTTCTCTAGTGCGAAGAGAGCAGCGCTCCGCCCCCCTTTCGCCACAGCGCCATCAACACCGTCGGTCTCCTCCACCGCCTCCGCCATGGCTCCGAAAGCCGACAAGGGGAAGGGCGTGAAGTCGGCCGAGGCGCAGCTTTCATGGCGCGAAAGGAGCGGGCCATCTTCTCCCCCCAGCTCGACGCAAAGGAGCTGAGGGAGGGCTACTACATCTTCTGGTCGACGGAGACGCGTGCGCATCTGCGCACGAAGGTACTCCCCGCCACCGCTTCGGAACTAGCCCCAACTGGGTACCCTTTCTTTGCACTTTTCTTCTATTGCGGGCTCTGCCCGCCCTTTTCTGAATTCTTTTGCGATATCATGAACACCTACGGGCTTCGCCTCCTTGATTTCACCCCCAATGCTGTCCTGACCATGGCAGTTTTCGCACACCTTTGCGAAAACTTTGTCGGGATCCATCCAAATGTAGCCCTCTTCCGCCACTTCTTCATGCCCCGCGTTGAGAGAGGGGAGCCGCTTGCCGGAGGGATTGCTTGGGTCTCCAGGATCAGCAAGAAAGAAGCTTATCTGTAAGGAGAGCTCCGTAGAAAATGGGAGGAGTGGAGAGCCAATTGGTGTTGGATCGTTGTGGAGAACCCGCGGCCCTTCACTGCTCTGCGCCAAACCCCAATAGTGCGTGGCAACGATTGGAGCAACTTGGCGCCGGAAGATGCTAGGTTGAAGATTGCTGTGACCCGGATCTTGCGCCTCAGGCTTGCCAGACTCACTGTAGGTGCAGTTGGCACATATTTCTTTCGCCGCCGCATCGCTCCCTTGCAGGAGAGGAGGAGACCTGCTTGGGAGTTCCAAAACGCAGCGGACATCATGAGGCTGCGCCCGGGCCCCAACTGGAATTTCACTGTCTTGGAGTTGGATGCGATGCTGCTAGAGCTGTTCAAGCATGAACCCGATCACCCCGAGTGGTTTAGGTTGCCGAGGGGGGTCGTCCCATTGTGCAACAATTCTGCGCTCGACCGCATCCGTGCCATGATGCCGTTGTGCGATTCTCATGGGATCGTTCCAACCTGGCAAGAGCTTAGGGACGACGTCGTGCGGCAATTCTTCGACAGCTTGGAAGAAATGCCGATCCGCCCCGACGAGCAGAAGAAGCTCACCCGCGACACCACCGACGACGAGATGCAGCGTATTGCCACCAAGCTGGAGGAGGCGGCAGCAGCTGCTGCCGCCGGCGTCTTCGGGTATACCATGGAGGAGGCAGATGCCGCAGAGGCGGCAAGCCTTGCCGAGCGAAGGGAGTTCGAACGGTGAGGAAGAGCTTGCCGAACCCGAGGCCGAGTCGAGCGAACCAGCCGAGGGCGCTTCTTCCCCACCATCCAGCGGCTTGCCGCAACGGATCCCGGCTCCGCCAAGGAGGCGTCTCCGCAAGGCCGGAGACGAGACGGGGCGGCAGACGGGCCAACAGCCGCAGCGCCGCGCGACGTGCTCTACCGCGGCAAGTACTGTTGCCGCGGGAGCACCCCACACTGCTGCGACAACTGAGGCGGGATCCTCCCAGGCCACCGCCGACACCTCCGCCAAGCGGTCAAGAGAGCCCACTCCTCCGCCTTGTCGCACTGGAGGCGAGCCGGAGTTTGATCTCTCAGCGCCAGCTCCGACGAGGAAGAAGAAGAGTAAGCTTCAATATTGTGCTTGTATTTCTTCGATTTTGTTGCTTCATCTTGAATCTGATTTGCTTCGCTCGAACTCTTTCCTTTTCAAGACGCTGGCCCGTAGAGCGTCGAAGAGGGCCAAGACCTCGGTGATTGTCGCCGAGGGCGAACCCATCATGACGGCAGGAGGCGCGTCCGAGACAACCTTGCCGGGTGAGGCAACTCTCCTTCAAAGCAGCCCCCAGCGCAGCCCCCAGCGTAAGTATATGGTCTATTTCTTGCTGTTCGGCGTGCACGGGTGCTTTTCCTTAGCTGATATCTGACTATTGACTTGTGTAGAAGCAGAGCAGCCTCCTTCTGCTTCGACTACGCCGCCAAGGGTGGATTCCCCGGAAAGGGAGCGCTCCCCGGTAAGGGAGCCTTCTCCGGCAAGGGAACCTTCTCCGGCAAGGGAGCCTTCTCCGGCAAGGGAGCCTTCTCCGGCAAGGGACGGCACCAGCGATCCCTTGGCGACGGAGACCATGACCGCAGCTCCCGGCGCATGTAACCTTCTTGCCTGAGTACTTCCCTTGTGTTTTTCTTCTTCTGATTTTATCTTTGAATATTTGCTTGACTTTCTTCATCCGTCCGCCACAGAGTCGATGGAGACCGAGGTCGCCGGCGAGGAGGACGCGCGCGGCAACACTGACGAAGCCGCCGTCGTGGAAGAAGAAGCCGGCGCCGACGAAGCCTGCCGCAAAGAGGTTATCGAGGCTGCCGCCGCAGAAGCCGGGCGAGAGGTCTCGGGCGACGCGACCGACGGCCCCGAGGCCGCAGGAGCGCCAGCGCTTACATCGACCGCCGATCCTCTCCGCTGCTGCCGCAGCCAGTTCAAGAGCCCCAGCCCGCGCTTACTTTGAAGGCCGGGCGACGGGCGTTTTCATCAAGCTCCCATGGGAGTCGAGCTCAGGCGCCCGCTGAAGGAGAAACCTTCGATGAAGAGCTGCTCGCCTCCGCTGGGCTGACGCTAGTTGACGCGCCAAGCAGCAGCAGCGGCGAGCCTGAGGAGGAGCAGCTGCTGCGGAAGCTGCTGTCGCTCTACCGCGCCCGACAAGCCAAGTTGGAGTCCCGGGAAGCACTTGTCGCGAGGGCGGGAGCAGACATGGAGAAGCGCGCAGAAGAGCTCCGGGGCGCCAATCAAGAAACTCTCCGTAAAGTACCGGAAGAGCGGGAGCGACTTGCTGAAGAGCGCACAGCCTTCATCCTTGAGAAGGCAGAGGTCGAGGAGCAGCAAAGGCTTGCTGCCGAGAAGCTATCTGCGCAAGAAGGCGAGTTGGCGCAGCGGAAGATCAATCTTGACAGCTATGAGGAAGAGCTTGTCGCGCGCGAGGAGTCACTTGGTGGGGCTCTTAAGGAAGCGAAGGATGCTACCGCAGCCGCCGAGGCCGCCAAGAAAGAGTTGGAGACGAAGGTGACGCAGCTGGAGGCCAATCTCCAGAAGAGCGGCGAGGAGCTTGCTGCGCTCAAGCACGAGCGCGAGAAGGACGCCTACACTCTTGGCGAGGCTGCAGGGCCGTCTCGCCGATAGGAGCAAGGAGCTCGACGCCGCCAAGGATTCCAAGGCAGATCTTGAGCTGGTGACCACCACGATGCAGATTGGGCCGGCGCCAAGGAGGCGGGAGGTGGGCCTGTTGGAGAAGATCAAGGCCAACGAGGAGCTCTTTGGCGAATCTTGTTTCCACCAGGCGCCTTGAGGGAGAGTGTGGAGCCTGGATCAAGGTCTCGTGGATACTGCTGCCGCCATCCACAACGAGCTGATGGAGCTGGGGATGGTGGATCTCGGATACTCCTCCGACGAGCACCTCCAACCCAGCGCCAAGCTTAGCTTATTCTTCAAGGGCGTGGTGACGGGTCTCCAGTGACTCCGGGAAGAGATCCCAAAGCAGCTGGCCGAGGAATCGCGCCAGATCTGTGCAGGAGCCCTCCAGAAGGTGTTGATGAAGGTGGCCTTCCGCAATCCAGGCCTCAACCTCAACGGCGTCCTTAGATCCTTGCCGCCAGATGCCGATGTGGAGGCGCTCAAAGCCCTTGTCGCACCCATTGTGGACAAGGTGGGCAAGATCAAGCGGGTTGATGGCGACCGCGTAGACTAGGCCGCCAATTTTATCTTTCCCTTGTCGCCGCTGATCATGTTTAGAACAATTTATTAGATCTGCGACAAGTCATTTTGTAATATGACTCTATCTTAGGCGATGATTGCAATGTTATTTCCTTTACTTGATTCCTTCCTTTAATGCGTTTTTAACCTATGCTTTTAGGGAACTTGTCGGTCAGGCACCTTTGTCATGAGTGCCGAGTCTTGAACGTCGACAGCTTCTTTGGCGGTCCGCCTCCGACAAGCAACCTTGTCGCGACTAGCTGCAGCTCACTTAAGTTGTTGAGCGGACTCGAAACAAAGTAAGCGCGACTAGTCATGAAGTTGGTTCCTCTGCGCATGTGTTTTCCATACAAAGTACTATCGCTCGAGGAAGATAACTTAAAAATTTAAGAACTGATTGCTCAAACTTGGGTAACTTAGCTTTTACGTCGTTTGCTTCCCGATAAAGGCGAAACTTCCTCGAGCAACGCTTGGTCCATAATATTATCTTCTCCTTCCCCTGGTTAACTTGTGCGCGAGGGAACCTTCCTTTCTTTGAGAAAAGAGAAAGAAGAGAAAATAAAGTTATGGAGCCCAAATGACTCGATATTGCTTACCGGTGTGGGTGCTGCACAAAGTGTTAGCCAAAACATGCAATAAAATGATGAAAGCATGAATTTGACAAGTTGTGCGCAACACATGAGCTTTACTTATGCACGGGACCTGCGCCCGGCTTTGTACAAAGGATTACATGCAACATCGGCAAGACTTGTACAAAAGGTGGTTGCCGGAACATGTTCCGGCAACCGCGCCCTACGGGTAAAACTTACGAAGATGCTCAAAGTTCCAGCATATGCTCACCAGAATGCCATCTTCGGTCTCAAAGCGGACAGCGCCAGCCTAGTGACTCGTTTCACCCGATAAGGGCCTTCCCACTTTGGCGTCAACTTGTTTGAATTCTTGGCGGACTGAACGCTGAAGAACAAGGTCACCTTCCTCGAGGCTTCGGCACTAACTTTGCGGCTATGGTAGCGACACAAAGCTTCTTTGGGTAACGAGCAGCTCATAACGGCACGAAGGCGGTCCTCCTCAAGGAGCAGCGCGTCATCTTGTCGCAGCTGCTCTTGCTCAAGCTCATCATAAGCGAGTACTCGAGGTGACCCGTATACGAATTCCGTGGGGAGAACTGCCTGTGCTCCATAGACTAGAGCAAAAGGTGTCTGGCCAGTGGCTCGATTTGGCGTCGTCCTGATCGACGAAAGAACCACCGGCAGCTCCTCAATCCAGTTTCTTCCGCACTTGTGCAGCCTGTCGAGATTACGGTCTTGAGCGCGCAGCACTTCAAGATTTGCCCTCTCCGCTTGACCGTTGCTTCTCGGATGAGCAGCGAAGCGAAAGCAGACCTTGGCGCCAAGATCTTGGACGTCTTGCATGAAGGTGCGGCTTGTGAACTATGTGCCGTTGTCGGTGATGATCCCGTTAGGGATTACGAAATGGCAAACAATCGACTGAAGAACTTGATCACGATCGTGCTATCACCATCCTCACTGCTTCCACTTCCGGCCACTTTGTGAACTTGTCGATTGCGACATACAAGTACTCAAAGCCCCCGACAGTGGGCCGAGGATGTCGAGCCCCCAGACCGAAAATGGCCAGGATAAAGGGATTGTCTGGAGAGCTTGAGCTGGCTGGTGTATCTGCTTGGAATGGAACTGGCACGCTTCACACTTGGTTACTTGTGCGATTGCATCACGGAGGGCTGTCGGCCAAAAGAAACCTTGCCGAACGCTTTGCGGCAAGTGCTCTGGCGCCAATGTGGTGACCACATATGCCTCCATGTATCTCTCGCCAACAACTTTTGTCCGTCTTCCCGATGAATACACTTCAATTTCACGCCGCTGAATCTTCTTACATCGTGTCTTTGTCGACAAATTGGTACATACTTGACTGCCGGGCTACTCTTTCCGCTTCTTCTTGCTCTTGGGAAGTTCTCTGTCACGAAGGAAATGGACAATCTGCTGCGCCCATGCCGGAGCTTGCGGCTCGACAACAAGGACTAAAGGCACATTCGCTGCTGCGGGAACATCAGCTTCTACGGCAAGAACTCGCGGCTCAGCCGAGCTTGATCGTTCCCGGCAAGCTTGCCGGAGCAAAACTTGTCGGGAGCGTGCGCTTCAACGAAACAAACCACGGGCTTGTCGGAGCGCATCGCCCCTCCGCCTCTGCTGGTGTCGATCTTGGGGACCTTCTTGGCGGCGGCCGGAAGCTCACGGAAAATAGTCACCAGAAATCAACTTCCTCTTCTTGCTCTGTCCAGTTGACGGTGTTACGGTTGGTTGAGTTAGCTTGAGCACAAAAGTCCCTGGTTCCACAGGCAACTTAAGTGCGGCGCACTTTGACAGGCCATCAGCAATATCATTCTAAGCTCTTGGAACATGTTCCATTTGTAGGCCGTCAAAGTGTTCTTCTAGCTTTCTCACTTCATCAACGTAGGCTTCCATCAATGGACTCTGATAATCTTTGTTCACTTGGCGGACGACAAGCTGCGAATCACCCCTGACAATAAGCTTCTTAATCCCAAAGTCTACTGCAATCCTGAGACCGGCAAGCAAACCTTCATACTCTGCAGTATTGTTTGTTGCTTGCTCCTTGGGAAAGTGCATCTGGACTACGTACTTGAGGTGCTCTCCGGTGGGTATCTCTTCAAGTCCTGCAGCGCTGCCTCCGCTTCCGGAGTCCATTGCATCGGACCTGCCTTTTTCAAGATTTTGAAAAATGGCAGGGCGCGCTCAGCAGACCTAGAGATAAACCTGCTGAGAGCAGCTACGCAACCGCAAGTCTTCGTGACATCCTTGACGCGCTTTGGTGCTTCAATCTTCTCAATGGCCTTGATCTTGTCGGGATTGGCTTCAATTCCCGAGACACAAAGAACCCGAGAAGCTTGCGGAAGGGACTCAACACGCACTTCTCGGGGTTGAGCTTGAGGTTGATCTTGCGCAGATTTGCAAAGGTCTCATCCAAATCTTGAACCAGTTGCTTTGTCCTTGCTCTTGACCACTATGCCATCCATGTAGGCTTCTACATTTACGTGCATTTGCGGCTCAAAAGCGTCATGGACTACTCTTGCAAACGTTGAACCAGCATTCTTTAAACCGAAAGGCATCCGTGATGAAACAAAGATGTGCCACATGGAGTAATGAATGCGGTTTTCTCCTCATCCTCTTACGCCATGAAGATCTGATGATATCCTCGAGTATGCATCAAGAAATGAAAGCAAATCACATCCAGCCATGGAGTCAACAATCTGGTCGATCGCGACAAAGGGAAACGGGTCTTTGGGACAAGCTTTATTAACATCCGTGAAGTCAATACAAAGTCTCCATTTCCCATTTGCCTTGCGCACAACTTCTGAGGATCGGCCAACCACGTAGGATGGAGCACTCCTCCGACAAGGCCTCTGCTTCCAATTTCTTGATCTCTTCCGCGATGAACTCTTGATGCTCCACCGCTTGCTTCCTCGACTTTACGCTTGACGGGCGCGCGATGAGGACAAGCGGCAAGACGGTGCTCAATTACTCACGGGAACACGGGGATGTCAGACGGTTGCCACGCAAACACGTCGACGTTCGCCCGCAGGAAAGCAACGACCGCGCCTTCCTATTTAGGGTTGAGAGTGGCACTGATGGTGAAGGTACCACCAGTGTCGTCCTCCTTGGCGGACACCTTCTTGGTCTTTGGCGGAGCTGCCATCGTCTTCTTATACTTGCCGGTGGAGCTCGATGGTGCGTCCTCGATGGTAGCGTAGCACTCCGAAGAGGTGTGCTTGCCGGAGTGGGCATCAGAGCTCTTGTCGGACTTGGTCTTCTTCCCCGGAGCTTGATGCAAGTGTTTTGCTTTCGCTGCAGCTGCCGCTTCCGGTAGATCTTGTCGGCACAGATAAGAGCATCCTTCTTGTCGCCATGGACAGAGATGATGCTTATCGGGCCTGGCATCTTGAGTAAGTTGTATGCATAATGAGAGGCTGCCATGAACTTAGCGAGTGCCGGATTTGCCAAGTATCCCATTGTAAGGCAATGGGAAATCAACAACGCCGAATGTGACCCTCTCGGTCCTAAAGTTCAGCTCACCGCCAAATGTTACCAAAGAACGTGATCTTCCCCTTCGCTTGCTCCTTCTCGGATTGATTCCTTGGAATGTGCCCGGTCTCTTGAGCTCATTTGTCGGTATCTGAAGCTTACGGAGCACCGCGAGGAGATCAGATTTAAGCCGCCCCGCCGTCAACTAGCATCTTGGTGACCTTGAGGTTGCGGATAGTTGGTGAGACCAACATCGGCAAGCACCCGACCTTGATTATGCGATCAGGGTGGTCCTCAATATCAAAGACGATAGGCGTCTGGACCACTCGAGGCTTGCGTGACTCTACGGATGGTTCAGCTGCATTAACTTCCGCATCCACCGCTTGAGTTGGCGGTGGGAAGTATGCAGGAAGCACCTCCGTCAACGCAGAGGACCTCTGTAGCTTTACGAAACTCCTGCTCATCGGTCTCGCTGCGTCTTCCATATCTTCATCGTCGTCGTCATCTTCATCCTTGTCGCGGCGGCGGGGAGGCCTGTCTCCCTTCTTGCCGCTTGGCCTTGCCGCGGCGCCCTCCCCGGCCGGGACATTTCTTGCTGGCTCCTCCAGCACCTTCTTGGGCCTTCTCCTTGTCGCGCCGCTCGTACTCAGCCTTCTGCTGTTCAACAAGCTGCTCCACCTTCTTACAGCTCTAGAGGTCATGGCCCTTGGTGCGGTGGATCTTGCAGTATTGCTTGCCGGAGCCGTCCTGCTTGTCGGCGGCCGCCACAGATCGGGTGGTTACGCCAGCTGCAACGCGTCCTTGCCGGAGCTACCAGCCTTGGCGTTCTTGTCGCCACCTCCGTTGCGGATCGCTCGACGACTAGCACATCTTCTGCCTTTCTTTTTCCTGTTGCCCGCCGCCACGGCTCTTCTTTGCCAGGCGGTCTCCTCACCGTCGAGATCCTCCGCTTCGGTATTCTCTCCGGGAGTCTCCTCCCCTCCTCAAAGACGCGGCGCACTTGTCGGCCAGTATGTATAGCTCATCGACGTCTTCGATCTTGCACATCGCCATCTCCTCCCGCATCCTGCGGTTCCGCGACGTTCGATGGAACGCGGCGATCATCGCGGCCGGGTGGACATCTCGATGTTGTGCTGTACACGGCTGAATCTCTGAATATACTTGCGCAGGGGCTCTCCTTCCTTCTGGGCGAGCAGATGAAGGTCGCTTTCTTGTCCATGGGGCTTGTGGCCGCCTGTAAAGGCGCCAACAAACTGATGGCATAGATCCGCCCAAGAAGATATGGAGTTGTCCGGCAAGTGCATGAGCCAGGACCTGACGTTGGGCTTGAGCACCAGCGGGAAGTAGTTGGCAAGGATCTTGTCGTCTCGCCCCCCGGCAGCCTGCACCGTGATGGTGTAGATGCTGAGGAACTCCGACGGATGCATCTTGCCGTCGTACTTCTCCGGTACGTCTGGCTTGAAGTTCTTCTTGCTGGGCCACTGGACTTGCCGCAGCTCACGAGTGAACACAGGGCAACCTACCGCGTACGGCAAGTCGCCTGGTTCCTCTGGCGCGTGCATGTCAACAGAGGGCCCAGCGCGCTTGTCGGATTGACGTCGCGCTTCTCTTCGGGCGCTCGATGCGAGTTCGAGCGTCCTCTTCTGTCGATCGTGTAGCACTTGGCGCTGATCGCGATGAGCTCGTGGATCTGGCGACGCATGAGAGTCGCTGTCGAGGTGGATCGGCAAGTCGGCGATCTTGGCCTTCGGGTGGAGAGTGCATGGTGGTTGCACCCCCACGGTCTCGTCGCCACCGGCTCGCGCTTGGCGTTCTGCGCAGCGGCGACGCACTTTTCGGTTGCCGCGGAGCGTCGCCGTTAGCGGCCGATGAGACTCAGTATGATGGCCCTCCACTCGTCGACCTTTGTCGGCCGTTGGAGGGTAATCGAGGAGCGATTGAGCTCTCGCCGAGCTTCTGCCGGAGTAGTGGGTGGCGATGGCGAACGGCGCGAGGAGCGGATATGCTCGGACTTCTAACTATGTTAGAAGGAGCAGTATCCCGTGCTCGGCGACCGATGCCTCGCTTCGCGCCCGGCATGTTGGCGTGCATGCTGGTCTTGAACGTCCCGGGATCCTCCAGCTCGATCTTGGTCCAACGAGCGTATGGCATTGTGAATGCCATGATGCTGTCGGTCTCGTGCTTCCTGAGACGAGCGCGGTACATGTACGGACGCCGAGGTCTGCGCGGCCTTGTCCTTGGACTTGGCAGCACCGTGAGCGCCCCCGTCGCCGTTCGTTCTTCCGCCGGCGTCTACCCCACCACCTGTTTGCTCCGGTGGTGGTGGGTTCGACGCGGACGGGGCCTCTGCCGCCGAAGCCTTCTTCTTCGGTGGCATGTTGACGAAGGTGTCGAAGATGTTGCTCGCGTGAACGCCGGATCAGGTTCACACAACCTCGAGGCCCCCTACCTGGCGCGCCAAAGATGTCGGGGAGGCTGATCGGACCCACGAACACCTATGGGACCGGCGGACCGAGTCCCTTTTGGTTCGGAGGGAGGCGGAGATCGCACGAAGAGCGGATCGAGGCGAAGCACACGAGCAGTTTTACCCAGCCGAGCTCTCCGGAGAGATAATACTCCTACCGCTGCTTGTATGGTTTGTATTGTGTTCTTGCTAGAGCGCCGAGAGCTACCGATACTCCAGCTGCTAACGAGACCTAGCGTGAGAGTGTTGAACCCCCTCTACGCTATGCATGGGCCTCCTTTTATATGCACAAAGGGGCTCCGACAGTGGCAACGTAGATGGGGGTACAAATGGAAAACAAGAGTTGGTACACCTACTTGAACAAAGGTATGCCAGACTCTACCTAACCACGACGACAAGGGACAAAAGCATTAAATGCCTGTCCTCGCCGCCTAAACAAAGGCAACAGGGACCGTCAGAGCGCCACCGTTCGCCACGATGGCAAGCTTGTCGGCCGCTTATCGCTGCTCCCCGCTGGCTGCACAGACCTCTTGACACGGCGCATGGAATGGTCCCATGGCGACACGTTGGTGGATGAGCTGGAGCGGAGATGAAGAGAGGTTACTGCCGCGGCAAGTGCCTTGCCGCGGCTGAATCCTGTCGCGTCCGGAGGCTTGTCGCTCTCGAGCCTTCCCGCAAGCTCCTCTTGCCGGGTCTTGTCTTCTGCGTGCCTTGAGTGGCCTTCCCGGCAAGCTCCTCTTGCCGCGCCTTGTCTTCTTGGTTAAATACTTTGTTCTTGAATGGCTCCAAAGGAACCACGGAGGATCTTGGCGGTGACCAGTGCAAGCCTTGCCATGGTGCTGCAATCGCCTGCTGCACGAAGTTCGGGATACTAGGGTACCCCTACTCTAGTACACCGACAGTGCTTATCTGTGGTGACAATGGGATATCACGTGATCTACTTGATGTATGTTTTGGTGATAAACTTGCGGGTTTCGTGACCTCGTGAACTTATGCATAGGGGTTGGCACACGTTTTCGTCTTGACTCTCCAGTAGAAACTTTAGGGCACTCTTTGAAGTTCTATGTGTTGGTTGAATAGATGAATCTGAGATTGTTTGATGCATATCGTATAATTATACACACGGATACTTGAGGTGACATTGGAGTATCTAGGTGGCATTAGGGTTTTGGTTGATTTGTGTCTTAAGGTGTTATTCTAGTACGAACTCTATATAGATCAATCCAAAAGAATAACTTTGAGGTGGTTTCGTACCCTACAATAATCTCTTCGTTTGTTCTCCGCTATTAGTGACTTTTGGGTGACTCTTTGTTGCATGTCGAGGGATATTTATATGATCCAATTATGTTATTATTGTTGAGAGAACTTGCACTAGTGAAAGTATGAACCCTAGGCTTTGTTTCCTAGCATTGCAATACCGTTTACGCTCACTTTTATCATTAGTTACCTTGCTGTTTTTATAATTTCATATTACAAAAACCTATATCTACCATCCATATTGCACTTGTATCACCATCTCTTCGGCCGAACTAGTGCACCTATACAATTTACCATTGTATTGGGTGTGTTGGGGACACAAGAGACTCTTTGTTATTTGGTTGCAGGGTTGCTTGAGAGGGACGATCTTCATCCTACGCCTCCCACGGATTGATAAACCTTAGGTCATCCACTTGAGGGAAATTTGCTACTGTCCTACAAACCTCTGCACTTGGAGGCCCAACAACGTCTACAAGAAGAAGGTTGTGTAGTAGACATCAATGCACGACACAAGGCCCTTTTCAAGTTGCTCCTTCAACTTTGCATTCTCCTCAACAAGATGCACATGCTCACAACAAGGGTTAGTAGCATTTGCATTATCAATTAAAACCATATGAGGAAAAGTGGCTTTCTCCTTGGTTAGCTTCACTTGGAGTTGACCATGAGACTCTTTAAGACTAGCATGAGTACCCTTCAAGGCCTTGTGAGCCTTGTCGAGTATATCAAACTCCTCCTTGAGTCTAGCAAGATCAATCCCAAGTTTGGCCTTCTCGGAATTTAGCACACGAGATACAACAAGAGCATGATCAAGATCTTTCTTTAATTTAGCATGATCATCGTTGTATGACTCCTCAAGAGCCAAACGACGACCACGTTCTTCCTCAAGAGCGTTCGAGAGATCCGATATCTCATCGGCATAGTCACGACTATGTCCCTCCATCTTAGAGATGTTTTCTTCGTGGACCTCGATCATGTCATTGGCTTCACCAAGTTGTTCCAAGAGAGCAACAAAGTGCTTCTTGGACTTACCCTTGAGCTTACTCATAAAAGACTCAAATTCATTTTCTTGCTCATTAGGCCCCTCACTTTCATCAATGCAATCCGTCAAGGAAGGATTAGTAATGATGGTAGTTTTGATGTTGCGGGTTACCTTGTTGGTGGCTTTAGCCATGAGGCACTAGGCGGTGATGTTCTCATTGGGTGAGTCGAAGAGGGACACCCGTGGAGTTGTGGGGGTCGATGACTCCGCATTGCGAGCGCATCCGCTTCTGCCCTGAAGTAGTACCACCGCCCTCGCTGCTGAGTGCACCGTCGCCACTTCCGTCGACTCCGTGTGCGCCGTCGCTGCCGGAGCTGGTCGCCATTGGAGCGGAGCGGGGAAGGACTGAATCGAGGGGTGGACTGAATCGACGGGGGGAACGGCTTGACCTAGTAGACGGGCGCGCCAAAACGGGCGTCTCTCGCCGTGTAATGGCGTCCATCAACACGCGCATACGTCACCGACAAAGGGACCCACTGCCGGATTCATTGTTTCGGGCTAAAACGAAGAATCAGTTCTCCGTGTTATAGAGTAGCCCCATTGTTGGTAGTTTTTTGTGAACTACCTCAAATGTGGTACCGATCTGTTACCCTAGCCCATAATGTGGTGGTTTTGAGTAAATAACTCTCCTATTACTCATTGTGATGAGGATAATTGCTATACTATTGGTGCTATCCATACTATTAATGATGAGAGTGATTATGCTTATGGTATGAAAAGGCCCAAGCTTGGGGATGCTATGTTTGATGAGAATGACATGTTTGAGAATATATTTTCTGCAATTAATGTTTGTCCCAAGCTTGGGGATGCTATGTTTAATGAAGACGTGTCAACTTTAGGAAGTAATGATCCCACTATTTTGGAGGGTTTTGAATCTCATTGTGATAATTATAGAAGTGGATTTGTAGAGGTCATGACTTTATTTAGTGATGAATCCACTATTTCGGAAGAGGTTTCAATTGATTATGATGAGAACAAGGTTGCTACTTATGATGATTATTGTGATGAAACTTATGCTATAAAAAGTAGTCATGATTATATTTATAAAACTTGTCATGATTATGATTACCCTTTTTCTGAACATTACTCTTTTAATGTGGAAACAATTTACAGCATTCGAGTTTCATATGATACTCTCACTATTCCGAATGAGAAGAAAATTGCGTATGTGGAGAGTAATAAAAATTCTATGCTATTGGATCATGAAAAGAATGCTTTATGTGATGGTTATAATGTTGAATTCATTCATGATGATACTGAAAATTATTATGAGGGAGGAATATATGCTTGTAAGAATTTCAATAATATCAAGTTTCCTCTCTATGTGCTTAAAGTTTTGAAGTTATGCTTGTTTTGCCTTCCTTTGCTAGTTGATTATTGTTCCCATAAGTTGTTTGCTCACAAAATCCCTATGCATAGGAAGTGGGTTGGACTTAAATGTGCTAGTCATATTCTTCATGATGCTCTCTTTATGTTTCAATTCTCATCTTTTATGTGAGCATCATTGAAACCATCATGCCAAGCTAGGGGCGTTAAACGATAGCGCTTGTTGGGAGGCAACCCAATTTTATTTTTGTTCCTTGATTTTTGCCCCTATTTAGCAATAAATAAATCATATAGCTTATTTTTAGATGTGTTTTCATGTTTTAATTAGTGTTTGTGCCAAGTAAAACCTTTGGGAAGACTTGGGTGAAGTCTTTATGATCTTGCTGTAAAAAACACAAACTTTAGGGCTCACGAGATTAGCTACAACTTTTTACTGGAGAGTGATATTTAGTTGATTACTTTTGGAGATGATTAATAGACAAGTTTCTCAGGTCCACCAATTTATTTCAGAATTTTTGGAGTTACAGAAGTATTCGTTTGATACAGATTACTACAGACTGTTCTGTTTTTGACAGATTCTGTTTTCTATGTGTTGTTTGCTTATTTTCATGAATCTATGAGTAGTGTCGGAGGGTATGAACCATAGAGAAGTTGGAATAAAGTAGATATTACACCAATATGAATTTATAATGAGTTCACAACAGTACCTAAGTGGTGGTTTTACTTTTATATACAAACGGAGCTTACGAGTTTTGTGTTGAGTTTTGTGTTGTGAAGTTTTCAAGTTTTGGGTAAAGATTTGATGGACTATGGAATAAGGAGTGGCAAGAGCCTAAGCTCGGGGATTCCCAAGGCACCCCAAGGTAATATTCAAGGACAGCCAAGAGCCTAAGCTTCGGGATGCCCCGGAAAGCATCCCCTCTTTCGTCTTCGTTCATCGGTAACTTTACTTGGAGCTATATTTTTATTCACCACATGATATGTGTTTTGCTTGGAGCGTCAATTTATTTTGTTAGGATTTGCTTGCTGTTATTTAGAACAATGTTTTTCATCTTTTATTTCAATAAAAGTGGCATTGATAGCCTTTATGATGCTTATCTTACAAGTCTACATGTTGCTGTTTGAAAACAGAAGGTTTACCGCTGTTGCAAAAATTCCCTAGAAAAGTCAGAATGTGATAAACTGTTGAAACCTTTTGCATAATAAGCTCTGATAAATTTACTACCGTGGTAATTTTTTTCATAATTTTTGGATCTAGGGAAGTATGGATCTTGCTGCATTCTTTACAGACTGTCTTGTTTAGGCAGATTGCTGTTATGTTTGCATTGTATGCATATGTTGCTTCTTTAATGATTCTATTTGAGGATAGGACTATTAAATATGCAGAGGAATTTTGTATGCAATGTTGAATAATAATTTTAGTGATTTGCTACAGTATAGTATGATAAGGTTTTTGCAATGGTTTATACTAACTTATCTCTCGAGTCCTTGTTGAGTTTTGTGTGGATGAAGCTTTTGAGATTTAGGGAGACTGTGATATGAGAGGAATTAAGGAGACACAAAAGCTCAAGCTTGGGGATGTCCAAGGCATCCCAAGATAATATTTCAATAAGTCTCAAGCGCCTAAGCTTGGGGATGCCCCAGTTGGCATCCCACCTTTCTTCTTCAACAACTATCTGTTAGTATCGGTTGATCCTAAGTTTTTGCTTCTTTAATGATGTTTGCTATTCTTAGAATGTCATTTATTTTGTTTTACTTGCTAATTGAATAAAATGTGAAGATCTAAAATTCTTAAATGAGAGAGAGTCTTCACATAGCTACATAATTATTTAACTACTCATTGATCTTCACTTATATCTTTTTGGAGTAGTTTGTCATTTAGTCGTGTGCTTCACTTATATCTTAGGAGTAAATAGTTGAATGAGCGAATATCATAAATCTGAAATAATATATGTTTCATATACTTATCCCATGGGGAGTAATGACTTCACATAAAAGAAGTAGAGGTGGTAAATTTATTGAAGGTTAGCAAACATTGTATTGGTCACTTGAACAATTCATGAAAGAATATTGAGGGAAGAGAGATTTCACATATAAATATACTATCTTGGACATCTTTTGTAATTGTGAGCACTCATTAAAATATAACATGCTAAAAGGTTGATGTTGGACAAGGAAGACAACGTAATGGGTTATGTTTTCTTATATCTGAAATAAAGTATATTGTCATGGATCATCCAACATGTTGAGCTTGCCTTTCCCCCTCATGCTAGCCAAACTCTTTGCACCAAGTAGAGATACTACTTGTGCTTCCAAACATCCCTTAAACCAGTATTTCCATGAGAGTCCACCATACGTACCTATGGATTGAGTAAGATCCTTCAAGTAAGTTGTCATCGATGCATGCAATAAAAATTGCTCTCTAAATATGTATGATCTATTGGTGTGGAGAACATAAGCTTTAAACGATCTTGTGATGTGGAAGCAATAAAAGCGACGGACTGCATAATAAAGGTCCCTATCACAAGTAGCAATATAAAGTGACGTTCTCTCGAATTAAGATTTTGTGCATCCAACTATAAAAGCGTATGACAACCTCTGCTTCCCTCTGCGAAGGGCCTATCTTTTATTCTTGTCTTATACCTTATGCAAGAGTCATGGTGATCTTCTCCTTTCCTTTTTAAATTTTATTCTTTGGCAAGCACATTGTGTTGGAAAGATCCTGATATATATATCCAATTGGATGCAAGGCATCATGAACTATTATTGTTGACATTACCCTTGAGGTAAAAGGTTGGGAGGCGAATCTATAAGCCCCTATCTTTCTCTGTGTCCGGTTAAAACTTTGAACCCATAAATATCACATGAGTGTCAGCAATTGTGAAAGACTAAATGATAGTTGAGTCTGTGAATTTTGCTGAATCAAAGCTCTGCCATAGACCCTTCCTGAAAATAAGATGAATTGTAATTGTTTGATGACTAATAACACCGTTTGTTAGTTTTCAAGAAAGTTTATGATCTATACTTTAACATGCGAATAGCTTGTTACTTGATAATGAGAAGTCCTATGAGTTGAGCTACTGTTATGATATATAATGATGCTAGAAAAGGTGATTGAAATTATCATTGATCAAACTTGTGCACCTGCTAGCATTCACACTTCATAAATTCTTTCTTTTATCATTTACCTACTCGAGGACGAGCAGGAATTAAGCTTGGGGATGCTGATACATCTCCAACGTATATATAATTTATGAAGTATTCATGATATTATATTATCTGTTTTGGATGTTTATGGGCTTTACTAAACACTTTTATATTATTTTGGGGACTAACCTATTAACCAGAGGCCTAGCCCAAATTGTCGTTTTCTTGCCTATTTCAGTGTTTCGAAGAAAAGGAATATCAAACGGAGTCCAAACGGAATGAAACCTTCGGGAGAGTTATTTTTGGAACGGAAGCAATCCAGGAGACTTGGAGTAGATGTTAGGGAAGCTTCGAGGAAGCCACCAGGCAGGGAGGCACGCCCTACCCCCTGGGCGCGCCCCCACCCTCATGGGCCCCTCGTGGCTCCCCTGACCGACTTCTTTCGCCTATATATGTCCAAATACCCTAAAAATATCAAGGGACAGAATAGATCGGGAGTTCCGCCGCCGCAAGCCTCTGTAGCCACCAAAAACCAATCGGGAACCTGTTCCGGCACCCTGCCGGAGGGGGATCCATCACCGGTGGCCATCTTCATCATCCCCGCACTCTCCATGACGAGAAGGGAATAGTTGACCCTCGGGGCTGAGGGTATGTACCAGTAGCTATGTGTTTGATCTCTCTCTCTCTCTCGTGTTCTTGAGGTGATACGATCTTGATTTATCGCGAGCTTTGCTATTATAGCAGGATCTTATGATGTTGCTCCCCCTCTACTCTCTTGTAATGGATTGAGTTTTCCCTTTGAAGTTATCTTATCGGATGGAGTCTTTAAGGATTTGAGAACACTTTATGTATGTCTTGCATGTGCTTATCTATGGTGACAATGGGATATCACGTGATCTACTTGATGTATGTTTTGGTGATAAACTTGCGGGTCTCGTGACCTCGTGAACTTATGCATAGGGGTTGGCACATGTTTTCGTCTTGACTCTCTGGTAGAAACTTTGGGGCACTCTTTGAAGTTCTATGTGTTGGTTGAATAGATGAATCTGAGATTGTTTGATGCATATCGTATAATCATACCCACGGATACTTGAGGTGACATTGGAGTATCTAGGTGACATTAGGGTTTTGGTTGATTTGTGTCTTAAGGTGTTATTCTAGTATGAACTCTATGATAGATCGATCCAAAAGAATAACTTTGAGGTGGTTTCGTACCCTACAATAATCTCTTCGTTTTTTCTCCGCTATTAGTGACTTTGGGGTGACTCTTTGTTGCATGTTGAGGGATATTTATATGATCCAATTATGTTATTATTGTTGAGAGAACTTGCACTAGTGAAAGTATGAACCCTAGGCTTTGTTTCCTAGCATTGCAATACCGTTTACGCTCACTTTTATCATTAGTTACCTTGATGTTTTTATAATTTCATATTACAAAAACCTATATCTACCATCCATATTGCACTTGTATCACCATCTCTTCGCCGAACTAGTGCACCTATACAATTTACCATTGTATTGGGTGTGTTGGGGACACAAGAGACTCTTTGTTATTTGGTTGCAGGGTTGCTTGAGAGAGACGATCTTCATCCTACGCCTCCCACGGATTGATAAACCTTAGGTCATCCACTTGAGGGAAATTTGCTACTGTCCTACAAACCTCTGCACTTGGAGGCCCAACAACGTCTACAAGAAGAAGGTTGTGTAGTAGACATCAATGCACGACACAAGGCCCTTTTCAAGTTGCTCCTTCAACTTTGCATTCTCCTCAACAAGATGCACATGCTCACAACAAGGGTTAGTAGCATTTGCATTATCAAATAAAACCATATGAGGAAAATTGGCTTTCTCCTTGGTTAGCTTCACTTGGAGTTGACCATGAGACTCTTTAAGACTAGCATGAGTACCCTTCAAGGCCTTGTGAGCCTTGTTGAGTATATCAAACTCTTCCCCGAGTCTAGCAAGATAAACCCCAAGTTTGGCCTTCTCAAAATTTAGCACACGAGATACAACAAGAGCATGATCAAGATCTTTCTTTAATTTAGCATGATCATCGTTGTATGACTCCTCAAGAGCCAAACGATGACCACGTTCTTCCTCAAGAGCGTTCGAGAGATCCGATATCTCATCGGCATAGTCACGACTATGTCCCTCCATCTTAGAGATGTTTTCTTCGTGAACCTCGATCATGTCATTGGCTTCACCAAGTTGTTCCAAGAGAGCAACAAAGTGCTTCTTGGACTTACCCTTGAGCTTACTCATAAAAGACTCAAATTCATTTTCTTGCTCATTAGGCCCCTCACTTTCATCAATGCAATCCGTCAAGGAAGGATTAGTAATGATGGTAGTTTTGATGTTGCGGGTTACCTTGTTGGTGGCTTTAGCCATGAGGCACTTGGCGGTGATGTTCTCATTGGGTAAGTCGAAGAGGGACACCTGTGGAGTTGTTGCAATGGCCACGGAGGCCATGGCAACCGAGTCACTGTCTTCATCATCATCATCATCATCATCCTCAATGTACTCTTCTTGCGCCACCAACCCCTTGGGAGGAGTCTTCTTGGTGAAGTTGCTCTTGTTGGGGAAAGACTTGGCCTTGTCTTTTTGGATGAGCTTGACACCATTGTCTTCCCTCTTCTCATATGGGCATTCCGCAACAAAGTGGCTCACATTTCCACAATTATAGCAAGTCCTCACATGTTGCTTGCCCTTCGCGCCACTTGAGTTGCTTTTGTTGAAGTTTGGCCTTGTGTTCTTCTTGCTCCAAAATTGCCTTGAAGCGAGAGCCATGTGCTCATGATAAGCATATTTTGTATCTTCAGGGTTGCTCTCCTATTCTTCCTCTTCATCCTCTTCTTCCACACCAACCTTGTCCTTCAAAGCAAGGTTGGGCTTATTAGCTCTTTGAGAACGCAATACCGTATTGCCGGCGGTCTTGTCCAAGATCCTCATTGCCACAAACTCATCCAAGACTTCACTTGAGGACAAGGTGTGGAAGTCCGGCCTTTGACGGATGACGGACGACATGGCCTTGTGGTAAGGCATCATGGCCTTGAGGAACTTGCGCTTGATCCAATTGTCATCTGTATCCTTGCTCCCATGATCTCGGAGTGAGATCGCGAGAGTGGTTAGCCTCCGGTACATCTCACGAGGTTCTTCATCTTCATTCATTGCAAACTCATCGGCCTCATCTTGCACCACTTCATAGTTGGAGCATTGAATGCTTGCGCTTCCCTTGTAAAGGGAAACGACATGGTGCCATGCTTCCTTGTCCACGGTGAAGGGGCGGAGATGAGCAATATCTTCGGGTGGAATTGCATCTTGGATGATGAAGAGAGCATTCTCATTGAATTGATTGTCCGCAGCTTCTCTAGGGGTGAAGTTGCTTTCGGTCATGCGGATATAAACCTTCTTCAATGATTGTCCAAAGATTAGTATTAACATGGTTTAAATGACGCTTAAAGTGATACACCCAAGAATCAAAGTCCTCATTTTTCACAATCTTAGGGGAGAACCGGCATGATTCAAATGGGTGAAAGGAATAGGTCCACCATAAGTAAGCAGAGGTTTCACATGGGCAAAGATGCCATTTCCACTTCTACCACTAGATAAAGGAACTTTGTCATTAGTAGCTTCCCCCTTGTCGGAGTTAGCATACGTCACCTTGTTAGTGGGATCGACCACTTCCAACGGCACGGTGGGTAATTTAAGACCATCAAGAAAGTTCTTAAGCATGCCTTTGACCTCGGCCGTCATGGAAGTTTTCAATGTGTCCAAAGCCACATTGAACTCCTCGCGTGAGACCGAGGTTCCCCCATCGGCCGTAGACGACGACGGAATCACACCGGAGTGCTCCTCCTCTCCGTCTACGGAGTCAAGCATACTCTTCGGACGACCACGTCCTTAATAAAGAGACGAGGCCCTGATACCAATTGAAAGGATCGATATAGTTGACTAGAGGGGGGTGAATAGGCAACTAATAATTTTTAACTTTTCTTTACCAAATTAAACTTTGCATCAAAGTAGGTTGTCTAGATATGCAACTAGGTGAGCAACCTATATGATGCAACAACAACAAGCACACAAGCAAGCAAGAGATGCAACACAATATAACCTTGCACAAGTAAAGGTACGAGATAACCAAGAGTGGAGTCGGTGAAGACGAGGATGTGTTACCGAAGTTCCTTCCTTTTCAGGGGAAGTACATCTCCATTGGAGTGGTGTGGAGGCACAATGCTCCCCAAGAAGCCACTAGGGCTACCGTATTCTCCTCACACCCTCACACAATGCGAGATGTCGTGATTCCACTATTGGTGCTCTTGGAGGCGGCGAACGGACCTTTACAAACAAGGTTGGGGCTCTCTCCACAACCGAATTGGAGGCTCCCAACGAAACCACGGAGCTTCACCACAATGGAATATGGCTCCGAGGTGACCTCAACCGTCTCGGGTGCTCAAACACCCAAGAGTAACAAGATCCGCAAGGGATTAGTGGGGGGAAACAAATTTCTCTTGGTGAAAGTGTAGATCTGGACCTTCTCAACCAATCCCCAAAGAATCAACAAGTTTGATTGGCTAGGGAGAGAGATCGGGCGAAAATGAGCTTTGGAGCAACAATGGAGCTTGGGGGAAAAGAGGTGAGTCAACTTGGAGAAGAAGACCTCCTTTTGTAAGGGGGAGACAATCCAACCGTTACCCCCGCTCAGCCCGCACAGAGTGGTACTACCGCTGGGGCCAGCGGTACTACCGATGTGGCCAGCGGTACTACCGCTCCCCCTCGCGGTACTGCCGTGCAGACAGAAGAAAGCAAGAGGCGGAGCAGGACCTGGACCTAGGGCGGTACTAGTAGTGGAGGTAAGGGCGGTACTACCGCCTCTACTGCCGCTACCAGTGCCGCAAAACCCGACACGAGAGGCGACACCCTCGATTCAAGGCGGTAGGAGCGCGGAACCGCAGCGGTACTACGGCTGAGAGCTCCAGGCAGTACTACCGCTGTGGAGCGATACTGCCGCCTGTAGCTCTCGAGCGGTACTACCCCTGTGGTCCGCAGTACTACCGCTGGGACCAGATCTCATAGAGAAGGCAACAAAGGAGCCTCCATCGAAGCAGGAAGGCTCAGAGGGTGCAAAGGGGATGGGTACATGTTGATTCCACCCTAGCCTAACCAATGCGAACCCCCTCTTGATAGTACGGTGACTCCTACGACACAAGTCCACCAAAACAGAATCGAAAGAGCTACACCATCTTCACTTCAAACTCTGAGGGCAGGGAATCGTCTCGTGCCAAATGATGAATCTCTGAAATAGTCAACGCACAAGATTAGTCCGCAAAGACGTTGTCATCAATCACCTAAACTACTTAGAGAGAGAGATATGCCTTAACACATAAGTTATCGGGGGTATATTTTTCTGAAGGAAATATGCCCTAGAGGCAATAATAAAGTTATTATTTATTTCCTTATATCATGATAAATGTTTATTATTCATGCTAGAATTGTATTAACCGGAAACATAATACATGTGGGAATACATAGGCAAACATAGTGTCACTAGTATGCCTCTACTTGACTAGCTCGTTGATCAAAGATGGTTGAGTTTCCTAGCCATGGACATGAGTTGTCATTTGATTAACGGGATCACATCATTAGGAGAATGATGTGATTGACTTGACCCATTCCGTTAGCTTAGCACTTGATCGTTTAGTATGTTGCTAATTGCTTTCTTCATGACTTATACATGTTCCTATGACTATGAGATTATGCAACTCCAGTTTACCGGAGGAACACTTTATGTGCTACCAAACGTCACAACGTAACTGGGTGATTATAAAGGTGCTCTACAGGTGTCTCCGAAGGTACTTGTTGAGTTGGCATATTTCGCGATTAGGATTTGTCACTCCGATTGTCGGAGAGGTATCTCTGGGCCCTCTCGGTAATGCACATCACTATAAGCCTTGCAAGCAATGTGACTAATGAGTTAGTTGCGGGATATTGCACTACGTAATGAGTAAAGAGACATGCCGGTAACGAGATTGAACTAGGTATTGAGATACCGACGATCGAATCTCGGGCAAGTAACATACCGATGACAAAGGGAACAACGTATGTTGTTATGCGGTTTGACCGATAAAGATCTTCGTAGAATATGTGGGAGCCAATATGAGCATCCAGGTTCCGCTATTGGTTATTGACCGGAGACGTGTCTCGGTCATGTCTACATAGTTCTCGAACCCGTAGGGTCCGCACGCTTAAAGTTCGGTGACGATCGGTACTATGAGTTTATGTGTTTTGATGCACCGAATGTAGTTCGGAGTCCCGGATGAGATCGGGGACATGACGAGGAGTCTCGAAATGGTCGAGGCGTAAAGATCGATATATTGGACGACTATATTCGGACATCGGAAATGTTCCGAGTGATTCGGGTATTTTTCGGAGTACTGGAGAGTTACAGGAATTCGCCGGGGAGTATATGGGCCGTATTGGGCTTTAGGGGAAAGAGAGAGGGGAGGTTGCGCCCCCCCCCCCAAGTCTTAGTCCGAATTGGACTAGGGGGAGGGGCGGCGCCCCCTCCTTCCTTCTCTTCTCTTTTCCCTTTCCTTCTCTCATACTCCAACTACTTGGAAGGGCTCCTAGTTCTACTAGGAAAGGGGGAATCCTACTCCAGATGGAAGTATGTCGGCGTTCTGGGAACGGGGGTCCCCAGACTTGCCTGCGGGCAGCCCACAGCATGGCTAAGCCAGCAGGCCGTACGGCCCATCTTCATCAACAAGGCATCCAAGACCCTCGCGAGGGTCCAAGCCCCGCGAGGCGGACGACGCAAGACCTCCTCTGGAGTAGCCTAGCCAGGCAGGCTCGCGAGGAGCGGAGATATCAAGGCGGGGCAAACCTCACGAGGCTCTCGTGACGTGAGCCATGACGCATGGCATCAGGCAGGCACCAACGCGCATAGCGTCCTTATTTCCCCTTTGGTGCTAAGGAGGCCAGCGCAGGCGAAGAGTACCGAGGCATCAGGTAAAGGTTGCTATATTGGTGCAACAAGACCAAGACCAGGAGGACGGCGAGACGGAGGTCATCATGGAGCCCAAGACAGCGTCACCACCAGAGTTTTTCGCAGGTGAAGACCGCTTTTGTCAGGATAGCTTGTACTAGCTGTCCCCCTTCAAATTTGCCCGCCGTTGTTGGCTCCCTTCCCGCTCGATATTTGGGAAGAGGACCAGAGCCTCTATAAATAGGTCTAGCCACCACAGTAGGAGGCAACTGATTCGTATCATTCTCAACTACACAAGCACAAGAACATCTCAACCTCAGGAGGTTGTTCTTCCCTTGTACTGTTCATCATCAGCCCTAGAGGCAACCCACCACCACCACACTGGAGTAGGGTATTACACCTCAACGATGGCCCGAACCAGTATAAATCTCGTGTCTTTCTGTGTTGCGAGTTCGTCCGCGAGATCTTAGCGAGCTAGGGCGTAGATCGGTAGGAGGGAAAGACTTTGCTCGCACCCCAGTGTTCGAACCTTAAAGGTTTGCCGGACCTCCACATCCGACATTTGGCGCGCCAGGTAGGGGGGCGCTGTAGCTTCCTTTCCATCAGTTCGTCGCTCCGTCGCTCCGTCGTCTCCATGGCGGATGCTCGCCGTGCTCGAGCTGAGCGTCGGGCTGTCCTCACCGCCCGCGTCGCTCAGACGGCTCCCGTTGGTGGGCCACCTCGTCGTTCTCCTTCTCCCGCCGCCAACGCTGCCACCAGCCCGGCGGGGAACGAGCAGCACGCGTCCTTGCTCCATCCTTCGGTGCGACAGGACGGTCGCACCACTACTCCATCACTGACCCCTGCCGGTTCTTCGTCCCACGCGCATCGCGCTCCCATGGAGGCACGGGCCGTGCTCCTCGCGATGAACGAGCTCCTGCGCTACCGCCCCGTCGACGACCTCTACAAGGAGTGGCTCGACCGTGTCGCCAAGCTCGTCCGTGTCGCAAGGGGCTCTCCGGCGCCGTCCCACTCTCTGCCTCCTCCTCAACCAGCCGCGGGCGACGGGGCTCATGGCGTGCCTCCACCACCTCAGCCCCAAGACGGTGCCTTGGCACCAAGGCGCGCGGCTCCGCAGCGTGATCCACCATGCCCGGAGCCCGCACGCGAAGGGAGAAGCTACCAAGAAATTCCGCGACCGCGAGAAGCTGCACCTGCGCTCCCCACGCCACCTCGTCAAGACCACGCACTGCCCACAGCAGCACAGCGCGGACCTCGTCAAGACAAAGCTCCACCTTCGAAGCGGGCCCCGGCAACCACGGCTGGTTACCGCGCCTTCACCCCCGAGCTGCGTAGCGTCGCCTGGCCAGGAAAGTTCAAGCCGGACCTGCCTCCTCGCTACGACGGCACCGCCGACCTCGCGGAGTTCCTGCAACTCTATGAGCTGAGCATCAAAGCAGCCAACGGCGACGAAAAAGTCATGGCGAACTGGTTTCCCATGGCTCTCAAGGATAGAGCTCGCTCCTGGCTCCTGAACCTGCAGCACGGCTCGATCTCCTCCTGGGACGAGATGCGCGACTGATACGTCCATTTTGCATCATGCTTTTATATCGATATTTATTGCATTATGGGCTGTTATTACACATTACGTCAAAATACTTATGCCTATTCTCTCTTATTTTACAAGGTTTACGTAAGGAGGGAGAATGCCGTAGCCTGGAATTCGGCTGGAAAAGGAGCAAATATTAGAGACCTATTCGCACAACTCCAAAAGTCCTGAAACTCCATGAAAGTTATTTTTGGAAATAATAAAAATACCGAGCGGAAGAAATACGTCGGGGGCCTCCACACATCCACGAGGGTGAGGCGCGCCTCGCCTCGTGGGCCCCCTGTTGGCCTCCGGTGGCCATCTTACGCTATATGAAGTCTTTCGTCCAAGAAAAATGATAAGCAAGATTTCGACGAGACTCCGCCGCCACGAGGCGGAACTCATGAGAACCAATCTAGGGCTCCGGCAGAGCTATTCTGCCAGGGACACTTCCCTCCGGGACGGGGAAATCATCGCCATCGTCATCACCAACGCTCCTCTCATCGGGAGAGGGAAATCTCCATCCACACCTTCACGAGCACCATCTCCTCTCAAACCCTAGTTCATCTCTTGTATCCAATTCTTGTCTCTAAGCCCGGGATTGGTACCTGTAGGTTGCTAGTAGTGTTGATTACTCCTTGTAGTTGATGCTAGTTGGTTTATTTGGTGGAAGATCATATGTTCAGATCCTTTATGCATATTAATACTCCTCTTATTATGAACATGAATATGCTTTGTGAGTAGCTACGTTTGTTCCTGAGGACATGAGAGAAGTCTTGCTATTAGTAGTCATGTGAATTTGGTATTCGTTCGATATTTTGATGAGATGTATGTTGTCTATCCTTTAGTGGTGTTATGTGAACGTCGACTACATAACACTTCACCATTAATTGGGCCTATAGGAAGGCATTGGGAAGTAATAAGTAGATGATGGGTTGCTAGAGTGACATAAGCTTAAACCCTAGTTTATGCATTGCTTCGTAAGGGGCTGATTTGGATCGATATGTTTCATGCTATGGTTAGGTTTACCTTAATACTTTTGTTGTAGTTGCGGACACTTGCAATAGAGGTTAATCATAAGTGGGATGCTTGTCCAAGTAAGGACAGCACCCAAGCACCGGTCCAGCCACATATCAAATTATCAAAGTAGCGAACGTGAATCATATGAGCGTGATGAAAACTAGCTTGACGATAATTCCCATGTGTCCTCGGGAGCGCTTTTCTCTATATAAGAGTTTGTCCAGGCTTGTCCTTTGCTACAAAAAGGATTGGGCCACATTGCTGCACTTTGTTTACTTGTGTTACTTGTTGCTCGTTACAAATTATCCTATCACAAAACTATCTGTTACCTATTATTTCAGTGCTTGCAGAGAATACCTTGCTGAAAACCGCTTATCATTTCCTTCCGTTCCTCGTTGGGTTCGACACTCTTACTTATCGAAAGGACTACGATAGATCCCCTATACTTGTGGGTCATCAAGACTCTTTTCTGGTGCCGTTTTCCGGGGAGTGAAGCGCCTTTGGTAGGTGGAATTTGGTAAGGAAAAATTCATATAGTGTGCTGAAATTTACTGTCACTTGTTACTATGGAAAGTAATCCTCTGAGGGGCTTGTTCGGGTATCTTCACCCCGACCAAAGAGAGCAAAGAGTTGCTCCTCGACCCTCTTGAACCTACTGAAAACGAAAATGTCCACTTTGAAATCCCTTCGGGTATGTTAGAAAAACTGCTAGCTAATCCTTTTGCAGGAGATGGAACAAAGCATCCTGATGAGCACCTAATATATGTGGATGAAGTTTGTGGATTATTTAAGCTTGCAGGTATACTCAGTGATTTTATTAAGAAGAAGGTCTTCCCTTTACCTTTGAAGGAAGATGCATTGACATGGTATAGGCTATGTGATGATACGGGATCATGGAACTACAAACGATTGAAATTGGAATTTCATCAGAAATTTTATCCTATGCATCTTGTTCATCGTGATCGCAATTATATATATAATTTTTGGCCTCGTGAAGGAGAAAGCATCTCTCAAGCTTGGGGGAGGCTTAAATCAATGTTATATTCATGCCCCAATCATGAGCTCTCAAGAGATATGATTATTCAAAAAAATTATGCTCGATACTTCTTGTGCTGGCTCTTTTATGATGAAGACTATTGAATTCAAATGGGATTTATTGGATAGAATTAAACACAACACTGAAGATTGGGATCTCGACGAAGGTAAGGAGTCAGGTATGACACCTAAGTTTGATTGTGTTAAATATTTTATGGATACCGATGTTTTCCGTAAGTTTAGCACTAAATATGGACTTGACTCTGAGATAGTAGCTTCCTTTTGTGAATCTTTTGCTGCTCATATTGATCTCCCTAAGGATAAGTGGTTTAAATATCATCCTCCCATAGAAGTAAAAGTAGCTGCACCTATTAAAGTTTAAGAAAATACTATCACTTATAATGATCCTATTGTTCCTACTTCTTATGTTGAGAAACCCCCTTTCCCTATTAGAATAAAGGATCATGCTAAAGCTTCAACTGTGGTTCGTAAAAGCAATATTAGAACTTATACACCTCCTGTCGGGGATATACCCCGCGGCGTAAACCGGCCGGAAGTATAACCCGGCCGGACTTGGCGGTTTACCTGAAGAACCCGCTGACACTTGGCGGTTCACTGGCGACCCGGCGGTTTATGGTTCATTGGTAATCCGGCAGGCGGGTCGAGGAGCGGCAAGACCGGTGGCCTCGATTGGCGGTTCATGAAGGCCGGTTCAACTACGGTGGGCGGTTTAAGAGGAAAGACATAAGGAATATTTGTCTTACAAGGAGTTAAGACCAGGACTTGTATCCGGTTTATATTAGAGATATACTAGTCCTAATCCTAATAGGACTCCACATGTAACCCGCCCTTGAAAATATATAAGGAGGGGCAGGGCTCCCCAAAGGGACAAAGCGACAAGCAAACAACAATATCTAGGGCTAGACACAACTAGAGGAGAGCCGGTTTACTGACGACTCCCTCATGATCATAATGAGACCTAGCCTCAAACAGCACGTAGGGCTATTACGGATGATGTTTCCCGGGGCCGAAGGCTGTCTAAATCCCTGTCTTGTGTTGCGTCTCTCGATTCCGCTCAACCCCTCTCAAGCTACCACATAGATGCGTTGGCCTCGCGACTAAGTCCGACACTAAGGACATCCGGCGTGTTAAAACCACGACGGTTGGCGCCACCGTGGGCTGCGCGACGGTGGTGTTGAGTTCTTGGAGGATCTTCTTGAGGATCGAGAAGCTCGCGATTTGTTAAGATGAAAGAGCGCCAGACGCGAAGCGTCTGAGATAATCCGGTGCGTGACAATCTCGGTCTACAGTTTTACGCGCCCGCCGACCCAGCGATCGATCGAGTCAAGAAGGCGAATTGGTATGTGCTGCAATAGCCGCCTTGCGTGTTAAGAAAAACATCAAACAGCTGGTGATTCATCAGTCTGGTCAGATTCTTTGTTAGGGATAAGTACTGAATAAAAGGCAATAGCCGGGTGGCCTTGATTCGCCTCGCCGCTACGCCTCCGATTATGACGACGCGCCTCCACCTGCAAGGGAAAAGCTGCAGCCCGATGTAGTGCGCCGCTACGAGACAAACCAGTGATACTAGTCCACTACTAATAAACAATTCAGCAGAGGAGGTGCTAGTACTTGGTGTCATAACCTTATGTGAAGCATCAATCAATCAAACAAAAGGCTATGCATGTACGTACATCTTGGATGAGATTAAGGCCTCAATCCGAGTCACTGCCGCGGTATTAAGTCGACACCGAGTCGTTTCAGCTCCAGGTGACCATCGCATCTCCGAACAGTCTCCACCGTTTAGCCGCCGTGATGGCCAGTTTGCGCGATGATTTCACCGGCGTTAAGCCGCCACGGCCTCTGCCAGAGCAGGCCTCGGGCAGCCCGCATGACGAAGACAGGGACAGAGATGGATTCAGACTACTGGTGTGCATCGAGACAAGATTGAAAAAAACAAAGGGATGTAGCGAGGACTCGTCTCGCGTCACGGTTCTAAGTCGCCCGTTTCAAGCGCCCGTCTCAAGTCGCCGGCCGCCACAGTCCCCGGCCGGTTTCAGCAGCTGGCCGCCTCCGATTCACCATATGCTGAGTGGCCTCGACAGAGTGGCCAGCCTTCAGCGGTTGAAAGAGGCCGTTGACCCGCCCGCCTCCGCCTCTGCGCTGCACCTCTCGTCGCTTGGCCACGAGCTGCCGGTTCAGCCGCGCCTCGCCACTAAACCGCCTGGCGTAGCCCTTGCCTATAAGCCACCATTGCCGTCATCCGTCCACAGGAGTCGCCTTCTACCGCGCCGAGTCAACTTCATAACCTCCGTCGAGTCGCCATCGGGGTCGTCCCGCCTCAACCTGCCATGAACCATCGCTCTTACTGCGGATGCTCCACCTTGAACCACCGCGCCGCTTGAGCAGCGCTGCCTCGCAGCGTCCGCCAAGCGCGCCACGCCGGGTCGCGGCCCTCCCTATGGCCAGGTGCTCCCCATTCGCCAGCACCAATCCACCTCGCAAGTCCCCAGCTGCGTTTCCATTGTAGACTTACCTCCGCGGCGAGACACCACGCCGGCCTTGCCTGGTTACCTCCGTCTCCGCCGTGGCGCGGTGAGCCGCCCCTGCCGGCGCGGACCTCCAAACCGGCAACCCCGAGCCGCCGAGGCCATCACCGCTGCAAGTTGCAGAACTGCTGCCGTCCACCAGAGATGCCGATGCCAAACTCAAAGACTGAGGAGGAAACGCAGGCCGGTTGAGTAGCAGCAGGTTGAACCGGCGAGGAGAGGTAGCTGGGATAGCCTGTAGCTGTGGAGAAAGGCGTGAACGGTTTACATTGACCCGTCGACGCTAAAAGGAAGTCGGTGGCAGCCTGCGTGGGATGTTAGGCACTGCCATCTCCATTTTCTCGAGAAGACACGAGCAAAGTCGACTAGCACTTACATACAACCGCTTATGCGGTGAGGGAGTTCTACTACTAGTAGTAGTAACCCATCGAGACTAAAATACTAGCACATGCAGTGCTATTGGACCCAATTAAATTCTAGCACAGGCGCAGATCATCTGTCGTCAAAATACATCAGGTGAAATCTATCCGGTTTATTTTTATTTATATATTTTTATTTCTATGAGAAACAATTACTCGCCTATATCTTTTATACAGGACATGTGCTCACTATAAAAGTGATGCTCTACCACGGACGGCGTCTTGCGCTTAGCTGTTCTACACCGGCATCTACGTATTTCCTGCGATAAATCGGAACACAAACCGCCGCCTTGATCCGGTTTACATCAACGCGCCGCCGCCAACTTCGCCCGTCCGTACTACCTTACAACACCACAGACGACTTACCCGTCCACACCTCGTGGCCGACTCGGCGTCCGAGTGGCTTATCGCTCCTGCGGTTGACTTTCTCGACCGCACCGCTTCTGACGCCATACGGCGGTTCACCGTGATTAATTTCAACCGCGCGGTGATCATCAACTCCGGTGGATAACTACTGGCTTTGACGCATCGGTGATATCCATCCAAGTTGTTTTATATTATATATTGCTTTCTTTAAAAGAGCAATTACTCGGCTTACAAGTTCTCCAAAGGTCACGAGGACACGTTATGTCACCTTTGAGATGTTGAATGACTCATACCGGTTTATATCATGGTCAAATATGGAGAGTCTCAAGCCAAATCCTAGAGTCGTCTTAAAACTGGGGCTCTGTTGACATGACTCGGGAGCTCCGGGTCATTGAAGGAAAGATAACCCGACCACAGGCTACTACTTTCTTGGCAAATATTTAAAGGCCATCGAGAAAATTTCCGGCTTAAAAAGAAGGATTCGGTTTAATATCCGGCTCAAGGGAAGATGTCTCCCACAAAGCTTTGAAGCTCTCAATATCCGGTTTAAAGAATTTCCGGTTCAAGAAGAATTTATCTCTTGCAAAAAGTTAAAAGTTGCGAAGAGGACACATGTTGCCATGATGCGCGGTTCAAACATAGGCATCCTGCCTTATGGGCTCATCTTCATATGATCACTTGGGGGCTTCCTATTCAAACATAGGTATATTCACCAAAGAGAACATGGCGTTACTACCCTCTTGCTGCGGCTATCAAGACAATATTATCATCAGGGGCCAAAGAGAGTTTGTTGCACAAGACAACTCAAAACATAGGCACCCGTGAGCACAGCTTCAGAAATATATCACATGGGGGCTTACGCTGCAAAGCGGAGTCCATTAATCCGACTATCACGCCACAATAAAGCTTGGGAGCTTCACACCCAAGGGGCCAAAGAGAGTCTTGTTGCTACGCACAGCTCAAACATAGGCACCCATTGAGCACAGCTCATAAAGTTACTTGGGGCTCTTTGTGCAGCATAGCGAAGAGTTTGAAAGGACCCTTGTAACCGGCTATCGACCCACGTCTTGGAAGCCTGGTGTATTCACATAAAAATCCGGGTTAACCTGCCTTCATCAAGTAAGCCACTCCTATCCAGGTAATCCTGGCATGACCCGCCGAACGATTGTGATTACTCTCACCGAGACCACGAACTTGTCAAAGTTAAAACGACGATTGGTTAGTTGGAGGCCCATCTTAAAAGGCTTTGTCAAATGGTTTAACTCGGTGACTGGCAGCCCATGAAAAGCCTCGAATTTGGGCTGGCAGCCCTTGAAAAGCCTCGACTACACGGTTTTATTTGCCTTTGTCAAGATTTTGTTCTCTTTTGATAAATTTTATGTTGAACCGGCGTCTCTCGACCGGCATGACTAATGATCATCAAATTAACCGGTGTTCTTTAACCCGGCTCGACTTTCAACTACAAGTTGTCAAGACATAATCACTTATAATCCGGTGTTTATTGACCCGGCACGGCTTTCGGCTATAAGTCGCCAAGATATATATTTGGATTGCGACATTTGAATCATGAGCTTATAAATCATTGGATATATTATTATAATTGCCAACATTGCTGGTTTTTTATTTTGGTTTTCAATAACCATTATTATGATTAATGTTTTCTAATTCTCGTTAGCGCAATTGCTATCATTTTGTCTATGGATATGATTTTTCTACAATGGAAGGAATAGTCCCGAGTCGCTGCAGTCTTACGACCCGACACTTGGGGGATTCATTATTCATTTTGAGATCACATCAAATATGCAAGTCTCATGTCGCTGCAAGCATGCACCATGACACTTGGGGCTAATGCAAAGTAATTTTTGCTCATATTATTGAAGACCCGACTCATCATATTATAATGAGTCGACCCTTGGGGCTATCAATTGCTCCTGTCAATTATTCAAGTCGAGTTGTCGCAAGCATGACAACCCGGCACTTGGGGGCTACATATGTGGAATACTCAATTCTGACTAGTGATTGAGATGAACAACGTGGATTTCTTCAAGAGAGTGGCAGTATTTATATTGAAACAAAGTCTTAAGCCACCACTTTGTTCTGCTCAAAGACTTGGGGGCTACAGGTATTATATTATTATCGAAGAAATATTTTCAAATTTTCTGATTGAGCAAACTAGGTTGACCCGGCGTCACCAATCATTATGACCCTGTGGCTGCAACCCGGCGTCATTAATAATCATGAACCGGCGTTGGCAACAATCACGAACCGGTGTCCGCAACAATTATGAGCCAGCGTTGGTAACAATTATGACTCGGTGCCATCCATATCTGCAAACCGGCAATTTTGGCAATGACAAACCAGCAAGTTCTACATTTTCAAACCGGGTTTGGTATCGGTGGAATATTTGAAGACCAATATTTTTGTCAAATCTGAACATTGAAGGCTGGCTCAAGTGGATTATTCTTCACAAATTTTCTCTGGGAAATCAATGTCAAGAAATTGAGTATGAAGCTGACCTGTTAAACCGGATTTTCTAGAAGGAGGAAATGACAAGGATTTAAGGATGATCCGATGCGGTTTACAAGAATTCTTAACCCGGAGCATAATCATCAAGTTTGTTCTTGTGTTTATTTCAGGATCAGTTTAACATGGATAAATCCAAATTAAACTGGGGGCTAATGTCGAGGATATACCCTTGGCGTAAACCGGCGGAAGTATAACCCGGCGGACTTGGCGGTTTACGAAGAACCCACGACACTTGGCGGTTCATGGCGACCCGGCGGTTTATGGTTCATTGGTAATCCGGCGGGTCGAGGAGCGGCAAGACCGGTGGCCTGTTGGCGGTTCATGAAGGCGGTTCAACTACGGTGGGCGGTTTAAGAGGAAAGACATAAGGAATATTTGTCTTACAAGGAGTTAAGACCGGACTTGTATCCGGTTTGTATTAGAGATAGACTAGTCCTAATCCTAATAGGACTCCACATGTAACCCGCCCTTCAACATATATAAGGAGGCAGGGCTCCCCAAAGGGACAAAGCGACAAGCAAACAACAATATCTAGGGCTAGACACAACTAGAGGAGAGCCGGTTCTGACGACTCCCTCATGATCATAATGAGACCTAGCCTCAAACAGCATGTAGGGCTATTACAGGATGATGTTTCCCGGGGCCCGAAGCTGTCTAAATCCCTGTCTTGTGTTGCGTCTCTCGATTCCGCTCAACCCCTCTCAAGCTACCACATAGATGCGTTGGCCTCGCGACTAAGTCCTGACACTAAGGACATCTGGCGTGTTAAAACCACGACACCTCCTGAGCAAATTAAAGTTGAACCTAATATTTCTATTGTTAAAGATATCTTGTCTGATAATATTGATGGGCATGTTATTCATTTCCGTGATGAAACTACTAGAATTGCCAAACATTGTGCTAAAGATAAACATAGACCTGTGGTAGGCATGCCTGTTATTTCTGTTAAAATTGGAGATCATTGTTATCGTGGCTTATGTGATATGGGTGCTAGTGCTAGTGCTATACCTCATGGCTTATACAAGGAAATTATGCATGAAATTGCACCTGCTGAGATAGAAGGTATTGATGTTACCATTAAGCTTCCCAATAGAGATACAATATCACCCATTGGAATTGTTAGAGATGTTGAGGTCTTGTGTGGGAAAACTAAATATCCTGCTGATTTTCTTGTTCTTGGTTCCCCACAAGATAGCTTTTGTCCCATTATATTTGGTAGACCCTTCTTGAACACTGTTAATGCTAAGATAGACTGCAAAAAGGATGTTGTTACTATTGGTTTGGGTGATATGCCTCATGAGTTTAATTTCTCTAAATTTAGTAGACAACACCGTGAAGAGGAATTGCCTAGTAAGGATGAAATAATTGGTCTTGCTTCTATTGTCGTACCTCCTAGCGATCCTTTAGAACAATATTTGCTAGACCATGAAAATGATATGTTTATGAATGAAAGAAGGGAAATAGATGAAGTATTCTTTAAACAGGAACCCATCCTGAAACACAATTTGCCAGTTGAAATCCTAGGGGATCCTCCTCTACCCAAGGTTGTTCCCGTGTTTGAGCTTAAACTGTTGCCTGATACTCTTAAATATGCTTATCTTGATGAGAAAAAGATATATCCTGTAATTATTAGTGCTAACCTTTCAGAGCATGAAGAAGAGAGATTATTGAAAACTGTGAAGAAGCACCATGCTGATATTGGATATACTCTTGATGATTTTAAGGGCATTAGTCCCACTCTATGTCAACATAAAATAAATTTGGAGGAAGATGCCAAACCAGTTCATGATCATCAACGACGGCTGAATCCTAAAATGAAAGAAGTGGTAAGAAAGGAAATACTAAAGCTTCTAGAGGAAGGTATAATTTATCCCGTTGCTGATAGTTGATGTCTACTACACAACCTTCTTCTTGTAGACGTTGTTGAGCCTCCAAGTGAAGAGGTTTGTAGGACAGTAGCAAATTTCCCTCAAGTGGATGACCTAAGGTTTATCAATCCGTGGGAGGTGTATGATGAAGATGGTCTCTCTCAAGCAACCCTGCAACCAAATAACAAAGAGTCTCTTGTGTCCCCAACACACCCAATACAATGGTAAATTGTATATAGGTGCACTAGTTCGGCGAAGAGATGGTGATACAAGTGCAATATGGATGGTAGATATAGGTTTTTGTAATCTGAAAATATAAAAACAGCAAGGTAACTAATGATAAAAGTGAGCGTAAATGGTATTGCAATGAGTTGAAACAAGGCCTAGGGTTCATACTTTCACTAGTGCAAGTTCTTTCAACAATAATAACATAATTGGATCATATAACTATCCCTCAACATGCAACAAAGAGTCACTCCAAAGTCACTAATAGCAGAGAACAAATGAAGAGATTATGGTAGGGTACGAAACCACCTCAAAGTTATTCTTTCCAATCAATCCGTTGGGCTATTCCTATGAGTGTCACAAACAGCCCTAGAGTTCATACTAGAATAACACCTTAAGACACAAATCAACCAAAACCCTAATGTCACCTAGATACTCCAATGTCACCTCAAGTATCCGTGGGTATGATTATATGATATGCATCAGACAATCTCAGATTCATCTATTCAACCAACACAAAGAACTTCAAAGAGTGCCCCAAAGTATCTACCGGAGAATCAAGACAAAAACGTGTGCCAACCCCTATGCATAGGTTCATGGGAGGAACCCACAAGTTGATTACCAAAACATACATCAAGTGAATCACGTGATATCCCATTGTCACCACAGATACACACGGCAAGACATACATCAAGTGTTCTCAAATCATTAAAGACTCAATCCGATAAGATAACTTCAAAGGGAAAACTCAATCCATTACAAGAGAGTAGAGGGGGAGAAGCAACATAAGATCCAACTATAATAGCAAAGCTCGCGATACATCAAGATCGTGCCAAATCAAGAACACGAGAGAGAGAGAGAGAGAGAGAGAGATCAAACACATAGCTACTGGTACATACCCTCAGCCCCGAGGGTAAACTACTCCCTCCTCGTCATGGAGATCGCCGAGATGATGAAGATGGCCACTGGTGAGGGTTCCCCCCTACGGAAGGGTGCCGGAACAGGGTCTCGATTGGTTTTTGGTGGCTACAGAGGCTTGCGGTGGCGGAACTCCCGATCTATTCTGTTCCCCGAAGTTTTTAGGGTATATGGATATATATAGGCGGAAGAAGTACGTCAGGGGAGCCACGAGGGGCCCACGAGGGTGGAGGGCGCGCCCTGGGGGGGTGGGTGCGCCCCCCTGCCTCGTGCCTTCCTCGTTTCTTCCTTGACGTGGACTCCAAGTCTCCCGGGTTGCTTTCCTTCCAAAAATAACTTCTCCAGAAGGTTTCATTCCGTTTCGTCTCCGTTTGATATACCTTTTCTTTAAAACACTGAAACAAGGGAAAAAAACAGGAACTGGCACTGGGCTCTGGGTCAATAGGTTAGTCCCAAAAATAATATAAAAGTCTTTAATAAAGCCCATAAACATCCAAAACAGATAATATAATAGCATGGAACAAATAAAAAATTATAGATACGTTGGAGACGTATCAGCATTCCCAAGCTTAGTTCCTACTCGTCCTCGAGTAGGTAAATGATAAAAATAGAATTTTTGATGTGGAATGCTACTTGGCATAATTTCAATGTAATTTTTCTTAATTGTGGTATGAATATTCAGATCCGAAAGATTCAAGATAAAAGTTCATATTGACATAAAAGTAATAATACTTCAAGCATACTAACTAAGCAATTATGTCCTCTTAAAATAACATGGCCAAAGAAAGTTCATCCCTACAAAATCATATAGTTTAGTCATGCTTCATTTTCACAAGAATGCTCTCATCATGCACAACCCCGATGACAAGCCAAGAAATTGTTTCATACTTTAGTAATCTCAAACTTTTTCAACCTTCACGCAATACATGAGCGTGAGCCATGGATATAGCACTATGGGTGGAATACAATATGATGATGGGGGTTATGTGGAGAAGACAAAAAATGAGAAAGTCTCACATCAACGAGGCTAATCAATGGGCTATGGAGATGCCCATAGATTGATGTTAATGCAAGGAGTAGGGATTTCCATGCAACGGATGCACTAGAGCTATAAATGTATGAAAGCTCAACAAAAGAAACTAAGTGGGTGTGCATCCAACTTGCTTGCTCATGAAGACCTAGGACACTTGAGGAGGCCCATTGTTGGAATATACAAGCCAAGTTCTATAATGAAAAATTCCCACTAGTATATGAAAGTGACAAAACAAGATACTCTCTATCATGAAGATTATGGTGCTACTTTGAAGCACAAGTGTGGAAAAGGATAGTAGCATTGTCCCTTGTCTCTTTTTCTCTCATTTTTTTGGGCCTTCTTTTTTTGGCCTTTCTCTTTTTTTTATTCCTCACTTGGGACAATGCTCTAGAAAATGATGATCATCACACTTCTATTTATTTACAACTCAATGATTACAACTCGATACTAGAACAAAGTATGACTCTATATGAATGCCTCCGGTGGTGTGCAGGATATGCAATGAACCAAGAGTGACATGTATGAAAGAATTATGAACGGTGGCTTTGCCACAAATACTATGTCAACTACATGATCATGCTAAGCAATATGACAATGATGAACGTGTCATGATAAATGGAACGGTGGAAAGTTTCATGGCAATATATCTCGGAATGGCTATGGAAATGCCATAATAGGTAGGTATGGTGGCTGTTTTGAGGAAGATATAAGGAGGTTTATGTGTGAAAGAGCGTATCATATCACGGGGTTTGGATGCACCGGCGAAGTTTGCACCAACTCTCAATGTGAGAAAGGGCAATGCATGGTACCGAAGAGGCTAGCAATGATGGAAAGGTGAGAGTGCTTATAATCCATGGACTCAACATTAGTCATAAAGAACTCACATGCTTATTGAAATAATCTACAAGTCATCAAAAACCAAGCACTACGCGCATGCTCCTAGGGGGATAGATTGGTAGGAAAAGACCATCGCTCGTCCCCGACCGCCACTCATAAGGAGGACAATCAAAGAACACCTCATGTTTCAAATTTGTTACATAACGTTTACCATACGTGCATGCTACGGGACTTGCAAAATTCAACACAAGTATTTCTCAAATTCACAACTACTCAACTAGCACAACATTAATATCACTACTTCCATATCTCAAAACAATCATCAAGCATCAAACTTCTCTTAGTATTCAGCACACTCATAAGAAAGTTTTTACTAGTCTTGAATACCTAGCATATTAGGATTAAGCAAATTACCATGTTGTTTAAGACTCTCAAAATAATATAAGTGAAGCATGAGAGTTCATCTATTTCTTCAAAATAAAACCACCACCGTGCTCTAAAAGATATAAGTGAAGCACTAGAGCAAACAACAAACTACTCTGAAAGATATAAGTGAAGATCAATGAGTAGTCGGATAATTATGCAACTATGTGAAGACTCTCCCATTTAATAATTTCAGATCTTGGTATTTTATTCAAACAGCAAGCAAAACAAAAGAAAATAAAATGACGCTCCAAGCAAAACACATATCATGTGGTGAATAAAAATATAGCTCCAAGTAAAGTTATCGATGAACGAAGACGAAAGAGGGGATGCCTTCCAGGGCATCCCCAAGCAAACTCTTGGTTGTCCTTGAATATTACCTTGGGGTGCCTTGGGAATCCCCAATCTTAGGCTCTTGCCACTCCTTATTCCATAGTCCATCGAATCTTTACCCAAAACTTGAAAACTTCGCAACACAAAACTTAACAAAAAATATCGTGAGCTCCGTTAGCGAAAGAAAACAAAACACCACTTCAAGGTACTGTAATGAACTCATTCTTTATTTATATTGGTGTTAAACCTAATGCATTCCAACTTATCTATGGTTTATAAACTATTTTACTAGCCATAGATTCATCAAAATAAGCAAACAACACACGAAAAACAGAATCTGTCAAAAACAGAATAGTCTGTAGTAATCTGTAACTAACGCAAACTTATGGAACTCCAAAAATTCTAAAATAAATTTGGTGGACCTGAGGAATTTGTCTAGTAATCATCTGCAAAAAGAATCAACTAAATAGAACTCTCCAGTAAAAGGTTGAAGCTAATCTCGTGAGCGCTAAAGTTTCTATTTTTTACAGCATGATCATAAAGACTTCACCCAAGTCTTCCCAAAGGTTCTACTTGGCACAAACACTAATTAAAACACAAAACCTCATCTAAAAAGAATCTAGATGGATTATTTATTACTAAAAAGAACCAAAAAGAAAGAAACTAAAATAAAATTGGGTTGCCTCCCAACAAGCGCTAACGTTTAACGCCCCTAGCTAGGCATGATGATTTCAATGACGCTCACAAAAAAAAGATAAGAATTGAAGCATAAAGAGAGAATCATGAAGAATATGACTAGCACATTTAAGTCTAACCCACTTCCTATGCATAGGGATTTTGTGGGCAAACAACTTATGGGAACAATAATCAACTAGCATAGGAAGGCAAAACAAGCATAACTTCAAAACTTTAAGCACATAGAGAGGAAACTTGATATTATTGCAATTCCTACAAGCATACATTCCTCCCTCATAATAATTTTTAGTAGCATCATGCATGAATTAAACAATATAACCAGCACATAAAGCATTCTTTTCATGATCTACTTGCATAGAAGTTTTATTACTCTCCACATAAGCGAAATTCTTTTCATTCGGAATAGTGGGAGTTTCATAAGAGACTTGAATACTATAAATTGTTTCCACATTAAAAGAGTAATGTTCAGAAAAAGGGTAATCATAATCATGACAATTTTTATAAGTATAGTCATCACTACTTTTTATAGCATAAGTTTCATCACAATAATCATCATAGATAGGAGGCATGCTTTCATCATAGTAAATTTGCTCATCAAAGCTTGGGACAAAAAATATCATCTTCATCAAACGTAGCATCCCCAAGCTTGGGATTTTTCATATCATAGGCATAATCACGCTCATCATTAATAGTATGGATAGCACCAATAGTATAGCAAACATTATCATATTCTTCCAAGAAAGTGCCAAAAAGGTTTTCAAGATCATAAGGAGTATCATTATCTTCCCAATCATAATCATCACAACAAGCAATAGGCATAACTAGGTCATCATCAAGTGCATCATCTTCCACAATTAATTTTGATTCATTTTCATGAGGCACAACAATAATAGGATCAACATTATTTGGGAGGGATACCTTTTTACCTTTCTTCCTTTTTCTTTTCTTCTTCTTCACCACATCATGTGTGGGTTCAATCCTCTTTTTGGAGCTCCTTATTAATGAGATTGGTTGAATAGAAGGCTCCTCCTCGTTACATGATTCATCATAAGAAATAATAGGAGAATATTGGGAAGTCTCTTCCCTTTAGTTAGTATTCTCTTCATCTTATATTTGTTTTCTTTTCTTTATGTAATTGGCAATATAAGGATTTTCAATGCAATTCACCGCGCAATACATATAAATTTCCTCTAGATCAAAATGAAGAACTCTATCAAGGGCAAATTCTGGAATATCCTTAGTTATACGTTTCATTTCTTCATAAACCAAGAGCAAACTAAGTTCATAAAGACGTGCAAGGGAAATCAAGTCATCACAATTTTTGGACACGATACGATCATGAAACAATTTGCATTGGGTACTGAAATGATCACGTTCATTGCAAAGTTCACAAGTATGGCTAAGAAAGTTTAAATTTTGTAGTGACCCGACCCGAATGGATCAAGTCTCTGTGCTTAGTGTCATCCCTGGATCGGTATGCTGACACACACAGTACTCGAAGGATTTATAACAGAGGTAAATCACATGTATAAGGTAACGTAAATATTATTACCTCAATCCAAAAATATAGCGGAAGCAACAAGGTTGTGGATTCCCATCAACACCAACGGCAAAGTTGAGTATAGGAAATCGTAACCCTAACGTATCACTTACTGTAAATGCGAAAAGTGCGCAACATGAAACGTTGCAGCCCGAAACGGGTCAAGACATGGAATATGCTGGCAATGTAACACATAGAGAGTAATGAAAGAATAAGCTATACTACATGCATATATGGCTGGTGGAAAGCTCTATGGTTACAGTTTTTCTTGAAAAAAGCCAATTTTTCCCTACAGCAAAGGAATAAATTTTAATTTAACTATCATGGTGGTTGAAACATCATTGAGAAGGTATAACCCCAACTCAATCCCAATTAAAGTAATTAACAACCCGGCAATATTAATTTAGAGTGATGAGATACATGTGAATACTCAAGTACTAGATACTCAGAATTGTCCATAACCGGGGACACAGCTAACCATGATTAGATTGTACACTCTGCAGAGGTTTGCGACTTTTCCCCACAAGACTCAATCGCCTCCGTTCGTTTCTACTTTTACATGGTGTTTGAGAAGCGGATGACCGAGACACTGATCTTCGTAAACATTAACTCTCTACTCCGGATAGATCATACCAAACCTATAAAACCCACTACCTGCTGATCTACCTCTTCAAGAGCTTCACGTAACTTACTCAACTATGCTAGAGCCCATAATAGCTTGTGGCTGCACACGGAAGTTTCTAGCATGAATAATCTCGGTTCCCTTTGAGCCTGGGTGGCGGTCCATAGGAAGATCACACGGGTACCGGGATTTCAAAATAAAAGCAGACAACACTTGGGTTCCCCAGGTGCCTCAATCCACCCAGATGTGTATTTAAGTTGCCACCTTAAAGTAAACCATTAATTAATAATCTCACATCTGTCGTGAATATCTCTCAAACCCAAACCACGTCTACGAGCATAGCATGGCAATATAAGCATAACGTAGAAGTAACTCCCAAGGGTTTGAAAGTAACAGGCAATAGGTTCCTACCTCTTCATCTACTTCCCAACCCACAAATTAATGCCATCCTAATCATGCAATGTTGGAGGGTTGAGCTAATGCATAAAAACTGGGTATGAAGAGATATGATCAAGTGTTACTTGCCTGCAAAGTTGATGAAGATGATTCGCACTCAAAACTCTTGATAGATCTACTCGCCACACTCCGGTCAATCTATCGTAAGCAAGCAATAGTAACCACAAATAAGCAATCACTCAAAAGATCGGAAAGAACGAAGAAAATGATTCGTAAAACATCAAAACCAAGCAAATAACTCTTGCAACATAAAACAATTTCTAACAGTACCAAAACTATATGAATTTGGCCCTATCAGAAAGTTTAGGTCAAGAGCTTCGATTTGCAAAAAGAATCAACTAAATCGGAGTTACGAAACTCAAGTTATGAACATGTTTGAGTTGGATTAGTGGATAGAGGGGATCGTAACGAAGAAGTGGGCGTTGGTTTCGTTGGATTTGGATAAACGAGTAAAAAGTTATGAGGGTTTGAAGATTAGGGACTATTCTGTGAAGAAAATATTCACAAACGGGTACCTGGCGGAAAGCTAAAAAGAAAAAGAAAAAATTATCGAGCGAGCGTTCGCTGAGCCCTACGAGCGGAATCGTTACGCTGCGAATACTAATCGGACGAACGTCCACTAATTAATCTAACTAATATATATATATATATATATATATATATATATATATATAACCGACTTTAAAAGAAAACCCGAAGGAAGAAAAATAAACCGGACCGGGGAGGTTTATACCGGTTCGGTAGATTAAACTGGCGGCGGCGGTGGTTAACTCCGGCAAGGGTGGCGCGAACTCCGGCGAGATGAGGCGGCGGCTCCGGCGGTCGCAGAGGACGACGAAGACGTCGGGGAGGGGCGGCGCGAGACGGCGGACGCGGTGGTGGTGTCGGGGTCGTGGGCGACGGCTGCGGCGAGTGGATCTCGCCCGGCAGGCGGCTGCGGCGGCGGCGAGGCGGCGTAGATGCGGGAAAGGAGGGCGTCCGGGCATCGTGGCCGGCCTTATAAAGGCGAGGAGGCGTCCGTGGCTTGGAGAAGGGGCAGCCGGAGGCGGGCGGCGCTTCGGACTCGGCGAGTCCGGGTCGCGACGGAGGAGGAGGCGGCGCTGACGGGCCGGCGGGGCCTTCGGCCCAGTTCGGTCCGGAGAGGGAGAGTTTTTTTTAAAGACACTAAAAATAAAAATAATACCAAATAAATAAAAATACAACATAGGCGTATAATATATCAAAATTTGCAGAAAAATATTTCCTATAAGATGAACATTATTCTAGATTCAAACACAATACACACAAATTCAAATAAAGCAAAGAGTGATTATGGTCCAATAAAATCCAACAAAATCATTTTTTAAATACCAAAATTAAATCAAATTTATTTATCTCCATTTTTCTCATTGTGGGGAATCATGTTACCCTATTTTCCATATATTTTATTTTTGAAGAAGAATAATTTGAATAAAACTCAAATAACTCCAAATTGAAAATAAATTCAAAAGAACTTTGAATTTAATTCTTTGAAACTCCCAACTCATATTTCATATAATTTGAAGAAGTCATTTTATCTTCGCTCATGAAAATCATTGAGTTGCATAAAGTTTCAGAATTGGAAATATTTTCCAAATGAAATTCAAATATTTTCAACACCCTTGTCATTTAAATAAATGGAAGAAGTCATGTCATCTTCTCTCCAGGGTTTTGTGATGAAAAGAATTTGAATTCCCGAAGATCATAAAAGAAAAATGAAAGTTTTGGGAAAGTCCTTTTATTCCCTCTCATTTAACTTTCAAAAAGTTTGGAACTCACTCACTTTCAGTCAATCAATCAAACCATCAATCAAATCTATCTATTTGTTTATAACATTCCAAAATTTAGAATTTTGGGATGTTACAAACTACCACCCTAAAAATGAATATCGTCCTCGAGATTCGGAGAGGCTAGCAAGAAATAGGTTAGGGTTTGGGGGTCTTCTCAAAATCCATCGATCGTCTCCGGGGTCTCGGGTGCTACCACCCTTAGAAGCATTGTTACGGTTCCATCAAAACTCATATACTCCATCCTTATTACTGACAGTGTCGGTCTTCTCAGATCGTAAGGACAATTCCTCTCTGGGCTCTTCCGGTAGTGGCATAACCTTTTCATCATTTTTTTCCTCTACTCTTGGTAAGGTTATTCCGAGACTGGGTCTTCATAGCTGACGGGTCTGGCGCCAATTCTAAACAACTATCGATATCTCATGGTGGTCAACAATTTATGGTTTGTCCTGCAGGAAATGGGTCTGGGTTGAACCTCACCGTATATCCTACGGTTGGCAAAAGCTGCCTTGTACAAGGGAAAATACTTATACCATTCTAAGGTTCAAACAAGGTTTTGATCGTCGTCTCTCTACCATAGGTAAGTCACTCAGATTTACCATCCCATATAGCAAAGCGAATAATAAGAGTAAGTCGGTATGGTGATCAATCCATCCCGCACCCAAATCATTACTTTGTACATGGTTTAGCGAATCTCGCATTCTAACACTCGGTCATCCTCACAAGCATTGCAGAATTTCTCTTGTCGACGAACCAAGTTCGGAAAATCCATTGATTCTGCAAGCCAAACAAAACATCTATCGTTCCTTAACAACTCTCAGGTTTTGCGTAAACTCCTATAGAATCGTCGGTTGATAAAACCGTAACTTCTTCCAGGGTTTTCCTTCAAGAGTGTGCTTGGTTCCTGGCAGGTCCTGGAGCCTGTGGGTTATGGCCCATCTCATCACTTAAAATCCTTGAACACATCATCTGGGCAACTGATCATTATCCCAACTTCCAACTTCGGCATACTTAAAATCCATCCAAATGTCTTGTCTCTTTTCCTTATATTTGCACCAAACGGGACATGATTACTCGAGACTCATCTTGGAATTTTCCACCGATCCATGTTTCCAACATCATACCTCCTTTATCTCCAATAGTAAATCATCTCTTCATCCTCGTGGGATGTCCCACATACCGAGATAAAAACTTATACTTATTAAGTCCATACTCCACTTCGTGGAACATCATTATCCTTTCCAGGGTTAAGCTTCTTTACAGGGTAATTTTGGCCATCTCTGCATGGCACTTCTTCAACTGGGAAACGTGAAACACATCATGAACTCCTGACAGTCCTTCGGGTGACTTCAACTTGTTAGCCAATTCTCCCATACGCTCCAAAACTCGGTATGGTCCTACAATCTCGGGCTAACTTTCCCTTAACTCAAATCGTTTAACTCCTCGCAGAGGGACACACGAAGACATACTCCGTCTCCAATTTCATAGACTACCTCCTTGCGTTTTAGTCTGCATAACTCTTACGCTCGGTGAGCTACCTTGATCTATCTCGAATCCACTTAACATTTTTTCCGAATCCTTGATCACATTTGGTCCAAACAATCGACGGTCTCCAACGTCATCCCACACTCTCTTGGGGTATCAAACATATCGAGACAAAACTCATATTCATTTTGTCCGAAATCCATTCGATGGGTATCCTTATCTTTCCAGGGTCAACAGTTCTTACAGGGTACTACCACCCTTAAAATGTTCCAATATTCCATAGACCATATTTCTCATATCCTCGAAATTGGTCAACATCTTTCCTCATAGGGTAACTCATAAAATCCAAAGCAGTACCAACATTGCTAACTTCATTGATTCTTAAATTATTACAATCATCTCGCTCTTCCATTACATGTCTCAACTTAACACCTCAATATAAAAGGAAAGCTCTCACTTCTACTACTACATTTATTCTGTTACAAATTCAACTATATATCACCAGTCTCCTTCTCCTTCGTACAATCTCTGGCAAGGTGCCCTGCTACATTACAACGGAAACATATTACTTCTGACAGGTTTCGAGGTTTCCTGATGATCACATAGCCTCCTTGTATCCTCTGCTTCCATTTTGGGCAAGTGTTGATGTAGTGCCCTGACTCCGTGCATTTGTAACAGGTGACATGACTCAGGTCCTTCCTGGAATCCAGTCTATTCCTCTTCCTGGACCTTTCTGTTCCAATCAGGGCTTCTATTTCCTGTGGGTCATACTCTACTTCCTCTATCGGGAATTCTACTAGATCTCCATTCGAGACAATCTTGGGAGATGTGTCCTTCTTCTCCACATGAATAGCATGACTTGGTGCGGGCTTTAATTTTGTTTCCTTTGTGTGTGTCCTCAACATCTTCCTTCGTCCACGAGTTCTTCTAACTTCTCCATGAGGGCTCCTTTCATTTCTTCTTTCTTCTGCTGGATGGTTCTCTGTACCATAGTGTAAATGTGACACTGAGCAGGGTAGTGGGTAGTTCCTTCACACAAGAAGCAAGTAATCTGTCTAGTTGAACATTCTTCAGTTGGGTGACTTCGTTCACAATTAGGGCATTCATCCTTGTGTTCCTTACGGGTGTGTCCTATTTCTCCACAGAGCTTGCATGCACAAGGTTTCTTCATATCCTTTCCCGAAGGCTTCAATTTCTGGGACACAAACCGAGACATTAGCAAAGTCAACTTAAATTCTCCCCAAGTGGTTACTCCTTGTCATCCATTGATCGTTTGGTACATCTTCCACCAAGTAGCAACACCTCTTTCAAAGCACTGAAGAGCAGGCTGGGCCATATCCTTTCTGACTATAGGGTTGTTCTTCATGTGATTCTCCATGTTCCGAATCCATTGGTCTGTCTCCAATTGACGCATTGGTCCAGACAATACAAGCTCATCTCCATTCATCCTCTAACAGGTCCATGGGTTTGGGGTGGGATAAGGGAGATCGAGAGGGATGCACACAATGCAAACAAAAGTTTTGAAAAATAGATTTTATTGTGGCTGTCAGAAAAACAACAAACAGATGACAGCTCACAAACGTCGCATCTAACGTAGGTATATAACTGGGGTTTGGTCTTCTGAAGGTCAATAAATCTTCAAGGTCATCAAACTCTTCAAGTCTTGTTCATGTCTCCGATGGCTTCTTCCGATCATGCTTGTCCTTCTCAAGTTCTTTTGTCAAATCATCTCTGTTGATGTGAAGTCTCTTGCGACATCCTTTAATATTTCTGGAGTGGCATTCCAAACTTCTGATTTCAACTTCCTTGACATGAACCATCATCCTACTGTCCTTCAGTCCTGACGAATCTCCGGTATCTCGAGGTTTTGTTCCTCCAGGTTGGTTACTTCAGCTTCCGGTTCCTGAGTTCTTCACCAATTGCCTTCTTGTCAAATATTGCTTCTTGTAGGTCCATCTTAACTTCCTGATGTAACACTCCAGATCCTGGTGATACACCAGCTAAGATTCAAAACTGCATCTTTTGCTGACAGATGCTCTATCAGCCTTCTACCATCTATCCTTCCATGTATCTGCATACTTAACTCCGCATGGTGACAATGGCATAAGCGGGCGATAACATCATGGATAGCGTGTTTCTTCTCTTGTCATTTCCATGAGCTAGCATTCCATAGTTGATATCTCATGCCTTAGGGTTTTCCTTGACAGAACTTTGAATTCTAATGCTCCATGTTCCAGTCTTTCTCCGATACACCTTGATCTAGTAATTCTTCAGAGCCTTCAAAATCTCATAGTCTTCGGAGTCTTCAACAGTTGTAGTTTCCATTTACACAGTAAAATCTTCTTCATTCCAAATGGTCTTAGTTGTCCGATATCTTATCTCCTTGGAGTGGTCTCATCAGTCAAATCTTCAAGTGGTCAAAAGGAAAAAAAAGTATGGTCTCTCTAAAAGGAATATTTGAATAAGCTCAGAAGAGAAGAGAGGTAAAAGATCTTTTTGAAAAAAAGAAGTTGTAGAGAAAAATCTTTCCTATGGGCTTGCCAGTTTCTAGGGTCACGTCCTACAGTCAACATGTGCTCTGATACCATCTTGTAGCGACCCGACCCGAATGGATCAAGTTTCTGTGCTTAGTGTCATCCTCGGATCGGTATGTCGACACACACACGATTACTCGAAGGATTTATAACAGAGGTAAATCACATGTATAAGGTAACGTAAATATTATTACCTCAATCCAAAAATATAGCGGAAGCTTAACAAGGTTGTGGATTCCCATCAACACCAACGGCAAAGTTGAGTATAGGAAATCGTAACCCTAACGTATCACTTACTCGTCGTTGCGAAAAGTACGCAACATGAAACGTTGCAGCCCGGAAACGGGTCGACACATGGAATATCTTTGGCAATGTAACACATAGAGAGTAATGAAAGAATAAGCTATACTACATGCATATATGGCTGGTGGAAAGCTCTATGGTTACTGATTTTATGCGAAAAAGCCAATTTTTCCCTACATCAAAGGAATAAATTTTAATTTAACTATCATGGTGGTTGAAACATCATTGAGAAGGTATAACCCCAACTCAATCCCAATTAAAGAAATTAACAACCCAAAGAATATTAATTTAGAGTGATGAGATACATGTGAATACTCAAGTACTAGATACTCGAATTGTCCATAACCGGGACACGGCTAACCATGATTAGATTGTACACTCTGTAGAGGTTTAGCACTTTTCCCCACAAGACTCGATCGCCTCCGTTCGTTTCTCGCACTACATGGTGTTTGAGAAGCGGATGACCGAGACTCTGATCTTCGAAACATTAACTCTCTACTCAGGATAGATCATACCAAACCTATAAAACCCACGACCTGCGGATCTACCTCTTCAAGAGCTTCACGTAACTTACTCAACTATGCTAGAGCCCATAATAGCTTGTGGCTGCACACGGAAGTTTCTAGCATGAATAATCTCAGTTCCCTTTGAGCCTGGGTGGCGGTCCATAGGAAGATCACACGGGTACCTCGGATTTCCAAAAATAAAGCAGACAACACCTTTGGGTTCCCCAGTGCCTCAATCCACCCAGATGTGTATTTAAGTTGCCACCTTAAAGTAAACCATTAATTAATAATCTCACATCTGTCGTGAATATCTCTCAAACCCAAACCACGTCTCACGAGCATAGCATGGCAATATAAGCATAACGTAGAAGTAACTCCCAAGGGTTTGAAAGTAACAGGCAATAGGTTCCTACCTCTTCATCTACTTCCCAACCCACAAATTAATGCCATCCTAATCATGCAATGTTGGAGGGTTGAGCTAATGCATAAAAACTGGGTATGAAGAGATATGATCAAGTGTTACTTGCCTGCAAAGTTGATGAAGATGATTCGCACTCAAAACTCTTGATAGATCTACTCGTCACACTCCGATCAATCTATCGTAAGCAAGCAATAGTAACCACACATAAGCAATCACTCAAAAGATCGGAAAGAACGAAGAAAATGATTAAGTAAAACATCAAAACCAAGCAAATAACTCTTGCAACATAAAACAATTTCTAACAGTACCAAAACTATATGAATTTGGCCCTATCAGAAAGTTTAGGTCAAGAGCTTCGATTTGCAAAAGAATCAACTAAATCGGAGTTCTGAAACTCAAGTTATGATCAAACGAAGTTTGAATTCAAATCTGATATAATTCAAATTTTAAACTTTCAAAAACTTGTTTGAGTTGGATTAGTGGATAGAGGGGATCGTAACGAAGAAGTGGGCGTTGGTTTCGTTGGATTTGGATAAACGAGTAAAAAGTTATGAGGGTTTGAAGATTAGGGACTATTCTGTAAAAAAATATTCACAAACGGGTCCCTGGCGGAAAGCTAAAAAGAAAAAAGAAAAAAATTATCGAACGAACGTTCGCTACAGAGCCCTACAGAACGGAATCGTTCGCTACCGAATACTAATCGGTCTAACCTCCACTAATTAATATCACTAAAATATATATATATATATATATATATATATATATATATATATATATATATATATAACCGATTTTAAAAGAAAACCGGAGGAAGAGAAATAAACCGGACCGGGAGGTTTATACCGGTTCGTAGATTAAACCGCGTGGCGGTGGTTAACTCCGCAAGGGTGGCGCGAACTCCCATGAGATGAGGCGGCGGCTCGTGATCGCACAGTGACGGCGAAGACGTCGAGGGGCGGCGCGAGACGGCGACGGCAGTGTGGTGCTTGTCGGGCGACGGCCGCGGCGAGTGGATCTCGCCGGCAGCGGCAGCTTGCGGCGGCGGCAGTAGGCGGCGAGATGCAGGGAAAGGAGGGGGCGTCCCGGGGCATCGTGGCCGGCCTTATAAAGGCGAGGAGGCGTCCGGCGGCTTGGAGAAGGGGGCAGCCGGAGGCGGGCGGCGCTCGGACTCCAGCGAGTCCGGGTCGCAAGACGGGAGGAGGAGGCGGCAGATCGATGGGCGGCTGGGCCTTCGGCCCAGTTCGGTCCGGAGAGGGAGAGTTTTTTTTAAGACACTAAAAATAAAAATAATACCAAATAAATAAAAATACAACATAGGCATATAATATATCAAAATTTGCAGAAAAATATTTCCTATAAGATGAACATTATTCTAGATTCAAACAAAATACACACAAATTCAAATAAAGCAAAGAGTTCTTACGGTCCAATAAAATCCAACAAAATCATTTTTAAAATACCAAAATTAATTCAAATTTATTTCTCTCCATTTTTTACGATGTAGGGAATCAAGTTACCCTATTTTCCATATATTTTATTTTTGAAGAAAAATAATTTGAAAAAAACTCAAATAACTCCAAATTGAAAATAAATTCAAAAGAACTTTGAATTTAATTCTTTGAAACTCCCAACTCATATTTCATATAATTTAAAGAAGTCATTTTATCTTCGCTCGTGAAAATCATTGAGTTGCATAAAGTTTCAGAATTGGAAATATTTTCCAAATGAAATTCAAATATTTTCAACACCCCTTGTCATTTAAATAAATGGAAGAAGTCATGTCATCTTCTCTCCGGGGTTTTGTGATGAAAAGAATTTGAATTCTCAAGATCATAAAAGAAAAATGAAAGTTTTGGGAAAGTCATTTTATTACCTCTCATTTAACTTTCAAAAAGTTTCGAACTCACTCACTTTCAGTCAATCAATCAAACCATCAATCAAATCTATCTATTTGTTTATAACATTCGAAAATTTAGAATTTTGGGATGTTACAAATTTTCAGCACACGCATCTAGCCTTTCTTGCAACAATTTAGTTTCTAAATACTTATGCCTCTTGCAATATCTATCTTCCCTTTTTGGTGTGTACGTGCAAACCCAATGCACTCCACAAAAATTGACATGTTTATAGGAGACATTTTCATCATAACTAGTGCAATCATCATTAGTACTATGGATATTCAAGGAGTTCATACTAACAACATTGAAATCATGCTCATCATTCAAAGATTTAATGCCAAACATTTTAATGCATTCTTCTTCTAACACTTTGGCACAATTTTCCTTTCCATCATACTCACGAAAGATATTAAAAGATGAAGCGTATGAGACAAACTCAATTCCATTTTTTGTAGTTTTCTTTTATAAACTAAACTAGTGCTAAAACAAGAAACAAAAAGATTCGATTGCAAGATCTAAAGATATACCTTCAAGCACTCACCTCCCCGGCAATGGCGCCAGAAAAGAGCTTGATGTCTACTACACAACCTTGTTCTTGTAGACGTTGTTGGGCCTCCAAGTGCAGAGGTTTGTAGGACAGTAGCAAATTTCTCTCAAGTGGATGACCTAAGGTTTATCAATCCGTGGGAGGCGTAGGATGAAGATGGTCTCTCTCAAGCAACCCTGCAACCAAATAACAAAGAGTTTCTTGTGTCCCCAACACACCCAATACAATGGTAAATCGTATAGGTGCACTAGTTCGGCGAAGAGATGGTGATATAAGTGCAATATGGATGGTAGATATAGGTTTTTGTAATCTGAAAATATAAAAACAGCAAGGTAACTAATGATAAAAGTGAGCGTAAACGGTATTGCAATGAGTTGAAACAAGGCCTAGGGTTCATACTTTCACTAGTGCAAGTTCTCTCAACAATAATAACATAATTGGATCATATAACTATCCCTCAACATGCAACAAATAGTCACTCCAAAGTCACTAATAGCGGAGAACAAATGAAGAGATTATGGTAGGGTACGAAACCACCTCAAAGTTATTCTTTCCAATCAATCCGTTGGGCTATTCCTATAAGTGTCACAAACAGCCCTAGAGTTTGTACTAGAATAACACCTTAAGACACAAATCAACCAAAACCCTAATGTCACCTAGATACTCCAATGTCACCTCAAGTATCCGTGGGTATGATTATACGATATGCATCACACAATCTTAGTTTCATCTATTCAACCAACACAAAGAACTTCAAAGAGTGCCCCAAAGTTTCTACCAGAGAATCAAGACGAAAACGTGTGCCAACCCCTATGCGTAGGTTCATGGGCGGAACCCGCAAGTTGATCACCAAAACATACATCAAGTGAATCACGTGATATCCCATTGTCACCACAGATATACACGGCAAGACATACATCAAGTGTTCTCAAATCATTAAAGACTCAATCCGATAAGATAACTTCAAAGGGAAAAATCAATCCATTACAAGAGAGTAGAGGGGGGGAAGCAACATAAGATCCAACTATAATAGCAAAGCTCGCGATACATCAAGATCGTGCCAAATCAAGAACACGAGAGAGAGAGAGAGAGAGAGAGAGAGAGAGATCAAACACATAGCTATCGGTACATACCCTCAGCCCCGAGGGTAAACTACTCCCTCCTCGTCATGGAGATTGCCAGGATGATGAAGATGGCCACGGTGAGGGTTCCCTCCGCAGGGTGGAACAGGGTCCCGATTGGTTTTGGTGGCTCTGAGAGGCTTGCGGCGGCGGAACTCCCGATCTGTTCTGTTCCCCGAAGTTTTTAGGGTATATGGAGATATATAGGCGGAAGAAGTACGTCAGGGGAGCCACGAGGGGCCCACGAGGGTGGAGGGCGCGCCCCCTGCCTCGTGCCTTCCTCGTTGCTTCCTTGACATGGACTCCAAGTCTCCCGGGTTGCTTTCCTTCCAAAAATAACTTCTCCAGAAGGTTTCATTCCGTTTCGATCCGTTTGATATTCCTTTTCTTCAAACATCAAACAAGGGAAAAAAACAGAACTGCACTGGGCTCTGGGTCAATAGGTTAGTCCCAAAAATAATATAAAAGTGTTTAATAAAGCCCATAAACATCCAAAACAGATAATATAATAGCATGGAACAATCAAAAATTATAGATACGTTGGAGATGTATCAATAGTCAGTGGGTAAGTCATGTCAATTGTGTCCCTAAGAAGGGAGGTATTACCGTCATTCCTAATGATAAAGATGAGTTGATCCCGCAAAGAATTATTACAGGTTATAGGATGGTAATTGATTTCCGCAAATTAAATAGGGCTACTAAAAAAGATCATTACCCCTTGCCTTTTATCGATCAAATGCTAGAAATATTATCCAAACATACACATTTTTTCTTTCTAGATGGTTATTCTGGTTTCTCTCAAATACCTGTGTCAGCCAATGATCAATCGAAGTCTACTTTTACTTGCCCTTTTGGTACTTTTGCTTATAGACGTATGCCTTTTGGTTTATGTAATGCACCTGCTACCTTTCAAAGATGCATGATGGCTATATTCTCTAACTTTTGTGAAAAGATTTGTGAGGTTTTCATGGATGATTTTTCCGTCTATGGATCCTCTTTTGATGATTGCTTGAGCAACCTTGATCGAAGTTTTGCGAGAGATGTGAAGAAACTAATCTTGTCCTGAATTGGGAAAAGTGCCACTTTATGGTTAATGAAGGTATTGTCTTGGGGCATAAAGTTTACGAAAGAGGTATTGAGGTTGATAAAGCCAAGGTTGATACTATTGAAAAGATGCCATGTCCCAAGGACATCAAAGGTATAAGAAGTTTCCTTGGTCACGCCGGATTTTATAGGAGGTTCATTAAGGACTTCTCTAAAATTTCTCGGCCTCTGACTAATTTATTACAAAAAGATATACCATTTGTTTTTTATGATGATTGTGTAGAAGCATTTGAAATACTTAAGAAAGCATTGATCTCTGCACCTATTGTTCAGCCACCTGATTGGAATTTACCCTTTGAAATTATGTGCGATGCTAGTGATTATGTTGTAGGTGCTGTTCTAGGGCAAAGAGTTGATAAGAAATTAAAGGTTATTCGATATGCTAGTAAGACTCTAGACAATGCTCAGAGAAATTATGCTACTACTGAAAAGGAATTCTTATCAGTTGTATTTGCTTGTGATAAGTTCAGGCCTTATATTGTTGATTCTAAAGTAACTATTCACACTGATCATGCTGCTATTAAATATCTTATGGAAAAGAAAGATGCTAAACCTAGACTCATTAGACGGGTTCTCTTGCTACAAGAATTTGATTTGCATATTGTTGATAGAAAGGAGCTGAGAACCCCATTGCTGAACAACTTGTCTAGGTTAGAAAATGTTCTTGATGACCCACTACCTATTGATGATAGCCTTCCTGATGAACAATTAAATGTCATAAATGCTTCTCGTACTACTCCATGGTATGCTGATTATGCTAATTATATTGTTGCTAAATTTATACCACCTAGTTTCACATACCAGCAAAAGAAAAAGTTTTTCTATGATTTGAGACATTACTTTTGGGATGACCCACATCTTTATAAAGAAGGAATAGATGGTGTTATTAGATGTTGTGTACCTGAGCATGAACAGGAACAGATCCCATGCAAGTGTCACTCCAAGGCTTATGGAGGACACCACGCTGGAGATAGAATGTCAGGACCCCGATTCCAAGTCACATCGATCTAGCCGGTAACACCTCATATCACTTTGCGGCCTCACACACGGTGTTCCCACGGGTGTCGCCTTACCATGGCCCGGGACCGTTTGCGCCTTTTGTCTCACGTATATGATAGTGTCGCTAGCATCCATATGACAGAGAACCCGGGCCGACATGCCTAGTCGTGAACCCAAAGCGGCACTAACCCATGGGGACAGGCATACATGAATCAGATCGAGCATGTCGGTCATCAATGTGTGAATCCGGGCTGTAGCACTGGGCTATGAGGACTCCGTAACCCGGCATGTAGCAGGCTAGGCAGGACTCCGGATGTCACCGCGTGACATTTCCCGAAGGACAGAACCACGAACGAAGTGAAACACATGCCCGGCCGATCAGTGTCGAGCAGTAGTCTTTGGGCTAGCAGGACTCCGATAACCGGGTCATGGCGGACTACTATCGCTCAGGAAGCACTAGACTACATTTCCCCATATGAGAGGCTGCCAAGGATAAACAACTAGATCGTCGGATCCCACACATACCAAGCATTTCAAACATACACACAATATGCTCAATATATGTAAATACAACATAGCATCACAACATAACTCTACGACTCAAATATTTATTCACTAGGCTCCGAGGAGCGAGATATTACAAACATGGGTCTCATGACCCAACATTCAGAGCATACAAGGCAAAGCACAAGCGGAAGCTTAACATGTCCGAAAGTCTGAGACATCTACAAATGAAAAAGGCTAAGAAGTTCGACTATCTACCAGATCTGCCGAGGGCACAAGACCGTAGCTGAGGTAACAAGCTAAACATCAAGTCCACGGAACTACTAGCAAGACCGACGCGTCTCTCTTCAAAACATAAAATAAGCAAACGTGAGCACAAATGTACTCAAGAAGACTTACATCGTAACTAACTACATATGCATCATTATCAACAAAGGGGTGGTGGAGTTTAAGCTGCAGCAAGCCAGCTTTGACTCGGTGGCTATCCTGAACTACATTTGCAAGTAACTCTTTTGAGGTGGCGCACACGAGTCCACATATTCACCATATCAATACACCACTATGGATCCGCTCTCGTCTTCCTACGAGAATGCCATCCATAGCACTCACACTTATCTTGCGCATTTTAGAGTATCCACTTTCACTTGTCTATGAACCGCATGCAGCAACCCGAAGTCCTTTACCGCGGACACGGCTATTGAATAGATGATGTTAACCTGCAGGGTGTACTTCTTCATACATGTTTTCACCACTTAGCGTGCAGACACGACATGTGCTCGGCAGACTTCAGCGAAAGCCGACGTGGGTGTAGACCACGACCTACCTAAACACTCAAGTCTCTAGTCGGGTTTATCGCCTATTCAGATTCCATCCATGAGGAGTCCGCCGAGGTTTCCACATACGGCCCCGAACGATGTGTGCAGGGTTCGAGATACCAAATGGGCATTCGGTTACCTTTGGGCCACGGTGTATCTACCGCATCATAGCCCAGCCCTAGGGTCAGCGCTACGCACGACCTGCAACACATATCCTACAAACACCAGAAACTACTTGCAACTCCTGGACAGAGGACAAGGGTGATTAAGAAGTCGAGCAGGGTCATATTTCAGGGCCCAATGCATGGTAGTAGCTGAAGCATGGATCCCAAACACAGAACTCAGTTCCTAAGGACGGCTTCAATGAGACAACCCACCATTTACTCCTACATGGCCTCTCACCGCTACCTTTACCAAATCGTGTTCACACACTTCGCTCACACATAGTAGGACAAGTTCACACCACTCCGATTCATTCCCGATGAATCAGACCTGACTCAACTCTAAGCAGTAGCAGGCATGACAAACAACCATGAATGAGTAGGCACAATAGGGCTCAAACAACTCCTACTCATGCTAGTGGGTTTCATCTAATTACTGTGGAATGACAGGTCATCACGAGAGGATAAAGGGGTTCAGCTACCGCATGAAGAAAGCAGATGAATCGTTGTTGTCCTAATGCGATAAAAGAGAGCAGGAGCGAGAGAGTGGGATTGAATCGCAATGACCAAGGGGTTTTTGCTTGCCTGGCACTCCTGAAGATATTATAGCTCTTCATCGGTGTCATCGAACTCATCGTCGGTACGTCGTCTACTAAGAGGGGACAAATACCGGCAAACAAGGAAGAACACAATCAATGCAATGGCAACAATATGATGCATGAATGTGACATGGCAATATGCTGTGGTTTGAGCTAATGCAACTAGCAACAGATTGAATGAAGTTGGTTTGAATACAAGATTCAAATTCAAACTCCATATGTGATTATTCAAATGCCATTTAATTGATTTGACCTAATCAGCAGGTATAAGTTGTTTAAACATGCATGAAAATGGTACAGATGGATTCCTTGAATTTTTCTGATAATTTTTCATATATAATTTATTTCATTTGGAGTTACGGTTGAATTACTATGGTTTTTAGAAGTTTGCAACATTTTCTGGAATTTCCTGAATTAGATTTAATCCAGAAAATGACTTACTGCGTCAGCCTGACGTCAGTGTGACGTCAGCAGGTCAACGGGGCACGGTCCGGGTCAAACCTGACAGTGGGTCCCGCTTGTCAGTGTAATTAGTTTAACTAAAAAACATTTAGTACTAATCGTAATTAACTAGCAGGGCTGGGCCCCACATGTCGTTGACCCAGGGGGTCAAACTGGGCCCACCCGCGGTCAACTTGGTCAGCGGGGTCAAACCCGCCGACGACTCGACGCCGGCGAGGCCCGAGACGGTGGCGCGGCTCGGAAAACGCCCACAGGGCACGGGTGAGTCCGTTCTTGGGCTTGTTGGAGAGCTCTAGCATACGCGCATCTAGTGGTGGTGGAGGCCGGCTCTATCGTGGCCGGAGCCAACGAGGCGAGCTCCAAAGCGGCGGCCGGAGTTTGGCCATGTGCGGGGTTGGGGCTGCGGCGTGCAAACGCAGAAACTGAGGCGCTAGCGAGGCACTACGCGATGCGGCAAGCATGTTGGTTAGCACGGGATGACCAAATGGTCGCCGGAGCGACGCCGACGACAAGCTCGAGCGGAGGCGAGCTTCGGCCATGGTGGAACAATGGCCTACAGGGTGCAAACGCATGGGAAAGAAGAGGGGGAAAGCGGCGGAGCTCACAGGGAGGTCGATGAGCAGATCAGTGGGCTCGGGGGCGACCGGAGCGAGGCAAATCGATGAACGGCGTCCGGCGGGTTCCGAGGTTGAAGACAACCAGATGGCGGCGATGCAGGGCCTCCGGCGAAACATGGCTCGGTGGGGAGGGCGAGGGCGTCGCGGCGGAGCTTCTGGACTCATCGGTAGGGCGAGGGGTGGTCGGTGGTTGCGGTGGCGACGGCAGCGCTCGGTTGTGGGGGAAGAGCGAGATAGAGGAGGGGAGAGGACAAGCGGTGGGCGAGGGGAACTGGGGTGGCGCGTGGCGATGCCAGAGAAGGCTAGGGCGAGGCGGCAAGCAGGAGGTGGCCGTCGGTGGTTGTGCGCGTGCTGGCCCACCGCGGGCACACGCCCTCGTCCTTCTGGCGCAAGGAGGAGGACGACTGGCAGCGCCAGGTGGGCTGGGCCGTGTCAGGTGAGCGCCAGGTAAGTCCTTCTCTCCCTCTCTTCTGATTGTTTTTGTTTTTCTATTATTTTGTAGTCTTTAGGGCTTTATTAAAAATACCAGGACATTTCCAGAAACCCTGAAAATAATTGTGGGCTCTGATTGGAATATTTCCTACAGCCCTCACTTAAGTTCAAAATTATTTGGACATTTTAAATATTATATAGTATTTAATTGTCCAAATTCAAATACATATGATTTAATTCAAAAATCCAGAATGGCCTAAAAATAGGTGCATCATTTTTGTCAGAGGTGTTGGACCAATTCAAAAATGATGAACATTTCTAAAGGGCATTTGAGATCTTTGAAAATATTTTTAGTAAACCATAGTTGGTTTGGGGGGGTGCTGGGGGTTCTGTCATCCCCATTTCAAGTTTCTTTAAATTAAAACATGTTGCATGAATGCTCACTGATGCAACTATCTGCAAACAATTCTAGGGCTGTGACAACTCACCACCACTAAACAAGAATCTCATCCCGAGATTCAAGACGTGAGGTAAGAAGACAGAGGGGTCACAAAACTATCACAATCTTCAAGATCCAACTGCCCTCCTTGAAGAAGTTGAGCCAATCATATGATCTTGTCGTATTTGCTTTTGAGATCTTCATCCACGCGATGACGGCGAAAAGAAACTCTACTAGGATTGATCTTCTCGAAGATCGAACTATACAACATCAACTCGCGGGATGAGATGTTGAAACATCTCGAGTTGAGACACAAAACACATCGAGAGGGATGGAAGAACAACGACGGGGTTTGATTTGGTGGGCAACAATTTCACGCTTAGAAAGATGGTGGATGGTGTCAAGATGGCGAGGAAATAATTGTCATGATCCCGTAACGGGGCACCTTGGAGAAGGTGACTCGTTGAACTGCTCCCTTAAGTGGCAAAAAGAATTACTTTTGATCCATAGATCATTGACACTCTTCATACCAGCTTAAGGCAATTTACAATTGGTCGTTTGAAAGAGCTCGAAGGAATGGCATACTCGGACTAGGATGGATGATGTGGACTACCTTGTTGAAGACAACGCGATGGATGATTTTGCTTATCATCGGAGATGGATGGGACCCATGGTAGGTCCACTTTTGAAGATGATCTTGGATAGCAACTGCTGAGAAGGCAGCCCATGGGAAATTGACACAATGACGATGCAAGCTGGGAGAAAAATGCAACTGTTGGGAATGTTCCAACCATCATATCTGCCTGAGATTCAGATCCGATTGGTGATAGGATACTTCAAACTCAGCATGTCCGAAAAGAAAGGTTGCAACACAAATCGACGAGATGACGTTGCAAGATTCTCGGGAAATGGACTACGGTAGTAAGCTCCAAAACATGAGCTGGTTCTGCTACACACATGTGAACACGCTGTCCTAGACAAGCATGATCACATGGTAGTCTTGCAATAAAACATTACTGAGTTCTGATTGGGAACCATCATTGAGATAACGAAGTCTTGTGCATATCCGTCCGGGCCCTCCAGGATTAGCGCATGAACTTCTTTTCTTTGTACAAATCAATCAGTGGCTTGGTGTGCTAGGGATACATATAGAATGAAGGTTGCAAGTCTCCAAACCATAGAATACTTCGCACATGTGCATGACTGACTTGGGATGATTCCAAGGAAAACAAAACAAACCTTTCTCAAATTCATGGCGGCAACTTACATCAAATGCACGTGAATTAGAGGAAGTCACTTCTTTCATCCAAATATAGGCTTCATGAACGAAACACGAAGGCATTGCTTACAAAGTTTCCAACACTAGGTTGATGTTCAACATGAATCATGGGGGAGACAAAATGCTGCTGATGGGCTCAACGGCAACTCATCGGAACTCCATATCACTGGACTTCCACCATTATGTGAACACGGTGATAGCATTGGTCAGACCATAAGATGTAATGGTGTATGCTCGAGGGATCATCTGTTGGAAATATGCCCTAGAGGCAATAATAAAAGGATTATTATTATATTTCCTTATTCATGATAATTGTCTTTTATTCATGATATAATTGTATTATCCGGAAATCGTAATACACGTGTGAATACATAGAACACAATACGTCCCTAGTAAGCCTCTAGTTGACTAGCTTGTTGGTCAACAGATAGTCATGGTTTCCTGACTATGGACATTAGATGTTGTTGACAATGGGATCACATCATTAGGAGAATGATGTGATGGACAAGACCCAATCCTAAGCATAGCACAAGATCGTGTAGTTCGTTTTGCTAGAGATTTTCCAATGTCAAGTATCTTTTCCGTAGACCATGAGATCGTGTAACTCCCGGATACCGTAGGAGTGCTTTGGGTATACCAAACGTCACAACGTAACTGGGTGACTATAAAGGTACACTACAGGTATCTTCGAAAGTGTCTGTTGGGTTGACACGGATCGAGACTGGGATTTGTCACTCCGTATTACGGAGAGGTATCACTGGGCCCACTCGGTAGTGCATCATCATAATGAGCTCAAAGTGACCAAGTGTCTGGTCACGTGATCATGCATTACAATCTGAGTAAAGTGACTTGCCGTAACGAGATTGAACGAGGTATTGGGATACCGACGATCGAATCTCGGGCAAGTAACATACCGTCTGACAAAGGGAATAGTATACGGGATTGATTGAATCCTCGACATCGTGGTTCATCCGATGACATCATCTAGGAGCATGTGGGAGCCAACATGGGTATCCAGATCCCACTGTTGGTTATTGACCGGAGAGTCATCTCGGTCATGTCTGCATGTCTCCCGAACCCGTAGGGTCTACACACTTAAGGTTCGGTGACGCTAGGGTTATTAGGAAGACTTGTATGTGATTACCGAATGTTGTTGGGAGTCCCGGATGAGATCCCGGACGTCACGAGGAGTTCCGGAATGGTCCGGAGGTAAAGATTTATATATGGGAAGTTGTCAAACGGACACCGAAAGTTTCGGGGTCATATCGGTATTGTCTGGGCCACCGGAGAGGTTCCGGGGTCCACCGGAGGGGCCACCTCCTCGGAGGGCCTCATGGGCCACAAGGGCAGGGAACCAGCCTGGAAGGCTGGGCGCCCCTTGGGCCCATGCGCCTAGGGTTGGGGGAACCCTAGTGGGGCGCCTTTGCTTGGGGGGCAAGCCCCCCTCCCTGGCTGCCGCCCCCCCTCTAGATCTCATCTAGAGGGGCCGGGCCCCCTTGCCCTTCCCCTATAAATAGAGGGGTGAGGGGAGGTCTGCAACACACTTCCAAGGCGCAGCCCCTCCCCTCCCCAACACCTCTCCTCCTCCGTTGAGTGCTTGGCGAAGCCCTCGCCGAATCTTGCCTCTCCAGCATCATCACGCCGTCGTGCTGCTGCTGGAGCCTTCTTCCTCAACCTCTCCTTCCCCCTTGTGGATTAAGAAGGAGGAGACGTCGTTCGTTCCGTACATGTGTTGAACGCGGAGGTGCTGTCCATTCGGCACTTGGTCATCGGTGATCTGAATCACGGCAAGTACGACTCCATCATCACCGTTCCCTTGAACGCTTCCGCACGCGATCTACAAGTGGTATGTAGATGCAATATCTCTCCCATGACTCGTTGCTTAGATGAACTCATAGATGGATCTTGGTGAAATCGTAGGAAAAATTTTAATTTTCTGCAACGTTCCCCAACAAAGGGCATCATGAGCTAGGTCTATGCGTAGTTCTCTATTGCACGAGTAGAACACAATTTTGTTGTGGGCGTAGATCTTGTCAACTTGCTTGCCGCTACTAGTCTTTTCTTGCTTCAGCGGTATTGTGGGATGAAGCGGCCGGACCGACCTTACACGCACGCTTACGTGAGACATGTTCCACCGGTGACATGCACCCGGTTGCATAAGGTGGCTAGCGGGTGTCTGTCTCTCCTACTTTAGTTGGAGCGGATTAGATGAAAAGGTTCCTTATGAAGGGTAAATAGAAGTTGACAAAATCACGTTGTGGTTATTTGTAGGTATGAAAACGTTCTTGCTAGAACCCAATTGCAGCCACGTAAAAGATGCAACAACAATTAGAGGACGTCTAACTTGTTTTTGCAGCAATTGTCATGTCATGTGATATGGCCAGAAGTTGTGATGAATGATGAATGATATATTGTGATGTATGAGATCATGTTCTTGTAATAGGAATCACGACATGCATGTCGATGAGTATGAAAACCGGCAGGAGCCATAGGAGTTGTCTTAATTATTGTATGACCTGCGCGTCATTGATTCAACGCCATGTAAATTACCTTACTTTATTGCTAAACGTTTTAGCCATAGTAGTAGAAGTAATAGTTGGCGAGCAACTTCATGGAGACACGATGATGGAGATCATGATGATGGAGATCATGGTGTCATGCCGGTGACAAGATGGTCATGGAGCCCCGAAGATGAAGATCAAAGGAGCTATATGATATTGGCCATATCATGTCACTACTTTATATAATTGCATGTGATGTTTATTATGTTTATGCATCTTGTTTACTTAGAACGACGGTAGTAAATAAGATGATCCCTTAGAATAATTTCAAGAAAGTGTTCCCCCTAACTGTGCACCGTTGCTAAAGTTCGTCGTTTCGAAGCACCACGTGATGATCGGGTGTGATAGATCCTTACATTCACATACAACGGGTGTAAGACAGTTTTACACATGCATAAACACTTAGGGTTAACTTCACGAGCCTAGCATGTACAGACATGGCCTCGGAATACAAGAGACCGAAAGGTCGAACATGAGTCGTATGGAAGATATGATCAACATGGAGATGTTCACCAACGATGACTAGTCCGTCTCACGTGATGATCGGACACGGCCTAGTCGACTCGGATCATGTAACACTTAGATGACTAGAGGGATGTCAAATCTGAGTGGGAGTTCATTAAATAATTTGATTAGATGAACTTAATTATCATGAACTTAGTCTAAAGTCTTTGCAAAATATGTCTTGTAGATCAAATGGCCAACGCTCATGTCAACATGAACTTCAACGCGTTCCTAGAGAAAAACAAGCTGAAAGATGATGGCAGCAACTATTCGGACTGGATCCTAACACGAGGATCATCCTCATAGCAGCCAAGAAACAATATGTCCTAGAAGCACCGCTAGGTGATGCACCCATCCTGCAGAACCAAGACATTATGAATGCTTGGCAGTCTCGTGCTGATGATTACTCCCTCGTTCAGTGCGGCATGCTTTACAGCTTAGAACCGGGGCTCCAAAAGCGTTTTGAACAACATGGAGCTTATGAGATGTTCGAGGAGCTGAAAATGGTTTTCCAAGCTCATGCCCGGGTCGAGAGATATGAAGTCTCCGACAAGTTCTATAGTTGTAAGATGGAGGAAAACAGTTCTATCAGTGAGCACATACTCAAAATGTCTGGGTTGCACAACCTTTGTCCCAATTGGACATTAACCTCCCGGACGAGGCGGTCATTGACAGAATCCTCGATCGCTCCCACCAAGCTACAAGAGCTTTGTGATGAACTACAATATGCGAGGATGGTGAAGACCATTCTGAAGTATTCTCAATCTGAAGTCGTGAGAGGTTGAAATCAAGAAAGAACATCAAGTGTTGATGGTCAATAAAACCACTAAGTTCAAAAAGGGCAAGGGTAAGAAGAACTTCAAGAAGGACGGCAAATATGTTGCCCTTGCCGGTAAGCAAGTTGCCGGGAAGAAGTCAAAGAATGGACCCAAGCACGAGACAGAGTGCTTTTATTGCAAAGGGAAGGGCCTTTGAAGCGGAACTGCCCCAAATACTTAGCGGACAAGAAGGCCGGCAACACTAAAGGTATATTTGATACACATGTAATTGATGTGTACCTTACCGATTACTCGTAGTAACTCCCGGGTATTTGATACGGTGTCGTTGCTCATATTTGTAACTCACAGCAGGAGCTGCGGAATAAACAGAGGCTGGCGAAGGGCGAGGTGACAATGCTGGCGTCGGGAATGGTTCCAAGGTCGATGTGATCGCCCGTCGGCACGCTACCTCTACATTTACCTACGGGATTAGTTTTAAACCTCAATAATTGTTATTTAGTGCCAAGTTTGAGCATGAACATTGTATCAGGATCTCGTTTAATGCGAGATGGCTACTCATTTAAATCCGAGAATAATGGTTGTTCTATTTATATGAGAGATATATTTTATGGTCATGCTCCGATGGTCAATGGTTTATTCTTAATGAATCTCGAGCGTAATGTTACACATATTCATAGTGTGAATACCAAAAGATGTAAAGTTGATAACGATAGTCCCACATACTTGTGGCAATCGCCGCCTTTGGTCACATTGGTGTCAAGCGCATGAAGAAGCTCCATTCGATGGACTTTTAGAGTCTCTCGATTATGAATCATTTGACACATGCGAACCATGCCTCATGGGCAAATGACCAAGACTCCGTTCTCGAGAACAATGGAGCGAGCAACCAACTTATTGGAAATCATACATACCGATGTGTGCGGTCCAATGAGCGTTGAGGCTCATGGAGGATATCGTTATGTTCTCACTCACCGATGACTTGAGTAGATATGGGTATGTCTACTTGATGAAACACAAGTCCGAGACCTTTGAAAAGTTCAAGGAATTTCAGAATGAGGTGGAGAATCAACGTGGTGAAAGATAAAATTCTTACGATCGGATCGTGGAGGAGAATATTTAAGTCACGAATTTGGTACACACTTAAGAAAATGTGGAATCATTTCACAACTCACGCCGCTGGAACACCTCGGTAAACGGTGTGTCCGAACGTCAGAATCGCACTCTCTTTGGATATGGTGCGATCTATGATGTCTCTTACCAATTTACCGCTATCATTTTGGGGATACGCACTAGAGACAACTACATTCACTTTAAATAGGGCACCGTCTAAATCCATTGAGACGACACCGTATGAATTATGGTTTGGGAAATAACCTAAGCTGTCTTTTCTAAAAGTTTGGGGATGCGATTCTTATGTCAAGAAACTTCAACCTGAAAAGCTCGAACCCAAGTCGGAAAAATGCGTCTTCATAGGATACCCTAAGGAAACCATTGGGTATACCTTCTACCTTAGATCCGAATGCAAGATCTTTGTTGCCAAGAACGGATCCTTTACGGAAAAGAGTTTCTCTCGAAAGGAGTAAGTGGGAGGAAAGTAGAACTCGATGAAGTACTACCTCTTGAATCGGAAAGTAGTGCAGCTCAGGAAAATGTTCTGTGGTGCCTACACCCTCTTGGAGAGGAAATTAATGATGATGATCAAGGTACTTCACATCAAGTTGCTCTTGAACTTCAGAGGTCCACAAGGACACGTTCCACACCAGAGTGGTATGGCAACCCTGTCTCCGGAAATCATGTTGTTAGACAACGGTGAACCTTCGAACTATGAAGAAGCGATGGCGGGCCCAGATTCCAACAAATGGCTTGAAGCCATGCAATCCGAGATAGGATCCATGTATGAAAACAAAGTATGGACTTTGACAGACTTGCGGCGATGATCGGCGATAGAAAACAAATGGATCTTTAAGAAGAAGACGGATGCGGATGGTAATGTCACCATCTATAAAGCTCGACTTGTCGCTAAGGGTTATCGGCAAGTTCAAGGGATTGACTACGATGAGACTTTCTCTCCGTAGCGAAGCTTAAGTCCGTCTGAATCATGTTAGCAATTGCCGCATACTATGATTATGAGATATGGCAGATGGACGTCAAAACGGCATTCCTTAACGGTTATCTTAAGGAAGAGTTGTATATGATGCAGCCGGAAGGTTTTGTCGATCCTAAGAATGCTAACAAAGTATGCAAGCTCCAGCGATCCATTTATGGGCTGGTGCAAGCATCTCGGAGTTGGAACATTCGCTTTGATGAGATGATCAAAGCGTTTGGGTTTATCTTGAGACTTATGGAGAAGCCTGCGTTTACAAGAAAGTGAGTGGGAGCTCTATAGCATTTCTCATATTATATGTAGATGACATACTTTTGATGGGAAATGATATAGAACTCTTGACGACATTAAGGCCTACTTGAATAAAAGTTTTTCAATGAAGGACCTTGGAGAAGCTGCTTACATATTAGGCATCAAGATCTATAGGGATAGATCGAGACGCCTCATAGGTCTTTCACAAAGCACATACCTTGATAAGATTTTGAAGAAGTTCAAAATGGATCAGTCCAAGAAAGGGTTCTTGCACATCTTTGCAGGTGTGAGATTGAGCTCGCCTCAATGCCCGACCACGGCAAAAGATAAAGAAGAGATGAGTGTCATCCCTATGCATCAGCCATAGGTTCTATTATGTATGCCATGCTGTGTACCGGACCTGATGTAAACCTTGCCGTAAGTTTGGTAGGAAGGTACCAAAGTAATCCCGCAAGGAACACCGGACAATGATCAAGAATATCTGAAGTACACGAAAAGGACAAAGGACATGTTTCTCGTTTATGGAGGTGACGAAGAGCTCGTCAGAAGGGTTACGTCGACGCTAGCTTCGACACAGATCTGGATGACTCTAAGTCACAAACCCGATACGTGTATATGTTGAATGGTGGGGCAGTAAGCTGGTGCAGCTGCAAGCAGAGCATCGTGGCGGGATCTACATGTGAAGCGGAGTACATGGCAGCCTCAGAGCAATTTGGGTGAAGGAGTTCATCACCGACCTAGGAGTCATACCCAATGCGTCGGGGCCGATCAAACTCTTCTCGTGACAACACCGAGCTATTGCCCTTGCCAAGGAGCCCAGGTTTCACAAGAAGACCAGGCACATCAAGCGTCGCTTCAACTCCATCCGTGAAAATGTTCAAGATGGAGACATAGAAATTTGCAAAGTGCATACGGATCTGAATGTCGCAGATCCGTTGACTAAACCTCTTCCGCGGGCAAAACATGATAAACACCCGAACTCTATGGGTGTTCGATTCATCACAAAGGTAACTAGATTATTGACTCTAGTGCAAGTGGGAGACTGTTGGAAATATGCCCTAGAGGCAATAATAAAAGGATTATTATTATATTTCCTTATTCATGATATTGTATTTTATTCATGCTATAATTGTATTATCCGGAAATCGTAATACACGTGTGAATACATAGAACACAATACGTCCCTAGTAAGCCTCTAGTTGACTAGCTCGTTGGTCAACAGATAGTCATGGTTTCGACTATGGACATTAGATGTCGTTGATAACGGGATCACATCATTAGGAGAATGATGTGATGGACAAGACCCAATCCTAAGCATAGCACAAGATCGTAGTTCGTTTTGCTAGAGCTTTTCCAATGTCAAGTATCTTTTCCTTAGACCATGAGATCGTGTAACTCCCGGATACCGTAGGGAGTGCTTTGGGTATACCAAAGCGTCACAACGTAATTGGGTGACTATAAAGGTACACTACAGGTATCTCCGAAAGTGTCTGTTGGGTTCACACGGATCGAGGCCAGGATTTGTCACTCCGTATTACGGAGAGGTATCACCGGCCCACTCGGTAGTGCATCATCATAATGATCTCAAAGTGACCAAGTGTCCGTCACGGGATCATGCATTACGGTACGAGTAAAGTGACTTGCCGGTAACGAGATTGAACGAGGTATTGGGATACCGACGATCGAATCTCGGGCAAGTAACATACCGTTTGACAAAGGGAATAGTATACGGGATTGATTGAATCCTCGACATCATCGAGGAGCATGTGGGAGCCAACATGGGTATCCAGATCCCGTTGTTGGTTATTGACCGGGGAGTCGTCTCGGTCATGTCTGCATGTCTCCCGAACCCGTAGGGTCTACACACTTAAGGTTCGGTGACGCTAGGGTTATTAGGAAGACTTGTATGTGATTACCTAATGTTGTTCGGAGTCTCGGATGAGATCCCGGACGTCACGAGGAGTTCCGGAATAGTCCGGAGGTAAAGATTTATATATGGGAAGTTGTCAAACGGACACCGAAAAGTTTCGGGGTCATATCGGTATTGTACCGGGGCCACCGGAGAGGTTCCGGGGGTCCACCGGAGGCCACCTCTCGGAGGGCCTCATGGGCCACAAGGCAGGAACCAGCCCCTGGATGGCTGGGCGCCCCCCCTTGGGCCCATGCGCCTAGGGTTGGGGGAACCCTAGTGGGGGGCGCCCCCCCCCCTCTAGATCTCATCTAGAGGGGCCGGGCCCCCTTGCCCCTTCCCCCATAAATAGAGGGGTGAGGGGAGGGCTCCAACACACTTCCAAGGCGCAGCCCCTCCCCTCCCCAACACCTCTCCTCCTCCATTGAGTGCTTGGCGAAGCCTGCCGAGTATCTTGCCTCTCCACCATCATCACGCCGTCGTCTTGCTTCTTGGAGCCTTCTTCCTCAACCTCTCCTTCCCCTTGCTGGATCAAGAAGGAGGAGATGTCATTCGTTTCAGACGTGTGTTGAACGCGGAGGTGCTGTCCGTTCGCACTTGGTCATCGGTGATCTGAATCACGGTAGTACGACTCCATCATCACCGTTCCCTTGAACGCTTCAAGACGCGATCTACAAATGGTATGTAGATGCAATCTCTCTACCATGACTCGTTGCTTAGATGAACTCATAGATGGATCTTGGTGAAACCGTAGGAAAAAATTTAATTTTCTGCAACGTTCCCCAACATCATCCACGAGTAAGACAACATTACGAATATCGTTGGTTCTGGTTTAACTTGATGATAGCACATACTCAAGTCAAAGTTTTGGCAAGACAACAGATCCAACAACTGATCACGAGGACCAATTGGTGAAGGTATCATCTTTCTTCAACACACACACAAAAAGATATCCCTTAAAATGAACTAAGTCGGACAAGCTTTTATCTTCCAACTCTGCAAGTTGTTGTTTGGCTCAACCAACTAGCTCAGGGGTATCCAACATAGATTCTCGGAGAAAGGGTGGTTCACAAGAAACCAACTTGATCATGAGCTCAACATAACAGTCAGGGAACAACCTGGTAATACTTCCGAGAAGATATTCGGAAAATCACGAACCACCGGTATGTTACTAAGTTCGAGAACAACCTTGCTTTGCAGGGCATGATGATATGATCAAAAGAGGGAGGGATTGTCACAATCCTAACTCATTGATCGAAGAGTGCACCAGAAATAAGGACTAGGTAGCACAATCTATCTTAGGATGATGATTCAATAACCAACACGCTAAGAATGAGAATATGGTCCATTTACTACCAAGCAACTAGTTGCTAGGAGTATTGATTTCACACATCACGATTCACCTGTCGGCATTCCGGTTACAACAACACGAGACCGAGGAATGAATAATGATGGTGAGAAGTATCACTGTGTTAAGAATTCGTAAGAGGTGGTGCAATTCTCATGACACTCTTGACATAAAGATGGTAACACTCCAAGGTAGAACAGAGCAAAAAGCTGGATTGGCATTTTGATCTGCGAAATACAACTACTTTGACCACTCCAAGAAATGGAGGAGGTGTCGAGTTTGTTTCTCCTAGTCATTCGAGCGTAATGGCTTGACGGACCACAAAAATAATGGGCATCGATGAGCACGAGTGCACGACTACTCTTGACTATCAACTGATAGACGAGGATCGGAATACAACTAAAAAAAGCAACTCAAAAGAACATATAATTTTCTGAGTTGTGGAAGCATAGAGTAGTATGTCGAGCAAAGCTCAACATTTCTTCCGGATAACCCATGCAGAGAAGGTAGAACTGGCAGATTCACAATTATGAATGGAGAACTCCTCAAGAGTACTCTGATTGTGATCCTTCGGTTCAGCGAGGAACTTCTTCCATAAGCGGTTCATAGTATTGGAAGAAGGAAATACCACGGACCTCGAGGACTATCGCAAAGTAACTAATATCCTAAAGGAACTAGCAAACACTAACAACATGAAGTAGGGTGAATCTCGGGTTCAAGAACCCAGGAATAGAATGCCTACTAACTAATAACATCACGGGATGCTTTCAAGAATAATGGCCAGAATCATCACACTATGGATACAAAAGCATTGCTAAATTACTAGGTGACTTCCTAAAACACCTAGGGTCATAATAATAGTTCCAACATATATGCCGAGGCAACAAAGTACCTCAACTTACCGATTAGTGTGCTTATCCTGACCCAAAGGAACAACGGGTGGAAAGAAGGGATTTGCAAATGCATCAGACTAATTAGAAACCTGGGATGACTCGGATAGCATAACGGATGTAATTGCTCAAAAAGATTGGAGACATACTACAAAAATGCTGGCATAGCCACTCAGAAGCACAATAACAAGGTTTCGAGATCAACAGTTAACATACTGAAGTAGTAGAAACTGAACTGGGGCTTAAAACCAACAATCTTACAAGTCTATGGATTAGTAACACGTCATCCTAATGGATATATGAGAAGCCTAGTTCTTAATCCTCGTAGAAGAGAAGAGCAGATCAGAAGGCCATGAGGTATAAGGAGTAAAAAGAGCCTTACGTTCCCTTCCACAATCAATTCCCTTACATAACTAAAGCATTTCTAGACACAACTTCGACCAGTTTAGCTTGGTAATCCTACAGCAACAGCTCGATACCAAAGCTGTCAGGACCCTGATTCCAAGTCACATCGATCTAGCCGGTAACACCTCATATCACTTTGCGGCCTCACGCATGGTAGTCCCACGGGTGTCGCCTTACAATGGCCCGGGACCGTTTAGCCTTTTGGCTCACGTATATGATAGTGTCGCTAGCATCCATATGACAGAGAACCCGGGCCGACATGGCTAGTCGTGAACCCAAAGCGGCACTAACCCATGGGGATAGGCATACATGAATCACATCGAGCATGCCGGTCATCAACGTGTGAATCCGGGATGTAGCACTGGGCTAACAGGACTCCAGTAACCCGGGCTGTAGCAGGCTAGGCAGGACTCCGGATGTCACCGCGTGACATTTCCCCGAAGGGACAGACACAGGAACGAAGTGAAACACATGCCGCGATCAAGTGTCCAGAGCAGTAGTCTTTGGGCTAGCAGGACTCCGGTGAACCGGTCATAGCGGACTACTATCGCTTAGGAAGCACTAGACTACATTTCCCCATATGAGAGGCTGCCAAGGATAAACAACTAGATCGTCGGATCCCACACATACCAAGAATTTCAAACATACACACAATATGCTCAATATGTGTAAATACAACATAGCATCAAAACATAACTCTACGACTCAAATATTTATTCATTAGGCTCCGACGAGCGAGATATTACAAACATGGGTCTCATGACCCAACATTCAGAGCATACAAGGCAAAGCACAAGCGAAAGCTTAACATGTCTGAGTACAGACATCTACAAATGAAAAAGGCTGAGAAGCCTGACTATCTACAAGATCCTGCCGAGGGCACAAGACCGTAGCTGAGGTAACAAGCTAAACGTCGAAGTCCACGCGGAACTACTAGCGAGACTGACGTCTCTCTGCAAAACATAAAATAAGCAAACGTGAGTACAAATGTACTCAAAGAAGACTTACATCGTAACTAACTACATATGCATCATTATCAACAAAGGGGGTGGTGGAGTTTAACTACTGACAAGCCAGCTTTGACTTCGGTGGCTATCCTGAACTACATTTGCAAGTAACTCTTTTGAGGTGGCGCACGAGTCCACATATTCACCATATCAATACACCACTATGGATCCGCTCCGTCTTCCTACAAGAACGCCATCCATAGCACTCACGCTTATCTTGCGCATTTTAGAGTATCCACTTTCACTTGTCTATGAACTGTATGCAGGCAACCGAAGTCCTTTAAGCGGACACAGCTATTCGAATAGATGATGTTAACCCTGCAGGGGTGTACTTCTTCGTACATGTTTCCACCACTTAGCGTCTGCACACGACATGTGCTCGGCAGACTTCAAGCGAAAGCCGACGTGGGTGTAGACCACGACCTACCTAAACACTCAAGTCTCTAGTCCAGGTTTATCGCCTATTCAGGTTCCATCCGCAGGGAGTCCGGCCGAGGTTTCCACATACGGCCCCGAACGATGTGTGCAGGGTTCCCGAGATACCAAACGGGCATTCGGTACACCGGGCCACGGTGTATCTACCGCATCATAGCCCACCCCTAGGGTCGGCCACGCATACGACCTCCAACACATATCCTACAAACACCAGAAACTAGTTGCAACTCCTGGACAGAGGACAAGGGTGATTAAGAAGTCGAGCGGGGTCATATTTCAGGGCCCAATGTGTGGTAGTAGCTGTTTCATGGATCACAAACACAGAACTCAGTTCCTAAGGACGGCTGCAATGAGACAACCCACCATGTACTCCTACATGGCCTCTCACCGCTACCTTTACCAAATCGTGTTCACACACTTTAGCTCTCAACAGTAGGACATGTTCACACACCTCCGATTCATCCTCGATGAATCAGACATTGCCTCAACTCTAAGCGAGCAGTGCATGACAAACAAGCATGAATGAGTAGGCACAACAGGGCTCAAACAACTCCTACTCATGCTAGTGGGTTTCATCTATTTACTGTGGCAATGACAGGTCATGCAGAGGATAAAGGGGTTCAACTACCGCAGCATGTAACAATTGAATCGTTGTTGTCCTAATGCAGTAAAAGAGAGCAGGAGCGAGAGAGTGGGATTGTATCGCAATGAACAAGGGGGTTTTGCTTGCACAGCACTTAGAAGATAATATAGCTCTTCATCGGTGTCATCGATCTCATCGTCAAAACCACGTCTATCGAGAGGGACAAATACCGGCAATGAGAAGAAACACAATCAATGCAATGCACAATATGATGCATGATCATGACATGGTAAAATGAGTGTGTTGAGCTAATGCAACTACAACCAGATGGGTTTGAGCTATTTTGAACCAAAGATTCAAAGTTCAAACACATTTGTGATCTTAAATAGTGCTTTATCATGTTTTGCACTAAACAACAAGTTAAATTGTTTAAACATGCATGAAACTAGTACAGATGGATATATTGGATTTTTCTGATCATTTTTCATATATAAATTATTTCATTCTGAGCTATGGTTGATTTTATATGAATTTTAGAAGTTTTGGGCATTTTCTGGAATTTCCTGAAAAAGAATAAATCCAGAAAAGGGCATTACTGCGTCAGCATTGTGTCATGCTGACCTCAGCAGGTCAACAGAGCGGGTTCAGGTCAAACCTGACCAGTGGGGTCCACTGGTCAGTGACTGGGGCTGATTAGTGTCGCTGACATATGGGGCCGGGTCAACCGACACGTTAGCAAGTCAACTCGCTGCAGGGGTCACCAACGCGTGTGACGTGGCCAGGTCAAACTGACCTGTGGGGCCCGGAGGGGTTAGTTTAAACTAAATAGAAGCTAAACTAGGTTAATTAGGAAGTGGGGCCCGGTAGTCAGTGTCTCTAGGGAGGGTTAGCAGGCCGTGATTAGCGCTAATCACGCAGCCACGTCGGCTCGCTGGAGTTCAGTCGGCGGCGACCTCGAACCACGGCGGAGCCTGCTCGGAACTCGCCAGAGGCCACGGGTCGACGCGCCAGGGGCATCAGAAGGAAGCTCGTGCCCGTGCGCATCCGGGAAGACCAACGGGAGGGTGCAGGGTGGCCGGAGTTCGCCGGAAGCGAGCTCCTGGCGGCGGCCGGAGCTCGGGCAGGACCGCTACTCGCTATGGTGCATGGGAAGGTGAGCTAGCAGTGCGTTCGTCTCTGGAGCAGCACGAGCACGATGACGTGCTCGAGGGCAAGCTCTGGCGTCTAAAGCCACGACGGGCGACATGGCCGTCGGCGAGCCCGGGCACTTGTGGAACGACGGTCTAGAGGATGGGAACGGAGGGGGCGAGCAAAGAGGAGAGATGAGGAGCTCACTGGGAGGCGGCGCAGAAGGTCAGTGGGCTCGGGGGCGCGCCAGACGTCGCGAATCGACGGCGGTGATTGGTGGCGCCCGAGGTGGAAGACGAGCTCGAAGGCGTCACCATGGTGCTCTTGGGTTCGGGATCTTCCGCGTGAAAAAGCTTTGCGTTGTCACGGAGCTTTTGGACACGGGAAAGGGGCAAGAGGACCACGGTGGTCACGGTGGCAGCAAACGGTGGCGACGGACCCGTTCGGGTGAGTGAGAGGGAGAGGTCCAGGGGAGGGGAGAGGACGAGCGGCGGGCGAGAGGGACTGGGGTGGCGCGTGGCGGCTTCTGGAGCCTCTCCTGTGTCGGTAGAAGCAGGAGGTGGCCTCGCGCGTGGACGCGCGCGGCGAGCACGCGCCCCTCATCCTTTTGGCGGGAGGCTGGGGGTGGCTGGCTGCTGAGGGTGGGCTGGGCCGCCAGGTGGCTGAACTGTCAGGTGGGCTGCACAGGAGGTAAGCGCCAGGTAAGTTTTTCCCCTTTTTGTTTTCTTTTCTAATTTCTGACATTTGTTTCTGCTTTTTAAATAATACTAAACTAATTTATTTTCTTATGCCAATTTTTGTAGGAGCTAGTGGTATTATTCCAGAGCTCCTCATCAACTAGCATAATTTTTGGACGATATTATATATATATATATATAACAATATATATCCAAAGCAAATAATTACTGCATTAATTCCAAATGGCCAAAATAAATATTTATGAGCTCCTAAAATATTGGTTTGAATTTTACCTCTGCCCAATATTTTCAGAGAGAGACATGAACATTTTCTTGGACCCTTTTGGAGCAATTTTTATCTAGGTCATTTCCAAAAATGATTCTGAGGGTTTCACAAATCCCCATTTCAAATTTAATTGGAATTTAAACATGATGCACACATGACTATCTAGTCTAGGTCATACCAGAATTAGGGATGTGACAGAATTGCAACTAATGAGTTAGTTGCGGGATGATGTATTACGGAACGAGTAAAGAGACTTGTCGGTAACGAGATTGAACTAAGTATTGAGATACCGACGATCGAATCTCGGACAAGTAACATACCGATGACAAAAGGAACAACGTATGTTGTTATGCGGTCTGACCGATAAAGATCTTCGTAGAATATGTGGGAGCCAATATGAGCATCCAGGTTCCGCTATTGGTTACTGACCGGAGACGTGTCTCGGTCATGTCTACATAGTTCTCGAACCCGTACGGTCCGCACGCTTAACGTTTCAATGACAGTTATATTATGAGTTTATATGTTTTGATGTACCGAAGGTTGTTCGGAGTCCCGGATATGATCACGGACATGACGAGGAGTCTCGAAATGGTTGAGACGGGAAGATTGATATATTGGAAGCCTATGTTTGGGTATCGGAAGTGTTCCGGTTGAAATCAGGATTTTACCGGAGTACCGGAGGGGTTACCGGAACCCCCCGGGGGTTAATGGGCCTTAGTGGGTCTTGGTGGAGAAAAGGAGAGGCGGCCAGGGCAAGGGCCGCGCGCCCCTCCCCCCCCCCTAGTACGAATAGGACAAGGAGAGGGAGCGGCGCCCCCTTCCTTCTTCTCCTCCACCTCTGCCCCCCCCCCCCCCCGCCCAAGTCCTAATCCAACTAGGAAAGGAGGGGAGTCCTACTCCCGGTGGGAGTAGGACTCCTCCTGGCGCGCCCCCTCTAGGCTGGCCGCACGTCCCACCTGGCTCCTTTATATACGGAGGCAAGGGGGCACCCTAGAGATACAACAATTGATCATTTGATCTTTTAGCCGTGTGCGGTGCCCCCCTCCACCATAGTCCACCTCGATAATATTGTAGCGGTGCTTAGGCGAAGCCCTGCGTTGGTAGAACATCATCATCTTCACCACACCGTCAGGCTGACAAAACTCTCCCTCAACACTCGGCTGGATCGGAGTTCGAGGGACATCATCGGGTTGAACGTGTGCTGAACTCGGAGGTGTCGTGCGTTCGGTACTTGATCGGTCGGATCGTGAAGACGTACGACTACATCAACCGCTAAGCAGTTAACGCTTCCGCTTTTGGTCTATGAGGGTACGTGGACACACTCTCCCCTCTCGTTGCTATGCATCACCATGATCTTGCATGTGCGTAGGAATTTTTTTGAAATTACTACGTTCCCCAACAAGAACTGCATATAAAAATCCTATGGGTATGTCTCCGTATAAAATGGTTTATGGAAAAGCATGTCACTTCCCTCTCGAACTAGAGCATAAGGCATATTGGGCTATTAAAGAGCTCAATTATGGTTTCAAACTTGCCGGTGAGAAGAGGTTATTTGACATTAGCTCACTTGATGAATGGAGAACCCAAGCTTATGAGAATGCCAAATTTCTTTAAAGAAAAAGTTAAAAGATGGCATGACAAAAGAATACAAAAGCGTGAGTTTAATGTAGGTAATTATGTATTGCTATACAACTCTCGTTGAAGATTTTTTGCAGGAAAACTTCTCTCTAAATGGGAAGGCCCTTACGTTATCGAGGAGGTCTGTCGTTCCGTTGCCATAAAAATCAACAACTTCAAAGGCACAAATCCGAAGGTGGTGAACGGTCAAAGAATCAAACATTATATCTCAGGTAATCCCATAAATGTTGAAACCAATGTAATTGAAACCGTAACCCCGGAGGAATACATAAGGGACACTTTCCGGAACATTTTAGACTCCGAAAAGGAATAGGTATGTGGTACGGTAAGTAAACCAACTCCAAAACAGTTTTTATGGCAATATTTCTCTGTTTTGGAATATTTAGAAAAATAGAAAAATAAGAAGCAGTCCGGGAAGGACACGAGGCCTCCACGAGGGTGGAGAGCGCGCCCTACCCTACTGGGCGCGCCCCCTACCTCGTGGGCACCTCGTGTGCTCTCCGGTCTCCGTTTTCTTCCACGATACGTATTTCGGTCGGTAAAAATTCATTATATAATCTCCCGAAGGTTTTGACCACTGTATCACGCAAATATCCTCTGTTTTCTTTTCGAGCTGTCCTACTGCAGATTAGAGCAACATGTCGTCCCAGGATTCTGAAGGAGAAAGCTATGTGGTTGATTACCTTGCAAATCCCAAGGCCTATGGAGAAGTGGAGCATTGTGGTTGGACTACGGAAGAAGAAGAAGACTATGAACCCAAGAGGAGGGAGGAGACGAGCTCAGATGAAGATGAAGTCCCATTACCTCAACCTGGGGACATGCATGTGGAGTTCAAAAAGTCAAGCCTCCCTGATAGAGCAAAGAAACTTAAGATCGAGTTTATCCCTTTTCGTCTCTTGCAGGAAAACAAGCAGGAACTATGCAAAAAGATATTAAGCCTGGAGCAGGAGATTGATGACCTGAGGGATCAAAATTCTGTCCTCAAGCGCAAATTAAGGATGAAGCATACGCCATCAACTAAACCATCATCTCCATCACCTCCGAAGAAGGACCCCTTGGCAACTGCCAAGCTTGGGGGAGGTGCCCCGGTATCATATCACCACCACATCTCCTATCTATACCGTTTTTCTTAGTTCGATCCTTTTAGTAATATCTTGATCTAGTGGAATAAAGTTTTGGTATGATCTAGTTTTGAGTTTTGCTTTATGATCCCTCTATGTTATCGAGTCCGTGAGCTATATAATAAAGATTAGTTTTGAGTTAAGGGCTTGATTATCTTGCTATGATCTTGAGTGAATAAAAGAAAAGAGAAAAGAATAAAAAAGGAACAAAGAGATCATATTGATCTTATGGAAAGTAATGACTTCACATAGAAAGAGTATGATGATTAAAAATTGTTGAGAGTTGACAAACATAGCTTTGGTCATCGTTGCAATTAATAGGAAGTAATAAACAAAGAGAGGTTTCACATATAAATATACTATTGTGGACATCTTTTATGATTGGGAGCACTAATTAAAATATGACATGCTAAAGAGTTGATGTTGGATAAGGAAGACAACGTAATGAGTTATTGAGGGAGTCCTGGATTAGGGGGTATCCGGACAGCCAGACTATATCCTTTGGCCGGACTGTTGGACTATGAAGATACAAGATTCAAGACTTCGTCTCGTGTCCGGTGGGAGTCTCTTGGCGTGGAAGGCAAGCTTGGCGATACGGATATGTAGATCTCCTTCTGTTGTAACCGACTCTGTGTAACCCTAGCCCCCTCCGGTGTCTATATAAACTGGAGGGTTTAGTCCATAGGACAAGGACAATCATACCATAGGCTAGCTTCTAGGGTTTAGCCTCTATGATCTCGTGGTAGATCAACTCTTGTAATACTCATATGCATCAAGATCAATCAAGAAGGAAGTAGGGTATTACCTCCATAGAGAGGGCCCGAACCTGGGTAAACATCGTGTCCCTTGCCTCCTGTTACCATCCACCTTAGACGCATAGTTCGGGACCCCCTACCCGAGATCCGCCGGTTTTGACACCGATATTGGTGCTTTCATTGAGAGTTTCACTGTGTCGTTGCTGCAAGGTTTGATGGCCCCTTCGATCATCGACGACGATGCGGTCCAGGGTGAGGTTTTCCTCCCCGGACAGATCTTCGTGTTCGGGCGGTTTCGCTGTGGGCCAACTCGTTTGGCCATCTGGAGCAGATCGAGAGCTACGCCCCTGGCCATCAGGTCAGGTTTGGAAACTTGAATTACACTGCCGATATCCGCGGAGACTTGATCTTCAACGGATTCGGGCCCATGCCAGGTGTGCCGCACGATCACGACGAGCACGATATAGCTCTATCGTCAGACGGTGTTCAGGAGATCACGCCAGCAACTACTCCGGCCTTTAGTCCGGAGCAGATCGCGCCATCCGAGGATGGGAGGATAGACTCCGCCACGGAGACCGCACCCTCAGTGGCGATAGAGCCGAATATTGACCTTACCCCTCACGAGAGCCGTGTCGCCGAACTGTTGGACTCGTCCCCGGCCACGGACTCTGAACCACCCACGCCCGTACCTATCGAATCCGATTGGGCGCCAATCATGGAGTTCACCTCCACAGATATCTTTCAACACTCGCCCTTCAGTGACATACTGAACTCATTAAAATCTCTCTCCTCGGAGAACCTTGGCCGAACTATGTCCGGCTAGAGTGGGATGCGGATGACGAAGAAATTCACCCCCACCCACCACCCACTTAGTAGCCATGTCGACGACTTAACCGACATGCTCGACTTTGACTCTGAAGACATCGATGGAATGGACAACGATGCAGAGGCGAAGAGGAACCATCGCCAATGTATTTGGACTGCCACTTCATCACACGACGTATATGGTGGATACACCCAAAGAAAATAATAATGAGGATGTAGCGAAAGATAGCTCCCACGATAAGCAATCAAAACGGCACCGTGGGCGCCGCTCTAAATCCCGCCTTGGCAAAAACAGCGACAACAGCGCAACAAGAAGCCAAATTGACCCAGCGATAGAGCAGGGTAAGCCAGCGGACGACGAACAAAGTGCGGAGCTGCTGTCCGAGCACGGCGACGCCGAGCAATAAGACAACCAACCCGTCTCCGGTCAGGAGAACAGTCCAGACGACAACGAGCGCATCATCCTGGAAAGGCAGCTGGAGCAAGAAAGGCTTATGGCCACTGCAAGAAGTTTGAAGAAGCAGAAACAAAGGCTCAAGGCCGCACAAAACACACTCAATAGTAGATGGAATAAAGTGCTCGACACGGTAGAAAAGTACGGTGGCAGTCGCCCCACGAAGAGCTACCCAAAGCGGAAGCTGCTGCCGGAATTCGACGACGAGGCCTTCGAACCCTCGCAGCCAAAAAACAAAACCGCCGATCGGTCGGATCGACGACCTCATGGCCGCGATAGGGTGGCCAACGAGGCCGCACATAAGTCAGTACATGACCGACGCGAGGACCCGCATCAATGGGCCGGCGCAACCAGATCCATCTACGGATCAAGGAAACGCGCTTCCAAAGACTCAGCCAACACCAAATACCACAACCGTCCGAACGCCATGGCACAGCCAAATACAGGGGTGCCGCACACCTCCTATGTTTCACCAACGAGGTATTAGACCATGAATTTCCAGAAGGGTTCAAACCAGTTAACATAGAGGCATACGACGGAACCACGGACCACGGAGTGCGGATCGAGGACTTCATCCTCCATATTCACATGGCTCGTGGAGACGATCTCCACGCCATCAAATACTTACCCCTCAAGCTCAAAGGACCTGCTCGGCACTGGCTGAAAAGCCTCCCCAAAAATTCCATTGGAAGTTGGGAGGAGCTCGAGGACGCTTTCTAGACTAACTTTCAAGGGACCTATGTCCGACCCCCGGATGCTGATGATTTGATTCATATAATTCAACAGCCCGGAGAGTCTGCCCGAAAGCTTTGGAATAGGTTTCTCACTAAGAAGAACCAAATTGTCGACTGTCCGGACGCTGAAGCCCTAGCAGCTTTCAAGCACAGCGTTCGAGATGAATGGCTTGCCAGACACCTTGGCCAAGAAAAGCCGAGAACAATGGCAGCCCTAACAAGCCTCATGACCCGCTTTTGCGCGGGCGAGGACAGCTGGTTAGCCCGCAGCAGCACCAGCGTCCCAAGCACATCCAAGGTCCGGGACGGCAATGGAAAACCGTGACGCAGTAAAAACAAGCGCAGGAATAAAGAAGACAGCCCAGACAACACGGCGATAAACGCCGGATTTAGAAGCTCTCGATCGGGTCAGCGGAAAACGCCCTTTAAAGGCAACAGAGATGAACCGATCGGCCTAAAAAAAATTCTAGACAAACTATGTCAGATCCACGGCACCCCCGGCAAACCTGCAAATCATACCCACAGAGAATGCTGGGTCTTCAAGCAGGCTGGCAAGCTAAACGCCGAACACAAGGGGGAGGACACTCCGAGCGAGGACAAGGATATGCCTCGCTAGCAAAACACTGGGGGACAGATAAAATTCCCGCCAGAAGTCAAAACAGTAAATGTTATCCACGTGACAATGAGGAGAGGCAAATACGCACTCCGAAATACACAAGTCATAGAGCCCGTCACCCATGAGTCCTACCACTGGTCGGCCTGCCCGGTAACTTTTGATCGCAGGGATCACCTAATAGGTATCCGGCAAGAAGGATCAGCCGCCTTGGTGCTGGACCCAATAATAAACGGATACCACCTTACACGAGTCCTTATGGACGGTGGCAGTAGTCTAAATCTGATATACCAGGACACCGTCCGCAAAATGGGGATAAACCCAACAAACATCAGCCACAGTAATACTACCTTCAAGGGAGTAATACCAGGCACAGAGGCTCACTGCACGGGCTCTCTAGTACTAGAGGTTTTCGGCTCGCCCGACAACCTCCGGAGCGAAAGGTTAACCTTCGACATTGCTCCATTCCGAAGTGGCTATCAAGCACAACTTGGACGAGAGGCTTTCGCCTGTTTCAATGCAATGCTGCATTACGCTTTACTCCAACTTAAAGTTCCCAGTCTGCGCGGCACCATAACAGTACATGGAAGTGTTGAGCGTTCGTTCCAAGTAGAAGAACGCACGGCTGCTTTAACAGCCGAACACTAGACGGCCTCACCACCAGAGATGATGACCGGTCGTTAGGACCGCGGACACGGTTAGACGAGTCCGGCCAATCATTGGATAGATATTGGTTCGATGGTTACACCCGTATAGACGGTACCAGGGGCTTCGGCGCGATAATTCAGCTCAACTTTACCCATCTCGACTTTTTCATGGTTTATCTATAATAACCACATTTTTGCACAACAACTATTCACTAAGCACCTCTCTTTTACAGATGACGATCGTGCTACACCCGTCCAGGATACGGCACAATAGAGACACAGGCGCAAACGTGCAGCAGGGACCCGTGGAAAGGTTTCTCTTTAGATTAAGACCCTGCGTAAACCATTTTTACTGTCTTTTGTTGTTCACATCCTCCGGATTCTCAATACAACCGAGAAGGATGCTGACGTCTTGGCATGTGGCCACGTTAGAATATTTCTCGTACCTGGACACTATGGGTTAATTATCCAAGGGCATCACCTAAGCCTAGTATATGTTTCAAAGACCGAACACCTTAGGGGGTGTTTGGCGTCGCGAGTTAGGACTTACACTACTGGAATCAGCTACTTTGCCATCTGCCAGATCTTTGCCGTCCGCTAGCGGACGACAAAGAAGCTCTTTGCCATCAGCCACCGAAAAGCCGACGGCAAAGAAATGGCAGATGACAAAGAAGCTCTTTGCCATGCGCCATTTCTTTGTCGTCCGCCAGCTGACGGCAAAGAGGGAGGTGGCCCCCACCCACCCGCCCGTTTAAAAAAACTTAACGCCCCACCTCTTTGCCGTCCGCTAGCGGACGACAAAGAGCAAAAAAGCGGACGGCAAAGGGGGGCGGACGGCAAAGATTTAACTCATCTAACGGCGGTCGCGCCCCACCCCGCCCCTCTATCTTTGTTTCTCTCCCTCTTCACACGCGCGCCGCCCACCACTCTCCGCTGCCCGTCGCCCACCACCCCGCCCCACTGCCTCCGCCTGGTGCCACCACGCCCGCCTCGCCCAACCACCCGGCGCCCACTGCCCCCGCCCGTCGCCCTGCCGCCTGCCATCACGGGCGCCGCCTGGCCTCACCCCACCGCCTGCCTCGGCCCCGCGCCATGCCGCCCGCCTCCTCCACCGGCCTGCCTGTGAGCTCTACCTCCTCTTTTTTTGTTTTTTTTTTCTATTTTTTTAGTTTCAGGTTTATGTTTAGTTTAGATTTAGATTTAGTTTTAGTTTTAGTTTTAGGTTTAGTTTTAGTTTAGTTTTAGGTTTAGATTTAGTTTTTTCCTTTTTTCTGTTTTTTTAGTTTTAGGTTTATGTTTAGTTTAGATTTAGTTTTAGTTTTAGTTCTAGTTTTAGATTTAGGTTTAGTTTTAGGTTTAGGTTTAGGTTTAGGAAAGAAGAAGAAGAAAAAAATAGGAGAGGAGGAGAAGAAGAAGAGGAAGAAGGAAAGGAAGAAGAAGAAGAGTAGGAGGAGAAGAAAAAAGAAGAAGAGGAAGAAGAAGAAGAAAAAAGAGGAGAGTAGGAGAAGAAGAAGAGGAAAAAGGAAATGAGGAAGAAGAAGAAGAAGGAAAAAGGGAAGAAAAGGTAGAAAAGGAAGAAGAGGAAGAAGAAGAAGAAAAGGAAAAAAGAGGGGAAAAAACCTGACCCGACACGGCACTCCTCGACCTAATTCCTAAGACTCGACACTCGACACACCCTAATTTCAATTCCCCGACTCACCCCGACACGACCCCGACACTTTAATTCTCGACCTCGACCCCGACCTCGACACTCGACTCGAGCCTGACCTGATCGACACCCGATCATGACATCGACCACGGCACTCGACCCGACCAAGCACTCGACTGACACCCCAACCCCGAGACCGACTTCACCCCGACACTTCGACCCCGAGCTCGAGCCGACACCCGACCGAGCCCGACCTGACCCGACACCTCGACAGACAACCGACCCCTAACCCCGACACCCCGACCCGACACGACACCCGACCCCGAGACCCCAACACCCCGACCCGACCCGACCCCGACCACTGACCCGATCGACACCCCGACCACGACACCGACATCGGCACCCGACCCGACCCGGCAGCCCGACTGACACTCACCCCGAGACCGACCCGACCCCGACACCCTCGACCTGAGCCCGACCTGACCCGACACCCGACTCGACAACCACTGACCCCGAGACCCGACCGACACGACACTGACCCCGAGACCCCGACCCGACTTCGACACCCCGACCCCTCGACCCCAACCCCGACCCCGACACCCCGACTCGAGCCTGACCCGATCGACACCCGATCAGCGACACCGACACAACACCCGACCCCGACCGACACCCCGACCCGAGCTCGACCTCACCCGACACCCCGACCCGACAACCGACCCCTGACCCCGACACCCCGACCCCCAATTCTCAAACAGCACCCAATTCCCGACACGGCACTTGACACCGACCGACACCTTTAACCCTCGACCCTGAAACAGCACCCGATCTGACGCATATGCTTTGCTCCGGATCCGACGCATAAATTTCGCCAGTGCCTATTAGAGTGTAGGTTGCATGGACGTAATAAAATTGACAAAGTAGATCAACTGATGAATATATACATGGTGAATTATATATATAATTGTTGTGTGTCCAGTGATGATGATGATGATTATAGTGATGATAGTGATGATGATGATTATAGTGATGATAGTGATGATGATGATTATAGTGAGCCAATCATTGATTATAGTGATGATGATGATTATGCATTTATTGATGATACTGATCGAGATTATTAGTAGTGTCAGGTATTCAATTTTTTTATGTTGTACTTGATGATGATACATTTAAGTGATATACATATTATTATTCATGTCGGTACTGTTTTTATGTTGTACTAATTTCGTTTATTCTTTGTCATGGCAAGTGTTGAAAGATGGTGGGCGCTGGTCGGGAGCGCGCCGAGGCCCCTTCTTCGTCGGCGCGTGTTGCGAGGTCTTCCAGTGCACAAGCACCTCTAGGCCGAGCGTTGCTGGACAGTATGTCGACACCACCGGGCCCTTCTTCGTCGACAGCGGTGCCCAGCAGGGGACGAGGTAAGAAGAAGAGAGGAGGTGGAGCACGTGGTCGCGGGAGAGGAGGTTGGGTGACTGCTACGGCGCCTTCCTCGCCGCCACCCCAAGCTGTTTCACCCGAGCACGTGATCGCTAGGGGTGGACTTGTCCGAGGAGGAGGCTACATGGACTCCGGTCCGCAAGCCTCCGGTCCACGGGTCTTCGGCCCACGAGCCTCCGGTCGACGGGCCTTCGGCCCACGAGACCCCGGAGGAGCACACGTCTGGATGGGGTACCTGGTCGGGTCAACCTGAGGAGCCGAGTGGCCATGCTGATGATGGCGGGGAGCCGAGTGGCCATCTTGATGATGACGGGAGCCGAATCGATATTGAGGAGGAGGGGGTCAACGTCTACCAAAGATGGTGCTACACGGCTCCCGTCCGTGCCGGGCGACCATGAAAGCAGAGGTGGTTGATTTTCCCCGATGGGGAGAGGTAAGTGCATTTAATCTTTTGTACCTTCCGCATTCACGCTTTCTTCAAATAACTAATGCGTTGGCCTTGTCATGCTGCAGGGGTTGGGACCACCATGAAAGTGTCCGCCGCCCAACTCCGTCCTTGGAGTTCGATTCGCAAAACTTCCCGGGTTTGTCACGCTGTTCGGTGAGGGTCGGCTTCCGTGAGGTTGGATTGAGTTGGGAGCACTACTTGGCTGCCCCGGCCCCGCCGGTGAGATTATCGACGGTGTCTTGTGCAAGACGAGGCGCACGTGGTGATCGTAAAGTTGGGTAATTTCTCCTTTACACAATTAAAATCTTGAACTAGCTAGTTATTAATTGTACTAATCAATATTGTCTCATTTGATTGCGGACATTCTACAGGTGTGAGGAGGGATACGAGGAGGAGGCGGCAGATGTTATCGACAAGGAGTGCAAGCGCCTACTTCAGAACTTACGGCATGAGGTTCGGGTGCAGGCTGTTCGAGACTACTACGCTGGGCATGGTATCAAGAAGCCCAAGCAGGAGTGCCGCGATAAGTTCTTGAGTAAGGAGCAATACATGAAGGTAATTATTAAGGCCTTGTACTTACTTCCTTCATTTAGAAATTCATAGCCGTAGCGCTCAAGTTTCTATTTGCTAACTTAGGCCCCTCCGAGATGGTGTGCGGATCGGATGGATTGTTGGGAGGTGTTGGTCAATGCGTGGTGCTCAAAACAATGGCGAGCCTCCCACAATGAGTCCAAGGACAAACGTGCCCAAATGGAAGGTGTGCCACACCACCAAGGCAGCTCCAACTTATTTCAGTACGGGCGGAACTGGGCATGTGGTTTGCTTCATGATTCATGCAATTCATTCATCATGCTAGCTTTAGCCCTATAATTACTAATTTACTTTGTTTCTCTCTTTCAAACACGCTACAATAAGGCGGATAAGGTGCCAGAGGTGTACGACCTGTATGCCATGGCCCACACTGGCTCTTACAAGAAAGTCAAGGCATTCTCTGCGTCGACCTCGATGATCCAAAGAACTTCACCAACATCTCCGCCCACGACAAGCTCGTGCAATATAGAGATCAAAGCGAAGGCGAGGAAAGGGAGGACTTTAACTTGAGCTGTGGTCCCATTGATCTGAGCTGCCGATGATATCTAGTGGCGGGAGGTCCCATGGCTCCATAGCCATGGGAGATGGACTTATCCGTTGTCCTAGCACTCTCCCGGAGATCAAGGCGCGGCCAATCGAGCTCCGCCTCGAGATAAGGCCTCGTGAACGGCCAGTCCAACTCGCCTTCAAGGTTAGTTATAAGTACTCAGTTATCTTTCTCCATTACATTGTGTGCGCTTCCATCAATGATTACAAATGGTCATGTGAGTGGTGTTGCAGGCTGCTATACAGAGTGAGAGAGAGAGAACGGAGAAACTTCAAGTGAGGCGGCGGAGAGGCAGCAAGAGTAGGAGGAGAGGACGACAAAGATGTTGGAGGAGGAGAGGGCACGGAATGACATGCAGGCAAGGGCCATGTATGAGCTCCTTGTGGTAAGTTTCTTCTGCAGATTACTTGCTAGTCTTAACATTTGAATCTCATTACTAACTAGTATGACTACATTCGAAAACCAAATGTGCGGTGCGTAGAAGTCCGGTCGATCGCCTCCGCCGATGCCACTGATTGCTCCTGGAGCACGGTGAGTTTAATTAGAATGGACATTACTTGCTAGTCTTAACATTTGAGTGTCATAATGCTAACGAGACATTGGAAATGATCTTTGGTGCAGCTTAACTCCGTAAAAGCATCGCACGATCCTTCTCCAGCCTACCGCTGAGCCAGCCCGGCCAGACACCTCCCCGATCACAAGAAGTTTCTCTAGTGTTTTGCTTAACAAATGCATAAAGACCTAGACTTAGCTTTATTTCCTCCAATATGCTTACCATAATGACCTAGAGTTAGCTTCTTTTCCTCCAAAATGACTTAATATGCTTAATGACCTCATAAACCATCCATTCTACCTAAGTTAGCTCTAAAACGATATGTACTTAGGTTACTTATGTCAAAAATTGCATAATTAGCTTAGTTAGCTCATAAACGATCCATTTTACCTAAGTTAGCTATAAAATGACTCATTTTACCTTAGTTAGCTTACAAGTGATCCAATTTATCCAAGTTAGCTCTAAAATGACCCATTTTACGAGATTAGCTCCTAAATGATCCATTTTACCTACGTTAGCTTTAAAATGACCCATTTCACCTAGGTTAGCTCCAAAATGACCCATTTCACCTAGGTTAGCTCCAAAATGACCCATTTCACCTAGATTTGCTCCTAAACGATCCATTTCACCTAAGTTAGCTAAAAACGATCCATTTCACCTAAATTAGCTCTTAAATGATCCATTTCACCTAACTTGGCTCAAAAACGATCCATTTCACCTTAGTCAGCTAAAAAATGTGGCATTTCACCTTAGTTAGGTCATAAACGACCCATTTCAACTAAGTTAGCTCATAAAAGCTCATAAATGATCCATTTCATCTAAGTTAGCTCAAAAACGATCCATTTCACCTTAGTTAGCTCAAAAACGTGGCATTTCACCTTAGTTAGGTCATAAACGACTCATTTCAACTAATTAGCTTATAAAAGCTCATAAATGATCCATTTCACCTAAGTTAGCTAAAAAACGATCCATTTCACCTTAGTTAGCTCAAAAACATGGCATTTCACCTTAGGTCATAAACGACCCATTTCAACTAAGTTAGCTCATAAAAGCTCATAAATGATCCATTTCACCTAAGTTAGCTAAAAACGATCCATTTCACCTTACTTAGCTCAAAAACGTGGCATTTCACCTTAGTTAGCTCATAAACGACCTGTTTCAACTAAGTTAGCTCATAAAAGCTCATAAATGATCCATTTCACCTAAGTTAGCTAAAAAACGATCCATTTCACCTTAGTTAGCTCAAAAAATGTGGCATTTCACCTTAGTTAGCTCATAAACGACCCATTTCAACTAAGTTAGCTCATAAAAGCTCATAAATGATCCATTTCACCTAAGTTAGCTCAAAAACGATCCATTTCACCTTACTTAGCTAAAAAAACGTGGCATTTCACCTTAGTTAGCTCATAAACGACCCGTTTCAACTAAGTTAGCTCATAAAAGCTCATAAATGATCCATTTCACCTAAGTTAGCTAAAAAACAATCCATTTCACCTTACTTAGCTCAAAAACGATGCCCTAAACCTTAGTTAGCTCATAAAAGACCCATTTTAACTAAGTTAGCTCATAAATGATCCATTTCAACTAAGTTAGCTCATAAACAACCCATTTCAACTTAGTTAGCTCATATATGATCCATTTCACCTAAGTTAGCTCATAAATGACATATACTTCTTGTTCTAGTCTTCTTCTTGTTCTAGTCACCTATTTCTAACTTTCTTATTTACCATTTTACATATTTCATTCACTTCATGGAAGCTAGCTTGCTATGATGGAGTGCTTGCTTTTCCTTTGATGAAACTTTGCATTGTATCTAGCTTGCTATGATGGAACTTGCTATCTTGATGAAACTTTGCATTGTAATATGTATATGGATGGAACAATGTGTATGGATGGAACTTGCTTATGTATGAACAATGTGTATGGATGAAACCGATGTGATATGTGATCTGAAACTTATGTGATGGATATGTGATATGGAAATATATCTATATATGTCATATATATTTCTTTGTGAAAATTGTTGGATTAAAAACAGAAAAAGAGACAATATGCAGGGCTCTTTGCAAATGCGCCACCGACGCAAAAGGTATCTTTTGCCATCAAGAATGACGGCAAAGAGGCCACGTGGCGTGCAATCGTGCTTCGGGAGGTGACCAATTTGGTCAGTTTTCTCTGATGGTCGACGGCAAAGGCTTCTTGCCGTCCGCAGCGGACGGCAAAGGCCCGTCGTTAACCACCAAACGGAGTAACAACGCATTTATTGTCGTCTGCCTTCTTTTGTCGTCCCGCCGATGGCAAAGGACCTTTTGCCGTCATTGCCCGAAGCAGACGGCAACGTAGCTCTTAGCCGTCCCCTACTTTGCCGTCCCCTTTTGCCGTCCGCGGCAGACGGCAAAGGTCTTTGCCGTCCGCCATCCATGCCTTTGCCGTCCGTCGTGGCTGATGGCAAAGTAGTTGATTCCTCTAGTGTTATATGCATCAGCTCTGAATCATGTCTTTGGTCAAATGTTGGGTTTCCCGGCTCCTGTGTTTTGCTACCTTATGTTCCGCTCTATCGGCTAAGGTGGCACCAGGAGAACTACTGCGATTGTGCCCTGGCTAGCCTGGACGAGCACCTCAAAGAGAGAAAGCCGAAAACCGATCTGTCATGATAAATCGAGAGACCGGGTCAACCACTCGATGACTTATCGGAATCTTCGGGATTCCTCCAGATTAACGAAGGGCCGCTTTCCGCCGGACATGACCGCGCCCGTATTCGGATGAGCGCAGACCCACCGTGGGCTATATAGTAGCCCCACCGTCAAACTCCTATGGCTAAGTGAAAGTGTTAAAGCAATATAGTCCGATTGCCTAGTTCGCTGCGCTATCACCTCCTTAATGGACCAAGACGTTGGATCAAGTGTGAACATGCGTCTTCTGCGAACACCCCCACATTATATGCGTGGGGGCTGAAGCCGAGGACTGCAAACTTTCAGGTTATATACACATATACATAAACGGCCACACAAGAGGCATCATAACACTTTTAGGAAAAAGTATAAAAATAGCCTTTATATAATTTAGTAAAACATTGTTTTTCAATGGGAATACATGTCATTCGAACATAATATTCTTCGAGTACTGAGCTTCTATTAAACGAGCGCCTTCAAGGACCTCATCAAAGTAGTGCTCGGCAGCTACTCGGCTAACTGCCGAACTAGGGGCAGCAATTGCGGTGGCTTCCATCTCCGCCCAGTGCGTTTTGACACGGGCAAGCGCCATCCACGCACCCTCGATGCACGCCGACCTCTTCATAGCGTCGATGCGCGGCACAGCACCAAGGAACTGCTGCACCAAGCTGAAGTAACTGTTCGGCCTTGGCCCTGCCGGCCACAGGTGATCCACAACAGACCTCATGGCGAGTCCGGACAACCTATGGAGCTCGGCCCATTCAGCCATCCGCTCATTCAGAGGAAGCGGACGTGCTGGACCATTAAATTGCGACCAGAACAGCTTCTCCACTTCGCGATCTCTTTGATCTTTGAAGAACTCGGCTGCATCAGCAGCACTCGCTGCCAAATCCAGATAGGCGTCTGTAGAACTCCATAGTCGGTCTAGAGGAGCATACTTAGGATTTATGAACTTCATCCGCAGCATAAAGGGCTTCCCAGCCATGATATCCCCGGCGTGACACAGTTCCTCCTTCATCGCTCTAATTGTAGAGCGGGATTCCTTGGGTGCTACCATGGCCTTCTCCAGCTCCGTAGCCCTCGCTTGGATTTCCTTCTCAAGAAGCCAATATCGGTCGGCGGCATCACTTAACTCAACGGCCATCTTGGCCATCTTCCCCTTACTTTGGCAATGGGCAGCTTGTTCAGCCCTCAGCTCTTCGGCCGCCTTTAGAGCGGCCGCATCACTATTCCTGGCTTGCTTTTTGGCTCGGGCAAGTTCTGCCCGAAGGGTCTCCACTGCCGCAGCTCCATCTGCATTTCACAACATGTTCAAGATACTGGCATTACGCTCCTCTTACCATATGTTGATCATCGAAGAAATTACATACCCTACGCCTCGTCAAGCCGCTTGTTGACAAGCACGATGTCGGCATCTGCCGCATCAAGTCGCCACGTTAGCTCGACAACCTCACAAGTCCGGCTAGCCACCGGACCTCCCGCCACCTGCATATGAAGACGGCTGGATTATTACCTGCGACTATGATCCTCTATTTACCGCCGTTTCCGACGGCAACCAGAGTCTTAGGGGCTACTATCTGCACAGGGCACGTTTAAAACATGTGCGGTACTGTCAAAAATACACGTCACTTCGCGTACCTCAAAACCTTTCAGCAGACTCATAAAGGCTTCATGTAACCCGCTTTCTGCGGATGAGACCCTCTCAACCACCGTGCCCATTAGTGCACGGTGCACTTCTGAGATAGCCACCTACTCTAGCAGATCCTTCAATGCATCCGACCGCATGACGGGCGGAGCCGGACCCTTCCGGTTGCTCTCTTCAAGAGCCGGATACCGAGAACTTTGGGTGGCCAAAGAATCACCCTCTGGCCTTGCCGGATCGGGAGAAGCCCTCCGAGACGACACCTTGGTCGCCCGCCTCGTAAGGCGGGATGGCGTGGGGAGGCGTTTCGCTCTCCATCATCTCTGGAGGAAGATCCCCCGAAGACGAACTCTGCCGAGAAGGGCCACGATCCGGACTACAAGACGGATGTTTTGGTTATTTTCCTCAGAAGTAAAGTAGGATGTTTTTTACTACTAAATCCTTTCTTTTACTTACAGCTCGATGGAGGGCTGATCCCCTTGCGGGCACTATACGGCCGGGGTATCCCCTGGGCCAGGACCCTCTGGCGAAGATTTCTTCTCCCGTTTAGAGACTATTGTCTCCGGTCCTTCAGAGGCGGTCCTTTTCCTTCCTTGGGGAGAGGGAGCTTTGGCTTCTTCTCCCCGGTTGTCTGCCTTCGTGAAGGCGTCAGCCTCTTTCTTCCCACCTTTATCCTCCCCTGAGGGCGCTTGGTAGGGCGCAAGCTCCAACATCTGGACTAGTACCGGATCCGGTGAGACCTCGGGGAGGGGGCCGGACACCTGATCATCTTCGCCTTTGCTATCCAGTCCTAGTCAAAGAGAGACTTTTCAGAATGATGTCGTGATGAATAGAAATACAACATATTCGGCCATAGGGCGACTTACTTGGGTATCTGGACGATTGCAGCTCAGACCCGCGTCCTCGGTGGAATCCGGACACATTACTTGTGGTCCGAAGTACAATTTGTACATCTCCTCGGGCGTTATGCCGAGGAAGTGCTGAATAGCTCGCGGTCCCTCCGGATTGAATTCCCATGCACGAAGGGGACGACGTTCTGAGGCAGGTGGTTCGCGAAGTAACATTGCTTGCGTTCTTTGTGACCAGGACCAATATCTCTTTCGAGGAGATCTCGGATGCGGCATGCAGTATGGGCACGTCCTTCACTGGCCCCTAGTCTAGCCCCTTGTTGATCCATGATGTTAGTCGTGGAGGGTGACCCGAGCGAAAGGCAGGTGGGGCCACCCATTTGGTACCCCTGGGAGCTGTGACATAAAACCATTCTTGTGGCCATAAGCTGGACACCTCCTGGAAAGAACCCTCGGGCCATGGGGCATCGGCACTTTTGCTTATTACAGCACCTCCGCATTTTGCATACCTCCCCTCAATCGTCTTCGGCTCCACTTGGAAGGTCTTGAGCCACAGGCCGAAGTGAGGGGTGATGCAGAGAAAAGCTTCGCACATGATGATAAAAGACGAGATGTGGAGAATAGAATCCGGAGCTAAATCATGGAAGTCCAGCCCGTAATAGAACATGAGCCCCCTCATGAAGGGATCCAGAGCCAGGCCTAGCCCTCGAAGGAAGTGAGATATGAATACTATGCTCTCGCCGGGTTTGGGAGTAGGTATGACCTGCCCCTGAGCAGGCAGCCCGTGCGCAATCTCGCCGGTCAAGAACCTGGCCTCTCTTAACTTCCTGACGTCTTCGTCCGTGAAGGAGGAGGGCATCCACCGACCTTGAAGGTTGGATCCGGACATGGATGAAGGTCCGAAGCGCCTAACCTGAGATTTGGGTGTTGGAACTCGAGGCGGGGGAGGGATTCGATTGAGTTCGAGGAATAAAAAAGGATAGGCATTGGACTCTTTATAAAGAGGGTGAATACCAAGCGTCCTCCTCGTGACCGTTTGGGACTTGCCTATAATTGAGGAGTCATACCAACGAGCATGATTGGGTTACCCACGCCCGTATTGATGAGAATCCCGTGATAAGGGGACACGATCTCTACTTCGACAAGACGTGCCAAGGAAACCGCCTCGCGATATGCGCCAAGGCTGGTTAAAAAACACGTTTCGATAATAGCCGGGCCATGGCATGATGTCATGGTGTCAAATACGTCAGCGGGTCGGATATATGAATATTATTCTCTCTACGGTGGAATGTGGATCTTGTTTTGCAGAGCCGGACACTATTCTTGTGTTCAAGATCTTCTAAGGAGTATTCGGAGGAGGAACCCGCCTTGCAATGTCGAAGACAATCTGCGCACCGGACTCATCGTCATTGAAGCCTGGTTCAGGGGCTACTGACGGAGTCCTGGATTAGGGGATATCCGGACAGCCGGACTATATCCTTTGGCTGGACTGTTGGACTATGAAGATACAAGATTGAAGACTTCGTCTCGTGTCCGGATGGGAGTCTCTTGGCGTGGAAGGCAAGCTTGGCGATACGGATATGTAGATCTGCTTCTGTTGTAACCGACTCTGTGTAACCCTAGCCCCCTCCGGTGTCTATATAAACCAGAGGGTTTAGTCCATAGGACAAGGACAATCATACCATAGGCTAGCTTCTAGGGTTTAGCCTCTATGATCTCGTGGTAGATCAACTCTTGTAATACTCATATTCATCAAGATCAATCAAGGAGGAAGTAGGGTATTACCTCCATAGAGAGGGCCCGAACCTGGGTAAACATCGTGTCCCTTGCCTCCTGTTACCATCCGCCTTAGACGCACAGTTCGGGATCCCCCTACCCGAGATCCGCTGGTTTTGACACCGACAGTTATGTTTTCTTATATCTGAGATAAAGTATATTGTCATGGATCATCCAACATGTTGAGCTTGCCTTTCCCCCTCATGCTAGCCAAATTCTTTGCACCAAGTAGAGATACTATTTGTGCTTCCAAAAGCCCTTAAACCAGTTTTGCCATGAGATTCCACCATATCTACCTATGGATTGAGTAAGATCCTTCAAGTAAGTTGTCATCGGTGCAAGCAATAAAAATTGCTCTTTAAATATGTATGATTGATTGGTGTGGAGGAAATAAGCCTTATACGATCTTGTGATGTGGAAGAAATAAAAGTGACGGACTGCATAATAAAGGTTCATATCACAAGTGGCAATATAAAGTGACGTTCTTTCGCATTAAGATTTGTGCATCCAACCTTGAAAGCGCATGGCAACCTCTGCTTCCCTCTGTGAAGGGCCTATCTTTTATTATTATCTTCTACCTTATGCAAGAGTCATGGTGATCTTCACCTTTCCTTTTTATATTTTATCCTTTGGCAAGCATAGTGTGTTGGAAAGATCCTGATAGATATATCTAATTGGATGTAATTTATCATGAACTACTATTGTTGACATTACCCTTGAGGTAAAAGGTTGGGAGGCGAAACTATAAGCCCCTATCTTTCTCTGTGTCCGATTAAAACTCCGTAACCACAAGTATTGCGTGAGTGTTAGCAATTATGAAAGATTAAATGATAGTTGAGTATGTGGACTTGCTAGAAAGCTCTGACATACTCTTTCTGGTGTTATGATAAGTTTCAATTGCCTCAATGACCGAGATTATAGTTTGTTAGTTCTCAGTAAAGTTTCTGATTCATACTTTGCATTGTAAATAGATTATTACTTGAGCATAAGAAATCATATGACAATATCCATATATGTTGCTGTTATGAGAATAATCATGATGCCTTCATGTCCGTATTTTATTTTATCGACACCTCTACCTCTAAACATGTGGACATATTTATAGTTATCGACTTTCGCTTGAGGACACAAGCGAGGTCTAAGCTTGGGGGAGTTGATACGTCCATTTTGCATCATGCTTTTATATCGATATTTATTGCATTATGGGCTGTTATTACACATTATGTCACAATACTTATGCCTATTCTCTCTTATTTTACAAGGTTTACATAAGGAGGGAGAATCTGGCATTTGGAATGCAGGGAAATTTGGAAAAGGAGCAAATATTAGAGACCTATTCTGCACAACTCCAAAAGTCCTGAAACTCCACGAAAGTTATTTTTGAAAATAATAAAAAATACTGAGCGGAAGAAATACGTCAGGGGGGCCTCCACCTGTCCACGAGGGTGGGGGCGCGCTCTATCCCCCTGGGCGCGCCCCCTGCCTCGTGGGCCCCCAGTTGGCCCTCCGGTGGCCATCTTATGCTATATGAAGTCTTTCGTCCGAAAAAAAATGATAAGCAAGCTTTCAGGACGAGACTCCGCCGAGGCGGAACCTTGGCGGAACCAATCTAGGGCTTCGGCAGAGCTGTTCTGTCGGGGACACTTCCCTCCGGGAGGGGGAAATCATCGCCATCGTCATCACCAACGCTCCTCTCATCGGGAGAGGGAAATCTCCATCCACATCTTCACTAGCACCATCTCCTCTCAAACCCTAGTTCATCTCTTGTATCCAATTCTTGTCTCTAAGTCCGGGATTGGTACCTGTAGGTTGCTAGTAGTGTTGATTACTCCTTGTACTTGATGCTAGTTGGTTTATTTGGTGGAAGATCATATGTTCAGAACCTTTATGCATATTAATACTCCTCTAATTATGAACATGAATATGCTTTGTGAGTAGTTATGTTTGTTCCTGAGGACATGGGAGAAGTATTGCTATTAGTAATCATGTGAATTTGATATTCGTTTGATATTTTGATGAGATGTATGTTGTCTATCCTCTAGTGGTGTTATGTGAATGTCGACTACATAACACTTCACCATTAATTGGGCCCAGAGGAAGGCATTGGGAAGTAATAAGTAGATGATGGGTTGCTAGAGTGACAGAAGCTTAATCCCTAGTTTATGCGTTGCTTCGTAAGGGGCTGATTTGGATCCATATGTTTCATGCTATGGTTAGGTTTACCTTAATACTTCTGTTGTAGTTGCGGATACTTGCAATAGAGGTTAATCATAAGTGGGATGCTTGTCCAAGTAAGGACAACACCAAAGCACCGGTCCACCCACATACAAATTATCAAAGTACCGAACGCGAATCATATGAGCGTGATGAAAACTAGCTTGACGATAATTCCCATGTGTCCTCGGGAGCGATTTTCTCTATATAAGAGTTTGTCCATGCTTGTCCTTTGCTACAAAAAGGATTGGGCAACCTTGCTGCACTTTATTTACTTTTGTTACTTGTTGCTCATTACAAATTATCCTATCACAAAACTATATGTTACCTATTATTTCAGTGCTTGCAGAGAATACCTTGCTGAAAACCGTTTATCATTTCTTTATGCTCCTCGTTGGGTTCGACACTCTTACTTATCGAAAGGACTACGATAGATCCCCTATAATTGTGGGTCATCAGTGACCGCTTCGTCGCCAACTTCCAGGGCACTCGCGACCGCCCACCGGCCGTGGGTGATCTACGCCTCATCAAGCAGCAACCGGGAGAGACCCTCCAGAAGTACATCCAGCGCTTCAACAATATCCGCCTCAAGATTCCCAAGGTCACGGACGAGGCCATCATCTCCGTGTTTTCCGACGGCGTCCGTGACGTCAAGATGAAGTAAGAGCTCGCCATCCACGAGGAGCTTTGCACATCTCAGGAGCTGTTCAACCTGGCGACCAAGTGCGCAAGAGCTGAGGAGGGGTGCCTCTCCCTCCTTGAGCTGCCAGCCATAGGTGCGGATGAGAAGAAGGCCAAGGCCAAGGACGTGAAGCGCAAGGAGGCAGCTGTGCTCGTAGCGGAGCCCGACACCAAGCGGGGCAGGAGATCAGCCCGAGTCATCCAAGAACGGGCGACCATTCTGCGCCTTCCACAACCTGAACACCCACAACACCAGCGACTGTCAAGAGCTCAGAGCCATACGGGAAGGATTCTATGGTCGATGCCCCGAGCGCAACGACCGGGGCTACGGCCGCGGAGGAGGACGAGGAGGCGGACGCTGGGACGATCGTGGCCCATGCCAGGAGTGGCGTGACCGGCCTTGTGAGGACCGCTGGCAGGACCAACCTCGCGAGGGCGCCTGGAGGGACCCACCTCGTGAGGATCGCCCCCAGGGCAACACCGGCCTTCCTCCGCTGCCGCCACCAAGAAGGAACGACGACCACCACCAGGACGAGGGGGCTGTGGGCTTCCAGGAGCAGCGTGCGATCGCCTGCATTTTGGGTGGCGCCCAGGCCCCAGCCTCTCAGCGCATCTTCAAATAGTTCGCTCGCGAGGTGAACGCGGTGCTCCCCAAGCTCGAAGCCACGCGTCCACTCAAGTGGTCCCAATGCGCCATCACTTTCAACTCGGCGGATCAGCTCAAGTGTGTAGCCACCGCTGGCGCCCTCCCTATGTTGTGTTCCCCAGTCATCAGCAATGTACAGGTCACCAAGACCCTCATCGACAGCGGCGCAGGGCTTAACGTCCTGTCCGTCTACATGTTCGACAACCTCCAAGTGTCGTATGAACAGCTCCAGCCCACCAAGCCTTTCTCGGGAGTGACCGACGGTTCCACCACACCGATAGGGCAGGTCCACCTGCCTATCACCTTCGGGGAGCACAAGAACTACCGCACCGAGCTCATCAACTTCGACGTCGCGCACATCCGCCTACCGTACAATGATATCCTTGGGTATCCAGCCCTGGCCAAGTTCATGGCAGTCACTCATCACGGCTACAACATTCTCAAGATGCCGGGAAGCGGAGGAACCATCACGGTCCCGTGTGAGGAGAGGGATGCGGTGTGCTCCCTTGAGCGCGCCTTTCAAGCCATAGCAATCGACGACCCCGACAACAGAAATGAAGGCCCTCCGGAGGCCACCCCCAAGAAGCAGCCACGCCGCACGGGACCTCAGGAAGATGGCGACGTGGCAGGAGCCTCGTCAGGATCTGCGCCCGTCCCAGGGGCGCCTCCCTCCATCGCATAGGAAAGAGCGCCCAGCGCCCTCCTCAAGCAGGGCTCGGGGGGTCTCTTCAGGAGGGCCTCAGACCTTGCCAACCTCACAAGGGAGGCGCTTGGGTACCACTTGGAAGTGTGCTTTGCGGCACATGTTCCTCGGGAGAGCACAGGGCAAGGAGTGCCCACCACTCAGGAGTTCATCACCAAGACCACCCAGGAACTGCAAGACGCAAGAGCCATGCGCGGCGACAGCCGCTCACGAGGCGCAGCTCCCCATCCTGGCGAGGATGCTGGGCTGCGTGTCTGCATCGACGTCCCAGGGCTCAACAGGGCCGCATCTCAGGAGCGCTTCTGGCCATCGCGTGTGGGCCGCTGCGAGGGCCCACCACACAGCTACGTTCGCATGCCCTTCGGCTTGCCGAGCGTGGCGTCAGCCTATCAACGCGACTTGCAGCGTATCCTGGCGGCTCAGGAGGCCAGGTACCACGCCGTCCTGGAGGAGATGGAGACGGTCTTCAGGGAACCTCCCGAACCCCCAGAGCCTCCCGAGGCTCAGGGTCCCTGTCGGTGTCAAAACCGGCGGATCTCGGGTACGGGGTCCGGAACTGTGCGTCTAGGCGGATGGTAACAGGAGACAAGGGACACATGTTTTTACCCAGGTTCGGGCCCTCTCGATGGAGGTAATACCCTACTCCTGCTTGATTAATATTGATGATATGGGTAGTACAATAGTGGATCTACCACGAGATAAGAGAGGCTAAACCCTAGAAGCTAGCCTATGGTATGATTGTCGTTGTCCTACGGACTAAAAACCCTTCGGTTTATATAGACACCGAATAGGGTTAGGGTTACACAGAGTCGGTTACAATGGTAGGAGATCTACACATCCGTATCGCCAAGCTTGCCTTCCACGCCAAGGAAAATCCCATCCGGACACGGGACGAAGTCTTCAATCTTGTATCTTCATAGTCTAGGAGTCCGGCCAAAGATAGTTCGGCTATCCGGACACCCCCTAGTCCAGGACTCCCTCAGTAGCCCATGAACCAGGCTTCAATGACGATGAGTCCGGCGCATATTGTCTTCGGCATTGCAAGGCGGGTTCCTCCTCCGAATACTTCATAGAAGGTTTTGAACACAAGGATAGTGTCCGGCTATGCAAAACAAGTTCCACATACAACCGTAGAGAGAATGACTTTTCGCACATATCTGCTGACGTATTCCGCGGCGTGACATCACACCACGGCCAGGCCCTTATACGAATCGTTTTTACTGTTCCACCTTAGCCCATTTAGCGAGGCGGTTTCCTTGGCACGTCTTATCAAAGCGTAGATCGTGCCCCCTTATTCCGGGATTCTCATCAATACGGACGTGGGTAACCCAACCGGGCCCGTCGGCACGCCTCCTCTATCGAAGGCAAGTCCCAATCGGCCACGGGGAGGGCTCTTGGTATTCAACCTCTTTATAATGAGACAAAGGCCCTCTTCTTTTTTACACCCTCCATCGAGTTCGCCTCGCGCTTCGAGTTCTAACACCCAAAACTTCAGACTTGGGCGCTTCGGACCTTCGACGATGTCCGGTTCCGATCAGCTTGGCCGATGGATGTCTTCTTCCGTTACAGAAGAAGAAGTGCTAAAGCTGCGAGACGCCAGGTATCTAACCGGCGAGATCTCGCATAGGTTGCCTGCTCCAGGGCAGGTTATTCCCACTCCCAAGCCCGGCGAGAGCGTGGTGTTTGTGTCCCACTTCCTTTGGGGTTTAGGCTTCCCGACGGATCCCTTTGTGCGGGGGCTCATGTTTTATTATGGGCTGGATTTCCATGACTTGAATCCGGAGTCCATCCTCCATATCTCGTCATTCATTATCATATGTGAAGCCTTCCTCCGTATTACCCCTCACTTCAGACTGTGGCTCAAGACCTTCAAGGTGGAATCGAAGATGATCGAGGGGCAACAAACAGAGTGCGGAGGGGCGGTTATAAGCAGGTGTGCTGATGCTCCGTGGCCCGAGGGCTCTTTTCAAGAGGAGCTTGGTTTGTGGCAACGGGAGTGGTTCTACATCACCGCCTCCTGTGGGCACCAAATGGGTGGCGCCTCTGCCTTCCGTTCAGGTCCACCACGGTGGGCGTCATGGGTCAACAAGGGGCTAGACTGGGTCGCCCAAGGACGTTCCTGCATTGCGGCCGTATTCGAGACCTCAAAGGAAGAGAGATCAATCTGGTCGTAGTGGCGCAGGTTATGTTGATTCGGCGCCTTCTACCCTGCCAACGTCGCCCCCTCCGTCTGTGGGAATTTAATCCGGAGGGACCACGAGTTATCCAACATTTTATGGGTACGACGCCCGTGGATATGTATAAATTGTTCTTCGGATCACAAGAGAAGTGTCCAGACCTGACTGAGGATGCAGGACTAAGCTGCAATCGCCCAGATGCTCAAGTAAGTAGTCTTGTACCCGGACAGGCTGTCCATTCATTTATCATATATATATATATATATATATATATATATATATATATTCCCTTTAAAGGAGCTTTTTCTTGAACAGGAGTGGATAGCGAAAGCGAAGTTGATAAGGTGTCCGGCTCCCCTCCCAGAGACCACGCCGGATCCCACGCTGACCAAGATGTTGAAGGCCGCGCCTTTTGGGGAAGGCGAAGGGGGGAGCGGGGAAGCAACTGCCTCCATGAAGGAGGCTCCTGAGGGGGGAGGGATCAAGAGTCCCACCCTCCAAGGAGAGAATAGGACCGCTTCGGAAGATCCGGAGGTCAAGGCCTCAAAGAGGGGAAAGAGATCTTCGTCAGAGAATCCGGCGCTGGGAAGTATCCCAGCCGCAATATTTCCCCAAGGGGATCAGCCCTCCAGCGAGCCGTAAGTAAAAAGAAGGGGTCTTGTAAATAAGGAACATCCCTGCATTTATTTCTAAAGATAACCGAAATTGTACCATGTAGTTCGGATCTCAGCCCTTCTCAGCAGAGCTCGTCTTCGGGGGATCTTCTTCCGGAGATGATGGAGAGCGAAACGCCTCCACCTGTCGCACCCTCGTGCAAGGCGGACGGCCCTGAGGTGTCGTCGCGGAGGGTTTCCCCAAGTCCGGCGGGGCCGGAAGGTCCGGCGCCAACTGGCGTGCAGTCGGAGGAGCTAAAGGATCTGCTCGGGCGAGCGGCTATCTCAGAAGATCACCATGCTCTAATGGGTACGGTGATTAAAAGAATTGCATCCGCTGAGAGAGGATTGCATGAAGCCGTCAGAAGCTTGCTGACGGGGTTCGAGGTACGCAAAAAATGATGTACCTTTTGACAGTTATGCATATAGAATGTGCCCTGTATAGATAGTAGCCCCTGAGACTCGGTATGTTGTCAAAATTGACAGCGTGCCGAGGATCATAATCTCAGTTATAACATATCGCCGCTCCTAAATAGGTGGCGGGGCGCCCGGTGGCCAGCCGGACTGATGAATATGCCGAACTGAAGCGGCAACTTGACCAGGCGGATGCGGACATCGCGCTGGTCAATAAACGGTTTGACGAGTCACAAGGTATGTGACTTCTATGCGGACACCTGGTAAGAGAGCTTGACGCCCAACCCTTACTACTTGTATGCTTAATGCAGGTGGTGCCGCTGCTGTGGAGGAGCTACGGGCGGAGCTCGCCCGAGCTAAAGAGCAAGCCAGAAATAGTAATGCGGCCGCTTTAAGGGCGGCCGAAGAGCTAAAAGCCGAACGGGCTACTCACTGCCGAAGCAAAGAGGAAATGGCCGATATGGCCATGAAGTTGAAGAATGCTACCGATCGCTGCGGGGTTCTTGAAAAGGAACGTCAAGCGGAGCAAGAGGAGTTAAAAAAGGCCACCGCCGAAGCCAAGGATGCCCGCTCCGCAATGAGAGCTGCAAAGGAAGAGCTGCGTCAGGCTATGGATGTCACTGCTGGAAGGCCTTTTCTGCTGCGGAGGCGGTATACGGATCCGAAGTATGCTCAGTTTGACAAGTTGTGGAGTTCGGAGGATGCTTATCTGGACTTAGCGGCGAAAGTCTTTGCGGACATGGTTGAGCACTTCCGAGGCCAGAAGGGGCACAGAAGGGAAGAGCTATATTGGTCGCAATTCCATAGTCCGGAGCGTCCTCTTCCGTTGTCCGATCGGTTGGCCGAATGGGCCGAACTGAATCGATTATCCGGACTTGCCATGAAGCATGTCCTTACTCATTTGTGGTCGGGCGGACCTCACCGAAGAGTTATTTTGGCTTAGTGCAGCGGTTCCTTGGTGCGGTATCAGCGTGTCGGCCTTAATAAAGCGATCAACATGCATAGAGGGAGCACGGATGGCTCTTGCCCGTGTCAGGACATACTGGGCGGAGATGAAGGCCACCGAAGTTGCATCCCAAGACTCGGATAGAAGCCGAGTACCTGCCGAGCACTATTTTGAGGAAGTTCTTCCGGGCGCTCGTTTAATAGAGGCGCAGTGCTCGAAGGATGTTATGTTCGAATAACATGTATAATTTTATGAAACAACGTTTCAATTTGATGTAAGAGCTTTTTATACTTGTGCGTGTCAAGTAATAAGCTACTCCTTGTGCGGCCGTTGATGTATATGTGTATATAACCTGAAAGATGGCAGTCCTTGGCTTCAGCCCCCACGCACATAGTGCGGGGGTGTTTGCAAAGAAGTCGCTTTTTCGCACTTGATCCAACGTCTTGGTCCTATTAAGGAGGTGGTAGCATAGCAAACTAGGCAACCGGACTATAATGCTTTATCACTTTCACTTAGCCATAGGAGTTCGAGGGTGGGGCTACTATATAGCCCCTGGGCACCGCACTCTCCGAATTTGGGGTGCATGTGTACGACCAAAAACGGTCCTTCGTTAATGCGGAGGAATTCTAAACATTTCGGTGAGTCATCGAGTGGTTGACCAGTCTCATGATATCATGACAGTCAGTTTTCGGCTTTCTCTCGAGGTGCTCGCCCGGCGAACCGGGCACAATCGCAGATAGTTCTCTGGTGCCGCGTTAGCCGATAAAACGGAACGTAAGGCAGCAATACACAGGAGCCGGGCAAACCTAACATTTGACCACAGACATGATTCGGAGCTGATGCATATAAGGCCTAACTCGAGACGCCGAATACTCCCTAAGGCATTCGGTCTTTAGAAAAACGGGCAGAATAATGCCCTAAGCCCCTGGTGTCCAGGTACATGCAAAAATTCTGGTGCGGCCAATGCCAAAACGCCAGCCTACTCCTCGGTTATAGCAAGAAACCGGGGGATGTGTGTCAACGAGAGACAGTAAAAAAGGTTTACGCAGGGTCTTAATCTAAAAAGAATCCTTGCAACGGGTCCCTACTGCACATCTGCGCCTGTGTCTCCGTTGTGCCGTATCCTGGACGGGTGTAGCACGTTGTTCATCTGTAAGATAGAGGAACTTAGTTAGAAAAAGGATCGTGCAAAAAATGTACTCTATGTGAAATAAGCAGAGTATTGTTCAAAAAGTAAAGAACATTGAGCTTTATAGTCTCTTGTTGTACATGCGTGCAGCCCCTTGTACGGGGGTATGCCGCTAGTAGGCGCCGGACTCGTCTAGCCGTGTCTGGGGTTCGAATTACCTATTCAAGTGCTTTGGTTGGCGGAGCCGGATTGATGTGGGGCTGTCAAGGCAGCCTCACACTCCTCCGAGCTCGAGTAACACTTAATACTCCCTTTTAATGAGATGATGCCGCGTGGACCGGGCATTTTAAGTGTAAGAGATGCATAATGCGGTATTGCGTTAAAGCGAGCGAAAGCTTCACGTCCCAGTAGTGCTTGATAGTGACTTTCGAATGGGGCGATGTAGAAGGTTAACTTTTCGCGGCGGAAGTTGTCGTATGAACCGAACAAAACTTCTAGTTGTAGGAAGCCCGTACAATGGGTATATGGGCCTGGCATTACCCCCTTAAAGGAGGTGTTGCTATGGCAAATTTTGGTTGGGTCTATCCCCATCCTGCGAATTGTGTCCTGATATATCAGGTTTATGTCACTGCCGCCGTCCATGAGGACTTGTGTAAATTGAAATCCGTCAATTATGGGATCCAATATCAAGGCAGTCCATCCTGCGTTCCGGATACTTTCGGAGTAGTCCTGATGGTCGAAGGTGATTGGTTTTGACAACCAGTGTTGATACTCCGCTAGGGTAGTCTGTGCGGCGCGTAGTTTAGTGGGCGCCGCGTTCTTTTACCCTCTTATCACGTGAAGTGAGTTTACTATTTTAACCTCTTGTGGGAAATTCTTTTGTTTTCTGGGGCTCTGCTTGTGGTGCTCGTCATCATCCTCGCTTGGTGTTCCGAGCCCCTTGTGTTCGGCGTTGAGTCTGCCGGACTGCTTGAAGACCCAGCAATCTCTGTGGGTATGGTTTGCGGGCCTCCCGGGAGTACTGTGGATTTGACATATCTTGTCCAAGATTTTGTTTAAGTTGGATAGCTCATCGCTGTTGTCCTTAAGGGGCAGTTTTTTGTTGTTCTGCCGTGAGCTTTTGAATCCGGCGTTGACTATCGCGCTCTTTGGACTGTCCCCCTTAATCCGGCGTTGGTCCTTGCTGTGTCGTGGTTTCCCATTCCCATCCCTGACTTCGGATGTACTTGGTTCGCTGGTACTGCATCTTGCTAGCCAGCTATCCTCTCCTGCACAAAAGTGGGTCATGAGGCTTGTTAGTGCGGCCATTGTTCTCGGCTTTTCTTGGCCGAGGTGTCTGGCGGGCCATTCGTCTCGGACGTTGTGTTTGAAGGCTGCTAAGGCTTCGGCGTCCGGACAGTCGACTATTTGGTTCTTTTTGGTAAGGAACATGTTCCAGAATTTCTGGGCTGACTCTCCGGGCTGTTGAGTTATGTGACTTAGATCGTCCGCATCCGGAGGGCGGACATAGGTCCCCTGAAAATTTGCCCAAAATGCATCCTCGAGCTCTTCCCAACTTCCGATGGTGTTTTCGGGAAGGCTTTTGAGCCAATGCCGAGCTGGCCCTTTGAGCTTGAGGGGTAGGTATTTTATGGCGTGGAGATCATCTCCTCTAGCCATGTGTATGTGGAGGATGTAATCCTCAATCCAGAACTGTGGTCTGTTGTTCCGTCATATGCCTCTATGTTTACGGGTTTGAATCACCGGGAATTCATGATCCACACCTCATCGGTGAAACATAGTGTGCGGCACCCCTATATTTGGGTGTGCCGTGATGTTCAGATATTTTGGCTTGTTGCATTGCGTTGAAGAGCTTGCTTTCGGCCCATAGATGGACCCTAATCGGGCCGTCTTTTTGATGCGAATCCTTATGTGGATCGCGTACCAGCTTGTGTGCGGCGCCATTTGCCGCTCTCTGTTTGCCGTGGGGTCGTCCATCCGACCGGGTGGCCTTCTTGTTCTTTGATTGTGGGGGCTCTACGGCCTCCTCATCAAATTCGGGCAGTAGTTTTCTCTTTGGGTAGCTCTTTGTTCGGCGACTGTCGCCGTACTTGTCTGCGGTGTTGAGTACTTTGCTCCATCTGATTTTGAGTGCATCTTCCGCTGTTTTGAGCTTCCGCTTCTGCTTTTTCAGGCTACGCGCAGTAGCGACGAGCCTTTTGTGGAGGTTCTTTTGCTCCAACAATTTGTCCGGCGTGAGATCGTCCGGACTGTTATCTTCGCCGGGGACGGGTTGTATCTTCGCCGGGGACGGGTTGTTCGTCCAAGTTGTCTTGTTCGGACGGTTGTTCGGTAGTATGTTCGCCGTCCACCGGTTCGTCCTGCTCTATGGCTGGATTTTTGTCGAGGCGGGACTTGGTGCGGCGTTTGCGTTGCCGTTTTGACTGCTTTTCGAGGGATTTATCCTTCATAGTGTCCCGTTGTTCCTCATCGTTACTTCCTTTAGGTGTGTCCACCATGTATACATCAGGGGATGAGGTGGTTGCCCAGTATCCTATAGGTGCTGGTTCATGGTTGTCTCCTTCATCATCGTCCATTCCGTCGACGTCTTTGTTGAATTTCGTCGTCCGCGTCCCAACCTTCCTGACCGTAGTCCGTCCAGGGCTCTCCGGATAAAGAGAGAGACTTTAGTGAATTCAGGATGTCACCAAAGGGCGAGTGCTGAAAGATGCCCGCGGCAGTGAACTCCATGACCGGCGCCCAATCGGATTCGATAGGTAGGGGCGCGGAGGGTTCGGAGTCCGGAGAGGAGTCCGGCACCTTGGAGTCACGGTCTTCGCAGAGGACAGGGAAGGAGTTCGGCTCAATCGCCGCTGAGATCGTAGCCCCCGAGGCGGTGTCCAACCACTCGTCCTCGATCGGGGAATCCAGCTCCGGATTAAGGGTCGGAGCAGGAACGGGTGCGGCCTCCGGTGGCAATCGCTCGGGCGGGCAGAGCTAGATCATACCCATCGAGACAGTGCGGCACGCCTTCGGCTGGCTCGAATCCGTCGAAGATCAAGTCCCCGCGGACATCGGTCGTATAGTTCAAACTTCCAAATCTGACCGACGGCTGTGGGGCGTAGCTTCGATCTGCTCCAGATGGCTGCTTAATTGGCCCGCAGCAAAGCCGCCCGAATACGAAGATCTGTCCGGGAGTAAAGTCTCACCTGGACTGCGTCGTTGTTGATGATCGAAGGAGCCATCGGGCCTATCGGTGTGACGCATACGGAGGAACTCTCAATGAAAGCACCAATGTCGGTGTCAAACCGGCGGATCTCGGTAGGGGGTCCCTAACTGCGCCTAGGCGGATGGTAACAGGAGACAAGGGACACGATGTTTTTACCTGTGTTCGGGCCCTCTCGATGGAGGTAATACCCTACTCCTGCTTGATTAATATTGATGATATGGGTAGTACAAGAGTGGATCTACCACGAGATCAGAGAGGCTAAACCCTAGAAGCTAGCCTATGGTATGATTGTTGTTGTCCTACGGACTAAAAACCCTTCGGTTTATATAGACACCGAATAGGGTTAGGGTTACACAGAGTCGGTTACAATGGTAGGAGATCTAAACATCCGTATCGCCAAGCTTGCCTTCCACGCCAAGGACAGTCCCATCCGGACACGGGACGAAGTCTTCAATCTTGTATCTTCATAATCTAGGAGTCCGGCCGAAGATAGTTCGGCTATCCGGACACCCCCTAGTCCAGGACTCCCTCAGTCCCTGTGGCTCATGAGGAGTCGTTTCTTCAACGCACGCCTTCAGCTGCACCAACTCTACTTTGTCTACAGAACCAGGTGACATCTTCCAAGCTCGTTTAGTGGAGCGCCCCTTGGGCTGCATTATTCCTGTGCCACATGGGTCCATCCCTGTGGCATGTATCCCTTTTGCTTATGTCTTTAGCTTACCTTGCTGGGGGCGCCCCTCGAGCTGCTTCATCCCCAAGCCGCTCGGGCCGGACCCGGTGGCATGTATCTTCCTGTATTTATCCAAGTTGATCTGCTCTCCATGCTTAACCTACCAACGGCTATCGCCCGCTCGATTGCCGCCCGCCACGGGTCTGTTCATCCTATGCAATTCACTTCAAGTTAAAAGGGGGGCTCCTGAGCATCGCGACTCAGGAGCTCTTACTGGCTCTCCAGCCCTCACCCCCTGGCCTTGACCACGGCATCGCGACCTGGCATACCAGCGGCGGCTGAGCTTGCTCGAGGGCCTGGACCTGAGGACGTAGAGTGCTTGCATCTAACCGCCTTGCAGGAACATACAGTCACCAAGACTCAAGACCAGGCGCAACCCCTTGACGTAGGGCCTCGTGAGTCCCGTGCTCGCTCACGAGTGCCCAGATACACCTCGCAGTCCTGTCGTGCAAGCCACGTGTCAGGGCGGGGCTGTACACGCCCCGGGGGCTCCTCCCGGAGGGGGGCCCCCATCCCACGCCCAAGTGGAAGCACCATGCTCCGCGCTGGCTGTCGACACTGCCGAGGAGCGGCTATGCCCGTGCACAAGCGGAAGCACTATGCTCCGCGCTGGTGATAAACAACTGAGGGCGGCCCCACGGTCGTACCAACCTCAGGGAGCCCAGAGCTCAGCGTCCAGCCTCACCGCAACGCCTCCCCTCGGGAGAGCCGCACGAGGGGGCTGGGCACGGGGGCTGCGCTCGGGTCACGCCCAAGCGCACGCCACCCAACCAGGTCTCCCGGACCTGGGCGTCGCGCGCCCCTCCCGAGGCCTCGGCGAGGGCAGGTATGGAAATTGTTTGCACGTCAAGGGGGACTCCTGAGCATCGCGACTCAGGAGCCTAACTGGTCATGTAGCCCCTCACTCCTTGGTCCATCTTGGTCTCCGGTCGGCCCAATGGCGGTTGAGGTATGCGCGTGGCCGGGCTCTGCCGACGTAGAACATTAATCTATCCTCATGAACTCTTCCTATATGTTGTTTGCGCGTCAAGGGGGACTCCTGAGCATCGCGACTCAGGAGCCTAACTGGTCACGTAGCCCCTCAGTCCTTGGTCCGTCCTGGTCTCCGGTCGGCCCAATGGTGGTTGAGGTATGCGCGGGGCCGGGCTCTGCTGACGCAGAAAGCAAAGCAAATAGAAAGGAAATCGCATAATCTCAAAGAAAATATTACAAGCATATTGTCCTAACAATACCAAACGAAAAGTCTAAACGCCTCCACGAGGCCTGATACATGTCGCAGGAACGGAACGGGAAGAATGGCCGCGGGTCACCTCTAGACGTCGCCATCGCCTGCGGAAGGTGCTCCCCCATGAGCATTTTTTTCTTCACCTTCACCACCAGTTGCAAGGTCGACGACATCGCCGGACAGAGGAGCAAAGACAAAGTCGCGGAACTTCCTCAGTAAGGCCCCCACCTGATCTTGTACGGCCGTGGCAGCCGCCTCGCATTGATCTTCAGCTACAGGCTCCAGCAGCTCGTCAAGGGAAGCGTTGGGCTCGCGAAGGTGCAGGTGGCTAAAGACGCGAGTCAGCGCGGCTGAAGATAGGACGCGAGCTTCTGCCTCCGCCATGGGACCGAGACCATCAACGACCTCCTCAAGCGCCTTCACCATGAGAGGAAGCAGCTGGGCGGGGCCGTCCTCGTCGGTGTCCAGAGGCTTCTCCAAGCCGTGCTCGTAGAGCGTCTTCAGTGCCTTGCAAGATCTCTTCTTGAGATCGGCGAAGGCCACGCGGTCTTCGGCTAGGACTCGCGCCTTGGCATCAAGATCGGTCTCCCTCGTCCCCATCTTCCGCTCCAACTCTTCCAACCGGTTGCGCTCGGCGGCCTGCTTTTTCCCCAGCTCCGCCAGCTCAGCATCACGGTTCTTGACGGCTTCCTCCCGAGCCTTCATCTCCTCCTTCACTTGGCGGCAGCGTACCTCTTTGGCGTGCTTGTCGCGCAGGCTATGCAACTCGCCCTCCAGCACTTGGCAGCGGTCACGGGCGGCCTTGGTGTCCTTCAGCGCCGCCTCATGATCGGCTGCAGCGCTGGCGGCTCCTTGCTTCTCCTTCTCGGAAGCCGCAGCAGCCTGGCCCAGCGTCGCGCGAACCGCCAGGTCGGAGTAAAGCCAGCCAGAGGCCAACTCCAGGCGCCCGGCCACCAGGCGCGGGTCCGTGCTCAGGAGATCCGCCTGTAGCTGGGTCATCTCCGAAAGGGGGCGCTCCAAGACAGCAGCAGGAGCAGAAGAACCAGGGAGTGGAGGTGCAGCAGTGGGAGGGAGCGACGTCATCACCAGGGCTTGGGAGACCGCAGACCCCGGGGCAGCTGGGACCTCGTCAGCCGCGCCAAGCACCGGCACCTCCGGAGCCAGCGGGGCAATGGGGGTTGATTCCATGCGGCAATGTTCCTCTTGGCCCCGTGAGGATGACCGGGCTGGGGAGATGCGGGCCCTGCTGCCTCCTTTCTCTGTGTAGGGAGGCACGGCCACCATATCCTCCTTCCTCTTCTTCGCCGAAGATGTCGGCCTGATCAACCAAGGGCGAGCGTCAGGAAATAACAAGTACCAGCAGGGATAAAGCGAAGCTCGAGACACCTACCGGTCCACCGCAAAGTACTCCACCCTTCGCTTGGGAAGCTTGAAGCCTGAAAGCATCAGGACCTGAGGGGCAGACGTTCGGGTCCTGACAGCAGCACGCGGTGCAGAAGCAGAACCGGATCCAGCCTCAGGAGCTGTTGGGGTGGAGGCGGCACCGCGGGCCACCAGCGATGACCTACCCTTCGTTGGGATGAGGGGCTGCTCCCTCTCCCCTTGGTAGGCGTCGACCTCGGCATCATCAGGAAGGGCGCGGAGAATCTCGGCCTTGCTCAGAGGGGAAGTCTCCCCCACTTCTTCCAGTGTCTTCTCCGAGTCCACCTCCTCTTCCCCCTCTCCGCTGGACTCGCCAGAAGACACCTCCACTGGTTTCTGCGCCGTAGGAGCTCCGAGAAGCGCGGACAGCACCAGCCCGCGCGCATCAAAAGTCGGCCTGGAGGCGACGAATTCCTCCCGGTCCCTGCGTTGGAACAGGGGAACGAAGGCGCTAGGCGGGTACTCCTGGTTGTCCCCAACTATGAGGCGCAGGACGGCGTCCAATTCATCGCCAGGCAGGTCCTCTGGCCTCAGGCGGGTCTTGTTCTCCTCTTCTTCAAGCTCCCAGAGGGGGCGCGCGCGCGCCTGGAGTGGGGCAACCCGCAGCATCAAGAACTCCCTCAGGAGCATCGCCCCCGTTATCTTGGGCGCCCTCGCGTTGCCCGGCTTCAGGTCGTTCATCATCTGCCCCAACACTGACGATGCCCGCTCGTCGACAAGCTCTGCCTTGGGCCACCCCTTGCCCTGCCGGGGCGCCTCCGTCGGCAACGCCAGGCGCGGATCGGCACGCTGGGCATCCATCATGACCCATTTGGATCGGATGTTGTCGGCCCTCTTCCCGGTGCTCGAGATCGAGTTGGCCTTGCCGCATGCGACAAAGTTAGCGCGTCCGGAGATGTGACCCTCGCTGACACGAAGGAAGAAGAAATGGCGAAGCAACGCCACAGATGGCATCACGCCCAGGTACGCCTCACAGTAGTAGGCGAAGATGGACAGGAGGAGGACAGAGTTGGGATGGAGATGCAGCGCCTGCAGACCGTAGTGGTTGAGGACTTCATAAAAGAAATCGGAGAAGGGGCGAACCAAACCGAAGGCGACACCGCTCGAGAAGAAGGGGAAGAAGGCGCTTCCCTTGGGCTCCGGCACGTCAGAGGCAAGCCGGAGCTCGGTCGCCCCCCACTCATTGCTCTCGCCCGCTGTCAGCAGGCGCTGATACGTCTCCAACGTATCTATAATTTTTTATTGCTCCATGCTACTTTATTTATTGTTTTGGACTATAATGGGCTTTATTTTCCACTTTTATATTACTTTTGGGACTAACCTATTAACCGGAGGCCCAGCCTAGAATTGTTGTTTTTTGCCTTTTTCAGTATTTCGAAGAAACAGAATATCAAACGGAGTCCAAACGGAATGAACCCTTCGAAAACATGATTTTCTCGCCGAACGTGATCCAGGAGACTTGGACCCTACGCCAAGGAACCAGAGAGGTGGTCACGAGGGTGGGGGCGCCCCCCCCCCCCCAGGGCGTGCCCCCTGCCTCGTGGGCCTCTGGAAGCTCCACCGACGTACTCCTTCCTCCTATATATACCTACGTACCCCCCAAACGATCAGAACAGGAGCCAAAAACCTAATTCCACCGCCGCAACTTCCTGTATCCACGAGATCCCATCTTGGGGCCTGTTCCAGAGCTCACGAGGGGGCATCCATCGCGAGGGCTTCTACATCAACACCATAGCCTCTCCGATGAAGTGTGAGTAGTTTACTTCAGACCTTCGGGTCCATAGCTAGTAGCTAGATGGCTTCTTCTCTCTTTTTGGATCTCAATACAATGTTCTCCCCCTCTCTCGTGGAGATCTATTCGATGTAATCTTCTTTTTGCGGTGACGATGGTGATCATGACGGTGCTTCGGAGATGGAGATAACAAGCACAAGATGATGATGGCCATATCATATCACTTATAGTGATTGCTGTGATGTTTATCTTTTATGCATCTTATTTTGCTTTGATTGATGGTAGCATTATAAGATGATCTCTCACTAAATTTCAAGATAAAAGTGTTCTCCCTGAGTATGCACCATTGCCAAAGTGCGTCGTGCCCAGACACCACGTGATGATCGGGTGTGATAAGCTCTACGTCCATCTACAACAGGTGCAAGCCAGTTTTGCACACGCAGAATACTCAGGTTAAACTTGACGAGCCTAGCATATGTAGATATGGCCTCGGAACACCGAGACCGAAAGGTCGAGCGTGAATCATATAGTAGATATGATCAACATAGCGATGTTCACCATTGGAAACTACTCCATTCCACGTGATGATTGGTTATCGTTTAGTTGATTTGGATCACGTGATCACTTAGATGATTAGAGGGATGTCTATCTAAGTGGGAGTTCTTAAGTAATATGATTAATTGAACTTTAATTTATCATGAACTTAGTCCTGGTAGTATTAGCATATCTCTGTTGTAGATCAATAACTCGTGTTTAGCTCCCCTGTTTTATTTTTGATATGTTCCTAGAGAAAACTGAGTTGAAAGAGGTTAGTAGCAAAGATGCGGATTGGATCCGTGATCTGAGGTTTATCCTCATTGCTGCACAGGAGAATTATGTCCTTGATGCACCACTAGGTGACAGACCTATTGCAGGAGCAGATGCAGAAGTTATGAACGTTTGGCTAGCTCAATATGATGACTACTTGATAGTTTAGTGCACCATGCTTAATGGCTTAGAATCGGGACTTCAAAGACATTTTGAACATCATGGACCATATGAGATGTTCCAGGAGTTGAAGTTAATATTTCAAGCAAATACCTGAGTTGAGAGATAAGAAGTCTCCAACAAGTTCTATAGCTAAAAGATGGAGGAGAATAGCTCAAGCAGTGAGCATGTGCTCAGATTGTCTGGGTACTAGAATCGCTTGAATCAAGTGGAAGTTAATCTTCCAGATAAAATAGTGATTGACAGAATTCTCTAGTCACCATCACCAAGTTAGTAAAACTTCAAGATGAACTATAGTATGCAATGGATGATGAAAACGATTCCCAAGCTCTTCGTGGTGCTGAAATTGATGAAGGTAGAAATCAAGAAAAACATCAAGTGTTGATGGTTGACAAGACCACTAGTTTCAAGAAAAGGGCAAAGGGAAGAAGGGGAACTTCAAGAAGAATGGCAAGTGGGTTGCTGCTCCAGTGAAGAAGCCCAAGTCTGGACCTAAGCCTGAGACTAAGTGCTTCTACTGCAAAGGGACTGGTCACTAGAAGTGGAACTGCCCTAGATACTTGGCGGATAAGAAGGATGGCATAGTGAACAAAGGTATATTTGATATACATGTTATTGATGTGTACTTTACTAGTGTTTATAGCAAACCCTTAGTATTTGATACTAGTTCAGTTGCTAAGATTAGTAACTCGAAACGGGAGTTGCAGAATGAACAGAGACTAGTTAAGGGTGAAGTGACGATGTGTGTTGGAAGTAGTTCCAAGAATGATATGATCATCATCACACACTCCCTATACTTTCGGGATTAGTGTTGAACCTAAATAAGTGTTATTTGGTGTTTGTGTTGAGCATGAATATGATTTGATCATGTTTATTGCAATATGGTTATTCATTTAAGTTAGAGAATAATTGTTGTTCTGTTTACATGAATAAAACCTTCTATGGTCATACACCCAATGAAAATGGTTTGTTGGATCTCGATCGTAGTGATACACATATTCATAATATTGAAGCCAAAAGACGCAAAGTTAATAATGATAGTGTAAATTATTTGTGGCACTACCGTTTAGGTCATATTGGTGTAAAGCGCATGAAGAAAATCCATGCTGATGGGCTTTTGGAATCACTTGATTATGAATCAGTTGATGCTTGCGAACCATGCCTCATGGGCAAGATGACTAAGACTCCGTTCTCCGGAAAAATGGAGCGAGCTACTGACTTATTGGAAATAATACATACCGATGTATGCAGTCCGATGAGTGTTGAGGCTCGCAGCGGGTATCGTTATTTCCTGACCTTCACAGATGATTTGAGCAGATATGGGTATATCTACTTAATGAAACTGAAACAGTTGAAAAGTTCAAAGAATTTCAGAGTGAAGTGGAGAATCATTGTAACAAGAAAATAAAAGTTTTTCTGCGATTTGATCGCGGAGACGAATATTTGAGTTACAAGTTTGGCCTTCAATTAAAACAATGTGGAATAGTTTCACAAACTCATGCCACCTGGAACACCACAGCATAATGGTGTGTCCGAACGTCATAACTGCATTTCTTTATTGGATATAGTGCAATCTATGATGTCTCTTATCGATTTACCACTATCGCTCGGGGTTATGCATTAGAGACAGCTGCATTCACATTAAATAGGGCACCGTCTAATCCGTTGAGACGACACCGTATGAGCTATGGTTTAGCAAGAAACCTAAGTCGCTGCTTTCTTAAAGTTTGGGGATATGATGCTTATGTGAAAAAGTTTCAACCTGATAAGCTTGAACCCAAATCGGAGAAGTGTGTCTTCATAGGATACCCAAAAGAAAATGTTGGGTACACCTTCTATCACAGATCCGAAGGCAAGACATTTGTTGCTAAAATGGATCCTTTCTAGAGTCTCTCGAAAGAAGTGAGTGGGAGGAAAGTAGAACTTGATGAGGTAACTGTACCTGCTCCCTTATTGGAAAGTAGTTCATCACAAAAATCTGTTCATGTGACTCCTACACCAATTAATGAGGAAGCTAATGATGATGATCATGTAACTTCAGATCAAGTTAATACCGAACCTCATAGGTCAACCAGAGTGAGATCTGCACCAAAGTGGCACGATAATCCTGTTCTGGAGGTCATGTTACTTGACCATGACGAACCTACGAACTATGAGGAAGCGATGATGAGCCCAGATTCCGCGAGATGGCTTGAGGCCATGAAATCTGAGATGGGATCCATGTATATATACCCTTATAAAAAACGAGTTGGCGATGATGGTGTGCCTGCCATCTTGTAATACAGACCGTATGATCTATATCTGACAGATAGAAAGCAAACTATGATAATTTTACAAAATATACCCGCACCTCTCTCCACATCATTATCTCCCACGACCTCATTGCTCAGCAATTAAAAATGGAATAAGTCTCTCGAACAATCTAGCATGCATGGTGGCTTGCCGCCGGGCGCCTGGCCCATCCCCATGCCTCCGCCCATTCCGACCACCACCACCACCACGCTCCACTCCTCCTTGCCTTATCTCTCATCTTTCATTTTTTTCGATGACATTCTCGAGATACCAGTTTTCCAATAAAATTCTCGAGATATCATTAGTTTTTACACATGGGATTACTCCTGCATGGGTCAATCACAACAGGTGTTTTGTAAAAAGATGCATATTGATGTTCCGTGCAATGCACGAGAATTTTGCTTGTAATTATATAACGCAAATCACGAGCAGGAAGTGACATTTTTTTGACACAACCACGTTAACATGGCCACGTAAATCACTAGCTAAAGTAAATACCATTATACTTATATCCCGATACAAAAGGTTGAGTACATGTCCAAGAGTAGAGTCGCACACGCACTGCCTCTCGTAATCTCTCACACACACACACCAGTTACGTGACGCCCACTTAAGTAGACATGTATGTTACAATTTGTGCACCCGCGGGTACACGTGATGCTGCGCATTTATTTAAGCCGGAAGGCGAACCCAAACAGTAGCTGCATTCATTCCCCTCCCGCCGCCTCTTCTCTGGTCGTCGTCGCCCGGTAGCCATGGGCCGGCCGAAGGTAACAACATATGCCATACTCCCGCCGGAGCAGGCGCTTTAATATGGAAATTTTAGTGGTCATGCATGCATCTTTTTCTGCTAGCACTCCTATATAAGGGTTGACCGGTCGCTTCCCGCGGACATGCGCGGGCGGTGGAAGAGGGAGGAGAAGGGAAGCGGGCTATGGAGTAACGTTTTTTACCACAATTTCTTAGAAAACTAAGTGCAATAATTGAGTAATTTTGCAAATTACCAGTACTACACCTGAAACGGTTCAAAACCTATACTCCCTTGCCAGCGCGCGCTTCCTGCGTGAAACGGTCAGCGTCGCCCTGGAGCGTCAATGCCGCATTAATGCCTGGCCAGAGCGGAGGCGACCTCTCACTAGCGCCGGCTTTGAAGTGGCGCGATGGCCGAGAGAGCGCCGCTTCCCGGTGCACGCGACTGCTCCGCGTCGAGACTGGCCATAGGCCCTGTTTGGATCCATGGGTTAGAGTTAGTTTGAGCTAGTAAGAACAAAGTGTGGACTTTGGTTGGCTTGCCCGATGATCGGCAAGCCATAGAAAATAAATGTATCTTCAAGAGGAAGACGGACGCAGATAGTTGTGTTACTATCTACAAAGCTAGACTTGTCGAAAAAGGTTTTTGACAAAGTTCAAGGTGTTGACTACGATGAGATTTTCTCACTCGTAGCGATGCTTAAGTCTGTCAGAATCATGTTAGCAAATTGCCACATTTTATGAAATCTGGCAAATGGAGTCAAAACTACATTCCTTAATGGATTTCTTAAAGAAGAGTTGTATATGATGCAACCAGAAGATTTTGTCGATCCTAAAGGTGCTAACAAAATGTGCAAGATCCAGCAATCCATCTATGGACTGGTGCAAGCATCTCAGAGTTGGAATATACGCTTTGATGATAAGATCAAAGCATATAGTTTTATACAGACTTCCGGTGAAGCCTGTATTTACAAGAAAGTGAGTGGGAGCACTACAACATTTCTGATAAGTATATGTGAATGACATATTGTTGATCGGAAATAATGTAGAATTTTCTGGAAAGCATGGAGGAGTATTTGAAAGGAGTTTACAAAGAAAGACCTCGGTGAAGCTGCTTACATATTGAGCATCAAGATCTATAGAGATAGATCAGGACGCTTGATAAGTTTTTCAATGAGTACATACCTTGACAAGATTTTGAAGTAATGGAACAGTCAAAGAAGGAGTTCTTGCCTGTGTTGCAAGGTGTGAAGTTGAGTAAGACTCAAAGCCGGACCACGGCAGAAGATAGAGAGAGAATGAAAGCCATTCCCTATTCCTCAGCCATAGGTTCTATAAAGTATGTCATGCTGTGTACCAGACCTATTGTATACCCTACACTGAGTTTGGCAAGGGAGTACAATAGTGATCTAGGAGTAGATCACTGGATAGCGGTCAAAATTATCCTTAGTGGAATAAGGATGTTTCTCGGTTATGGAGGTGACAAAAAGTTCATCGTAAAGGGTTACGTCGATGCAAGTTTTGGCACTGATCCGATGACTCTAAATCTCAATCTGGATACATATTGAAAGTGGGAGCAATTAGCTAGAGTAGCTCCATGCAGAGCATTGTTGACATAGAAATTTGCAAAATACATACAGATCTGAATTTGGCAGACCCATTGACTAAACTTCTCTCACAAGCAAAACATGATCACACCTTTGTACTCTTTGGGTGTTAATCACATGGCAATGTGAACTAGATTTCTGACTCTAGTAAACCCTTTGGGTGTTGGTCACATGACGATGTGAATTATGGGTGTTAATCACATGGTGATATGAACTATTGATGTTAAATCACATGGCGATGTGATCTAGATTATTGACTCCAGTGCAAGTGGGAGACTGAAGGAAATATGCCCTAGAGGCAATAATAAAGTTATTATTTATTTCCTTATATCATGATAAATATTTATTATTGATGCTAGAATTGTATTAACCGGAAACATAATACATGTGTGAATACATGGACAAACATAGTGTCACTAGTATGCCTCTACTTGACTAGCTCGTTGATCAAAGATGGTTGAGTTTCCTAGCCATGGACATGAGTTGTCATTTGATTAACGGAATCACGTCATTAGGAGAATGATGTGATTGACGTGACCCATTCCGTTAGCTTAGCACTTGATCGTTTAGTATGTTGCTAATCTTCATGACTTATACATGTTCCTATTGTTGGAAATATGCCCTAGAGGCAATAATAAAATGGTTATTATTATATTTATTTGTTCATGATAATTGTCTATTGTTCATGCTATAATTGTGTTATCCGGAAATCGTAATACATGTGTGAATACATAGACCACAACATGTCCCTAGTGAGCCTCTAGTTGACTAGCTCGTTGATCAACAGATAGTCATGGTTTCTGACTATGGACATTGGATGTCATTGATAACGGGATCACATCATTAGGAGAATGATGTGATGGACAAGACCCAATCCTAAGCATAGCACAAGATCGTGTAGTTCGTTTGCTAGAGCTTTTCCAAATGTCAAGTATCATTTCCTTAGACCGTGAGATTGTGCAACTCCCGGATACCGTAGGGGTGCTTTGGGTGTGCCAAATGTCACAACGAATCGGGTGGCTATAAAGGTGCACTACGGGTATCTCCGAAAGTGTCTATTGGGTTGGCACGAATCGAGACTGGGATTTGTCACTCCGTATGACGGAGAGGTATCTCTGGGCCCACTCGGTAATGCATCATCATAATGAGCTCAATGTGACCAAGTGGTTGATCACGGGATCATGCATTATGGTACGAGTAAAGTGACTTGCCGGTAACGAGATTGAACGAGGTATTGGGATACCGACGATCGAGTCTCGGGCAAGTAACGTACCGATTGACAAAGGGAATTGTATACGGGATTGATTGAATCCTCGACATCGTGGTTCATCCGATGAGATCATCGAGGAGCATGTGGGAGCCAACATGGGTATCCAGATCCCGTTGTTGGTTATTGGCCGGAGAGTCGTCTCGGTCATGTCTGCGTGTCTCCCGAACCCGTAGGATCTACACACTTAAGGTTCGGTGACGCTAGGGTTGTAGAGATATTAGTATGCGGTAACCCGAAAGTTGTTCGGAGTCCCATATGAGATCCCGGACGTCACGAGGAGTTCCGGAATGGTGCGGAGGTAAAGATTTATATATAGGAAGTCAAGTTTCGGCCATTGGGAAGGTTTCGGGGGTAATCGGTATTGTACCGGGACCACCGGAAGGGTCCCGGGGGTCCACCGGGTGGGGCCACCTATCCCGGAGGGCCCCATGGGCTGAAGTGGGGAGGGGAACCAGCCCCTGGTGGGCTGGTGCGCCCCCTTGGGCCTCCCCCTGTGCCTAGGGCAGGAAACCCTAGGGGTGGAGGGCGCCCCCCTTGGCTTGGGGGGGAAGCCACCCCCTTGGCCGTCGCCCCCCTTGGAGATTGGATCTCCTAGGGTCGGCGCCCCCCCAGGGGGCCTATATATAGTGGGGGGAGGGAGGGCAGCCGCACCCTAGCCCCTGGCGCCTCCCTCTCCCTCCCGTGACACCTCTCCCTCTCGTAGTGCTTGGTGAAGCCCTGCCGAGATTGCCGCTGCTTCCACCACCACGCCGTCGTGCTATTGGATCTCCATCAACCTCTCCTTCCCCCTTGCTGGATCAAGAAGGAGGAGACGTCTTCCCCAACCGTACGTGTGTTGAACGCGGAGGTGCCGTCCGTTCGGCGCTCGGTCATCGGTGATTTGGATCACGACGAGTACGACTCCATCAACCCCGTTCTCTTGAGCGCTTCCGCTCGCGATCTACAAGGGTATGTAGATGCACTCCTTTTCCCCTCGTTGCTAGGTAACTCCATAGATTGATCTTGGTGATGCATAGAAATTTTTTGATTTCTGCTGCGTTCCCCAACGATGGCATCATGAGCTAGGTATATGCGTAGTTACTATGCACGAGTAGAACACAAAGCAGTTGTGGGCGTCGATGTTGTCAATTTTCTTGCCACTACTAGTCTTATCTTGCTTCGGCGGCATCGTGGAATGAAGCGGCCCGGACCGACCTTACACGTACGCTTACGTGAGACAGGTTCCACCGACTGACATGCACTAGTTGCATAAGGTGGCTAGCGGGTGTCTGTCTCTCCCACTTTAGTTGGAGCGGATTCGATGAAAAGGGTCCTTATGAAGGCTAAATATAAATTGGCATATCACGTTGTGGTTTTACGTAGGTAAGAAACGTTCTTGCTAGAAACCTATAGAAGCCACGTAAAAACATGCAACAACAATTAGAGGAAGTCTAACTAGTTTTTGCAACATGTGCCTTGTGATGTGATATGGCCAAAAGATGTGATGGATGATATATGTGATGTATGAGATTGATCATGTTCTTGTAATAGGAATCACGACTTGCATGTCGATGAGTATGACAACCGGCAGGAGCCATAGGAGTTGTCTTTATTTTTTGTATGACCTGTGTGTCATTGAATAACACCATGTAAATTACTTTACTTTATTGCTAAAGCATTAGTCATAGAAGTAGAAGTAATCGTTGGCGTGACAACTTCATGAAGAAACGATGATGGAGATCATGGTGTCATGCCGGTGACGAAGATGATCATGGCGCCCCGAAGATGGAGATCAAAGGAGCAATATGATATTGGCCATATCATGTCACTATTTGATTGCATGTGATGTTTATCATGTTTTGCTTCTTATTTGCTTAGAACGACGGTAGTAAATAAGATGATCCTTTATAACAATTTCAAGAAAGTGTTCCCCCTAACTGTGCACCGTTGCGAAGGTTCGTTGTTTCGAAGCACCACGTGATGATCGGGTGTGATAGATTCTAACGTTCGAATACTACGGGTGTAAGCCAGATTTACACACGCAATACACTTAGGTTGACTTGACGAGCCTAGCATGTACAGACATGGCCTCAGAACACGGAAGACCGAAAGGTCGAGCATGAGTCATATAGAAGATACGATCAAGATGAAGATGTTCACCGACGTTGACTAGTCCGTCTCACGTGATGATCGGACACGGCCTAGTTGACTCGGATCATGTTTCACTTAGATGACTAAAGGGATGTCTATCTGAGTGGAAGTTCATTGAATAATTTGATTAGATGAACTTAATTATCATGAACTTAGTCTAAAATCTTTACAATATGTCTTGTAGATCAAATGGCCCACGCTAATGTTGCCCTCAACTTCAACGCGTTCCTAGAGAAAACCAAGCTGAAAGATGATGGCAGCAACTATACGGACTGGAGTCCGGAACACGAGGATCATCCTCATAGCTGCCAAGAAAGATTATGTCCTAGAAGCACCGCTTAGGTGAAGCACCCATCCCGAGAGAACCAAGAAGTTATGAACGCTTGGCAGTCTCGTCTTGATGATTACTCCCTCGTTTCGATGGCGGCATGCTTTACTGACTTAGAACCGGGCTCCAAAAAGCTTTTTGAGCAACACGGAGCATATGAGATGTTCAAGAGCTGAAAATGGTTTTCCAAGCTCATGCCCGGTCGAGAGATATGAAGTCTCCGACAAGTTCTTCGGTTGTAAGATGGAGGAAAATAGTTCTGTCGGTGAGCATATACTCAAAATGTCAGGTTGCACAACCGCTTGACTCATTTGGGAGTTAACCTCCGGATGACGCGATCAATGACAGGATCCTTCGCCGCTTCCACCGAGCTACAAGAGCTTTGTGATGAACTTCAATATGCAGGGATGGAAAAGACCATTCACGAGGTATATTCAATGCTGAAATCAGCGGAGGTGCAGATCAAAAGGAACATCAAGTGTTGATGGTGAATAAAACCACTAAGTTCAAGAAAGGCAAGGGTAAGAAGAACTTCAAGAAGGACGGCAAGGGAGTTGCCGCGCCCGGTAAGCCAGTTGCCGTGAAGAAGCCAAAGAATTGACCCAAGCCTGAGACTGAGTGCTTTTATTGCAAGGGAAGTGGTCACTGGAAGCGGAACTGCCCCAAGTACTTAGCGGACAAGAAGGTCGGCAACACCAAAGGTATATGTGATATACATGTAATTGATGTGTACCTTACCAGTACTCGTAGTAGCTCATGGGTATTTGATACCGGTGTCGTTGCTCATATTTGTAACTCAAAACAGGAGCTGCGGAATAAGCGGAGACTGGCGAAGGACGAGGTGACGATGCGCGTCGGGAATGGTTCCAAGGTCGATATGATCGCCGTCGGCACGCTACCTCTACATTTACCTACGGGATTAGTTTTAAACCTCAATAATTGTTATTTAGTGCCAGCTTTGAGCATGAAAATGGTATCAAGATCTCGTTTAATTCAAGATGGCTACTCATTTAAATCTGAGAATAATGGTTGTTCTATTTATATGAGAGATATGTTTTATGGTCATGCCCCGCTGGTGAATGGTTTATTCTTAATGAATCTCGAGCGTAATGTTACACATATTCATAGTGTGAATACCAAAAGATGTAAGGTTGATAATGATAGTCCCACATACTTGTGGCACCGCCATATACGTCACATAGGTGTCAAACGCATGAAGAAGCTCCATGCAGATGGACTTTTGGAGTCTCTTGATTACGAATCATTTGACACGTGCAAACCATGCCTCATGGGTAAAATGACCAAGACTCCGTTCTCCGGAACAATGGAGCGAGCAACCAATTTATTGGAAATCATACATACTGATGTGTGCGGTCCAATGAGTGTTGAGGCTCGCGGTGGCTATCGTTATGTTCTCACTATCACTGATGACTTGAGTAGATATGGGTATGTCTACTTAATGAAACACAAGTCTGAGACCGTTGAAAAGTTCAAGGAATTTCAGAGTGAGGTTGAGAATCAACGTGACAGGAAAATAAAGTTCTTACGATCAGATCATGGAGGGGAATATTTAAGTCACGAACTTGGCACACACTTAAGGAAATGTGGAATCGTTTCACAACTCACGCCGCCTGGAACACCTCAGCGAAATGGTGTGTCCAAACGTCGTAATCGCACTCTATTAGATATGGTGCGATCTATGTTGTTTCTTACCGATCTACCGCTCTCATTTTGGGGCTATGCTTTAGAGACTGCCGCATTCACTTTAAATAGGGCTCCATCGAAATCCGTTGAGACGACACCGTATGAATTATGGTTTGGGAAGAAACCTAAGCTGTCGTTTCTAAAAGTTTGGGGATGCGATGCTTATGTCAAGAAACTTCAACCTGAAAAGCTCGAACCCAAGTCGAAAAATGCGTCTTCATAGGATACCCTAAGGAAACCATTGGGTATACCTTTTACCTCAGATCTGAAGGCAAGATCTTTGTTGCTAAGAACAGATCCTTTCTGGAGAAAGAGTTTCTCTCGAAAGAATTAAGTGGGAGGAAAGTAGAGCTTGATGAAGTACTACCTCTTGAAACGGTAAGTAGCGCAGCTCGGGAATATGTTCCTGTGGTGCCTGCACCGACCAGAGAGGAGGTTAATGATGATGATCAAGATACGTCGGATCAAGCTCCTACTGAACTTCGTAGGTCCACAAGGACACGTTCCGCACCAGAGTGGTACGGCAACCCTGTCTTGGAAATCATGTTGTTAGAAAAAGGTTAACCTTAGAACTATGAAGAAGCGATGGCGGGCCCAGATTGGACAAATGGCGAGAAGCCATGAAATCTGAGATAGGATCCATGTATGAAAGCGAAGTATGGACTTTGGTGACTTGCTCGATGATCGGCGAGCCATAGAAAATAAATGGATATTTAAGAAGAAGACAGACGCGGATGGTAATGTGACCATCTATAAGGCTCGACTTGTCGCTAAGGGTTATCAACAAGTTCAAGGGGTTGACTACGATGAGACTTTCTCACCCGTAGCGAAGCTGAAGTCCATACGAATCATGTTAGCAATTGCCGCATTCTATGATTATGAGATATGGAAAATGGACGTCAAAACGGCATTCCTTAACGGCTTTCTTAAGGAAGAATTGTATATGATCTAGCCGGAAGGTTTTGTCGATCCTAAGAATGCTAACAAGGTGTGCAAGCTCCAGCACTCAATCTATGGGCTGGTGCAAGCATCTCAGAGTTGGAACATTCGATTTGATGAGATGATCAAAGCATTTGGGTTTACACAGACTTATGGAGAAGCCTGTTTTTACAAGAAAGTGAGTGGGAGCTCTGTAGCATTTCTCATATTATATGTGGATGACATACTATTGATGGGAAATGATATAGAATTCTTGGAAAGCATAAAGGCCTACTTGAACAAGTGTTTTTCAATGAAGGACCTTGGAGAAGCTGCTTATATATTAGGCATCAAGATTTATAGAGATAGATCGAGACGCCTCATTGGTCTTTCACAAAGTGCATTACCTTGACAAGATATTGAAGAAGTTCAATATGGATCAGTCCAAGAAGGGGTTCTTGCCTGTATTGCAAGGTGTGCGATTGAGCACGGCTCAATGCCCGACCACGACAGAAGATAGAGAAAAGATGAGTGTCGTCCCCTATGCCTCGGCCATAGGGTCTGTTATGTATGCCATGCTGTGTATCAGACCTGATGTAAACCTTGCCGTAAGTTTGGTAGGAAGGTACCAAAGTGATCCCGGCATGGAACACTGGACAACGGTCAAGAATATCTTGAAGTACCTGAAAAGTACTAAGGACATGTTTCTTGTTTATGGAGGTGACAAAGAGCTCGTCGTAAAGGGTTACGTCGATGCTAGCTTTGACACAGATTTGGATGACTCTAAGTCACAAACCGGATACGTGTTTATTTTGAATGGTGGGGCGATGGTAGTGCGATTGCAAGCAAAGCGTCGTGGCGGGATCTACATGTGAAGTGGAGTACATGGCAGCCTCGGAGGCAGCGCATGAAGCAATTTGGGTGAAGGAGTTCATCACCGACCTAGGAGTCATACCCAATGCATCGGGGCCGGTCACTCTCTTCTGTGACAACACTGGAGTTATTGCCCTTGCCAAGGAGCCCAGGTTTCACAAGAAGACCAGGCACATCAAGCGTAGCTTCAACTCCATTCGTGAAAATGTTCAAGATGGAGACATAGATATTTGTGAAGTACATACGGACCTGAATGTAGCAGATCCGTTGACTAAACCTCTCCCTAGAGCAAAACATGATCAACACCAGAACTCTATGGGTGTTCGATTCATCACAATGTAACTAGATTAGTGACTCTAGTGCAAGTGGGAGACTGTTGGAAATATGCCCTAGAGGCAATAATAAAATGGTTATTATTATATTTCTTTGTTCATGATAATTGTCTGTTGTTCATGCTATAATTGTGTTATCCGGAAATCGTAATACATGTGTAAATACATAGACCACAACATGTCCCTAGTGAGCCTCTAGTTGACTAGCTCGTTGATCAACAGATAGTCATGGTTTCCTGACTATGGACATTGGATGTCATTGATAATGGGATCACATCATTAGGAGAATGATGTGATGGACCCAATCCTAAGCATAGCACAAGATCGTGTAGTTCGTTTGCTAGAGCTTTTCCAAATGTCAAGTATGATTTCCTTAGACCATGAGATTGTGAAACTCCCGGATACCGTAGGGGTGCTTTGGGTGTGCCAAACGTCACAACGTAACTGGGTGGCTATAAAGGTGCACTACGGGTATCTTCGAAAGTGTCTGTTGGGTTGGCACGAATCGAGACTGGGATTTGTCACTCCGTATGACGGAGAGGTATCTCTGGGCCCACTCGGTAATGCATCATCATAATGAGCTCAATGTGACCAAGTGGTTGATCACGGGATCATGCATTACGGTACGAGTAAAGTGACTTGCCGGTAACGAGATTGAACAAGGTATTGGGATACCGATGATCGAGTCTCGGGCAAGTAACGTACTGATTGACAAAGGGAATTGTATACGGGATTGATTGAATCCTCGACATCGTGGTTCATCCGATGAGATCATCGAGGAGCATGTGGGAGCCAACATGGGTATCCAGATCCCGCTGTTGGTTATTGACCGAAGAGTCGTCTCGGTCATGTCTGCGTGTCTCCCGAACCCGTAGGGTCTACACACTTAAGGTTTATTAGTATGCGGTAACCCGAAAGTTGTTCGGAGTCCCGGATGAGATCCCGAACGTCACGAGGATTTGAATGGTCCGAAGGTAAAGATTTATATATAGGAAGTCAAGTTTCGGCCATCGGGAAGGTTTTGGGGGTAATCGGTATTGTACCGGGACCACCGGAAGGGTCCTGGGGGTCCACCGGGTGGGGCCACCTATCACGGAGGGCCCCATGGGCTGAAGTGGGGAGGGGAATCAGCCCCTGGTGGGCTGGTGCGCCCCCCGTGGGCCTCCCCCTGCGCCTAGGGCAGGAAACCCTAGGGGTGGGGCGCCTGGCTTGGGGGGCAAGCCACCCCCTTGGCCGCCGCCCCCCTTGGAGATTGGATCTCCTAGGGCCGGCGCCCCCCCAGGGGGCCTATATATAGTGGGGGGAGGGAGGGCAGCCGCACCCTAGCCCCTGGCGCCTCCCTCTCCCTCCCGTGACACCTCTCCCTCTCGTAGTGCTTGGCGAAGCCCTGCCAAGATCGCCGCTGCTTCCACCACCACGCCGTCGTGCTGCTGGATCTCCATCAACCTCTCCTTCCCCCTTGCTGGATCAAGAAGGAGGATACGTCTTCCCCAACCGTACGTGTGTTGAACGCGGAGGTGTCGTCCGTTCGGCGCTCGGTCATCGGTGATTTGGATCACGACGAGTACGACTCCATCAACCCCGTTCTCTTGAACGCTTCCGCTCGCGATCTACAAGGGTATGTAGATGCACTCCTTTTCCCCTCGTTGCTAGATAACTCCATAGATTGATCTTGGTGATGCGTAGAAATTTTTTGATTTCTGCTGCGTTCCCCAACACCTATGACTATGAGATTATGCAACTCCCGTTTACCGGAGGAACACTTTGTGTGCTACCAAACATCACAACATAACTGGGTGATTATAAAGGTGCTCTACAAGTGTCTCCGAAGGTACTTGTTGAGTTGGCATATTTCGAGATTAGGATTTGTCACTCCGATTGTCGGAGAGGTTTCTCTGGGCCCTCTAGGTAATGCACATCACTATAAGCCTTGCAAGCAATGCGACTAATGAGTTAGTTGCGGGATGATGCATTACGTAACGATTAAAGAGACCTGCCGATAACGAGATTGAACTAGGTATTGAGATACCGACGATCGAATCTTGGGCAAGTAACATACCGATGACAAAGGGAACAACGTATGTTGTTATGCGGTTTGACCGATAAAGATCTTCGTAGAATATGTGGGAGCCAATATGAGAATCCAGGTTCCGCTATTGGTTATTGACCGGAGACGCGTCTCGGTCATGTCTACATAGTTCTCAAACCCGTAGGGTCCGCACGCTTAAAGTTCGGTGACGATCGGTATTATGAGTTTATGTGTTTTGATGTACCGAATGTAGTTCGGAGTCCCGGATGAGATCGGAGACATGACGAGGAGTCTCTAAATGGTCGAGACGTAAAGATTGATATATTGGACGACTATATTCGGACATCAGAAAGGTTCCGAGTGATTCGGGTATTTTTCGGAGTACCGAAGAGTTACGGGAATTCGCCGGGGAGTATATGGGCCTTATTGGACTTTAGGGGAAAGAGAGAGGGGAGGATGCGCGCCCCCCAAGGCTTAGTCCAAATTGGACTAGGGGGGCGGCTCCCCCTCCTTCCTTCTCTTCTCTTTTCCCTTTCCTTCTCTCCTACTCCTACTACTTGGAAGGGCTCCTAGTTCTACTAGGAAAGGGGGAATCCTACTCCCGGTGGGAGTAGGACTCCCCTAGGGCGTGCCATAGAGAGGGCCGGTCCTCCCCCTCCTCCACTCCTTTATATACGGGGGAGGGGGGCACCCCATAAACACAACAATTGATCATTGATCTCTTAGCCGTGTGCGGTGCCCCCCTCCACCATATTCCACCTCCTGCGTCGGTAGCATCATCAACACCATCATCACGCCGTCGTGCTGACGGAACTCTCCCGTGAAACTCTGCTGGATCGGAGTTCGCGGGACGTCATCAAGCTGAACATGTGCTGAACTCGGAGGTGTCGTACGTTTGGTACTCGGATCGGTCGAATCATGAAGACGTACGACTGCATCAACCGCATTGTGCTAACGCTTCCGCTTTCGGTCTACGAGGGTACGTGGACACACTCTCCCCTCTCGTTGCTATGCATCACCATGATCTTGCATGTGTGCAGGAATTTTTTTGAAATTACTACGTACCCCAACATTTTCAACAGTTTTTTCCTTTGCTCAAAGTTACTGCGGTGTTTGTATGTAAGTTATTGGATATGTGATTTGTATATTACCGTGTTATTTTCACATGATTTACCTGGTGAGTTTTTCAACTACTTTTCTTCATTTGTCAAAGTTATCATGATGTTTATACGTAAGCTATCAGGTAGTTTTGATGAACCACGTATTACGCTCATGTCTGTATTGCCATCCTAGCTCTAAACTAATCTTCAGGCCACATAGCATCTGAATCAAGGTAAAAGTGCAGAAGACACGGCTCTCGGTTTATATGCTCTAGATACTGAACTTTGCACCGCCCAACACACAAAGTTGCTTCCTTTTCTAAACAAAAAAAGCACAAAGTTCTTCCAATCCCAAATGTCATGGCACCATCCAACAATTCTTGCAACAAACAACAATCTCGTGTCGTACTACTATCACAGCAGAGCAAACAGCAAACTCGAAAAAGAGGGCTGGAATCACATGATTATCAAAAAAAAAAGTGGCAACAAATCTACGGAGACTAGCACAGCAAGGTTGCCATCAGTAATAAAGAACATCGAAGTTGTACAACTGCCCTACAATTTATTCAGACAACCAGTAAGAGACACTGCCAGGCTCAAGCACATCTGCTCGTAGGAGACACAACAAGCTCCGGCCAAGAAAGGGAATGGAGCCGAAGACGGGGATGTTACCTCGTCCGATCTGGCAACCATCAACGTAGGTGGAGAAGATGTAGACCGGGGGGGAAGGAGCTCCTCTGCTGAGCGGCCGGAAGTGCGGCTCACGCATGGTGGCATCGTCTGCCACGCCATCTCTAACGTGGACGACCGGTGAGGAACAGCAGCCGGATCCATCTACGACGAGAAGCAGGGCCGGGGCCATCCACAACAAGAAGCGGGAGTAGTGAATCTTGGCTCCCTTCTCCTTTTGACCGGGAAGCAAGGCAACGACTGACGGCTTTAGGTGGCTGTGAATCTCGCCGATATCCGGAACCCGCTGGGAAAGGAGTGGAGGTGCCAGGGGCTAGCCGACTAGGTGAGAAGGGAAGGCGTGCTGCGCCGGAGCCAGGGTGTGAGGCGAGCGGCAGGGAGGCATGTGCGCCACTTGGGAAGAAGGTGGGGAAGCGAACGCCTCCTTGGATTTGGATCGAACGCCTCTCGATGCGTGTGGCAGTTTTACAAAAACGATTCTGGTTACCACATACAGATTTCGATATAGATTTAGTACTTTCGAGCATATTTTAGAGCAAAGCTATAATGACTTTATTTTTTACTCTTGTAGCGAGAGTCACCTCAACATGGGTTTTTTAACAGATTTTTTTTTCATGGCTGACGAAATACATGTTGGAAGAAAAACCATAAAGAACAAAAGAAATTGACCGGAGTGGGGTTGGATTTGGATCGAACGCCTCCCGATGCGTGTAGCAGTTTTACAAATACGATTCCGGTTACCACATACAGATTTCGATATAGATTTAGTACTTTCGAGCATATTTTAGAGCAAAGCTACAATGACTTTATTTTTTACTCTTGTAGCGAGAGTCACCTCAACATGGGTTTTTTAACAGGTTTTTTTCGTGGCTGACGAAATACATGTTGGAAGAAAAACCGTAAAGAACAAAAGAAATTGACCGGAGTGGGGTTGGATTTGGATCGAACGCCTCTCGATGCGTGTAGCAGTTTTACAAATACGATTCCGGTTACCACATACATATTTTGATATAGATTTAGTACTTTCGAGCATATTTTAGAGCAAAGCTACAATGACTTTATTTTTTACTCTTGTAGCGAGAGTCACCTCAACATGGGTTTTTTAACAGGTTTTTTAAGTGGTGACGAAATACATGTTGGAAGAAAAACCGTAAAGAACAAAAGAAATTGACCGGAGTGGGGTTGGATTTGGATCGACGCCTCTCGATGCGTGTAGCAGTTTTACAAATACGATTCCGGTTACCACATACATATTTTGATATAGATTTAGTACTTTCGAGCATATTTTAGAGCAAAGCTACAATGACTTTATTTTTTACTCTTGTAGCGAGAGTCACCTCAACATGGGTTTTTTAACAGGTTTTTTAACATGGATTCTTTGTAGGAACTACCCGTAATAACGAACTTGCAAAATGGATCTGTTTATCATAAAGAGATTCATTGTTCCTGACCCTGCTTCACCTTAATTGTTATTTGAACAAAAAGATCACAATAAACTTTTGGTAAAAGTTCTATCTTGGTCGGAGTGGGGATAGCATTTCTCTTCTGCATGTCTATGGAGTTTTGCAAAACCCAAACACCTCGAGAGATAGATATAGAGGTAGGAATTTGTCGAACGAACCACACTCCTTCGTGAGCGTCGAGTCCATTGATGAAAAGGGGCTGGGGAAAGCTTAAACCCAAGTCCTACATGATGGATATAAGCGCAATTGAAATTCCCGGGAGTTATACATTTGTGTATTGATAAGACCGTTCACAATTTCTTGAAGCTTGATCTCCCCGGATGAACCATATAGCCAAGAGAAACCATGAACCGAGAATAGAAGAGCTTGCCCCACCCATGAGTAAATATTTCATAGTAGCCTCATTAGACCGTAGATCTCTCTTGGTATATCCGGACAATAGGTAGGAACATAAACTGAAACATTCGGAGCTACAAAGATAGTTATTAAATCGTTAGCACCACATAAAAACATTCCCCTAGAGTAGTTGTTAATCTGAATAATGTAAACTCTGTTATAGCCATTTCTGTACATTCAATGTACTCTACGGATAGAGGAATACATAAAGTTGAACATAATAAAATGAGAAATTGAAAGATTTGGTTGATCTTGTTCGTTTGGAAATTTCGAGTTAAGCTAATTATAGGTTCTTGTCTCCATCGGAACAATAGGGCCGTTATGCTTATTACTAAACTTGTTGAAGAGATGAAATAGAACCAAGGTCTATCTTTTGATCGAGGTTGAATCGATCATCGGAAGAAGAATTAGGCCAAAAATTAGGATACATTACGGGAAAATGAAACTTCCATTGAAGAGAAGCAAATGAAACGCTTTCATAAAAATTCTCGTAGAATCGAGAATGAAGTTTTCATTCTGTACATGCCAGATCATGAATTAGTAACTGCATCCAATCTCCGAAAAGTCCCGATTGTTTCGATTTTTGAAATGGGATATTTACGGAATCCCCATGAATAGGATCAAACCTTATTCCATGCTATTTCCATAAGATTCTTCTTTCTTATTCTTAAGCAAGCCCTCGAGAGGGCTTAGTTGATCATGATTTCTGTTTTCTCTTTCTTTTCCTTTTTGTTTGTTTCGAGAAAGATATCGTCCGATTCTCCTTCTATTGATTCTTTTACGATCGAGATATGCGGATCCATGTGTCTACATACATAGATTCTGTTCATGGATTAACGAAAATGTGCAAGAGCTCTATTTGCCTCTGCCATTCTATGAGTCGCTTCCTTTTTGCGTATGGCACCCCACTCCTTTGGCAGCATCTACTAATTGAACTTAATTTGAAAGCCATATTTCGACCTTGACGCTTTTGGGATGCTTCTAATAACCAACGAATGGCAAGTGCTCTTCCTTGTTTAGATCCTATTTCAATCGGAACTTTCCGCGTCGATCCTTTTTTATTACGTCTTGTTTTTACTCCTATATTGGGAGTTACTCTACGTATTAGCTTGACGTAAAACCAATAGTGGATTTGTTTACATCTTTTGTTGAATCTTTTTCACGGCTCGATAGAGAATTTGATAAGCCAATGATTTTTTTCCGTCTTTCATAATACGGTTAACCACCATGTTAACTAATCGACACGAAAAATTGGATCGGATTTTGCAGTTCTTTTTCTGTAGTACCTCGATGTGACATGAGCGTGAAAGAGGTTCAAGAATCCGTTTTCTTTTTCTAAGGGCTAAAATCACTTTTTTTTTGCTTTTTGACCCCATATTATAGGGTGGATCTCGGAAGAGAGGAAAGATCTCCCTCCAAGCCGTACATACGACTTTCATCGAATACGGCTTTCCACATAATTCTATAGGGATCTATGAGATCGAGTATGGAATTCTGTTTACTCACTTTAAATTGAGTATCCGTTTCCCTCCTTTTCCCGCTAGGATCGGAAATCCTGTATTTTCCATATCCATACGATCGAGTCCTTAGGTTTCCAAAATAGTGTAATGGAAAAAGAAGTGCTTCGAATCATTGCTATTTGACTCGGACCTGTTACGAAAAAGTCGAGGTATTTGAATTGTTTGTTGACACGGACAAAGTAAGGGAAAACCTCTGAAAGAATTTCCATATTGACCTTGGACATATAAGAGTTCGAATCGAATCTCTTTAGAAAGAGGATCTTTTGTCTCATGGTAGCCTGCTCCAGTCCCTGTACGAAACTTTCGTTATTGGGTTAGCCATACACTTCACATGTTTCTAGCGATTCACATGGCATCATCAAATGATACAAGTCTTGGATAAGAATCTACAACGCACTAGAACGCCCTTGTTGACGATTCTTTCTCATGACGACATCTAGGGTTCCTCGAATAATGCGATATCTCACACCGGGTAAATCCTTAACCCTTCCTCCTCTTACTAATACTACAGAATGTTCTTGTAAATTATGGCCAATACCAGGTATATAAGCAGTGATTTCAAATCCAGAGGTTAATCGTACTCTGGCAACTTTACGTAAGGCAGAGTTGGGTTTTTTGGGGTTGATAGTGGAAAAGTCGACAGATAAGTCACTTTTACTGTCCCTTTACAGAACCGTACATGAGATTTTCACCTCATACGGCTCCTCGGTCAATTCTTTCGAAGGGATCCTTTTCCTCGCTCGAGAGTCTCCGCCTTCTTCCACTCCGTCCGAAGACTAACTAAGACCAATTGAGTCACGTTTTCATGTTCTAATTGAACACTTTCCATTTATGATATGATTAAAGGAGAAGATTGTTCTTTTACCAAACATATGCAGATCAAATCACGTCTTATAATAAGAAGAAATCTTTCTCGGTATCAATCCCCTTGCCCTCATTCTTTGAGAATCGAGAAGGATCCTTTTCGAGTTTCCATTTCTTCATTTGGAATCTGGGCTCTTCTATCTTGACTTATTTTTTGGCTTTATTCTTTATTTATTTCATTTCGATTTTTCCCTCTTCCTCTATCCCTATCCTCTAGGTACAGCGTTTGCATCAATAGAGAACCTTTTCCTCTGTATGAATCTATATTATTCCATTCCAATTTCTTCCCGAAACTTCCCAAGAAAAATCCCGAATTGGATCCAAAATTGACGGGTTAATGTGAGCTTATCCATGCGGTTAGGCACTCTTCAAATAGGAATCCATTTTCTAAGAGGCTGTCGTGCTTTGGTGAGTCGTCCGAGATCTTTTCGATGACCTATGTTGTGTTGAAGGGATATCTATATGATCCGATCGATTGCATAAGACCCTTGGTAGCAATAGAACGAGGAAAGTATCTGAAAAGACAGTTCTTTTCAATTTCGATTATCTATATATTAGTTCATTTCTATTTCTAGATATCTATTTCTATATATTAGTATTAGTTAGTAGTACTATTAGTTACCGATCCGGCTCTGTGAGTTCTTTCTTCCGTGATGAGCTATCGGCACCAGTCCTACATTTTTTCTCTCGTGGACCCGAGGAGAAAGGGGGCTCGGCGGGAAGAGGATTGTACCATGAGAGAAGCACGAGAGGTCAACCCGCTTCAAATATGGAACATGGATTACGGCAATGCAACGGAGTTGGGTCCTCATATCGATCCGAATGAATCGGTCTTTCTCTGAGAGGTCAATCTTTGCCTATTAGGCAAGAGGATAGCAAGTTCTAAATTCTGTCTCGGTAGGACATGGATTTCTATTACTATGAAATTCATAAATGAAAATGAAGTAGTTAATGGGAGGGCTACCGTTATCCTTTTCTTGTATGTGTTCCTAAGAGAAGTAATTTGTCCTCATGTTTCGAGGTCTCAAGAAAAGGGCGTGGAAACAGATAGAAACTCTTGAATGGAAATTGAAAAGAAATGTAGCCCCAGTTCCTTGAAATGGTAAGATCTTTAGGCGCAAGAAGAAGAAGGCGACCCATATCATCTTGACTTGGTTACCTTCCCTCTTTTTTAAGAATACCGAGTCGGGTTCTTCTCCTACCTGATGTCGAATAGAACATGCTGAACAAGATCTTCTTCATGGAAACCTGCTCGATTTAGATCGGGAAAATCGTATGATTTTATGAAACCATATGCGATGGCTCGAATCCATAGTCAATCCTACTTTTGATAGGACCAGCTGACAATTGAATCCAATTTTTTCCATTATTTGACTATCCATAATAGTGCAGAAAGAAAGCCCGGAGGAAGAGTGGCCTTGAGTTTCTCGCCCTTTGCCTTAGGATTCGTTAATTCTCTTTCTCGATGGGACGGGAAGGGATATAACTCAGCGGTAGAGTGTCACCTTGACGTGGTGGAAGTCATCGATTCGAGCACGATTATCCCTAAACCCAATGTGAGTTTTTCTATTTTGACTTACTCCCCGCCACGAGCTTAACGGGAATGGATAAGAGGCTTGTGGGATTGGCGTGATAGGGTAGGGTTGGCTATCTGCTGGTGGCGAACTCCGGGCTAATAATCAAGCGCATGGATACAAGTTATCCTTGGAAGGAAAGACAATTCGAATCTGCTTTGTCTACGAATAAGGAAGCTATAAGTAATGCAACTATGAATCTCATGGAGAGTTCGATCTGGCTCGGGATGAGCAATGGCGGCATGCTTAACACATGCAAGTCGAACGGGAAGTGGTGTTTCCAGTGGCGAACGGGTGAGTAACGCGTAAGAACCTGCCCTTGGGAGGAACAACAAGCTGAAGCGGTTGCTAATACCCGTGAACTGAGGAGCAAAGGAGAAATCCGCCCAAGGAGGGGCTCGCGTCTGATTAGCTAGTTGGTGAGGTAATAGCTTACCAAGGCGATGATCGATAGCTGGTCCGAGAGGATGATCAGCCACACTGGGGTGAGACACGGCCCAGACTCCTACGGGAGGCAGCGGTGGGGAATTTTCCGCAAATGGGCGAAAGCTTTGAGCAATGCCGCGTGGAGGTGGAAGGCCTACGGGTCGTCAACTTCTTTTCTCGGAGAAGAAACAATGGCGGTATCGAGGAATAAGCATCGGCTAACTCTGTGCGGCGGCAGCGGTAAGACAGAGGATGCAAGCGTTATCCGGAATGATTGGGCGTAAAGCGTGCAGGTGGCTTTTCAAGTCCGGCCGTCAAATCGAGGCTCAACCACAGACGGTGGAAACTACCAAGCTGGAGTACGGTAGGGCGGAGGGAATTTCGGTGGAAGCGGTGAAATGCATTGAGATCGGAAAGAACACCAACGGCGAAAGCACTCTGCTGGGCCGACAACGACATCGAGAGACGAAAGCTAGGGGAGCAAATGGGATTAGAGACCCCGATAGTCCTAGCCGTAAGCGATGGATACTAGGTGTTTGCGACTCGACCCGTGCAGTGCTGTAGCTAACAGCGTTAAGTATCCGCACTGGGAGTACGTTCGCAAGAATGAAACTCAAAGGAATTGACGAGGCCCGCACAAGCGGTGTAGCATGTGTTTAAATTCGATAAAAAGCTAAGAACCTTACCAGGGCTTGACATGCAGCGAATCCTCTTGAAAGAGAGGGGTGCACTAGGGAACGCTGACTAAGTTGGTGCATGGGTGTCGTCAGCTCGTGCCGTAAGTTGTTGGGTTAAGTATCGCAACGAGAGCAACCCTCGTGTTTAGTTGCCTCTATGAGTTTGGAACCTGAATGCAGACCGCCGGTGTTAAGCCGGAGGAAGGAGAGGATGAGGCCAAGTCATCATGCCCCTTATGCCTGGGCGACACACGTGCTACAATGGGCGGGACAGAGGGTCGCGATCTCGCGAGGTGAGCTAACTCCAAAACCCGTCCTCAGTTCGGATTGCAGGTTGCAACTTCCTTTGCATGAAGCAGAATCGCTAGTAATCGGGTCAGCCATACGGCGGTGAATCCGTTCGGGCCTTGTACACACCGCCCGTCACACTATAGGAGCTGGCCATGTTTGAAGTCATTACCCTTAACCGTAAGGAGGGGATGCCTAAGGCTAGGCTTGCATGTTGGAGTGAAGTCGTAACAAGGTAGCCGTCTTTGGAAGGTGCGGCTGGATCACCTCCTTTCAGGAGAGCTTATGCTTATTGGGTATTTTGGTTTGACACTTCTTCACGCCAAAAAGAAGGCAGCTACGTCTGAGCTAAACTTGGATATGGAAGTCTTCTTTCGTTTAGGGTGAAGTAAGACCAAGCTCATGAGCTTATTATCCTAGGTCGTAACAAATTAGTTGATAGTGATAGGATCCCTTTTTTGGCGTCCCCATGTCCCCCCTGTGGTGTGGCGGCATGGGGATGTCAAAAGGAAAGGGATGGAGTTTGTCTCGCTTTTGGCGTATGAGGCCTCCCAAAGGGAGGCCAGCATGACAGGCTATTAGCTCAGTGGTAGAGCGCCCACGATAATTGCGTCGTTGTGCACGGGCTGTGAGGGCTCTCGGCCACATGGATAGTTCAATGTGCTCATCGGCGCCGACCGAAGATGTGGATCATCCAAGGCACATTAGCATGGCGTACTCCTCCTGTTTGAATCGGAGTTTGAAACCAAACAAACTTCTCCTCGGGAGGATAGATGGGGCGATTCGGTGAGATCCCATGTAGATCTAACTTTCTATTCACTCGTGGGATCCAGGCGGTCCGGGGGCCTCCACGGATCCTCTCTTCTCGTGAATCCATAAATCCCTTATCTGTTTATGGAGAGCTATCTCTCGAGCACATGTTGAGTTTCGTCCTCAATGGTAATATGGAGCACCTAACAACGCATCTTCACAGACCAAGAACTACGAGATCACCCCTTTCATTACGGGGTGACGGAGGGATCGTACCATTCGAGCCTTTTTTCATGCTTTTCGGCGGTCCGGAGAAAGCGGCAATCAATAGGACTTTCCTAATCCTCCCTTCCTTTCGAGGATTGCTATATGAAAAGAAGTGGAGTTTGAAAAAGGGAACGGAATGCTCAAACCGGAACTGCTAGAGGAACGAATTTTCAATAGCATAACTTGGGCTCCTAGAATATGGCGCCCTTGGGACAATCTATTTGATTGCAAAAAAGTAGAACTTGGACCCGTAATTTTTGGTCGGCAAATTCGAAGGAATCATTGAGTGAAAAAGGAGCAAAGAATGACAAAAGACGAGACTCTACTAGTCTTCACTCTTGTGGTTTCCTCTTCCTCGGTTTACATTTTTCTTATTCGGGATCTTGCTTTTCATGGTTCTCATCTACGCAACTCGCGATTTTCGCGAGAGAACCAAATCAAGTTGGTGAAGATCATGATTTGGGCTGTACGGGGATCGTTTGATCGATTTCCTTGATTTGATCGCTACTTAATGGGCGTGCGCTCAAAGGATACAAACAGGGATTCGCAAACAAAAGGGGAATTCGTAGTCACTTTTTCTGTCGGCGTAAAAAAAGTCTTTACGCGAGACCAATAGAGGATGGGATACATCTATCTCTTGAGCAACCTCTTTTGGATTCTTAAGACCACCCTTGCGGTAGGATACCATCTGCTTTGGGTTCTTTATTATCTCCTTGAGGATTTTTAGGATCGTTAGGGCTATATATATTTAGTCTATTTTGGCTTTTCTTGTCTACTTTTCTCGGGGAGATGGTTAAGGACCTCGGAAGATAGAGGAGAGCGCCAGGGCCAGATTTCCGGAATACTTCTACGGGGAATGCTCATTGAATGAGCATTCTCCATATTATGCCTTGAAGAGGACTCGAACCTCCACGCTCTTCAAAGACGAGATTTTGAGTCTCGCGTGTCTACCATTTCACCATCAAGGCATCTTGAAAGTGAATCGTATTCCATGAATATGATATCTATCTAATGTGATATATGGAATATATGACAAAGGTGGAGTCTTGGAGTATTTCGATCGATCGGTCATATAGGCCTGAGTCGGACATCAAATAGCTTCGATTTGCATTATCCGTAGGACACCTTATATGTATCAAAATCGATATCAAAATCCAAAAGATGAAAGATGTACAATCCAATTTCTCGATTCAATAGAAGCCCAAAGAGGTGCATATGGTACCCAAATAAGAATAGGATAGATATGTCAAAAGCAGGTCTGATTACACCTATTCCTAATCCTAAATAGAATGTAAGGACGTAGGGATTTCTATGTAAACAGAGTATCCTATTTCCATAGGCTCGAATGACCCCTTCTCATAATAAGAATGTGCACGGTCTGGTTCGGTATGGAATGAACTTATAATCTGATGATCGAAGTGGAGGATTAGAGTTCGGTATGGATGAAGAAGCTTGTACAGTTTGGGAAGGGGTTTTTTGAGAGAAAAGAAGAATCTACTTCAACCGATATGCCCTTAGGCACGGCCATGCATAACATAGAAATCACACGTGGAAGGGGTGGGCAATTAGCTAGAGCAGCAGGTGCTGTAGCGAAACTCATTGCAAAAGAGGGTAAATCGGCCACTTTAAGATTACCATCTGGGAGGTCCGTTTAGTATCCCAAAACTGCTTAGCAACAGTCGGACAAGTGGGTAATGTTGGGGTGAACCAAAAAGTTTGGGTAGAGCCGGATATAAGTGTTGGCTATGTAAACGCCCGTTAGTAAGAGGGGTATTTATGAACCCTGTTGACCACCCACATTGGGGCGGTGAAGGGAAAGCTCCCATTGGTAGAAAAAATCCCACAACCCCTTGGGGTTATCCTGCGCTTGGAAGAAGAACTAGGAAAAGGAAAAAATATAGCGATAGTTTTATTCTTCGTCGCCGTAAGTAAATACGTAACTAGGAATATGGAAAATTGCATTTTGGAATTTGCAATAATGCGATGGGCGAACGACGGGAATTGAACCCGCGCATGGTGGATTCACAATCCACTGCCTTGATCCACTTGGCTACATCCGCCCCTTATCCAGCTAAAGGATTTTTTTCTTTTTTCCATTGATCATTATTCTATTTATTCTGACCTCCGTACTTCGATCGAGATATTGGACATAGAATGCCACTCTTTAAAAAGGAAAAAAGGAGTAATCAGCTGTGACACGAAAAAAACGAATCCTTTTGTAGCTCATCATTTATTGGCAAAGATAGAAAAGGTCAATATGAAGGAGGAGAAAGAAACAATAGTAACGTGGTCCCGGGCATCTAGCATTCTACCCACAATGGTTGGCCATACAATCGCGATTCATAATGGAAAGGAACATATACCTATTTACATAACAAATCCTATGGTAGGTCGCAAATTGGGGGAATTCTACACTACTCGGCATTTCACGAGATATGAACATGAAAGAAAGGATACTAAATCTCGTCGTTAAATGAATTATGAATAGAAAGATTAAGAAGAAAAAAGATTCAAAATAAAGTAAAGGTAGGCGGGGAATAACCTTATTTATGACAAGTTTCAAACTAGTAAAGTATATCCCTAGGATAAAGAAGAAGAAAAGTGGGCTAAGGAAACTCGCAAGGAAAGTTCCAACCGATCGTCTACTTAAGTTCGAGAGAGTTTTCAAAGCACAAAAACGTATCCCTATGTCTGTTTTCAAAGCACAAAGAGTTCTTGACGAGATTCGCTGGCGTTACTACGAGGAAACTGTTATGATACTGAACCTCATGCCCTATCGAGCATCTTATCCCATCTTAAAGTTGGTTTATTCGGCAGCCGCAAATGCTACTCATTATAGGGATTTCGACAAAGCGAATTTATTTATTACTAAAGCCGAAGTCAGTAGGAGTACTATTATGAAGAAATTCAGACCTCGAGCTCGAGGACGTAGTTTCCCCATAAAAAAAAGCATGTGTCATATAACAATTGTACTAAATATAGTAAAGAAATCTAAATAACCTTTAGATCCATCTAAGATTTCGATTCCCAGTAAAAAAAAAAATATAGAATAGAAAAATATGGGACAAAAAATAAATCCACTCGGTTTCAGACTTGGTACAACCCAAAAACACCATTCCTTTTGGTTCGCACAACCAAAAAATTATTCTGAAGGTCTACAGGAAGATAAAAAAATAAGGGATTGTATCAAGAACTATATACAAAAGAATAGGAAAAAGGGCTCGAATAGAAAAATAGAATCAGACTCAAGTTCCGAAGTAATTACACATAATAGAAAAATGGACTCAGGTTCAAGTTCCGAAGTAATTACACATATAGAAATCCAAAAAGAAATCGATACGATCCACGTCATAATCCATATTGGATTCCCAAATTTATTAAAGAAAAAGGAGCAATCGAAGAATTAGAGAAAGATCTACAAAAGGAAATTAACTCTGTAAACCAGAGATTTAATATTTCTATCGAAAAAGTTAAAGAACCTTATAGACAGCCTAACATTCTTGCAGAATATATAGCTTTCCAATTAAAAATAGAGTTTCATTCCGAAAGGCAATGAAAAAAGCCATTGAATTAACTAAAAAAGCAGATATAAGGGGAGTAAAAGTAAAAATTGCGGGTCGTCTCGGAGGAAAAGAAATTGCACGCGCCGAATCTATTAAAAAGGGTAGACTTCCTCCAAACAATTCGCGCTAAAATTGATTATTGCTGCTATCCAATTCGGACTATCTATGGAGTATTAGGTGTAAAATTTGGATATTCGTAGACGAAGAATAAGTAATCTTGTCTTCGGATTCTGTCCATTGATAGAATAAAAAATGACAAGAGACTTTTTTCCTGAAATCCCTGCAAAAGAAGAAATTATACCTCTTTCTATAAGATTTAATGAAAATTGATAAATCATTTAATATAATTGCTATGCTTAGTGTGTGACTCGTTATTTTTTTATTTTTTTTAAGAAAAAAACTTAGTAATTATAGAAAATTAACTAAATAACCAACCTATTGCTTCGTATTGTCGAGATCCTAACTAAGAAACAGTCACTATATGAATAAATACCTCTATCATAAATGAGTAGATGTGTCATATAGTTGTAGCAACTGCAATTTTTTCTCTAAAAAAGAAAAGGGATTCTAGGTTGTGAAGCAAAACTAAAGGGATGTGGATAAAGGAGGGATGATAGAAAGAAGGAAGAGGAAATAAATAAGATATAGGATTCCACTATGTATGGTCTATGAATTACATCATAAAAGGCAATGTGATAAAGCATCAATATAATAAAAATAATAGAGAATTAAAATTGTAACTTGAAACAAGAACTACAAATTTAAAGCAATAATAAAGAGCCGCCCGGGTTAATAAAACTGAGAAAATTAACTCGGAAAGAAATTTTTGGAAGCTCCGTTGCGGGATTCAGACCTAACCATTCAAGGAGAAGCAGTGGGAACGACAGAACCTATGATTCCATAGGATTTTATTGAAAAGAATCCTAACACTTCATTGGGTGGGATGGCGGAACAAACAAAAAAAATTGTCTTATTTGGTAAGTTTATAAATTAACAAATAAGACAGGAAAGAGTAAATATTCGCCCGCGAAATTCTTATTGAATTAGAATACTTTACCGCGATTCAATAAGAGTAAAAATAAGGATTTTTTTAAGAAGGATTACATTATCTATAAATATAGAATTTAGATAAATATACACACACATCTGGATATATTCTAGATCTTCTTTTTTGACTATATATTATATTTTTCTGTTTTAACAAATTCAATATAAAAAACCGAACTTTTTCTATTATCTATTAATGTGTATCTATCCGTACCGTAATATTTTGGAATATTATGAATTAGAGAAATTTACATGCTTTCTCATTCCATTCGCGAGGAGCTGGATGAGAAGAAACTCTCATGTCCAGTTTTGCAGTAGAGATGGAACTAAGAAAGAGAACCATCGACTATAACCCCAAAAGAACCAGATTTCGCAAACAACATAGAGGAAGAATGAAAGGAAAATCCTGCCGAGGCAATCGTATTTGTTTTGGTAGATATGCTCTTCAAGCACTTGAACCCGCTTGGATCACGGCGAGACAGATAGAAGCAGGACGAAGAGCAATAACACGATATGCACGTCGTGGTGGAAAAATATGGGTACGTATATTTCCTGACAAACCGGTTACACTAAGACCCACAGAAACACGTATGGGCTCGGGAAAGGGGTCCCCCGAATATTGGGTATCCGTTGATAAACCTGGTCGTATACTTTATGAAATGGGGGAGTATCTGAAATCAGAAGCTAGAGCAGCTATCTCCATAGCTGCCAGTAAAATGCCCATACGAATTCAATTTATTCGTTTAGATATATAGAAAACTAAAAGTTGTATGGTAGATAAAATATAATGCCCGGTTTTTCTTTCTGGAAAGACAATATTTCTTTCATCCTTTTGCATTGAAATAACAAATTGAAATCAAAATAATATGATTCAACCTCAGACCCTTTTAAATGTAGCAGATAATAGTGGAGCTCGAAAATTGATGTGTATTCGAGTCATAGGAGCTGCTGGTAATCAGCGATATGCTCGTATTGGTGATGTTATTGTTGATGTAATCAAAGACGCATTGCCCCAAATGCCTCTAGAAAGATCCGAAGTAATTCGAGCTGTAATTGTACGTACATGTAAAGAGTTCAAATGCGAAGACGGTATAATAATCCGCTATGATGACAATGCTGCGGTTATAATTGATCAAAAGGCAATCCAAAAGGAACTCGAGTTTTTGGCGCGATTGCCGAGGAATTGAGAGAATTGAATTTTACCAAAATAGTTTCATTAGCTCCTGAAGTATTATAAATACTAGTAGGCGAAATTGAGACCAAAGAATTAATTTAGTAGATTGTGTTTTACGTATATGTTTTAAAATCCAAAATGAAAAAAAAAGAAAACATGTTGATTATAGAAAAATTAGGAGGAACCTAGAATTAGAGTCTTATGGGCAAGGACACTATTGCTGATTTACTAACCTCTATAAGAAATGCGGACATGAATAAAAAGGAACAGTTCGAGTAGTATCTACAAATATTACCGAAAACATTGTTAAAATACTTCTACGAGAGGGTTTTATTGAAAGTGTTCGGAAACATCAGGAACGTAACAGATATTTCTTGGTTTCAACTTTGCGACATCAAAAGAGAAAGACTAGAAAAGGAATATATAGAACAAGAACCTTTTAAAGCGTATCAGCCGACCCGGCTTACGAATTTATACCAACTATCAAGGAATTCCTAAAGTTTTGGGTGGAATGGGAATTGCTATTCTTTCTACTTCTCGAGGAATAATGACAGATCGAGAAGCTCGACTAAACAGAATTGGGGGAGAAGTCTTATGTTATATATGGTAATCGCCCCACCTATAGTGCTCGAATTCTATCTCGCCCTTCCTATTTTAAAAATAAAAATAGAAAAATAGGAGAAAAAAAATATGACAGAAAAAAAAAAATAGGAGAGAAAAAAAAAAACCCGAGAGAAGCAAAAGTAACTTTCGAAGGTTTAGTTACGGAAGCCCTACCCAATGGAATGTTCCGCGTTCGGCTAGAGAATGACACCATCATCCTAGGCTATATTTCAGGAAAGATACGGTCTAGTTCTATACGAATACTGATGGGGGATAGGGTCAAAATTGAAGTAAGTCGTTATGATTCAAGCAAGGGACGTATAATTTATAGACTTCCCCATAAGGATTCGAAGCGTATCGAAGACTCGAAGGATAGCGAAGATTTGAAGGATAGCGAAGATTTGAAGGATACCAAAGATTCAAAGGATTAGGTTTTTCTTTTTTTTTTTTCTAGGGTAATAAATTCTAAGTTCTAAAATTCAAGCGAAGAGACTTATTTTTTCCAAAAGATTAGATTCATAGTTTAAAAAAGGATACGGAAATATGAAAATAAGAGCTTCCGTTCGTAAAATTTGTACAAAATGTCGACTGATTCGTAGGCGTGGACGAATTAGAGTCATTTGCTCTAATCCGAAGCATAAACAAAGACAGGGGTAATCTTTCGAAAAAGAACTTTACTTTCTAAAAAGTAAAAAAAAAGTACCAGCGGAAATGTTCCAATTCCAAATAAAATAATTTCATTTAAAATAATTAAAGTAAAGGGTTTATTTTACCCTGAAACGGATATCTTTGTATCTTTTTTTCTTTTTTTATTTCTAACTCATATTTATGAGATAATAAAATATGGCAAAAGCTATACCAAAAATTGGTTCACGTAAGAAAGTGCGTATTGGTTTACGTAGGAATGCACGTTTTAGTTTACGGAAGAGTGCACGTAGAATAACAAAAGGGGTTATTCATGTTCAAGCTTAGTTTCAACAATACCATTATAACTGTTACAGACCCACAAGGTCGGGTGGTTTTTTGGTCCTCGGCCGGTACTTGTGGATTCAAAAGCTCAAGAAAAGCATCACCCTATGCTGGTCAAAGAACAGCAGTAGATGCTATTCGTACAGTAGGTTTGCAACGAGCAGAAGTTATGGTAAAGGGCGCTGGTAGTGGAAGAGATGCCGCATTACGAGCCATTGCTAAAAGTGGTGTGCGATTATGTTGTATACGCGATGTAACACCTTTGCCGCTTAATGGTTGTCGACCGACTATAAAATTACGTATGTAATAGAATTAACCCGCTTTCAACTTTCATTTCAAGAGAAATAAACGATTCAATGATAAAATAATAATACTAGTCTATTATGGTTCGAGAGGAGGTAGCAGGATCCACTCAAACACTACAGTGGAAGTGTGTTGAATCAAGAGTAGATAGTAAGCGCCTTTATTATGGTCGTTTCATTCTGTCCCCGCTTAGAAAAGGTCAAGCGGACACCGTCGGTATTGCCTTGCGAAGAGCTTTACTTGGAGAAATAGAAGGAACATGTATCACACGTGCAAAATTTGGGAGCGTGCTGCACGAGTATTCTACAATAGCAGGTATTGAAGAATCCGTACAAGAAATTTTACTAAATTTGAAAGAAATTGTATTGAGAAGTAATCTCTATGGAGTTAGAGACGCATCCATTTGCGTCAAAGGTCCTAGATACATAACTGCTCAAGATATCATCTTACCGCCTTCCGTAGAAATCGTTGATACGGCACAACCTATAGCTAACTTGACAGAGCCCATTGATTTCTGTATTGATTTACAGATCAAGAGAGATCGTGGATATCAGACAGAACTCAGAAAGAACTATCAAGATGGAAGTTATCCTATAGATGCTGTATCCATGCCTGTTCGAAATGTGAATTATAGTATATTTTCTTGTGGGAATGGAAATGAAAAACACGAGATACTTTTTCTAGAAATATGGACTAATGGAAGTTTAACCCCTAAGGAAGCACTTTATGAGGCTTCTCGTAATTTGATTGATTTATTTCTTCCTTTTCTACACGCGGAGGAAGAGGGCGCTAGTTTCGAAGAAAATAAAACAGGTTTACTCCACCCTTTTACTTTTCAAAAAGATTAACTAATCTAAAGAAAACAAAAAAGGAATTCCATTGAATTGTATTTTATTGATCAAATAGAATAGACTTCTAGAACGTATAATTGTATAAAAAGGGCCAATATACATACACTATTGGACCTTTTGAGTAAGACTGAAGAAGATCTTCTGAGAATTGACAGTTTTCGTATGGAAGATAGAAAACATATATGGGACACTCTAGAGAAGCATCTCCCAATTGATTTACTTAAGAATAAACTCTCGTTTTAAATCCATTGCAATTTTTTTTCTTCTTCTTTTTCGAGTTAGAATAAAAAGAAAACAATTTAGCATCTTTGGTACAATCTATATTTTCGCGAAATGGATCATAATAAATGGATTTTAGTTATCTAGGGAAGATTCAATTGGAAGTAACTATTTCCTAGATAACTATGGTACTTCACGGTTTAATGAATCAAAAATATCTAACACAGACCTAAAGTTAATGATTTATCAATGGGTAATGTTGCTCCAATACCTAACCAAAGAGCTACTACAGTACCGATTAAAAAAACGGTCGTAGCTACTGGGCGGCGAAATGGATTTTGGAATTTATTGACATTCTCTAGAAAAGGTACTGTCAATAAGCCTGTTGGCACAGAAACCATTAAAAGAACGCCCAATAACTTATTGGGTACCGTACGGAGTATTTGAAACACGGGAAAGAAGTACCACTCGGGTAATATTTCCAGAGGAGTTGCACACGGATCTGCCGGTTCACCAATCATTGATGGCTCGAGAACCGCTAAACCTACCTTACATGCAATAGTACCTAGAATTACTACTGGAAAAATATATAAAAGATCGTTGGGCCATGCGGGTTCCCCGTAATAATTATGTCCCATCCCTTTAGCTAATTTAGCTCTTAATACAGGATCATTTAAGTCTGGTTTCTTTGTTATTGGGATAGGTGAACTCTTTAGGATCCATCCCCCAAAGGAACCGGACATGAGAATTTATCATCATCCGGCTCGAGCAAGAGTGAAAGAAATAAGACTGCGGAAGATCCTTAATAGAATTAAGGTTTATAATGACTCAATGACTCTAGGCAAGAAAAGCTTTATCAGATTCTCTTTTCCGAAGTTGCACCTACAACTACTCATTGAAAATAATCCTATTCTTATGGGTAAATGCTCAATATCCAAGTGGGCTTACAAATTTGATCATGATCAATTGCTTTGTGGATTGTCTCATGTCTCTTGATTAGTTGGTATTTATCCCCTCAATATCGCAAGTTTCTTACCTCCAAACAAAATATTTACTTGTTACTAATAAAAAATCAAAAAGTTTAGCCTACATTCTTCCTTAGATCCCTTCTTTTACTCCGATAGTATTGCGGATCACAATCGATGCAAAGAAAATGAATGCATTTCCATACTATAATAAAAAGGTAAGTGTAATAAATAGAGAACTGGATCATGTCACATGACTTATTCCATTTCTACTCTATGGGATCTTACGGAGCCTGTTCATGGATGACATGGTTGCGGTATGATCATAGAAGATATTCTCCTCAAGTGAACCAGCCTATCCTTCCTAGGTAGGGGACTTACATGTTGATTGGATGCGGAGACACCTTTGGTTGTGAATTCTAATGTGGCAGATCCAATTCTTTATCTGCATGGCCAAATCAATAATTCAAGTCACACACCCCATAATCCGCCTTTTTTCTTTTCGTAAAATTAACTTCAACTATTTGTATTGTATAAAAATACTTTGGAGTTGAAGAGAAGTATTCAAATGACATGTGTTATTTTACAATAACCCATGCTTGTAGCAATGAAATACCAAAACCTACCTGATATGATATATGATAATTATAATTTCTATGATATGCCTTCCTATAAAGGACCCGAAATACCTTGCTTACGTATCATTGGAAAGTGCATTTACATAAATAAGGCAGTAATCAGAGGCAGTACAAAGGTATGTAAACTCATCAAACGAGTCAAAGTGGATTGGCCCACACTAGCACTTCCGCGTAATAACTCCACTAAAGGCGATCCTATTACCGGAATGGCGTCAGGTACACCTGTCACAATTTTGACTGCCCAATAGCCAATTTGATCCCAAGGCAAAGAATAACCAGTTACACCAAATGATGCAGTCAAAACAGCCAAAACCACACCTGTGACCCAAGTTAATTCACGGGGTTTTTAAATCCTCTGTGAGATACACACGAAATACATGCAGGATCATCATTAAAACCATCATACTTGCTGACCATCGATGAACTGATCGGATTAACCAACCAAAGTTGGCCTCGGTCATTATGTATTGAACCGAGGAAAAAGCCTCTGTAACGGTTGGTCGGAAGTAAAAAGTCATAGCAAAACCGGAAGCGACATGTACTAAAAAACAAGTAAGGGTAATTCCTCCTAGACAATAAAATATGTTGACATGCGGAGGAACATATTTACTAGTTATATCGTCTGCAATCGCTTGAATCTCAAGACGTTCTTCGAACCAATCATAAACTTTATTGAGATAGGTAAACCAAGGTTCCTCCCCCTCTAAGAGCCGTATATGAAAATTTCATCTCGTACGGCTCAAGCAGAAACACAAAAATTTTCAACGAATATTAGAAAAAAGGTTCAAAACTTCATCAGCCACTGAATTGGGTCGATTTGCCTTGAAGATATCAAATAAGAAAAATCCGGAATATCTTCTTTGTGATGATAATGCCAAAAATCTCAAGTTGGCGCGTCTTTCTTTCTTCCTTTCCCTTATGTTGGTCATTAGAGGCTTCTTGACTTTTCTCTTCCCTATAAAGGATTTGTTTTTTTATGCGTAATATAGAAATTATCTTGTTGAGATCCTATGAATCAGTTCAATTAAAACCTTAGATTCATACTAGAGCCACGATGATTTAGTCTCGTTAAATAAAAGGCAAGGGTTCTTCGAATAAGAACCGCTTAATAATCATTTATTGAATCAGTGTAATGACTCGACAAAATCGAGAGAAAAAAGTTGTCTTTTGGGCAAACAAAATTGGAAGGAAGAAAATTTCTTTTTTATTTTTATTTAAGAACTACTTGAATTTTTCAGTCTGGTTGCGAGGTCTTAATAGTGAGTATGAATCATAGTTCCATTTTTTTTTGATCCACTCTATCTATTTCGTGTTCCAGATACTAGAATAAATAATATCTGACGAATTAGAATCATCTTGATAGAGATAACAGGCCCTTTCTATGTATTATCAATAGGATCAATTCTAACAAGTCACACACTCATATTCCAGAGATACCGAAACAAAAAAATTCCGCGGTCGAACTACCATAATATCTAGTAATGTAGATCTTAAACTAGAAAGGCTTTTTGGATGGAAAACTCTGACTTCCTAGTTTTAGTTAGTAGAAACCTAATTGGTTAAAATTCCGTCCAGTAAAACGGAAGAATTATAAATTTCTAAAATGATAGATAGGAATATAGCGAATAAAGCCATTGCGATCCCCATAAAAGGAGTAGTCCACCAACCCGGGGCGACTTTCCCATATTCCGAATTCAAGGGTTTCAGTAAACTACCTGCACCAGTTCGTTTTGGCCTAGGTTTAGAACTATCTTCAACGGTTTGTGTAGCCATAAATTCTATTTAATCATTGGTGTTGACTTTGTATACTATTCCGTTGTAGTTGTAAATACACGATCTTTTCGTAGATCCATTGTAATCTTGAAATTTATAAAATGGAAACAGCAACTTTAGTCGCCATCTCCATATCTGGTTTACTTGTAAGCTTTACTGGGTATGCCTTATATACCGCGTTTGGGCAACCCTCTCAACAATTAAGAGATCCATTCGAAGAACACGGAGATTGATTTAAGTAAGAAGTCTCCCAGATAGGGGACTTCTTACTTAAATGAAATTATTTTATTCTTTTAGTTGGAGTTGGTGGAACCTTAGGTGGTTCTCGGAAGAAGATAGCGAAAAAATTATCCCTAAAGTCGAAACTAAAAGGAACGTATAAACCAATGCTTCCATAGATTCGATCCTGGTTTATTTACAATTATAACTTCCACACCTATTCATTTGTCATTTGGGATAATTTCCCATATAAAGAAAGAAAAAGAGTCAAAGAAAGGATGGGAGATGTTTCCATGTCAAATCAAAAAGAGAGGTGAAAGATACTATAACAATGTGTATCAGACTGCCTGTTTCCTTGTAGTTGGATCTCCCACTTTTGGAATGTTCCAAATTCCACTTGAGCATCCAAATCTGGATCAATACCAGCAAAAACATCTCGGAACAATGTTCTAGCGCCATGCCAAATGTGTCCGAAAAAGAAGAGCAAAGCAAAGGTAGCATGACCAAAAGTGAACCAACCCTTGGACTGCTGCGAAAAACACCATCAGATTTCAAAGTAGCCCGGTCTAATTCAAAAATTTCCCTAATTGAGAACGCCTCGCATATTTTTTACAGTAGCAGGATCAGAATAACTTACTCCATTAAGTTCGCCACCATAGAACTCCACCGTTACACCTACTTGTTCAACACTATATTTGGATTCTGCTCTTCTAAAAGGAACGTCTGCTCTAACAATTCCCTCCTCATCTACCAAAACAACCGGAAATGTTTCAAAAAAGTAGGCATACGGCGTACAAAAAGCTCACGTCCTTCTTTATCTCTAAAGACGGGATGTCCTAACCATCCAACAGCTATTCCAACCCCATTGACCATTGAGACTGCTCTGAATAATCCAACATTTGCCGGATTATTACCAATATAATCATAAAAGGCTAATTTTTCGGGAATTTTAGACCAAGCTTCTGATAAACTAAGATTTTCGGCTAAACCATTGCTAACTCTTCGATATATTTCTTGCTGAAAGTATCCCTGATCCCACTGATAACGAGTAGGCCCAAATAAATCGATTGGGGTCGTTGCTGACCCATACCACATAGTTCCAGTAACTACGAAAGCTGCAAAAAACAGCAGCGATACTACTGGAAAGTACAGTTTCAATATTGCCCATACGTAATCCTTTATATAGACGTTGAGGCGGACGGACACTAAGATGGAATAAGCCCGCTAATATACCCAATGTACCCGCAGCAATATGATGAGAAGCTATTCCCCCCGGAACAAAAGGATCAAAACCTTCTGCACCCCACGCTGGATTTACAGCTTGTACTTTTCCAGTTAGTCCATAAGGATCGGATACCCATATCCCAGGACCATACAAACCCGTTACATGAAATGCCCCAAAGCCAAAGCAAGCCACCCCTGCAAGAAATAAATGAATTCCAAAGATCTTGGGCAAATCCAAAGAGGGTTTTCCAGTCCGCTCATCAGAGAATATTTCTAGGTCCCAATATACCCAATGCCAGATCGCTGCCAAGAAACACAAGCCAGAAAACACAATATGCGTACCTGCCACACCTTCATAACTCCAAATACCCGGATTTGTTACAGTTCCTCCTGAAATACTCCAACCACCCCACGAATCCGTTATTCCTAAACGAGTCATGAAGGGAATTACGAACATACCTTGTCTCCACATTGGATCCAGAACAGGATCAGAGGGATCAAAACTGCTAATTCGTATAAAGCCATTGAGCCAGCCCAACCAGAAACTAGAGCTGTGTGCATTATATGCACCGCAAGCAATCGACCCGGATCATTCAATACGACAGTATGAACACGATACCAAGGCAAACCCATGGAAATACCCCTTTAGCAAAGAAAAATAGACACGATGTCGCTTTTATTTTATCGCATTGAAAAAGACTATCCATATCCTATGTACCTAACCCTTCTAGGGGATTCTGTGTCAGAAAGCGCGAATATTTATTTCATTCCATTAAAAATAAGAAGCCAATTCTGTTCATAAGAAGAAAGAGAAGCAGATCTATTCTATACTCGATAAGTGCCAATATGCAATGGGTAACTTGGCCAATTTGGACAAACGAAGAATAGATCGCTACCCTCTTTGTTTAGCATTCGAATCACCCATTCCTTTTTCTTTATTCAATCTGTCTTACATTCCTTATATGTATAACCTTTCAATCTACGTATTAATAGAATCTATAGTATTCATATAGAATAAGAATAAAAATTAAGACAATAAACTGCGGATTCTTTCTTTCTGTTCCATTCTTACGTTTCCATATTAAAGTGTGGTTTTCTTACTTAAATTTAATAATATTAATCTAATATGCCCATTGGTGTTCCAAAAGTACCTTACCGGATTCCTGGAGATGAAGAAGCGACTTGGGTTGACTTATACAATGTTATGTATCGAGAAAGGACACTTTTGTTATGTCAAGAGATTCGTTGCGAGATCACGAATCATATTACAGGTCTCATGGTATATCTGAGTATAGAAGATGGAATTGGTGATATTTTTTGTTTATAAACTCCCCGGGCGGGTGGCTAATCTCAGGAATGGCTATTTTTGATACGATGCAAACGGTGACACCAGATATATATACAATATGCCTCGGAATAGCCGCCTCCATGGCGTCTCTTCATTCTGCTTGGAGGAGAACCCACCAAGCGTATAGCATTCCCTCACGCGAGGATTATGCTTCACCAACCTGCTAGTGCTTATTATCGGGCAAGGACACCAGAATTTTTACTAGAAGTAGAAGAGTTACACAAAGTTCGCGAAATGATCACAAGGGTTTATGCAGTAAGAACAGGCAAGCCTTTTGGGTTGTATCCGAAGACATGGAAAGGGATGTTTTTATGTCAGCAGACGAAGCCAAAGCTTATGGACTTGTCGATATTGTAGGGGATGAAATGATTGACAAGCACTGCGATACTGATCCAGTGTGGTTTCCAGAAATGTTTAAGGATTGGTAGTGTCCGGATTTCTTGTAAAGTTATTTCACAGCTAAATTCGTGTTTTCCTCGATTTAATAGAAAATAGAAAGACTTCATGATGAGCAATCATCAGGTTAAGATGGATCTAAACCAATCCATTTTTTTCTATATACATACAACATGCCGACGGTTAAACAACTTATTAGAAACGCAAGACAGCCAATACGAAATGCTCGAAAAACGGCCGCGCTTAAAGGATGCCCTCAGCGTCGAGGAACATGTGCTAGGGTGTATGTGGACTCGTTCAGATCATGACTTCAAACAAATATAAAAAAATTGAAGTATCCATGATTAGTACCAATGAATAGGATATAGCTTCTATCCTAGATTTCTATGGTATATGGAATTTATGGTTTCCTTTGGTGCAAATCCAATTATCTAAATTGGAAATAAGAAGCAATTCCTCCCATTGGTAGCAAATGGTTATCCATTAAGCGGAGGAAATAGTAATAAAAAGAAAAAGGCTTATGCTCCTTTATCTTAAAAGAATGGACTAACAGGGTCAGCTACTTAGCCAACTTTCATAATTAAATACTGTCACTGTATGGATAACTCTTATTGTGAAAAGAGCTATTTACTCTATAATGGATAGGTAGAGCCAAAGAATGTGGACTATACAAGTTCGCAATACCTTTTGATGAAAGAAAGGGCTCCGGTGTATAGAGAGGGCCTCACCGTTTAAAAGGGAACCATAGAAACGATGGAACCCACTATTTTTTTAGTATTATTAGAATGAATTTGTTATTTCGTATAGAAATAACTGAACGGAGTGGAATAAAAAATCGTGGTTGGGAAGGTTACTATAGCAAAAGCCATTGGAATTAATATTTTATATATCGGAATAATTAGTTTTGTTATTAATGAGAAAAGGGTGGCTAAAAGAAGAGAAATCATTAGTTATTCATTAAGGTTAATTTGATTCAATGACCAGAGTTCCGCGAGGATATATAGCCCGGAGACGACGAACAAAAATGCGTTCATTTGCCTCAAACTTTAGAGGGGCTCATTTAAGACTTAATCGAATGATTACCCAACAGGTAAAAAGAGCTTTTGTTTCCTCTCATCGAGATAGAGGTAGGCAAAAGAGGGATTTTCGTCGTTTGTGGATCACTCGGATAAACGCAGCAACGCGGGTATATAAAGTATTCGATAGTTATAGTAAATTAATACACAACCTGTACAAGAAGAAATTGATTCTTAATCGTAAAATGCTTGCACAAGTAGCTGTATCAAATCCAAATAATCTTTACACGATTTCCAATAAAATAAAGATCATCAATTAAAGGTATAAATAAAGTAATATACTGGAATAATAAAAGAAGAATTCCCGGAGAGGGAACTCCGGAAGATACAATAAATTAAGATTAAGTGGTAGGAATCAACGAGCTGGATTACTTTCTTTATAATATATATAGGTCTGGCCCTTTCGAATTCGAATAAAACATCAACAATCGGAACTTAAGTTCCGGTTGTTGTTTCTTAAATTTTGGTTGTTGTTTCTTAAGTTTCGATTGGAATTGTACTTTTGCGTTAATTGAGGAATATGTCTATTTTTTCTGGGTCTAGAACCTGTAATTATTGAAATTGACTGGGCTTGAAATTGCTTTTCGTTCTCATAGTTACGAAACGGTAAGAAAGATAAAATACGAGCCTGTTTTATAGCAAGAGTAATTAATCGTTGTTGTTTCAAGGTTAATCTATTTATTCGTCTCGATAATATTTTTCCTTGTTCACTAATAAATCTATTAATTAAACTCATGTTTCTATAATCAATTCGATCTCCCGGGCCAATCCGGGGACGCCTACGAAAAGGTTGTTTAGATTTACGAAAAGGTTGCTTGAATTTACGAAAAGTTTGCTTGGATTTACGAAAGGGTTGCTTGGATTTATTAAAAGTTTGCTTGGATTTACTAAAGGGTTGCTTAGATTTAAGAAAAGGTTGTTTAGATGTATACATGATTTATTCCTTATTTAAAATTTGAAAATTTGAAAATTCACTTCTTTATTTTATTAATTTAGGATCCAGAAGAAGTAGTTTTTCATTGATAAATATCTTAGTTGATTCATATTATAGTATATGAATACACTCTATACATATGAAATAATATCTACCGGAAATCAGATGAGTTGATTTGTATTTTGTATTCTATACTATGTTTTCTTTATATATTAAATATGAAGTTCTTACTCTTTCTGTTGTTTGGAAAGATCGAACACACGATGTTCCTATTTCTTTATTTCGTGATGAGTCGTATGCTTGCGACAATAACGACAAAATTATTTGAATTCTAATTGTCCGGGTGTATTGTGGCGATTCTTTTGAGTACTATATCTAGAAATCCCAGTCGATTCCTCATTGGCACCTTTTCGAACACAACTGATGCATTCCAAAATAACTCTGATTCTAACATCTTTTCCCTTGGCCATGAACCTCCTTTTCTTTTTGGATTGACTTAACTTAATTCTTCTACTTATTCTTTTATTCTTCTATTTTGAATCCGAAGAAGAAGAATAAAATTCATTAGAATAATTTTTTTTATTCTTAAATTAAGTAATAAAAAATAGAGAAATAATTAAAGAATACAATCCTTGTCGAATTAGCAAAGATTTTGGTTCGAAATCCTTTCATTTAATTAGCCAGCCCCGCCTTTTCTATGCTCTGATTTCTGAGGCCTTATTTAGCTTGGGTACCCCTTTAAATTGAATTTCTATTTTCAAAAATGGGGTTTACCAAATTTTTAATGACTCTGAGGTTCAACCCAATCCATCTTTTCTTTCTTTTTCCTTCCGATACTAAAAAAGATTGAAAAGGATCAAATTTTGTCATATCACGAAGAAATCTATCCCTCCCATAGCAATAACTAGAATTAAAAAAAAGGGAATGACAAAGCATCTGGGAATAAACGATTAATTTCTATCAATAAACCTGCTAAAGCACCAAACCATAGAGTACTTAGCACGGGTGCTACAGAGAGATATGTTTTATATCCCGCATTGAAAATCCTCCTTCCTTGTTGGAATACATATATGATCATAAACTCTTGCCCAAGATTGTTATGCTATATATAAAATGAACCATATCGACGAAATTTTCCTATCCCTAAAAAAGAAAAAGATGACCCCTTCTTCCTATATATTACCAAGGAAAAGTAATCCTTCTTTATAGGCGAAATTATATTGGATTTTATATGTATATAATTCCTTAATTATATGAGACCAAAAAGAAGAAATGACACGAGGGTTCTATATATAGATAGAGAAAGAAAGAAGAAGAAAATAGAAAGAAGAAGAAAATTATGATGTGTAAAAGAAGACAGGAATTGTGTACAATGGCATTGTACAACAATTTAATTTGGAAAAGGGATGTAGCGCAGCTTGGTAGCGCGTTTGTTTTGGGTACAAAATGTCACAGGTTCAAATCCTGTCATCCCTACCTATTACTTCTTTCTTCTTTATAGGCAGTAGCGACGAGATCAATTAAAGTAAAGTGGGTATAACTTGAATTTGTGGAGACTATACGTACGTGAGATACATTATGAATAGAAAAAGATTTTCTTTTTGAATGAATGAAAGCGCTCTTAGTTCAGTTCGGTAGAACGCGGGTCTCCAAAACCCGATGTCGTAGGTTCAAATCCTACAGAGCGTGATTCCATCTATTTTATGTCGAAGCAGAGTAAAATAACTTAACAAAATTGAATTGTAACTCCATTTCAATTTGACCTCCTCCAGACCAGAGAGGAGGTCAATCAAAAAAAATGACTCAATCAAAGATCCAACTGATCCCCACGCCTGTATTGCAAATACGCAGTCACGAATAATCCCGCTAAAGTAATAGGAATTAGGCCTAAGACGATTCCAAATAGAAAACTTCAATCATTTCGATTTGTTCGAGGATAAAAAGAGGTACGATCTATCCCTAAATAGTACTCTAAATTATCCACGAATCTCAATGACCAAGAAAAGAATTCCTAATTAGTCTGGAAAAGAGTCGTAGAATGCCAGGAATCCCAAAGAAAGATTTTTCTTTTCTGAATTATAATTATTCAGTCAATTCAAATAAGGCGTATCTTGTTCAAGCCAATAAATAGAGCTGGGGTTATAGTTAAAGCAGCCAGTAGAAAACCAAAATAACTAGTTAAAGTAAGCATGAAAGAGTTAAATTCCATTTTTTTTTTTACTACACTACATATGTTGGTAAAGCATTTACCTAAGTTATGGAAAATTCATAATTCATCAGTTATTTTAGATAATACTAAAAAACAAGATAGAGTAAGATACAGAAGTGTAAAAGAAAGTGGATTCATCAGATGATACATGAGTCCCTAATTCCGAATCAAGAGATTTGTTGTGGAATTTGTCAATTGAGTAAAGTAATAATATTAAGAACTAGATCATCTAACCCCATTGAATTTCATTTTTTCATTCAATTTTCAGGGAAATTTTTGAATAAGAGATAAATAAACAATTGAATTCGAAAAAAAACTTCTTTCTATTTTGGATAATTTCTTTTTCAATAGGACCCTCTTTTGGAGTGAACGATCGAATATTCCCTATTCCTTCTTATTTTAACTGATTGTATTCCATATGGAATAAGAGGAGAACAAAAGCATTCCACGACCTGCCAAGGGCTGTTAAAAAAAGAAAGCTCTTCCTTGAATTTACTTTATTTTTATTCCTTTTTCGAACTCCAACCAAAGTAGATTCGAAGACGAGTCACTTCAATTATCCTTTTAAGTTCTATTCTATCTTCTGTCTTTCCCTATTTCATCTCGTAAAGTTCCGCGCTCGCAGTTTGGTCAAGAAAGTTAGACCTAATCCAACAAACAATACAAGGATGAATTACGAATTATGAAAGGATAGATTTCACATATACTTGTCCTTGTATTGTGTCAGTATGAGAATATCCTTCCTAAATTTTTATCCAAACCTATTGATCATTAACTTAGATTTTCCCCAGATTTTGGCTGCTATTCCGAATTACTCTATTATTCCGAAGCCAATGAAAAGTAAGTAGAACCTACAAAATGGGGTTTTCTATTGATGCCTTGAATAACATATAGCTTACCTATAGACAGAAAATAAAATAAAAAAGTAATTATGTTTCGGAACCAGGCAAAACCAGATTGCTGTGCCATAGGAAGGATAGCTATACTAATTCGGTATACTCAAAATACACCTTTGGTACAAAATTGACAATCTCACAAGGATGAAATATCAGTAATTTTCTATTTACTGGTCGATCCCATCTTTTACGGAATCAATTACAATTTTGAATGTACAAAAATTTTGGGAGTTCAGCATGACTGGAAGCACGGGAGAACGTTCTTTGTTGATATTATTACCAGTATTCGATACTGGGTTATTCATAGCATTACTATACCTTCCCTATTCATTGCGGGTTGGTTATTTGTCAGTACGGGTTTAGCTTATGACGTGTTTGGAAGTCCTAGGCCAAACGAGTATTTCACGGAAAGCCGACAAGGAATTCCGTTAATAACCGACCGTTTTGATTCTTTAGAACAACTCGATGAATTTAGTAGATCCTTTTAGGAGGCCCTCAATGACCATAGATCGAACCTATCCTATTTTTACAGTGCGATGGCTGGCTATTCACGGACTAGCTGTACCTACTGTTTTTTTCTTGGGATCAATATCAGCAATGCAGTTCATCCAACGATAAAACAAATTCCAACTATAGAACTATGACACAATCAAACCCGAATGAACAAAATGTTGAATTGAATCGTACCAGTCTATACTGGGGTTTATTACTCATTTTTGTACTTGCTGTTTTATTTTCCAATTACTTCTTCAATTGAGAGAAAGAAAGAGACTAATAAGAATTCTCTTATCCCATTTGGAAGGATACCATCCTTATAACTACCCATGACTGTTTTTGTCTCTAGCATGACCAATTGATAAAATGTGGAGGAAAGTAGGGGAAATGGCCGATACTACTGGAAGAATTCCTCTATTGCTGATCGGGACTGTAGCTGGTACTGCTGTGATTGGTTTAGTAGGTGTTTTATTTACTGGTTCATATTCTGGATTGGGTTCATCTCTATAGTAATAGTAATCGGAGGGACCAGATTGTCAACATGAAAAAGTAGGAGCTTAGCGGGTCCTTACCCCTTTATCTGATTAGAGCGGAAAGGACCAGCGGAATTTTTACTCTTATAACGCGAATTGAATCTATTCGATTCACTCTTATGAAGCAACAAGAAAAAGAGATCACTCGAGGATCCAATATCTTATTCCACGAAGGAAGTATCCTGAAAATCCTTGATTTAGTTTCGAGTAATAAACTAATAAAACCTTAATCAAAACTATTCAACTAGCCTAAAAATAAAAAAAACCTTCAATGGAAGAGTTTACTTTTTTTTTGCAAAATTTCTGTAAATTTGAAGTTGAACTTAATTAAACAAGCCAAGCAATTTGCTCACAATCACAAGAAATTTTTCCCCGCCATATTTTCTTCCCTCTGTTTGTCCACTACCTCGGCTAAACCTAAGCAAAAGAAAAAGAGGTCCAAGAGACAGACCTGAATAAAGAAGAAATAGTAATCTTTGACGAATTAGGAAGAAAAGGATTCTTATTTTGATACAAGAAGAATCGGCACAAGAAAAGCCTTTTTCTTGTGCCGAATAGACGATTAAGAAGACCTGCAATCCCTCCGAAAAGGAAGAAATTTTAATTTTATTGTTCTCGCCTTTGCCTTGGATTCTCTTCTTTTGCATGGGATATAAATAAGTAATTACAGACATCTCATAAACAAAAAGTAGTCTAAACAAAAAAAGGATTTCCAAAATAGATCATAGATAATTCTAGCAATTGAAAATAAATCGAGGCTTTTTACCAACTTGATGGTAAGAAATCCCTGGACCTAGAAATTCATTTCGTACAATTGAACCTTTTCAAACTGTTTCTTTTTGAGAACCAAAAAAACTTGTGCCAAAATAACGGATGCGAAGAAGAACAAAAGGCCTTGGACACGTAATGGATCCTGAAGCACGATTTCTGCGTCCCTCTGACCAAAACCTCCCACATTAGGATTGCTTGTTAATGGTTGATCAAGCTTGATGGATTCCTCTGAAACAAGAAGTTCTGGTCCGGGAGGTATAATATCAATCACTTGGCGTCCATCTGATGCATCAACTATGGATATTTCATACCCCCCCTTTTCTTTACGTAGTATTTTTCTTACTATACCTGTTGACGTAGCATTATAGACTGTATTGTTACTCTTGCTACCATCAGGATAGATCTGTCCTCTTCCTCGGTTTCCCCCTACATATATGGGATATTTTAAGAAATGAGCATCTTTCTTCGTAGCAGGATCAGGGGAAAGAATGGGAAAGACAATTTCACTATATTTCTTACCGGGAACAGGGCCTATCACAAGAATGTTTTTTTTATCGGGACGATAACTCTGAAAAGCAAGATTTCCTATCTTTTCTTTTAACTCAGGGGAAATACGATCGGGCGGCGCTCATTCGAATCCCTCGGGCAAAATAAGAACAGCACCTACATTCAACCCTCCCTTTTTTCCATTAGCAAGAACTTGTTTCAATTGCATATCATAAGGAATTCGAAGAACTGCTTCAAATACAGTATCGGGAAGCACAGCTTGGGGAACTTCAATATCGACGGGCTTGCTAGCTAAATGGCAATTGGCACATACAATTCGTCCAGTTGCTTCTCGTGGGTTTTCATAACCCTGCTGCGCAAAAATGGGATATGCATTTGAAATAGATGTCCGAGTTATTACGTATATCATGATCGATACAGAAATCGATCGAGTTATCTGTTCCTTTACCCAAGAAAAATTATTTCTATTTTCCATGTCCAATAGCAGATCCCAGAATTTATACAATTTATTAGATAGGTAGCTAAGCTTATCTTGTTCGCTATAAACGATTCTGTTGTCATTCTACTGCAACAGTTGTACTGCAATGATGAATACCTTAAAGTAGGTATAAATAGAAAGAATTTTGCTAAAATGGAGAAGGGCTTTCTTTCTAAAAAAGATGCTTGCTAATTTGATTAATATTAATATCGGGAGATCAAATGAATTTATGCTTCACTAATTGAATGATAAATGACTACAAGCGAAGGAGATAGACGATTTAAACAAAAAAGACCCAAAATTTCAAACATGTATCTAGAATTACTGGAAAACTACAAACAAAAATAGTGAAAATAAGCTCGTTAGGAGCCCATCCAAAATCGTTGTAGACCCAACGAATTACTAGTTCCCAACCACGGGTGGAGTGAAATCCAACAAAAAAATCAGTAACTAAAAGAATAAAAAAGCTTTTATTGAGTCATTTAAATTATAGAAGAATTCCTGAACCCAAGAATTCAAAATGACAAGTTCCTCTTTACCCAGAAAAAAGAACCACTTAGAATAGCCAAACAGATTATATTTGTCGAGAAATGCAAAATGGTATGGAGATGATCCTCATTATTTATTTTGACCCATTGTATTATTTCCTTGTGTATTCCTGTAGGAGGTTTTTGTACATGTGTCTTTAGTTTCCCTTTATCATCTCGTCCAAGAGAGAAAGTTCTTCTAATTCTATGAATCTTTCTAGAATCCTTTTCTCTTGAATATCAGTTAAGAGAGTTTCGGATTGCCTGGTATTCCACCAATTCTTAATCCAAAGTTCCAGACATTTGTTAAATGAGGAAGAGACCCCCCAAGGCAAAAGTACGATAAATACAAGATATAGTAAAGAAGGCAATGCTTTCTTTTTTTTCATTTTTGATCTGTAAATGGAGTTGTTAATGAATATGCTTCATTCGCTGACTCTATTCCATTCCCTGACTCTATATGATGATATTTCTATTTCATGATATTTCTATTTCTTTGAAGCAAAAACTCTATAGGTTTGATACCCTGTATCTATTCTTCTTTTTTGTATATTAGTTATTAGTGGAATTTCAGTGCATTGGGTTCTTTCTTAGATCTAGATGGAATGAAATAGTGAAATAGAATAAAAAAAACCTTTCGGATGAAAAAGGAAGAATAGTATGCGATATATCTCACTTGGATAAAAAAATTAAAAGCAAATTTCTCTTATCCTAGTTAGTTCATTCCTTTAGATAAATACTTAATAAGCACCTTACAATAACAAATCAAATATAGATGGGATTTCCTCACCGTGTTGAGAAAACTTTTCTTCTTCCAATTCTTCTTTTCTTCATTCAACTCAGTTCAAAAAAGATACCTCAAAATACTTCAATTGGTACGCGCAAGAAATAGGCCAATTCGGCAGCTTTTTGTTCAATTTCTCGTGGAGTAAAAAATTTATCATCAGTACGAGTCAAGGGAATGATCCCCTGGCCCCGGATTTCCATATAAAGAATACGACGAGGATAAAGACCCTCTGTAACCTGAATTCTAATAGATTGATATCCCGCATAAGGAATCGAAGGAAGACGCGACGTTTTATTCCAGGGAATCCCCAACGAAAATGCACACTATTCCCTCTTTTCTATCGAATCGGTCATAACCACTACCTACATTCCACAAAATAGTACACCACAAGTAGGAGCTAATGAATAGGCCTGCGATTCCGTAGAAAGACATCACGACCCCCTGCGGAAAAAAAAAGAATTTCTTGAGATGGAAGTATAGATATAATATTCTTACCAAGATAACTGGAAATCCCAACCGATAAGAATCCTAGTGAACCTAGAAAAAGAATACAGGCCCAGAAAAATTACCCCTTTTTCGAGAACCTTTAGAAGTTCTACCCATATGTGTTCTGATCGCCAATTCATATTAGATATACTAAATCCAGCAGCGGTCGATTGAAATTGAGAGAATAAGCTAAATAATTTTGACTTTACTTTTTTGATTCTGAAATCGCCTTCAGCAACTAGTACTCCTGTGAAATAATAGTTTAGATACATTGTCTTTCTATTCAAAAAATATTAGTTGATTAAATTAAAATAAATAAAATAAAACTCGCTATACCTGGCTCTGAATATTCATGCATTTATGCTCGTAGACTATATCAGCATCCATAACCGTTTTTCATTTGTGTGTAGAAAGTGTGTGTAGAAAAAGCCACATACCCTACCATATTATATTACTTACACTAAAAAATACTAGACAATCTTATTTTTTTGCACATAAAGAAATAAAGAAGTCATTGCAATTGCCGGAAATACTAAGCCTACTAAAGGCACGAAAATAGAAGGTAAGTTTAAATCCGTCATGGAATAGGTGTCTCAATTCAAATTTACTATTTCTATCTAGTCGAAAAATATCTTAAGATTCTTATGATATAATTAAGTATATCTATTATAAGGAATATTGACTATTGTATTGTATTTTTATTTTTAGTTTGAAAAATATTCTGTAAAAAAATGAAAGGATAATAAGAAAATTCCAAAAAGGAGAACTAATTAAAAGATTTTATTTTGAGTTTCCCATCCACATGGCCTTTCTATCTTTCTAATCTAATTTGAAAGTGGATTCAAATGATAGCGGTTAGAATTTACTTCCTGCATACATACTTTCTAGAAGCGCATACAATAATGCGTGGTAAAGGCGGAAAAATAGTATATTCAATCAAAATCAAAGGGCAAATTATCTTACCTACTATAGATCCCCTACTACCCTCTTAGACTTTAAAAGGCGATATACCACCCAAAGAAAGGGTATGAAAATGCCGGGTGGAGTTAGCTTTTCGACGAAGACCCGTCCAGTGCAGCGAAGCCCTGTTAGTAAGACCCCCCGCAATAATGGATTATAGAAGAATATTATTCCAAATACTCCTCTGGACGCATATAGTAGCATTGCGATTCCGAATCTTTTTTATTTATGAATATGAACAGAAAAATTCATTGTATCGTTGGGTCGGAGCGGAGGTTTGGTCCAGAAAAATTAGGAACAAAACGTCTACTCTACCGCATTGAAGTCTATAGCGCTGTATTTCCACGAAAGTATAATTCTTACCATCAGGATACGATCCTTTCTTTTGAACTAAACGTCTCTACGATCGGTCCAGGTTCTATGTCCAATCCCAAATCAAGGATTTCTCGCTCTTGATCGGAGTCATAAACTAAAAAAAAAACTACCTTTTTATCCTTTTTCTCAAGGTTATAGAAAACTTCCTTATCTAGTTCTAGCATTTTGAAAAAAAAATGCTTCTTTTTTACACACAGTTCGAGTCACTTGTTGACTCACGATTACGCCTGTTAAAAGTTTCAAACGTCCTCTTTTTTGAAATTGAAAGAGAGTCCTATAAAAAGGTCTAACTTCCAAACTATGTCTTTTTTCATTCATTCTCCTTTAGTTTTTTTCTCTATCTAGAAGTGGAATAGAATAACCCGGTTGAAGGGTAATGATCATACGTCTGTAATGCATTGTATGGCCCAGAATAGGTCCTATTCTTCTACCTTTTCCAGGTAGTCGATGGCTATTCACAGCTACCACCTTAACACCAAAGAAGAGTTCGACCCAATGCTTTATTTCTGTCTTAGTGAATCCCGATTCGACATTAAAAGTATATTGATTCTTTCCCAATAAACGAAGACTTTTTTCTGTAAATACTGCGTATTTGATTCCATTATCATGATCATATGATAATACTATATTTTATTATTTTATTATTTTATTTGTATTTCTTTATTGTATTATACCTTAATATATATATTCTAGATATATAGAATAGACGAATCTCGATTTGTCAAGTCTCATGATCATATCATGATCTATTTTTATTCGGCTCAATCTTTTTTTTCTAAAAAAGATTGAGCCGAGTTTAATTGCAATCAATTAGAAGAATAAAGAAGAATTACTGCATTTCATAACTGATTTTTTTCTCTTTTTATTTCGTTTCTTTTTATTTATACCTTCTTTATCTTTAGTTTTATCTAGTTAATCAATAGTATCTACCGGCTCGAACTCGAATTTGATCGCCTTCCATACTTCACAAGCTGCGGCTAGTTCAGGACTCCATTTGCAAGCTGCTCGGATAATTTCATTACCTTCGCGAGCAAGATCGCGCCCTTCGTTACGAGCTTGTACACAGGCTTCTAAAGCCACTCGATTAGCTGCTGCACCAGAAAGGATGTCCTAAAGTTCCTCCACCAAATTGTAATACAGAATCGTCCCCAAAGATTTCGGTCAGAGCTGGCATATGCCAAACATGAATACCACCTGAAGCTACCGGTATAACACCTGGCATGGATACCCAGTCCTGAGTGAAAAGATACCGCGAGCACGATCTTTTTCAATATAATCATCGCGCAATAAATCAACAAAACCTAAAGTCATTTCGCGTTCCCCTTCTAACTTACCTACTACTGTACCGGAGTGGATATGATCTCCCCAGACATACGCAATGCTTTAGCTAATACACGGAAATGCATACCATGATTTTTCTGTCTATCAATAACTGCATGCATTGCACGGTGAATGTGAAGAAGTAGGCCATTGTCGCGGCAATAATGAGCCAAAGTAGTATTTGCGGTGAATAAACCAGTTAATAAGTCATGCATTACAATAGGAACCCCTAATTCTCTTGCAAATACAGCTCTCTTTAATCATTTCTTCACATGTACCCGCAGTCGCATTCAAGTAATGCCCTTGATTTCACCGGTTTCGGCCTGTGATTTATAAATAGCTTCGGCACAAAAGACAAAACGGTCTCTCCAGCGCATAAATGGTTGTGAGTTTACGTTTTCATCATCTTTGGTAAAATCAAGTCCACCACGTAGACACTCATAACACGCTCTACCATAATTTTTGCGGATAATCCCAATTTTGGTTTAATAGTACATCCCAATAAAGGACGACCATACTTGTTCAACTTATCTCTTTCAACTTGGATACCATGAGGCGGGCCTTGGAAAGTTTTTGAATAAGTAGGGGGAATTCGTAGATCCTCCAAACGTAGAGCACGTAGGGCTTTGAAACCAAATACGTTACCTACAATGGAAGTAAACATGTTAGTAACGGAACCCTCTTCAAATAGGTCTAATGGATAAGCTACATAACAGATCCATTGGTTGTCTTCCCCAGCAACAGGCTCGATGTGATAGCATCGTCCTTTGTAACGATCAAGACTGGTAAGTCCATCAGTCCAAACAGTTGTCCATGTACCAGTAGAAGATTCGGCAGCTACTGCAGCCCCTGCTTCTTCGGGCGGAACCCCAGGCTGAGGACTTACTCGGAATGCTGCCAAGATATCAGTATCCTTAGTTTCATACTCTGGGGTGTAGTAAGTCAATTTATAATCTTTAACACCAGCTTGAAATCCAACACCTGCTTTAGTTTCTGTTTGTGGTGACATAAGTCCCTCCCTATAACTCTTGAATTAAGAATTCTCACAATAACAGGGTCTACTCGATGTTAATTAGGCGTAAATGAAACTTTAGAAAAATCTCGTAAAACAAAAAGGATATTCAATTAATATAATATCAACTCATTAAAGAAAATTGAGGGCATGCTTAGGTTAATGAATATGTTTCATTCATATATAATGCGTACACCCTGTGTATGTTCTATCCTATAGATAGGAATTCCACTATAGGAATTCGATAGGAATTGAGTTGTTGTTATGGTAAGTTAACACGGTTCGTTATTAAACCATGGATTTGATTTACCAAATCCATAATTATTGTATACTCTTTGATAGATATAGCGCAACCCAAATTAATTCCTAATCCTTATTTTACAAGTTCTTAATAGTTCTCTTTTCTTATTTTGAATGCAAATACCTAACTAAATACTAATAAAATTCTTTTGTTGACAGCAATCTATGCTTCACAGTAGTATATATTTTGTATATCGAAGTCCTAGATAGGAAAGTAGAGTAGGCACAGATCCTCCACAAAAGGCAAAATGTATATGAAAAAAAGATTGATTGAACTTTCCAACGGACTCATTCCATGAGTAAACGATTGAATGGGATTCGCTTGGGCAACGAAATCAAGTCCTGGTCCCAATATCTCTCTTATTGAATTAACTAATTCATTTCCTTTTACTTTTGGATTTTTTTTGATTTGATTTGGCATTATTCAACAATAAAAAAGAAAAATTTCGACAAATTCCTTTTTTTAATTATGTGAAAATTATGATAACCAATCCTAATAATTATCCTCCCGGGTTTTCCACAATTGAATAAAAAAGTAAAGGTCGTATCGTTCAAATTATTGGACCCGGGCTGGATGTCACTTTTCCCCAGGCAAGTTACCTTATATTTATAACGCTTTGGTAGTCCAGAGTAGAGACACTGCCGATAAGCAAATTAATGTGACTTGTGAGGTACAACAATTATTAGGAAATAATCGAGTTAGAGCTGTAGCTATGAGTGCTACGGACGGGTTGATGAGAGGAATGGAAGTGATTGACACGGGAGCTCCTCTCAGTGTTCCGGTCGGTGGAGCTACTCTCGGACGAATTTTCAACGTTCTTGGGGAGCCTGTTGACAATTTGGGTCCTGTAGATAGTAGTGCAACGTTCCCTATTCATAGATCTGCGCCTGCCTTTATCGAGTTAGATACGAAATTATCCATCTTTGAAACAGGTATTAAGGTCGTCGATCTTTTAGCTCCTTATCGACGTGGAGGAAAAATAGGACTATTTGGTTGGGCTGGATTAGGTAAAACATTACTGATCATGTAATTAATCAATAACAATGCTAAAGCTCATGGGGGCTTATCCGTATTCGTTTGAGTAGGGAACGGACTCGTGAAGGAAATGATCTTTATATGGAAATGAAAGAATCCGGAGTAATTAATGAAAAAATATTGAGGAATCAAAGGTAGCTCTAGTCTATGGCCAAATGAATGAACCACCGGGAGCTCGTATGAGAGTTGGTTTAACTGCCCTAACTATGGCGGAATATTTCCGAGATGTTAATAAGCAAGACGTGCTTTTATTTATCGATAATATCTTTCGTTTTGTTCAAGCAGGATCAGAGGTATCCGCTTTATTAGGGAGAATGCACTCCGCAGTGGGTTATCAACCTACTCTTAGTACAGAAATGGGTTCTTTGCAAGAAAGAATTGCTTCTACTAAAAAGGGATCTATAACTTCGATTCAAGCAGTTTATGTACCTGCAGACGATTTGACCGACCCTGCCCCTGCCACAACATTTGCACATTTGGATGCTACTACCGTACTTTCCAGAGGATTAGCTTCCAAGGGTATTTATCCAGCAGTAGATCCTTTAGATTCAACCTCGACTATGTTACAGCCTCGGATCGTTGGCAACGAACATTATGAAACTGCGCAAAGAGTTAAGGAAACTTTACAACGTTACAAAGAACTTCAGGACATTATCGCAATTCTTGGCTTGGATGAATTATCGGAAGAGGATCGTTTAACTGTAGCAAGAGCAAGAAAAATTGAGCGTTTCTTATCACAACCGTTCTTTGTGGCAGAAGTTTTTACTGGTTCTCCAGGAAAGTATGTTGCTCTTGCGGAAACTATTAGTGCAATACAACTAATCCTTTCCGGAGAATTAGACGGCCTACCTGAACAGGCTTTTTATTTGGTGGGTAACATCGATGAAGCTAGCACGAAAGCTATAACCTTAGAAGAGGAGAACAAATCGAAGAAATGAAATTAAATCTTTATGTACTGACTCCTAAGCGAATTATTTGGGATTGTGAAGTGAAAGAAATCATTTTATCCACTAATAGTGGCCAAATTGGCGTATTAACAAACCACGCCCCCATTAACACAGCAGTAGATATGGGTCCTTTGAGAATACGCCTCCTCAACGACCAATGGTTAACAGCGGTTCTGTGGAGCGGTTTTGCGAGAATAGTTAATAATGAGATCATCATTTTAGGAAATGATGCGGAACTGGGTAGTGATATTGATCCGGAAGAAGCTCAAAAGGCACTTGAAATAGCCGAAGCTAACTTGAGTAAAGCTGAGGGTACGAAAGATTTGGTTGAAGGAAGCTCGCTCTCAGACGAGCTAGGATACGAATCGAGGCTGTCAATTGATTCCCCATCCAATTGAAGACAATCCAGTGGTTTATAGTTGATACAAAGAAAAGGAAGAGGGGTAGAAAAGTTATTAGATAGCGAAGGAAGTAAGTCCAATGCTATCTAGTAATTTTTCTACCTACTTACCTACTATTGGATTTGAACCAATGACTCCTGCCGTATGAAAGCAATACTCTAACCACTGAGTTAAGTAGGCAATTTATCACCACAAAGGAAGACCCATTACTTCGATCGATTATATATTGAATCCCTTTTCTAAGCAATACCGCTCTGTTATTGGTCTGTTATATACTAAATACTAAACTAAATACTAAACAGATACAGATCAAAGGGTATCCTCTGGCATTAGAAAATATTCATCTTGACAAGAAATTATCTATATGTTAAGATATCTCTGATAAGGGCTATAGCTCAGTTCGGTAGAGCAACTCGTTTACACGTGCGCCAATGCTTTTCAAAGGAGCTTATTATGCAATGAACATAATCGATCTTATTGCAAAATCAATGTCTTACTTCATAGATTCGAGAGAATAGGAGAACAGTAGCCTGACAAACAGTCGGTTCAGTCCGATTCAGGTGCCAATTCAGGTGCCTAATCAAATAGAACCCTTATGGATTTGCTAGTTGATAAGGTAAATATCCAGCCCACTAAATGCTAGGCGTAATGAGGATAAGGGCCTCCAAAAACTTCTTTTCGTTCTATGAACTTTAAGGTGTATGAAGTCTCATAGTTAACTCTTGCAGTGGAACGATAGAGACTCCATTTCACTTAGGTTGATTTAATTTAGACCGGAGGCAGACCTAAGTCAAGGTAATCCTCCTTTGAAACACTTTGGTATTGCTCCTAGATAGATCATAATACAAAAAATCAATCAGAGCACAGGGAGCCATCTCATTATCTTTCCGTAAAGAAAACTATGGTGGACTAACTGATCTTTAAATCAGTTTATGAAAGAGCCCAATGCAAAAAAATGCATGTTGGGTCTTTGAAACAGTTCAAATCATTTCGATAATAATCCGTTTGATCTGTTTTACCGAGAAGGTCTACGGTTCGAATCAGTATAGCCCTAATATGCCCTTTTTTAGATTTTAGGATCTCTATCCTATGTTTTCTTTAGTTTAGTATAGTTTTCATTCATTTTCTCATTAGTATTTGTTTATAGACTGGATAGGCGCCTGCGACATAGAATAGAGATAAAAGCATTACCAAAGGCTCATTCATCGAAAATCAAAATCATACAGACAGGAAAAGAAAAACGAATTTCTATCAAATCAATAGAAGAAAGGATCCTTTCCCTGATTTGAATCCCGTCCTCCTTCAAATAGGATATCTCTAGACTTCCATATAATAACTGCAATGATTTTATCCATTTTGCGAATTCCTACTTTGTTTTAAGTATATTTATTACTTTGTTTATAGATACATTATGTAAATTGATCAACTTTAAATAGAAAAAATAAAGTAAAGAGTAAATAAGAAAACAGAATATTCTGTCTCATAGTTCTGAAATAGAGTTCTTTATTTTTATTTTATAGTATTACTTCTCATTAATTATACTGCATAGATTAGTCCTACTATATTAGGTTCTAATTTAGTAGTATTCTCATTTTTATTTAATAGTCTCTTATTATTTTATTATTAAATATTAAATAAAGGATAGAGCTATTCTTTTTTCTAGAGATTCTAGAGAAAGCGAGACAAAGTGAAACGAGAAAGTTTTCTTTATATAAGAATTAGATCTACATACACCATATCTAAATAGAATGGAAATCCAAAAGAAAGGGAGTTGGGATTCCATTGGATGAATCTTTAAAGAAGATGCAGCACAGAGGAAACAAAGGCTAAACTAAGCGCTTTTGTTTGAACAAAATAGATTCTTGTTTCACCGAGGAAAAGAGAGAAGTTCTGGATAAATTGACAATGCTGAATTGAATTGACTAATTTAAGTTCCGCCTATTCCACATTAATGGGAGTACATTATGTTTCTGCTTCACGAATATGATATTTTTTGGACATTTCTAATAATAGCAAGCCTTATTCCTATTTTGGCATTTTCGATTTCTGGACTTTTAGCCCCGGTTAGTGAAGGACCAGAGAAGATAAATAGTTATGAATCGGGTATAGAACCCATAGGAGGGGCTTGGGTACAATTCCGAATACGCTATTATATGTTTGCGCTCGTTTTTGTTGTTTTTGATGTGGAAACCGTCTTTCTATACCCTTGGGCAATGAGTTTCGACGTATTGGGTGTATCTGTTTTTATCGAAGCTTTGATTTTCGTGCTTATCTTAGTTGTTGGTTTAGTTTATGCATGGCGAAAAGGAGCCTTGGAATGGTCTTAACTGAATATTTAGACAAAAAAAAAGAAGGAAAAGATTCTATTGAGACAGTTATGAATTTGATTGAGTTTCCCTTACTTGACCAAACAAGTTCCAATTCTGTTATTTCAACTACACCAAATGATCTTTCGAATTGGTCAAGACTCTCCAGTTTATGGCCCCTTCTATACGGTACCAGTTGTTGTTTCATTGAATTTGCTTCATTAATAGGCTCACGATTCGACTTTGATCGTTATGGATTGGTACCAAGATCAAGTCCTAGGCAAGCAGACCTAATTTTAACAGCCGGTACGGTAACAATGAAAATGGCTCCTTCTTTAGTGAGATTATACGAGCAAATGCCTGAACCAAAATACGTCATTGCTATGGGAGCCTGTACTATTACAGGGGGAATGTTCAGTACGGATTCCTATAGTACTGTTCGGGGAGTTGATAAGTTAATTCCTGTGGATGTCTACTTGCCGGGCTGCCCACCTAAACCGGAGGCAGTTATAGATGCCCTAACAAAACTTCGTAAGAAGATATCGCGAGAAATAATTGAGGATCGAACTCTATCTCAAAATAAAAATAGATGTTTTACTACCAGTCACAAGCTTTATGTTAGGCGCAGTACTCATACAGGAACTTATGAGCAAGAATTGCTCTATCAATCACCATCTACATTAGATATATCTTCTGAAACTTTTTTCAAATCCAAAAGTTCAGTACCTTCCTACAAATTAGTGAATTAGGAGAGGGGCTCTTTTGTGTAGAAAAATAAAAATCAGGGCAATCTTTCAAACTTGCATCCGAAATGTGAAATATTTATACAAAGAGGGAGAGATGAAGACAATGCAGCAGGGTTGGTTATCTAATTGGCTAGTCAAACATGAGGTGGTTCATAGATCTTTGGGCTTTGATCACTGAGGAATAGAGACTTTACAAATAAAAGCAGGGGATTGGGATTCCATTGCTGTCATTTTATATGTATATGGTTACAATTATTTACGCTCCCAATGTGCTTATGATGTAGCACCCGGTGGATCTTTAGCTAGCGTGTATCATCTTACGAGAATACAATATGGTATAGATAATCCAGAAGAAGTCTGCATAAAAGTCTTTGCCCAAAAGGATAATCCTAGAATTCCGTCTGTCTTCTGGATTTGGAGAAGTGCTGATTTTCAAGAACGCAGATCTTTTGATATGGTGGGTATGTATTATGATTATCATCCGCGACTTAAACGTTTCCTAATGCCTGAATGTTGGATAGGCTGGACCTTACGTAAGGATTATATAACCGCAATTTTTATGAAATACAAGATGCTCATTGAATGATAAGAAATTCATGCTCACTTATACAACACAACTCCAGATTTTATTCAAGTCAAGGAATATTTTTAGGTTCTTTTCCTAGATGAAACGGAATACCTATTTATAATTAATTCCTAATTATACAAAAGCATTCCAGATAGACTGAGCAAAAAAAGGGTTTCATTTGGATTCCACTATTTTGAAAATCGCATATTAATTTCCTTCATATGAACAGAAAAATAGGATGACTCAAAGAAGTTCTCTACCAGGAACTTTGTACCGCGCACATTACTTAGCACAACTAGGAAAATAAGATAAGATAAAGATAAGCAAGACTAAAAAAATATTCGTCGGAATAGCGGAATACAAAATTAAGAAACGCAAAAAAATAAAGGGGAATCTCACCCCCTTCTTTATCATAAAGAAAAGATATATTTTTAAACTTCTTTAAAAAGAAAAAGAAGTGCCTCTATATTTATATTATAGATTTATCCACTTAGATGAATAAATATTATTAATGAATATGTATCACAATCCATCTCGAGGTATTTGGATCAATACCTATTCGGTGGATCTTTTTTTTTTTCTCTGCCAGGAACCAGATTTGAACTGGTGACACGAGGATTTTCAGTCCTCTGCTCTACCAACTGAGCTATCCTGACCTTTTCTTGTGCATCATCCTAGTAGAGTATTTGTATCTATGTCAATTAAAAGGACTAAAAATTAATTAAAGTATTTCAAATTTAAAATTTGAGGGGGGGTAGTCCTATGCATTGTGCATGGTTTACTTAAATAAAACTTAAAAATAGAGTGAATAACCAAGATTTCTCGCCGATACTCTAATAAAAATGAAATCTATTCAATGAATAGGATAAGATCCATTGAGTTCTCTTCGCATTCCTTTGTGAAAGAGTAGAATGAGAAAGCTAATGAATCTTAAACCCATTGCATTGATAAAAAGAAAAAAAAAGAGGATAAATAATAATAATATAGTATAGTTAGGGAAAAAAAGATGATTTGGGGATAGAGGGACTTGAACCATCACAACTTATAAAGTCGACGGATTTTCCTTTTACTAGAAATTTCATTGTTGTCAGTATTGACATGTAGAATGGGACTCTCTCTTTGTCCTCGTCCGATTAATCCACTTTTTTAAAGATCTCGAAAACTTTGAATTTGAATTGAAGAATTTGATTATTCAATATTCGATTGGAGTGGATTCACAATAATGAAAAAAATTATGATATGAGTTTTTATTTCATAATCATTATCATTTCTAATTTCATTTTTAAAAAAGATAAAGAACCTATATTATAATTATAATATGAGTTCTGTGATTAATCGTTTGCTATGTCAGTATCTATACGTGTTTATTAAATGTATAAGGTATAAAACCCCTCTTTCTCTAATTTAGAATTAGAAGGAATTCCACTAACAACACAACGTAATTAACTCGATTCGTTAGAACAGCTTCCATTGAGTCTCTGCACCTATCCTTTTCCTTTGTATTCTAGTTCGAGAACCCCTTGTTTTCTCAAAACACGGATTTGGCTCAGGATTGCCCTTTTTTAATTCCAGGGTTTCTCTGAATTTGGAAGTTACCACTTAGCAGGTTTCCATACCAAGGCTCAATACAATCAAGTCCGTAGCGTCTACCGATTTCGCCATATCCCCATTTCCCTCTTCTTTGAGACCAGGATTCCTTGTGTAATTTCATCCATCTCTTAGTTTTTTTTTGAATCATTGAGTTCATCACTCAACGTAGTCTAGCAGTTCAGTTCGACTCTATTTGAGAGACCTCGCTTGCTTATTGCAATTCAGAATTGAATTGATTCTATCCTTGATGTATTTGCAATTCAATCCGAATCAATATATCCAAAAGTTTTTATCTCCCACACCTCCCGTCTTACTTTTTTATAGTATTCAAAATTATACTATAACGCTAGATATTTATTCTTTTTTTCTAATCAGAATTAGCAATTTTATTTACTCTGACTCTATGTTCCACTTAGTGAAATATTAATCCTCAAATTATTAACAAATAATAAAGTCTATAATGATCGAATGAAAATACCAATAAATTCTATAATTTTATTTTTTAATATCCTATAGTTAAGCATATCAAGCTAACTTTATCTTTAAGAAGTTTTAGTATTTTTTATTTTTATAAGTATAACTTCAAATTTAGAACTAGTTAATAGCTAAGATTAATAACTAATATCTGAGATTTTACGGATTTCCTATACTATACCTATTTCTATTTGTTACACTATTTCCGTTATGTAAGCCCACTTAGCTCAGAGGTTAGAGCATCGCATTTGTAATGCGAGGGTCATCGGTTCAAACTGATAGTCGGCTTTTTTTTATATCGATGTTCTACGAACAAGAATCTCTTTTTTTCCGAATTAAATGGAGAATCCAGGATCTTTTATGTTTTTTACCTTACAATTTTGCTAGATACAAAACAATAAAATAAATAATATATATACAAAAAATAAAGATTTTGATGAAATTCCATTTTTTTGGGTACTTTAGTTGATTTTACTCTGTTTATCCTGTAGTTTAATTCAGTTTTAATTTCGATGTATTCTGTAATGTAAATACAATGAAATTAATTGTGTAAAATGAAATTTCAATAAAATAAAAAAAGGAGTCTTCATGTCCCGTTATCGAGGACCTCGTTTAAAAAAAATACGCCGTCTGGGAGCTTTACCAGGACTCACTAGAAAAACACCTCAATCCGGAAGTAATCTTAAAAAAATTCAATTCTGGGAAAAAGGAGCAATATCGTATTCGTCTTCAAGAAAAACAGAAATTGCGTTTTCATTATGGTCTGACAGAACGACAATTACTTAGATATGTACATATCGCTGGAAAAGCAAAAGGTCAACAGGCCAGGTTTTACTACAATTACTTGAAATGCGTTTGGATAATATCCTTTTTCGATTGGGTATGGCTTCAACCATTCCTGGGGCCCGCCAATTAGTCAACCATAGACATATTTTAGTTAATGGTCGTATAGTCAATATACCAAGTTTTCGTTGCAAACCCCGAGATATTATTACTACGAAAGATAACCAAAGATCAAAAGGTCTGGTTCAAAATTATATTGCTTCATCGGACCAGGGGAAATTGCCAAAGCATTTGGCGATTGACACGTTGGAATATAAAGGACTAGTAAATAAAATCCTAGATAGGAAGTGGGTCGGTCTCAAAATAAATGAGTTGTTAGTTGTAGAATATTACTCTCGTCAGACTTGAACTTAACGAAAAAAGGAAAGGTTCATAGAATTTTCTTCCCCTTCCCCTTTCCCCGAACTAAATCGCCCTAAGACCATTACCATTAATTTGTATTTTCCCATCAACTAGCTAAAATTGATTAACCCTAGGATTAGGATCCTTTTTTCTTTTTTCCTCTATGTGTATTTTACATACCACAGTAATTTGCTATAGAGAATTTCTAATTTCTATTAAATCAAAATAAGATAATATAAGATATTATATTATTGCTGGAAAAAAATGTTATTTGATTTGATACATTGTGATCCTTAACGTTGATGAATTAAGAAAACGGAAAGAGAGGGATTCGAACCTCGGTAAACAAAGTCTACATAGCAGTTCCAATGCTACGCCTTGAACCGCTCGGCCATCTCTCCTACATAACTTATTATGGAAAATAAACTGAGTGAATAGCGAGTTTTCTTATTCCTGCAGTACAGGTACAACCGCAACCACTAGGGGGTTCCATAGTTCTATTGGAAAAATTCCTTTTGATCTAAGTGGAAGGATACAGGATTTTTTAATATAAATTGAGATCGCTATAAAATAAAAGTTTTAATTTGGGTTTTCCCGCAACTAAAGTAAAAGAAAATGGAAGAATTCTTCTTATTGCATAATAAAATAAAGAAACCTTAGAATTCCGTTTGCATAAGATACGCTACACCATACTATCGAAATCCAAAATAGGGTATGAGACAATTAATAACTTTGAAAACACGAAATAGTTGATAACATAAGTTGTTGTTCAGAAATAGGAAAGTGGAATGAAATCCAGTCTTAGTCAAATATTTCATATCTCTTCGTGTCCAAGCAGAAGGAAAAGGATACAATTTGAGATGAGCGGAAAATCCATATCTCTCTTATCCATTTAAAGCATATGGATTTAGAGTAGAGCATATGGATCAATCTATTTATAATTATAAGAATCGAATGTGTTTGTTTTTATGTTATTTTGTGAAGGAATGAAAACAATTCTATATAGAATGGGTTGGGAATTATGCCTAGATCCCGTGTAAATGGAAATTTCATTGATAAGACCTCCTCAATTGTAGCCAATATTTTATTGCGAATAATTCCGACAACCTCAGGAGAAAAAAAGGCATTTACTTATTATAGAGATGGTGCGATTTGACTCTTTTTTTTGCTTTTTTTTAGCCCTACCTATACCTCAGTCTTACGAAAAATAGAGGGGGTTGGCATAGAGAGAACCAAATTTGTAAAGCAAACAAACCCACGCTTCGGGAAGGTGAGGCGAACTAACAATTCCTTCCGTCGTGTATCCTCGATTGATGCGGCTTCAGATACTTCAATTGTAGATTTGAGTATTGAGCGAAAGGTTACACCTACAGGATATGGTATGGTATGGATTACAGGCCAATCCTACTCTATTAGTATCCGTAGGCAGCATAGGGGAGAAAAGCACTACACCTAGAAATAGGAATCAACAAGAGAAAAACTTTGTTAGAAATTACCCCTTTCCTGATCGGTATCAGGGCTGGGAAGAATGGTTGGGATAACAAACAACCATCAGGTTTGTACTTTGGATACCCCTATAACCATCAAAGATCGTTGAAGTAGCTAATTCCTCTAAATAGGAGGCGTTGAGAACAAAGAAATTATTGGAGCTATCGTTTTCCTCTAGCATTAATAGAATTCATTGGTGTTAAGAAAATCCTCTTGTGGGAAGGTTGGCTAGAGATTTCGTGGAAATTTACCAGACCCATTCGGTTCATATTGCGACGGGACTATTTCTATTTTGATTCTATAGTTTATTTCGCTTTGTACTATTTTGTACAGAAGGGAGGAGCCTTATGAGATGAAAACCTCATGTACGGTTTTGGAACGGAGATTTTTTGAATAGAATGAACGACCGTAACGGATGTTGGCTCAATCCGAAGGAAATTATGCGGAAGCTTTGCAAAATTATTATGAAGCTACGCGACTAGAAATCGATCCCTATGATCGAAGTTATATACTCTATAACATAGGCCTTATACACACAAGCAATGGAGAGCATACAAAGGCTTTGGAATATTATTTCCGGGCACTAGAACGAAACCCCTTCTTACCGCAAGCTTTTAATAATATGGCCGTGATCTGTCATTACGTGCGACTATCTCCACTATAGAAAGAAAATTTAAGAGAGGATCAAATTTTCTAGTAAATACTAGAAAAAAGGGCTTTCTACATAGGGATCGTAAAAACAACGATTTTTCCCTATCAGCTGTAGGAAGGAAGGACACTTCACGAGAATCAAAAAACGAAGAAAGTATGGCCTATACTACTACTCTATGGATAAAGTTTCTCAAATTGATAGAGAAAGCACCGTAAAGATCAATTAGTGAGCGACTGGGTCGATACAACTAAAAAAAACTGCTTACTTATCCCATGATATGGGGCAAAATTTAGGAATCCGCTTATGTAATAGAGCCGATCCACTAAGGGATTAAGCAGCGGTGTAGTATCAGATCCCAAAGATAGTAAGTTATAATTACTTTCTTATGGAAATATGTCTATTTAAAGTATTCTATAGAGATAACATATAAGAATCAGTGATAGTTACCTTTCAGAAAGTTTGAACGAAGGCTCTATATCTATCTATGCTTCATTCTTCTGAAGGTGGGAAAAAAGATCAAACTGATTATTGATAAAAATTAGGGTTTGAAACTTAGGTAATTAATTTCTTCTGCTTAACCCAAGAACAAATTGGATCGATTTTTGATAAATCGAATTCAGTTAAGATAGGGGAAATTCAGATAGCAATTTCTGAGCCGTATGAGGTAGGAAACTCTCAAGTACTGTTCTAAGGGAAGGAACTTCCTATTCCGACCGAGGAGAACAGGCCATTCTACAGGGTGATTCTGATATTGCGGAAGCTTGGTTTGATCAAGCTGCTGAATATTGGAAACAAGCTATAGCGCTTACTCCGGGAAATTATATTGAAGCACAGAACTGGTTGAAGATTACGAAGCGCTTTGAATTTGAATAAGACCATGCTCCTTCTTTTTCATAAAATGGGTGGTTTGGTTGTTGATCCATTAATCAAATAAATTAGGTCGTAAGATCGAATCAAGAATTTCATTATATCCATTTCTTATACCTTCTATTTTATATGATATTTCATAAGAATAAACCATAGGGATAGGGTCTAGAATAGAAGTAATAAAGTGAATAAAAAGAGGGGGCAATCTAAATATTGCTAATATATTAGGACCATCTTATTAATAATTCTAATGAGTTATCTTGGAATTTAGAATAAAAAAAAACCCTATATTATGCTCAAGGAAAGTAGATATAGATAGGAGCTTATGCCCTCAAAAAAATACACTAGTTTCTTAAATTAAAAATAAAAAAGATTTTTTTCTTACGTCGAGAAATATTTGTTTTTCAAGATAAACAATGTCCGTTAGGCACCTAATCTTTATGTCATAATAGACCCGAACACTTGCCTCGGATTGACTTCAATATATAATTGCTCCAGTGAATAACTAAAAAAATAGAAGGATGGTAGATAGTAAAGAAAAGAACTAATCACAATATCTATCTTTCAAAATCTATCTTTCAAAATCTATCTTTCAAAATATATATCTTTCAAAGATTCACTAAAAAGACAGTTGGCGGGTCTCTTTGTATGTCTTGTCCGGAAAGAGGAGGACTTAATGATTATTCGTTCGCCGGAACCAGAAGTAAAATTGTTGTGGATAGGATCCTGTAAAACATCTTTTGAGGAATGGGCCAGACCCGGCCATTTCTCAAGAACACTAGCTAAGGGCCCTGATACTACCACTTGGATCTGGAACCTACATGCTGATGCTCACGATTTCGATAGTCATACTGGTGATTTGGAGGAGATTTCTCGAAATGTCTTTAGTGCTCATTTCGGGCAACTTTCCATTATCTTTCTTTGGTTGAGTGGCATGTACTTTCATGGCGCCAGTTTTTCCAATTATGAAGCATGGCTAAGTGATCCTACTCACATTGGACCCAGTGCTCAGGTAGTTTGGCCTATAGTAGGGCAATAAATAATGAATTGTGATGTATGCTGGGGTTTCAGAGGAATACAAATAACCTCTGGCTTTTTTCAGCTTTGGCGAGCATCTGGAATAACTAGTGAATTACAACTTTATTGTACCGCAATTGGCGCATTGGTCTTCGCAGCCTTAATGCTTTTTGCTGGTTGGTTCCATTATCACAAAGCAGCTCCAAAATTGGCTTGGTTCCAAGATGTAGAATCTATGTTGAATCACCATTTAGCAGGGCTACTAGGACTTGGGTCCCTTTCGTGGGCAGGACATCAAGTACATGTATCTTTACCGATTAACCAATTTCTAAATGCTGGAGTAGATCCTAAAGAAATACCACTTCCTCATGAATTTATCTTGAATCGGGATCTTTTGGCTCAACTTTATCCAAGTTTTGCTGAAGGAGCAACCCCCTTTTTTACCTTGAATTGGTCAAAATACTCAGACTTTCTTACTTTTCGCGGAGGACTAGATCCAGTAACCGGTGGTCTCTGGCTGACCGATATTGCGCACCATCATTTAGCTATTGCTATTCTTTTCCTAATCGCAGGTCATATGTATAGGACCAATTGGGGTATTGGCCATGGACTTAAAGATATTTTGGAGGCTCACAAGGGCCCATTTACAGGACAAGGCCATAAGGGTCTTTATGAAATCTTAACAACGTCATGGCATGCTCAATTATCTCTTAACCTAGCTATGCTAGGCTCTACAACCATTGTTGTAGCTCATCATATGTATTCTATGCCTCCCTATCCATACCTAGCTACTGACTATGGTACACAACTTTCCTTGTTCACACACCACATGTGGATTGGCGGATTTCTAATAGTCGGTGCTGCTGCACATGCAGCAATTTTTATGGTAAGAGACTATGATCCAACTACTGATACAACGATCTATTAGATCGCGTCCTTAGACACCGCGATGCAATCATATCCCACCTTAACTGGGTATGTATATTTCTAGGTTTTCACAGTTTTGGCTTGTACATTCATAATGATACCATGAGTGCTTTAGGCCGTCCACAAGATATGTTTTCGGATACTGCCATACAATTACAACCTATCTTTGCTCAATGGGTACAAAATATCCATGCTACTGCGCCTGGCGTAACAGCTCCTGGTGCAACAACAAGTACTAGCTTAACGTGGGGAGGCGGCGAGTTAGTAGCAGTAGGTGGCAAAGTGGCTTTGTTACCTATTCCATTAGGAACCGCAGATTTTTTAGTCCATCACATTCATGCATTTACCATACATGTGACTGTATTAATACTTTTGAAAGGTGTTTTATTTGCTCGGAGTTCCAGTTTGATACCCGATAAAGCAAATCTAGGTTTTCGCTTTCCTTGCGATGGGCCTGGCCGAGGGGGAACATGTCAAGTATCCGCCTGGGATCATGTTTTCTTAGGTTTATTCTGGATGTACAATGCAATTTTGGTAGTCATTTTCCATTTCAGTTGGAAAATGCAGTCGGATGATTGGGGTACTATAAGGGAACAAGCGGTCGTAACTCATATTACAGGGGGAAACTTTGCACAGAGTTCCATTACGATTAATGGGTGGCTTCGAGATTTCTTGTGGGCACAGGCATCGCAAGTCATTCAGTCTTATGGTTCTTCATTATCTGCATATGGTCTTTTTTTCTTAGGGTGCTCATTTTGTCTGGGCCTTCAGTTTAATGTTTTTATTCAGCGGCCGTGGTTATTGGCAAGAACTCATTGAATCTATCGTTTGGGCTCATAACAAATTAAAAGTTGCTCCTGCTACTCAGCCTAGAGCCTTGAGCATTATACAAGGACGCGCTGTAGGAGTAACCCATTACCTTCTGGGTGGAATTGCCACGACATGGGCATTCTTCTTAGCGAGAATTATTGCAGTAGGATAGTGGCTAGGAGGATTTGAAAGGCATTATGGAATTAAGATTTCCCAGGTTTAGCCAAGGCTTAGCTCAGGACCCCACTACTCGTCGTATTTGGTTTGGTATTGCTACCGCACATGATTTCGAAAGTCATGATGATATTACTGAAGAACGTCTTTATCAGAACATTTTTGCTTCTCACTTTGGGCAATTAGCAATAATCTTTCTATGGACGTCCGGAAATCTGTTTCATGTAGCTTGGCAAGGAAATTTTGAATCATGGATACAGGATCCTTTACACGTAAGACCTATTGCTCATGCGATTTGGGATCCTCATTTTGGTCAACCGGCTGTGGAAGCCTTTACTCGAGGAGGTGCTGCTGGTCCAGTGAATATTGCTTATTCTGGAGTTTATCAGTGGTGGTATACAATAGGATTACGCACCAATGAGGATCTTTATACTGGAGCTCTTTTTCTATTATTTCTTTCTACGCTGTCCTTAATAGCAGGTTGGTTACATCTACAACCCAAATGGAAACCAAGCCTTTCGTGGTTCAAAAACGCGGAATCTCGTCTCAATCATCATTTGTCAGGACTTTTCGGGGTAAGTTCTTTGGCTTGGACAGGACATTTAGTTCATGTTGCTATTCCCGCATCCAGGGGGGAGTACGTTCGATGGAATAATTTCTTAGATGTATTACCCTATCCCCAGGGGTTGGGACCCCTTTTGACGGGTCAATGGAATCTTTATGCCCAAAACCCTGATTCGAGTAATCATTTATTTGGTACCGCTCAAGGAGCGGGAACTGCCATTCTAACTCTTCTTGGGGGATTCCATCCACAAACACAAAGTTTGTGGCTGACCGATATGGCTCACCATCATTTAGCTATTGCATTTATTTTTCTCATTGCCGGTCACATGTATCGAACTAACTTCGGAATTGGGCACAGTATTAAAGATCTTTTAGAAGCGCATCCTCCGGGGGTAGATTAGGCGTGGGCATAAGGGCCTTTATGACACAATCAACAATTCGATTCATTTTCAGTTAGGTCTTGCTCTAGCTTCTTTAGGGTTATTACTTCCTTAGTAGCTCAACATATGTACTCTATACCACCTTATGCATTCAAAGCACAAGAATTAACTACTCAAGCAGCTTTATATACACATCACCAAAAAAATGAAGGGTTCATCATGACAGGGGCTTTTGCTCATGGAGCTATTTTTTTCATTAGGGATTACAATCCGGAACAGAATGAGGATAATGTATTGGCAAGAATGTTAGACCATAAAGAAGCTCTCATATCTCATTTAAGTTGGGCTAGCCTCTTTCTAGGATTCCATACCTTGGGCCTTTATGTTCATAACGACGTCATGCTTGCTTTTGGTACTCCAGAAAAGCAAATCTTGATCGAACCTATATTTGCCCAATGGATACAATCTGCTCATGGCAAGACGACATATGGGTTCGATATACTCTTATCTTCAACGAATGGCCCAGCTTTCAATGCGGGTCGAAGCCTATGGTTGCCCGGATGGTTGAATGCTGTTAATGAGAATAGTAATTCGCTTTTCTTAACAATAGGACCTGGGGATTTCTTGGTTCATCATGCTATTGCTCTAGGTTTGCATACAACTACATTGATTTTAGTAAAGGGCGCTTTAGATGCACGCGGTTCCAAATTAATGCCAGATAAAAAGGATTTTGGATATAGTTTTCCTTGTGACGGCCCAGGGCGCGGCGGTACTTGTGATATTTCTGCTTGGGACGCATTTTATTTGGCAGTTTTCTGGATGTTAAATACCATTGGGTGGGTTACTTTTTATTGGCATTGGAAACATATCACATTATGGCAGGGCAACGTTTCACAATTTAATGAATCCTCCACTTATTTGATGGGATGGTTAAGAGATTACCTATGGTTAAACTCTTCACAACTTATCAATGGATATAATCCTTTTGGGATGAATAGTTTATCGGTATGGGCGTGGATGTTCTTATTTGGACATCTTGTTTGGGCTACTGGATTTATGTTCTTAATTTCCTGGCGGGGGTATTGGCAGGAATTAATTGAGACTTTAGCATGGGCTCATGAACGCACACCTTTAGCTAATTTAATTGCTGGAGAGATAAGCCCGTGGCTCTTTCCATTGTGCAAGCAAGATTGGTTGGATTAGCTCACTTTTCCGTGGGTTATATATTCACTTATGCAGCTTTCTTGATTGCCTCAACATCAGGCAAGTTTGGTTAATTTAGTTTGTTTTTTTGTACTGTATCAGCACCTAGTTCATTACTCTTGATAGAGAGGGAGGATCTGCCTTTTTAGATTTCTTTTTCTATTTATTTTTCCATCTAGGATTAGAACCGTATACTTGGTAATAATAGCAACGACACATTATGGCAAAAAAAAGTTTGATTCAGAGGGAGAAGAAGCGGCAGAAATTAGAACAGAAATATCATTTGATTCGTCAATCTTTAAAAAAAAAGATAAGAAGCAAAGTTTCTCCCTTGAGTTTGAGTGAAAAAACGAAAATGCGAGAAAAATTGCAATCCCTACCGCGTAATAGTGCACCTACACGCCTTCATCGACGTTGTTTTTTGACCGGAAGACCTAGAGCTAACTATCGACATTTTGGGCTATCCGGACACGTACTTCGAGAAATGGTTTATGAGTGTTTGTTACCGGGTGCAACAAGATCCAGTTGGTAAGGATAAAATACCCTTTCGTATTTGTATGGATTTCTGGAATTGATAATCATAGAGGAGCCCTCTTTACCATTCTGTATAAATGGACTATTCTATTTGTATAGATATTGGTAGAGGGCGTATCCAACCCTCTTTATCCACTAGTTACCCTCTTTAGTTTAAGAGTATAGAGCAGTTTGGTAGCTCATAAGGCTCATAACCTTGGGGTTGCGGGTTCGATTCCCACTACCGGCTCCATACTCCTTCTTTATGATATATGCATGATATAATATATACATCATGCATTTGTATCTGGATTTTTTGATTTCCTAAAAGAGTTTTGGTCTAACAGTTTTTTCTCGGAAGAAGCAAAAATAAAAGAAAGAATAAAATATGAAAGAAAAGCGTCCATTGTCTAATGGATAGGACAGAGGTCTTCTAAACCTTTGGTATAGGTTCAAATCCTATTGGACGCAATCTTATTTCTATCTATTCTTTAAATAACTATACTAAACTAAAAAAATAACTATACTAAACTAAAAATAAAAACAAAGAAAACTTTTTTGCATGATTCAAATGAAAAAGCTTTCTCAACGATTCCTATTCTACTAACAAGAGTAGACATGCAAAATTTATTTGTTACTGAAGAGAAAACCGTTCCAGCTGTTCCTGAATAGCTTCCTTCAAAAGGATTTCCGCTTGCTCGGTGAATGTCTTGATAGAAGATATAATTTCTTGGAATTGAGTTTTAGTATCTTTTATATGTTTACGTAACTCATCCAGAAATTTATTTACCTGTTCAATTTCTAACGAATCAAGATATCCTCTTGTTCCGGTATAAATAGTAGCTATCTGCTCTTCCACTGGGAGAGGATTTGCCTGGGATTGTTTAAGCAATTCCCTTAATCGTCGACCCCTTGCCAATTGATTCTGACTTGTTTTATCGAGAGCAGAGGCGAATTGTGCAAAGGCTTGTAACTCTGCGAATTGCGCTAGTTCCAATTTTGATTTGCCAGCTACTTGTTTCATGGCTTTAATTTGAGCCGCGGATCCTACTCTGGAAACAGAAATACCCACATTAATAGCGGGTCGAATTCCGGCATTGAATAGATCCGCAGATAAGAATATTTGTCCATCTGTAATGGAGATTACATTAGTAGGAATATAGGCGGAAACGTCTCCAGATTGAGTCTCAACTATTGGTAAAGCGGTCATACTTCCTTCGCCTAAAAGAGAATTTAATTTAGCGGCTCTTTCTAAAAGGCGTGAATGCAAATATAAAACATCCCCTGGATAAGCCTCACGGCCGGGAGGTCTTCTTAATAGAAGGGACATTTGGCGATAAGCTTGTGCCTGTTTGGAAAGATCATCATAAATTATTAAAGTATGCCGTTCGCGGTACATAAAATACTCAGCCAGGGCTGCTCCCGGATAAGGAGCGAGGTATTGTAATGTAGCAGGTGAATCCGCCATTTCAGCTACTACAATAGTGTATTCCATGGCCCCCTCCTCATGGAAAGTAGTTACTACTTGAGCTACGGAGGATGCTCTTTGACCGATAGCTACATAAACACATATTACACCTTGCCCTTTTTGATTGAGAATTGTATCTGTGGCTACTGCTGTTTTGCCAGTCTGTCTGTCCCCAATAATTAACTCTCGCTGACCGCGCCCTATAGGGATCATCGAATCGATAGCAATAAGCCCTGTTTGAAGAGGTTCGTATACGGAACGCCTGGAAATTATACTTGGAGCAGGAGATTCAATTAAGCGAGATTCGGAAGCTATAATTTCGCCTTTCCCATCAATAGGTTTAGCCAGAGCATTTACAACACGACCCAAGTAAGCCTCACTCACGGGTATCTGAGCAATTCTTCCTGTTGCTTTTACAAAACTTCCATCTTGTATCATCAACCCATCGCCCATTAATACAATCCCAACATTTTTGGATTCCAAATTCAGAGCAATACCCCTAGTACCTTCTGCAAATTCGACTAATTCACCTGACATTATTTCACCAAGACCTATAATACGAGCAATCCCATCCCCTACGCGACATATATTCTCAATCCCTACTTTCCAATTATATTGTTCAATACGTTCGCGGAGAATTTTATGAATTTCGTCGACTCGAAGGGTACCCATTAGAGTTTCATGACTCATTTTTCTGAAGCAAGGGGAAAAATAATGCCAAAAAACTAAACGAAAGTAGAAGTACAAAGCCTAAAAAAATTAATTATCTATTCCATTCCAGGGACCAGAGAATGCCAATATTAGCACGAATCGTACGGAAATGTAACTCGGTATTCAAACAACTATTCAGAGTTCCTAGAGCTCCTTGTACGGCCTGTTGGAAAACCCGCTGTCGGACCTGATTCATTGCCCTTTGTTTTTCAAAATAAAGGGTTTCATTTTTAGACTTTTCCAATTGTTCCAAACTAATAGAAGTAGCATTAATCAAATTTGCTTTTTCTCGTTCTATCTCAGAGTATCCATTCATTCGATACTCATCCGCTTCTAGTTCGACTTTCTGTAATCGAATCCGAGCTTTTTCGAGTTGCTCAATGGTGCCTGTACTCATTTCTTCTGAATTTCGAATAGTATTTAATATCCTCTGCTTTCGGTTATCTAATAAATCATTTAATGAAAGTAGATTATTCAGTAAAAAAAAAGTTCTATGATCTCTTCCCGAACCAAACATGAATCTTTCGATTCATTTGGCTCTCACGCTCCTTTTTTTTTTTCTATAGCTATTTCCATATATTTTTTTTAAGTAATGAGCCTATCCTCTATATTATTTTTTATGTTTATATTTAAATATAACGAAACCTATATAATACTAGATAAATATTAAGAGGAAACTTCTGCCTAGATAAAATATATCATGGTCAGCAAAGTTGTTTCTTTATTTTTATTTGCCCTCTAGTTAATAATTTCAATTTCATTAAGAAAAACTAACTAAATAAATGGAAAATGAAAATTAATAGAATTCTTTTTTATTTTTTTTTTTTATTCAAATCCAAAAAATTTCTCTTTTTTATACATAGGTCGTCGATTCGGCATTGGTTAAAAAAGGGCAGGGTGCCCCCTTTTTTTTTTTTCTAGTAAATAGTTCAAACCATTTTATCGATATGAGTGTTCTATATCAGATAAATTTTACATTAGCTATTTCCCGTTTAAATTCGGTACTAATACTAATATAGTTGTAGAAAGAGTACCTCTTTTTGCCTGGACTTCAAGCAGTTTAGCTTTAACCGTGTTAATGGTCTCACATTCTTGGTTTATAGATAGAGAATCAAAGTTGATTTACCAATGAGTCGCGAAATGCTATGGTTCTTCCATATGATTTCTGAATTTATTCAGAAGTAATTCGTCGAGATCGTGCACCCTTTTCTTATTTATCCGAAAAATACTAAAAAATATTATAAAGTGCAGCCGGATAGATCCAATCTATTCTTGAAATAGACAACTCGCACACACTCCCTTTCCAAAAAAAATCAAAACACCAACCACTACAGTTAGATTTATTAGATTTGTTGCTAAAATATCGGTATTAAGCCCGAAACTGCCAGCGGATGGCCAGTGAGCTAAAAAAACGAAAGAATGGGTTACATTTTTCATATGCTCTCCTCTTATAGATAGGACGAACAAAGAACAAAGTTTTTCGATCACTTACTTCGCTCGCCCTTTTTTGATCGGTTTTTTTAATGCAAATAGATTCAATCTAGTAATTTCTTTTAGATTAAGTCTTACGTCTTGTTTGACCGGTGAAAGACTTCCTTTGTTGAAATGTTCTGTTCCCAAAATTCCTAAAATAAAAGGAAAAATCTTTCCACTTTCCTAAACTAAGGACGGGAAATAAGAAGGTGAGCATATCTTCTAAATTAATAATACTCAACTCAGCCCTTCCTAGAATGGGGTATTATCTGTCCAGATAAATAGATAATTCCAGGAGTAATAAATAGGAGTAAATTAAATAAAGTATTGATATAATTGGAATTGCGGAAGCAAATACCAATTTACTAAAAAAGAAAAAAGTATCTAATCGAAATCGAAAGAATTTGTTTTTAAGATTAAACAAAAGGGTTCGCAAATAAAAGCGCTAGTGCCACAACTAGTCCATAAATTGTTAAAGCTTCCATAAAAGCTAGACTAAGCAATAAAGTACCTCGTATTTTACCTTCTGCTTCTGGCTGTCTCGCAATACCTTCTACAGCTTGTCCTGCAGCAGTACCTTGACCAACTCCAGGTCCAATAGAAGCAAGCCCTACGGCCAATCCAGCAGCAATAACAGAAGCAGCAGCAATTAGTGGATTCATGGTGAGTAGTTCCTCGTGTCAAAAAAAAGAAATGGTTAAGGATACAATCAACCAATAAATTCTTACTTCTAAGCTCTATTGGGGAGAAGTAAAGTAACTAAAAAGTACAAATTGAAATCAAATTGAAATGATAATGTGAATTGTCCGAACTACATAGAAAGGAATTCCATATCCATATATCGGATTAGATAATGAATCTAACCTAGGAATATATAATATAATATCCTATATATACATTTGTTTCTTCTATTTTGTTTGCATATTTTCTCATTTTCTATTGAATCGGATTCTAAAATCATTGCTTAAAGTGGAAACCTGCATAAAAGAGGACTCCACTTATAGACATTAAGGATATTATAGTATAGATCTAGCCTGACTCCACCCTCCTTAATGCATATATACTTTGAAAATTCCATAATATAGTCTATTCTATTCTCTCTCCTACAACTCTAGGCTATATATTCATACGCATTTCTAACTATTTTTTTGCAACCAAGCAGATTATCTGGAACCATGCATGAATTGAGCTAAGCTGCAAAAAAATACTATTTCCAAAAAGAGTCAATTCAATGATGACCCTCCATGGATTCACCTATATAGGCTGCGGCTAATGTTGCAAAAATAAGAGCTTGAATACCGCTTGTAAATAATCCAAGAAACATGACCGGTATAGGGATTACTAAGGGGACTAAAGAAACAAGAACAACAACGACTAATTCATCCGCCAATATATTCCTAAAAAGTCGAAAGCTAAGCGATAATGGTTTTGTGAAATCTTCTAGGATGTTAATTGGTAAAAGGATTGGAGTTGGTTTAATATATTTCTCGAAATAGCTCAATCCTTTTTTGCTAAGACCAGCATAAAAATATGCCGCTGACGTGAGTAAAGCTAAAGCAACAGTAGTATTTATATCATTCGTGGGCGCTGCTAATTCCCCATGGGGTAACTCTATAATTTTCCAAGGTAAAAGAGCACCCGACCAATTCGAAACAAAAATAAAAAGGAACATAGTTCCAATAAAGGGAACCCAGGGACCATATTCTTCTCCAATCTGAGTTTTGCTCAAGTCTCGAATAAACTCAAGGACATATTCAAAAAAATTCTGACCGTCGGTCGGGATGGTTTGTGGATTCCGAACAGCTATGACAACTGAACCTAGCAAGATAGTAATTACGACCCAAGAAGTGATGAGTACTTGGGCATGAATTTGGAAACCTCCTATTTGCCAATAGAAGTGTTGGCCTACTTCTACACCCGATATATCGTATAACCCCTTGAGTGTTTTAATGGAACAAGGTATAATATTCATATTGTCCTCTGATAAAAATTGAACTTCAAAAAAGGAATTCTTTTGATTAAACCATCTCTTTCTCAACTCAGCAACTTGAAGTATTAATCTTATATTTAGGATACCAAGAAAGCACATCAGATCATAATATATATCAATACCCTCTAATATATATCAATATTCCCCTTCTTTTTTCTATGCAAAAAAAATTCTATGCAAAAAAAAAAGATATAGTAAAGTAAGTGATTCCATAAATTTACGCAGTTGCCCAAGAATTCACTATATATTCTTAATCAACGATTTCTTATATAGAGAGAACGGCCCTCACAAATTGAAAATACTAATTTGTTAAGAATCAATCGAATTGAAGTCATAGTGTCATCGTTGGCTGGAATCGATATATTCGCGAGATCCGGGTCACAATTTGTATCGACTAAAGAAATAGTAGGAATCCCCAAAATGGCACATTCCCGAAGAGCTATATACTCTTTTTGCTGATCAAGGACGATCACAATGTCTGGCAATCTCGTCATATATTTGATCCTGCCGAGATACCTTTGCAAGGTAGATAATTTTTCTTCAAGATTGCCACATCTCTTTTTGGGAGATGGTGGAATTTTCCCATTTTTTCTTCTGCTCTTAAGTCTCTAAATTGAGAAAGTCTAGTTTTCGTAATCGACCAATTCGTTAACATACCACTGAACCACTTTTTATTAACATAATGACAACGAGCCCTTATTGCAGCTGATGCTACTAAATCTGTTGCTCTTTTTTTGGTACCAACAATTAAGAAACTTTTTCCCTGACTTGCTGCATCAAAAACTAAATCACAAGCTTCTGATAAAAAACGAGCCGTTCTAGCGAGATTTATAATATGAGTACCTTTACGCTTTGCCGAAATGTAAGGGGCCATTTTAGGATTCCATTTCTTAATACCATGACCAAAATGAACTCCTGCTTCTATCATCTCTTTCAAATTAATGTTCCAATATCTTCTTGTCATTTTTTCCACACTTCCTTTTTTTTAATCCTACCATTCCATTACGGAATTTAGTTCTTTTGAAGATTAAGAAAGATCCGAAATAGCTTGAAATAAATAAAATTGTTCCGAGAGAACCTTGTACTAAGATAAGAGTTGGCCATTGATACATGGTATAAACATAACCACCTTTAATGAATTAACTGACTTGTTTTACTTATTAAAATAAAAATCTTAAAAATCTAAAATTTGACCTGTTAGTGTTCTAAGTTCAAAAGTCTAGTAAAGTAAAAAATATTTTTTATGTATCCTTAAATGATATAGGGTTAAATGTTAAATGGGGGTTCTTATGTCTCATAAAAATTGTTTGTTACATCAGAATCTGAAGAAACTAATTATGTATGGAGAAACAAAAAATCTCTCATTTCCGACGCGAATAGATTTTTTTTATTTCGAAATAAAGGTTCTTGTCTTGTGGGGAACGATGCACAAATTTTTGGAATCCGGTACCAACAGGTATAATCCCCCCCAGAACTACGTTTTCTTTCAAGCCTTTCAACCAATCAATGCGACCTCGTAGGGCAGCTTTTGCTAAAACTCGAGCAGTTTCTTGAAAACTTGCTTCAGATATGAAACTTTGGGTATTCAGGGAAGCCCTTGTTATTCCCAATAAGATTGCCCGATAATAGATCGATTCATCCAAAGCTCGTCCTGCTCGTTCCGCTCGCAATAGTCCGATTAATTCCCAGGCGAAAAAACATTAGACATTCCATCTTCGGATACCCGCTCTTTTGTTGTTACTTGGCGTATTATAATCTCTATATTTCTATTATGTATCTGTTACCCTTGGGATCGATAAACCTTTTGGATTTTATTAACCAAAGAGATACGACTTTGGGCTATGGTTAGCTCAGCTCCAATCAAGAATCCCCAAGGGACCCCAAGAATTCTTGGTATACGCTCATTCCAATCCTCAATTCTCCTTTCGAGATTCGGGGATAATGAATCAATTGAACGCGCTTCAAAGATTTGTTCCACTTTTGGAAGACCTTGCGTTATGTCACTAGATCTCGATTTTTCATATATAAACGTAACTAACCTATCTCCCTTGTAAAGGATTTCTCCATAATGACCATTAACAGTTGCTCCTGTAGTGGCCAAATAAGGTTTAGCTGCTCTTATAACAAAGGAATTCATATTTACAATGAAAATTTGACCAGATTTTTTATGTGCGATTTAAATAGACATACATTTTCACAAATAAATTGTCCAAGGTGAATTATTGCCAATGTCTCTTCCCAAGAATCATGATGGACAAAGTGACAATTCAAAAGGAATGGATCCAACATTATGTTACTATCGAAATTAGAAATCCTTTTATTTTCATCTATTAAAGAGTATTTAAGTTCTTGAAGTACTTGGAAGGTTTGTTTTAAATTGTCAACGAACAAATATTTTTTAACAGGATTTTATTATGCGTTAGTAAATAGTAAGATGAAGAAAAATGCGATATACTAGCTACAATAGCGCCTAAGGGCCCAAAAATTTCTCGAATAGGAATTCTAGGATTCCATTCTTTATCGCATTGGGATGTTTTGAATTCTTGAATAAACCAATTCGAGAACAGTTGGATGCCGACAAAATCATCAAAGAGTGGTATTCTTTATTTCGATTCAACAAAGTGCCAATAGCTTCTGGATGTTGGCTAAGTGATTCAATCTTCGCCTTGGAATAAAAAAGAATTGATATTGGCGCGATCTAACCTATTATGGGGAATCGGTCCTGCACTTGTCCTACCATACCTTTTTCGTGTATACGAAATAGTGGACTTGACTAACTCAATTTTAGGAAATCGCGAATAAGATCATTTGCTCTTACCTCAACAAGGGAAGCACCAGCCTTTTCTTTTTCTTCTTGTTCCCAATTCACTACTAAGCAAGTTCTAACAAATTGACTATTTGTGTGATAAATTCTTTGAGTTAACTTGCTATTTTCATGAAAAATAAAATTGACAAGTCGAATTTGGAGATTATTTTCTTCTTGCAAGAGATCCTGCGGGAAAAGTGTTGCTAAATTTCTTCCTTCGTCCATTTCATATGCCACTGTAGGGCGAACGGAAACAAAATACTTTTCCTTGCTCTTGAGAATTTTTTTCCGTTGAACATAGACCCAATTTTTCCTTTTTTTTGATTCCTTAGAATCTTTTTTTTGTCTTTCTGGCGGTATCAAACAGCCACCTAATATCTTATCCGCCTCTTCAGGAAAATGAATATCTCCGGAAAATATTTTGAGTTCCGTATGGCTTTTTTTTCTCTTCACTCGGACCAGTCCGCCTAGTCGACTTCTTGTATTTTTTGTGAGTTGTGTATCCACTCCAATAATACTATTGTCAAGTATCTTTAGGGATGAAGATCTCGGCAAGATATGAAGTTCTTGAAGAATGAAAATAAACCGATCTACTTCTTTTTGGTATTTTAGACTAAATTCTTTTGTTCCTCGATGCTCAATCAAACCCTCTTTTTTTAAGATGGAATCTTCCTCTGGGCTCTCGTATTCGTCCTCTGAATCTTCTTCTGAGTCTTCCTCTAAAGTACCATATTTTTCCTCTGCGCTTTCCCCGGGGCTGCCATATTCGTCTTCTGAGTCTTCCTCTAGAGTTCCATATTCGTCCTCTTGGGTCCTATATTTGCTCTCTGAGCTCCCATATTCCTCTTCTGAGTCTTTCTCTAAAGTCCTATATTCGTTCTCTGGGTTCCCATATTCGTTTTCTGGGCTCCCATATTCGTCTTCTAGGGTTTCATATTCGTATTCGTCTTCTAGGATTCCATATTTAGATTCTTCTAGGGTTTCATATTCATATTCGTCCTCTCGGGTCCTGTATTCGTCTTCTAGGGTCTCATATTCCTCTTCTGAGTCTTCCGCTCGAGTCCTATATTCTTCTTCTAGGGTCCTATATCTAAATTTAACAATTCCTGAACCCTTTTTATCTTTTCTGTATCGGGGATCGTCAAAATAAGCAAAAATAGTATTTCTACGTAAAACACCCATAAGGGGGATTTCAATCGAAATCCCAAAACAGGATATTAGTTCTTTCTCTTGTTCTTGATGATATTGTAATGGAATGACGAACCTATTTCTTCGCTTTTTCGCCAACAAATCTGAATTATCTTGAAAAATAGAAGGATAGATAAAATTCCAATGGCCATTGGACATGATTCGATCCGACGTTGAATAATCAAGAATTTCCCTATCTTTTTACCATAAGTATTCATTTGATCTTGATCCTTGTGGAGTGAAAAGACGCTATACTGGATCTGCACATACTTACTGACAATATCCATAAATGGATTGTTTTTGGTAATCGGCGAAGATTACCATATTGATATTCGGGCGCATGGTAAACATCAGTACTCCAGTGCATTTCGCCGTCTGATTCAGAATAAATATGCTTTTGTACCCTTTCTTTAAAATGTAAAGTGGACGTTCCGGCACGAATCTCCGCAATTACTTGTTCGGATTTTACATATTGATCATTTTGCACTAGAATCAAGCTTTTTGAGGGAATATTCACACTATATAGAATATCTTGACTCTGAATAGTTACATGCAAGTCTATATAACATAGAAAAGCAGGCTGCCCATGACGGGTACGTGTGGGGTGAACCAAATTCTCATTGAATTTTATTTTTCCATTCGAAGGTGATCGTACAAGGTCGGCAGTACCCCCTGTGAATACTCCGCCAGTATGAAAAGTTCTTAATGTTAGTTGAGTCCCCGGCTCCCCAATTGATTGACCTGCAATAATACCTACGGCTTCTCCCAATTCGACCAGATCACTATGAGTAGGACTCCGGCCATAGCATAATTGACAGATCCAAGAAGTGCTTCGGCAAGTAAAGGGGGTTCTAATATATATTGGTTGTGCTCGAAATGGTTGTGCTCGAAAGGCAGTTATGAATCGATTGACTAATCCAATTCCAATATCTTGATTTCGCGCGGCAATGCATCGTGAACCGATATATATATCGTCTGCTAATACACGACCAATTAGTGTTTGGACAAAAAGTTTTTCCGTCATCCCATTTTGAGGACTTACAGAAATACCTCGGATAGTACCACAATCTCTTCTACGCACAATAATATGTTGAACTACTTCAACAAGTCTACGTGTAAGATATCCAGCATCTGCTGTTCGCACAGCAGTATCTACAACCCCTTTGCGGGCTCCATAGCAGGAAATTATATATTCTGTCAAAGAAAGTACCTCGCGTAAATTGCTTTGAATAGGTAAATCAATCATTTGTCCTTGAGGGTCCGACATTAATCCTCTCATACCTACTAATTGGTGTACTTGAGATGCATTTCCTCTGGCTCCTGAAAAAGACATTAGATAGACTGGATTAGAAGGATCCGTTATCCGAAAATTTGAATTCATTTCTTGTTTCAAATATTCACTTGTCGCATACCATATCTCAACAGATTGGCGTAATTTTTCTACCGCGTGTACAGCCCCATAATAATAGTGTTTCTCCAAAAGAAAACTCTGTTGTTCCGCTTCATTGACTAACCATCCCTTAGAGGGTATTGTTAAAAGATCCTCGATTCCTAACGAAATCGATGTAGTAGTGGCTTGATGGAAGCCCAGAGTCTTTAGTTGATCCAGTATATGGGATGTATATCCCATTCCAAAATGATCTATTAATCTGCTAATAAGTCGTTTCATACCAGTTCCGTCTATCTCTTTATTATGAAAGACCAGATTGGCCAGATCCGGCATACATAAGAACCCCTTTTCGGCTGAGTAGGATTCGACAATTGCTGAGTAGGATTCGACAATGGGCCTGAGTCAGTGATTCGAAAATTTAATTAACTTAATTGCCTCAATCTCAATCTGGATTCGCGTGGCAAATAATGATGATAATAGGGAAATCGGAATGCCCCCCGAAAGTGGAGGGGCATCGCCGAATCTAACTTTCTTGTTTAGGTAGTGTATGAATAGGCCTGACTAAATCCTTGTATGGCTTCCTCTATTTCTCTATAAAAAGAAATATGACCAAGAGTGGTTCGAATGTATATCGAACGAATTTCTTTTTTTCTATTTCCCATTATTAGATAGTGGGCATAAATCTCATGATAAGTCCCCAAAGATTCATATTGAACTTCAATCGGAACTTCTCTTGACCCAATGACGCGTTGATCCAGGTTCCATCGTAGCCACAAGGGACTATCTAAACTGATTAGTTTTTGTCTATAAGCTCCCAGTGCATCATAAGAACTAGAAAATTTGGGTTCTTTTTCTTTCCTATTTTGAGAATTATTATTTTTTTTGTAATTTACTTTGAGATTTGGGTAGTTTCTGCAACTATTATATCTATTTGCACAAATACCTCGACGCTTTCCAATCGTTAATACATAAAGCCCGATAAGCATGTCTTGGGTTGGTACGCAAATAGGATCCCCAATAGCGGGAGATAAGAGATTCATATGAGAAAACATAAGTAAACGGGCTTCTGCCTGAGCTTCCAAGGATAAAGGTAGATGAACAGCCATTTGATCTCCATCAAAGTCCGCATTGAAACCCTTACACACTAATGGGTGTAAAGAAATAGTACGACCCTCTACTAAAGTGGGTTGAAAGGCCTGTATGCCTAATCTATGCAGGGTAGGTGCTCTATTTAACAGTACAGGATGTCCCAGCATAACTTCTTGAAGTATTTCCCATACAATGGGTTCTTTTTCCCAAATTTTCCTTTTAGCAATCCTTACATTAGAAGTGGCGCGTTTCGTGATTAAATCGCGAATTACAAATAGCTGAAAAGCTTTATTGCTATCTCTAGAGGTAATCCACATTGATGTAATGAAAGCGAAGGACCCACAACAATGACAGAACGCCCCGAGTAATCGACCCGTTTCCCAAGCAGAGTCTCGCGAAACCTTCCCTCTTTACCTTCAATTACATCTGAAAGTGATTTGTATACTTTATTGTGACCATCCTCCGTCGGTTGCCCGCGGGACCCACTATCAAGAAGTGTATCCACGGCTTCTTGTACCAATTTTTCCTGGCACATTACTAAATCTGCTGGCGCTAATTCACTTCTTTTTAATAGATAGGCAAGATTGTTGTTCCGACGGATAACTCTCTTATAAAGTTCATTAATGTCTGAAGTCACTACTTTATCTCCAGACCTATAAACAATAGGTCTCAATTCGGGAGGAAGAACCGGTAATAAGCACAAAACCATCCATTCAGGTTCTACATTTGTTTGAATAAAATGTTTCGCCAATTGCATGCGTCTAATCAAAAAAACTTTTCTTATTCTTCTTTTTCTATCTTCCCACTCATCTCCACTATACCCCTCGTCTTCTAATTCCTTCCATTCGACCAAAGAATTCTCTATAATAATTCGCAAATCCAAATCTGCTAATTGTTCTCTAATAGCACCTGCTCCTGTCGCAATTTCCTGATTTCGAAATGTTGCAAAGCCTGGGGTAGAAAAAAAGGGAGAAATGCTGTGGTTACAGGATGCAATTTCCTCTTCGAATAAACCTCGTAATCGTAAAAAAGTGGGTTTTTTAGTGCTGGGCCTAGCAAAAGAGAAATCGCCGTATACTAGGCCCTCCAACTTCTTAAGAGGTTTATCTAAAAGATTCGCGATATAACTAGGAAGACCTTTCAAATACCACACATGAGTCACGGGACATGCGAGTTTGATGTATCCCATTTGATATCTTCGTATCCGAGAATCCACAAATTCTACCCCGCATTTTTGGCAAAATCTTTCGTCTTCGTTTTCAGCTCCGCTCGCTCGAGAATTGCCACAAGCGCAAATCCCGCTTTTTATGGGTCCAAAGATTCTTTCGCAAAACAATCCATCTTTTTCTGGTTTATCGGTTTTATAATGAAAAGTAGAGGGCCTTGTGACTTCGCCAACGACTTCTCCATTAGGTAGGTTTTTGTTAGCCCAAGCCTTTATTTGTTGAGGGGAAACGAGTCCAATTTGAAGTTGTTGATGTTTATATTGGTCAATCATAAAATAGAAATAAGAAAAGAATTTATATTTATTCCGATCAAACTTCCTCCCTATTAACCTGGAAGTTCTTTTCAGATACAAGGAAATGATTCAGTTCTAGAGCCAAAGATCGTAGTTCTCGAACGAGCACTCGAAAAGATTCTGGAGGATCCTCATGATTAGGTATTCTTTTCCCCAGATCGTAGCATTAAGTATTTCTTGGCGAGCTATAAGATGGTCAGATTTATAAGTAAGTATCTCTTGTAAAATATGAGCAACACCAAATCCTTCTAAAGCCCAAACTTCCATTTCTCCTACTCGTTGTCCCCTTGCTTGGCTCTTCCTCTAACGGGTTGTTGTGTAACAAGTGAGTAGGGCCCAGTAGAACGCCCATGAATTTTCTCATCAACTTGATGAATTAATTTTAAGATATAGGACTTCCCTATTAGAACAGGTTGCTCAAAGGGGTCGCCTGTTCTTCCATCAAATATTCTGCTTTTTCCCGGGTACTCGGGTTCAAATACCCATGGATTTTTTGTTTCTTTACTGGCTTCATATAATTCTGAAAACACAAGTTTTCTTGAAGCCTCTTGCTCATATCTCTCATCAAAGGGTGCTATTCTATAATGTTTCTTTAGCAGATCCCCAGCTAATCCGAGCGAGCTTTCAAATATTTGTCCCACATTCATTCGGGAGGGTACTCCTAAGGGATTGAAGACCATATCAACGGGTGTTCCATCTTGCAAATAGGGCATATCTTGCCTAGGCAAAATTTTGGAAATGATCCCTTTATTCCCATGTCTTCCGGCTACTTTATCCCCAACTTTGATTTCACGTTTCTGTAAAATATATACACGAACCATTATGTCGAGCGGGTCCCTTTGGATCCATTTCACATCGATAACGCGCCCTCTTCCACCTATAGGTAATTTCAGAGAAGTTTCTTTTGAAGTGGAAACCTCAAGGCCAAATATGGCCAGTAATAATCCAGCTTCCGCGATATAAGATGATTCGCTCGCTATCTGAGGCGTTAATTTACCTACTAAAATATCACCAGTTTCTACCCAGGATCCCAACCTAACAACTCCATTTCTGTCCAAATTGCGGAGTAAATGTTCTTCTAGATGTGGTATTTCTTTAGTGATTTTTTCAGCGGAGCCCTGGCTTGTCGTATCCGTCTGAATTTCATATTTCCGGATGTGAAAAGAGGTATAAATATCTTCATATACCAAACGTTCGCTAATTAGTACTGCGTCTTCAAAATTGTAACCTTCCCATGGCATATAAGCTACTAATACGTTTTTTCCTAAAGCAAGTTCGCCCCCAACTGTAGCAGCTCCTTCTGCTAAAATTTGTCCTTTTTTAATGGATTTACCCCGCGGAACCCGGGGTTTTTGGTGCATACAAGTATTTTTGTTAGAGCGACGGTGGTTAACTAAAGGAATACTTATAGTCTTCCCACTACTTGATAAAAGTATCTTATGACTATCAGTAGAAATGATCTTTCCTCGCGTTCGGCTATAATGGAAACCCTCGAATCTAGAGCTGTTTGGCGTTCCAATCCAGTTCCAACAATGCATTTCTCGGACCGAGAAAGCGGAACTGCTTGGCGCTGCATATTAGAACTCATTAAAGCCCGATTCGCATCATTGTGCTCAATAAAAGGAATGAGAGAACCCCAATAGAAAAATATTGGAAAGGAAAAATACTTCTAACATGAATCTGTTCCCATGCAATAGTCAAGAATTCTTGACGGTATCTAGCCGGAACAACCTGTTCTTCCTGAATACCTTGATTCAAGGACAAAGAATTTCCTGCTGCTATCATATAATATTCATCTCTATTTGGTGATAGATAAACCACCTGTCTCTCTTTTTTTTCTTTTGCTTTCTCAGCAGATATTTCATAAAACGGACTCTTTATGGATCCCCACAAGTGATCAATTCTCGCATGAATTGCTAAGGATCCAGTAAGTCCAACATTGATTCCTTCAGACGTGTCAATTGGACAAATACGCCCATAGTGACTCGGATGAATATCGCGGCTCCGAAAACTTGCGGTTCTCCCCGTCAACCCTCCAGGACCTAAACAACTCACTTTTCGCCCATGAACAGTTTGTGTCAATGGATTCGTTTGATCAAAAACTTGAGATAACGGGTATGTGCCAAAAAAGGTCTCATAAGTAGTTATTAATAAAATTGAAGTTGAAGTTTGAGTTACCAAAGTTTGGGGAGTCGGTTTCGATTGACGTATGAATACTCTACGAATAGTTTTTTGAACTGCATGTTGTAAACGACCAAGAGCCAATCCGAATTGATCTTGTAACAGATCCGCAACCGAACGAATACGTTTATTTTTCAAGTGATTCATATCGTCATCGTCAAGTATACCCGTTCCAAATTTCATTCCAATCAAATGATCAGTAGCGTTCAATAGATCTCTTGGTAACTAGAAATTATTGTTCTGAGGTATATCAAGATTAAGTCTCCGATTCATATTTCGTCGACCAATCCTTCCTAATTCACATTTTTGTTGAAAAATTTCTTTGTAATTCCTCGCATAAGGACTCAGAAAATACCAGGTCCCCACCTACACAAGCAAATTGTTGATAAAACTCCAAAATAGCTTTTTCTTTTGACTCAATCCTCTTCTTCTCCTTAGCATTCGGGAAAGACAAGAAAATTTCAGGGTAGGAAACATTATCTAGAATTTCTCTTAGATTCGAACCCATAGCTGATGATAGAACTAGAATAGATATCTTTTGTTTTCTACTCACGCGAGCCCATATCCTTTCTTTTTTATCAATTGCTAATTCCGATAGGGCCCCCCCAAGGGGATATTATAGTGACAGTGTAGATAGGAATTCCTTATGATCTAATTCCGAGCGGTAGTAAATACCAGGACTTAGCAATATTTGATTGATCACAATTCGGTATATTCCATTTATAATAAAGGTTCCTAAGGAATTCATTATAGGAATGTTTCCGATAGAAATGGTTTGCTTTTGCACATCGAAACCAAAAATTAATCTCGCAGATACATATAATTCGGAAGAATAGGTGAGTGATTCATACACAGCATCTCTTTCTTTTATCGAGGGTTCTAGCAATTGATATCCTTTCGCAAATAATTGAAATGCAATTTCGTGATCTGGATCTTTAATTGTTGGAAACTTGTCAAGTTCTTCTGCCAAGGCTTGATTAATGAACCTACAAAATCCCTCGAATTGGATCTGACTAAATCCGGGTATTGTGGACATTACCTCTTTTCAATAAAGGAGCATCATAATCTTAAGTTTCCTGTTTATCAAAGAAAAATTCCATTATCAGCTCACTCTTCATCAATCCTCTGGATCGATCTAGCAATAATGGAATTTCTATTCTGTTTACTGAATCACATGAAATTTAGGAACTCCACATACGTATTTCATATATGTATTTCATACATATGAATAGAGACCATTTGGACGAAAGTTCGAGTTTGCTAGGGTACAAATGAAATGAAAATGAATTGATAAAACATTCCTAAAAAAATTCTGCCACTTATACTTTATGTTATGATATTCTAATCAGAGAGGATGGCAACGATTTCACCTCTTATCTCCTGTCTAGGAATGTAATAAAGCCGTAATATAATATACTAGAACGTTTGACTTTACTTCGATTTAGAATAGCGTGCTTACTATAATTTCTCAAAATAATTTGAGGGTTCTTTTTTATTTCGGATCGGAGTAGTATAATTGCTAGAAAATTCAGTATTTCATTGTGGAATTCTAAAATAAAGTAAGTCCCTTTTTAAGTACATGCCAATCTAGTTATCCACCTCTCCCCATATCCATGCTTTTCTTTTATCGTAATTTCACTTGGGTAGGCCAAGATAGTCAGGTTATACTCTATATCAGAGCAAATTTCCTTTTTTATTCAAGATATTTAATTTAATACTTTGAAAAATTAAAGCATGATTCCCCATAGAGATATGTACATAAAGGGGATCTTTGTTTGGATAATAATGCTGTTCGGACCTAAAGTTTACCTATACACGGATTAAGCATAAAGCCATAATATTTTATTATGCCATTGAAGGGGGGGGGAGATAATACAGATTTAAGAGTAGTTCACTACTGCAATAAAAAAAAAAAGAGAATTCTAGTTAACGGTTCCAATTTATTCTGAATTTTGCAGCCTGTGAATAGAAATCCACTTTTTCTTCTTTTTCATCTCAATAGAAAGAAATGGGAAGTTTTATTGTGTTAACAATGTATGTTTTAAGATAGAATCTATCGAGGAGAATAATAGAAACTGGATCAAAAAAGCAGGAATAGATTTTTGAAAAAGATTGGAAAAAGTAAGTAGAATTATATTAAAAATAAAAGGGGCTTTTCGTAATAAAACGTGGATGAATACTTGCTGTTTTATATATTTTTGATCGGATTATTTGGCGGCATGGCCAAGCGGTAAGGCAGGTGACTGCAAATCCTTTATCCCCAGTTCAAATCTGGGTGCCGCCTGATCAATAAAATACTTAGGTTTTTTTTTATAGTGCTGATCGAATTCGATAAATTTTTACTTCGCATAAGTTCGGGCAAGAGAGTAACTGGGCCTGCAGATACTGGGTTTAGAGAAACCATACCATAGTTCTATCCTCAAACTAGGGTTAGGGTTTGTTTTGACGGTAGTGCCCAAAATGGTTATCAATAGGGGTGAGTTAGTGTTTCCTTATTATTTTATTATATGAATTTGAATTGGTTCTTAATTGAGATTCGATTTGATAATTTTAAAATACGAGGATAAGATGTCAGAAATCTTGGTATCCAAAGAAAGGTCCCTAAGGGGCATTCTTTTTTTTTTCAATCTAAGATTCAAGAAGGGACTCCACGAAAGAATATCAAGACTTACTAATTATTATACATTTTTTTATCGTACATCTTATGTTACCTACATACACTAAAGTAAGGACTACTTAATTCTAACGAGAATCAGATTAAATAGGTCGATCAAAAATCAATTTAGGAGTTGTGTTATGGATAAAATCTCTTCATTCTTTCATAGAATGATACAAAGCAAGGCTGCAGGGTTTAGGTCAAAAATAAACATTAGGTAAGGTAGGTATCCAATAAATATTTATCTATCGATAATTTTATGGTATATTCGCGCGTCCTTTGCAAGTAGAGAACTGTTACAAATAAAGAAGAAACTAATAAATTTAGGTAAGAAACAAGATAAAATAAACCATATTTGATACTGGAATATTCAGTTTGGTAACCTGCTACTAATTCTTCCTCCGCTTCTGGTAAATCAAAGGGTAATCTTTCACATTCTGCCAAAGAAGAAATTAAAAAAACCAGAAAACCTATAGGCTGACGCCACATACATATTTTGATATAGATTTAGTACTTTCGAGCATATTTTAGAGCAAAGCTACAATGACTTTATTTTTTACTCTTGTAGCGAGAGTCACCTCAACATGGGTTTTTTAACAGGTTTTTTTCGTGGCTGACGAAATACATGTTGGAAGAAAAACCGTAAAGAACAAAAGAAATTGACCGGAGTGGGATTTGAACCCACGCCCTTTCGGACCAGAGCCTTAATCTGGCGCCTTAGACCAACTCGGCCATCCGATCAGCTGTGCTTCGATTCCGTTTCTACATTATAGTATATCTACGTTCACCTCCTCTTTAAAAGAAACACTGCGCGGCAGAGACACATAAGGCTTCTGGTGGATTGTTGCACCAGCGTCTTTGGGAGAGAGAGGGAGATCACCGGTGTATGTGCACTCTGTTTTTACGGGAATGTTTGGGCACTCTTGAATCAACATGATCCGTCGTCTGCAACCACTGAAAAAGGGCGTGCGATTTGGTACGCAGTCGCCGGGCCTTCGCCCGTTAGGTCCTTGACCCTGGAGTTGGCTAACCGAAACCGAATTAACTGCTCTTGCCCACCTCTGTTTCTGCCTGGGTACGGTCCTAGAGAGAGAGAGAGAGAGAGAGAGAGAGAGAGAGAGAGAGAGAGAGAGAGAGAGAGAGATTGGCATGAAGCAGACTGCTTTCGCTTTCCTTCACTGTTCCTGGCGTCAGTGGTTCTTGGTTGGTTGGTGGTCTAACTTGGTCATTGTTCTTCCCCGTCATCTGCCACAACTAACAAACTTATCCGATAACTCTGTCCACAAGCCTAACCTTAGCTAGGTTTTGATGCCCAGGCCAGGGTGGTTAGGATCATGCATAAGTCATCCAAGATCACTGTCCGGAGGTACACCGAAACAATCCGAGTTGAGTTGGGCGGCCCCTGTTAATTTTCCTTTGCTAGCTTCAGCGCTGCAGTTCGTTGGACTGCCAGAACAATTAACAGGTGCAACCAAATCGTGCAGGCGACGTCAACGGCCGATTCCCCGACCATTCGGTTAAGCAACCAACCTGAACTTGCTGACGAAGCAGAGAGAAGTAAACAATATGCCACACGCGCACCACCGCCAGGATCGAAAAGAAATCGTATACCGCATTTTTTTTTCTCTTAGCAGACGTAGCTTTCAGAATTCTCAGCTTGTCTTCAGTTCGATTATCTGCATAATGTAAAAAAGACGGCCACGTTGCTGCTAAAGTATACGTATGTCGGCCAGCAGAGACAGTTACACGTTTGTTTAGTTGCCACGCAACGTAACAGTAACACAACATCTCGCCCTCAGTGCGAGGCAACGGCGTGGGCGTGGCGATCGCGTTGGCACGATTGCCTGTCTGATCGTCGAGGACCGTTGTTCAGCTACGCATGGACGACGAGGGCAACTGATCGATGCGACGAAGCCGCCCGTCTGAAAGTCGAAAACGGCTCACGAAAACGACGAGGTTATGGGCGCAGCGTACTGTAACGTACTAATTGGACGGGTTTGGCCACCTGTTACGACGCCCGATGTCACGGAGAAGCTGCGGTCAGCATGGCAATTATTCGCCTAACCGGATAGCACTAGACGCTGAACACTCGGGCAGAAAAAGGCGAAGATAAAAAAAAAAAGAATGCCGCAAAGGAAGAAAAGCGATGCCCAGGATACTGCTTAATTATGCTCCATATGATGGCATGGACGCATGGTGCAATCACGCTGAGAACAACATGCAACTACTTTTAAGGAAAAGTCAGAGCAAACAAATGGTTCCATTCCATCCCCCGCAAAAGAAAATTAAAAGAACGAATAATTTAATTTCATGTGAAGTTTCTGCGTCATAAACAACTCGGTAAACTGGCTGCATCAAAATCAGTGCCTGTTTCTGAAGCATCTTTGGATCCCTTTGGACCTCTTTCCAAGGAGAACAGCAGGGAAGTGGGAGTTACTGTGGCCATGCTAGAACTGGTCAAGAAATGAAGGAGTGCTCAAGACTGAAGAGCATACATACCGCGCACGCATGCGAGCACCTGTATCAGTCCGATTGATTGCCAATCAGCAAAAGCGACCGCACGGACGGCAACGTCCCCGGCCGCATGGCATGGGAGCCACGACGCACAACACCACAAAAGAAGTGACCGCAACATCTTCCACTCACCTCTTCAACGTGTCATTGCGCATACATGAACTTTCTCCTGCAAGGACACGCAAGAATATAAAACTTCCGAATCACACTTACTTTGCCCCCGATCTTTTTCTGGCATTGGTGCACTTTCGGTATGCGAATACAATGACTCACTCTTGTTTTCACTATTTCAACTTACCCAAAATTCTCTCATAAGATTCGAATTCGCATACCGAAATGGATGTATCTAGAAGCCCAAAATACGTGCAGATACATTAATTTCTGAACAATAATCCAAATCTCTCTATAATAGATTTCATTTCATTGGAAAGGCTAGAGCTCTCTATATCAATGAAAGATATATAAGCTTTGTGTATTCTTTTTATCTTTTGCGCAGAATCTTTGCCTATTCTTAAAAGGAAAAGAAGGCCAAAGCTATAGAAAGGCACATCAAATATCTTCTTATTTCTTTTTTGATAAATGATATTTTCGTTTAATCGTTATATCAAACTAATACACCCGCTTGAACAACTTTCTTGGTTTTCTCTGAGGAGGCGATTAGAAGGCGGCGGTAATTCCCTCCTTGACCTCCGGCGCCACCATGGGTTTCCCTAGCCTCCGTCGGCGATGTGACCACGGGAGGATGGGGAACTCTCGATCTAAGTGTTCGGGCCTATGATGGAGGCATGAATAGTTGTAGGGTTTTTTCGGCGGCAGACGGCGGGCTTGGAATAAATTCTCCCAACTTCATCCTCGTTACGGTGGTGCTTTGTATTGTTGGGAGGCGTAAGTGATCCGGTGGAGGCGGCGCTCGACGGATGGCGGCGCTTCATCGTCGAGTAGGTCTTCGAGCTCGATCAACCTCGAATCGTCCGTGAGCGGAATCGGCGAACTTTAGCGTGAATTTTTGCCGTCTCCTTGGAGCAGCGAGGTTAGGGCTTCTCGCGAATTACGGCGTCAAGTGCTTGAGATCGATTGAAGGTTCACCAACGACAAGTGCGGCTCCGGGATGTTGGTCTCTCAAGGCACATGCACGACAACTTCTCGACTGTCATCGACAAGGCCAGTCAGGTTTCGATAGGGGAGCGACGACGATGGTGCGGCATCGCCTCGTCCCGCTATAGTAGTGGTCGTCTCGTGGTCTATGGATATTAATGTAGTTTTATTATATTTAGGATGCTTTGTACTTTTTGTGAACCTTTATAATCGATTCAAGTCATTTTTAGCAAAAGAAAATTGACTGTGAACTGTGCAAAAATCTTGCCTCGGTCCCGAGCAATGACGCAAAAAGTGACCTTTGCTCGTGAAGGCCTCGTTTGGTAGAAGCGGATCGGAGGGTTTTCGGCCGAGTTTCCTCGCGTGGCGAGAATCCTCCCAAATCCCGTTGGCCCATTTGGTACCACAGGGTTTTCACGGCCCAATTCCTCCGAACCCTCCGAACCCCTCCTTTCCACGCGGCTCTCGGCCCTCGAGGCCCCGTCGAGATTTGGTGGAAACGCCTTGCCGCCACCTTGGCTCCTCCTCAATACACGCCCGCCCGACTCCTTAACACGCCACCGGCCAAGCGCCTCGGCCTCGGCGTACCTCCTCCGCCGTCTTGGCCTTCTCCCGGTGGTAGGCCCTCGCCTCGCGTCCCTCCTTTCCCCTCGTCGTCTAGGTTTCCTCCATCTGCCCGACCATGGCTCTTGGCTCGTCCTCCCCGTGAGCTCATTGAGCATGCCGTCTTCGAGGCACCAAGGCCATCACCAAGTTCACCTCCTCTTAGATCGCTAGTTTTTGGCCGGTGCTTGTAGTTACCTTGGTGTTTGACTCGTTTATGCGAATCTAGAAGTGTTAGTGATGAATGAAATTTGTTGGATGTTCTTGGGAAGCTCTAATCTGGAATAGAAATCGCACTTCATGTTGTGTGACTTGTTACGTAGCCTGAATTAACGATAGATTTTCCTCTTACTTGTTACGACTTCAGCCAAGAATCAATTATCTTGAATTCTTGATCTTTGCTTGCCGCTTGCTACTTGCTGCTTTCGTTGTTGCTGTACAAACAATGTAAAATAAGTCAAGCTGAAGTCAGGAGATTAGATGATTGGCTGCCAGCTGAAGTCAGGAGATGTACCAGCTACTGATTGTTGTACCAATGGAAAGTTTTTATTTGATCAGACTTGTTAAGTTTCTACTGAATTTTAATCAGATTGTTGTAACAACTCATACATTTGTTGTTCCAGATCGGTGTTCTGTACACTAGACTGTACAGGAACATGTCGGCTTTCTATGACATTCATAATCTGGTAGATTACTTTATTCTGTGTAATTTGGCCCTAAGGATGGTAGGTTTCAGAATGTGGTTAGTTTTGGGTGCATCATGCTTGCCGCTGATACACATAAATTATTTTACGGATTTGCTTGTGCCCTGTTTTCCTGAACCTGGGATATTTCTAAGTTTTCAATCGAGAGGTGAAGGCTGACGGTACAAATAAATGTTGCAGAAGCAAGTGCTCCTGTGTGTTGATCGTAATTGCTCAGTGGAAGTGCTCTCTTGTTCTGGTTTTAACCTTTTTGAAGATTTCGTTGAATACCGTTGACGTAGGTCTTGATTTAACTCTAGTCTAGCTCTTGATTTAAGTTCTAGAGCTGCTGTTCATTTCTTATCGTCTGTTATTTCCTAAACAACAGTGGAGATCTAGACTACTTGCTTGCCTCCTGTTTATCGACTACAAGTTACAAGTCTGATTTACATGCACTTTTGGTGAAGCAAATTGTCCTCTAGCTAGCTAGCTAACTTGGTCTTGTATTGATGGTATCCATGATTGGTTCTTATTTCTGTCATTCATTTATTATCTAGCTAGCTAGCATTTCCATTGAACTATGTAATGGACCTTGCTAACTTGTTCTCCCTCCATGGACCTTGCAGCCTCTTCCACGCTCAACCACCATCGGCCTCCTTAACCACGACGAAGAGCTGGCCTTTTCCTCGGTAAGATGTAACTTTTGGTTAATTCTCCGTGAGTTTTGGTGGAACAATGCAGTAGGGATGTTTGTTTCTATAGTATATATGAATGATTGTGTGTCATCTTACATCTTCTTTGGTATGTTCTTATTTTGTGAGGCCTGCTTTGCTTGGATTCTTGTTGGGAATTGGACGAGTTGCCTCCATCTTGGGATCCAGTTATCACGCCTAAATTCGGTATTATACACCAACTTTTTGGCCTCTTGACCTTATTTCTATCATGTCTTAACCGAAGTACTATATCCTACTTGATGGCTCTTGTAGTCTTACTATGTGTGTATGTCTTATTAATAATTTGCTTCAAGTCAAGTAAACCATTAAAATGTAGCTCTTATTTGTTGCTTCTGATTCTAGTTTTAGTGCTTGAGATGAACTCCGAGATTATCGATCGAATTAGGAAGAGGAGAAGCGAGGATGATGAAGATATGATGTCGCTTTATTCTGCCGTATTGCATCGAATCGTAGTAGAGGCCAATCGAGAGAACTTCAGCGACATAGCTCCATCTTATATGGCAAGAAGCGGGTTGATGATTGTTGGGGAGCAGCAGTAATTTCAAAAATTTCCTCACGATCCGCAAGACCATGGTGATGGCATAGCAGCGAGAGGGAGAGTGTCCGTCTCGTGCCCTCGTGAACCCGAAAGCGAGGCGTTATAACAACAGCGGTTGATGTAGTCGTGCGTCTTCACGATCCGACCGATCCAAGCACCGAGCGCCGGCACCTCCGAGTTACGCACCGTTATTTCGATGGCGATCCCGGGACTCGATCCAGCAAAGTGTCGGGGATGAGTTCCGTCGACCTGACGGCGTGGTGGCGATGTTGATGCTCCACCGGCGCAGGGCTTCGCCTAACCTCCATGACGATATGACTTCTCCGGCGAGGCTTCGCCCTAAGCTCTCTGACGATATGGTGAAGTGGAATATGGTGGAGGGGCACCGCCTGCAGCTAAGGCGATCCGTAGATCAACTTGTGTTGCAGGGTGCCCCCTGCCCCGTATATAAAGGAGCCAAGGGGAGGTGGCGGCCCAAGGGGAGGCGCAAGGAGTCCTACTCCCTCGGGAGTAGGACTCCCCCTCAATCTAGTTGGATTAAGATTCCGGGAGGAAAGAGAGAGAGGGGCGGCCCACCTTTCCTAGTCCTAATAGGACTAGGGGAAGGGGCGGCCTTGACCACCTAGGGCTGGCCCTCTCTCTTCCACTAAGGCCCACTATGGCCCATGTAGTTCCCGGGGGTTCGGTAACCTCCGGTACTCGATAAATTCGATTTCACTCGGAACCCTTAGAAGTCAAACATAGGCTTCCAATATATCAATCTTTATGTCTCGACCATTTCGAGACTCCTCGTCACGTCCGTGATCACATCCGGGACTCGAACAAACTTGATTGCATCAATACTTATAAACTCATTATGAGCTGTCATTGAAGCGTTAAGTGTGCGGACCCTACGGGTTCGAGAACTATGTAGACATGACCTAGAACCATTCTCGGTCAATAACCAATAGCGGAACACGGATGCCCATATTGGTTCCTACATATTCTCTGAAGATCTTTATCGGTCGAACCGCATAACGACATACGTTGTTCCCTTTGTCATCGGTATGTTACTTACGAGATTGATCGTCGGTATCCAATACCTAGTTCAATCTCGTTACCGGTAGAATCTCTTTACTCGTTCCGTAATACATCATCTCACAACTAACTTATTAGTTGTAATGCTTGCAAGGCTTAAGTGATGTGCATTACCGAGAAGGCACAGAGATACCTCTCAAGAGCAATCGGATGACAAAACCTAATCTCGAAATCGCCAACCCAACAAGTACCTTTGGAGACACTGTAGTACTCCTTTATAATCACCCGATTACGTTGTGGCGTTTGGTAGTACCAAAGTGTTCCTCCGGTAAGCAGGAGTTTCATAATCTCATAGTTATATGAACATGTATAGGTCATGAAGAAAGCATTAACATACTAATCGATCAAGTGTTAAGCTAACGGAATGGGTCATGTCAATCAGATCATTCTACTAATGATGTGACCTTGTTAATCAAATAACAACTCCTTGTTTATGGTTAGGAAACATAACCATCTTTGATTAACAAGCTAGTCAAATAGAGGCATACTAGTGACATCTTGTTTGTCTATATATTCACACATGTATTATGTTTCGGTTAATACAATTCTAGCATGAATAATAAACATTCATCATGATATAAGGAAATAAATAATAACTTTATTATTGCCTCTAGGGCATATTTCCTTCAGTCTCCCACTTGCACTAGAGTCAATAATCTAGATTACGAGTAATGATCCTAACACCCATGGAGTCTTGGTGTGATCATGTTTTGCTCGTGGAAGAGGCTTAGTCAGCAGATGCGCAACATTCAGATCCGTATGTATTTTGCAAATCTCTATGTCTCCCACTTGGACTTGGTCGAATGGAATTAGGCGTCTCTTGATGTGCTTGGTCCTCTTGTGAAATCTGGATTCCTTTGCCAAGGCAATTGCACCAGTATTATCACAGAAGATCTTCATCTGTCGATGCACTAGGTATGACACCTAGATGGAAATGAACTCTTTCATCCGGACTCCTTCATTCGGCTGCTTCGAAGCAGCTATGTACTCCGCTTCACATGTAGATCCCGCCACGGCGCTTTGTTTAGAAGCGCACTGGCCAGCGGCTCCACCGTTTAATAAAAACACGTATCCGGTTTGCGATTTAGAATCGTCCGGATCGGTGTCAAAGCTTCGTCGGCGTAACCATTCACGACTAGCTCTTTGTCACCTCAAATCGAGAAACATATCCTTAGTCCTTTTCGGTATTTCGGGATGTTCTTGACAGCTGTCCGATGATCCATTCTGGATTACTTTGGTACCTTCCTGCCAAGCTTATAGCTAAGCATCGTCGGTCTGGTACCTGACATTGCATACATGATAGAGCCTATGGGTGAAGCATAGGGAACATCGTTCAGTTTCTCTGTATGTTCTGCTGTGGTCGGGCATTGAGTCTTACTCAATCTTACACCTTACAACACAGGGCAAAAACCTTTCTTTGCTTGATCCATTTTGAACTTTTTCAAAATTTTATCAAGGTATGTGCTTTGTGAAAGTCAATTAAGCGTCTTGATCTATCTCTATAGATCTTGATGCCCAATATGTAAGCAGCTTCACGAGGTCTTTCATTGAAAAACTTTTATTCAAGTATCCTTTTATGCCATCCAGAAATTCTATATCATTTCCAATTAATAATATGTCGTCCACATATAATATCGAGAAAATGCTCTGAGCTCCCACTCACTTTCTTGTAAATCTGAGGCTTCTCCAAAAGTGCATAAAACCCATATGCTTTGATCACACTATCAAGCGTTTATTCTAACTCCGAGAGGCTTGCACGGACCATAAATTGATCGTTGGAGCTTGCACACTTTGTTAGCACCTTTTGGATCGACAAAACCTTACGGTTGCATCATATACAACTCTTCTTCTAGAAATCCATTCAAGAATGCAGTTTTTACATCCATTTGCCAAATTTCATAATCATAAAATGCGGCAATTGCTAACATGATTCGGACAGACTTAAGCATCGCTACGGGTGAGAAAGTCTCATCGTAGTCACCCCCTTGAACTTGTCGAAAACCTTTCGCAACAAGTCGAGCTTTATAGACGGTTATATTACCATCGGCGTCAGTCTTCTTCTTAAAGATCCATTTATTTTCAATGGCTTGCCGATCATCGGGCAAGTCAACCAAAATCCATACTTTGTTCTCATACATGGATCCCATCTCAGATTTCATGGCTTCCGGCCATTTTGCGAATCTGGGCTCACCATCGCTTCTTCATAGTTTGTAGGTTACGCCATGGTCAAGTAACATGACTTCGAGAATAGGATTACCGTACCACTGCAGTGCGTATTTTACTCTGGTTGACCTCACGAGGTTGATAGTAACTTGATGCGAAACTTCATGATCATCATCATTAGTTTCCTCACTAATTGGTGTAGTTGTCACGGGAACCATTTCTTGTGATGAACTACTTTCCAATAAGGGAGTAGATCTGATTATCTCATCAAGTTCCACTTTCCTCCCACTCACTTCTTTCGAGAGAAACTCCTTCTCTAGAAAGGATCCGAATTTAGCAACAAAATCTTGCCTTGAGATCTGTGATAGAAGGTGTACCCATGATCTCCTTTGGGTATCCTATGAAGACACATTTTCCGATTTGGGTTCGAGCTTATACGGTTGAAGTTTCTTTACATAAGCATCGCAGCCCCAAACTTTAAGCGACAACTTTGGTTTCTTGCCAAACCACAGTTCATAAGGCGTCGTCTCAGCGGTTTTGGCGGTGTCCTATTTAACGTGAATGCGGTAGTCTCTAAAGCATAACCCCAAAGCGATAGCGGTAAATCGGAAATCGACATCATAGATCGCACCATATCTAGTAAAGTCACGATTCTGACGTTCGGACACACCATTTCTACGTGGTGTTCGGGTGGCGTGAGTTGTGAAACTATTCCACATTGTTTCAAATGTAAACCAAACTTCGTAACTCAAATATTCTCCTCCACGATCGGATCGTAGAAACTTTATTTTCTTATTACGATGATTTTCCACTTCACTCTGAAATTCTTTGAACTTTTCAAATGTTTCAGATTTGTGTTTCATTAAGTAGATATACCCATATCTGCTCAAATCATCTGTGAAGGTGAGAAAATACTTGATACCCGCGTGCCTCAACATTCATTGGACCACAAACATCGGTATGTATGATTTCCAACAAATCAGTTGCACGCTCCATAGTTAGGAGAAACGGCGTTTGGGTCATCTTGCCCATGAGGCCACGGTTACTTAAGTACCAAGTGATTCATAATCAAGTGATTCGAAGCCCATCGGTATGGAGTTTCTTCATGCGTTTTACACCGATATGACCTAAGCGGCGATTACCACAAATAAGTTGCACTATCATTATCAACTCTTGCATCTTTTGGCTTCAACATTATGAATATGTGTATCACTCTTGTCGAGATTCAACAAGAATAGACCATTCTTCAAGGGTGCATGACCATAAAAGATATTACTCATATAAATAGAACAACCATTATTCTCTGATTTAAATGAATAACCGTCTACTTAATAAACAAGATCCAGATATAATGTTCATGCTTATGGCGGCACCAAATAACAATTATTTAGGTCTAAAACTAATCCCGAAGGTAGATGTAGAGGTAGTGTGCCATTGCGATCACATCGACTTTGGAACCATTTCAGCAGCGCATCGTCACCTCGTCCTTAGCCAATCTTGGGCAATCCGTAGTTCTGTTTGAGTTGCAAATATTAGCAAGAACCCAGTATCAAATACCGGTACTCTGCGAGTATTAGTAAGGTACACATCAATAACATGTATATCACATATACCTTTGTTCACCTTGCCATCCTTTTTATCCGCCAAATACTTGGGGCAGTTCCGCTTCCGATGTCGATGCCTTGCGGTAAAAACACTCGATTTGAGGCTTAGGTCGGACTTGGGTTTCTTCTCTTGATCGACAACTTTCTTGCTGTTCTTTTTGAAGTTTCCTTCTTCTTCCCTTTGCCCTTTTTCTTGAAACTAGTGGTCTTCTTGACCATCAACACTTGATGCTCTTTCTTGATTTCTACCTCCGCAGCTTTCGGCATCGCGAAGAGCTCGAGAATTGTCTTAGTCATCCCTTGCATATTATAGTTCATCACGAAGCTCTTGTAGCTTGGTGGCGATTGATTGGAGAATTACATCAATGACACTATCATCAGGAAGATTAACTCCCAGCTGAATTAAGTGATTGTTATACCCAGGACATTTTGAGTATGTGCTCCTTGTGCAGAACTATTCTCTTCCATCTTGCAGCTATAGAACTTATTGGAGACTTCATATCTCTCAATCCGGGCATTTGCTTGAAATATTAACTTCAACTCTGGAACATCTCATATGCTCCATGGCGTTCAAAACGTCGTTGAAGACCCAGTTCTAAGCCGTAAAGCATGGCACACTGAACTATAGAGTAGTCATCGACTCTGCTTTGCGGACGTTCATAACCACGGCTCGGCATCTATGACGAACTGTCACCCGGCGGTGCTTCGGGGCGTAATTTTTACGTGTGCAGCAATGAGGATAATCCTCGAGATTACGGACCCGATCCGTGTAATTGCTACCATCATCTTTCAACTTTGCTTTCTCAAGGCGCATTAAAATTCAGCGGAACAACGGCACGAGCCATCTATCTACATCAAACATAGACAAGCAAAATACTATCGGTACTAAGTTCATGATAAATTTAAGTTTGATTAATCATATTAAAAACCTCCCACTTAGGCAGATATCTCTCTAGTCATCTAAGTGATCACGTGATCCAAATCAACTAAACCATGTCCGATCATCACGTGAGATGGAGTAGTTTCAATGGTGAACATCACTATGTTGATCATATCTACTATATGATTCACGCTTTCGACCTTTCGGTCTACGTGTTAGAGGCCATATACATTTATATGCTAGGCTCGTCAAGTTTAACACGAGTATGGCGTGTGCAAGCTGTTTTGCACCGATTGTATTTGAGCGTAGAGCCTATCACACCGATCATCACGTGGTGTCTCGTACGAAGAACTTTCATAGCGGTGCATACTCGGGAGAACACTTCTTGATAATTTTTAGTGAGAGATCATCTTATAATGCTACCGTCAATCAAAGCAAGATAAGATGCATAAAGGATAAACATCACATGCAATCAATATAAGTGATATGATATGGCCATCATCATCTTGTGCTTGTGATCTCCATCGCCAAGCACCGTCATGATCACCATCTTCACCGTAGCGACACCTTGATCTCCATCGTAGCATCGTTGTCGTCTACGCCAATCTTATGCTTCCACGACTATCACTACCGCTTAGTAATAAAGTAAAGCATTACATCAGCGATTGCATTGCATACAATAAGCGACAACCATATGGCTCCTGCGATTGCCGATAACTTCGGTTTACAAAACATGATCATCTCATACAATAAAATATAGCATCACGTCTTGACCATATCACATCACAACATGCCTGCAAAAACAAGTTAGGCGTCCTCTACTTTGTTGTTGCAAGTTTTACGTGGCTGCTACGGGCTGAGCAAGAACCGTTCTTACCTACGCATCAAAACCACAGCGATAGTTTGTCAAATAGACTCCGTTTTAACCTTCTCAAGGACGGGCGTATGCACTCAGTTCAACTAAAGTTGGAGAGGCAGGTCTTCGCAAGCCATCTATGTGCAAAAGCACGTCGAGGAACCGGTCTCGGCGTAAAGCGTCTGGCGTAAGGTTGGTCCGGATCGTCTCGTCCAACAATACTGTTGAACCAAAGAATGACATCTTTGGTAGGCGATTATGACTTGTATCGTCCACAACTCACTTGTGTTCTACTCGTGCATATGACATCAACGCGCATAAAACCGAGGCTCGGATGCCCTTTGTTGGGGAGCGCGGTAATTTCAAAAATTTCCCTACGATCACGCAAGACCATGGTGATGGCATAGCAGCGAGAGGGAGAGTGTCCGTCTCGTACCCTCGTAGACCCGAAAGCGGAAGCGTTATAACAACGCGGTTGATGTAGTAAATGCGTCTTCACGATCCGACCGATCCAAGCACCGAGCGCATACGGCACCTCCGAGTTACGCACACGTTATTTCGATGGCGATCCCGGACTCCGATCCGGCAAAGTGTCGGGATGAGTTCCGTCGACCTGACGGCGTGGTGGCGATGTTGATGCTCCACCGGCGAGGGCTTCGCCTAACCTCATGACGATATGACTTCTCCGCGCGAGGCTTCGCTAAGCTCTCTGACGATATGGTGAAGTGGAATATGGTGGAGGGGCACCGCTGCACGGCTAAGGCGATCCGTAGATCAACTTGTGTGTGCAGGGTGCCCCTGCCCCGTATATAAAGGAGCCAAGGGGAGGTGGCGGCCCAAGGGGAGGCGCGCAAGGAGTCCTACTCCTCCGGGAGTAGGACTCCCCTCAATCCTAGTTGGATTAGGATTCCGGGAGGAAAGAGAGAGAGGGGGCGGCCCACCTTTCCTAGTCCTAATAGGACTAGGGGAAGGGGCCTTGTGACCACCTAGGGGCTGGCCCTCTCTCTTTTCCACTAAGGCCCACTATGGCCCATGTAGTTCGGGGGTTCGGTAACCTCCGGTACTCTAAATAAATTCGATTTCACTTTCGGAACCCTTAGAAGTCCAAACATAGGCTTCAATATATCAATCTTTATGTCTCGACCATTTCGAGACTCCTCGTCACGTCCGTGATCACATCCGGGACTCGAACAAACTTGATTGCATCAATACTTATAAACTCATTATGAGCTGTCATTGAAGCGTTAAGTGTATGCGGACCCTACGGGTTCGAGAACTATGTAGACATGACCTAGAACCATTCTCGGTCAATAACCAATAAGCGGAACCTGGATGCCCATATTGGTTCCTACATATTCTCTGAAGATCTTTATCGGTCAAACCGCATAACGACATACGTTGTTCCCTTTGTCATCGGTATGTTACTTACGAGATTCGATCGTCGGTATCCAATACCTAGTTCAATCTCGTTACGGTAAGTCTCTTTACTCGTTCCGTAATACATCATCTCACAACTAACTTATTAGTTGTAATGCTTGCAAGGCTTAAGTGATGTGCATTACCGAGAAGGCTGGAGATACCTCTCCGGACAATCGGAGTGACAAAACCTAATCTCGAAATCGCCAACCCAACAAGTACCTTTGGAGACACTGTAGTACTCCTTTATAATCACCCGATTCACGTTGTGACGTTTGGTAGTACCAAAGTGTTCCTCCATTAAGCGGAGTTGCATAATCTCATAGTTATAGGAACATGTATAGGTCATGAAGAAAGCATTAACATACTAAGCGATCAAGTGTTAAGCTAACGGAATGGGTCATGTCAATCGAGATCATTCTACTAATGATGTGACCTTGTTAATCAAATAACAACTCCTTGTTTATGGTTAGGAAACATAACCATCTTTGATTAACAAGCTAGTCAAATAGAGGCATACTAGTGACATCTTGTTTGTCTATATATTCACACATGTATTATGTTTCCGGTTAATACAATTCTAGCATGAATAATTAACATTCATCATGATATAAGGAAATAAATAATAACTTTATTATTGCCTCTAGGGCATATTTCCTTCAATGATATCCTTATAGGCCATGTGAAGAATTGCCTAGTAGCTTATAGGATGGAGCCACGTATCTTTCGGGCTTTGGCATCTTACCTTAGAAGAGAAAATCTGATATCGGATAAAAGAATTAAGGTGGAGGAGAAGTTAGCCTTTTTCTTGTACATGGTGTCTCTAGCGCATCTTATGAAGATCTTGACTAGAATTTCAGCATAGTGGACAAACATTTCATGAGTACATCAATGAGTTCTTCAACATCGTCCCCATTTTAGCTAGTCGATTTTTGAAGCCCCCGAACATTGATGAGCCACATCCAGTAATCTCCACCGACACAAGATTTTATCCTTACTTCCAGGTTTCCATTTTCAACGCTTCCACAATTTCTTTTCTTATCTAACTTATAGTTCTTTATTGACCTGCAATCTTTGCTTCCAGAACTGTTTAGGAGCCATTGATGGGTCACATGTCCCTATAACGGCAACACACGGAATTGCTGCTCCATTTGAATAGGAAGGGTACCTTGAGTCATAATATTATGGTTTCCTGTGACTTGATCTGAGATTCACTTTCATATCATGTGGTTGGGAGGGTTCAACTACGGATGCGAGGTTCTTCATTCTGCAATTAGCAAAGGATTTAGAGTGCAGGAAAGTTTTACCTAGTTGATGGGGGTTATGCAAACACTTTCGGTCATTTCTACGCACCTTATATCGGGGTGTCGGTATCATTTGAAGGAATTTGGTCATGGACACCCTCGACCACAAAACCACAGAGGAATTGTTCAATCATCGGCATGCTTTGTTCTACGGAACCATGTGGAAAGGTCTCTAGGAATTCTTAAGAAGCGCTTCCCAATTCTTCATGTTGGCTGCTTGCATTCAATCGAGAACCAAGTGAAACTTCACTTGCATGATTCTTCACAATATCATCAAAATGGAGAATGGTGATGAGACTTGGCTTGACAACCAACCCGATAACATAGCGCCAAATGTTTTTGTTGATCTCCCGAATGGCGGCGAGAATAACTATAGGAACAACGACTTAGGGAACACTCTAAGGGATGAAATAGCAATGCAAATGTAGGAAGCATACCATCCTGAATAGCCAACATGATGGTGTGTGTTTTAATCATATATATATATATATATATATATATATATATATATATATATATTAATTAACTTCATCATCTAATAATGTAGTGTGTGTTGAAATGCAGATATGTATCCAAAGGGGTCTCCAAAGTATAATGTGATGAAAGCAAGTGGGAGAAAAGCTTCACACGGTGCCAAGAAGCCATCACCCAAAATTAAAAAGACACCTCCAAGAGGTATTTGGTCTACTTAATCTCCATTTCTCAGATCTTGTCTTTGGAGTTTTGATGTTTGTGATTGTTCTACTTAATATTTCTCATTTTGAATATTAGCTAGCTCATGATAGTTCATCACTATTTGTTTTCAAATTGAATGATAGTAACTCCTCTTATCATGTTGAGCATTAAGTTTGAACAATGTAAATTTGTGTTGGTGTAGTTAAAAGCCAAGAGCTCATTGGAACCCAGCTTTGGAGAAGGGTTTAGTGGAGATACTTGAGAGCACAACACTCAAGTATCATCGAGGACAAAATGGTTGGTCAGTGAAGCCGCGGAATAGGATGGTGGATTTGTTTCATGAAAGATATGGCCACACAAATTTTACAAAGTCACTGATTAGGAAAAAGCAGAAATACTTGAAAGGTCAATACAGAATTCTTAAGGATGCCCATAAGCAGTGGTGTCAGTTGGAACTATCATACACACATGATAGATCTGGGACGCTAATCTTTAGCAAAAACTTGATATTTGTAAGAAGCGAAATGGCGAGTTGACTCAACGTGCTTAAGGTAAGCTACCTTACTCCATTTCTCTTGTGACATTTTGCCCCACTTCATGAAAACTAAGATTGTTGTTCTTGCTCCTGTGAACATCTATCTAGTTGATAATATAATATCTCATGAACCTAGTGTCACTATCATTTAGACTCCCTCATTTTGTTGTAGTACGGCTAACAAATCAAATCAAATCTGCCAAGGTTTTTGGTGGTGCCGAGTTATTACATATGATGAATCTGTCTAGTCTACATGTTTGAATCTGTCTAGAAAACTTTGACAATTCTGTCTAAACTTATTCGTGCTCTGAAGCTCCTGGCAAAAAACTCGCACTATAGTTCATCTCATGGTTGTGTGCCTTGAGGCGAACCTGCACATACATAGGCATCAGGCGGTTTGCTGTTGGCGAAGTGTGGCGATGTTTTCATGTATTTGTATGGGTGTTGTGGCTTACATAGTTGCTGTGGTATCAAGAAAATTATCAGTATCTCAGTAACTAAAATGACATTTTAATTAGCAGCGACTATTGAGATTTTCTTGGAATATTATTGTCCTTTGTCCTAACACCTGTCAAGTTAAACTTGAATAATCAAGAGGCGTGGCCTTTAGTCTTGTCCCAGCTTCTAATGAGTAAAATGAATTTGTACATGGAAAATTTCTTTGCTACTCCGGAGTGTCTACACTGAAAATTTGATACCATTGTACACTGAAAATCAGGAGTACAAATTTGCACCTTGATCTTGCTCCTTGCTTGCTTGCTGTTGGAACAAATCAGGAGTAATGTCGAACTTCAATAAAATCGTTGATCTTGTGTACAAATGCCATTAAACTGTTGGAGTACTCCTGTTTGCTTGTTAGCACCTACAAAAGAAAATGAAGAAAAAATTAAATTAATGTTGCTTGCTGGAAACTTGCTTTAATATATACAACTTGTTTCTTGCTAGTAGTACAATGCTCCTACTACAAGTACAATACTCCTTGCTTGTTCTATTCGAAACTTGCTGTACTACATGCCTACTTATGTTCCAGAAGGCACTCTAATGTTCATCTAGCAAAACTTATAGTTATAATTTATTACGAAGGCACTCTAATATTCATCTCTTTTTGTTTCATCAGGTTCTCAAGCACCAAAAGAAGCAACAATAAACAAGCTGGAGGGATAACTTTCTCTCAGATTCTCAAAGATAGATGATCATGACACCAAAAGATGGATATATTTGTATGCGAAATTATAACTGATCTTGAGCTATTCGAAGTACTTGTGTTGTGTTATCTTTCTTTGCAAAATTATGTTGGGGCTGTGATGAGCTGTTGTTGCTGCGAAAGATCATGTTGTCATGATAAATTATGATTCACAGGATTTGGGTTTGAAGTCATGTTGTTATGATAAATTATGATGTTGTGATGATATATTGATTTGAGTCATGCAAAATTATGTTCTTTCTGGGAAAAACTACAGCTAAATTATTTCCACTGTAGCAACGTTTCTCATTTTATTAGGTGGCCTTTACAATTACGTAGCAAGGATATAAGAGAGTTAGTTACATTGTAAAGATTAAATTTTAGATGTTCTATACCATATTATGTCAATTTGGCAAACCCTATCTATCAAGCAGAAATTTTAAGCGAAGAGGATTGGGGATGAAGGGGTTTTGGGGATTGAGGGGTTTTGAAGGGATTGGATGGAAGGGAGGATTCACCAAATCCTCCCAAATCCCTCCTCCGAAATCCTCCCAAATCCCTTTGTGCCAAACGAGGCCGAAGGGATAATTAGTTTTGCCTTTTCCGAGGGTTTCTGAGCTTGCGAAGTGCACTTCTTAAAGCCCTCCCCTTCTCCCTAATTCTAGCTTGCTGACAAATACACAATCCACTGGGAAAAAAGAACATGTCAGCAATGAGACAAAAGAAAAGGTAATAGTACCAAGTAAACAAAAGCAGGGGGCGCAAAGAGGCCTTTTCCGGAGCATAAGTTATTGGGCGTTGCAGCGGTGCTGCTGTGTTCCCCAGAGCCTGCCTGCCTGCCTGCAGACGGGGTGCTGCAGTGACCAACGCAGCAGCCATGACCACGACCACGACCAAGATGAGGGGGAGGAGAGGAGGAGCTGCGGCCATTGGAGCGGCGCTGCTGTTCTTGGCCGCCGCCTCCCTGGGGGCTCATGCCAACACCGACTCAAACGATGGTAAGCGAGTGATATTATTACTTCTTGTAGCCATTTTTTTGTTCTTTTGGTTTGATTTTACTTCGGAAAACCAAGAAACAATGCATTTCTTAGCTTGACTGAGTAGCAACGGATGGGGAAAATCTGTGTTCTTGCTTCCTCCTTCCCTCTGCTTTCGTCAGTTCACTTCAGTGCAGATAGGCCGCTTTTGGTGCCCAGTCCTGGATTCCTGAAATTTTAGGTTTAGATGAGAGCAGGAAACCATTATGCTGAGGAGCTGCGTTTCGGCTCAGGAGAGAAAGCTGGAAGATTTGTGGACCCAACGGTCTCATTCGACACTTCTTTGCTTTATGCTTTTGGTCATTTTGGAGCTCTACTTTGTTCATTGGCATCCCATAAACATTTTCCTTGGTTCGCGTGTCAGTTAACCAAGCCAGGAAAAAAATTAGTATTCTTTTAGCTCTTCGGTTCTTCCTGCTGCTGCTCTTTGGTCCTTTCTTGGTGGAAATTCTAGGGTTCTTGCAGTTTGGGACGAACAAACAGCAGAGTTTTCAGAAGTTATAATTTTCCCAAGATTATAATATTTTCCTAGTGGTGATGCTAAATTTGTGGCAAGTTCTAGATTCCTTGGTTTTATCCACCTAGATGTCTGACTTCAGCAGAGAGTTTCTGAAAAATCAGTTCATTTGTTCTTTTTGTGCCTGGTTTTGTGAGAGGTTGCAGACAGCTGCTCGTCCAAAAAAAATGTTTGTGTGATTGCCAAAAAAACCCAGCACTTGGTCCTATTAATATTTCATTTGGTTCCAGAATCAAACTAGTTTTGATGGAAATTTGGTTACAGAATAATGCGGATACCTTGTTAGACATGACTAGTTATTTGCAAAGTCAACTTCGAAATTGTCGCTGGCACAGACAAGTTAAGTATTATTTTCTATTACCTCCAGATTCCTAAATATTTGTCTTTACAGAGATTTCAACAAGTGACTACATCACGGAGCAAAATAAGTGAATCTACACTCTAAAATATGTCTATATACATCCATATGTGGTAGTCCATTTGAAATCTCTAAAAAGACAAATATTTAGGAGCGGAGGAATAATTTAGATAATAAGACAAGTTAAGTACGTATTATTCTTAGGCCGCACTATATAAAATTATTCATTGTTTACAAAATCTTTAATGACCAATTCCAACACGCAGGAATGAACTGAATCATGCATAACATCACTATCCTTCACACTATTACAACATTAGCGATGGAATGAGTAACCACATTTCCTATCCCATAAGACGAGTTAAGTATTGGTTCTCTGTGCAGAAGGAAATTAAAGGACATATTGCTACATATGAACTAAAAAACAATTGCCTTTTGTTTTTTTGTGTTGAAAAATACTTCTGTTGGGAAGACAAAAGTAAGAACAAAACAACGTTATAGTCATTTACGTGAAATATCGACCCACCAGCATTACTGATTCTCCCAAAATTTACATTTGCCTATGCAGTGACAGCCCTCAATGTCTTCTATACAACAATGAACTATCCACCCCAGCTGAAAAACTGGGTGTCACAAAATGGAGATCCCCTGCGGGCAGTGGTGGCATGGGATCACTTGCTCGGGTTCCAGAGTGACAGCAATGTGAGCTGAGATTAAGATGTGGTGTTTTGCAAGTCACAACTACTTATCCTTCTTATCTGATATTATTTGTCCTAATACTTGACAGAAACTTACCGGGCATGAGTCTTACTTGGGACTTTGGGTTACAATATGAACCTACTGACTGCACTAGTTCAGCTGTTAGTGAGATCTCTCTCATCTCAAACATCAATGCCCTCTCACCACAAACAAGTTTTGATCTAGTTTAGTTCTGTGCAGTGATATGAGCAATAATTATCTTGGAGGTAGTGACATCCCCTATAATCTTCCTCCAAATCTCGAGAAATTGTAAGTTGCACTTCTATGTACAACTCAAGCTTCTCTTATCTATATGAAGAACAATCTTTTAGCTCTCACAGAGAACTTGATCTGCAGAAATCTTGCTGGAAATCACTTCACTGGAACCACACCATACTCTATTTACATAAATGGTAGCACTTAAGGATTTGTAAGTTAGTTACTTATCTCCTATAAGTCGATGTATAAGTCGATGTATCGGCTGACTTTCTTTGTCATTTTTTTTTCTGGTATGATCTGACCAAATTTTAATGTCTCCGTTGCAGAAATCTTGCTCATAACCAGCTCTCAACCATCAGTGATATGTTTAACCAGCTCACCAACCTGACAACAATGTGAGTGATTTCTGTTTGAACAGTAAGCTGTCAAGCTAGTGGCAAAACTGAACCATTAATCCATTTCACTCAGGGATATCTCATTCAACACATTTTCTGGTAATATTCCACAAAGCTTCAACTCTATAACAAGTTTGAAAACACTGTGAGTACATTGTTTTTGTATGTTTCTGCATCAATTTGTTTCACCAACAAGAATAAAGTCCATATATTGATTACAAATGTAATATCTCCTCTTGCCAGTTATCTGCAGAACAACCAATTCAGTGGCACGATAGATATCCTTGCCAATCTTCCTCTTACTGACTTGTGAGTTGATATACCCCCAGCCTTCTCTAATTCATGGTTGAATCGTCTTATAAATGCAACGTTCGATCATCATTGCAGAAATGTTGCGAACAACCAATTCACAGGCTGGGTCCTGATAAGCTAAAAGAAAATAAGGAGTCTACAGTAAGCATTTTTACTATAACTGTCATGGTTTGGCTGATATAAGCATGTAGAATAGAATCACAGTTAGTCCTCCACTCCTTTCGTAGGACAACTGGAAACTCGTTTAGCAATGGCCCCGCGCCACCACCCCCACCAGCTACAAATCCAACGCCGCGCCAACACCAACACCTCAACGTCCTGCTCTTCCAAGTAGTAATGACAACAATGGCCCGTCCGACAGTGGCAGCAAACACTCCAAACTACAAGGTGGTGCAATAGCAGGAATTGTTATATGTTTGCTGGTTCTTGGTGCAATGTTTGCATTCTTTGTGATCAAGAGGAAATCTTGGAAGTTGTCACGAGGACGAGACCCCGAACAGAAGGAACCTCTCAGTCCCCTTGCTTCAGGATTTAAGCGTAAGTGTCATTGCCTCTGAGTTCCACATGGTCATTGCCTCTCCAGTGAATTTTGCATTTCCTTACTTCTTTGCACATAATTTCCATTTTGTAAGGATCGGTAAACTGTACCTGCTGTTCTTCTCTCTTAAAGTCAAAACTATATTTTTCAGAGATGAAGTCCATCAAGATCATCTCAACAACTGGCAAGGATCAATTTCAAAAGACTGTTTCAATGAGCTTAAAACCTCCAACAAAAATTGACTTGCACAAGTCCTTCGATGAAAATGATCTCACAACCAAGTCTGTTACAAGGAAGATAAGTTTGTCTTCCATCAAAATACCTGCATACACAGTTGCAGACCTGCAGATAGCAACAGGAAGCTTCAGTGCTGACCATTTCATCAGTGAGGGATCATTTGGACGTGTTTTCAGAGCACAATTCAACGATCAGAAGGTGCTTCCCTAATTACTTGATATCCATTATTTCCCGGATTAAACATATCATTCATACCACATACATATCATTCATAGCTTTTCCTACTAAACATCTACAGTACGGGGATTTTATCTGTCATAAACTTCTTTTCATCAAATTATATCTGCTTCAAAATATGTCCACGTAATAGCACTAAAGTTTGTTGTATGCATGGGAATACCTAATCTTTGCTTGTATCATTGCAAAATGCTGTTGTCTGATTTTATGGTGCTACTTGGGTTCAACAATCTCATTTCATTAACCATGACTTGATGTTGAATAAAGTCCCCTTGCTACTATTGCATTCTCATCACCTTCTGGTGTTTTCAGGTCCTGGCAGTAAAGAAAATCAACTTTTCTTCATTCCCAGGCTATCCTTCTGATTTGTTCATTGAGTTGGTTGCAAATATTTCAAGGCTAAATCATCCAAACCTTGCTGAGTTAGTTGGCTACTGTTCAGAGCATGGGCAGTGCTTGTTGGCATATGAATTCTATCAAAATGGTTCTCTGTGTGACTTACTTAACCTGGTGGATGATCAAAGCAAACCACTGTCCTGGAATAGCCGTGTAAAGATTGCTCTTGGATCTGCAAGGGCATTAGAGTAAGCGAAACAGGCCTGTGAACCCTTCATGTTAATCTAGAAATAAACTTAATGTCAATGACAATCATGCGAATTCTGCAGATACCTACATGAAACATGTTCGCCGTCTGTGGTCCACAAGAATTTTAAGTCATCAAACATTTTACTGGATAATGAGCTGAACCCCCACCTTTCGGATTCTGGATACGGAGAGCTTATTCCTAACCAGGAATTCCAGGTAATGTCCTGCACTATATCCTGATACTTCCTGACAACCTGCAGAATATCACGAAATTTGAGATTATTCATCAAATAAAATGCTAGAACTATTTGCCACTTTGCAGCGAAAATGCTGCACATTGTCATTGTTTCTATGTTATTATTCATAATTAAGTGTTCCACATAGCATGATGTTAATTTAATTATGGATAATTTTAGTGGAGCAAACATGAGTTGCTGGTCAGGTAACATAATAAAGTTAGCCAGGATCGCATAACTATTACTGTACTTGTTAGTTGGATGCAAGGCAGATAGTATCTGATCGAACAAGTGAGATGATACTGAGTTTGGTGTTCTGCATATTTAGCAATGCAGGTGCTAATGATCATAATTTAGGGGCAAACATTTCTGTCAATAATTACTTACTTACATAGCATCAATTCCAGGAATCCGAAGAAAACTCAGGATATAGGGCACCTGAGGTAGCCATGTCTGGCCAATACTCACTGAAGAGTGATGTATATAGCTTCGGAGTAGTCATGTTAGAGCTCCTCACTGGCCGCAAACCTTTCGACAGGTACGCACCCCAATCAAATACTACAGCACTATCCATCATCTTTTCCTGAAATTGTTCCTGAAGTCGCCCAGGAATTTTCATGCAACTCCCTGTGAGCTGTAATAAGAACATGTAGCCCACTGAAGTCTACTGAACTTCCACTTGCTGTCTGAAATGAATCACTGCAGGTCACGACCACGGTCCGAGCAGTCGCTGGTCCGATGGGCCGCCCCGCAGCTGCACGACATCGACGCGCTGGACCAGATGGTCGATCCGGCGCTCCAGGGGCTGTACCATTCCAAGTCCCTGTCTCGCTTCGCCGACGCGATAGCCCTTTGTGTGCAGGTGCATTCCATAACCCCTCCTTTGCAGTTCTCCTGTATCTCTGAATTTTTTTGCCACGCTGCTGACGCTTGTCCTGAAACCTGAGCAGGCCGAGCCAGAGTTCCGGCCGCCGATGTCGGAGGTCGTCCAGTCGCTGGTCCGTCTCGTGCAGCGGGCGAACATGACGAGGATGTCCAGCGGCGAGAGCTACACCCGGCGCGACGGCGAATCCGGCGACTACGCGGTATAAGCGTCACACTGTTGTACATAGGCCTGAAAGTGTCCAGAGAACTTTTGGTGGGTAGTAACAGTTGTACAAATTTACAGTTTTGTTGCTGAGTCTTAGGGGTTATTCTCGTTCATCCGTCCCAGCAGCAGCCAGTAGACGCTGCCCTCCGTAGCTGTGTAGTCGTGTCCAGTGACAGTTTTCTGCCGCGTTACGATTCTTCTTTGAAAGAAAAATCCCTTGCGATTGGGACGGTGATAGTAAAAATCCCTTTTTTTTTTGCGAATGTGTCTTTGTATCATCCTGATCGAACAGCGAAATGAAACCTCTAGTCTCATCAAAAAATAAAATAAACCTCTAGCGAAACCAACCAGCAGCATCCGCTTGATGCAAAGGACGCCTGAGAAACTGGGGAGAAGAACATATCTGCATACCATGATTGGTTACTGACAACCACCGGCCACCGCGGCTAAGCCGCGACGAAGTGGCAGGTGCCCTGCACACGCCGCCGGCCGAGGAAGGAGAGAGCTCGCGTTTCGTTCGCCACGATCGTTCTGTTGGCGCACGCTCCTCGGAGAAGAGAGACGCCGATCGTGTGTGCGTGTGTGTGGGCTCAGCGGTCGCCCAGCTCGTCTGTGCCCTTGGTATGGGCTATTGGGCTGTCGCTTGTACTGTACGTAACAAGCCCAGCCAGCGCTCCCCGGTAGGTAGGTTAGTGTAGGGTAGCCGATGATGATGCCCATAGGCATGGGTAAACAATCCGCACCCAGCAAAGCAGCATCCCCGCCGCCGAAGGCCGCGGCGCAGCATCCTCTCTCCCCCCGCCGAGCGACCGACGGTACCACCAACCTCCGCCGTCAGCCTAGGCTCGAAGAACCAGCGCGGCGGCGCGTCCCTCGCCTGCATCCCCAGGTACGCTTGTGTGTGTGTGTGTGTCTCTCTCTCCGGCTTCCGTTACGCCGCAGATTCAGTTTAGCTCCAAAGTATAGCAGATTTCGCTGCTGCAACTAACACGGCCGAGCAGATTCACCCCGTAGGTGCATCGACCACGGTGATCCCCCCGCACGGCAGGAGGAACTGGATGTTTCAGAGGATTTAATCAGCAGGACCAGGCGTGGCCCGCATGCTCCAACATGCTCCATTCTAAGGAGACACTGAGGAAGATGTACTCAGTCGCCAAGGGCTACTACTGCGGGGGGCTAGCCGCTCCCAATCCTTTTCCAGGTAGCGTCCCTTTCAAGCTCGAATCTGTTCTCCAGCCCCTTTACATTCCAATTCAAAGATAGTAGTTCTAACTATGTACCAGCAGCGTTGGATCTCAGGCAATCCCTCTGCTCGTCTCGGAAAGCGCCGGGTATGTCAATCCATGCAGGGCCTGTTCGTACACGCGAAGTGCGCTTGGCGCGGAGGTTCTGCCGCCGGAGGTTCTGCCGCCGGAGGTTCTGCCGCCGACCAAGAGATTGTGATTGCTCTGGGAAGCAACGTGGGGGACAGGATCAGTTCGTTTGACAGGGCGCTGCGGCTGATGAAAGACTCAGGCATAAAGATCACCAGGCACGCCTGTCTGTACGAGACTGCCCCTGAGTATGTGACTGACCAGCCGCGGTTCCTCAACTCCGCTGTTCGGGGCACTACCAAGCTGGGGCCTCATGATCTGCTCAAGAAGCTGAAGGAGATCGAGAGGGATATAGGCGGACCGCGGGATAAGGTGCGGTCCAAGGCCGATCGATCTGGATATTCTCCTGTATGGCGACTCCCAGATCAGTACCGAGACCCTGACTGTGCCACACGAGCGCATCCGTGAGAGACAATTCGTTTTAGCTCCTCTTGTTGACCTTCTGGGGTCGGCGGCTGACGATCGTATGGAGAAAAGCTGGCACTCCCTCTCGAAGTGCAGCGGTGGGTTCTTTGATCTGTGGAACGAGCTTGGTGGTGAATCTTTAATTGGGACACAAGGTATCAAGAGGGTTATGGCTGTTGGAAATCGTCTGTTGGATTGGAGTGAGAGGACCCTTGTCATGGGGGTGCTTAACTTGGCGCGGACAGCTTTAGTGATGGAGGTAAGTTCCAAGGAGTGGAGGCTGCCATTGCTCAGGCCAAGTTGTTGATATCACAAGGTGCAGACATAATTGATATTGGTGCTCAATCCACCAGGCCCTCTGCAACAAGACTATCTGCAAATGAAGAACTTGAGAGGCTGGTCCCTGTTCTGGATGCAATCGTCAAAATCCCGAGATGGAAGGAAGCTGATCTCAGTAGACACATTCTCACGGACAAGTTGCTGCTGAAGCTGTAAAGAGAGGAGCCACCATGATTAATGATGTGTCTGGCGGACAGCTTGACCCAAGTATTCTTGAAGTTGTAGCTGAACTTGGAGTTCCATATGTTACCATGCACATGAGAGGTGATCCATCAACTATGCAGAGTGAACAGAATTTACAATATGATGATGTCTGCAAGGAAGTTGCTTCTGAGTTATACACACGGTTAAGAGAAGCAGAGTTGTCTGGAATTCCTTTGTGGAGGATAGTTCTTGATCGGCATTGGGTTTTCCAAGAAACTCAGACATAATCTTGAAATAATCAAGGGCTTGGGATTCATTAGAAAAGAGATGGGTAAACTGAGTTTAGGTGCTTCACATGTGCCAATATTACTTGGACTCTCAAGAAAAAAGTTTCTTAGGTGAAATATGCAATCGTGCCGATCCAGTTGAGAGAGATGCAGCTACTGTTGCTGCTAATGCAGCTGGGATTAGGAATGGTGCTAACATATTAAGGGTTCATAATGTTGGATATGGCGTGGATGCTGCAAAAGTCTCTGATGCATTAGCATGTAAAAAGTACACTGCCAGAATAGAATTGAGACCAGTCTCCAGTTTTGTACAAGAAAATGATGATGTAGATTTGTAGAGTAGTTACTATCACATCATTGGCTTCTCAACTCATACCTCATACCATATTGAGTGTATCATCACTTAATAATGCAATAAAAGCTTGTATAACTTTTGCAGTAAACCAAAGATGTACATTTTCTTGCGCCGACTACTTACTAGAATCTCCAAGGAAGTAAAGGTAAACTCTCAACTTAGATCATCCAGAGAATAACCAAGAAAAAGAAGTTGTAAAGGCTTCTACTAAGTTTTGGCGTAATTTGTTATGCAAAACTATCATATAATTTATTTTGATTCAACGAAATCCAATGGATTGACATTTTTGGAATTTTAAGTTGTTTCAGGTCCTTTGTTTTTGCACCTTTAGACTGTTATTAGTTCAAATATGTTATGCAAACTTTATTCCAGCTTGCTTTTCCGTGACACTTCTCTTTGTGACTCCTTACTTTTGTTTTGATCTTGTTGTACCAAATGAGGAAACTCATGCATTGCAAGTGCCGTATGATATTACTGGGCTTCAAGGGCTGGTCTGTGATCTATTTTTTTTCCGAGGGTTTAATATTGATACCTTCTGTGATATACTTTGCCTGAAATTGTTTACTCGAAAGCATCATTTGTTGACACAGAGTTGATTTCCATCTCTCATGCAGTTTTCTGGGTTTTATCAAACTTCTTGTGACTCCTTATATGTGTTTTGATCTTGTTGTATCCGATGAAGAAACTTATGCATTGCAAGTGCCGTATGACATTACTAGGCCCCAAAGCTTGGTCTATGATCTAACCAGTTTTCTGAGGGTTTTATTGTCTAGATGGGAGGCCTCTGTATTGCACTTTGTTTGGAATTATCCAGTTGAGAAACATCATTGTTGCTACAGAATGCGTTGGCATCTCTAGCTTTTGGAGGTTTTTAATGAACTTCGTTGTGACTCATTATTTGTGTTTTGATCTTGTTGTACCCAATGATGAAACTCATGCATTGCAAGTGCCGTATGACTTTACTAGGCTTCAAGGCTTGGTCTATGATCTAACCAGTTTTCTGAGGGTTTGTGATTGTGGGACCTTTGTAATGTACTTTGCTTGGAATTGTCTAGTTGAGAAAACCATTTGTTGTTACAGAGTTGATTTTCATTTCTAATGCAGATTTGGATTTTAAATCCCAACCAATTCCTATCGTGTTTTGAAAGAATATAGCGGAAGCTTCTAAAAATATTCTGATTGGTTTATGACCCAATGAGAGAAACTTATGCATTGCAAGTGCCGTGTGACATTGCTAGGTCTCAAGGCTTGGCCTATGATCTAACCACACTTCTGAGGGTTTTATTGTCTAAATGCAAGACATTTTACTGCTTTTCACGCATAGAATTTTTCTACTTGAAAGCATCATCTGTTTCTTCACAATTGATTTCCACCTTGACAAATTTGAGTTTAAATCTTAACAGCTTCCTAATAATTTAAAGTTTACCTATGATTGGCTTCTTGTGCATTTTCGTCCCTCCTGTGTCCACTGATGAAGCTTAAGAACTGCAAGTGCGGGATCATTATACTGTCATAAAAATGGCGTGTCCATGATATCACTGCAGGTCTGGCGAGGGCTTGTCTTTCATATATACTATTGGTCTATTGGACACTTGTTGGCATATTTTGTTCAGTTTTGTTGTGTATAAATTGAAGCTATTCCAGTTTGCTGTTTATCTTGTTCTACTCAATGAGGAAATTCATAAGTGCCGTATGACATAGTAGGCCTTAAGGCTTTGTTTTGATTTAACTAGATTTCTGAGGGGGTTCATGATTTAAATGCAAGACCTTCTTAATGTGTTTTTATTGGAAATTGTTCACATCACGATCATCGTTTGTTCCTACAGAATTGATTTCCCACCTTTCTTGCAGATTTAAATTTAAATCTCAAACATGTTGCCCATTTTAAGAATATCCACAGGTGGCTTCTTGTGCATTTTTGCTCCTGCTATGACCACTGATGAAACCTTGAGAACTGCAAGTTACGGATGGGTACACTGTCTTGTCAATTGTATCGACGCAGGTTTTTAAAACCGACCAGTTTTCTACCGCCATTAGGCCTTGTTAGCACACCCTCCACAAGAGGATTGGAGGGGATTTGGGAGGTTTTGACTTGTAGGGGATTAAATCCTCTTCAATCCCTGCCAAACCCCTTCAAATCCTCTCTCAACCGAACACAGCCTTAAGAATTTCCATGTGTGGCTCCTGTGCCATTTTATCCATGGCCACTCCTGAAGCCGTAAGTAGCTGCAAGTGTGGGATGATCATGAATTCATGATGCTATAGAAAACCCTATCAGTGATATCAACTTGGGTTTCCGAGGCCTTATCTTCTCTAGATGTATTGGACTTCCCTATCAAATGATTATGTATATGTCGCACTTGCTCAATTTACACAAGGACTCTCGTTCTTGACACCCTGTTCTGTGCCATGTGTATTTTTCCTTGGAGTAGTACTTCACACGGTGTGATGTGCTTGATTTGGAAACTCAAAGGCTTTGTTTCCTTCCTTGAAGTACAAGCAATGGCCTAAGAAATAGATTGATGTGCAAAGTCAGGAGGAAATTTGAAAATCATCATCCAAAGATCTCATTATTCCTACTCTTTTTGACTTTGGAAGCTGCTAATAGTCTACGACTCTTAAGCCCTATCACGCTTCGATCGACTGGTTAGTTTTGTTCTAAAGAAGCAGCTGGAATTCGAGAAAAAGCTTCTAAACAAAAGAACAGTCTTCATATTTTTCGTGGTTGACAACTCTACCCTTGTAAAAACACTATCTGTACAAGAGCTTAAAAATTATGCGGAATGTTGTCGTGTTAAATATCGGTTCATGTTCTGAAATTATGTGCTTTACTATTGCTCCGTCGGTTGACTAATGACTTGTTTCATCGCCAAAAAAAAGACTAATGACTTGTTGCTCTGGAGCAGGAGCAAGAGTCAGAGGAGAACACGAGAGGTGCGATCTTGACCGTACATAGGCCATCGATCGACGGCCCGAAACCGCCCAGCGACACTCCGCGTTCCCCTTCCGCTCTCGCGCATCTGGGATCGAGTAAACAATAATCCTCTCGCCGCCGTCGGCTCCCAAATTACCACCTCGCCCCCAATCGTCTTCGGCTCAGATCGGCGTCCCCAGATCGTCGGAGCATCAGGTTGGCGGCGAGCCGACGGCGGCGAAGATTATGGAGACGCCGCCGCCGTTCCAGGAGTCGGCCTGCGACGTCTGCCGCTGCACCTTCTCCACTTTCCGCCGCCGCGTACGCGTCCTCTCGGCCTCTCCCTCCCCCTTCCCGTCCTTGTAGAGATTCTTTGAGTTTTGGCTGATGTCTGACTGATTTGACGCTCTCGCAGCACCACTGCCGCAGCTGCGGGAGGACGCTCTGCCACGAGCACTCTTCGTACCACATGGTAGGGAACCTCAAACCTGAGCAAGTTCGTGAGTGTAGAGTCAAGGGTTCCCAAGCTTGCTTGATTAAACTCTTTGCTCTAATTGGTTCCAGGCCCTGCCGCAGTACGGGATTTACACGGACGCCAGGGTCTGCTATGAGTGCTTGAACAAATCATCATCCAGGTAGCTTAGCTCACTCAGTTTGCTACAATCTGATGAATCTGATTGTGCAAACGCTGACTATATTTGGTCTGGGTATAAACTGAATTTCCGGCTATCTTCCCGTGCGATGTTGCAGACGCGGGGGTGTTGATAATGCGAGTTCTGCCGGGAGCGTTTCGGGTGCTGCAGACTCCTTTTCAGGGCTGAATTTGGATAAAGATGATGATTCGTTGCCCACGAAAAAGTTGACAGTTCAGAGTCCAGCTGCCCGTTATTGAGTGCAAATGCGGGATGCCTTTGTGCATATGCGAGGCACCAAAACCAGAACCTCGCCTGTAAAGGGTTGATAACAATCTGATCCATTAATGTCGATTGTTGTAGGTATATATTAACATAATTATCTTATATGCAGCAGAATATCAGTGCCGCTTCCTCAGCTCTTAATCAAACCCAAAGCCTAAAAACCTTCTAGCAACCAGCAGTCATCTGAATCAAGCTCGAAGAAGGCTTCAGCTACTTCCAGCAACAACTCAAGGTTCAACAGACTTGTCACGTTCAGGCATTGTTAAGAGGAATTGTAATTTATTGTCATATATGTCTCTAGTATTCTTCGTAGTATAATTTACGCACTATGTGATCGACTTTGTTTGGCAAGATCTATTGCATATTTTGGTCACTATCTTACTGCCACAACCTATACATTTTGGTAATAGGAAGATTAGATATGTGCATTAGGCACAAACATTTGGTCTGTAGCTGACCTTAGCATCTCTGTGTCCTGGATTGTTGTTGTTCCAGCTCATTCTTAAATCTTGGCCTGATGAGCAGCGATAACAATGATAAGACTTCGTCTGACTATGAAGTTACTGGAGAGGTAAGCTTGGAAACAGCTCAATAGTGCTCCTTTTCTATTTCTGTATTCATTCAACCCATCAGGTACATGCGATATCTCTGCCTGGCAATCTAGGGAGTTGTCTGTTGAGAATCCTGTCTTTATTCCTTTTAGGGACTGAGAGAAGCGATTAAAAGGTGGGGATATTAAAGCTGTGAAGAAACTTCTTAGCCAGGTACTGTTTCTATCTATTCTCTTGTTTTAGTTTTATCTGCTTGATTTTTACAATTACATTACATTGTGCAGGGAGTAGATTCTAACTACTGCGACAAGCAAGGATTTACTTTGCTACATTTGGTATGTGTTTTTTTTACTAACTCCCTCGTGTTGAACTTACATTTGTACATCATTGTACCATTTTGTGTAGCCGTTTGTATAAATGTTTGGTCCTACAAGGGAAACAACATTTGTGATGTAAAGGCCACAGCACACCATGCATCTGAATGATATAAAACACGTGTGCTCTAATAGTGAAATGATATGTATCTGCTAATAAATTAAATATCCAAAGATACACTTGACCAGATTACTTTTGTCTTCTCTGGAACTGTTTGCTTCTGTATGTGCCAAATGCAGATGATATATTTTTTCCTACAATTAAGACCCTTTGCACGCCAGCATGATTACTTATCCTGTTCTTTTTTTAAATAACTTAGTGGTGCACATGCTTTATTGTGCTTCAGAAGATTGTTGTGTTTGGCACATACATATAGAAGTGAACTAACCTCCATCTACTGAACATCTATCTGCCTATGGACAATTGCAGGCTGCACTATTTAACCAGACTGAGATTGCTCTTATTCTCATGGATAGTGGAGCAAATATTCAACGCAAAAATGGGCAAGGTTGGTTGTTTTTACTATCTGAGACAGTTTTATCATGGATAGCATATATTGCTCAAATACTGTACATCGTCGAAGTTCCTAAAGTTGATTTATAATCTTCTTAAGCACAAAAGTTTCTTTCATCAACATGTTCCTATCCGATCTACCAACCCACCCAGTTAATGTTAATACTGTGATATGTTCTTTACACACATATTAGTGCAGTTCAAACCAAAATCTGAGCTAGCATGGACAAAAGGAAAAGGTTAATTGGATCGCAAGGCTCCTTGGTGGCTTTGATGTTTTTATGCTTTTTGTATTCTCTCAACTACTATAAGCTGTGACAGAATAAAAGCCTATCTCTACTGGCTTTTCTAGACAGCCTTGCAAAGTTAGCTGGAAAGAACCTAAGCTAACAGCATATATGCAACGTTTTAGCTTTTAGCTTGTAGATAGAAGCAGATAAGCTAAAATATACTATGTACATCCACACTTGATATACAATAGTAGAATGATTGCTCTAGATTACTTCATTCTGAATGCTACTTTTAATCATCAAGAGTGCTGTGCTAATAAAAGGTGATAGGATTGATAAGCGTTGATGAACTTTTTGAGCAGGGGAAACTCCTTTGGATTGTGCCCCACCCATGCTGCAGTACAAAATGCGGCAGAGGGTGGAAGAGCTTGCTGCGGCACAAAGACCTGTATGAGGGAGATGGTCTCTGTTTGGGCCTTTCTGCTGGCTCCCCTCTTTCGACGTGCCGAAGACGGTTATCCGCTCCTGGTGATTGCAAAATAAACCGCTTGAGCGGGTTCGGTGATTCATTTAGGTATCACAGCATCGTCGTGTATCAATGCTGGAATCTCACGGGGGTGGTCTTTTGCTCCTGAATAAGTTATTCTGCGCAATCTTCATAATTTCTTCTTGTATTTATGTTTCGACATCATGACTTCTTCCCCAGATCCATTGTATACTACTAATACTACTCCCTAATGCCCATGTTGAAAAGTAAATGACCGTTTCCGGCATTATTGATACTTTGCCAGACTCAAAGTTTTAGCCAGACGGTACTTTGTTTGTGAACGCGAGAAAGCATATGATATCACGAGGGAATTTGTATTGCTATATGAAAAGCTGATGATATTTTGGTGGTAGTACATTGTTTCCACATGGGTGTTTGAAATGGTTTTTCCTTGGAGGTGGTTGAGTCTTACGTATTTGTTTTTTGCATTATAATAGCCCCAAATCACTTCTTTCACTACTGTTTTATAATATAAAGGCGTTTTGACTGCTTACTGCTCATTATGGGACTGAGGGAGTAGCTGCATCGATTAGAAGAGTCTGTATTATTATTTCAGGCGCCGTCCATGTCACCTCGCACCCCCTGGTTTAGCTACCCACGAGGCCACCACGCGGGATGAAGTCAGAGCTCGTCAGCGCCGCCGCGGCGACCCAGATCTTTTCAGCGCGCCGGCGAAAATATCTCGGGGTCCGTAGTCTTATCCATCTTGCTCGCCGATCTTGTCTCTGACCGGACGCAGCTCCGCTCTGTTGAGGATAGCGACCACCGAACTCATCGGCGACCGCGACAGCTGAAACCCATGATGAATCATGGATAGATAGAACTGGATAGCAGTCGATCTTCTAGTCTACTCCTCCGTCCCATAATGTAAGCATGACTTTTTTACACTGGTAAAAATAGTCACCCAAACACACCAGAGCAGGCGATCGCAGGCACACAACAGCGTTGCTTTCCAAAAGGCATCAGCTTACTTAAACATCTGGTGCCCCCCTGGAGCTGAAGTCGAGGTCGTGGCAAAACAAAACCTAATCAGTATAGCTGAGAAAGGATCAAAAAGATGGCATAGAATGCATACACAGCACAAGTTGCTGCCGGGAGGGACAAAGGTGCGACGTCACGGCAGCCACTAGTCCATTCCAAACCCAAACCTCATTACCATCGACCAGAAAATATCATCGTTTGCTTGTTTGTGCTGGAAAAATATCCAGAGTCTTTCTTCTTTGTACCAGACGCGAGATGGTGGTGTCTGAAAATATCTCGGCCGCAGTACCATGGAACCATCCGGATCGGAATAAACAAGGCACGAGGTAGGCGGTGCAGCGCGGCCACCTGCCGCACGCGCTCGCGCGTGACACTGTGGCCGATATTTACCGCCCCCGAAGGCCACGATGGAAAAAGCGGCGCCACGAAGGAAATAAAAGAGAAACATTCATCGGCCGGCCGAGGCATTCGAGAGATCTTTTCTGTTTCTCATCTCTCTCTCTCTCTCTCTCTCTCTGGTTGGTAGTACACGGTTGCTCAGAAGGAGACGACGATGGAGGGAGGAGGAGGAGGGGCGGGCCGGCCTGCGGGAGCTCGCGCGCTTTCCGGTAAGCGTTCTCTTCTTCTTCCCCGTCTAATCACCTGCGGATTTGTTCGGTTCTTGCGCAGCTCTGAATCATGAGATTCATGGAGTTCTTTCTTTGCTATGGCAGGACGTGATGGTGGTGTGCTCGTCTGCCGGATGGACGGACCAGAAGCACATGCTCTACCTAGGCTTGCTGCAGGAGTCGTTCGTGAACCGGTTACACGACGGTGAAATCAGCTTCAGGGGCCTCTTCGATCTCTCCCCAGGAGCAGGAGCTCCTGGACCCAAGCAACCGTCCAAGGTTGAGCAGACCAGACCACCTTGCTGTGGAAATCAGGGAGATGGAGAAGTCCATTCTATGGATGATGATGATGCATCGTCCACTGAGACCGTGCAAGAGTCCAGCTCCCAAGCAAGTGCGACGAGCTCTGGACGATCTTCCCCATGCCATTCTGCCAAGCGCGGACGTTCCCCTTCTAGCACTGCAGGTACGTTGTTCCTCAAAGATGCTCCCTCCGTTTTTTAAATATAAGACCTTTTAGATATTTATAAATACGGACTACATATAGATTTATATAGACGTATTCTAGAGTGTACATTCACTCATTTTGCTCCGTATACAGTCTGTATTGAAAATCTCTAAAAAAGCTTATGTTTAGGAACACTTATGTTTTTTACGGTGCTAGTTCAACTTATGTTTGTCTTGAATACATAGAATTCGTAGCACCGACTAGTTTACTCAGCTACTAAGAATAATTAATGACCAACAGTTCAAAAGAAAAAGAATAAATACTCGGGATGACACCACTAGTCCTCATTGATGTACATTTTGTACAAGATTATGAATAGAGATCCTCAAATTAGTCTGTTTTTCATAGAGTTGGGTGACACGGCAAGATTCTTACAAGGGAACTACTTGTGCATTTCTTCAGAGGGGTCGGATCAGAACTTCATTGACAAGGATACAGTTACAAGAGAAACTGGAGAATCAAGAGAAGGACGACGGCAAGCAGCATCAAGCGACTCAAAGTCTGCTGACATGATCAAGTAAATGAGATATCTGTCTTCACCTTTTAATCGTGTTATTATATTGAATGTTCGATGAATCAATGTTCAGGTTTTTACGAAGTTCGTTCTAACGTCTGCACGCCCCATGGTTTTTGCAGGCAGTTCATCATCCATGAATGCACAAGAGAAGAAGGGCACCGAGGATCGTGATGGCTACCTCACTGGAGGTGGGTTTTGGATTGCTTGATGTAATGTGAACCTGGTCGTCTTTGTGCAAGGAGCAAAAGGACCCGTTTAGGTTGTTCTTTGGGCCCAACTGATGTTGCTACTCACCCGGTGAAATCGCCTAGAGAGTTCTAGAATAGAGATCAAGTCTCGAGTAACACCTATGATGGAGTCCAAGCTTGTAACTTGAGTAGATTTGTACAGGGCAAGTTTGAACACGGATAGTTTTGCAGACAGTAGCTTTTTCGACTCTGGATTCTGAATTTTGTTGAGACTGTGTTAGAACACATGCGAAAGGTAGACAGAGATAGACACGAGAGGTGCGACGATTTTCTATATTTTCAGATCTTTGGAGAATACTCCCTCCGTTCCAAAATACTTCTCAGTACATGCTTACAATTGTAAACTCAATCCTTGAATATATATACTCCTGGCTTCCTGGGGAACTGCAGGCAGCGCACTGGTAGCTCGTGTTAACTGCTTAAATCACTGCACTTTGTAACATCATCATTCGTACACTTCCTCCGCTCAGAATTACTTATCACAAAAATGGATGTATCTACATTAAGCCGCCGTTTGATAACAAAGTATTTTTAAAGTATTCTCAAAATACTACAGTTTTTATATTATTGTAGTTTTATTTACATAGGGCTGTTTGGTTGGAGAACGGCAATATGGCGGACGAGCTCGCATGCTCCTGGTATGCGGACGAATGGAACAAGGTCGCGTGGCAGCTAGCAGTTCGTAGTATTAGCGCAGGAGACGGCATGATGTACTGGTGGTACAGGTCGTACCGAACAAGGTGTTCCATCCACAAATCACTGCGTCAGTCCAACAAGTAGTGGGGCCATTTAATACGACATTACAGTGGTCGATTTCTGTTGTTGAACAGTAGCCATGGCGGCCTTGGCGGCTGACTGGAGTTCCTATCAGATCCGATCGACAGGTATGGTTTATGATCATCCTTACTAGATTGGAATATTAAGCATCTGTTTGTATCCTGAGAAGGGTCGCCCCAATCCCTATGAACAGGTTAGCCGTCCCAGCCATGTACAGCGATGTGTTCTCAGTGGCCATCTAGCCCGACACTAGATCTGGTTGAAGCTGAGGAGGAGCAGTGGATGTGTTCGTGATTCGCGCCTCCAACAGGACCTAAACACGGCATGCGACATTTAGCAGCTTATCGCCGCGCCGGACTACGAACAGTCCACTGGCTGGGACCGCAAGCTCCTGGTTGAACATGGAGATGATTTCATTGCTCTGCACTTTCGTTGAATTAGTTCAGTAAATAAAAATATTTTTGTCAGTTTGAACTTTTGCAGTCAGGAATTCATGCTCTCTGATAACACACCCATATTCTGTGATTGTGGTTAATTGCAAACAAAAAGCTATGTGATGCAGGGTGCGTGTTGGATGGGCTCTCCTCTTGAGGCGACCGCCTTTGTTCAGGCAGAGTGTGTGCCCTTGAGAAGACAGCCAGGATTCACGAGAAGAAGAATGACATTGTTGTTGCACGTGTTGTCGGAATGCGTTCGACTCATTAGGCGAGGCGACTACTAGAATTTGTACTCATGGGTGTTTGGGCTCGAAATTAGGTAAGGCTAGAGCAAAGTAACTTTGAAAAGACAAAGTGCATGCAGGGGATAGTCCGATAGTGTGTGTGCTCGGTACGGCCTGACTTCGTTCGGTTAATCATTATGTCCGCGCACTGGCTGAAAAAATAAGTTGTGCTAAAACTGCTTTATAATTACAGGGTAAGCCAACAGGGAGCAACACAAGATCATGCCAGTCTGCGAGGTCCAGGCATGATTCATCTACTCAGATCGGAGGACAACAGCTGAGACATAAGCGAGTACAGGGCCAAGCCATTTTGAATGATTATTACCAGAAATGATCTCACATTCTGAGGCATACAAACTACAACTAACCTGGCATGAAATGCAAAAGGACAACAACCAGGCAATGGACTTGTTGAGGACAAATGAAATGGCAGCGTCAATCCATGTGATGCAGTTCAAGGACGACAAGCTATACCCAGATGGAACCCCTAGCCGGCGGAACTTGATGGATCCAAGTTTCGCGATACATGCTACACTGTCGGCTATGACCTTGTTTATGTTATTAGGGTAAGTAAAATGTACTAACCCGCATTTTGCTGTCTGTGTGAAAAAACTGAAGGATGAATTCATGTATGCGACCAAAAGAAACCTCATTGGGGCGTGGATTTCGGGATGTTCAACAAGCAAAAAACTAGACTACAACCTTCAGGGAATGCAAAAAGGTAAACCAAAAGTGATAACATAATTGCTTAAAACTTTGTTTTAGCGATTGGGTCCGTCGAAGTGAAGTTTGGTTTGATCGCTTTTGCAGTTTATGGTACTTACTGCTATCATGCCAGAGAAATGGCTGATGTCTTCATTAGAGATTGATGATATTTATGGTCGGGCATGATGAAGAAGCACAGAAAAACAAAGCGATCTTGTCTTGCACTGCTCTGTGCATGTGTCTTCATGTGACTGGCACTTTTATGCGACATTCCCTTGCACTTACAAGAGTACAACTTGGGGATCTATATGAGCTGCAGCCCGGAGGTAAAGTGAGCGGGAGTGGTGTTGTGAGAAGGATGAACATGCAAATTAATTTGCGACTCAAACTTACGTAGGGGCAGGTGTCTCGTCTTGCCTGTAACTAGATGCAAGAGGTTTGATGGTGTCATGCTCAAGACTCCAGCAACCTCACCTGGTGGAGATTGCGTAATGTACGAATGACAATTGTCTATAGTTTACATGCGGGGTAGTTCACATTCTAATGGATATGTGCTTTTCTTCAGAGTTTGATTTCGTTTCTCACGGAAGCAGATGGCTTATGAGAGTGCTCATGCTGGAAAGGAAATCATGGTGACTACCCCAACCACATGTATGGGGGGCATCCTGGAGTGATGATCTGCTGTTATAAGAATAAAAAAGTCTGCCTTTCCGGTCTGCAGAAGGAGTGCAAAGCAGAATCACTCCGGACCAGACAAGTATCCCGATGGTTTGAGGTCGAAGATTATCTCAGTACGTATTCCCTGCCGAGCATGGTCCCTATCATCGTGTGAATGAACGCATGGCCTATGTTTCTAGAAGTAGTTTGTAATGGAGAGATGCTCATGCGTGTTTGCTGAACTACAATTGCGGTATGGAGTGTTTCCGTGAGAAGCTCGTGTTAATGGATTTGATGGTAATTCGGCATGGTAATTAAAATGTTTCCTAATAGTTATCCTGGCGAGGTTTGATTATTTGAAAATATGTTGGCGAGGATTGATAGCCATGCAAACAGCTTGTTAAGGAGGGAAGGGTTTTAGTGAGCATCTGTGCTCAGTGGGATATTTTGCAGGCTACGTCTTGTTGATCGCAAAGAGGCTAATTGGGAAAAAATCAATTACAAACCACCCCAGCCCAAGCAGGTGGGCCTGGCATCTGGCAATAGCTTATATTTTTTACACTGGAACCTTTGACAAGCATGCTTTGGAAGAGCAGTGATTGACACAGGTGTCCAGCCAGCATGAATTAGTGTTGGCAACTAAGGGGGTGCGTCTTTTGAACCTGCCTGATTTTTGCCAATCAGGTTACAAATGCGATGCATGCCAGTCACATTCTGCAGAAGAGACTTTTTGCAACCTATGTGTTCAAATACTACGGCTTTTAGATGGCTGCATTCTCTAAACGATGTTGACAACTCCAGATGGTGACATTTTAAAACTGATAAAAGGTGGGTAAAGACATTTTGAAACTGAGTAGTTAAGCCAAACATCTATTTAGAAATTACACCTTAATATTCGGAATCAGCTTGAAAGTCGGCAAAAAATTGTTCGCCATGCCCGTCGCTGCCAAGAGCTGGCAAAAAATCCTCAAAGTTGCAAGATTTTTCTGCAAACCCAAAAAAAGATTGGGCTCCTTAAAATATATTTTTCTATGAGGTCCTTAAAATATATTTTTTTGTGAAGTGAGCCACTCATCGTACGAGCGGTCTCGCCGTCCGTTTTCAAGCGTAACAAGCACCAGTGGGTACACCATTAAGGAGTGCGATATGAGCACATTTGATATCAGAATTGTAGGTGTAGCAATTTAGTTTTGTTACGGCATTTGAGAGTTGATCTGTGATATTCATTTTGTCATACTCCATTGAATAATAATAAGAAAATGGGTGATCTGAGGAGGTTGGAGGTTATCCTTCCTGTTTGAAAAGAAAAAGAAAATTCGGCCCGGATTTGTGTTCGTCAGTTTTTGGTGTGGCTAGGGTTGTTTTTTTAATTTGGGGGACCGTTATCAGCATTAGCCCAGTCCAGAGTTGAGAACCCATCTAGGGTTTCTCTTCTCCCTCCCTCATCCTCGACGGGTTAGGGGTAAACACTTTCTCCGAGCTTCACCCGGCGAGCCCGATGGAGTTCGCTCTATAGCTGGACCAATTGCTCGGCTACTCGTGAATTGGCGTGGAGGGAATCCCGTGTCTCTGCTCGGTTAGTGAGATTGATTGAGGTTAGGGTTTTTTAGTCCTCACACGGTGCAGCAACGGATGGCGGTGCTTCTTCTTCCGAGTTTGTCTTCCGTAAGACTTCAATCCTTCCTCCGAGGATTCGTTCATCGAACGTGGTCGGCGAAGTTTAATAATAGATCTGAATTATTTTCGGAAAAAGAATTTGAGGGATCATTGTATGAAGCATGTGGGATCACCTGGCCTGGCTGAAATATCAACGCGTAATGTGGACCGAAAGCCAACCCGTCCGAAGGACGTTGCTGCCCCTGAGGAGGATAACGTTCGCGTGCTCCTTTCTACCGTCGAGACGCAGCCATTGGCACAGCTCGACATTGAGTCCCATTCGGCCATCTGCTGCCAGGGCGGGGCCCGCAAACGGCCGCTCGCTATAGACCTGTGCTTGGCCGTGACGCATGACTGGCGTATCTTAACCGACAATATTGAAATTGGTCTCGTGATCCCTATGCAAATGAATGGTCAAGTATTCCATGAGCAAGCGCTACTTCGGCCCTCGCGCCGCTTAAAGGATTTTGGTTTATTGTTCTAAAACTATGATTTTTAATACTTCAGCAGTTTTTAGCCAAACCGCAGAATTTTTCTCTGTATAAAAAAGAAAAACTGAAGAGCCGGGTAAAAGAAGGGTTTGACGTGTTTTAGGCAGAGGGCAGGGTGCAAGTACAAACCGTCTGAGTTGAGGTCTTTTAGTTGTTCGTTACCCGCGGCTGCTTGCAGTACTTGAACACTCTGCTTTCTTTCCTCAACGTTGGCATAAAAACTGACATGGCGGAATGTTTTTCACTCTTCCCTCGTTCGTCTATATGGTGATTCAGAGATGTTTTTCATCAAGCATTTTACTAGGTGGTGACATCTGTTTGATTTTCACAGGTCAACTGTGTGTGGCGCTTATATTACACAAGAAAGAATGTTTGTCAAAATCTATATAAGTCTGATCCATGTGCCTTCCTTGCAAATGTCTGGTATGAAGATTTTCAAGTACCTACGTTGCTCAGACGTCATCATCGCTAGCATTACTCAACTATGTCGCTGTCGCTAATCATCATTATTCTAGCTGGATTCTATATGAGTTCTAGTACTCAAGTGGCGGCTTATCTAGCTTCAAAATGCATGCACGGCTAAAAGCTAGCCAGGAAATTTTACAGCCATCATTAGTCTTAGCCTGGATCTATATATTCTAAGTACTATATGGCTAGCTAGCTTCAAATGCATGCACGGCTAAAATAAGGCTAGCCAGGAAATTTTACAGCGTATTTATGACGTAGCCAGACAGGTCCTTCTGTATCGTGAATCACTCACAAAAACGATGTCTTCTATTAAACCATGGAATTTGAAAAAATTTCATGTTAAATTACTGTAGTTTTTTGGATACTTTGATTCTGCATATTACTTCTACTATCAAACAGGGCCTAAAATATATTCAGACACATTCATTTCTTGGACAAGTAATTCCGAATTCATGGAGTACATTCAAAGGAGCTACTGTATTTACAATTAAAATACATCTAGATACATTTATTTCTTGACGAGTAATTCGAACGGAAGGAGTACATCCAAAGGAGCTGCAGAGGAACACACATATGAAGCAGCTTAGAATAAAACCTGAAGAAGATGCAAGTTACATATGGTCTAAGAGTAAAACGGTATGTGCTCCTACTCAAAAGAATGTTCTTCAAAATCGATGCAGAGGACACAACACCACTACATCGTGATATAGGGCTTGGAAAAAAAAGCTCGAAGCTTGTGAGCTAAACGCAGCAGCTCATGACTCGGCTCGAATCGACTCAACCTCAAGAATAACGAGTCGAGCTTTAGCTTTTAGTTTAAGATCGCTTATAGACCAAGTTAAATGTTAATCTCACGAGCACTCAGCAGAACTCCATTAAGCTCCTCGGGATACAAAATATCAGTCCACTCCCAATACAAAAAAGACGTACCACTCAAAGCACCCTACGTCCAGTAGCGCTCACAACACAAGGCCCAGTTATTGAAGGCACAACCACCCAGGAGACTCCATGCATTACAAGGAAATTACAATTACTTAGTGATATATATGTTTAATATATACATAATCATTTTTATCATATTTGAGGGTTTGCGTTCATATCTTTAACGAGCTTAATAAGCTACAACAGAGTCAGCTTCATGAGTTATACAAGTCGAGCCAAGCTTGGGTTTGAGCTTGTTATAGTAACG